>OY292387.1:1390000-2789166 GCA_958496215.1 Verbena officinalis | reverse complement strand
ATGCAAATCAAATCTCCCAACACCATCTCCCTCAAGCTCTTAAACCCACCCCCGCACCCAAAGAACCCAAAAAAATGAGTTCCAAAGTTGTACTATTGGCTATCTTCGTTGTACTCGCGGTGCTGCTCAATGAAGCTGAGGTGGCACGAGCAGTGACTTGCAACCCGGTGCAGCTGAGCCCATGCGCGGCTGCAATCATGTCGTCCAGCAGCCCGAGCAGCGCTTGCTGTGCTAAGATAAAGGAGCAGAGGCCTTGCCTTTGCCAGTACATGAAAAATCCCAATCTTCAGAAGTTTATCAACTCTCCTGGTGCTAAGAAGGTGGCAAGCTCTTGCGGCACTCCATTTCCTAAATGCTAAAATCTGGGAAATTATATATTATATATCATCATCATATATATATACGAGTGTATTATAATTTTATTGGGAGGTTATCTCATTTCCCAGTTGCTAAATTCTAATGTTTCCATGATATATTAACTAGTTTGTATCGTCGATGGGGAAGAGTACTACTTATGCCCTGTTTTGTGCTTGTAAAATAAAACTTGGTTTGCTTATCTTAATGGAAATGTATTTTGTGTATATCTGTTTTCTAATTCGGATTAAGCCACATTCATATGTCATTCTGACTTAAAATAGTTCATTTGGATAATCTGGGGGTTATCATTTAGCAGAAACCGCAATTTCATTGAACCCCATTCTACATAAGTTTGATTGAAATAGACATAGTTCAAACATAGGCTTTTTGTTACCTTAAAAACTTCGGGCTGATCTAAAATATAGAAATACTTGTACCAGAAAATCATCACAGGGCAATCTAACAGAGAACAAGAAAAAGTGCTTTCGTTGTAACGATTTTTACATAAAAATCGTTACACATGTCATCTACTGAAGAAAAATCAACCCTCTTGAAAAAGGTCTAATCGGTAAGCTACATAACAAATACATTGATCTGCTAGGAACGTGGTAGCATAACTGTTTAATTTGCAGAAGCATCATAAATACCAATTCAAGGAAAATTCTAACACGAACCTGATTCAGTAAAACTAATAAACTATATTACAATCATCCACGTAGCAGTCTCACGAGACGAAAACAGATAAAAACAACGAAAAAGTCTCAAAATGCAGTAATCATTACATAACATCGTAAGCCTTCTACAAGTACATTTTCGTATTCTCAAATAAGTTGCATATTCTAAGACATCATCACAACATTTACACAAAACTTTCATCATCCAACTCATAAAACCCACAATGATCAGACCTTTTCAAGTTCACTATTCTTCATCTGATGCTGATTTTCTGCATAATTCGAAGTGCTCATTTCAACTCTTTCATTGCGGTGCTTTTCCCACCCGCCCGTATCAGCCTTAGAATGGCTCCAATAATACACAATAGAAGCAATCATTGACATTAATGTCAAAGAAGCTCCAGCAGCAAACACACCTTTACGAAGAGTGGCGCACGACAAATGCTCTACATGAAAAATCGCTCTGTATTTTGTGTGGTAAGCGTTTCTAGCTGATCCTGCCAACAAACACGCTTCTGCCGCTAGAAAGCTGACCCTGTTAATTTGTTTCAGTTTCAACACAAGTACAATGAGATTTTAACTCCGCTTTAAATTTTCTTCAAGCAAAATGTAGGAAAAAACTTTTTTTTAGAGTTCGCTAACACTCCCTTATCAGTGTTTCAAAATATAAAAAGTTCAGGTTTAACAAATTCAACAATTTTCTAATCTAGTTTAAGTGTTATTGAATTTTATTTTTTATTTTCAATTTTAGAGATTGTTGTATTTATTTTCTTCAAGAAAAAACAAATGGTGCAGAACAAAATTAAGTAAACCAAGCATGTAATTAACAGCAGCAAAAATTACAAAATTGGCAGAAATGGTAATTAAACAAGTACAGTACCAGGAGAAAGTGAAGAAGAAAACAGCAAAAGTAGTAGACCGGCGGCCACTCATCATCCCTCTCCCGAAGCACAAGCACTTGGTAACGCCGTGAATTAACGTCTGTCCAATCAGCAGCAGCCCGAACGCCGTCAATCCGTACACCGTGGACGCGTCCGTCTCGTACGCGCAGTACGTTTTCTCATCGTATTCATCTGGTAACACCTTTGCCTTAAAAAACCAACAGGACAAGAAGAGTTTTCAAAAAAAAAATCCATGAAAGAGATGCAATTTTGGAAAGATGTAAGAAAGATGGGAGAAATTGGGCACCCTGCTACGGCGCCGTTCTGCGCCGACGGCGAGTACAAAGGCAATGAGGTGAAGGGAGATGGTGATTGCAATGATGGGAACTGAAACTCCCATTGTCTTGTCACTTGTGCTCTCTCTCTCTCTACCTCCACTCACTCACTCGTGTGAACGTGAGACTGTGGTCTGAGTTAAGCATTAGCTGTTTCTAGGAGGACGAAAAGCAGGAAAGTCGAGCGGAGATTATGGCTTTGTTTTGCTTTTATTGTGCTTTTTGGATGGTTTTGGGGAAAAAAACGAAACATACAAAAAAGAAATAATATGTTTGTCACAAATTGCAAAAACTCAAACAGTATAATAATTTCCTTCTTAAAAAAAAAATCAGTATAGTAAGGATTCCTTCACTAGTGGCTATGAAGTGGTTCCATGACCATAGTTACTGGGCATAACTGATAACTCAACAGTGTAGTTCATGTAAAACTACTAAATATATAACTATATGCTTTAAAAATCCTGTATTTTACGAAAGTATTAAAACAAACTCTGGGATATAAAATGTATGCAAAAAAAACCCTATGAATTTAGTTAATTTGCTCACCGCCCCTTCAGGTTTTTACGTCAACGAAATGACTTGATATGACTATTTTGCCCTTGATGCTTTGACTACTTTAGCATGTGTTGTATTTGTTTTTTCTGATTTTATTATGCAAATTGATGTTTGAATATAAATTAACAGATTGTGCAGAAATCAAGTCGTTATATAATTTCAATTTGTGTAGCAACTCTGTTGATTTTTTTTGCCAATTTCACAGTGTTTTTTACACAGAAGAAACTCAATAATTTTTATTATACACTAATTAAAAAAGTTGGAAATTCAAACTATTGCAATCAGTAATTTTTATTATACACCAATTAAAAAAGCTGTAACTTCAAACTATTGTAAAGCTTCATTAAAATATAATTCATTTTACCCCACAGAATGTGCCGACCAATCTGTATTTAAATTTTATTTACTAACTTTATTAAAGAAATTAACACTAACCAAGTAACCCAATAATTATTTGAACTTTTCCTACTAAAAAAATTATTATTATTTTAATTTTAGATGTCATAATTCAATAAATGTTGGCCCATGAGGACTTAAAAACAAATAATTATTCACTGCAACTTGACTGTTATAAATAAGCTAATTTGTCTGAGGGTATTTATGTCATTACACATGCAAATGGGCTGGAAGAGCCGCAGTCAGCCCGTGTAACAACAACCTACGAGGTCGGGTTTATTTTGCAAATTATTTGAAAACATAAGGTTTGTGGAGTGACATTTTATATCTTAGGGTTTTTTTTTGCTACATTCGTGTAACATAAGGACCTCCACAGCAAAAATCCCATTAAATATATAACAGTGTGAGGAATAAAATTTGTCAATGATATCACACTAGTGCTTTTAGTAATTTGTTGAATTAACGGGCTTCGTCTAACTCAACGCCAAAAGCTAGTTCAAGATGAGAGGTTTGTCAAACTATTATATATTGAACACCATATCTTTAATTTTTCGATGTGAGATAGTATAACATAGGCATTTACCACTTTAATTAGTTCCGAGATCACAAATATTATTCAAAGCAATTAGCAATCAAAATAATTATTCAAAGTAGCTGGATGCCCATCCCAAAGTTATCATAAGTTGCTTTTCCTTTTCAATTGTGTAAGTTAAGTTATAATATTACATCATACTATAACTGATCACTCATCACCGTATATAATTACTAAATTATTAATCGCTAAACAAATGTTCTGTGTTCCTAAGTTTTTGATATCTCCCTCGATTTTGAGTTTTGCCAAATGATCAGCCACACATCATTTCTTTCCCTCCTGATATGCCTGAAATTAGTTGCACGAGACGAGGCATGTGCAATTGTTTTCTACAATCTTCAATAATGTATTCAAGGGATGGTTTGTAATATCCTCTTTCTTAATCAAATTAAATATCACTTCCAAGTCCATTTCAATCCCAGTCTTAGGAATGTGTTTGTGCTTAGTCTCCAAACAGGTCATACGTTAGTGGTAAACAATGCATAAATGCATAAAGAAATCTGTGCGAACTTAGCTCTTAAATCCCACTTGTTTCCAAAGAAAAAACTGGAATACGTTAAATCCTAGTATCCCACATATTTAAACTTCGTTAATTCATTTTAGACCTAAAATTTATCATAATCCGACTAAATTATATGTATATATATATATATCCAGTTGACCTTATACCTTGGAATTTTACAACACGCATGCATGATTCAGAAACTGTTGGAATTTGAATTTGTCCGACGAATCGTCGAATCCTATATAATTACGTACATATATATGTTGCCCCTCTACGCTTCCCACGTTACAATTTAAGAGTATTCTTGCGTTGTGTGAGGACTGAGGAGTGGATCGATGAATCATGATCGATCGTAATTTCATTTATTAATATGTATGCATGATGATTCAAAAAAAATATTATTCCACATTTTCCTCAGTTTTCTGCTTCTGACAGTCTGTTTCAGTATGGTTTCATGTGTTAATTTTATATACTAGTCTAAGTTTCTTAAAGAAATTAATATAAATAGGACAATTTCCATCCATCATCCCTTAATTAATTTTGTGTTATTATAAACTAATTTCTCTTATTTCAAGAGTATAAGAAAGACAGTTGAGGTTTTAATATTTCTGAGGTTTGTCATACTTACAATTTAGTCCCTCTATGTTTAGAAATTACAAAAAATTCCATGATGTTACAATTTATTATATTAAAAAAAAATATGCACAAAGTATACATCATGAAGAAACCACGAAATGCAATTAATCAGTTTATTTCAATGAGTTTTTTATACCAAAGTTAAATTCCAGGGAACGTTTTTGTTATTTCTAAAAATAAATGGACTAAATTATAATAAACTCAAATGTCAAGATTAGTAGACGTAATTCATCCTAAATATTAGAAATAGTTACACACTTACACTTACCGTAAGACCCTCTCGACTGTTGGAAAATTACAGACAGACCCCGGTGCTAACCCTTGACGGAAACCAAAAAACTTGACAAAAGTTGCAAAATTATCATTTTACTTTTAACGGCCGTTAGCTTAAATAAAGAGATAATTACACTTACACTCCTAGACTTAGGGGTAATTAATTACAGCCATACGCCCTCGACTTAGGAATTTCTTTTCTGACATAAGCCAAACAGCAAGACCTAAGTGTTACACGAAGCCATAGTTGAAGGGGTGTGAGTGCATGGGCGGAGCCAGGATTTTCGTTCTGGGGGGCGAAATTTTTTTTTGAGACGAAATGTGTCACATCCGTAAATAATAGGATTTAGAGCAGAAATTAGTGTATATGTTGGGACTAAAAATAATATTTTTCCTATATAAAACCCACCAATTCATTAATAAATCGATAAATAAATTCACAAAATATACTCAATTATTAGGAATTCAATTTAATAAAGTTTAGCATAGATGATGGTCATGTTTTTCCAAAGAGTTTTGTGTCTCAAATGTGATTACCTAAAAAAATAAGTGCAATAATGGATAAATTGGAGGGGGTGGAAATTATAAAAATCTGGGGGATATAAATATCAGAAATTTTACCTATAATAAAAAAAATTAAATTTTCTGGGGGGCGACCGGGATGTGGCTCCGCCACTGTGTGAGTATTCTTGTAATTTCCAATAGTCGAGGGGTGTAAGTGTAATTATTCTTAAATATTATCATCCAGCTTGGACAAAACTGTAATCCTGAACATATCTTCTTTCTTTTTCAATTGTGGGTAAGATGACTACATATTGCGAGCTAGCTAGGCACCAACTGATTATTCCCGGATCACGTTTTAATCTTATTTTAGTTTAGTTCAAATAATGTTATTGATAATGAACTTATTGTATGCATACATATATCAGTTATTAATTTATTGCATGTCTATCACACTTTGAAAAGAATTAATATAAATAATATTATTTGGTATATACTGCAACTGCATATATACATCTTACTAATCTGCTAGCTGGACTCGAAATTAATATCGTTTGAAAAGAACATAATTTGAAAATATATATATATAATTAGCATGGGCCATGGTGTTCCTTTCTCCTGGCAAATAAAATAATTGGAGAAGACGAAAAATAGGTTGAGAATTAAGTTATCCAGGAATTATTAATATATTTAGAAAGCGTGGAGATATATATCTTAATTAATTTAATTATTAGCACTAGCTACGTGGAGATATATATTTAGATAATGAAATATATTGTGAATATTATATAATTTTAGAATTGATCAGTTCCTGCAGCTCCTGTCATTATCGCTGGATTTGAATTAAGAGATCCAAATTCCAATAGTATTGTAATAATAAAATTAATTATTTAGCGAGTCTCTATAATGTTATCCTATTTAAGTTTTAAATTCTTGCAGCTGATCTTTTTAATTAATATGGCGGTGTTTTTTTATTTAATTTTAGAACTGGTTCAGTGTTTCTTGAGATTTGAAAGGAGAAGAAATCATATAAGGAGGGACATGTAATTGTGGGGTTTTTGTAAATTTAAACAGGATATCATTAATTATTAACTTTTAATAAATTATCACATAACATGTATTTTATTTTTTCTACTCAGTGACAGATATAACTATGGTCTATGTGTGTTGACTTTCTCATCCAGAATTAGCATTCTTTTGGAAATTTGACTTCTGAACAACGTGCCCAAATATAGCTAATATTATTTGTTTAACTTTAACACTCTCCAACGTGGGAATTTATTTAGTACATGGTTGACACTCATAACGTGTTGATTGATCAGATACATGTGTAAGAGATCAAATGATCACTATTTCAAGAATTTATTAAAATTTTAAACATGAAGCCCTCCTCAATCTGATCACTATATAAATGACTGCTTCTACAATCGATTAACACACAGAAAAGAAAACCTTACTTTATAAATAGCTTATTTCTACAATCCCACACAAATAATTTGAGTCAAAATTTAATTTTCAGCTTGGAATCTCTTATATATTGTTCTGTTTTTCTCTCCTCGATCTACTTGAAAAGGTTTTAGAATGGCCCAAGATTTGGCAGTTACTATGCCTAGGATTCTTGTTGTTTCTCGACGGACAGTTCGCAAGAATAAATTTGTTGATTTTGTCGGTATGTAAATGTTTTTTTTCACCTTCTTTTTCTATTCTATTTTTTCATTTTGTATCAGAAAAGTTCTTCTATGCCTAAGCTAGCTAGTACATTAAAAATACCAAATTTTCAAATGTTGTAAAAAAATCTTTTTGTGACTGAAGCCAACTTCATGGAGTTTTTTTTGTAATTATCCCATATTTGAACTACCCTACTTTTCAGAAACACTTACTAACAGTGGCGTAGCCACCTTATAGCTAGACGTTTCAATTAACCCATTTGGCTTAAAAAAATAGTTGTTGGCTATATATTAACTATGTAGAAAAATATTGCTTATTGTTTTGATTTTGAAAGGATAATTTTATTTTTTGACACCACTAAAAATTTTGGAGGGGTTCATAAGATAAAAATGTAAGGATAGAGTTGGATTATTAACTTAAACTAAACCTATCATAAATAAGAAATATATATAAAAAAAAATATCAATTATTTTGATAATAAATAATCAAATTTATAAATGTAGTTGATTTATTTAACTAAATCCAAATTTTCTCTAACTCAAACTTAACATAATTCTAATATTAAAGGTCTTTGTACATTTAAAGAAATTAAAATTATAAATAGATGGTAAGTTTATTTGTGACTATCCAAAAATTAAGTAATTAGAGGGTAAATACAAGTTTTATACTTGTGTAAATTAAATGTAAATTATTGTGACGAAACAATAGTGTGTATATGTGTCGCGTCAAGCAGAGCGTTTGATTCGCTTGTCTTAATACACATAAACACTTGTCTTAATACACATTAAAAAAATTATATGTATTGTATGTTGCACACAGCTTACTAATAATATTACCCATTTCAACTGCAGGAGAGTATCATCTAGATCTCATAATAAGCAATGGAGCAGCCCCAATTATCATCCCACGAGTAAACGGAATCCATAAGTTGCTAGAAAGCTTCGAACCTATCCATGGCGTTCTTCTCTGTGAGGGTGAAGACATTAACCCATCCCATTACGAAGCCGACTTATCTGATTTTTCCCATGAAGAACTCGAAGAAATTAAAAAATCCCACGCGAGCGACACTGCTATAGATCATGAAAAAGACTTGATCGAGCTAAAACTAGCAAAGATTTGCTTGGAGAGAAATATCCCATACTTGGGCATTTGCAGAGGGTCACAGATTCTCAACGTTGCATCTGGTGGAACCCTTTATCAAGATATTGACACGCAAATCTCTAAGAAAAGTGGAGAAAATAACAAAGTTGTTCACATGGATTATGAAAATTATGATGGGCACAGGCATGATATAAAAGTGGTGGAAAATACACCAATGCATGCATGGTTTAGAGATTCTTTGAGAAATGGAGAAATGGAGATTTCTGTGAATAGTTATCATCATCAGGGTGTGAGGCGATTAGCCCAGCGATTTGTTCCAATGGCGTTTGCCCCAGATGGTCTTATTGAAGGGTTTTATGATGCTGACAACTATAATCCTGAACAAGGGAAGTTTATTGTAGGGCTTCAATTTCATCCAGAAAGAATGCAAAGTCAGGAATCTGGTGATTTTGATTATCCGGGATGTGCTGCTGTATACCAGGTAATTTATTTATTTTTAGCCGATTACTAGGTAATTAAAAGGTTAATTATTTTCTAAAAAAATATGTATATGGATTCTATTTAGATTTAATTTTAATGTGGTGACTCGATGTTTAATTTCTACAGGAATTTGTGAAAGCAGTAATAGCCTATGAGAAAAGCCTATGCTTCTCAAGAAATGTGGTGAAGGGTCTGAAATTTGATGGAGAAATATTGGACAAGAAACGGAAATGTATGGTTCGAAGTTTCTCAGTTGCAGAGAACATGTATATTGCCGGACGTGAAATTAGGGTTTTAGCCGAGGAGTCCGAATTTGAAACAGAAGGAGCTGAATTTCACGAGGTATATAAATATGATTTTTTTTCTTTTTTTACAAATAAAAACTATATATATTTGAAAGGGAAAATTCCACTTTTGGTCCCTAAATTATAGGCGTTTTCCACTTTTGGTCCCTCAATTATTTGACTCGTCAAGACTGGTCCCTAAACTACACTTTTTTCATCTGAGTTAGTCCAATTTTGAACTCGGCCATCTAAATCCTAATGAAAAAATTGCAAATATGCCCTCTATGATACATAAAATTTCGCTTTATCCCCTTATACTATTGAATTAGTATCAAAATAACCTCTAATACTATCAAAACAATGAAACAACCTCCTCTTTTTTTAGAAGTAAAACAACCTTCTAAAGCTAAAAACTTATATTAATAAATAGTTTGTTAATAAAATTTATTCAATTAACATATTAATTATAATATTTGACTAAATTAAACTAATTATTAAATCAATATACACCATAAAAATTTATTACTGAACTATAAGTTCATTAGTTAACTGTTAATAATAATTTAATTAGATAGATTTAACATCTATTTATTTATTTTCTCTTTTACGCTTATTTTATCTAATTGATTGTCTTTTTCCCTTTTCTCCAGCCACCATCTTCTTCCTTCTCCCTATCTTCCACCATGATATCACATTTTTCTCCCGTCATCCATTGCTAGAAAATTGTTATCACCTGTTGCAGGCACAAAAAATTTCTCAATCCTTTAACCATCATCCTCTCTTCCTATTTCTCCTTAAAACCTATTTCCTCGACCACTCCTTTCCACTGCCATATACTAGATATTATCCTTCTCTTGAATAAGACAACCATGAAGAATTCGCCCTTCGGTCAAAAAAATCTGTCAGACAAAATTTCTTTTAAAAAAATAAAATTTTAAAACAAAATTTCTTTTTAAAAAATTTCATTTTAGTAAAACAAAATTTTGAAACAAATTATCCGTACATTATAATTTATTGAACATAAACAATAAAATAACAAGGACATAAAAAAACTGCATTATTTAGATAAATATATTTAATATTAAAAATAATATGAGTGCATAATAAAATAGTGCAAAGTAATTAAAAAAATTAATTATTATTTTATGTATAATTATTATATATGTTTATATCTAATTAATAAAAATTAATAAAATTAAAAATTATTTATTTATTAAAATTATTTTAGGTTTAGGAGGTTGTTTTATTGTTTTGATAGTATTAGAGGTTGTTTTGATACTAATTCAATAGTATAAGGGGATAAAGCGGATTTGTATGTATCATAAAGGGCATATTTGTAATTTTTTCATTAGGGTTTACGGGGCCGAGTTCAAAGTAGGACTAATTCAGATGAAAAAAGTGTAGTTTAAGGACCAGTCTTGACGAGTCAAACAATTGAGGGACCAAAAGTGGAAAACGCCTATAATTGAGGGAGCAAAAGTGGAATTTTCCCACATTTGAAATCTTCATGAAACTTGTCATAATTATATGCAACCTATTTGAATTCAGGCGGACAAAGCATTTAGTTTGCAACAAGAAAACAGATTGAGGAAGATGGGAGCAACAGTAATGTACATGAACAAATTAGAAATGAATGATGAAAAAGAGAAAGCTGCAAAAGCTATAATCGGAAAAATGTCGATGGAAAAATTATCTGAAATGGTCTCATTCTACAACAAGATGGAGCAGATTTGTTCCGACGTCCTGGAAATGAAGGTTAAAGGCCTTGTCAATTAAGTTGCTCCAATGTAATATTCTCTTTTTTTTGGATTAGTGGGGTAGGTATCAATTGTGAATTTGTGATATTCAACTTCATCCATGGGCTTTTTTTCCATTTTTCACTCGTGTAACAACGACGTCGTTTAAGGTGGTACTGCCAGAAAAATTAATTATAGTAACAAGAAATAAAGTGTGCTTACAAAAAAATTATTTTCGCCAGAATCATATTTCTTGTCACTAAATAACTATGATTAGTGACAGTTTTTATCATGTATATCGATACTTATGATGCACAGGCACTTCTAAGAATTATACTATATTGTATCATGTTATATTAGACATCTATATCCGACACTTCTCTAGTACAAAATGTTGAAAAAAAATTATGTCATTGTTTCGTGTCCATATTGCTGTGACCGTATCATGTATCACGGCTCTGACACAAGCTTGCTAATGTCCTTTTTCTTCTAGTGGTGTAACTCAAGATAAAAATGGTGTAAAGTTTGAACTGTAGAGTTTCAAACCTCCAACTGGCAACCTGTACTATTGCACTAAAATGGGAACAATTACAAAAATCCAATCACAAAACTCATGTACATATCCTCTTATTTTAATGTATGCAACATAGTTGAATGACATGATTGGAATTTAGAGAATTTTGAATTTTACAAATTCTTATTTTACATAAAAATAGAAAAACCAACATAGCAAAAATGAATTATAACGAACATTTTAATTCTACAACAGAAAAACCAGTTGTACAATTAATATCAGCAAATAACCACATTTTCTCAAAATTTATGTCCACCATTTTTCCCCTTTCTACACTAAATATAATAACACTAACAGCACAATTGTTTTTCTTTTGAAATGAAATGTAAACCAAAAAAAATTGTCTATTGTTTCTCTTTCTTCGCCAAAGATTCTCCCTTATACTCGCTACCAGCAGTGACTACATAACTTGCACCCACCTGAATCAAGAAAATCAACGTTAAAAATGAAAAAAAGAAAATTACAATAATAAAAAAAGTAGAAAGAGAGATGCAGCTAAGAGAAGAAAGTACCTGACAGTCCTTCAGCACAGCACGCTCTTGTAACTGTACGTTACTGCATATAATAGAACCTTGGATCGAACAGCCATCCAAAATAGTGACATGGTTCATAACTACAGAATTGACAATCTGGGGGGGGAAAAGGTCATTAATCTTTGAATGCAATAAACATTAAGTTAATTGAATTTAATTTCACGTTCATATAGTGGGAGTTGTATGTTTGTTAAATACCTTGACATTTGAACCTATCCGACAATGACGGCCGATGACAGATTTCTTCACACTGCACTTGTCACCCATTTGTGAGCCTTCTCCAACCATGCATTGTGGACCCACCTAAGGAAAATAATTGTGTATTTAATCGATGCCCCAATAAACGAGGTCGTAATACAAAGTATAATTATGATTTACATAAGTTACATAGCTAAGTACACCAAACCCTCTATGCAGTGGGAGGTTATGGCAAATGAGTATAAAAAACCTCGTGATAGAAGAAGTCTCATATAAAATTGTGTGAAAGTTAAGATTTGCTAAGAAAACCTTTGTTATATATATCATGTGTAAAAAAACTTTTCTTTTACATCAGCTCATTTCTTCATGTTTTCCTTTGAACAAGGGTAAAATGATAAGTTTATAGATTTATGGGTACAAATCAAAAGTAAGGAGCTGTGAGCAAATTTAGATCTTACAGGGTTTCTTTAAGCTCATAAGCCATAACACAGGGGGGTTGGGTGCAATTAACTCATAAGTTATATAACATACTGTAGTCTTAGATCCAAGTTCCGCTGAGGGATGAATTATGTTGTTGTGAGATGAAAAGGTATAGCCTGATAGATGATTTGCATCTCCGACTACCTGCATCAATAAATCATGAGATACAAGTTTAGAGAAAAAAATTGCTTGAAATTGAAGGGAGAAAAAAAAAAAGAAACAGGTGTCAGCAAGAACAACTATAAAAACTTACATCTCGATTTATGTCGCTGAATGCTTGAATGGAATTTAATCTTGCACAATACTTGCTTTTATTAGCAATATAAACACAACATTTGTGAGGTTTCCTTATAGTAGGGGCAGATCCAGCGGGGCCCAAAGCATAGATTTCATGAAAACTTGGTGTAGATGCATTTGCCAGAAGTTGAGACAGTAAAATTTTACTGCTCTGGAGAATGTCCTTACTGCTGCCATTGTCATCTGATTGTGCTCCATTTGATAATAATTCAGACCTCTGAGACATTATCAAGTAAGAACTTCGAATAAATTTCAACTTGAACTTCAATTTAGTTGGAAAAACTAACCAACTGGCTTCGAACAAGATACGGGAGTACGTCACGCCTCAAACTTTGGAAACTTTCTTTCTGATTCAGCACATCTTGCAGAACTGATCTGTAAGAATATCAGCTATATGTGTATCTTTACAAGAAGATTTACATTATGTTTGGTTCTAGGATTTTGCAAGGAAAAGAAAAGCAAGAAACATTCAGAATTCCCTATTTGTTTAGTTGTTAAGGAAAATGAATTTCTCCAAATTACAAAAGCATGATGAAAATTGGTTGATGGGAATGAATTTCTGTGATGAAATAGATGGAAACAAAGATATGTGTTCTAGACATGATATTATAAAACTACAAGCAAGCAAAAAGTGTGTTTTTCTAGTTTAAGGAAAATGAACTTTGTGTCCTAATAGTGTATTTTCCAACCAATTTTTCTCTCTTTACTTTACAATTTTCTTTAGTAACCAAACTCCAGATACACTTTTCCTCATCATTTTCTTTTCATTTCTTTCCTAAAATCCTAGACCACACATAGTGTTAGTTGCAAACAGTAATTTATTAAACTAGAGTAAAAATCTTCAAACCTTTTGAACGCATACATATGTGCATCCATTAAATCAGAACGCATTTCCATCTGAATAAGCAAAGGAATCGAAAGAAAAGATGAAACTTTAGCAAAAATAAAATAAAAGCTTATAAATCTTTTGCAAAATATGTTACCTGGCCGACAGCACGAAGAATGCTTTTCTGAACTCGAATATCTTTCTCAACTTCAGATCCTACAAAAAAAATTGCAGATACGTCCAGTGACAGGAAGAGGTGAAATTAAAACATTTTGATATATGAATATCTTACCAGCTGCTATATGCAATAGAAATTGTTTGGTTGGATCGAGGCCTACAATGTTGTAACGGCCTGATTTCTTGGCTTTGTCTTTGGATCCAGATGAGCTTGAATCTGACGGGCCACTGACAGGAACAGAACAAAACATTGCTGTAACTACTGCATCGTGTCGTCTATGAGCAGCTGCCACTGCTCCTGGAGGAATTTCAGTTACTAGATCACCGCTCACAACCTACGTAATGATACATGTTATGAGCCGTCTCCGTGTATAATGGTGAACATAAAAAAAGAAAACATTTTCAGATTTAATTCAAACTTTTGTGAAACTTGAATCAAATCTAATTGGAGAGAGAGGGGGTGGAATCTAACCAAAATGTCCTCTGCTGTCAGGCGGTGATCAATAGCTCTAAGAGCATCAGCTGTACCAACATCCTCTGGAACAGCAGTTACCTGCAACAGTTAGATATCAAGAACTTAATTAAAAACTAGAAAAATCGAGTTCCGAGTTCAGAAGAAAATTCACCGAGTAAATTTGAACACGGTGGAACTTCGATAGATCTGAGCATCTAAACCAGTCCACATTGTTATGATAGTTGGTATCAAGAAATTATCATTCGTTACTTGAATAATCAGCAAGAAATATGGCAGAATTATCGTATATTGAATCTTACTAGGATAATATTTCTAAAGTTGAACATTTCAGACTTCCAAGCACACTAAATTTCTAGAAACAATTCACATTTTCTTAAAAATGCATTTGCAGGATACAATAGATAAAACTGAGCTTCAGTACTTAAATTATTTCTTTGCTTTTTAACATCACAACAGTATTCACACTTTCGTAACACTCCTTTTTTAGCCTTCTAAGTTGAATCCATTCCACAAAACTGAACAAATCATTGAATAATTTATGAACATATGAGAATTACTACCTCAACATGCAATCGATCAACAAATGTGCTCGAAATCCAAGAACTAATCAAGAGAGCTGCACTTTCCCCTTCAACAACCTAACAATGACAAAAACCCATTTCAATTCCCTCTCCTGCAACAAATTAAAATCGTAATTAAGTACAAATAAACAGAAACTCACGACAATGGCATTTTTCAGGTTGTTTTGCTCAAGAAGCTCCAAAACAGAAGATAGAACTGGCCTGTTCGCCACCGGCAGAAGTGCTTTCGGCACCTCCTGTATATAATTTTTGAATATAATATCAGTTTCGATACATAAAAGGGGAAAAAAAATCAACATCAAAATTGGAATAGGATAAAAACCTGGGAAATCAGAGGAACCAGGGTTTTCGAAAACCCTCCTGCTAAAACAACGACTTGGAAATCCATCGGAGATTCCTCAACACTCAGTGAGAGTATACGAAAACCTAAACCTGCTGGTGTTGTATTAAAGAAAGGGGTAAAACCTTGTTGAACATAAAACTTTATGGCAAAAAAAAAAAAACTTTTTTGTGTAAAAATATTTTAATATATGGTATGAAAATAATTAAAAACGTAGATATGATATTTAAAACTGAAGATCGCTTTTAATTTTGTTTTAATATAAACATATGTTGAATTCTCTTTAATGTAATTAAGTAATTTCAAACTCTTTGGTCAATATGAATAAGTATTTTTTCATTGTGGGAAATTTATATATATGTTCATTAAAAATATGTTGCTTTGAACTCTTATGGAATAGAGAAATAGAGATTAGAGAGAAAAAAAAATTGTCAACAGATTATCGTAAAACTTTATATTAGGTTCTTTTTCTTGCCTGAGGATGTGAGTGAGTCAACAAGGTGAGCCTAAATTAGGTTTTTCTCTTTTTATTAGGGCTTCAACTAAGTTAAGTTTTTTCTTTTTGTTAGGGCTTGAATCATTTGGTTCGAGTTCAAACTTGAGTATAATGAATCAAGTAAAATAGGCTCAAGCTTGACTCGAGTTTATGTTCAAACACAACTCGTTGTTTCGAGCTCGAGTTTATGATTGAACACAGAATTGAATTCAAATTTTAGATTGAGTTTCATACTTGGAATTAATATATAATTCATAATTACATATGTAAATAGATATTAATAAATAGATTCTTGTTGGTCTCCCACAAACCAACAAGAATTTTAAACTCGAATTGAAATCTTTACAGGTTCGATTCGAACTCAATTCCCCCAATATCATAATGTTAACCAATCCTTAAAATGGTAAAACCCCATCAAAGTTAAAGAAAGATGCAGCGAAAAGCAAAAAGAGAGATGGATAGGTAAAGATAATGTAACACAACACACACGGATACTGTCAATTCTGAGTATTACACCTAAAATCCAGTTGGTTCATTAGTCTACATTTCTTACACAGTCCCACTTTAGCAAGACATAGTAGTATACATAACATAGGGCAACTAAACCTCACACGCTTGATTATCATTCTCTTAACAAAATACCCTTAAAAATGTAAAATATATGTAGTTACTATCCCTAACATACAGCCAGGACGGAAAAAATAGCCTGTTCTATTTGAAACATTAAGCCAAAAGATAAGAAATACTCAAGATAATATTAGCACAATCTTCCACAGTCAAAGTTCCACATGCCCCCTTTCAGCAGAGCCATAAACCTCTTTCCAAATCTTTCAAATCGCCCCTTTCGAGTAGTTTCCTTTTGCTTTCCCTGTACTTCTTTTTCTTTTTTGGAATTTTTTTTTTTTTTTTGGTATTATTGTTATCCCTTTCGATTCATTATGCTAATCTATAACAGCAGCAAATTACAAGACAAAACCACTGTTGCTCGCTCAACCTTCCTCATTGGACTAGACATCAGTGAAGATAACACACGTTTTATCTCCTGGAGAAGAAAGAGAAATCAGGGTGATTGACCTGGAGCAAGCTTAGCCAATTATCAGCAGATTGCATGAGAGAAGTCGCCAGCTGGCGCTGATGTCCTGTATTTGGAGTCCAAAGTGATACTTTATATTTATATGAAGCCAACCCAAATACTGGAAGTGAAACCTGTGGTACACCATTACTCTCACTTGGGAATCTCACAATTGGAGGATGCATAACTTCACTCCCTGCAAAAAAGAAAAACGCCAGAAATAAGATGACTAGATGAGGATATTACGGACGCGAGAGAGAGAGAGAGAGAGAGATTACCTGTCATGGGAGTGTGAAGAGAATGGAAGGTTAGAAAACAAGCATCTAAATCTCTAAGAGTTGGACCTGTCGGTATTCTATAAATGGGGTACCTACAAAAGCAAGCAATTATTTCTCATTAGGTCAGCAACATACACATATCGAAAACCTAGAAAGTTCTAGATGTATTTGAAATTCGAGAATACCAAGCCACAGATATCCAGCTGGAAGGAAGTAGATCACAACTCCTATATGTTCTTAGTTCCGGGAAGCGTTGAGCAAGATCAGATATCTGTTTTCAGAGAAGAAATAATCCTTCCTCAATTATACTGTAACAAGATACAAACTATAATCAAGAATCCATGATGAAATAGAAAGCGACCTTGTTTGCCAGAGGTTCGCGACAATAGGGTTGGTCTCGTTCAAGATACTCAAACAACAAGCAACCCTGTGAAGTTCCAGATTCACCTTCATCACTAGAAAAGCCTTCTTGAAAAGCCATATGGTGATCTACTCTAAGAGAATCACTTGTTTGAAGATAATCCAAGCCTACTCTCTCTTGTTCACCATCACTGCTTCCATCACTGCTAGAATCCCTAAAATATTCACCATCACTTTCTTCCCCAAGTCGCCTAACACACAAGCAAACAAATAAGACTGGATTGTAATATGAAGCACAATTATAGTAATTGAAAAGACAAATAAAATCCCCATAACTGAAGAGAATGTTTGTCTTCATCCAAGTAAAATAAGTGATGCTTGTTTTCTCATTTCCCAGAGAGTAACAAGTGTGCTAGTTCAAATTGGAAGTGAATCACCTGTTGCTTTCTACATTAAGTGATACTTCTGAAGATCATTAAGTTGGCTTAGCTTTCAAGCATCGCATGCATAATTGGGAAGTAACAAATATTACAGGCGAAAGGAACATATTTTAAAAGGGAAAGCCTGACAGAAAGTCGATTATATATTTACATTGCAATAGAACATTGAATGTGCATTCAAAATTGTGAATCTTAAAACAAGAAGGAATAAAATCAGTAATAATGCTAGGCAAAAGGATGGGCACAAAAAGGTGCACAAAGATGATGTCCTAACAAATGTGTCAAAAACAGCTAAAACTTTTATAGAACAAGAAATCAAGATACCAATATGATCATTAAAAACATATTGCCTAAGCATAAAGTGTACTCAGCATCAAAGATGTTTGCAACAACAAACCAAAAGTCAGAAACAGTAAGATATCCTGATACCTGATTTTGAATTGAATAAAACAAGAATGTGAGGATAGACATAAATCACTGGCTCAATTAAGACATGTTTCGTGATAAAACCAAATATTAGTTTTTTCTGTATTTCCAGTCAAGTACAGAAGCCCGCAATAAGATCCAATTTGCCCCCAATTAAATACAAATATTTCATTCTTTTGGAAATAAGAGAAGCAAGACATGAAAATAACAAGTTGAAACACCCTTCCTTTCTCATGAAATAAAAATAAAAGTATCTTTCATCATTCACCCATTGTCTCCCTTGTAAAGATTAATTATAATCTCAAACCAATGCATGCAAAATAAACGTAGAATCTGATAGTAATGCATGCCCAAACCACAGATACCTTAATTTTGCTGTACTCTTCGACCGATCAGCATACAATTGAATGCCTGATAAATACGGAACGTAATACTGAACCACGCCATCACGATCATTCAATATCAAAGGCACTCCAACACCATATGCACTCCATTCCTTAAACGACTCCCACAAATCACCAAGCACGAAGAAAGGCTGAAACTCCGCATCACACGTTCTCCAACTTCTCACTGACATCTGTGCCATTTAGGAATGTAGTGAGATAAAACTATATGGACAAGGAAAAAGCGATAACAGCAGAATAAAATGCATTTTTAAGATTATCATCAGAGATAACAAAATAAATAAGACAACTGTCAATTCACTCCGTTTGGCATGTAGTGTTTAGAAACAAATTTTATGACATTTGTTTGTTGCTCAAGCAGGAACTGAACAGCTTCTAATAAACATTCTCGTTCATGAATTTCACCAGATATCGTCAAATAGTGTTCCAATAGACAATGTTTCAACAAAACCAACAGTCGGAAGCATGAAATTCAGCAAAGGTGCAGTAAAAAAAACACCTCGTATAACACTCCAGCAAGCATTTCAAAACACCACAAACCAACAGTTAAAACAGATTTGAAAATTTTAAATCATTACTGACATAATACCTCAAGATCGTTGATCTTCCTAGTAAATTATCTACCAAACATCGCCGTGAATTAGTAAATCAAATTTCAAATAAGGATTTTCACAACCAAAACAAAGAAAAAATACTTTTAACATAAAAACCATTTATTATCGCAATAACTTTAATCCTACCTCGAGCAACATCAGCCATGCGAACTATCATACTTAATAGTAATAAATAACCAATGTCTCCTCAAATAATGATATTGATAAACTAGGGTTTTTCAAGATAATCTTTAATACACTTTATTTATAAAATCCACCACAAAAAAAGAGGAGGGAGAAAAACCTTTGACAAATACTGCGCCGATACCGAAGGCGTGACTGATTCCAGGAACCTCTCGAGATTGCACGACGGCGAGGGTTCTGACACCGGCGGCGAAACTGAAACTTCCGGCTTCGCCTTTTCCGACGGTGGCTCGTCAGGCCGACTCCGTGAACGGCTAGATGTGGCGTCACTCTGAGCCCTCCGCAAAGAATCTTGACTCAGACGAGCCCTCGCCGCGCTGTAGAACCGATCTTCGCCATTTCTACTCCTATTAAACTGCAATCCTGGCCCCAACATATCGTCAAATGGAAAAAAACTAAAAACCCTAACCTACCGATATAATTATCTAATTATATCAACAGAGGCTCAACCCTCTATCTGGAAATCCTTTTTCCCTCCTATCTATGTCTATCCGTCCTTTTTATATAGCAAAAAAAAAAATGTGGAGTTTTTCTTAATACGGTTGATCAGTAAATGCAGCCGCTTGATATCGGAGATCGAATCCGCGGATTGTAGTCGACGAATTTGAAGAGAAAATGTTAACTCGGCTCAAAATCTTCTTCTGCAAATGGAGAGAGAAAATGTATGTATATGTGTATGTATAGAGAGAGAGAATGAGGGAATGAAAATGGATGGGTATAAGAAGAGGGGAAGAAGAGAACAAAATTTTAAATTATATAAATTTATTAATTATTAATTTATGAGATAATTAAGTGGGAAAAAAAAGGAGTTGATGGGGGAAATTGTTTTCTTAATTGCTCGCTGTAAAAGAGGGGCGGCTTTTCGTGTGAATGGTTATTAAGGGCGGATTGTGAAAAGACGCAATTGCCCACCAGTTAGATGATCTCATTAATTACAGCTTTTAAGTTTTAATGGATTACTACTAAGAAATTAAGTAGCCAAATCAATAATCAACCCACAAAATTTAATACTTAGGAAAATTAATTTCTTCTATGCCCTATTAATTATAAAAGAAAAATATATTTGCAACCTAATATTTTTAATTTTTTTTTAAATTTGCAACCGAAACTATTTTAGGTTTATAATTGGCACCTGAACATTTTAATTTTTTTGAATTTACAACTTAAACTATTTCGGTTTTATTTGCAATCTATAGTAACTGGATTTATCAACAATTGCAATTTGATGGACTTTCAAAATAAATAGTTTTAGGTTGCAAATTTAAAAAAATTAAAAAGTTCATATTGCAACTAAAAGCTCAAAATAACTTAGGTTGTAAATTCAAAAAATTAAAAAATTCAAATTATAATTATAAGTCCGATATAGATTAGGTTGTAAATTCAAAAAAATTGAAAAGTTGAGATTGTAAGTACTAACTTTTCCTAATTATAATTGTCCTTTATATTTTGTAAAAGATTAACATGAAGAAAACGTGAGAAATGTTAGATTTATACTGTGTAATTTAATTAGTGACACCATAAAAATCATTTAATTAATTTTAAAACTAGGGGCGGTATACACTAGTCTCAGGGGCCACCCCTCCCCCTCTCGATTTTCTAAAAAAATATATATAATAAAATAATTTAAAAATACTCCGAAAAAAATCAAATTGTGTATGTTTTATCTTACTGTAGCTCAATAATAAAATTTAATTTAAATTTTCAATTCAAAACTAATATTAGCCTAAAACAAATAATAATATTCATTTTAATAAATTTAATTATCCATAATAAATTATAATATTTTACCCGAAAGAATCGAGTTTTTAGAGGCAACATTAACCTACCGGAATTGAGTTGTCCAAAAACCTCCAAACCGTTGGACTGCTCCTCCCCGAGATGGGTTAAATTAAATTTTGATGCTGCTACGGTCAAAGAGTCTAATGAAATTGGAGTTAGAATCGCTAGGACCAGCTCAAGTGCCTGCGTGCGTGCACAAGTTGGAAGATGGCAAGACTGAAGGGGCCAACTGACCCAGAATTTGTAAAAACAAAAGCTTGTTTTTGGCCGTCAAACTCGCCCGAGATTTTGGATGAAGCTAGGTGATCCTCGAGAATGATTACAAGAATCTTAACGATAAACTTCACAGCAATCGTGTTGATCTTTCTTTTCTTGGTAATATTATTGAGGTATTAGGAAATTATACAAGTATTCAGAGTTTGTTAAATTCTCTCTTGTTCGACGTGATACTAATAGAGTAGTTCAAACTTTAGCGCGTAATGCAGCTTCCTTCAGCTAGCGTTGTTGAATTAAGTAATGTCCCAAATTTTGTTCTCGATTTTGTAAACGTTGAGTTAAGTGAACGAATTTCCCTTGTTTGAGGTGTATTACTTTTAAAAAAACATTGTATTGTACTGCCCCGGTTTAAAACAATGGATATTGAGGGTATTATTGAGTTTTTAGATCGTCTCTCCCGGAATTGATCTAGTGAAATTCTTTGCTTGGTCAAAAATGAAATTGTCTGCCTTAATATGTACTCCATCCTTGTTTTATACATTATTTTATTATTAATTATAATGTATATATATCTCTGGTTTGTTTGTCAAAATCACACACTAATAAATTGTTTGACAAGGTATAAGTAAAAGTTATCGTTCAATTAAAGATATTCTAATTTCTAAATCAAACAACACATTGGATTGATTATCACTACACTTTGCACGTATCTCATGTGACCCAAACTATCCATGTTTTCTTTAGTTTTCCTCCATTTACTAGTCAAATGTTGACATAGCTTGCTTGCTTCTGAATTTAGTGAATGAAAACTCTAAAAATTCAATATTATGTTAGCCTACTTAAAATACATATCTTTTTTTATAACCAAGAACCCGTCAAGGATTGTAGGGTTTGAAAGAGCCGCCCTCGTGAGTGATACTAAGTTGTATTTTTAAAAAAAAAAAAAAAAGAAAAAACCTATCTTATTAAGATAAATACAATTGGGTACGTATATACATATAAGAATGAGAATTAAATGTATGTGTGGGGTGTAGCCGACCAGTTGGATTATGAAAACATTATCATCGGATTGAGAAGCACTGAATTTCTTTCTGACTAAGCACAAACCTGATTGGCTGCTAAAAGATTAGTCAAATTGAAAAATGGCATGTGTTTGGACACGTGTATGGCCAGATATTAAAAAGAGGTCGTTCTCTTATCGCGATTGCAGGGATTGGGTGCGCGTGAACGGACGCGACGCCGACTTCACGGAGAGGTGGCGGATCGTAAGGTAAAAGGAACCGACCCCACGTTTGGGATGTGAGTGACAAATTGATTCGTGTCTACCTTTGTCTTCACGCTCTTCTAGGAGCGTGACGTTAGTTTTTTTCTGCCCTTTTATACCCATGAATCTTAAGGCTCCGTTTGGTAGGAAGGAAATTCAAAGATTATTTTCAATTTTTTTAAACAAAATTAAATATAGTTTGAATATTAGTACAAAAACAATTGATTATTTCGAAATTAATCAAGTGATAAATGTTTATAACTTCTATTTTCTAAAATAGGAATCAAATATATATTTTTAATCTATACACTAGTTACACATTGTATAAAAACATAACAAATTGAGGAAATTACTCAATTAATCAAGTCATAAATATTTACAGTAGATGGACCAGTACTTTCGCGGACTCACATGCTAATTCAATCAGTGAAACTTTTGGGACATGTTTATATATTTTTCTAAAGAAAATTTAAGGCAAAAAACAGGTGTTTTTGAGTGATCCTTTTTTTTTTTTTTTTTTTGAAGATGTGTTTTTGAGTGATCCAAAACAAGACAATCAACCACGAGAAATGCACACCAACAGTCAGTCAGAGAGTCACCACACAACTTGAATTTGACCGGAGGACAATGTCTGTCTGACTCTATTTTATATGGGTTGAATCGGATCGAATATTAATGTTACTATCTATCAAATATTTCATTGATATAATACTACACTAAAAAAACGTTTATATTTTTAAAGTAGTTTTGCTAATGACTGACTAAGTGATGGGCTGGATCCTCCGACGGTTTTCTACGTTTACATTGTTTCATTGTTTAATTAACTATTTTTGGGATTTGGTTTACATTGAACATTTTTTTACATCATAATAATTGATAACTGAGTCTGAAATATGGACTGTTATTGAGTTATATAAAAATAGTAAAAAAATGAGTAGGTAATTAACAAGTTGATATTCCATTATAAGGATGGACTGGGATCATAACACATGGAAGTGGGCCATATAATATAAACGGATTATTTCAACTATTTTAGGCTGGTAAGTGTCATTAAATTTATATGTAAATGATTTCTAATTGGTTATATAACTAATTTATTTGCATTTAAGTTTATTCTTCTTAATTAATAGATTAGAATTATTAAATCACTTATGTATATTTTTCCCACAATTACCTAATACACTATAGCAAGATGGAATACGTTTACAATTACATAGAGGTTCCCTAATGTACCTAATCTAGACCTTGGTCAGGATTAAATTAAAATATTGCAATTATATTTAAGTGAAAAAAAATATGTTCTTGTTGATTGACGGTTGATTTTTATTAGATTAATATATAGTTGTAACAATGTATTTGGTCAAGCTCTTGTGCCATTATTTATAAATTAATAAATATAATTGTACCAAAACTCTATCATAGAGATCTACAAATCCTTAATAGTCAATAAAAATGATTTTTTCATTTAATTGTAGCGAAAAATCTCATGATTCTTTAAATGACAGCGTAAACACAGTACTTTAAAAAATATACAACAAAGACCCCTTTACAGGATGAGTGAACTAATATTAAAAAAATATAAGATTTTCAATGCTAATATCGAAATCATAATTTTTTTATATATATATATATATATATATATATATATATATATATATATATATATATATATTAAGAAAAAAACATGTTTTAGAGATGCTAGTAACTCATAAAAATATTTCAAATATCTTAATAGTGAGGTTATGAGTAATGTGATAGACATTTTGAAGATCAGGATAAGTTTACATGTCAAACAATAACTGCAGTGCATGTGAATATAGAATAGTACACCAATAAATAAAGCAAATTATTTAGTTTTGATAACATTAATTAAAAAGTTTGGTTAAATTAGGCAATACCGGACTATATATGTATTTGCAGATTCTCCGCGCGCGTTCTATATGTAAATTGCTAGGATGAACAATTAAATAGACATGACCTTTTCTTATCATAATGTTTCATGTCATGTACGTAATTAAATCCTAGTCTCCTACTACTTGGCACTTGCATGGTTATGTTAGTATTTAATTAATGATATTGTGAGGATAATCATAATTTTTGTGTGTAAATTACCGGTTCCGATAATCCTATATTGAGGGTCCTTAATTCAGTTCGGGGCTTAGTCATAGTTAAGTCTCCTCACCCCTCCCAACGAATGTATTTAGTGGAAATCGAACTTGAGATAATCATAATGATATATATATGATTTTTTTTTTAATGTTGTGTGCGCCCTTAAACTTAGAAAGTATTTGAAAGTAAAACATTTATAAATTTAAAGGTGGATTTCAATCAACAATTTTACAATTTTAATTGAGCTACTCTAATATGAAACCACGTACCTACTTCTAATTAATTTAATTCAGTGGATGGGAAAAAGCAACTAGTAGTTCTTATAAATTATAATGAATCTATGATGTAAAACATTTGAAAGTTGATTCCTATCAGCTTTTGACTTTACTAAGCAAATGGAGCATTAAAGATTTAAAGGCTGTCTTGACGAGACTCGAGTGGTTATCCGAAGGTGCTATGAAATATCAATTATCACGAGGAGATGGGATCTCAACTCTCAACTAAGACCTACTTATGTATGTACGATCTTAAAGTACAATTTTATATCACAAATGGTATAAAATCATTTTTATTTTCATCTTATTTTTTCTGGACTCGAAAATTGAAATTATATAACTTTTCCAACCCATTTGCTCAATGTATAAGTTAAGATTTGTGTTATAAATCTTACTTGAGAGATCTAGTGCCTCATCCCAGTAGACCAACTGACGTTTTGTGGTATAAATCAATTACCTAACCATTTATATTTTCTTATTATAGGATTTTCTATTTTTCATAATTATTTTTTAATGCGTTGATAATTAATTTTGGAATATTTATTGGATAATGATGTGCCATAATCTCGTAATGTCACGTGGCTAATTCCTTTCCACTCGTCTCTTCCACTGAGGCATCCTTGATACACCTTAAAATACCAAGTATTTTCCTCGAAGTTAATATTCGAGAACACACCTCAAGGAATGGGCTCGTAAGACATTGGTCTCGATGACATATTCTCGAACTCTAGTGTTCCGATTCGAAGTGCCTTCGCGAATAACCCCATCTCGACCATCACCCCAAAACCATCAAGCTGGCGATAACTTCCCACTATTCTTAGTGGCTCTAAAACTTCGGAACAACTAACTCAACAAGGTCAATCACTCCTAGATAACCACCGCACTCAGAACGTAGCCTAGTCTCCATGCCACGGCCTAGATAATCCCAATAAATTCTCAGAAACACAACTGAGAAAGGTACGTACAATTACTTATTGAAACTCTGCCAAAATTTTCTCTCAAGTGTTCTAAACACTTTCACTCTCATAACGATACCTGATTTAACTCAATGGAGGATCAACGCTGGATCCAACTCCAGCTTGGTCTTAACATTAGAGTTTTGGGTTATTCTTAGCAGGTTAGAACCTACTCAATCAACGGAGTGTTGCTGAAAGTCAGAAGGATTCGCTTCGAGCTCACATCCATTTTTCAGCATCATCAGATACCATCAATTAATTAAAACCATTAAATCATTCATTAAAAAATAAAAATAAGAAAGTCCCTTGTTATTTCCAAATAATTTTGTGGACTTTAGGTCCAACGGTGAGGGCCCATAAACCCATTGTGTGACGGTTGAGTTATGGGAAATGGCTGTCATCTTTCCGTATGGGGTAGGGCTTCTCGCTGTTGGGCCGACGAGCCTAGAATAATGAAACGCTGTCGTTTAAAAAGAACATGTTAGCAAAACCCTAGTGATTTATTTAGTAGATAAGAGGAATTTAAAGTTTAAAATATTTTTTGTATTCATATATAATATATAAATTGTTGGATTTTGAGTGCAACAACATGAGCACAGATCATACAAAATCAACTTCAATCATCAAAGTGGAAATAGCATATCCACAAAGTTTGATTCCATATCTCAAAGGATGACTAAAACTTTGAGGAAACTGGAAAGCGACTTTTTGTCCTCTTTTCCTTTTTAATTTATTCTTATTATTCTTTTGTAATGTATTTTGCATTTTTCTGAGGGTGCCACCTTGCTTCTACCAACTACGTTATTTTATTAGTAGTAGTAGTAGAAAAAGAAGAAAATAGCAAGAAACTATATATTTTAAGGTAAGTTTAATTTGCCCTAAATTTTTAAGAGTTTGCCAAAAGATTTGTTGAGATATATAATTCAGTCTCCAAAACGTAATATGATGTCAACAACTATTGGCTCAGTAAGGAACGAACGCGTATCAATCAAAGGACGATTAATAAATAGTAAATTCGTAATTGTTAGAGGGTTCGGACTTTGATATGAGCCAACATAAATCAATCAATCAAAGGACAATTAATAAATAGTAAATTCATAATTGTTAGAGGGTTCGGGCTTTGATATGAGAATCTTGCATGTTAGTGACAACGATACTGAAATTTGTTGTTAGTTGTTAATGAGTGATTTATTCAATATTTTCTTATGTAAAACAGTAAAAGTCCATTAGTTCAGGATCGAATTAAGATGAGTTCGGGAATTGTCAAATAAGTGAAAATAGTATATAGTGCAGTTATTTAAGTATCCAAGATTCCAAGCTAATTGATGGCCCAATAGCTATAATTAGATGAACACAAAGCCCAAACAAGCAGCTAGCAGATATAAAGTGTAGCATAGATTCCTTTTGACCATCTTAAAGAAAAATTGATAACCAATAATTAGCTATATATAAATTATAAAGTCAGATGAAAAATGAAGACCTAAAACCAATTAAGTCTGGATGGGCGGTTTGAAGTTTGATCATTGATTGTGAGTTGAATTGCTCTTTTCATAAGCTTAATATGATAATTAGAGGGTGTTTGGCTGAGCTTATAAGCTCTTTAAAACATCTTATAAGATGTTTAAAAGTTTATAAGATATTGCAAAGTGTTTGGTAAATATTTTTTAAAAGGAGCTTATAAGCTCTTAAAATAAGATGTTAGGAGCTTATAAGCTCCTTAAAAATAAGTTAGGAATCCCATTTTATTTTAAGATCTTACTACATTTCCTTATATTTTAACCATATTAATTACACATTTGCCATTACTAACATCTTATAAGCACATGATTTTATTTTTATCCAAATGCTTTTAGATCTTATTCTTAAAATAAGATTTAACATCTTATAAGATGTGAGAGCTTATAAGCTCTTTAAAATAAGCTTAGCCAAACACCCTCTTAATCCATTTTCTTATTTTCTTTTTATGCATAAGTTAGGAATCGAGCGACTTTTGATTTTTGAAGACCAAATGATGTCCATTATCTCATCATTAGCATGGAGCTAGGAAGAGATGCATCAGATATATTCAAAGCGTTTAAAAGGAAAAATGACAATTTTATCAAATCGAATAAATGTCAAAACATAATAACAAAAAGCGCAATATTAATTAAAGAAATCTAAATCCAAACCAAAATTTTGAATACAAGATGTTTGCATAGTTATGTGTCACCAGAGACAGGAGTTAGGGTAGGGACTAGTGGAGGTAGTCATGTAAATGAGTTAAATCGAGGCTGAGTTTTGAGTTTTTTTTAAGTGCGAGTTCGGTGAGCCAATAAAAATAGGACTAAGTACGATTTTATCCGGATTGTTTGACTCGAGTTTAAATGGGCACAAAGTTAATTTTTTCAAAGGGAGGAACTAGGAAAATAGAAAAGAAGACAACAAGAATTGTCTAAATTGTATAACAATTGAAGGGATGTAGCACAACTTGATAGGGCCGGCGTTTCTGATGAGTAAGTTCGATCTCAGATTTAAGTTTGAATTTCATAAATTTTCAACATTTTAATTTAAAAGGTTGAATTTGAACTCGTGTTCGAACTGAAAAACTAATTTATGATTATAAATATATCTAATAATTATTAAAAAATAGAAGTTCGATAGCCAACTCGCGAACCGATGAACAAGAAGGATTCGACTCAAGTTTACTTATTCATTGAGCATTTTGCACGCTTGCCACTAATTGTGATATGAATAATGTACACATAAGACCTTGTGATATAAAATACAATATAACGGACCTTGTGTTTTCATTTATTTAGTATGAAGAATCTTGCGTAGGTGATTGGTATTGCTCGCTTTGAAATTGTACTTGGAACTTTGATTTTTTCGACTTATTAATTGTAAAAAGACATTTTTGTCTTCCCCTACCAAATTTCAAAAAAACTTGTGATATGAAAAAAGAGCAATTAGAACCTTATGATATAAAAAATAACAAAATAAAATTCCATATTTTGAAAAAATCAACATAAAATATCCTGGCGCGTCGGTTGTGTTTCACGCAAAACAAACTTGACGGACTTGGGAGCGATGAGCAAAACTAGAATAACATAGGAGTTTTAGTGATAATTTTTATATGTTAGGTTGTTAATCTTCATAATGAATATTGAATAACACGGGTCATACATGCTATAAACTCCTTATTCGTTTAGATCGTCAGGCTGGCAAACTGGCTCGGTGCCTTTACATCCCAAGGTGGAGGCACCAATTTCTTAAATTTTACAATCTGGTATTGTTTTCTTTAATTTTTTAATGATAATTTATTTTTGTATTAAAAATTTTGAAAATTGGTAATTTCACCCATAAACTCAAAATTACGGCTCCATCTTTGTGTGGACACTTAAACTTTTCAATTCTCTGTATATCTTTTCGTGTAACTAACCCATTAGTTTAGATGACGGCGATAAACAAAGACGAACTATTAAGTATTAACCCTATGAAAAGTACTTCCAAATTGAGGCAAAAGACCAAGTCAAGTAAATAAAATATGGATGAGCCGTGCCGAAATTCAGTTCAAAATAACATTTAATTAATCCAAATTACCAGATTAAGACAGCACTTCCACATCTTCAAATCATAATCAAACACAAATTAAAGTCAGAGGATGATATATAATACTACTAGTCAATATCATGCAACTCTCGTTCCGCGTCACGAGTTTTGAATTTCAGCCAATCAAGAAGTCAATTCAAGCCAAGCCCAATTGATCATCTACGGTAAACGAAAAATTAAATGTCTGGTTTCTATAATTTGCATACGTTCGAGATACTTTTTCAGCTGATGAAGGAAAATAATTATAACATGCCCCATTTCTTGAAATGTTTAAACTTTTGTATCTTCTGTCTTATCCTCTTGTCAAGAAGATGTTGTGCTGCTGATTATCGCTACGAAGACTGTGTTCCGAAGAATTGCGGTAAAGGCCCAGTTATTAAATTTCCATTTTATATTGCAGGGGAGCAAAAATCTTATTGTGGGTATCCTGGATTTATGCTAAATTGCAGCCAATCACATGGAGTTCCAGTGCTTAAGTTGTCTGAAAACGAGTATATTGTTGAGGAAATTCATTACCAAAATCGATCCCTCCGTGTGTACAATTCTGCTGTTTTGAGTAGTAATTGTGTTTCGAGAACTCAAAACACGACTTTACCAACAGCCCAGTTCGATCACGCTGAAAACGTGACAGAGCTCCATTTGTTCTCCAACTGCAATAACTCGTTGCCTGAAGATAGGGTTTTTTGTGATTCGAATGATGTTGGAGAGAGATGGGATTTGGCTTTGTATGATAATGATGTGAACTTTACAAAAGCATTGGAGAATTGCCGGAGGAACATCGTAGCACCGGTGGAACGGCAAGCAGAGGATAGAAATATTACACAAGTATTGAGAAAAGGGTTTGTGTTGAATTGGACAGCCAGTGATTGCAGTACATGTGAAGAAAGTCTTGGCCGATGCGGCTTTGATTCAGAAAGTTACCATTTTAGGTGTTTTTGTCCTGACAGGCCTCATTCTAGGAGCTGCAAACCTGGTAAATTATCATTTAAATTTGTAGATATTGTTTGATTTCGTGAAATTCTTATATGAATTTGGTCAGTTCAGATTAATTCAACTAATCGATTTCTAAAAAAAAAGGAACAATTACGAACCCCCCACCTGGGGGTTTGCCCCGTTTGCTAAAATCAACCTGAGAACCTTGAGGATTATATAAAATACCCCGAGTCAATGATTTACCGTTAGTTTGAGGGTGTTTTTCATTATGATTTGCAAAACCTCGGGGTGTTTTTCGTAACAAACACAAACCTTAGAGGTTTTTCGTGATTATGCCAAAGAAATAGGTAGTAACTAGCTATGTTGAATTTGATGCAGGAAAAAGGCTGTCGACGTTGATATTAGCCACAGGTAATAAGTCTCAAACAGATGTTAATATAAACATTTATTGTAGTAATTGACCATTAATTTATCTTAGTTTTTGATAGATTTATAACTAAATGTTTGCAGCTATATCGGGAGGTGGCGTGTTGCTTCTTATGTGCTTCTTGGTCTCTGTTATCGTCTGGCAATGCAAGGAAAGGTTCAGTAAAGCTGAATTCGTTTCAAGAAACATATCTTCTGAGTCCTACTCGAAATCAGACATTGAACATGGGAACCTCTGCTTTGGCATCCCTATTTTCTCTTACAAAGAACTTGTAGAGGCCACTAATAACTTTGAGTCTTCTAAAGAACTTGGAGATGGAGGCTTTGGAACTGTATACTATGGTAAGAAAAACTCTTATGATGAAATAATAATACTAATTCCTTTCAAAGTTTGTGTTCGCTACGTATTGTTTAGACTGCATAATTTTATGGTACCAAATCTTTTGTTCCATTTTTCTGTTGCATCCATGTATTCGAGTAGATTGGAGGCATGGAATATACATACAGTATATTTTATCATGTATATGTGACGTTGCATTCAACTAGTCACCAGTGGTACATAAAATGGAACAGAAGAAAATCCATTCTCAGGGGGGTTTTATGTAATTTTTAAAAATAGAGGGGTATTTTGTAATATTGACAAACCTTAGGCATACTGTATGTAATTTAATATACCCTTATAATGTTGTAACTAGGCAAACTCCATGACGGACGAGAAGTAGCAATAAAGCGAATGTACGACAACAACTCCCGAAGAGTCGAGCAATTCATGAACGAGATCAAAATCCTCACATGCATGAGACACCACAACCTAGTCTCCCTATATGGGTGCACGTCCACCACAAGCAAGGAGCTCCTTCTCGTATACGAATACATCCCCAACGGCACGGTGGCTGATCACCTCCACGGCCCACAAGCTGCCACCTCGCCACTAACGTGGACTGTCCGATTAAACATCGCGATCGAGACCGCCACTGCTTTAGCCTACCTCCACAAATCTGACATCATCCACCGCGACGTCAAGACGACCAACATTTTGCTAGATGAGAACTTTTGCGTCAAAGTGGCCGATTTCGGGCTTTCTAGAAACTTCCCAAATGACGTCACGCATATTTCAACAGCCCCGCAGGGAACACCGGGGTATGTGGACCCGGAGTACCACAGGTGCTATCAGCTGACCGATAAGAGCGATGTTTATAGTTTCGGAGTCGTGCTGGTCGAATTGGTTTCGTCGATGACAGCCGTGGATATCGACAGGTGTACGGACGAGATCAATTTGGCTAGTCTGGCAGTGGATAGGATAAGGAAGAGGGAGTTCCATGAATTGTTTGATCGAGGTATTGGATATGAGAGCGATGATGAAGTTAGGCGGATGAGTACTATGGTTGCTGAGCTGGCTTTCAGGTGTTTGCAGACTGAGAAGGATTTGAGGCCGTCGATGAACGAGGTGGTGGAATCTTTGAAGGATATTCGAAATGGTGGCGAAAAGATTCCGGTTTCGCCTGAAAATGATCATGTTGTGTTGTTGAAGAGAAGGGATTTTATGTCTTCTCCTAATGCTGTGATTGATAGATGGATTAGTAGTGGCTCTACTACAAGAAGTTCAATTGGTTGAGTTTTTTTTTTTTTTTTTCATTTTTGTGTAAGTAAAGATTAATTTGTGTAAAGCCAAGAATTTGAGTTTGATCTTTTGTAAATGTTTCCAAAAGCTAAACAGTTTTTGGAGTGTATTTTGATCTTCTTGCGATCCAGATAAAAACAAGAGAGAAGAGACTTTGGAGATGGAATTATGGAGATATGAAAGTGACAAAATAAAAAAATAAAATTGTAATCACATTCAATATTAGTTGATAGACCCCTACCAATGTTTTGCAAAATTTAAGGAGGAGCCTTAAAATAACCTGCAAAAGGTACATAACAAAGGGGACCTTCGAATGCCTCGAAAAAAAAAAAGGGGACCTTCGAAAGGTACAATGGTGAAAATTGGAAAAATTTTATGTGTCAATATTTGACCCCAAGTACGAATCTAATGATACAGATGTTATTAAACTTTGTAATTATAATTTTTTAAAAAAGTGTTTTGGTATTCAAAATTATGGCATATTATGAACGTTGATTTACTTTAATATAGTGTTTGATACGTGATATTAGTTTATCTGCACTTAATCTACGGCTTGACTATTATTTGTACAATTGTTGTAGATATGAATCACAAATAGAAGATGAGATTCAACAAGATTGGTTTCTCAAAATTTTAATCAAGTGTAACAAACAAGAAATTAATGTACTTAAAATTGTAATCTATAATAATAAATTTGGGTAATAAAAAAAATCATATTATGTTATATTGAGAGCACAATTACTAAATTTATTTGTTTATCGTATTGATTTTAAAAAACAATTAGTATTTCTTTAAGCATTACGAAAAAAAAAACTTTTATGTTTTAACAAACTTTATTAAACCAATAAATGCAAGATACTTGTTTTGCTCATCTATGTATCTATGTATATTATAAAAGTATGAGTTGTTTGTCAGTTTTCTTGTGAGGACTAAAATATCCCTTTAATAACACATATTTTTAAATATCCCTTTAATAACACATATTTTTATTAAAAAAAGTACATATAGGTCAATCTATAATTAATTAATTAATAATACTAGAATTCTAATAGGAATAGAATTCTAGAAATTTTAAATAAAAAATTCTTATCACTAAACCTAAAATACCCCTTTAATTACACATATTTTTATTAAAAAAACGTACAAATAGGTCAATCTATATTTATATAAATAATAATAATTAATTAATTAATAATACTATAATTCTAATAGGAATAGAATTCTAGAAATTTTAAATAAAAAATTCTTATCACTAATTAACCAAAAGATTTTTTATGAAACTACACACAAAGTACTTTTGAGTTTCGTGTATATATATAAATAGCCTATGATGCATGATAGATCCCATATTTTGAAATAGTTGTAATGCTTGATATCAATTAATAGCAGATCATCATTATTTAAAAGAAAAAGCAAGACAAAATTGGCAAAAAATAGTGTCTTAACCAATGCATGAGTTCTTCATATTATTACAGGACGGACGCCGCCCCGAGCTATATACAAAGGAAATCGGCACATTGATTGCTAACAATATGTTGATGCATCAAGAAGGTTGCACCGCGACTTCTAATTCTGGTAATGTGCACTTAATATTCATTATTAGGTTTATGTACATCAGCAAAACAAACGCAAAAGCAACAAGAGTTCTAATCTGAACATGAAAGAAGTTGCAAAAGTGGAAAGAATTGACAATGGAATTCTTCATGTGCCTCCATGTTACAGGGACACTACGGTCTTCAATTTTATTAACTAATATGATACTTTTCTTATTTAATTTAAATACATATATTTTTATGAAGTCTTGCTAAATAGAGTTAAGATGCATGTTAAGTTGGTTTGCTAAAATTATATTGAGAATTGCTTAAATTTTAACAAACTAGATAAAAGATAATTGTATATAAAAAAGAGGAAATCAGATAAGAATAAGTTAAGAAAGTAAGTGGGGGAATAAAAAGATAAAATAAAATAAGTGAAAGGCAAAATAAAGATAAGAATTAGGTAAAGTAAAGATATATAAAAAGATTGATAATTCAAAATCACAAGTATTAAAAGTCACTTTATTCCGGAGGTTTTGTAATTTAGTAAATAGAGGGGGAATGTGAGAAAAAAGATGGAGAGAGAGAGAGAGAGCATAGAGTGATAAAAACGGGAAGGAGAGAGAGGAGAGTGATAAAAAAATTTTAGGAGAGTTAAGAGAAAACAAGTTGAGGGAGAAAAATAAAATAAAATTTGTGTGTGATAGAGATGGATGAGTGGAGAGAGAAAGACGAGGGTGTATGTGAAATGACTAGGTTTTGGAATGAATTTCACTCACAATTGAGTTTCAAATACATCGAGCTTAATTATGGCTGGTTTTTGTTATTTACAAATATATTTGCAAAAGTAACAATAAATTAAAAAATAGATAAATAATTATTCTATACGCGCAACGCGCGTGCTTTTTACTAGTATTATAAAAGTATGAGTTTCTTTCGGTGATTTAAGTTTGTCACTTTTTTTGTGATGACTAAAATATCCCTTTAATAACACATATTTTTAGGGAGTTGTTAAATACACTCCTAGATTTAAGTAATTGCCATAAAAGCCCTTCTATCCTTTTATTCATAAATTAATATTTATTAACTAATTTATATTACAAGACAAAACTACCCTTACCCTAATATCAACAATAACCTTACGTCAAAACAGTACTACACTAATCCTCAAACAATTTGTGTATGACGGCCGACGGCAGCAGCTCCAAATTCAATTTTTTTCTTGAGCATTATTTTACAATATCTTTTCTCTTTTTACATAATAACATCGATTAGTTATAATGACATAATCTAATGCTATACAAGATTCAAAAGTGATTCATCAACACGAAAATATTATGGAACTTGTCAATACTACGAGTGTGGAACAAATTTCAGAGTTCTACGGTTCTTGTAGTTCGTCTGGCGTCAATGGAGGTAGTAAGATTGGTCTTGATGTTGCTATTGCTTTGTACCTTAAATTTTCTTGGTGCTACTTGGGAGGAGTTTACAGTTGATTGAAGTGCTTTTGCTTTTTGCAACTCTGAATCTACTTGGAGATTTTTAGTTCTGATGATGTTGGGATTTCGCGTTGAAGGCTTGTATAGTGGTTCTATTGAGAGCTAAAAAAAATTGCTAGAAAAAATATTTGATTATTATTTATAATTTTTTTTGAAATTTAGTTGATGCGTAAGAAATATATGGATAATTAGGTAGAATAGCATCTTGAATTAAAATTGATGTTATAATTTTACAATAATTAAAAAATTATTTTCTATTTTAATTTTGTTAGGTAAAAAAGATTTGGAAGAAATCGAGCCAAAAGAACAGGCACCTAAAGAGCTTAATCTGTTGCTTCAATTAACAAGCAAGGCATTTGCTACTCGTGCAGAGCTTCAAGATTGTGTCCGTAAGATTGCTTTACAACAAGGCTATGCGACAAATATTAGAAGATCCAAACCAGCATATTATGTGATTATCGGTTGTGATAAAGGAGGAACATATCGGGGGTCTAATGTTCCAATGGAGCTGATAAGTGGTTATATTGCACGTTTTTATGATACATTTGCCCCCATTCTTTGATGTTTAATTGTCCTTATTTATGTGAATTGATCCAATTTGTTGATTTGGGTGTAGGATTGGAGTTATTGTTTAAAAGAAGCTAAAAGTTGCAATTTTGGAGCTGTTTTGTGCAAGTCACGTTTACGTGATCACGTTCTCGGGTCCAGTCCGCTGAAGAGTCCTACCTTGTGCGGGATTCACTTTCCTTTTCGGACTCAATATCCTTTTCACGCGTTTTCAGCGGCCTTGGACCAGATTTTGGTCGACTTTCTGCATATTTTTCACTCCTTTCCTTTCTCGCTTATGGGCTTTTGGCTGGGCTTGGACTTGGAAGAGATTTACACGCAAGATTAGAGATTTTAGAGAAGGGGGGCGCTAGGGCAGAAGAACACAACATAACAGGGGGAGTTTCACGTGAGTTTAGGGGGAGAGACACAACTGGTCTATCTTGGGAGAATGGAGGAAGGACCATCACGGCACATCATCAATTTCATACTTCCTTGGAATTAATTGTTTGGAGAATACTTTCTTCTTCTTTTCTTGTTTTTGGTTATGAATTCTTATATTGTAGTATTGTTAGATTTTAATTATTAGTAGCTAGTTTATTATTCTAGTTGGGGGATTTGCCTAAGTTCTACAAACTTGTGAGACCGAATTGTTATGAGATTTCACTTTTCGATATTTATATGAATTTCTATCTTTCTCGATTATTATGATTTATCTCTTTATTTGATCTGACCAATTGAGTATTTGAGTGAATTGCATAATGTCTTTGCATATGTTGAAGGGATATTTGATGTATGTGAACTTAGAGACGAATTAGTGCTAGGGTAGTTGCAAAATTATTATCCGGGGCACTAGTGGGATTCTATAATCGGGTTTAAATTAGCATGGTGTTAGTGTTTAATTGACTCGAGTCTATGTTTCTTAAATCGAATACTGTTAATAGATTAAACTCCTAGAGGTGTTATCGAAGGGTTGTCTATTAATTAGGGATTAATTGTAAGGCGTAGGCCCTGATTAGTCTAATCTTAAGAAGAAACGAGGTCGTCTAAGGTAGTTGATGATTATAGTAGGCTTATCGATAGTTGAATGATTATTCTTGCGTCCGGGATCGAGTAGAGAACTTAGGTGAATTATCCCCCAACTAGACATTTTTCCTCATATATTTTTATTCTCTAGTTTTTATTTGTTTCCTAGTTTATTTTGTAGTTGTTAGTTGAAAAATCCAAAAATATAAAATAAGATCCTTATTTTAATTGCTTTCTTTAGTTGAGTTTTCTAGGTACTTAGTAGTTTAGATGGGTAGTTTAGATATTCTCCAAAACCCCCCCTTTTACTACTTTCAATAAATTTTCCGGTTTTCAAAAGATATTATTTCCAACCAATCCCTGTGTTCGACCCTATTTACCACTATATGCAATTTGTGTTATTTGGTAGATCGGAATTATAAGTATTATTTTTGGTGGATTCGACACCCATCAGGAGCAAAGAAAAAGATTGTCTGCATCACGTCTTATAAATTGTCCATTTGAAATTAAGGGAAAAAGAATAGGTGATATATGGAAAGTAGAGATCAAAACTTTGTTACATAATCATAAGCCATCGACTGATATGTCAGGTCATCCTATATGTCGACGATTTTCTAGTGAAGATATGCATACAATTAGAACTATGTCAATGGCTGGATGTGTACCACGAGAGATACTTACATCACTCCGACAAAGTAATCCTTCAATACAAGTAATTTCAAGAACAGTGTATAATGCAAAAGTTAAGATAAAAAAAGAAGATTTGAGGGGTCGAACTCCATTGGAAGCATTGCTTGAGGAACTCGGTGGAGGTGGCTTTATGTATGACATTGAGCGTGACAACAATGATTGTGTGACTCGTTTATTCTTTTCACATCCTAGCTCAATGACTTTGATAAAGAATTTTTATCATGTCTTTGTCATGGATTGCACGTACAAGACAAATAAATATGGCATGCCACTTTTAGATATTATTGGAATATCAAGTTTCAACACATCATTTTATTCGTGTATGGTATTCTTGCAAAGAGAGGAAGAAGAAGACTACATTTGGGCATTGGAAAGATTTAAGAAGATATTGGATGTTGAGAAAGCTCCACTAGTTATCATCACAGATAGAGAATTGGCGTTGATGAATGCTATTAATTTCGTATTTCCGGATACAAAACATCTTTTGTGTATATGGCATATACAAAAGAATGTCTTAGCTAAGTGTAAGAAGCTCTTTGATCGAAAGGAAGACTTTGATATATTCTTATCAGCTTGGACGCATGTGATCTACTCTATTGATCAACCCACTTTTAATGCGGAATGGCAATGTTTTGAACTTCAATACAGTAGCAAGTCAATAGCTGTTGATTATATACAAAATAATTGGCTTCCATACAAAGAAAGGTTTGTGCTTGCATGGACTGAAAATCACTTGCACTTTGGAAATCATGTAACATCAAGAGCCGAGGGAGCTCATGCAGTGCTCAAAAAGTATCTTCAAGTCTATATGGGTGACCTTCGTCAGGTAAAAGAATTTTTTTATCTTGCCATAGAAAATCAAGTTAAAGAAATTAGAGCGATGCTTCAAAATGAAAAAATACGTACATTACATGGTCTACGTATTCCTTTGTTTCAAGACCTTATTGGTAAAGTTTCTAAGTATGCATTGGATCATCTTTTGAAACAATATCATTTGGCTACTTCTGGTAAACCATTAGATGAGTGCAAATGTCATTTTCAAAGTTCTATGGGTCTTCCTTGTGCACACGAAATGACGAGCATGCTACATGGAAGACTTGAACTGACTGATATACATCCACAATGGAGAATCGATGGGAGATTATTTGAAAACGCAGAAGAAAAATTGAGGCAAGATGATCAGCTTGATAGCCTTCTCAAATATTTTCGAGATAAATATGAGAAAATGCCTCTCACTCAAAAAGAAGATACTCGAAACCAAATTTCTCAAATTGTAGATTCTTCTCATTCTTTGATGGTACAAGAGCCGAAGGTTTATCCTCGTAGAGGGCGTCCATCAAGCTCAAAGAAAAGAAAGAATGATAGCTCTACTCGTCGTGATCCTAGTGAATTTGAGATTGTGGAAAGAGCTCGAAAATGTGGGGCATGTGGTGGTTTAGGACATAATATTCGTACATGTTCGCAAAAGGTATTTTAGAAGACATTAGTTTGAAGCACATTTTTTGTTATAGTCAATTGATATTTTATTTTTTTGATGTTATATAATATGCGAAGAAAGATAAAATACTCGGCCATATCATATTGGAGGAATAATCTTGGTGATGGATGTATTTTTCTCGGTCGTATTGTCACTTCCTGGAGCATTTGTTGTCTTTTTGGGTGGCTCTTTGGCTTAGTGGATCTTAATTGTTCTATTAGGAACAATGCATTAATCTTTGTGGTTCTCACTTCTCGGCTCCCTTGGATGATGAAGGTGCTTAATTGAGTATTGTTTGTTAGCCTTTTTAGTGCATTTTACTGTTGTTTTGAGATTGTTTATCTTGGTTTAGACTTAGCCATGTTTCTGGCTTCCCCATTCATTGAGTGGATCTTTGTATGGCTTTTATTTTATGATATGACGTGGAGGTTTCGATAAAAACTCTATGATGTTTGCCGGTTCCAAAAAAAAAAAAAATACTCGGCCATATCATCATTTTATTTTATGTGAATCATATACTAGTTTTTATTTCTTTATTTTTGTTCTAAATATGATGCTTTGTATGTTGTCAATTATCTTGACATAAAATAAAATAAAAAAACTGAACTTCTAAGAAAAACGGGAAAAAGATGCCGTATCAATGTAGTTATTTGCACAAGGAAAAAAAAATTATTTCGTCCCTACTATATTAGTATAGTACTGTTTTGCGTAAGGTTATTGATATTAGGGTAAGGGTAGTTTTGTCTTGTAATATAAATCAGTTAATGAATATTAATTTATGAATAAAAGGATAGAAGGACTTTTATGGCAATTACATACATTTAGGAGTGTAAATAACATTTAGGGAGTGTAATTAACAACTCCCTATTTTTATTAAATAATCGTACAAATATGTAAATCTATAATTATATAAATAATAAAGTAATTTAATAATATTAGGATTATACGATTGAGTAATTTAACATAATTAGATTCACTCTATAAGATTTATTGGAGAGTCCTACTTGGTTAAAACTTATATTCTATCTATAAGTTTATTTACTGATTAATTCTAATTTTTCATTAATAAAAATCATCAAAATCCGCTATAGTTCTATCATGGGAAAATTGATCCGATCAAGAAATTTGAATAAATTGGCTTGGCTAGATTAAAATTTCATAAATGTTTTGCAATGAACTTTGAAATTGCGGAATTCACCGTAACTATCCCTTATTATTATTATTTATTATATATATTATAAAAATATAAATAGCTTTCGAATTTTTTGAAACTTTATTAATTGCTAAAAATAAAGTTTTTTTTCGATGATTTAAGTTTTTCATTTTTCTTGTGATAACTAAAATACTCTTTACTAACACATATTCTTATTAAATAACTATACAAATATGTAAATCTATAATTATATAAATAATAATTTGATTTAATAATTGAAATGCTAATTCTAATAAAATTAATTTGAAAATATATAATTATTTAGATACTTTTTTAAAATATTTAAGATATTATGTATCATTACAGTTCAAAGTCAAATAAAAGTTACATTTTCTTAGTCATTATTAAATAATAAAAGTATTTAACTAATGAATAAAAGTTAACTTAGAAAAATAAATGTATAAATATTTATTTAGTTAGTTAGAATCCCAATCAAAATGTAAAATATCTTATTAGCATATATTCCCGATTTTGTGATGAATTATGTAATTTCTGATTGTGATTAATATATTACCATTTTTTCTTCAAAAAAAATGTAAAATATCTAGCAATTAGAAGATATACTAATTATATTTAAATATAATAAATAATTCTTACATAATATTATTTATTTTTTCTTTCATGTTATAAATCTTATAAATATATTTATAAAATTAATATTTTAAAAAATAAATATAAATAATTATCTACACGCGCAAAGTGCGTGCTTTTTACTAGCAACGGAAAAAATATCACTTCATGATTGAAGATGGCAAACAATTCAACTTTTTTACCATTTTGAGATCAATAACGAAATTTACTAACTGGGTAATTTCAATTATTGCCTTGCCTACCATCATTGTTAACCATAGAAAAAATCTTTGTTAGCCTGTCATATATATATACACACATAAATATAAATATAAATATATATAACATAGAATGTTTGTTTGTTTTTTCAGAAAAACTAATTGTTGATGATTGGGGACCTTTTACAGTTCATTCATTGTCATCAATCCGCGTTTGGTTCATTTGCGTGTGGAATTTTTTCCTTCTTTATTACTTCATTTCTCCTAGTGGAATAATTTGTGGATTTCCGGTCACTATCAGATCTGCATTTTGGCATTCTTCCTTCCTGGTAGGAAAAAAAATCATCATATTTCTCACAGTAAAGCAAAGCTGCTCTTTTTGAGGTAATCCCATGTTTCCTTCTCTCTCTGGGAACCTCTACAAATTTCTTTATACTTATTTGGGTGATTTTTGTTCTGGGTTTTCAAGAACTCGTGTTCATAATGATGTATACCTAGATGTAAAGCTGTGGTTGCAGGTAAAGATTCCAAATTTTACATTGTTTTGTTGAAAATTCTTTGATTTTGAAAAGTGGGTTTTCTCAATTGGGTATATCGACAAAGTTTTACCTGTTTTAATGAATATTCTTGGCATTTGTGAAGTTCACTAAAGTTAATCAGGCAGCAAAACTTCTCCTTTTTATTCTTGTGCAAAGTAAATTTAACTTTTGCTTGTTGCTCTGCAGTTGTCATGAGTCATGACGATGGAAAATGCTGAGATGCTTTCTTATACGTGATTTTGTTGAGCAAAATTGAAATAGTTGTTGCCCAGTTGAAATGGGATCAAGGGAAGAGAGACATAGGCTGCAAAATAAAGATCTTATCCCATTAGCCGAACTTATAAGTAAGGAATTAAAGAATGAGAAAATGGAGAAGCCAACTGTCTCTTATGGATCTGCAGCTCAATCAAGAAAAGGGGAAGATTATTTTTTAATAAAGACAGATTGTCAAAGAGTTCCTGGAAATCCATCTACATCATTCTCTGTTTTTGGGGTATGTACAGTTTTATCCATCTTTCATAACAATTTAACAAAAGAATTGGATTTCTTGATTGTTGTTTGGTTTGATATGTGAACAGTATAGGTTTAATATAATTGTAAATAAAATCCCAATTTTATTATTCTTTCAGATTTTCGATGGGCACAATGGAAATGCTGCTGCAATTTTTTCAAGGGATCATTTATTAAATTATGTTTTGGATGCAATTCCTCGTGGACTTGGACGTGATGAATGGATTCAAGCTTTACCTAGAGCTTTAGTTGCTGGCTTTGTGAAGACTGATAAGGAGTTTCAGAGCAAAGGTATGTGAATTTTCACCACTTCTGCAATTAAATTATAGCTTTGTTTTAGTAATTGTACTCACTGGTGATGATGTTGTACTCTCATCGTAGGGAAAACATCAGGAACTACAGCAACATTTGTAATTGTTGATGGATGGACGGTTACAGTGGCTTGTGTTGGAGATTCTCGTTGTGTATTAGATGCTCAAGGAGGCAGCACTTCTGACTTGACTGTTGATCACAGACTTGAAGAAAATGCAGAGGAGTAAGTTTTTATTTACTTTTTTTCCCCTTTTCCTTCTTTTGTTTATTTTTATTTCTTATTATAGTGATATTCATCTCCTTTTTATTATTGCAGAAGAGAACGTGTAACGGCTAGTGGAGGTGAAGTTGGGAGGCTTAGCATCTTTGGTGGGGCTGAGGTGAGATTTCTCTTTAATGTTGGGATCAGAAATAAATTATGATAATATTTTTTCAGTTGTTTGATGTAGTTTTTAAAAAAATTTCTAGGTTGGTCCTCTTCGTTGTTGGCCAGGAGGTTTATGCCTTTCGAGATCAATTGGCGATATGGATGTGGGAGAATTTATTGTTCCAATACCATATGTTAAGCAAGTGAAGGTAACTAACATTGATTTTCATTCCTCTAATGCCAATTTATCAACAATTTTCGTTTCCGTTCCTTTTTTCAGGTTCTTTTGGACTTACACATACCTCTTTTGTAACTTATCTTCCATTTTAAGTTACTCCTTTAGTCGATCGTTACGGATAGGTAAATGATGTCATTATTCAAATCTTAATAAACTTCCCAAATTTCTCTCGCATTCATGGATAATGTTATTCTGATTCTTGTTAAACTTTGTCACTTTTAGTTTTTTCTTTTTAAAATTTTCAAACATAGAAGGGAACTTTGTGTAATTAGACAGTTATACGGGAACATGGTGTAAATGTACCCTATATTTTGTTGAAGCCATTTCTTCTTGAATCTCTGACTTTTTTTATTACCATAAAGTTGTCAAATGCAGGTGGAAGGCTAATAATTGCCTCAGATGGGATTTGGGATGCATTGTCATCAGAAATTGCTGCAAAATCTTGTCGGGGTTTGCCCGCTGAACTTGCTGCCAGACTAGTAGTCAAGGTACTTAACTTTTAAGCTCATAATTCTTATTTCTTTAAATAAATATAATTAAATTGCTTCCTGAAAACTAAAATGGCTTTAACTGACCAGAAAAGAAATACTGATTAGTAAATTTGGTAACTGTGTAGGAAGCTCTGAGGACTCGTGGGCTGAAGGATGACACGACTTGCTTAGTTGTTGATGTTATCCCTCCTAATATTGCTCCTCCGCCTTCTCCTCCACCAAAGAAATATAACAAGTTTCTAGCCTTGTTACTCAGAAGGAAATCTCGCAAGTCTGTTGGTATATTAGCAAAGAAGCTATCAAGTGTTGGGATCGTAGAGGAATTATTTGAAGAAGGATCAGCTATGCTTGCTGAAAGGTCGGTATTATTTGTATTTTTAATGTTTTGAATTTCTTTTTGTGCGTGACATGCCGTCCTGCTACTAGCCTTCAACTTTTACCACTTGAATTCTTTGCAACTTTAGCTTCTCCGAGAACAAGTTTCTCCAACCACTTCTTGTTCATTTGGGGATGTCCTATTACATGCTTTCTCGTTATCTGCATCTCTAATTTTCGGCGTTTAATCATCCTGAAATCTTATTTGTTTGCAATATTTGCAGATTGGGAAGTGATGAAACCAGCAACCAAACTTGTGGGATGTTCGTTTGCGCCATTTGCCAGGCAGATCTTGCACCTAATGAAGGAATATCTGTACATGCTGGTTCGATTTTCTCTATGAGCTCAAAGCCATGGCAAGGCCCTTTCCTCTGTGCTGATTGTCGTAATAAGAAAGATGCAATGGAAGGAAAACGCCCAAGTGGAGTTAAAGTTGTGTAGCCTCCTACAACCTCATTTTATTACCCTATTTTTTTCTCATTAATTCCATTTTTTTAAATTTCAATTAGGGCTATTTTTACTTATATCAAATGGTGTCATACTTACTAGATATGTATATTGTATTATTATTTAGACCATGCATTCTTTTATTAACATGTAGAAATAGGCGTATTTTTGGACAAGTTCTGTAGGTACATTCATATTTTCATCAATTGGGTATTTTCTTTAAGAATTTTTATAATTTTTTTTTTGGCTGGAAAAACAAAAATGCTATAAATTCATTGCAAATCAGGAATCTCAGATAACACATATTTCACAGTAATATAAAAATAGCCAATAAATTTGAATGCAAATTTGTTCAATCGTTTAGTAGAATCCCAAATATAGCAACTCCTAAAACAATCCAAAAACTGAGATATATTTTGTTCTCTCTCTAAATTTGGTGTGACTTCAGAACTCTTACGACAATTTCACGATCTTTTCAAGCTCTGCACATTCAAGCATAGTGAAACGAAATGAGTAACAGACACATAACTCAAAATTATCACAAATAGAATGAGCTAGATTGTATAATAATACCTTTAAAGGGAGGCTCATCCGTCGTCTTTTTGTTGCTGGCAAAGAAAGTTTTCGGAAAATAAAATGGTTGAAGTTAAGAAAAACATAATATTTATGTATAGATTGTTATACTTTTACGAGATTAAATATTACATAACATTTTGTTTGTACCTTTCCTTTTCCTTTTCCTTGTTTGGTTCATCTTGGGGTTTCATTGCTGGGAAGAGCAAGACTTCCTGTACAATATAATAAGCTCAGAACATATTTTCTCAATATTTTTTGGACAAAAATGCTAAAATCTTAGGCCAGAACAGATATTGATATGTGATTAATTACCTTTATGTTCTGTGAATCAGTCAACAACATAGCCAATCTATCAATCCCCAATCCCCAACCGCCAGTTGGAGGTAATCCATATTCAAGAGCAGTAATAAATGTTTCGTCTAAGGCCATTGCTTCATCATCACCAGATTGTCGGTCCTAATTACAACAATATGGAAAAACATATGCAACATAAAATCACACCAGTTTACATTACATAGGTTTTAAATTATAAATCAATTTGTTATGAATACCTTGAGTTGGTCAGCGAAACGCTGCTGTTGCACAACAGGATCATTCAATTCCGTGTACGCATTGCAAAGCTGTCAAATTGACATCAAAATCGAAAGAAGTATTAGTCAAAAAGTAAAAAGAAAAAAAAAGGAAAAATTGAATATAAAAACATATGTACTTCATGCTTGTTGATGAAGAGTTCGAATCGTTCCGTTAGGCCGGGTTTCGACCTATGCCACTTCGCCAGTGGACTCATAATTTCTGGATGGTTGATTATGAAGGTCGGGTTAGTACATGTTTCCTCAAGAAAGTGACCAACGAGCTGCAAGAAGAAAAATTAAAAAATAAATTAATAAAAGAAAATGGATTATATTTTCTATAACATCGTATAAAACTTATTGACAATCAACATAAATTCTCTGACCTTATCCAACAATCTAGCAGTCGTGTGAGGAGGCGGGCACTTGATTTCAAATTTTGCACATGCATCAATCAGATATTTATTGGCCTCGTCGCTGGCGAGGTCCTTTGGAATGCTCAGGTTTGCAAGCTTCTCCAACCCCTCTATCATATCAATCCGCCTGTAAAAAATGGAAAAGGAATTTTTTAGATGAATATATATTTCTCATTAATTTGTTAAATTTATGATAAATAAAAACTTACTTTGAAATAAGATAAAATTATATGATCAAAACTATAAATAAAATAAGAAATAGTATAATTATAATACAAGTATACGTAAATAATAAATATGCGAATTGAGAAACCTGAAAGGAGGAGTGAAGTCAATCTCAATAGGGTCATGGTCCAACCCATTGGCATGATACTTAATTTTATAGCCACCCGTAAGTTCTTTGACCATCCCTGAAACACAAATCTTGTTTGAGAGAGAGAAATAAAAAACTTAAAATATTCAAATTATTAGAAAGATTTTGCAAGCATACCACTTATCATATCTTCAGTTAGTTTCATCAGGTCATTGTAGTCGGCAAAGGCCATGTAGAACTCACAGGTAGTAAACTCGGGATTGTGAGTAAGGTCAATTCCCTCGTTCCTAAACTGTTTCCCAATTTCATAAACACGGTCTAAGCCACCAACAACTAATTCCTTGAGATATAATTCTGGAGCAATTCTCATGAAAAGTCTCATATTCAGTTCATTGTGATGTGTCACAAATGGACGAGCAGCAGCTCCACCAGCAATCATGTTCATCATGGGTGTTTCAACCTTCAGACAAGAAATTGTTTTTCTGCTTTTAGCTTAAAGTAAGTTCAAATAAGCTTGAAGCGCCTTTTGGGGTGCTTTTTACAGCTTCTAGGTATTTTTTCTATCATGTGGAAGTGCTTTTGTGCTTTTTTCCTCCAAACACACCCAACTTTTTACAACTTTAGCTTTTTTTTAAACTTTTCCAGAAGCTTAAGTTTTTGCAAACACCCATATAGACGGACTTGACACATACCTCCATGAAATCTCGCTGATCGAGAAAATGACGGATGTAGGAAATAACTTTTGATCTGGTCTTGAATATTTCCCGAACCTCTGAGTTGAGCATCAAATCCAAATAACGCTGCCTGTATCGTGTTTCCTGATCCTTCAATATGTAAGAGTCCGGATTCCTCCCACTTCCTGGGACCCACGCATCTGTTGTCTGTCCAAAAGTACTTAAAAGTCAATGAAGATGATAAAAAAGTGTGTAAATATATGTTAGTAAATAAGAAATAAGGGAACCTTAGTGTTGTCTGATCCTGGACCGGCCTTTTGTCGTGGCATCATGTGGAGACAGTGGGAAAGCACTATAAATGTTTTTGGGAAAATACTAAGCTCGCCCCTCTTACTTTTACCTACAAATTAAGGTAATTTATGATGATTTAAGTCAAAAGACAGTTACCAAGACTAAAACATAACAAGTGATATAAAGAATGAATATGGCATGCTATTCCATGGGTATTATCATGGCTCTGCATAGCTCAGCCTTACAAAATGGAACAGCCACCAACCTGGGAATCCAATAATTCCAACAATATCCCCTCGCTTCACTGAAGAGTGGAATTTGCTGAACTCTTCTTCCTCCAGATCAGATTTCCTACAAAAATATTCAGATTGTTAGTTCCATTGTGGCAGAGGATAATATGGAACAGGTCGATACATGATGCAGTGCAACAAATAGAAAAGGCATTACATGAGTAAACTGTTGAAGAAAAATGAAAAATATTACCTTGCATCTGCCATAACTTGAACTTTGGCACCACCACCATGCAAATCATAAAAGAACAGCTTGGATGAAGATGATCTTTTGTTCATAAGCCGACCTACCAACACGCACATCCACATTATTAGACAAACACAACATTTTTCTTTAGTACATAGTGAAATATTGAATAAATCACATTGATGATGTACAATACCAGCTATTCTTTCTTCAACATTCTCGAGATGATCCCCACTGTTCAAACTTTCATATTTCTTCACATATTCGGGAATAGACAAGTTAGCTTCAAACTTGTGGGGATATGGATTGCTCCCAGCATCCTTCTGAGTTTTAAGAGCTCTCAGCCTGTTTTCATAGTATTGCTGCAAGCATAACATGGCATTCAGTAAAACAATCTACATAAAGTTGGGTAGAAACAAAACGATAAATAACTCAAGAAAACCACCAATGTAATCAAAATATACACTGACATACCGTCGGGTCCATGCCCTCATCTTCTGCAGCAGCAGCTTTCTTCGCCTGTGCCTTGGACTTGGCAGAGGCCTGAAATTGAAACCACCATCATTACACACAATCCCATGACAAACATAGAATGTTCCATCAATCCAGAATGAATACACATAAGGATTAGATAGGAAGCTAAGGACTCAGGAGTCAGGAGGGATATACAGCTTAATTTCAAAAATCTTTCAGCAAGTAAGTACCCGCTTAACCAATTCGGAAAAAATCACGTCTTTGAAAAAATCTGCCAAAACCATTGTCCTAAAACCCCTTCTAAGACAAATCAGTCAAAGAGGCAAACAGGTCTCTCCAATTTTCAGTCGGCTGATTCCAGGGTACGAAAATCGCGTAAATAATCAATATACATGTTCATAGTGGGAGAGAAAGATTACCATTTTCAGAAACTGTGGATTGAGAAGACGCTTCGACGCTGGTGAAGAAACCCAACTTCTATTGCTCTGCAAACTCCAAAAGCATCAAGACAGTAAAACCCTAACGACTTAAATTTTAAGCTAAGCTAAGTATAGTTGGGCTTTGGGCTAAGTGGCTAATGTTTAAATTGGGCTTTAGTACTTTGCTGGGTATTGGACAAGTTAAAAGAATATATATTTATTTATTCAAAAAAACAGAAAAGAATATATATTTATGATTAAAAAAAGAAGAACATATATTCATGTAAAACTATCCTTTTTCATTTTATTTATTTTTTAATTATCTTTTATTGATGAATTCGACACAATATAAAGAAGCAACAAAATATTAATACAAGAATCAGTCATTAACAATAGAAAGTTGGGAGACTGAATTGGGCTCCTTAAAGTATAATGAGAGGCCTATTGGGCCTGGAGTTGAGCAGTTGAATTAGCTATCAAGATATGTAACGGATGCCTCCTCTAAAGGCGTGTTTGTGAATTCTAAAACAAAAACTTTAGAAAATAATTTTATTCGAGTGGTTTGGTTTTCCAAACACTAGTAACTTTTGTAAAATTTAAGTAAAAAATAAGTTTGAAACACTTAAAGACATGTTTCTAACTTCAACTGTAGTAACTAGATTATTTTTGTAAATAAATAAAAATTCTTTTAAAGTAATATAAATATTTCTTAGTATTTTTTTTTCTAAAACCTCCATATTTTTACTACTCTATATTTTTTTTTCTTTGTAACTTCTAAAAAAAAGAAAGTTTGCCAAACTAGTGAGCCCATTCAAACAAGCTAAGCTCTACTCTTTGCATCTCTCCCACGTCTTTTTTTTTTTTTTGTTTTTTCGAAAAAAGCAAGCAACTTTATTAAGCACTAGAGTCTAAGGGAGTACAATCACAACTCCAATAGGAGACTCCAACCAAAATTCAAAATAAAAAATAAGATTGTGACCAAGTGTAATTAAACTACTGGACCCCTACCAATCTTATTCTTGGCTTACTTTTGTTGTAACAATTTAAATGTTGCCCCTGCCACACCAACGCTCCCAAACTTATTTATTACAAGCTTTTTCAATTTTTATCCCCAAATTCGTCAAGAGTCTACCAAAATGCAGACAAGAAGTGAAAAAATATAAAGCCATAATTTTAAACAGTGCCTCGGTCATAGTAAACAATCACATATCTAATCACAAAAATCATAACTTTTTCTTTTGTCTTTGGACCAAATGATTAGCCCTGAATTGCAACAATTTCGAATAATTCTTCTTCTTCTTCTTTTTCTTTCTTTTTCTTTCTTTTCTCGATAATACTAAGTACATTTCCACGTTACAAAGCACACCTCCCATTATGATCTTTTTCGCTTTAATTTGTTCCCATCACTTTGTTAATTTTACAATTTCCCATGCAAAATGAATGAATGAATGTGTGTGTTTTTACTAGGGTCAATTTTAAAAGAAAAGCATGGGCATTTAGACTATTTTATTAACGCTATTACCCAAAAATTATAAAATTTTGGTCTTACCAATTTTAATAGGTCAATCACTATCTATTAATTTTCCTGAATATAATTCGTAACTACGCTTAAATCATAATATACAATTTAGGCTCTCAAATCCATCCCTAAAAGGCTAAAATCAAGACTAGGGTGATATAAAAAGTACTCAAATTGAATTTCAATTCACATAAGAGCCTCACTTAGTTAGGTACACTGGCGGAGTGAGAAAATTTCTTCAGAGGGATTATTAGTATAAATTTTTAGCATCTTATTTTATGAGGATAATTACAAAAAACCCCTGAGATTAGATCTTTTTTTTAAAACACCTTGAAACCTTAAAACATTATAAATATCATTGGTCAGTTGAAATCTTATAAATACCCATTTGAAACATAAACACATAAAAATATATATATAATACCCCTAAAAGATCTTACAAATACCCTTCGAGAGTTCGGGGTATGTGTAAGATTACAATGCTTTAAGGTGTTCTTCGTAAATGACGTAAATTTTAGGAAAATTTTCATAACTGATCCTATAATTTTATAATGACTCAAATTACTTGATATTCAATTTAATATTAAATCAAAATCTTGATTTTGTAATATATGTTTTAATATACATGACCCCATTATATATAAATTTATAACTTTGTGAGGGGGTCAATTGAGCAATTATCACATTAAAATCAAACACAATACCTAATTAATACATTATATATATATATATATATATATATATATGTGTGTGTGTGTGTGTGTGTGTGAAATTTTCAAAAGTTGAGGGGGATCAATTGTAACCCCTCAACCTAAGGTGGCTCTGCCAGTGGTTAGGTATTCATATTTACTTCAAATTATACAAAAATCGGTAAAGTCTAAACGTGATTTGGCTAGCCCCTAACTATTGGGGTTTAGCCCAATGAACACTAAATATTACTTTCAATATGGAGGTCCAGGGTTCGACTCCTTGTAATGACAATAATCGAATTGTGTGTGAGTTTAACAAAAGAAAAAAAAAATGATTGGGCAACGCAAATAACATTCAAAACTAAAATTTAAACCGTTGAAAGGTAGTACTTGCAATGAAATAATTCCTTTGTTCTTTCTAATGAAAATGTTGCGGCAGGAGTTGATTTTAGCAATTAAATGCATTGAATTAATGCACTGATTATTATTATATATGATATAAGTATTCGTTAATTAGTTAATTACAGATATCAGTATATTAACATCCATATTAAGTATATTCAAATTTAAATAAGCATTCTAAATGAATTTCTTCCTAGCTAGTGTGTATTTTAATATTTTTAAACATAAGATCTAGGCACGAATAATTTTATTAAAATAATATAATAAAATAAGGAATTTAAATCGCGCAAATAACATGTCGGGCAAACATGAATGCATGTGATGACATGGTTTTCTTCTAAATTTACTTTTATCCGACTTCCAAATATAAGGTTGTGCAGAGTTTGATAAAAATCAATTAAACCAACAAAACCGGAAATAGATGTGATATACCAAACTTACCAAATTAATATATATATATATATATATATATATATATTCTTTGTAATTTTTATTTTTTAATTATTACTTATTTACTTATTCTAAATTCTAACCTATAGTCCTACACTTATTCTTAGTTGAATTTGGATACTTGTTAATTGTAATTTGTATTTGATGTTTTGGACTTTTTTTTGGATTTCTTTGTATCTTACTATCCTTTATTGGATTTTAGATTTCTAGACTTTTAATTGTGGTGTTGCTTGATAATGTTGAATTGTTGTTTCTATTGAAGTTTTTACATTTTATTTCTTGCATGATGAGGTCGGTTTTTGGCAAGCGGTCTGGATCAACTACGTGGCTCCGACTGTAGCGGGCGCCCCAAACGGGTAACGCACGCCCCGCACCGAGCCCCGACCCGAAGCCGGAATGGGATCCGACCCGAATCGAAACCCGGCGAACGGCAAGCATTTACTCAATTACTAGGCGGGGGTTTTAAATAAACAACGAGACAGAAGTGCGGAAGCGAAATAAATCAACATTAAAGCATAATAAATTGCACAATTATAAAAGCCCACCAAGGCTAACGAAATTCACTTAATTAAATAACAAACGGGCTCGGTACAATATCCCGATAATTATATAATAACGGGTTCAATACAAAATCCCGAATACATTCTAATAAATCCTAAAATCAAAAGACATAAATCATAGCCATACAGAATGAGAGTTATACATGAGCAAAAAGAATGTAACTCTAAGACGCGACGACGACGACGCAGATCCCGCCTAGTATCCTGAAACCAGTACAGGGGTAAAACAGAGGGGGTTAGTCAAACGACTAAGTGAGGAGGGAATAAGTGTATATAACAAAATGGAATATAAATCACCAATTTTAAACTTAAAAGAAATCAACATAAAAGAAAGGTTTTCGTAATCGGGTGGTGATTTAACATAAAACAAAACATATCTTATGACTCGGCGAGTCGAGCCCTGAACTCCAATAACCAAACATAAAAACCGGAAACCACCCTTATTCCTCCAATGTAGACGGACCGCTAAATCCGAACTACGCGAAACTTACTAGAATAACTCAGGTACTCAAAGGGCTGCCACTCCGGCCTCACCCCGAGCTCCCAAATGGAGGAAACCATAGGATTTACGCCGTAGACCCGACGTCTACCGACTTCGTCCTATCGCTCTTACTCCGGGCCCAAACGATCATACAAACATTTCATAACTCGCTTTTCAAACATTTCGGGTTGGCCAAAAGACCGTTCGAGACATGTCATATGCGAGGCCGAAGGCCAAAGTTCGCCTTAGAAACAAAAGGTTTTACATGTCTCTTCCGTAAACATTTCGAAGACTATACGTAATACTTTTTCATATCAAATAATTTTCGATAAATCAAATGAACATAATAATCATAAATATCTACTAAGTATATATATAAACGGTGTGAAAACAAAACATAAACGTGGCTTATATCGGGAGAGGCTTATTTATATATATATACGTAGTAATACTGGAAACAGAAACGGAAAGCCTCACCTGGCTATGCAAAAGATGAGCAAAAAGAGCAAGAACCGGCGCTACTCCACAGGAGTATCGTCTGCAAAATACCAAGACACAACCAAATAAGACTAAAGACGACGCACGGCTTATACGAAAGAATTAGAACACGTAGAAGCACGTTATACAATTAAATAAATCACTTAGGTTCAAATTCTCAAACGAAAACAGAGTAAATCGCAAATTTAAAAATGTAAATCAATTCCAAATGCAACGAAACTTTACGGACATGCTTAGAATATCATAAAGAAGCATGCATTCGAATTTCGAAAAAATCGGACTTCACATGCAAAAGTTAGAAAATTTAACGAAAACTTAAAATGCACTATTCACATACCCGAACATGTCGTAAATTCATAAATCATGCAATTCCTATCTATATCGTACATATCGAATACACGAGCGAAGAAAGAATTCGGAAAAGACGAGCCGAAGCGGGACCCGTAGGCCAATTTTGTACCCTGACTTACAGAAGGTCAGGGTACTGTTCGAGCCTTCCACACGGCCTTGTGCACGGCCGTGTGGCGAGGCCGTGCACAATCAAGAAACGCGCACGGCCTCATGCACACGGCCTCAAGGCCGTGTGCACAGCCCGTGTGCAATTCATCCACGCGCACGGCCTCATGCACACGGCCTCAAGGCCGTGTGCACCAGGCCGTGTGCACCGATTCGAGCAGAAACATTTCGCAGAAACAAACCTACGCGAATTCAAACCTTAATCCAACGATTAATCACTAAAACATGCAAATCAAACCCTAATTCTCACATATAATCATCTACAACATATAATCTTCATATAGAAACGATAAACACAAAAATCCATCCACATTTTCTATCAAAATCATATAAAAAACCTAAATTCTACAACTATTATCAAAATAAGAAATACGAAGCATAAGAGGCATTTAAATGAAAAATTCGTGAAAGGCTTACTCGTAGAAGAGTTTGCGAGGAGTTCGTAGACGAAGACGGATCGAGAATCCGTCGAGAAACGGAGTCGGGACGATCGTTGGAATATCTTTCTTCTTCCTTCTCTTTTTCTCTCTTTTTCTTCCTTCTCCTTTGCTTTCTTTTTTTCTTTTTGTGCGTGAGTGAAATGAGAGGGAGAGAGATTGACTAAGTCAATTTAGGCTAGGTTTAAAAGAGTCGAAGGGGCATTTTAGTAATTTTGCAAAATAAGTTCGAAATCTCACGATGTCCAAATAACATGTAATTACAGTCAAAATTCCTATTATTAAACGCACATTGACCATTTGTAATTTAAATACATAAATTCAATCATATACGAAAAAAAATTTCTAAAATTACATAATAAATATCAAATAAATATTAAATTACACAAATATTCGATTCGGACATACCAAATTAATAATTCGGATTTTCGGGGCGTTACAATCACCCCTCCTTATGAGAATCTGGCCCCCAGATTCTACTCGTCCGACTGAAATAATTCCGGATGAAACTTGCGCATCTTGTCCTCGGTCTCCCATGTAGCTTCTTCGGTTGTCTGATTTCTCCAAAGGACTTTGACAAGAGAAATCTCTCGGTTGCGTAGAGCTTGAGTCTTCTTATCCAATATCTTCACCGGCTTCGAAACAAAAGTCAAATCCGGCTCTAGTTCAACATCCTCAACAGGAAGGATCTCAGACTCATTCGGGAAGTATTTTCGGAGTTGGGAAACATGAAAGACGTTGTGAATCCCTGTCAGACTCGGCGGCAAGTCTAACCTGTAAGCTGCGTTCCCAATTCTTTCCAGAATCTCATAGGGGCCCAAAAATCTCGGACTTAACTTTCCTCCTTTCCCAATTCGGGCGAAACCCTTTCGAGGAGAAGCTTTGAGGAACACTCTGTCACCAACCTCAAATTCCAACGGTCGGCGGCGGGTGTCGGCATAGCTCTTCTGTCGATCCTGAGCTGCCTTCATTCTCTGCCGGATGATCTGAATTCGGTCGATGGCATTTTGGAGAAACTTTGGAGGAGTTCCTCGTTCCTGATCATCTTTCGTCCATCGCCAATCCTCGAGATCCCAAAACAACGGGGATCTACACTTCCTGCCATACAATGCTTCGTAAGGTGCCATTCCGATCGTAGACTGATGACTGTTGTTGTAGGCAAACTCAATCAGAGGCAACTGGTCGTGCCAATTGTTACGAAAATCCAGGGCACAAGCTCGAAGCATATCACAGAGATATCTGATCATCCTCTCTGACTGACCATCGGTTTGCGGATGTGCGGCCGTACTGAAAGTCAGCTTCGTTCCCATTCGTTCTTGAAGTTGTTGCCACAAACGGGAAGTAAATCGAGCATCTCTGTCAGATACTATCGTAGACGGAATTCCATGAAGCTTGACAATCTCTCGGTGATAAATCTCTGCCAACCTATCCACTTTGTACGACATGTTGATCGGTAGGAAATGAGCACTCTTGGATAATCGGTCGATAATCACCCAAATGCTATCGTAGCCACCTCTAACTTTAGGTAAACCAGACACGAAGTCCATGGCAATACCCTCCCAATTCCATGTAGGAATCGGTAGTGGCTCAAGCAAACCTCCCGGTCTCTGATGTTCAGCTTTAACTTGTTGACAAGTCGAACATCTCTTGACGTAATCAGCTACGTCTCTCTTCACACCTCTCCACCAGAACAATTCCTTCAAATCCCGATACATCTTACTTCCTCCCGGATGAACTGTGTAAGGTGTGTTGTGAGCTTCATCGAGAATCTCTTTCCTCAGACTCTCCGGAACACAAACTCGGGACTTGTAGCGGAGAATTCCTGTGTCGTCCACAACAAACTGAGTCTCAGAATCAGCTGCAATGTGAACTATCTGTCTCTGGGTCCACTCATCAGTAGCCTGAACATCTCGAATCTTTCGACCCAATTCTGACTGGATCGATATGCTGTGAACATGGGCCTGAGAACTGATGTGAACTCCCTCTAACTTAGCCTCTAGCTGGGCTATGCTTGCCTTCCGGCTCAATGCATCGGCTACGACATTCGCCTTCCCGGGATGGTACTGGATCTTGCAATCGTAGTCCTCAAATAACTCCATCCAACGGCGCTGTCGTTTGTTCAATTCCTTCTGAGTAAACAAGTACTGAAGGCTCTTATGATCTGTGAAGATGTCGAATGTGATGCCGTAGAGGTAATGACGCCATTTCAATAATGCAAATACCACGGCGGCTAGTTCAAGGTCGTGTGTGGGATAGTTCTCTTCAGCTGGCTTTAGCTTCCTCGATGCATAAGCTATAACTTTCCCATTCTGCATTAATACACAACCTAACCCTTCGTGTGACGCATCTGCATACACGACAAATCCTTCAGAACCCTCTGGCAGGGTCAGTACTGGGGCTGTGGTCAATCTCTTCTTGAGCTCCTGAAAACTAGCTTCACATTTGGCTGACCACACAAACTTAGCTTCCTTCTTCGTCAATGCTGTTAACGGACCTGCAAGTTTAGATAAATCCTTGACAAAACGTCTGTAGTATCCTGCTAATCCCAAGAAACTACGGATCTCTGTAGGAGTCTTAGGTCTCTCCCAATCCAGCACTGTCTCAATCTTCGAAGGATCTACCTCGATTCCCGTTCCGGATATGACATGACCTAGGAAGGTCACTCGGTCAATCCAGAATTCGCATTTGCTGAACTTAGCAAACAACTGGTGCTCTCTCAAAGCTTGGAGCACAATCCGGAGGTGTTCAGCGTGTTCTTCTTCGGACTTCGAGAACACTAAGATGTCGTCGATGAAAATAACGACAAACTTATCGAGGTACGGACGGAAAATTCTGTGCATCATGTCCATAAAAGCTGCTGGAGCATTCGTAAGTCCAAGCGGCATGACCACAAACTCGAAATGTCCGTATCGGGTGTTGAAAGCTGTCTTCGGGACATCGTCTGATCGGATACGGAGCTGGTAATATCCCTGTCTGAGATCGAGCTTGGAATAAACTCTCGATCCTTGTAGCAAATCGAACAATTCCTCGATATGCGGTAGAGGATACTTGTTCTTCACTGTCATCCTGTTCAATTCTCGGTAATCGATACACATGCGAAGTGTACCGTCCTTCTTCTTTACGAACAAGACTGGAGCACCCCAAGGCGAGGTACTCGGTCGGATATATCCAATAGAAAGAAGTTCGTCGAGTTGATTCTTCAATTCTTTCCACTCGGCAGGAGCCATTCGGTACGGCGACTTCGAATAAGACTCGGCTCCCGGAACTAGATCAATCACGAACTCTATATCCCGATCCGGTGGCAAGAATTCCAAATTCTCGGGAAACACGTCGACGAATTCATTGACCACGGGCGTCTCTTCGATCTTTGTCTGGTCCTTCGGGCGGTTGAGAATGTAAGCTATAAAGCACGTCGCTTCTTCTTTCTGAACGAGCTTCTTGGCTTCCATCATTGAGATATACGGGCCTTCTCCTGATCGGAAACCCTTAACCTCATTAGAGCCCAGAATAACCTTCTTCTCGAAACAATCAACCTTCGCCCGATGCTCGTACAACCAATCCATTCCGAGAATAACTCCATATTTCTTCATCGGCAGCTCGATCAAATCTGCTAGATACTCGATATCCTCGATGACAATCGGACAACGTTTAAGTGCTCGGTTCGCAACGACCCTCGAACCCAACGGCGAACCAACCACTAGCACATAATCAAGCAACGAAACAGGCGCATGCACAGATAAGGAAACAGCAGGCGCAATAAATGAGTGTGAAGCACCCGAGTCGTATAATGCATGTATGGGGATGCCATTTATATATATAGTACCTTCCACCACATCTGTCGGATCTGCAACAGCATCCTTAGCATCGCCTTCCAAGGCGTAAACACGAGCGTGAGCCTGAGGCTGAGCGGCTCCCTGCTGTACCGGTCTTCTCTTCGGACATTCACCAATTCTGTGATCGGGGCTACCGCATCCATAGCAAAGGCCGTTCTTCCTCCAACATTTGGCCTCTAAGTGTGGGCCCTGACAAAATCCACAGACAGGTCGTGGAAATCCCTGAGATCGAGGAGGAGCAAGCTGAGGTCGGGGAGGAGCAGGCTGAATGGCGCTCCTGAACGGCTTCTTCCCTGAAGAGGACCCAGAAGGAATAAATGGCCTCTTCGAACCAGAAGCAAAACTCTTGGCGGCTGCAGGGGCAGGTGCTAATGTCGGTCTCATCTGTCGAAGATCGGACTCTATAGAAAGGGCCGTCTCGACTGCATCTGTATAGAACTGAAGTCTGTTCCCGAGCATATGCATACGAATTTCGTTCGACAATCCCTCGATAAACTGTCGAGTCTTCCTTTGCTCGTCGTCAACCATATACGAGCAGTGAATAATAAGCCTGGAGAAATGAGCCTCGTACTGGTCAACGGTAGAAGTACCCTGCTTGAGAGCCAGGAACTCTCGCTCACGTCTCTGTCGGACCACCAAAGGAATATACTTGGCCCGAAACTCCACCAAAAACTGATCCCAAGACGGGACCACATGCTCTCGCTGCCATCTCTGCTCTATACGAGCCCACCAGTCCTGAGCAGCTCCAGTCATCTGGTACACTGCTAACTCGACCCTCTTAGGGTCCGGACATTCCATCACGCGGAATCTCTTTTCCATCGCCGATATCCAAGCCTCGGCGATAACATCATCAGGTGCACCCTCGAACTGCGGAGGGTTGAGCTTAAGAAACCTTCCCATATCATTCTCGGGGGCAGGTGGTGGCGTAGCTCTGTTGGTATGAACCATGAATTGCCCTAAGGCTTCCATAAACTGTGCCGGAGTAGGAACACCTGGAGGCGGACCTGGCGGTTCACGGCGAGGAGGCATTCTGCACATTCAATACCAAACATGCATGACGATAAGTGATTATGAAAAGCTGTAACACGTAGAGAAGTTTATTCAAATAATTACATAGCCACAAACACGTAATCCTAAGCCGTACAACCTAGACACAACTGGACACGACAATTCAGAGCTTCGGCCATTGGACCAAGAGCTCTGATACCAACTGTAGCGGGCGCCCCAAACGGGTAACGCACGCCCCGCACCGAGCCCCGACCCGAAGCCGGAATGGGATCCGACCCGAATCGAAACCCGGCGAACGGCAAGCATTTACTCAATTACTAGGCGGGGGTTTTAAATAAACAACGAGACAGAAGTGCGGAAGCGAAATAAATCAACATTAAAGCATAATAAATTGCACAATTATAAAAGCCCACCAAGGCTAACGAAATTCACTTAATTAAATAACAAACGGGCTCGGTACAATATCCCGATAATTATATAATAACGGGTTCAATACAAAATCCCGAATACATTCTAATAAATCCTAAAATCAAAAGACATAAATCATAGCCATACAGAATGAGAGTTATACATGAGCAAAAAGAATGTAACTCTAAGACGCGACGACGACGACGCAGATCCCGCCTAGTATCCTGAAACCAGTACAGGGGTAAAACAGAGGGGGTTAGTCAAACGACTAAGTGAGGAGGGAATAAGTGTATATAACAAAATGGAATATAAATCACCAATTTTAAACTTAAAAGAAATCAACATAAAAGAAAGGTTTTCGTAATCGGGTGGTGATTTAACATAAAACAAAACATATCTTATGACTCGGCGAGTCGAGCCCTGAACTCCAATAACCAAACATAAAAACCGGAAACCACCCTTATTCCTCCAATGTAGACGGACCGCTAAATCCGAACTACGCGAAACTTACTAGAATAACTCAGGTACTCAAAGGGCTGCCACTCCGGCCTCACCCCGAGCTCCCAAATGGAGGAAACCATAGGATTTATGCCGTAGACCCGACGTCTACCGACTTCGTCCTATCGCTCTTACTCCGGGCCCAAACGATCATACAAACATTTCATAACTCGCTTTTCAAACATTTCGGGTTGGCCAAAAGACCGTTCGAGACATGTCATATGCGAGGCCGAAGGCCAAAGTTCGCCTTAGAAACAAAAGGTTTTACATGTCTCTTCCGTAAACATTTCGAAGACTATACGTAATACTTTTTCATATCAAATAATTTTCGATAAATCAAATGAACATAATAATCATAAATATCTACTAAGTATATATATAAACGGTGTGAAAACAAAACATAAACGTGGCTTATATCGGGAGAGGCTTATTTATATATATATACGTAGTAATACTGGAAACAGAAACGGAAAGCCTCACCTGGCTATGCAAAAGATGAGCAAAAAGAGCAAGAACCGGCGCTACTCCACAGGAGTATCGTCTGCAAAATACCAAGACACAACCAAATAAGACTAAAGACGATGCACGGCTTATACGAAAGAATTAGAACACGTAGAAGCACGTTATACAATTAAATAAATCACTTAGGTTCAAATTCTCAAACGAAAACAGAGTAAATCGCAAATTTAAAAATGTAAATCAATTCCAAATGCAACGAAACTTTACGGACATGCTTAGAATATCATAAAGAAGCATCCATTCGAATTTCGAAAAAATCGGACTTCACATGCAAAAGTTAGAAAATTTAACGAAAACTTAAAATGCACTATTCACATACCCGAACATGTCGTAAATTCATAAATCATGCAATTCCTATCTATATCGTACATATCGAATACACGAGCGAAGAAAGAATTCGGAAAAGACGAGCCGAAGCGGGACCCGTAGGCCAATTTTGTACCCTGACTTACAGAAGGTCAGGGTACTGTTCGAGCCTTTCACACGGCCTTGTGCACGGCCGTGTGGCGAGGCCGTGCACAATCAAGAAACGCGCACGGCCTCATGCACACGGCCTCAAGGCCGTGTGCACAGCCCGTGTGCAATTCATCCACGCGCACGGCCTCATGAGGCCGTGTGCACCAGGCCGTGTGCACCGATTCGAGCAGAAACATTTCGCAGAAACAAACCTACGCGAATTCAAACCTTAATCCAACGATTAATCACTAAAACATGCAAATCAAACCCTAATTCTCACATATAATCATCTACAACATATAATCTTCATATAGAAACGATAAACACAAAAATCCATCCACATTTTCTATCAAAATCATATAAAAAACCTAAATTCTACAACTATTATCAAAATAAGAAATACGAAGCATAAGAGGCATTTAAATGAAAAATTCGTGAAAGGCTTACTCGAAGAAGAGTTTGCGAGGAGTTCGTAGACGAAGACGGATCGAGAATCCGTCGAGAAACGGAGTCGGGACGATCGTTGGAATATCTTTCTTCTTCCTTCTCTTTTTCTCTCTTTTTCTTCCTTCTCCTTTGCTTTCTTTTTTTCTTTTTGTGCGTGAGTGAAATGAGAGGGAGAGAGATTGACTAAGTCAATTTAGGCTAGGTTTAAAAGAGTCGAAGGGGCATTTTAGTAATTTTGCAAAATAAGTTCGAAATCTCACGATGTCCAAATAACATGTAATTACAGTCAAAATTCCTATTATTAAACGCACATTGACCATTTGTAATTTAAATACATAAATTCAATCATATACGAAAAAAAATTTCTAAAATTACATAATAAATATCAAATAAATATTAAATTACACAAATATTCGATTCGGACATACCAAATTAATAATTCGGATTTTCGGGGCGTTACACCGACAGACAGTTGAATTTGTAAAGGGGAGTCCGACTTTGACCTGAAAAGCACTAGCACGGGGTTACTTGGCCGGAGGAGATTGTCTCCGGCGTAGCCTCTCCACTGAATTAAGTCAGTTTAGAATACGATATTCGTAAAGGGAGAATGAAAGTCCGAGCAATTAATTCCAAGAGCTTACCTACCATAATAAATGATGGGGGTATTTATAGGGAGGCTTCCCACCTACTGGGTATGGCCTCGGCTGTGGGGCATTTAATGCTTGCGCCTCGGGTCTGATTCATTCCCTGACAGGAATGATTGCCTGTTACTTCTGAAGATTCAGAGTACGGAAGGCAATCAGAGCAGATACGGCGCAATTAATGCGGCTACAGCGGGGTCGACCGTGTGGGGATGGGACAGGTTCGAGCCTTCGGAGGTCGACCCTCAAGCCACGCTCTTGGAGGTGTAGCGAGTCGAATATCGATCCTCGAGCGTGGAGAGGTCGATCTAGAGCTCCCGGGAGGTTCTACAGTCGTTATGACGGTCGAGGTATCAGGACGAGCCATGTGCTCAATCATCGAGCTTGTTCTTGAGCCACGCGTGGGTTGACCCTGGTTTAGATACACGTGGCGTTTGACTCTCTTAAGATTGTGCCACGTGTATGATCCAAGATATTCCCTATCACGAGTCCCCCAGGTTTCGGTCGAATTTATTCGACCGGGATCTGAGATTGACCGCCACCTTGAAGCTCGATACACGTGGCCTTTTTAGGTTGGGCCACGCAATCCCGTTTTTACCGTTACACGCAACCGACAATAAAATAGGTCGACCGTCAGTTCGTTCTTGGGAAGGCGCACTTGATTCGACAGCCTAATAAAGGGTAATTATGGCGACGTTCCGTATTCCGAGGCCTAACTACTATAAATAAGGGCCTAACCCTTCCTCATTTCTCACGTTTCTTGAATATTCACTCCGAGCAGAAGCAATTTTAGCGAGAAAATCACAGGCGAAGGAATTTGATTCGAGCGTAAACACCGTCCACTCTTTAGGTAATCCCCGACCCTCAACTCTTGCATTTTATTTACAATTATAAAAAATGTCGGGAGCGTCTGAGGGATCGAGTGAGAGGTTGAGAGAGTATGAAACCGGCTTCGACGTAGTCGACTTAGGGTTCGATACCGACTCAGAGTCCGAGGTTGAGGTTACATCCCGTAGGGCTGCGGGGCTAAACGAGAACAAAGCCACCTCCACCAGTGGTCGCGAGGAGACGACCACCGTTCGGTCGCGCCATCGGGCTGCAACTTTGCCCCAGCGCGTGTACCGCAGCAAGACTCCCGCCGCTCCCACGGAAAAGTCGGCGGGAGAATCGAGAGACGCTGGGGTCGAGCCCCAACAGTCGGAAAAGGGAGCACCTGCTCCCTATAACAGCATTGTGGGAGGAGTTTCTAGTGAGCAGTTCGAGAAGATCGTAGATCGACTGAACCTGCCCACGCCGTACACTATCCGAGCGGCAACGAAGGACGACGTCCTGGGCAGGCAAGCTCATGGGGAGATAGCCATCAATTATAACGCGGTGATGAACGGCTTCCGCCTGGTCGGGAATACTGAATATACCAGCTTGTTCCGGGGCTTACGAGTTTGCCCGAGCCAGATGACTGCCAACTGCTTCTCCCTCATCTCCTACTTCTTCATCCTGATGAGGATCTTGAGACTCGAGCCGACGCGGGCTTGATTCTTCCAGATGTTCACTCTCTCTGCTTCTTCCCCTTCGGGCGAGGGATTCTACAGTTTATCCCAGAAGAGGGGTAAGAAGATGTTTTCTATTCCCACATCCTCTCACGGCGATCAATGGAAGACAGAGTTCGTGATCGCCCAACACCCGGAGGGTTTCCTCATCCCGACCCAATGGGAAGACAATAGGCCTCCGACCCTCCGACCCTCAAAGGATGAGGACCTTGAGGAGTCGATCGCGTTGATCATGGGGTTCTTGGGTCGGGAGGTTTGCACCGACCAAGTCCTGCTCGACTGTAGGACTTTCTGCCGCGAGGAAAATTTAGCGGCCGTGGGTATCGGTTGTGGGAGAGTACGAGAGGGGTTTGTCCTGGGTACATGTTCTTTTTCTTCTGTTCCCCTTTTTTTTTTTTTTTTTAAGCTAATCATACATTTCTCCAACTGTTTCTAATCGATTTGCTGTTTTTGCAGATACCAGCATCCTCATGGCATCCAGAACCTCTTTTCTTCAGAGCTTGGGCAAGGCTATGTTGCCCGAGCACGAGCTTGCGGCCGAGGAGAAGCTAACCGAGCTCAACGAGACCGTTCGGAGCCGGCCCGAGCTTCCCGCGGTGGAGCCTGCGATCCTCGGCGCGGATACAGGGGCAGGTCTGTCGCTACCCCGACAAGGCCCCGGACTCGGCAAGGGGCTATTCAAGAGGCCCTCGGAGGGATCTAGCCGAGCGGTCGACCCCGCCCCGGTCGACCTAGAAGAGGAAGAAGGGGAGGAGGCCGAGCCTCTGTCCCGAAAAAGAGCTGCTCCCAGGCCCGCTCGTAAACCTGCTCCTCAGTCCAAAAAGATGAAGGGCAAAGGGTCGACTAGCGAGGCCCTCCCGGCGGACGACTCGGGCTCCGAGACGAGCGCCGAGTTTATGGCGCGCCGCATGAGGGATTACCTTCCCGTGGCCGAGCCCCACTTCCCCGGAGGGGTCCCGGAGCTTGTCGAGGGGCAACCCCGATCCCTTCTTAACGCGGGGTCGGACTTTGAGGCCGTGAGGGCCATCTGGCGGTCGGTGGCGACCGAGCCCGATCACAAGCGCATGGCCGAATGGTCGTTAGAGACCTTCGAGCGTAATCTTGCCACTGCCTTTATGTCTGTAAGTGATTCTCGTATTTCGTTTATTAATCTTAAGTTTCTTTACTCGATTTCGAACTGAATTACTCTCCTTGTGTCGACCTTGCAGCGCACGGCCCCGATCGCTCATGGCCTAGTGCAATATGCTAAGGCTCTACGGTCGAGGAAGCTCTTCTACAAGAGGCGGTGGGTCGACCTCAAGAAAGAGGTCGAGGAGCAAAAGGAGGGCGACTGGAAGAGGCAAGCCCAAGGGTTTCAGCAGTCTGCCCAACTGCTAGAGTCGGAGAACAAAAAGCTCAAGGAGAGGGAGGTTGAGCTTCTGGGGGCTGTCGAGGAGCGAACCCTCGAAGTCTCTAGGCTTGAGGGGGAGGCTCGAGGCCCAAGAGGGTTTCGTAAAGGGGCAGGCGGCTGGTCGAGCGGCGGCCGAGCGCGAAATGGAGGCCAAGTACTGCCGCAAAGCTCGGGGCTTCCTCCAAAAAGCCCAGATGGCAATGGGGCGATGGGCCGTGAAGAAGTTCGTGGAAGGGCCCATGTTCGAGAAGGCCAGCGCCATTAAGGCGTTTGATGATTTTAAAGAAGGCCATGCGCTCTGCCTGGCCCAATTACAGGCCCAGAATTTGATCGTCCCAAGGGCTAATCTCTCCAAGGTCGGGATAGCCGCAGACGACCCTCGCCCTCAGAAGCAGGTTGCCCCCAATGCCGAGGCTCAAGCGGTAGTGACGAAGACTACTGTTGAAACGTCCGAGCCTGACCAGCATCCGTATGGCTTCGTGGTCCAAAGGCTCCTTGCCGAGCTCATGAAGAAGCCGTACGACGGGAAGGACGAACCGCTGGAGCCCACTATGGATCGCCTGTTCCCTACTGTTGATCCAAATGAGGCCGATCCTGAGTGGTCTGCGGCGGAGCTCGAGTGGTTGAGCTCTCTGACGCTCGAGGCTGGCCAGAGAGAGCCGGCTGCCCCTGCCGATCCTTGAACCTTTTTCCCATTTTTTGACTTGTAATAGGATTCTTTCCTCGAGCAATAGGCTCGAGTCTTGTTGTAACACTTCTATTGACTTTAATGAAATTTAGTTCCTTTTCATTTGTCTGTTCTTTTGCTATTATTTCTCACTCGAATCCTTAATTTACTTGTTGAAACTTAGTTCCAACCAAGGGTTGGTTTGACTGGAGGGCTCGAGTTTCATGCTCGAGTTCCCGGCTCCTTTGCTGAAGCGTAGCTTCAACAAGGAGTTGTTTTAACTTTGTGGGCTTGAGTTTTATGCTCGAGTCCCAACTCCTTAGCTGAAGCGTAGCTCAACCAAGGGTTGTTTTAACTTTGTGGGCTCGAGTTTTACGCTCGAGTCCCAACTTCTTTGCTGAAGCGTAGCTTCAACAAAGGGTTGTTTTAACTTTGTGGGCTCGAGTTTTGCGCTCGAGTCCCAACTCCCTTGCTGAAGCGTAGCTTCAACAAAGGGTTGTTTTAACTTTGTGGGCTCGAGTTTTACGCTCGAGTCCCAACTCCTTTGCTAAGGCGTAGCTTCAACAAAGGGTTGTTTTAACTTTGTGGGCTCGAGTTTTACGCTCGAGTCCCAACTCCTTTGCTAAGGCGTAGCTTCAACAAAGGGTTGTTTTAACTTTGTGGGCTCGAGTTTTTCGCTCGAGTCCCTAGCTTCGTTGCTGAAGCGCTGATTAATCGTAGATGCTGCTAAAATAAGAATTCTTATGATGTATTCAACACAAGCATAGCTGTTACAAACAGGGCCCTTCGAGGGGAGTTACATATCCGAATCCCGTAAGGATCGGTTCTAAGGATAATACAATTTTAAATTGTAGGCATTCCACGGTTGAGGCAACTCCTCGGATTCCGAGCCTAAGGTTTCCAGCCTATATGCGTTATTTTTGGCGATTCGTGCAACACGGTACGGTCCATCCCATTTCTCCTCGAGCTTCTTAACTTTTCTAGACACCTCGACCTTTTTCAGGACGAGATCGCCCACCTGAAAGCTTAACGGTCGAACGTTTTTGTTGTAGCTTCGAGCGGCGGCCGCCTTGTGTTGCTGCATTCGTCCTAACGCACGATGGCGCTTCTCCTCAATGAGGTCTAGCTCGAGTGCTCGCCCTTCATTGTTTCGGGCTAAATGGAAGTGTGAGACTCGAGCGGTTTCGTGGACCAACTCCGTAGGAATCAGGGCTTCCGACCCATAGACAAGGGCAAATGGAGTCTCGCCGATGGCGGTTAGTGGAGTAGTCCTATAGGCCCATAAAACCTCATCGAGCTCGTCTGCCCATGCCTTCTTTTTAGCATCCAGTCGAGCGCTGAGACTTCGGATGATGGTGCGATTAGTCACTTCTGCTTGCCCATTCGCTTGTGGATACCCGACTGAGGCAAAACGCTGATCGATTTCGTGATCCTTGCACCATTCTTTCATGTCATCGGCTCGGAATTGAGGCCCATTGTCGCAAATTAGGATGCGAGGCACTCCGAATCGACATACTATGTTCCTCCATATGAAGTTTTGGATGACCTTAGAGGTCGTCTTCCTAACGGCTATTGCCTCGACCCACTTAGAGAAGTATTCACAGGCCACGATGCAATATTCAGCCTGCCGCACGGTGGACGTTGGGAGTGGTCCCACAATGTCGATCCCCCATTGATCAAACGGCCATGAAACATCGACCGCTATCATCTCAGCGGCATGCTTGTGGGAATAATTTCCTGTTTTTTGGCACTTGACGCAACGCCTGGAACATCTTTCGGCGTCCCTCTCAAGGGTCGGCCAGAAGTAGCCGGCTCGTGTTACTTTCCTGGCCAAAGATCGGCCTCCTGCATGGTTGCCGCAACTTCCTGCATGGATCTCGTAGAGAACCTCTTCAACTAGCGAGGGTCGGAGACACCTCATTGGGGGTCGGCGGTTACCACGCTTGTAGAGTCGACCTTCGGAATCGAGGGTGTATCTTGTGGCCCGGTGGCGTAATCGCCGAGCGGCGTTTCGATCTTGTGGCAGCACTCCGTCCCTTAGATATAGCACAATTTCATCGAGCCAACAGGGCTCCTCAGGGTCGATCGTGATTATGGCTGCCTCGGGCCCGTCGATGGCTCGATGATTGGCGATTTTGAAGGTAATCTCGCGCTCTTCTGTGCCCTTAAGGCCGTTGGCAAGCTTTGACAACACGTCGGCCCTTGTGTTTTCCTCACGGGGCACTTGGTTGATCGCGAAGCTGGTGAACCGGGCTGTTAGCTTGCGTACCTCCTCCAAGTATTTGATCATGTTTTCCTCTCGGGCCTCGTAGAGTCCCTGGACTTGGTGTGCAACGAGTTGCGAATCAGTGATAACCGCGATCGACTTGGCGCCACTTTCGAGTGCGGTTTTCAGTCCTGCGATGAGTGCTTCATATTCCGCTTCGTTATTGGTGACTCGAAAGTTCAGACCGATGGCAAAGTCTAGATCCAACCCATCCGGGTTTGTTAGAGAGATCCCTGCGCCCCCGCCCTGGGCGGTCGACGACCCGTCGACCTTCAGGAGCCAATGGGTGTTCTTGCTTTTAGGTGTCTTTGCCATGGTTGCTTTCTCGACCAGAAAGTCTGCGAGGACTTGAGCTTGCATGGCGACCCTGGGTTGGAAAGTGATATCAAACTGCCCAAGCTCAATAGCCCACTTGATCAGTCGACCCGAGTTATCTGGTTTTACCATCACCTGCTTCAGTGGTTGGTCGGTCAGGACGACAATCTCGTGCGCTTGAAAATATGGGCGTAGCTTCCTTGAAGAGACCACTAAAGCTAGCGCAAACTTCTCGATCTCCAGGTATCGAGTTTCTGCTCCGTGAAGGATCTTGCTAACGTAATATACTGGGAGGTGTTTCCGATCCCTGATGGTTACTAGAACCGAGATTATGGTTTCGTCTAAGACGGCGAGGTAGAGATAGAGTCTCTCCCCTTGTTCGGGTTTAGCGATCAGCGGAGCGGATGCCAGGTATTTCTTCATTTCCTCGAAGGCTCGGTCACACTCCTCTGTCCACTCAAACTTTTTCACATCTCTCAATATTTTGAAGAAGGGCAAATTACGCTCGGCCGATCGAGATATGAACCTGTTGAGTGCCACGATTCGCCCGACTAATTGCTGGACCCCTCTGACGGTTTCTGGTCGAGGTATGTTAATAATGGCCGAGATTTTTTCTGGGTTGGCCTCGATCCCTCGTTGGCTTACCATGTATCCCATAAACTTTCCTCCTTTAACCCCGAACACACATTTCAGGGGATTGAGCTTGAGGCGATGCTTTCTTATCAAGGCAAACATCTCGCTTAGGTCATTTTGATGATTTTCCGCCTTCAAACTCTTGACGATCATGTCGTCAACATAAACTTCCACCGTCTTTCCAATTAAAGGATCAAATATTAGGTTAACCAGCCTTTGATAGGTGGCCCCTGCGTTCTTGAGCCCGAATGGCATTACTTTGAAGCAATATATCCCCTTGACGACGATAAACGCCGTGTGTTTTTGGTCTTGGGGAGCCATTCTAATCTGATAATACCCTTGGAAGGCATCCATCATGCTCATTAGCTCACATCCGGCGGTCGAGTCGACTAGTTGGTCGATCCGAGGTAAAGGGTAAGGGTCCTTAGGACATGCTCGATTAAGATCAGTGAAGTCGTTGCACATCCTCCATTTGCCTCATGTCTTGGCCACGAGGACCACATTGCATAACCAATCGACATATTTTTCTGGAGTGATGTATCCAGCATCGAGCAGTTTGTTGACTTCATCTTCGATGATCGAGTTGCGGACGACACTCTGGGTCCTTAGCTTTTGTTTTATGGGTTTGAAGGCAGGGTCAATGTTTAGGTAGTGCGAGATTACCCTCGGGTCGACCCCCTCCAGATCTTTGGCTTTCCAGGCAAAGACGTCCGCATTCTCCTGCAGGAAGATGGTGAGGCACTCCAACTGTTTTTCCTCGAGACTTGCTCCGACCCTGGTGGTTTTTTCTCGATCTTGAGGATCGAGTTGGACCAACCGAGTGTCCTCCGCTGCCGACAGTCGGGACTCGTCCACCTTCCTTTTCTTTCGAGCTTCATGGGTACTTATTTTGGAGCGCTAGGCTCCATCCCCTTTTGGGTCGGGGATCCTTTCGTCTTCGTCTGCATCATCCATGATGAGGTCGCTCGGTTTAAGCACATCCTCTACGGGGGGTCGAGCCTCGTTAGCAATTGCATAGCAAGCCCAAGACTCGGCCAAATCGCAGCACACCTCTCCGATCCCGTAGGGAGTCGGGAGTTTGATCTTTTGGTGGTAGGTCGAGATGACGGCCTTGAAATCAATGAGGCCGGGTCGACCTAAAATCATGTTGTAAGGGAAGTGGGGGATATCGACGACAACCCAATTAATTTCCATCGTCGTTCGAGCGGGGTGGGTGCCCATGGAAGTTAACATTTTAATCTGACCTTTTGGGGCGATGATCGATCCACCAAAGCCTTTGAGGGTTGTTTTTACTGACTCATATCTTAATTTACTCAAATGCATTCGCTCAAGAGTCGAGTAAAGAACAATGTTCGAGCTAGCTCCAGTATCAACCAAACATTTACTTACAGCGTAGTTTGCGATATCTAAAGTTACCACCATCGGACAACTCGGCGTTCCGCCGTCCCGATGGGGATCTAGATGAAAATCCCTATCGCTAAAAGGTACTTCTTTTTGCTTCTATTCTTCCCCCGGCTCGACTTGTAGCATTTCCTGAGGGCCACGAAGGCTGGTTTGGGCCCGACGAATCCCTCTCTTCCTGGCAGTCTTAGTATCTCCACCGTCGGGTCCCCCTACAATCATATCGATTCGACCGTGGGTCGGCGCGTTCTGGATCGCACCAGGGGTGGCGGCCTGCTTTCCTTCACGTTGATTTCGCTTTGGTGGGGGCGATCGGGTCCTAGATCTCGACCGTCGATCCCCAGCCTCGTTGCAGCGCCGCTCGCGCCCTCGATCCCTATTTCGCTTCAGCCTCTTAACGAACTCGGCCAAATGTCCTCCTTGGATGAGCCTTTCTATTTCATCTTTCAGCTGGTTGCAATCGTTGGTGTCGTGCCCAGGCTGATCGTGGAACTCACAGTATTTGGAGTCATCGACCTTCCGTAGGTTAAGCTTCAGCTTCTTGGGGTAGTTGAGAAGCTTCCCAGGGATTTTTGGAAGGATATCCCCTATCGCGCATATTAGGGGCTCATATTTCTCCTGGTCGGGCCGTCGATTATTCGAGCTTCTTTCAGACCGAGCATTGTTTTCCTGTCGACCCTTATTCTTCCCTCGACTTGTAGGTGGACTCTGATCTCGAGCGCTGCGGGATCGATTGTAGTAGTTGCTGTGGGCCGGGGCTCGACCGATGCTTCTCAACATGTCTTGGTCGTGGTTTGCCCAGTAGCTTCCCTCAATCTCCTCGTAGTCCATCCATTTTGTAGCGCAGTCTTGGATGTCCCTCAGGCTGTTTACGGGAACTCTACCAAGGATATCCTTGGTGAAGTCTCGGCAATGACAGTTTTTTCCCAAGGCGCTGAGGACGACTGCGAGGTCGGGCGGCGCGACTCGGACCAATTCTGCATTGAATCGAGTGAAGTAATCCCTTAGTGATTCGTCCACTCCTTGGACGATGGAATCTAAACGGGACACCCCGAGTCTATCTTGAATCAGAGGGGAGAAGTGGCCTTCGAGCGCTGTGGAGAGCTCATCGTACGATCTTATGGAGGCAGGAGGCTGCCTGAGAAACCAATCGAGCGCCGCCCATTTGAAGGTGGTGACCAGAACCTTCGCCCATGTGTGTGGAGTATGGGGGAACAAGTTCATCGATAGCTCGAAGCTGGTTATATGGTCGCCAGGATCGGTTTCCCATCGTAGATTGGAAGGTCCCGAGGTATGGCGGTCGACCCAGGGTCCTCGCTGAGGATCTCCTCTGTGAACGGCGACAGCCTCTGTCGCCGGCTTCGAGCGTTACGCTCGGGTAACCATCGCTCATTATGCGCCACGTGAGGTCGAGGGGGGAGCCTGTCTCTCAAGTCCCCCAATGGTGGGATGCCAGCATATTTGTTCGTTAACCTCTCCCTGACCGGAAGTCGAGGGGGAGGGAGACGCCTAGCGTCTCGCATGAGTCCGCCCGTAGGGCGGACATGAGGTGGTTGTGTGGGTCGTATGGGCTGTGAATATGCCCTTCTGCGGTCGGGAGGTGGGGGGACGTAGTCCCTTTCGTTGATCTGATCGTCGTATTCCTCTCGATCATATTCCTCATCATAGTAGCCTTCCTCTTCTTCAGGCTCGTTCTCCTGCTCGATGACACGCGTCTTTTCCGGCCTTTGGACCGTGTGGCCATTGTTCTCATCTTCCCCCTCCGGGGAATGGTCGATGGGGTAGCGTGGAGGTCGGGCAACCTCGGGCCTCCGACCCTCGTTCCCCCTTCCTATATGAGTTTGAGCTCTAGGGAGTAGCGGGGGTCGAGATAATCGATACTGTACTGGGGGAGGCTCAGTGACATTGACTGTGAGAGGAATCGTCCTTACGGGCCTCCCAGCCTCAAGGGCCTGCCTAGCCTCCTCATAAACCTGACTGGTATATGCGGCTAAGTCTTGGGCTGATGGTTGAGCTGGGAGTACGACTGCGGGTAGATCCGCGCATGAAACAGCGTCTTCCTCCACCTCATTAGGAGGGTTTGCCCCCTCAGGGCGGTCGATGTCTTCAAGTTGGGCGGCGAAGACCGCCTGCTCTTCAGCAGCAGCGGCGGCTCGATCGGCCTCGATCTGAGCCCGAGTCCTGATGGCGCTGTGGGTGCTTTTAGTTTTATTGTTCACCATGGCTAATCGCTCGATTGCTCGAAGGTCGAAAGTGGTTTTCCCACAGACGGCGCCAAACTGATGAGGTCGGTTTTTGGTAAGCGGTCTGGATCAACCACGTGGCTCCGACAGACAGTTGAATTTGTAAAGGGGAGTCCGACTTTGACCTGAAAAGCACTAGCACGGGGTTACTTGGCCGGAGGAGATTGTCTCCGGCGTAGCCTCTCCACTGAATTAAGTCAGTTTAGAATACGATATTCGTAAAGGGAGAATGAAAGTCCGAGCAATTAATTCCAAGAGCTTACCTACCATAATAAATGATGGGGGTATTTATAGGGAGGCTTCCCACCTACTGGGTATGGCCTCGGCTGTGGGGCATTTAATGCTTGCGCCTCGGGTCTGATTCATTCCCTGACAGGAATGATTGCCTGTCACTTCTGAAGATTCAGAGTACGGAAGGCAATCAGAGCAGATACGGCGCAATTAATGCGGCTACAGCGGGGTCGACCGTGTGGGGATGGGACAGGTTCGAGCCTTCGGAGGTCGACCCTCAAGCCACGCTCTTGGAGGTGTAGCGAGTCGAATATCGATCCTCGAGCGTGGAGAGGTCGATCTAGAGCTCCCGGGAGGTTCTACAGTCGTTATGACGGTCGAGGTATCAGGACGAGCCATGTGCTCAATCATCGAGCTTGTTCTTGAGCCACGCGTGGGTTGACTCTGGTTTAGATACACGTGGCGTTTGACTCTCTTAAGATTGTGCCACGTGTATGATCCAAGATATTCCCTATCATTGCAGTTTTCTGAATTTGTAAATATTTTCTTTTAATAAATTTTGGTATTTTGATATTTACCAAATCATACCGAAATAATTTAAGTAAATACTTGAACCAAACTGGAAAGTTCAGTTCGATATTCGGTACGCTATATTAATTTACCAAACTATCGGTATTTGTTGGATCGGTTCGGTAAATACCCTTATTTAAACAACCCCAAATATCGGGGTGTCACAATTTTGTAACCTCAAACTTTAGTAAGATAATGTTTATTTAATTTTCTAATAGTTAATATAGTAACTCCACTTTCCATGACTCTCGGAAATCAGAAATGACGGGTCCTTTATTCGTCTAGGTAGTGAAATTGTCAGGAATTGATATATTTGTGACGATGATGACTCATTTTTTAAAATTATGGGGAAATAGTTGTGTATTTCTTGCAGAAATTTGTGATAATTATTATTCAGATCAGAGTTCATTTCCGCGTGTGGTAATAAAATTTTGCATCCTCTGAACTGAACCATTTTTTATTTACTACCACAAAGTTATGGAATTTTCTTTACCGTAGTTTTTTGTTTAATTATTATAGGTATTTTATTTATTTAAATAGTTTAGTCTTAAATGTTTCACTGGCTGCACTTATTATCCACCTGATGAAATCTGAATGACGAACAACTTTTTAGTTTAGAGCAGTAGTTTTCAGTGGTCCCAGCTCCCTCCTCTCCTCTCCTCTCCTCAACGGTTCTATATAACGATGGATGAACATATAATTCTAGTTAACAACTTAACATATATAGTTTTTATGTTTAATTTCTTTACTTGGGGTAAATTTTTTTAGAGTAAATTAAAAGGCTTATTTTATTAATTTGAAATGTCCGATAACAAAATAGATAGACTTAGCAAAATCAGGGATATCAATGCCCCCGAAACTGACACTAGAAGACCTTCTAGCAAGAGAATGGGCTAAACAGTTGCCCGAACGACGAATAAAAGAAAGTTTAATAAATAAAATTAAAGAAAGAACTTCCCTAATATCCTTAATAATATTTCCAACACCTGAAAAATTAAGTTTCAAGTCTTTGATTTGTGTTAGAATTCCCTTTACTTGGGGTAATTAGCATTTTAATTAATATATTGTATTTGATTGTGTTGGAATTTGGACCGAGTTTCCAGTTTCCAGGCTTATTGATCTTAATGGTAGTTTACCAGTAACGGGAACATAATTATTTAGTTATATGGTACAGAATTGAGCTACATTTTCAAGGTAAACTCACAGTCATATATGGAGTCCACATGTTTACTATTAATTAAAAAAAGTATAAGTCAATGCTTACTTAGTATTTAATTTCACCACATTCATTTCGTACTTCCTTCTAGATTAATTGTCCCCCATGTAAACTCATCAACTAAAAAATTGTTTACTATGAATTCATGATTATTGATGGTATCATATAATTTGAATCAATTAGAAAATGAATTGGATGGATGAGGTCCAGTTAAATAGGCGAATTAAGAATTTAAGTTGTTAGGCCCAACAAAGAGTCGAGATTAGGGATGTAAACGAACCGAACTTGTTCGCTAGTCAAGCCAACCTTTATTCGTGATCGAATTCGACATATACGAACCCGATCGAACCCGAACTAGGTTCGATATATTTTCGAATCGAATTCGAACATTTTATTAGTTGTTCATGAGCTCACGAACAACTCGCAAATCTAGCCCATATATATATATATATATATATAAAAGTATTTTTTCAAAACTTGAACCGAATTGATCCCGAATATGCTATCGAACCAAGCTCGAACTCACTATGTACAGTTCGTTAAGTTCAAGTTCGAATCAAATTATTCGAATTCAAACTCAAACCTTAAATAAAAGCTAAAGTTCGACTGGTTCGACACATTTACATGCCTAATCGAGATAAGGGAGAGTTTAACTCTTATTCCTTGGATTAAAGAGCTCAGACTAAGGTCCGAATGTTCGAAATCGATCATGCTTATTGAAACAAATACGAAAACATAGGAGAGGTTTAAGGAGATACATAAAATATTTTTTTTCGGAATTTGGGCCTGAAGCCATCAGTTATTAACATAATATATTATTAGAATATATAAGTCAAATTACTCTTAATTATCTATATGGCATCTTTTCTTATAGTTATAAAAAAAATATTTTCTTATATATTAATTTCTTTTATTTATTATACTATTTATTTTTGTATATTCATGAATGTATTAGTATTAATTAGCTCTTATAAAAAAAAGAATGTATTAATTAGCCACAAATCTCTTCATTATTTCCTCATTAATACTACACCCTTGGGGCTTGAGGAATCGCAGGTCTCAGTTTCACTTTCTTCTCCACTCTAACTCTAAAGCTCTCTCAGCACATTCAACACAACAATGGCAGCAGCAAAGCCAAAACCTAACCCATTAAACACCGCCGTCTTCCTCTTACTTCTCCACTACGCCGCCGCTCTGAACAACCCCGACACACAACCGCTCCTCCTCTTCAAAACCGCCGCTGACCCAAACGGCACCGTGCTCACCACCTGGAACTCGTCCTCCGATCCATGCACCGAGTCATGGATCGGCGTCTCGTGCCTTCACAACCGGGTCACCCGTTTAGTCCTCGAAAACATCAACCTACGAGGCAGTTTCCCACGTTCCATCGCTTCCCTCACCCAACTCAGGGTCCTCAGCCTGAAGGAAAACGGGTTTTCGGGTCAAATTCCGGATCTCTCAAACCTCACCAGCCTCAAACTTCTCTTCCTTTCTCACAACTATTTTTCCGGCGACTTTCCCGTTTCATTAACTTCACTTACGAAACTTTACCGCCTCGACATGTCTTATAACAATTTTTCGGGGAGTGTACCGTTGAGCGTGAACAGACTAACGCATTTGTTGACGTTGAGGCTTGAAGGAAACGGGTTCTCGGGTCCTATTTCGGGTCTGAGCTTACCCAACTTGCAGGATTTTAACGTATCGGGAAATGGGTTCACAGGGGTGATACCCGAATCACTTTCGGGTTTCCCTGCGTCGTCGTTCTGGAACAATTCTGTTCTATGCGGGCTTCCGTTGCAGAAATGTAAGGTGGTTTCCAGCGACCCCACTCGTCCAGGCGGCGCACTGGCGTCGCCGCTTAGCCCAAGGACAACCGTCTCGTCGTCGCCAACCGCAATGCCGGCGGAGGCAAAGCCGCCTCTAAAAACAGAAAACCCTCACCGAAGTAAAATCAGCTCGCTGGCCATAATCGGCATAATACTCGGCGACGTTGTGGTTCTGGGGTTAGTTTCTTTGCTTCTTTATTGCTATTTCTGGAGAAATTATACCAATAATTCAATGTCAGGTAAAAGTAGCGCCTCCACGATGGAGAAAATTGTGTATTCATCCAGCCCGTACCCGAACCCGCCCCATTCAGGGTATGAGAGGGGTAAATTGGTCTTTTTTGACGGCGAGAGGAAATTTGAGCTGGAGGATTTGCTGAGGGCTTCAGCTGAGATGCTGGGAAAGGGGGGAATCGGGACTGCATATAAGGCGATTTTGGATGATGGGAATGTGGTTGCAGTAAAGAGATTGAAGGATTTGACTGTGAATGGGAAGAAAGAGTTTGAGCAGCAAATGGAGGTTTTGGGGAGGCTTAAGCATCCGAATTTGGTGGGGTTGAAGGCTTACTATTTTGCAAGGGATGAGAAGTTGCTGGTTTATGAATACATGCCTAATGGCAACTTGTTCTGGCTGCTACATGGTAAGAATTCTTTACATCTGTTCTTACTGATTCATATATTATGATTAGTTTTAGAACTAAGCACATTTCAAATGATGGATTGATAATGGAGATTGTTTAAGATGGATTTGGATGATTTCGTGATATTTTCTTGGGCTCTAATGTTGATTTCATAAGGTGGTGTTTTCATTTCTTTTAATTTGTTTTATATATTTTGCCTAATTAATAGGAGATAGCAATGGCATTTTCGCTGTAGAATTGAAATCAACTCTAAAGTACAGAACAAAAGATGATATTGGGCCATAAGCCGAAGATGATGATTATCTTCAAAGTGAAAATCTTTTACAGATAATTATCATATTTAATCTAGCTGGAATCCTTGTTATGAAAATAGCAAATGGTTCTTGGAGTTTTCCCTTTTCTCATCTTATTTTTCTCGTTTTGATTTAAGTTGGAAATCAAATGAAGTATACAGTAGCTTTGACAACCTTGTTTACGGATTCCAGATTTACTGGAAGTAAGTTTTTTTTCTCGGATTCTTTTTCCTTTTTCTCTTTTAAGTAAAGTATGCAGCAACCTTTTTTTGCTTTCTATTTCAAAATAAACTCCAACTTTTGAAATTAGCCCTCCCATGTAATATGATTATACACATTTTCCAGACTTTCTAATGGTGAATTCAACCACCACATTGCATTCATTCCAAGGATGTGGTAGTTTGAAATATCTTTTTCATTATTCGGTTGAAATATGATGAATTTACAGGCAATAGAGGACCAGGAAGAACTCCACTAGACTGGACCACAAGACTAAAGATAGCAGCTGGAGCAGCTGGTGGCTTATCTTTCATTCACAACTCATGCAAACCTCTCAAGCTTGTGCATGGCAACATCAAATCCACAAACATCCTCATCGACAAATCCGGAAACGTAAGAGTCTCCGATTTCGGCCTCTCCATTTTCTCATCACCTTCCACTAACCCTAAATCCAACGGCTACCGAGCTCCTGAATCTTCATCCTCATCCGACGGTCGGAAACTAACCCAAAAATCCGATGTCTACTCTTTCGGGGTCCTTTTATTAGAGCTCCTAACCGGAAAATGCCCTTATGTAGTGGATGGGGGTGGGCCTGTCTCGGGATTTAGTGGGCCCATTGATTTGCCAAGATGGGTGCAGAGTGTTGTGAGAGAAGAGTGGACAGCTGAGGTTTTTGATTTGGAGCTTATGAAGTATAAGGACATTGAAGAGGAAATGGTGGGGTTGTTGCAAATCGGAATGAGCTGTGCAAATACTGTGACGGAGCAAAGGCCAAGGATGAGTACTGTGGTGAAAATGATTGAGGAGTTGAGGGGAGTCGAGGTTTCGGACTCTCCGAGTCAGGGAAAACTTGATTCGGCTTCTGACTCGCCGGCAGTGTCGGAAGACATAGGGAAAGCGAGCGAGTGAGTGAGTGAGGTTTTGTAAATGTAGGTGTTGTTTTGACTAGGATTTGGATTATGATAAATTTTTAGTTTTGTTTAGATGTTATGTGAGTCATACTCGAGGAGTTGAGGTAAAAGTGCATATGTCTATTACAAAGGAGTAGAACATACTCTGTGCTCTACTCTTAGTTGTTGCAGTATTCCCCATAAGTTCTATTACAACAATTACTTTTGTCCCCTTCAAATTTTGCTTGAAAAATTATGTTTTCAGTACTCCTGATTAGGCCGTGTTGAGTGGGTCGGAGATCCTTTTGATCTAAGCAATATGTATTATATATGTTATCTTAATTTTTTTTATCTTCATTTAACATAATATCCATCATCGAACTGAAAAAGAATTGTTATAGTTTTCTACTTTCTATTTTTGTGTATATGGATTGTGAACCGTGCTGGACTTGGGCTTTTGGCAATTGTCAACATGGGCTTTATTGTAATTTGTAAACTCTAGATTCTGACTTGCCCTCTATATAAATACGACACACACGAAAACTGCAGTTATATGTGATTTGCTATTTCTGCTTAGTGTGTGTATGTGAGAGGGGGAATTCTAGCCCAAACCAAATTTGGTCAAACCAAACTCATTGATATGCAAATATATCACACTTCTATTTGATTACTCTTTTCTAAAGAAAATATATATTAATCATAAGATTTGCTACCCTTGAACTTCCCATAACAGTGCTTTCTAACAGCTAGTCTTTTTGGATCATACATGAATGAATAAATTGTACCTCTACAAATGATCTGTAGTAAAAGATTTCCTAACAAGCTCTTTAGAAAACCACACTTAGAGAACAAATTATTACAATATAATTAAAAAATGTTGGGAGGGCATATGCCCAAAAAGAATGATCTCTCTCTCTCTTTCTCTCTCTCTCTCCTCTCCTATATCTTTTCTATACACATAAAAATTTCTACATGTTGAAGTGCATAACTTGTGGGGCAAACCTCATCAACCTATCGAATGCATTAAAGGTAAACTTCCTAGCAAACAAGTAACAAACATTCGTTTTCTTCCCATTATACTCACAACTACTCCCACTCCTCATCCTCTCCAAGAACTCCGGAGTGATGTCTGTCCTAATGAACTTCGCGGGATGGGGTCCGCCCCTCGACCAGTCAACCCAAGTCAACGTCCTATTCGCATTCCTCTCCCCAAATTTCATGCTCACGAATGTAGGCAAGTAATGCTCGTCCGCATAGCATGAACCGTTGCAGTAGCTCTTGAAAACGGGGAAGTAATGCTTGTCCGCGATCACCTCCACCGCAAGATCCCTGTCCATCTCGAACCATTGGGATCCTTTCCTCCATTGATCGAGCTTGATCGTGGGGCTCATCTGAAAGCTATAACGGCCCCGGCCCACTGGACCGGCTAGATCATAAGATTCCACAAAGTTATGTTTGGAGTTCGTTAGGTAAGAGTAGATTGTGGAGAAATTGAATAGAGGAATGCAGGATTCCGAGAGGAGAACAAAGCGTTCGTTTGAGAGATCGAGAAGAGCGTTTGCTAGTAATCTCCTCTCTGCTTCAACCATGTTGACGTTTCCCCATTCGACTCCCTGCAATATCAATTTTCACAAGATTTAATTGATGAATAGATATATTACTTGAAAAACAATGTAGAGTTTTGAGATAAGGTTGAACAAATATCTGCCCTCATAATTGTTGAAAGACATCATGTGGGCAAAATGGTTGGGAAGGACAACAACAAATTGCATTTTCAAACAGTTAATAAGAGAGGGCCTATCTTTTTTTCTTGATTTTTTTTTTTTTTTTGTTGTTTTTTCCACAAAAATACTGATTCTTTCCTGTTAAATGCTACCCCATTTCTGTGGAAAATTTGTCCTTGCTGCTCATTAGTTAACATCAAGGCTTATGGCCACTGCTCCACTCATTAATTCACACATGCCTTCTATAACAATTCCCCTTATTAAATGCTCTAGGTTCGCTCATATAGTGCATAATTCACAAATTAAAATGGCACATAAACATAGTGATTTATTTCATCACATCAGTACAATAAAACAATGTATTATCACCTTAGTGTTATGCACTCGAACCTTACACGATTCTAATGTGTGTTAGTGGGTGTTAATATAGAGTTTCTCGCTGTAACGTATATATCGAGTTGAATTGTAAACTATCAAAGAACATATGGTTATATAATAAATTCAAATCGGAATATCTAATGTACGTTACGATTATTTACTACTTAATTGAGTATATTTTTTGACACGATTAAATCATGTTATTATGCTGATGTGGTTTAATCTCGACACCTAGCATAAGACATCTACCAAACTTATAAAGGGTGGTTGTTTTGAGTATTTAATTCTACATTTATGACTTAGTTTCTCTATTTAGAAGTGGAAAGAAACATTACAAAAGAAAAACCAACAGAGTAGTTGCCCATTTAGGACGGCCCTCCCCAACTTCTTTACTTGGAAATTAATTAACCTCTAAAACGAGTAGAAATCCCATATATAAACATTCCAAAGTATTTTTCTCTCATAGACTCTCATATTGGTATAAATATTTATAGTTTACTGAATTAAATTGTAAATTATTAAATTAAAAAATAAAAATTATAATAAAGTAAAATGTTATTATCGGAACATATGATTTAATGTGTAAGTAAATAAATATTAATTGTCGGGACAGAAGAATGTCCGGACCACAAAGAACAAAATAGCAAAAAATGCTAAAATTTCTCCTGACAATATTTTCAGCAGAAAAATATATCACGGACCCATAACGATTTAGCATACCTTATTTGGTCCCAAAACTTACATCTAATAAACGTACAGGCGCATCACTCACATTTTAATCGCTCTAAACTGGCAAAAATGTTAACTATAAACATAGATATTTTTCTGTTTAGCAAAACTACCTAATAAGTAATATTCACATTAAATTGAAATCAATCTATTTATAAGCATTTAATTCTACCAGGAGCTGTGAATCCTAAATCAATTGAACTTTATTCAGAATTATGTGAAAGAATTTCAAGCTAATTAATGCCCGACACCAAACACTTCAAATAAAATATTCAGATGTTTGGAAAATTATAGAAAGATACCAGACATCTAATGATTGAACGAATTTTGGGGACATTCATTAGATAAAAGTCTAATTTCTAATTTTAAAGATTTTTTCGTGTATTATAGGGTTTTGTAACAATAATTTAAATTGAAGGTATGTTTCTGTATTTTTTAAATTTATGGTGTATTTTTGTAATTAGATCAAACCAATTAACATATGTTAGGGTAATTAATATCCCTTAATATTATAACGTCTGTAACTGAAAAAATGAGTAATTACACAAATCTCTTTCTAATTTTATTCATTTTTAATGTTTTGTAACTTAGAAGTTCTATCTGACAACAGTTACGTAGTCATTAACTATAGTTAAATGAGCAATAATTCAGAGTTTTAACAAACTTCTTGAAAATGCTGTTGCGTTTCTTAATGAATTCACCAACTTTGATAAAATTCCAATAATTACCAGTGTTATTGCAACTTAGAAATCAAGGAAAATTCATGAATTTATTCAGAAAATATAAAAATTTAATCTAATTATCTCCGTTAAGTTAATTTCTTAATTAATTCAGTCAGTTTTGATTAATTTTCAATAAAATAATTACCAGTTAATTAAGCAGAATTATTCAGAAAATTAGTTTACGGTATAATATAATGAATTTGAATATTTCAACTGACCTTACTAGGAATTCGCCGGCCATGAAAAACCGAACCCGCAGGCTCCGACCCGTTAAAACCCGGATCCGAATGGACGTAAACTGAATACAATCCTTCATTTCCTTGGAAGAACTTCTCCCAGAGCGGCGCTAAAATCACCGGCCCTCTCGTCAGGAACATGAACGCCACCTTCGGCACGCGTTGGAACGGAAAATCACTGATTTTAGGCACCATTGATGCTCGCCACATCAGCTCCTGATCGGTCATTTCGTGCATCAGATTAGTCGGTAGCTCTAGGAATTCCCTCAAACTTGTTTTTGACGTTTCAGTATCATTAACGGCCTTCTGGGAAGACGATGACGGCGATGAGGAAAATGTGAGTGGCGGCGGCGGCTCTATCACTGATTGTGATGTGAAAATCGAGAACTGGCCGTTTGTTACTTGGAGATTGAATGAGAAACTTTTGAAATGGAAACAGAGGATTACGCCGAATGTTAGGCCGAGAACGAAGAAGAATAGGTAGGAGAAGAGATTGAGGAGCGGGTTTTGGGTGTTCATCAGCTTCCCGGCAACGGAAAATGGGCTTTGGCCGGAGTTCTTCATCGCGGCGGCGGTGATGATGGTGGAGGAGGAGGAAGAGAATGGTGGTGGAGAATATTGAGTTGCTTCTCAGATGGAGTATATATGAGGAAGCAATGGAAAATTCTGGGAAATTAGTGAATTTGAAGAGACGGAATATAAACGTGTATAGGAAATGAGTGAGAAAAATTACAATTTAAATATGACTTAGGGAATTAGGAAAAAATTAATTAATTGGTGAGATTATTACTAAGTTTTACAATAATAATGAAGAAACCAAACTTGTATTGGTCGACAACACTCCGGCCAATTATTTGTTCGTACGTGGCGTCGTAGGCTTTGGAATTTATAAGTTGGATTTTATATTGGGCTAAATTTTAACTTTATATAGTTTAGGAGGGAAGAATTAAAAAATAAAGGGAAATTTTTTTTACCTCCTGACCTTTTCGATTTTTTGCAGATTACTTCCTGACCTTTTTTTTTTGACAAATTGCCTCCCCACCTATACGAAAATTCCGTCAAGATGCCTTCACATGAGATGCACATGACTTTCTTAAGGATAAAATCATCTTTTAAGTCTTAACCTGACCCTATTCAGCAACCCGCCCGCCCCACACCATTTTTACCAAATATTAACATGTTAGCCTTTAACGGGACATTAGAAAGAAATTAGGATTTTTCTTTTTTTTTTTCATGCTATTCATGTCCTTTGTTCTCCCCTAAAATTGTGGACTGCAATTAAATATTTGGAATGTTTCTTGAGTTGGGTGGTTGCAGTTCACAATTTATCCACCGCTACATAGGCGAAAACTTGAGCATTACGATTACGGGTCATAGTCTCGGAGCAGCGCTGGCATTGTTGAGCGCCTACAACATAGTTGAGGTAAAATTGAACATACTCGAAGATGGAGATGAAGTTCTAACAAAGATTCCCGTTACAGTGTTTTCGTTCTCGGGGCCTAGAGTTGGGAATCTGAAATTCAAATAAAGGTGCGACGAATTGGGGATTAGGGTTTTGAGAGTTATCAACCGTCGTGATAAGGTTCCGACAGTGCTGGGGATAATCACAAACGAGAAATTCCAGAATCAAAAGTATATAGAAGACGCAATATCTTTCCCATGGAGTTATGCCCATGTTTGAGTTACCCCTGGATCATTCACATTCTCCATTTTTGAAGAAAACTTCTGATATCAGATGCGCGCATAATCTTGAGGCTCATCTGCACTTGCTCGATGGGTATCATGGAAAGAATAAAAAATTTGAGATGGTTTCGAGAAGAGATATAGCACTTGTGAATAAGAGTTGCTATGTTCTTCCCCAAATATTTAATTGCAGTCCACAATTTTGGGGAAGAAAAGGGGCGTGAAAACAATGAAAAGAAAAGATAAACCATAAATTTTCTTTCTAATTGACCCGTTAAAGGCTAACATGTTAATATTTGGTAAAAATAGTGTGGGGCGGGTCGGGTTGCTGAATAGGGTCAAGTTAAGGCTTAAAAGACGATTTTATCCTTAAGAAAGTCATATGCAGCTCATGTGAAGGCATCTTGACGGAATATTTCGCCGGATTTTGATTTTAAGAGGTAACTTGTAATTTTCGTATAGGTGGAGAAGCAATTTGTTAAAAAAAAGGTTATGAGGTAATTTATAAAAAATCGAAAAGATGAAGAGGAAAAAACCCAAAAATAAATTTTGTGTTTTGATATGGACATATTGGTTAAAACTTAAAATTATGTGCACGCGTGGAAAGACACTTTGTAAGTTCGAAAATGTTTAAATGTACGCGTTGTCAATTGACAATTGTCATTTCAAACTTAGTAATTGTCAAATGTTCAAATATTGTGTTCGAACTTTTCAATGACATTTTCAAATTTCAGCGGAGCTTTCACCGCCATAACTAGGGATGGAATAATCTTTAATTTTATCAAAAAGTACATAATGATAAAAATAAATTATATAAAAAAATATCAAAATATCATAATGTTAATTAATTTATCTCCATATGATTTGACGAAGAAAAATATAATATTATAACTATTGCGAAAGACAAATAAATAGGAACATGGATAATGATAATTTAATCAATATAAAATTGTTGTTGGCAATACTTGTCAAGACTCAAGAGAATCTTGTCGTCTCTGAGTCAATAGTATCTATTTGATTATTAATTTTGTTAGTATTAGATTTGTGTTGAGTTTTTACATAGTTATTATAAGAAATCAAACTTTAGACCCCACATTAATAGTTTAAGAATTACTTAATTTTTTCCTAATATAATAAAACTAACAGAAATGAAATTGACATGCAGTCTTGTCGAAATGATTTTAAAAAAAGGTTAAATAAACTAATAAATTTATTCAATATCTGGCCATACATGCCCATTCCATCACGTACCTAACAATAACTACTTAAGTGTAATACAATCAAATTAGCTACTATTTAACAACTTTTTGTTTGAACATTTGTCTTATATTTCAAGCAAAAACATGTCACTTATTCGATTTATTCCACTATGTTTCGGCCAATAATTAATAAGCAGTAACTATGTTAAATATTGGTTATGATTTATAAATAACGAAAAGAAATGGTCAAATATAAATATATGGTGTCACTTTAGGGTCAAGAGGAAACTAATTGAAATTAAATTGCAATAGAAATAGAATTAAGAGTTTTGCTTTTAATTTGAAAATTATTGGGACATGGTCTTTCTTTGCTGGTGGCTAAAGTTTCAGTTGCAGCAGATACAAAATAAGGTGTTGGTCACCAAAAGATATATCCCCACCTAAAAAGGGAAACAAGTCGTTACTAGTTTAGTTAGCCAAAGGGTCTAAATCACAAACCCAACCCCATTTGGAAAAGTCCTATCTTTTCCTCATCATCTAGAGTTTTCAACTTAATATTATTCATAATTTCTATTTTGACCCTCTGATAAATTAGTCGACATATAATTTTGTTTATATATAGTATCTTGCACTAATTGTTGAAGGAGACAGACTGTAAATTTAGTAACAGATCATTTGTCTACGCTGATTGAAATCCAAGTTAAATACGAAAAAATACAAATTTGATCGCGACCACTTTACACCTAGGAGAGCAGTAGCACCATTCTTATAGACATAAACACCGTTTTCGAAATCTTCTTAAACTATAGATATTTTGGAGGGATACAATGAGTTGATTTCTTTTGCAATATTTACAAAGACATTTTGGAAAGTGGATTTATTTCTATATTTCTTCCTTCCATTTGAAGAAACGAAGGATCTCAATTCTCAAATAATTGATGCTTGTTTTAGTAGATAATCTGTGTTTAATTGATTAATGTGTGATATTGCAAATCCTCATTATTAGTGAAATCTCTAATAGTCTCATTATTGCAGATGCAAGTTGAATATTAACGTGGTGTGACTCAGTTGGCAATGCAGACTGAGTTTGTAGAAAGAGCCTCATATAACTAAGTCCCGAACCGGATTAAAGGTCCTCAATGCCGGTGGTTCACATCTAAAAATAAAAACAAAAAAAAAAAAAGATGCAAGTTGAATCCATATGGGCCTAAGCTAAGACCAAGCCATCACTTTTTGTTTTGTCCAGTTACATTCAGAACTGGGCTTTATTGCTATTGATAAGAATATAGTTGGCCAAGTCATAGCCCAGTATTGTTGAAATATGGAGTATGGACTGCACCTACAGCATACTATGGAACTGGACGGCACATTTTTTATTTTTCTATCAAACTAGTATATTGGGCCCACTGTAAGTGTAAAATGAAAATAAAATATAAATTAAATTATTATTTCCCTTAAATTAATTGAATAACTCATATAAAATGGTCCAAAATATCTTGATTTTGAAGAGTCATGCATATATATTTGGATTTTTAGCAAGTATCCGACAATGGGTCGAATCAGCCCATATAACATTGCCAAATGTCTACTTATCTGTAGCATTGTGCCAAAATGGCTAAAATTCACTTGTTTCCTCTTTCTAAGTATGATTTCCTACTGGATTTCCATTCAGTCTCTTCACCTCATCCGGATAATCTGAATCTTCAATCACTAGAGAATTTTGGTGTGCCATTTCCAAAGTTTAATGATCCCTTTTTATGTACCTTTTTTTATAGAGAGAATAACGTATGTTTTTCTTAGTTATAATTTAGCATTTTTTTTTTTGGGTCTAAGTGTAATTTCTCTAAACAAAAAAGATGGATCCCAATGGTGAAGTTTGTGGACTAAACTTAGCTGCTTTGTTTATGACTCATATTTGCACTGAATAGGAGCTACATAATCTATATACTATGCCCACTTTGAGAAGTTTTAAACAGTATCCAGACATCCTCTTGTTCTTAATTTCACATGCATTGCATTTGGACAAGATGATTTGGATTACATGAAGATTTTTTATTTTTTTTTTTAAATGAGAGTTTTAGATCAAAAATAAAATCATAGAATTTTGAGAAAGAATTTGTAAATATACCATATCACTCTTTTAAGATGTGTCAATTCCATCTTTAATTATCTCTCCCACTTATGTTTGATAATAGCTAGCTAGACCACACTTTTGAAATCCGCTTTATATATGTTTATAATTTGAAAAGTTAACCTTATCTAATCATTAATCACCAATGAAAAAGGTATTAGGAAAACGATAAGAGTGAACAAGAAGAAAATCTATGATTTCCAAAAATTATGGTGGATTAATTAATAATAACTCAAAATAGTGGGATACTAGCTTTTTATTCCATGTGTTGCACGGAAAAATTTAATTATAAAATAAATATTATTAAATAAATCAAACCATATATTTTTTATATGATTATTAACAATACATTAAAAATTATTAATTCAGAAATTGAAGCACATATACCAAAGCAATTCATTTTATAAAATAATCAGGAAATCCATCCATAAGTTCTAGCTCAGCTCAGCTTCATAGTCATAGGGTTTTAAGCAGCCCCGGCCTCGGTAAGTGGTCCCATAGGGGTGCTGCGGGCGTAGCGATCTAAAACCTATTCTTTTTCCAATCCATAAAATCATATGCAGTTCCTGGACTTAGATTAGGGCACGTTTAGAATCCTTAGGGTAAAGCGGCGCATAAAAAAGGGCTGGTCCGTCAAAAGTCCGGTTCCTTCGCGAACGAAGTTTAGAATCAACAAGGGTTCGTAGAACGAAGGGAGTGTACAACTGGGGCTGCGCCCCACTTTTTTGTTCGTAACGAGGGAGAGATAGAATGGAGTTCTTTACGAAGTTCGAAAGAAATTATGTATATAAAAAACTCATTTTAAATTTATACAAATAGTAATATGATTATTTATGACGAAGTACTGATTTTATATTTGTAATAGAGAGAATATATATTTATATATATATATAGAAGGAATATCACGGATGTTATATAAATATTAAAATAACAATTATAATACAAAAAATATTTAATAATAGACCATATAAATATTGATTGGAATTTCTTTATCTTTTTGGTCGAAAAAATAGCTAATTATTATACTTGGTATTATTTTTTTGTTAAATAATTTATTATTATTTCATTATTAATTAATGGTAATATTCTTTTCATTATTGAAATTTCTTTTATACTATGAAAATATTAATATTTCGAATATAATAATTTAATAAATCTATTTACATTGAATTAAAATATAACATTGCCACCGCAAAATGAACATGAGATACGATGTATTTGAAATTTTCTTTTCAAAAAAATCAATTATTTATTTATTTTATATTATTAATTTAATAATGAAACTTAATTAAATTTATATAATAAAATTTTATTCCTTATTTTAGTTAGATAAATTTCATTTGAATCCACTACGTCAAAAATATTTGATAGGAATTAAAATATTAAATATAATCTTTTTAATGGATTTATGGAATACATTATTTTATCTTTATTTTTATTAATGAGTATTCAATGCAATATAGATAACTCTAAAGCTTATTAAAATTTATTTAAAATTAAATTAGTTATATAATTCTATAATTAAGTGGGAGTTACAAATTTTTAATATAAACAAAAATATGGAATATCAATAAATACATATATAAGTTATAAAAATAATAATTAATGAAATTAATTATAGAAACAATCTACATGTCAAAATAGATCAATTCTAACTAATCCACTTCATTGCCATATAAACATATTTCCTAAAACATTCCACTAACTCATATATATATATATATATATATATATATATATATATATATATATATATATATATATATATATATATGATTTTATTTCATTTTTTTATTGAAGAATGTGGGCAGGCCATAAGTATAGCACACGCTTAGTTATATAATATTCAAATATGGAAAGTATACCTGGCCATTAATAAAAAAAATATTAATTAATTTTGTTGAGCATGTCAAGGAAACAAATTTTGTTTTAATATTATCTGTTACGTTTGACTTTTATAAGCTAACTGCCAAATTAAGAATTTGGTTGAATTTATTTAAAATTTGTAGGAAATTCTTTATTACAATTTTGATGTTGATTGTGACCAGATTCACACACACGAATATATGGAAATCATATTTTTAAGGATCGAGCTGCAATAAAGTGTGTTTTTTAGAGTCGTTGGACTAGAAATTGATCATGCCAAAGAGTCGATGTGGATTTATTTTCAAATGTATAAAATAATGTAAAAAAAATGAAGAATCGATATGTTGAAAAATAATTAAAAAGATTCGCATGTCCATGTATGTAGCTGAATTAAATTAAAAACAGTCGACAATAGTTGAAAATATTATTTGGTTAAATTAAATATTTTGATCACAGAGTGATGTAGCTTAGCGGTTCGACGCTATGCTAACTTAATCAGAAGTTTCGAGCTTGAGTCTCTTTAGAAACGCAACTGTCATTAGTAGAGAGAGTTTTACATCTAAGTGATTCGATCCGATTCGATTCATATAAACATGCTTAAGAATAAAAAACAAAATAAAAAACTTTTATTTAAGAAATGAATTATAGTGTGCAAAATCATCACTGATCACGTCACTGGTCACCAAAGGGAAAATTACTTAATTACATGTAAATCGAATAATTATGATATATAAATATTTAACTTACTTACCACATTATTACAAATAAAAATGAATTAAATAACAAAGTAATAATAACAAGGACATACCTATATTTCTATGGACTTTATATCTATATCATCCCATGGAATACTTATTTATGAAAATCATTTATTTATTTTCATCATTATTTTTACTAAAAAACTTCAAATTCTTAATTTTATAAACACGATACAATTAATTACAAACCTTTTAAAATATTTTGCAAAAATATTAGGTCTTATTTTATTCAAATATTTCAACAATGCATTACAAAAATAAAAGTGTATAAATTAAATGCATCTCTCAAGAAATATCTTATAGGCTTTAGAATTTTATGAACTCATAGCCAAACACGTTTTTAGTCTCGCGTCTTAAAAATAAAAAGCCCTCTAATGGTCCTGTGATTGCATATAAAGTGTGACGGCACGGACGTCCCGCGTGCCACCCCAACATTTGGCATATGTCCATTTTTCCCCATCCATTACGAAAAATAAGTAAAATATTTACTTTATGATATCTTTTTAAATAATTTAATTACATTACATATATAAATAAATATCTATATCCCGAAAATTCAAAGTAAAGTTAGCTTTTAAGCGCTGCTCTTCTTATAAAACTATCATAATGCGACGTTAGGCCAAGGAATTGTTTATTGCGACATTTTAATGTTTGATTCGAATCAATTGAATAAGATTGCTGAAATCTTTTATTCTACTTGAACATACCTATTTTTCTTTTTTCTTTATACCCCACTATATCAAGTTTAATATTGATTTTGTTCATAATATAACAATAGCCAATTAATTTAAAAAATCAAAAAATAAAGAAATGACAAACTATTGAATCATATCACTACTTTCATGTCCCTTTGTCCCTTGTTGACAACAACACTTCAACCATAATGACTGGATTTATTATACGTTTGTAATTAAACTTGTATAAGTTTCTTAATTATGCATAAACTCGGTCTAATAACGGTCACTAATGGAGACCTCCTAAGAACAATGTCCACCAACTCCTCGTATGTCACTATAATTTATAATTATAATAAGGGAAAATTAAATTATACATCCACCAACTTTTAAAAGTTTGGATGTTAGGGACACGAATTATAAAAGTGGGATATTACATCATGAACTATTAAAAAAGTTGCAATTTTTATCCACCTTTTGCCGGAAAATTGAATTTCCGGCTTAATTTGTACATATGACCCGCACGTGAAACATTTTTCGGCCAAATTATGGTGCTAGCTGCCACGTATTAAAAAAAAATATTGAAAAAACATGTCAGCGTAAGTTGGCGTTTTTAATATATATGGCGGATGATGTGGTTTTTTTTATCTACATGGCATTCAACCGTACCAAATTTGGCCAAAAATGTTTCACGTGCATAAATTAGGTCGGAAACTCAATTTTCCAGCCTCGGGTAGATGTAAATTGCTAGATTTTCAGAAATTTTGGATGAAATATCCAAATTTTATAACTGGTATCCCTAAAATCCAAAGTTTTAAAAATTGGTGGATGTATAACTCAATTTTTCCTTATGATAATTATTAGGTTGCTATAATGGAGTAACTGAATTGGGAGAACCGCTCCTTAAATCTATGCAGTATCCGAACTCAAAAAAGTAAAAATAGAAAATATCAACAATACACTACTATATAAATTGTGAGTCCCGTTTTCTTTCTCTCTAATTTGTTATCTTATTAGTATGACTTTATTTTATTTTTTTAATTATATATAATTAAGCTAACTTAAAACATAAAATTAAATAACAATATTATAATTGAATTTACCATTATGGTCTCAGCTCAGCAATTTGGCAATTTGATTTGATTACTCAGTCGGCCCACGTACTCTACCTAGCCACTCACGTGCCGTGAACGCTCGACAAGCTCACATCACTTCGCCTGACGTGTTCCATTAGCGCCACGTCACCCACCTTTGAATCTCCCCGGCCACGTGTACAACTATAAATTGGCCCAACTAGTCCAAGTCCCTCCTATTATCCAACGCGATTTCACCATTCACTTCATATCTCGTGTCCTCGCGTAGAATAGATGAATTCCTAGAGAGAGAAAATATACGGGGAAAAATCAAAAAAGTAAATCAATAAAACGGACTCTGTGTGAATAGATGGCGACGCCGGAGATACAGAACGGCGGCCTTTCGGTGATGGCGGCGGCTCCGATGGTTGCGCAGGTGGATCAGAACGGCCACTCGGCTGCGGGCCTGAGTGTTTCCTCGCCGATTCGGATATTTTTGTTCTTCCACAAGGCTATTCGAGCTGAGCTGGACGGTCTTCATCTGTCGGCAATGGATTTGGCCACGAATAGAAATGGAGGCGATATCAAGCAGTTGACGGATAAGTGCCATTTCTTGCGCTCGATTTACAAGCACCACTGCAATGCTGAGGATGAGGTTTGTGCGGTTGTGTTTTAGGTCAAAAGTCGATGTTATATTTGCTGCTATTTGCACTTGCTTGAGTTGTTTTTTTATACTAAGTTTTGGTAGTAATTGATACTTGTCTGAATTTCTTGTTTGGGTACGAGTTGCTATCTGATTCCTTTGCAGTATTTTCAAGTATTTTCATCGAAATTTTTAGTCGATTAGTCTTTCTTGGTTTCTTTATCTTTCATATAAGTTATTTGATTTTGATATGCTCCTTTGAGAAATTGGAATGATCATATGCAGTTTAACAAGGCAAATTTAAATAGTTCCCATGAAAGGGTGCTTTGAGGTGCAATTTTGTTATTCATGTTAAACACGAGTTATCTGGATTCTTGTCTTATCATGATATTTTATCATCCATTCCAGTTGATAGTTCCAGGTATAGGTATGAGTTTGGAAGCTCAAATTTTCATAAGTTGAATGGATATTGTAATTACAGCAGTTCTTGCATGAATTGAACAAAGAAACTCAATCTTCATGGGCTGTGATTGTTTAATCATGGATTTCCTTGATTGCTGTTCTTCTGTCAAAGAAGTCTCGTGGTTGTAGAATGAAAGCTTGTGGAAGTATTTTCGCAAAGTTTTTTCAGATATACTGTTAGCATCTAGCGAATATGTTCCTACTTAGCTTTCTGAAGTGTCATATGCATGCATTGCATTGTGGTGTATATTCTACTGAAAGAAACTAACTAGGCACATGGTGTCTTAGCTAGATATTTGTATGGGATGAATTTAAATTAACATGTATTAAATATAAACGATGGATATTTGATAAAGTCCTCATATTATTGCATCATTTGCACTTAGTTGAGGCTTTCAGGTACTGATTTTACAACACCTCAACAAATAGCTTATTCTTTTAGCATACCAACATGTTGCATGGAGATATCAACATATTGGACAAGGTCCACACCGAATCTTACCCTTGCTTTAACAGTTTTTGACAGGAAATGTTATGCGGTATGCAATAATTGAGTACAAATCTCATGTGCTGATGTGCATCTTATATACCTTCCTCTAGCTCTTTAGCAAAATCATCTCCCTGAATCTGCCCTGTAACTTGTATACTAATCCAAATTGTTAATGGCAGGTTATTTTTCCTGCACTTGATATCCGTGTGAAGAATGTAGCACGGACTTATTCCCTCGAGCATGAGGGGGAAAGTGTGCTTTTTGATCAGCTGTTTGCATTGCTGGGCAATGATATGAAAAATGAGGAGAGCTACAAGAGAGAGCTGGCTTCTTGTACGGGAGCTCTTCAAACATCAATAAGTCAGCACATGTCCAAGGAAGAGGAGCAGGTTTGATTTTTTTTTTTTTCTCTTTTGTTTCTTTATGTTGGCTTTTGACTACATTTGTTAGGTTTTTTGGGAAGCTGTGTATTTAACGAATCTTGGTGAGCAAAAACAGAAGTTTTGTTTCTCTTTTTATATAACAGATATAAGACTTTGTTAAGCTTTTAGTTTTATTTTGTCAAACTGTCAAATGCCTGCCATCATCTTAGAAAAAGGTCTTATCAGAGGAAATACATTGGAGACACTAAAAATTCCGTGTTTTTATATTTATGTACCTTCTATAGGCATAGAGACACTCCTTGTGTTTATTGATTAGTATGTCTCTTTTTGATTTGTCAGGTCTTCCCTTTGCTCGATGCGAAGTTCTCATTTGAGGAGCAGGCATCATTAGTGTGGCAATTTCTGTGCAGCATTCCTGTAAATATGATGGCAGAATTTTTGCCTTGGCTTTCATCATCAATCTCACCAGATGAGCGACAGGATATGCGCAAATGCTTGCACAGAATAATCCCCAATGAAAAACTGCTTCAACAGGTTAGAGATCATATTGACCAGTTTTGTTGTAGTAATCCACAAGCATGGTGCACTTTGTAATGCTGTTGTTCTGACTTGTCTTCTTGTTATTGATTAAGATCATATTTACCTGGATGGATGGGTTAAAGATGTCCAACAAACGTAAACATTATGAAGATGATCCAAGAGATTGTAGCAGCTCCGGTAGTCCAACTGAAAATGGACATTGCTGTTGCGAATCTTCCCAGAATGCCGAGGGAGATCTTCGACCTGATCGTAATGCTTTACAGTGTTCTGAATATTGCCCAATGGATGATATATTGCATTGGCATAAGGCAATTGAAAAGGAATTGAATGATATAGCTGAAGCAGCTAGAAATATAAAATTGACCGGAGATTTCTCTGATCTGACTGCCTTTAATAGGAGGCTTCAATTTATAGCGGAAGTCTGCATTTTCCATAGGTATTCCTATCTTTCTGGTGTTCACCATTTTGCCTTGCCTTTTCAGCCTTTACATTGAGATGGTGAAATTGAGAATAGTATGTTAAAATTATGTTATTAAGATTTTCTTCACATTTATTATGTATGAGTATTGATTTGAAACTTCTGCTGCAGCATTGCTGAGGACAAAGTTATATTTCCTGCTGTAGATGCAGAAATGTCTTTTGTCCAGGAGCATGCTGAAGAAGAGAGTGAATTTAACAAGTTCAGGTGCTTGATAGAGAGTATTGAAAGCGCTGGAGCCAACTCATCTGCTGAATTTTATTCCAAATTATGCTCACAGGCTGATCATATAATGGGAACTGTAAAGAATCATTTTGGCAATGAGGAAACTCAGGTTAGCTTTCCACTAGGCTAGTCCCTAGTTTTATTTACTTCATTCTAGGAAAATCTAGGCAATTGATCTTATTGTATGGCAATTTTTGTACTCCTAATCCTAATTCCATATCTAAAACCACATTATAGGTTCTTCCACTTGCACGGAAGCATTTCACACCTGAAAAGCAGCGAGAACTTCTGTACCAGAGCTTGTGTGTGATGCCACTGAGATTAATTGAATGTGTCTTACCATGGTTGGTTGGGTCACTGAGTGAAGATGATGCTCGATGTTTCCTTTATAACATTCAGACGGCAGGTGCTATTCCAGCTTTTTTCTTTATCTTTGGAGCTTTTTTTTAATGTCTACCTTGCCATGAATTGACATGTCTATGACTTGTTCCTGACCCATTACATATGCAGCTCCAACTTCGGATGCTGCTTTGGTGACTCTATTCTCTGGTTGGGCATGCAAAGGTCGTCCTGCAGGCATATGCTTGTCTTCTAGTGCAATTGGTTGTTGTCCTCGAGAGAGAAAAGACCGTTCTGGAAAGTCTTGTTGTTACTGTGCCTGTGAAAGTACCTTAAATGGAAGTAAATCTCGCGGACTAGCACGTAAATGTGATTCTTCAGAAAGCATTGCTTCTGATTTCTCAGGAGCAGAATCCCAAAAAACTTCTTCCCCCAACCAGTCTTGTTGTGTTCCTGGTTTAGGAGTCAATAGCAATAATCTAGGAATGACTTCCTTAGCAGCTGCAAAGTCTCTGCGCTCTTTATCCTTTGGCCCAACTGCTCCTTCTCTCAACTCCAGTCTTTTCAACTGGGAAACAGAAACTAGCCCCAGAATCAGTGGCCTTACACAACGACCTATCGATAACATTTTCAAATTCCACAAAGCAATTCGAAAAGATTTGGAATTTCTAGATATCGAATCTGGAAAACTTGGTGATTGTAATGAAAATTTCCTCAGACAATTCACTGGTAGGTTTCGTCTTTTGTGGGGCTTATACAGAGCACACAGCAATGCAGAGGATGATATTGTTTTCCCGGCTTTAGAATCAAAGGAAACTCTCCATAATGTCAGCCATTCCTACACTTTAGATCACAAGCAAGAAGAAGAACTCTTTGACGCAATCTCGTCTGCTCTGGCTGAGCTATCTCAACTTCATCAAAATCTGAAAAAGTATAATGAGTTGGCAACAAAGATACAGGGCATGTGCAAATCGATTAAAGTGACTTTAGATCATCATGTTATGCGTGAAGAGGTTGAGCTTTGGCCACTGTTTGACAGATATTTCTCTGTTGAGGAACAGGACAAACTTGTTGGCAGGATAATTGGCACGACTGGAGCAGAGGTGCTTCAGTCAATGTTGCCTTGGGTAACTTCTGCTCTTACTCAGGAAGAGCAGAATAAAATGATGGACACATGGAAAAATGCAACTAAGAATACAATGTTTTCTGAGTGGCTTAATGAATGGTGGGAAGGGACTCAAGCTGCATCTTCACAGGTATCGACATCAGAGAATAGTACATCACAAGGTACTTTGAACAACATTACTCAGTCTCACTCGCACATTTATGTTTGTCCTAGCGGGTGTTTGCCTAAGCTTATTTTTAAGCTTGTAATCTCTAGAGCTTATAAGATGTTTAGTGTTTGCATAAAATAAGATCTATAGCTTATAAGATGTTTTAATATCTTATAAGTTGTAATTGTGTGCTTTGTAAAATAAAATAATAAATTTAATTTTATAGAAATAATTATGTAATATTGAAAGAAATTTAAGGATATTTCTGTCAATTTAATATTTGGAATTAGACGACTTAAAGTTGTTTTATGAAAAAGTTGGCTGGAGCTTTCTTTGTTTTTGAAGAGCTTATAAGCTCCAAACAGCCTTTTTTAGGAGCTTATAAGCTGTTTTACTAGAAGAATTACCGAACACTTTGGAGGAGCTTATAAGCTCAGCCAAACACCCTTCTAGTACGATAAATATCTTAATATTTTGTGATTAATAACCCATACCATTCTCAGAATATGATGCACATGAACCAACGGACCAAAGTGATCACACATTTAAGCCTGGGTGGAAAGATATCTTCAGAATGAACCAAAACGAGCTCGAATCAGAGATAAGGAAGGTCTCTCGCGATTCAACTCTTGATCCACGCAGAAAAGCCTATCTTATTCAAAACCTAATGACCAGGTTTCAATTCTGTTCTTAATCCAGTTTTACTTCATATTGAGTCTTATTAACTTCATCCATTTTAACATACTCTGGTCTCTGTAGTCGCTGGATTGCATTTCAGCAGAAGTTTTCGCAATCAAGAACCAACAAAACTGAAGGTGGTCAAGATTTACATGGATGTTGCCCATCATATCGTGATCCCGAGAAAACAATCTTTGGATGTGAGCATTACAAAAGGAACTGCAAACTTCGTGCTGCTTGCTGTGGAAAGTTGGTTGCTTGCAGATTCTGCCATGATGAAGTCAGTGACCATTCGATGGATAGGTAAGACATGAGAAATTGACAATTTCCATGGAGCTTTAGAACAAAAATATTTTAATTGAATCTTCTGTTGTTTTTTTTTTTTTTTCCAGGAAAGCAACATCTGAAATGATGTGTATGAATTGCCTAAAAATTCAACCAGTTGGACCAATTTGCACGACCCCTTCTTGCAATGGACTTCCAATGGCAAAATACTATTGCAGTAGTTGCAAATTCTTTGATGATGAAAGGTAAGCTTTCTTCTTAGTTGGTTGATTTCTTGTAGTGTGCTGTGGTTTTGTGTGGTTTCATGGTTCGAAATATGTTATAACAGCACTTTTTTTTTGGTAAAAGACATCAACACAATGTTTGGTTCAAGGAATTTGGTGTAAATAAAAGAAAATGCAAGAGAAAGTAATTTTAGTTGTTTGGTTGTTGAGGAAAATTCTGAAGAAATAGAAAATGTCAGGAGAAGTATAGTGCAATTGGAGAGAAATGAAGTTCCTCACAATTAAGTGAAGAAAATATGACACAACTTATTTTGCACTCCCTTCTTCTAATGTATTGACAATCTTTCTCGTCCCAATACCTTTCTCCTTTATTTTTCTTAAACATCCAAATAAACTTGAGATTTTATATTAACTTTCTTTTCGCTGTTTCCCTTTCCTCTGCAGAATCTATGAACCAAACATAGACTTAAAGTTGGGAATTTTGGATTTCTTAATTCTTTCCTTTTCTTTGGCAAAATAGTCTCTCTTTTCCAACCTTCTCAGGATGTGTATTTCTTTTAGATGGGATACACCCTTAAAGTTTTGTGCTTGTGACCTTATATTCCTTGTTATTCCCCTGTTCTTTTCCAGGGATGTTTATCACTGTCCTTCCTGCAACTTATGCCGTGTTGGAAAAGGACTGGGGATAGACTTCTTCCATTGCATGACCTGCAATTTTTGCTTGTCCATAAAACTAGTGGACCACAAATGCAGAGAGAAAGGTCTCGAAATTAACTGCCCAATTTGCTGTGATTTTCTCTTCACATCAAGTACAGCCGTGAGAGCTCTTCCTTGTGGCCATTACATGCACTCTGCTTGCTTCCAGGCATATGCTTGCACACATTACATCTGTCCTATTTGCAGCAAATCAATGGGAGATATGTCGGTAAGCATTATCTGTTGCCAGCAATTTCACCCTGCGTAACTTGATTTAGATTAGTTTTTGCCAACTCTAAAAGACAAGCACTTTTGTCATTTTCGCTTCTATCAAGCACGTTCGGGGTGTTTGGAGAACCAGCCTGTGCGTATTTTAAGCTGAAATTAGCTAGAAGCTGGGAGCACCCTAAGAACAACTTTTAGCTTCAGCTTCTAGGTTTTAGGCTATTTTCATAAATAAGTTGAACTTTGTAGTTAGGTAGTGTTTGCAAACTCAAAAAAGGAAAAAGTACTTTTGTGCTTATAGCTTTTTTCCAGCACTTTAGCAGTGTTTGGTAAACCAACTTCTTATTTGAAGCAAAAATAAGCTAGAAGATGGAAGCCCCAAGACTTATCTTCAACTTCTAGCTTCTTGGCTAATTCTGTAAATAAGTGGAATTTTGTTTTAGTGTAACTAAAAATACTTCTCAACTTTTTTATTTTCTTTCCAAACACATAACTACTATTCTATTGAGCTTTTTGACTATTTTCTCCAGACACTGAGTCGCTTGAAATACAACTTAACTTCTGTTTTAGCTTCTCTAGAAGCAAAAGTTTTTGCAAATAACCACTTACTGAAAAAGGTATCTCCTATCCAGGTCTACTTCGGCATGCTTGATGCTCTAATGGCTTCCGAAGTTCTCCCTGAAGAATATAGAAACCGGTGTCAAGTGAGTATATATTTTCCGTCTCATTTCATCTCTCTCTATTTTATTTTTGACAAGAAAGTTAATTAAAAAACTCGACTTTTAACTTGCAGGATGTATTGTGCAATGACTGCGATAGGAAAGGAACGGCACAATTTCATTGGCTATATCACAAGTGTGGATTCTGTGGATCGTACAATACTAGAGTAATTAAGGTCGACCAAGATCCTAATTGTTCCACTTAGAGATTAATTCATTTCCCTATACGAAAGGTTGGGTGAACGAACGGTTGTTCTTGTAAATATAGTAAAATTTTGTCATTTTGACAGAAAGACAACGTCAAAATTTTCCATATTGATTGAAATGGTAGAGCTTCACTTAGACATGTTTTGTTGCTTTCCTAAAGTTTGCCTTTATAATGTAAAAAAATAAAAAGATTGATGTTAATGAGCTTAATTTCTGATTGATTTGATCAAAATTTGTTTTTTAACTAGGAAATTATTTGGATGAAATATTCATTTTATACGGCATAATATCTTAGCCCTTAGGTACACTACCAGATTACTACCCAAATTTGGTATCACATCCACATCTATCGCTAAGGAGCTACACATAGCTTTTGACAAACTAATAATCTGATCAAAAGAAAATGGAGATATTCAATCCCTCTACTTTTGACAAGGCTCATAACATTCAATACCTTATGAAAATCTATTTTGAGGTTTGAAAATTTAGATAAATATATCCTAAATTATTATCACCGATAGAGAATTTTAATGGAAAAAAATATTCTCATATTATGTTTGATTTTTATTAATTAAAATACAAAAAATAAAATCATAATTTATTGAATAAATAGGAAAAAAATATTCTCATAATATGTTTGATTTTTATTAATTAAAATATAAAAAATAAAATCATAATTTATTGAATAAATATTCTTCAAATCCGTCCAACTACTTAGAGGATATATTTACTAAATTGGAAGAACTAAATTATTTATGTAATCCTATCATTTAGTATCGTCTATACTAATATAGCGTCTTTTTCCAATTACAAGCACGCACGCTTTCTTCTTGAATTTCGGCAAAAACGTTGTTATTTTATTAAAACAATTCGTCAGGCAGGGCCCCCCCGCCCCTCTATATACGCGTATCCGAAAAATTATTCCGCCAAAGAATACACAAGAGACACAACAATACAGACAGACAGACAGAAAATCGAAACAGCTTTCTATTTTTCGGAGCTGTAATTTCCATATTTCTAACAACACTTGACGCCAGCAAAAAGAGCTTCCATCAATTGGAATTGGCGAAGAGGAAAAAGGAAACCAAAAATATTGGAAAAAAGAGAACCCTCATTCGTTGCTGCTCGCTCGTCTCCTTTCTGGCTCCTCTTTTCCCCACAAATTCGCATGTCCGTGTAATTTCTTCTAAACCTACCTTCTTCTTTATTGAAATGTTTATCTGCGCAATTTTACGTAATTGAGTTTTTTTTTTTTTGCCAAATTAGATCTTGCATACAGGTAAATTTTCAGATATATATGTATACGCACAACACATACCGGAATTATTGGCCGAATTTGCTTTTCTCGGAATGAAATGTTGAGCGATCCGATGCATTGAATTTCGTTAGCAATCCAGCTCTCTTTTTGCAATTGATATTTTGCAGATTTTTAGAGAGGAGGGTGCCGAGATATTTGGCTGGAATGTTGTTCAGATAGCTGGCAAGAAGAGGTCAATTTGGAGGGAGCAAAAGAAAATTAGAAGGAAAACAGGTGAATTTTGGAGGGAAAAGATACAAAGAAAGGAGAAAGGAGCTGACAATGGGGGGTTCGAAAATGGATGGGCCTTCTGTCCCTGTATCGAGGCGGGACCCATATGAGGTGCTTTCTGTGTCCAGAGATGCTTCTGATCAGGAAATTAAGACTGCTTACAGAAAGCTTGCTCTCAAGTATGTTTCTCAAATTGATTGCCTAAATGAGTAACAGAAATGTGATATTTCTTTTATTTTAGGAAAATAAAAATTTGAGGTATAATCCAAGTGATTGGCAGGTACCATCCGGACAAGAATGCTAACAATCCTGAAGCATCTGAGCGATTCAAGGAGGTTGCATATTCGTATAGCATTTTGTCTGATCCGGAGAAAAGAAGGCAATATGATAATGCAGGATTTGAGGTACTCCTGTCAACTATTACATTTTCTTGTGAACATTTTAACCTTTAAGTTAGGACTCCCTAAAAATTAGTTATATTTGTGAAGATTAAAATACGGGCATAAAGAATTCATTTCATAAAGAAATTTTCTGTTTTGTACTCTGATTGTTGCTTTTGGCCACAAAAATTAAGAGGAGGTTGAAATGCTAACATTACTTGCAGCATTACTGCTTTCAAACAGATCAGTAATGCTAAGTTTACATGCATGGCTGATGGCTGTCTTCTTTGCTTCTTTCACTTTCCCCAGAAAAGAATTATTTCTGAATCGAAGTAATGTTATGTTAATGTAAACTTCATCTTGTCAATGTTTGGAACTATCTATTCCTTTTAAATTATATCTGCTGACTGTAACTATTTTGACATCTGTCATTAATGATAATTAGGCCATTGATGCTGAAGGAATGGATATGGAGATTGATTTGTCCAACCTTGGAACTGTCAACACGATGTTTGCAGCTTTATTCAGGTTTTATTTTTTATTTTTATTCTGATCCTGCATAATTCTGATTAATTTGTAAGTGTGTTACTGACAAGCGAAATACTTTTTCCAGCAAGCTAGGTGTCCCTATCAAGACCTCAATTTCTGCTAATGTTCTTGAAGATGCTTTGAATGGAACCGTCACAGTTAGACCTCTTCCACTTGGAACTTCAGTCAGTGGCAAGGTAGCATAGTTTTCTTGCTGATCTCCTTTTTGTTTAATTATTTTGTCTTTTTCATTATTATTCTTTTGTTTTATTTTATCCTGAAAAGGTAGAGAAGCAGTGCGCTCACTTCTTCAGTGTATCTATAACTGAAGAACAAGCCGAGGCTGGAATTGTAGTTAGAGCTACCTCAGCCGCACAAAGCAAATTTAAGGTGACAAGGCATTGATGTACTAATTATTAGTTCTTTGACTTACCAAAAGAATGAAAAGCTATGGAGAAGATGTTTTTCTCACTTTCTATATTTGATGTGTATAAACATGCAAGAATGAGTTCTATACTAATGGTTGTATGACACGTGATTTTCAGCTCTTGTACTTTGAACAAGAAGCAAATGGGGGATATGGGTTGGCGTTGCAGGTAATTGGTTCAAATTTGTTTAATAAATTAGGGATAATTACACTTACACCCCCTCAATTTAGGGGTAAATACAGCAACACCCCCTCAACTATTGGAAATTATAGATAGATCCTCTAACCCTAACGGAAAGCTAAAAAACTTAACAGAAAGTTGTAAAATGACTAAATTATCCATAATATTTTTGTTATAGTGTTTGCTATACATGAAATGAGCGAAGTGATTAAGTTTTTGTCCAGTTAATAAAAGATTAGCATCTACTTTGAAATAAGAAAATGACTAACGACAGGATCTAAGTGTTAGACAAAGGCATAGTCGAGGGGGTGTTTCTGTAATTTCCAATAGAAGAGGGGGTGTAAATGTAATTATCCCTAAATTATCATACAATTTCTTTTTCTCGCACTTTCTTTTCCGGTATGAATTATTTTCCCATCTCCAATTGAGATTTGAATTATTTAAAGCATGTCTAACACAGTACAACTCCACATAAATTCAAAAGATAACTCTATATTATTAGCGGAATTACAAATGTCCTCTTGTCTAGTATGAGACAGAGAAGAAATAACCTCAAGTCATCAGCCTTAATATCCTCTTGATTAATAATATGATTTAATATCGATGTCTTAAGTTAAAAACGACATTCCTAGTCACTAAAGCTGCACGATCTTTTCTCCTAATTTTTTTGGCCATAATACTTTATGTATCTTTCATATAATTTATATGTGAAGTAGAATGGTTCTCAATATTATTACTGATTTTTCTTCTACACACGTTTGTAGGATGATAGTGAGAGAGCAGGCAAAATTACATCTGCTGGAATGTACTTCTTGCATTTCCAAGTGTACAGAATGGATTCAACTATAAATGCGGTATGTAACATTTTCTTATCTTTTCACCAAAGGTTCTTCCTTAATGTCTATTAGTAAATGCACTAGTTTTTGCTCATTTAGTTGGCAGTGGCTAAAGATCCAGAAGGTGCTTTCTTCAAAAGGCTTGAAGGTCTTCAGCCCTGCGAGGTCTATGAACTAAAAGCCGGCACTCATATATTCGCAGTTTATGGTTCTTGCTTTATAACTTAGCCTCGTCATTTTCACTTTTTCTATATCATTTGAAGGTAAAATTGCAACATTGGTCTCGTAACTATCACACTTTCAGACTTTTGTCATTGCTGATGTCACTTTTACAATTTCGTCTTGTAAATTTGATATTCGGTAATTTTAATCCGATTTCGGCCTGAAATTGATAAAATCGCCGGAAAAACACATCCCATACGTATTTTTCTGCTGGAAATTTAATTTCTGGTGAAAAATGGACCAAAATAGCTAATTTTGAAACTTAAAAATGAAGAGTTCCGAAAGTGTTGAAGATACAGGACTATCTTGCAGTTTTGTCTTAATTGAATACTCTGCAGAAACAGATAAGCATTTCTTAAGGGTTGAATGTTTTGCCTGATATCTTGCAGGAGATAACTTTTTCAAGCCTGCTAGCTATACCATAGAGGCTCTTTGTGCAAAAACATATGAAGACACAACCCATAAGCTTAAGGATATTGAAACTCAGATTTTGAGGAAGAGAAACGAGTTACGGCAATTTGAGACAGAATACAGAAAGGTATTACTTGTCTTCTTTTAATCATCAAAGTTGTATAACGAGTTGCTCTATTCTTTCTTGCATAATTTCCACCCCCCCACCCCCACTATTTCCAGGCATTGGCACAATACCAAGAAGTCACCAATCGATACTGTCAGGAAAAGCAGTCTGTAAGTTAGCTTTATTCTCCTTTTGATCAAGAAACCATTTCTTATTTATGGGAATAAAAAATACAGCAACAAGAAAAAGGGAGATTTACATCTTTTACCCTAAGGTTTGGTTTAGTTACAAATTAGTCCACATTATTGTTTCATAAATTATGAACACCCCTTGAAGTTTCATTGTTCATGTAAAAAAGCCTTTCTTTGCCACAATTTTCTCAAATTTCTCAAAATTTACAGGATAATGAAACCTCAATTAGTTTTTGGTAATTTCTAAAACAAGAGGGATTAATTTGTAATTACACCAAACCTAATGCACTGTGGATGTAAGTTTTCCTTTAAAGAAAAATTTAAAGAGGAACATCTTCTGTTAGCCTCACAACATCATTGAACCTGAAGTTTTGAATTTCCCAATTTCCCCGAAAATGAAATATGAGTCTTCACTTAGTCTTATTTATGAAATTCTTGGTTCTCTTTTTTTATTGCATAATCATGCTAATATTTTCAAAATTGTAACTTTTTTTCAGGTCGATGAGCTGCTAAAACAACGAGAAAGTATCCACTCTTCTTTTACTATTACAAGTGGACAGTTGATCAATGGTAGCAACAGCAAACTAGCTGGTGATGATGATAAACCTGGGAGTCCAGGAGCAAGGACGAAGAGATGGTTCAGTTTTAAAAGGATCTCATAAAAAAGTGAGTCTTGTTAATATTATTATTGAAATTCAATTATTCCGTGCAAGTTTTTATTCGTTACAGTTTGCTGTATATATATATAGACACACGGCTCATATATATGATTTGTGATATTATTGCTGTAAGATCTTGAAAAATGTAGAGTTTTATGTAGGTAAATTTGAATAGGGGTTCGATTTAGTTGTAACAGTAATTATTTTCTTACATTTGTAATTCACATCGAGTTTTATTCGTTTTGCATGCAATGGGTGAATTTTTATGGTGTAAGGTTAGGTAATTAAATACTTTACTGAGTAAGATGTTAAGAGTGGAAATGAAATCAAGACTCATTCTGTATCTATCTTTTGTTGGTTTCATCTTTGCTACTTGACAATATATAATATATCTTAATCCTCGTTTATCTTTATGGGATTAAGACAAATAATTTTGTTTATTGTTAAGCTAAATGGCGACTGACTGGACTTCAACTATCTTATGGTCAAAAGGATCCGTAGCCAATCTGATTTCTATTCTTATTTTAGGCGAATATTATTTGACGAATTTTGAGGAGAGGTGATCCATTCGATAAACCCTAATTTTATTTTATTTCTTTAATAGTAAAACAAAAAAGATAATGTGAAAGTGCTCAAAAATACTTATGAATATGTTTATGTAAATTTTCAAAATTCAGGATATTTAAATGTAATTATTTATCCCTAAAAATTACCAAATTATGATTGGACAATGTTATTCATTGCACCTATGTGGGATTAGAAGCCTACTCTGTACACTATATAAAACTATAATAAAACTGTCCTGAAACAATGGCGTATTGAGAGGAAACCTACAAATAGATTAGTCACTTATCTTAACTTGTAACTTTGTGTTATCCAATAAACCAAAAACATAATCTTAGGTTATCTGTTCTTGGAATCTAGGGAAGATTTTTAATTCATAGATGACCTAATGTACATAGAACAATTCATGACAATTGGAACTATATATATTCTTTTGTTGGAAACTTCTTGTCTTGATCTATGTTCAATTTCCAATTTTGTTGTTTATTTTGGGACAAGTTGCATCCCATTTGTATTTTGTTTAATTGCCCAATTCATATATAGTGCCAACAAAAATTCATAGGATTGTTTATCCAATGTTGTTCCTTAAAAAAAGGTCACCTTGTCAGATAGAATTGAATTAGACTAACTCAGTACTGTCTCCACTACCTAGTCACATGCATATCAGTGTTTATTTATTCTATGAATATCAATTTTTATAGTTTAAATTTAATAAATATTGTTAGATTCTTTATTTTGTCTGGGTGGAATAAGGTTTGTAAATAAGTTGAATCAATAGATTTAGGTGCGATGCAATGTTTGTGAAATCTAGTTTTCTTTTTTTGTGTAGTGCATGGAAACTTTTGATCCCAAATTGTGGGACCCGTCGACATTACACGTGGCAGGATAAAGTACGAAGTATTTATTTGTTGATAAATAATTAAACATATAATACTAATGTTGACAATTACCAGAAGTTATCCACGTGGGAACAGATGTCTTGTTGAAAATCATATACTATAATGTTTTTTTTAAAAAAAAAAAATTCTCCAATTACCTTAATTAAGGAATACTTTATAATTTAGTAATAAAGAATACAATTACATGTGCATGTGTCTATCTCCCAGCTAAGAGTTTGCATTTGCATGTTATTTGGTGCTTATGTTGCAGTCTAAATGTCCTCTCTATTTGCAACCTAAAGCACACTTCATTTTGTCCTCATTGATTGACCAATAAATTATATAGAAAAAATGTATTAATTTTTTTTGTTCAATAAATCAAAGTTATTATATCATTTAGGTATAGGCATATGAGGAAAATTAATATCAACATGGTGTGGCTCAGTTGATAACACAAACTGAATTTATGGGATGAGTCTCAGGTTTGATCCCCACTAAACACATTCGTTAGAAGAGGTGAAGAGTTTTAACTGTTACTAAATCCCGACTGGAATAAGAGCTCTCAATGTAGGATTATTCAAATAAATAATTCACACCAAAAAAAGAATATGAGGGAAATTAATAAATTATCAAATTTTTGTCCCTCTACAATATAATCTCTCCTTTGACGAAGCCCAATGGAGTTCACTATCAAATCTTTTTTAAAATATAGTAGGCAATACTAGACTGTAATCTAGGCCTAGGCTGAACAGGTTAGTTTAGTAATAATTACTTTAAAAATAGTAATTAAATTATTAAATTATATACATATATTTAACTACACATAAATGGAGGAGTCACTTCACATTTCACATGACTTAAAGCTAACTCCACCCATACTACAACTTTAAATATTAAATTGAAGTAGGTAAGGTTAGTGTCACTTGGAACATACGGAGGGACTTATATGAGTCATCCCCACATAGTTTGGATTATTTAAATACAATTCTTGAACATATCCAAAAAAGGGATTATGCAACTTGAAAAATAAGTCATATTAGGGCCATCTTTTTTTTTTTCTCCTTTTTGGATCCTTCCAAAGTAATGGCTGTAAAAAGGGAACAAAGATGATTAGAAAAGTTAATGGGATGTTGTTGTATTAAGATAGGATCATGTCTCAAGTTTAATAATCTTATGTTAAAATTGACATAATAACCTCTCATTGGCTTAATCTTCTTGATTAAAACACATCTATGTGGGCCCGTTCCAAGATTCGGGCGATCTCAAAATGATAATATCGGCATCAATTCAATCAACAACAAAAGGAAAGTATGATTAATGTCCTATCAAAGTGTTTTTATTATATAATTAGGTGGTGGGAAACCATTAACAACAAGGTAGCTAGCTTATTAATTTCTAATCTATAAGCTATGACATTTGTAGATTAATCAAGAAGCTTGGAAAAAGTTGATTGGACACTCTACATCACATTCTAAGAAACCACATACATTGAAAGGTGGTTTTATACTAGTGACCCCACTAACTCAATATAAATATGTACACTTAAATGATATAGAAATTAGAAATCATGTATAATATGTAAGTGTCCCAACATGGCTAATGTGCAAAAAAATGGTTCTTTACTTAACTTTGTTTGAAGAGTGAGAGACCAATTGTATGGAGAAGCACATGAATTTTCCCTACAAGAAAGGGGTAAGCATGTGCTTAATTATATCCTTTTTCTCTATAACCTTAAAAATGTTAGTACCACATCTGACAATGTCTTGAGCGCAGTGTTCTTCAATAGAATATATATGTCAGGGAATTTTGGTTGGGCCAAGAATTCCTTGTTTCCCATCAAGGGGTTTCTCTTTTCTATATAATATGCAGTACCCCATGATACAGAGGAGCCTAATTAAAGTAAAATCTAGGAAAATTTTCTGCAGCACTGGCAAATCAGTATTTACCTTGGTTGTTTAGATGATGGGTAATTTACCTCGACTATCCGTGAAATTTGATGTAATTACAAATTAGTCTCTTTTTGTTTCATAAATTACAAAAAACCATTGAGGTTTCATTATTTATGTAAAAAATTGTGCAAATTTGGAACACATAGAGATTTTGACGGATGTCGGCTAGGCTTTAAACTGCATTGAATCTTAAACAAATAGATGGAAGGAGACTAGACACTTTTGGTGGTGTGAAAATAACCAAAATCTAATATAGGTCTTACAAGAATAATGTAATCTCAGAGTTTTTTTTTGTAATTTTGAAATTAATAAGAGGGACTAATTTGTAGTTAAAGCAAACATGAACGGTGGTAGATGTAGATCTCCCGTAAATATATGGACATGTTTATACTTGAATACGAAAATTTGAATGTGATGTTAAGACATTCTGATTGCTATTGTTCAAATATATATATATATATAATGTATTTGCAGGTGAATAGAAGGTTTTGTTTTAGATCAATTCCATTCGAAACTATTAATACATATATAGCTAATCCAATCCAATCTAATCTATTACATAGATAATCTAGATTGTTTCAATATTCAAACAACATCAGTTACAACGAAAAATCGAAACTATTATACAATAGAAACACGGTATAAATATCTGCATATACAGAAACTGAAATCCACAACCTTGAATTAACTTTCATTTTGCTTTTCCAAACATGTGGGGATGGAATTGTAGAGACAAAGTTTTCTACAATATGGTTTGGTTTTTTTGCATGTGATCGAGTGTCAAACCAACTTCTTGAGCCCCAAGAAAATGACTCCCTAAATAATAATTAGATCCATTTTTTTCTAAAGCTAGCTAGCTATAAGTAGATAGATAGGTTTAATTTATTAAAATTTTCTATAATGGGATCCTAATTATCTATGCTAAGATCTATATATTGCCATAGCTAGTTTGGGTTCTAGCTCTATAGTACTGTAAGTCGTCACACAGGGGATAATTATTCAACAAATAGAATGGTCCAGGCCTGAAAGCACGATACATAAAATATAAGTTTGTAATTGTACGTACATATATATATATAGAGATAGATAGACGATAGTAATTAGTAATTGAATTTATAAATAAGGATCTGTTTGACGGCTATTTTCAAATAATTTTATTTTTATTTTCCTTTGAATTTTGGTTAAATCAAATGATTAGGAGTTAGACGGTATTTTCATTCGGAGCGGATCTCATGCTACTTTTTCCTCCTATTTTTCCTGCTATGCCATTAGAATTGTGAAAAATAGCAGGATAAAATAGTAGGAGATCCCATACCATTTTCATTTGATAAATGTAAACAATCATGATCAGTGAAAACTGAAAACTATTGATCACTGAATTTGAATCTGCATTTGATAACGGAATATATATATACATAATCATGGCTGGCTAGCTAATGAAAAGGTAACTATCTGATTAAAGTTGATTATATTAACAATCTAACGGTCTAAAGCTGCCCCAGATAATACTGGATATATCGTGCTTGAAATTAAAAAAGTTTTCTTATAGTGGAAAAATTGAATTTTAATTTGACCGAAGTTTGGGGATTGGAATGTGGAATAAATATAACTATATATATATTTATATTAAATGTAAGACTTAAGAGGAGAGACATATATACAGAGACAAGGTGGGTCATTGTTGGAGTTGTGGTGAAGACTTTGGAAGCCCTAAAGCTGTTTGATTAATAATGTACATTAATTAATTATTAATTTAAATTGAGCTTTTTTAATAATTTTCTCTCTCTCATATGATGGATATATGTAGTTAGTAAGATTCGGAAGATCTTTCCTATGTAAAGCAAAAGCTTAAAACAATATATATAAATAAATTTCAACGTCAATCGCGCAGATAACGACGTCCCATCCCAGACAATAAATATATTCATCATCAACACGTAATGCCGGTTAATTCCCCATATATCCTATAATAATTTACTTCTTTTCATTACTACATATATATTAATAAATACTAAGTTTTACCATCACAAATATATAGAAATCTTGGGATGGGACGAATAAAGTTTTACCATCGAACATAAATGCTCAATTACACAAAATAAAGTCTTGGGATATATATATATATATGTATGTCGTTCGTAATTTTACTATTGAAACTCTATATATAACCACTTACATTTATCTCTCCGAAGGAAATATTTGTAAAGTTTTATTTAATCAGATAAGTACTTGTAAGATTTCAAGATTTTAATAATTTTTCTAATTTTTAAGCAAACTACATGCAGGAATTTATATAATTATTCCTGATCATTTATATTTATAATGTATAGTTTTTTTCTAAAATTGTGATACACGTGAACTAGCTACCTGATCGATGGATGAGTTAATTAGTAACAAGGATCATCGTCGTTAATGTCAAAAGCCAGACAGACAGGTTAAACACGTGGGCCATGCAAATGAACCTACAGATTAAGGATGAATTAGATCTCAAACGGATCTATCTCTCTACTGTTTACATAGTACTGTTTGCTCACATAAATAGATATATTTGATATCTGATATTTGACTTGGGACATATGTTTTGCAATTAAGCAAGTCATTTCTGGATGAATGGTTTGACTTTTATGGAATTTTGAGATCTAGAGAGAGAGAGAGGTAGGTGGCATCTGTCCGCTAATTTGCAGATGGAGAAGTATTAAATATATACTTGGAAAAATGGAGAAGTTTTGAAATATGTAGGAGGGGAGGGGTTTAATAATTTAGAAGAGAAATACACAAAAGACTAGATCTCTTTCAAAACTTCTATGATTTTTTGAATTATACTGTAAATGGTGATCATCAAGAACGTAAAATGCAAAAGTAAATCGCCAATAATATATATAATACCTGAAATTTAAGATAAATAAAGTATCTATAACATCTATGATCTGTGTTATTTATAATGAGCACTCAGAACCCTAAGATATAAAAATTAGCATTAAGAATCATGTGTTATTCAAACTTTGCTCACCGTTTCCTGAGTCCTTCAAGTTTGTTTTCCGTGAAACACAACCAACGCGTCATGGTTTTTTTGTACTAGATTTTCAAAATACAGGGTTTTATTTTGTTGTTTTTTATATCACAGGGTTTTAATTGCTCTTTTTCCATAACATGGGGTTTTACGAAATTTGGTGCGGGAGGGTAAAAATGTCTTTTTACAATCAATAAGTAAAAAAAATCAAAGTCCCAAGTGCAATTTCAACGCGTGCAAAACTAATCACTCATTCAGGGTTCTCCATGCTAATTAAATGAAAACATAAAGTTCGTTGTGTTATATTTTATATCACAGGGTCTTCCATATATATTATGCATATCACATGAGAAAGCGTGCAAAATACTCCATAAATAAATTGTGAAATAATCTTCAAAAACCCCATAAGCTAGAATTGATCTATCTATCAATTAAAATTATAATAATTTTTCATGAGATTAATTTACTTTCATCTTACAAATATTACACCACCAGAAGTTTGAGAAAATCACAGAAATATATCTTAAGATTTGAGAAAATTACAAAAACATAAAAACGTATACTGTCTTATAAGGGATATTTCAATCGACCTACGTAGCACGATCGTAGTGAGTCAATTGCCACGCGGATCTCGCCAAAGTCCACGCGTTGACTGATCAACGACCCTAGCGGTCGACCAGCCCGACCATAAGGTCGGGGTTTGCCAGGATATAATTACTACGGTCGGGTCCACCGACCGTGGACTGTGGTCATAAGATCGACTATCGTGTAGATCCCAAGATACAACGTATAGCTACGTCCAAATCAGGCCGATCCTCCCGCTAGTCACAGCGCTAAAGCTTCTGTAATGAACTTCCCTTTGGAATTGGCAAGGTCTATGGATCAGGCTCGACCATGTCCCATCAGACAATGCCAGTTCTACCTGCAGCCGCATTAAATGCGCCGCACCTCCTCTTCGTACTCTGTACCTGACGGAAGTAACATAAAAACATGATTATTTTTAAGGAATATCTCTGACTTCAGGATCGAGCATTAAATGCCCTGCAGTCGAGGCATTAAATACACACCTAGCCACCAATGTGTACTTAATTAGTGCGTGTTAAGCCACACTATAAATACACCCAGCATTTATTATGGTTGGTAAGCTTTCTTTATTGCTCCGACCTCATTCTCCTTATTCAAACCATTTTCAGTACCCTTATACTGACTTGAGCGTCGGAGGTGCTATGCCGGAGACAACTCCTGTCGCGGCCCTCCGGGCACGGAGATGAGAACTCCCACTGCTAGGGCGCCCGTTGGACGCGCGCGCATAACCTTCGTCACCACCGAGCACAACCCTAAAGTTTGGCTTTAAAACCACACGCCAAAAGGGGTTGCAACCTTGTTGGTTAGTGCTTGGTAACTAAGTTATATATTGCTCATTTCACTTGCAATCTTTCGATGTGGGACAATTCAAGCACTCCTCACGGTATTCTGCAGCTCTCACGATTTCTGCCACTTACCGTGGCAGCTTACCGTGAGCAGCCTCTTATGCTCCAAATTAGGGGCGCTACAACTCCCTCCGGCCAAGTAACCTCTGTATTCGTGTGTTTCAGGTCGAAGTCGATCTTCACTCTACAAATTCAACTAACGAGCTTGGACACGTAATCGACCCAAATCCATTACCAAAAAACACCCTCGTCACTGTCATAAATTTTTTATTACCCCCGTTAATTGATTTGATGGATTTTTTGGGAATATTTACTCGATATAACTCAATTTTATTTTTATTTTCTAAAGAGAGAGTGACAGATGAAGTGAATGTAAAGTATATGTTAGAAAAGGGGATCATTTTGTAGCAGAGCGAGTGAGTCAGGAAACAGATCTAGAAATGGGCTTCACGATACATCATTGGGGCTCGTTCCACTAATACTTAGATATACATATATATTTCTAAATGTTGGAATAATTAATAATAGTTATCATGTCATACATTAAATAGTACGTAAAAGCTCTGAATTTCTGAGCCTTTTGAATGAATGTATTCGAATTCGATGATGATGAGCAGCTGTCAGCCTCTTATTGTACATCTGCTACAACTCCAGTTTAATTTAAAAGGCCAAAGCACTCATCTCTATGACTATTTAGATGTGTTTCTCTGACAACCTATTCATACACAAATATTAATTATTTATTCATCAAATTGATTAATATTCCCATATATCGTTTTTAGTGGGATTTAAAGAGTTGTGTTCTTATCATTTTTAACAGGTTAGTTTTGTAGGGTACATTATTAGTTTAACTTAATTTCAGATGCATGATTCCCATCTAGAGACAGCCATGCATGGTTTCCTTGTCATTTATATTAGTTAATTTAGTCCCCGGCCCTAGTTATTAAAAAGAGAAGAAATTTTGGGAAATATATAGAGAAACATTAATTAAAATGAGGGTAATTACTTTTATCCATTTTTTCAAATAAAATTAAGTTAAGTTAAAGTCATAAATTTGACCATAAAAGTAATTTTATTCAGGGTTTAGGGTTTAATCATATGAATTCTTATAAATTTCTAATCAGTATGACAGTATATTTTCCCTAATAGTTTCCTTGGACTTTTGATGCAGCCAACTGTTTGATGGGAATAATGATTGATGATTATGTCTAATTTGATGTTGTCCGTGATATGAGAATTGAATACTTTTAAGTTGCTAACAAGAAATTAATTAGAGCTACACTAGCAAGACTTTTCTTACTCAAAACTAAGGGCAAACCTTAGCTTAATCATTTTGATAGTTCAACAACCCTACATTGCTCACATGCCATCACACTCTTTAATTTCACTCAAATGGAACAAAAACACCAAAATAAATCGATTCTTGTCTTTCCAATTCTTAGCATTATTAGGTACCAATATTATATTGAGGGTCAAAATCAAGATTTTGAGTAGGGCAATGCAAGCGAAATTACTAATTAAGTTTTCTAAAATTTTTATATAAACATAAAGAATTATAAAAAATTTAAAGAAAAATATAAGATGCAACAAAACTTGGGGGAGACCCCAGATCGGTCTATATTGAGCTATGATGCACGAACAATTTTAAATATCCTACCCTATCGTGTCAGACACTTCTATAATGTAAAATGTAAAAAAAAAATCCGTGTCGCCATATCTGTGTCGTGTCATGTCTGTGTCGCTGTGTCCGCGCGTATTCGTGTTTCATAGATATTAAGTTAACTTTGAACTATATTTATCGTACGTTCAAAATATAAAATAATGTACAAAATTTAAATAAATAATCAAAATTACAAAACGTAATAGCATCAAGAACTATGAAATACGGATACAGCGACACGGATTTATTTTGATATTTTATACTAGAGAAATGTCCGATACAAGTATCCGACACGACACGATAAAATAGAATTTTTAAAAGTGCCCGACTATCTCGGGCATTCTAAGAAATAAAAAAAGGGCAACTTAGTAGTTTCACAACATAATAAAAAAATAAATATATAGGAAGAATGATGATCAAAAGACAAGTGCTTTCCATTGGGTCCCCCAAGTGTTTCTTGGGTCGAGTTCCCAATTTCCACCTTTCTTCTTCTTGGGATGTCCGCAACCATCTCTCTCTCTCATCTCTTTGTCTCTCTCTCTCTAAAATTGTAAACCCTTTTAAACTTGTTTTCTTTTTCTTTTTTTTTTTTGAAAATTTTTAAACTTGTATAAATACCCACACACATGCACCAACTCTCCTGAACCAGACGCCCTTACTTTGCCCTTCTTTCTGTCTCACTTTCATCTCCAAAAAAACACTGATCTTCTTTCTCACTAAATCTCACACACACTCGTACACCCCAAATACACATATATATACACACAGTTGTGTAGATGTATAGCATGGCAGAGCTCGACTACCAAAACAAACCATGCAGCAACACCACAACTAACGGCCCTTTAAAGCTCTTCGGCTTCCACGTGACGGAGGAATATCAAGAAGAGGTTGCCGACTCCGCCAAAACACCCTCTGTATCGCCGGATTCCGGCGGTTTTCCGGCCGCCGACGGTCGCAAGTACGAGTGCCAGTACTGCTGCCGCGAGTTCGCAAACTCACAGGCGCTCGGCGGTCACCAAAACGCGCACAAAAAGGAAAGACAGCAGCTCAAGCGCGCCCAAATGCAAGCCAGCCGAAGCGCCGCCGTTTCGTACATACGCAACCCTATGGTCTCTGCTTTCGCCCCGCCGGCCCATCTCCTCGCCACCTCGGCTGGATCCGTTGTGGTTCCATCCTCGTCGGCAGCGTCTCCCTCGTGGGTTTACGTCCCACGCGCCGACCAACCCATCCACGTGGCGCATGGCTGTGTCTTTCCGAGTGGAAGGGGTGTAGGGAACATATCGTACGCCGCCGGTGTAGCGGAGCACAGCCATATGAATATCGGGCCTCAACAGCCCGTTAAGGCCCATATTGGTAGATTAGATAATGGGCCTTCTTTGAGTAGATTCTCGAGAATTGATGATGGGCCGGGCTTCGATGATGCGTTTGGGCTTGATTTACATCTTAGCTTATCCCCAGCCGCGCCGTAGTAAACTAGGCTCGGCTTGAATTAGGCTTAATGAGCCGGCTAGATAGGAAGATGTTGATGATTTTCTCCTTAGTCGGATTTAATTTGTACATTTTCAGATTTTATTTATTTTTTTCCTCAGAAAATCTCTCAAATGAAAGGGTTATTTTATGATATTTGAGGTGGAATTTCTGAACTCTATGACTTTGTAAATTATTATTTGTAGGTGTGTGGTTATGCTTTTAGTAATTTTTTTTTTTTTTTTTTTTTGTGAATACAAAAAGACTAGGTCTTTTAATAAGAAAATGTTTCTAACAATGAAAATGGTTAGAACAAACATGCATGGACATGTCAGAAAATTAGATAATGAAATAAATAATTGAACAATGAGCATTGTGATCCGATGTAAGAGTATATAATTTTAGATTCTAAATTTTTAGGGTTGAACTTGTATTTACAAATCAATTTCTTATAGTTAAAAAAATTACTATATATATAGTTCTTGATTTTTTTTTGGTCGAGTATATAGTTCTTAATATTTCAGTAAATATGTAAGTATCTTGAAAATACTCAAATAGGGTTTCAATTAATGGGGATTGTTCAGGAGTATTGTCAGAAACTATATGTATTAAATAAAAATGCATCAAGGAATATATGGTAATTATTTATCAAACAAAATTTGTAATTTCACCTTTTTTTATTAATTAATGCAATTTATTAGGTTAGTTAAATGCTAAATTCCGTAAATTGTTATGAATAATTAATAAGAATTCATTATTCACGTTACTCAAGTAGTAAGTCGCAATGACTTTAATGATTAACAATAAGATACGAGTTAGATTTGAAACTTATGAATCTATGCATATGATTTATTATCATAATTATTAAAAAATTGACTAGTACATAAGTGGAATATTTTCCCTACATATAAATAAAAATATAGGAGGTATAGTCATTATTCGTTTTATCATGTTTCAAGAATAATCTAACATTACAAGCTGTATTTCCTTTTAACTTTATCCCCCAATTAAGTTGGTTGATCCATCGGCAAGCTTGTAAAATATTTAATATTTATGAGTTAATTAAATAATTTAATTATATTCACTTTTTAGGGGAATGATTGCATGAAACCCACAAATTTAGCTACACTTGTAACTTGGTCTGACCATTCACATTCAAACTAGTTTTCTTAATTAGCTTTTTTAGGGTTTTATTGCTATTATTATTAATTCGTCCCTTTTGGCTCAAAGCTATGCACCCTTATCGTGTAGAAATTTCACATTTGAATAAATATATATTGATTTGTAAATGCGTAGTTGTCTTCATGCTGTAACAAGAGATTATATATAATTATCTAATTAATTAGTAGGGAAAGAAATTCGAATATATTAATTAATTAAAAAATAGTTTATGGCAATAGTCAGATAGCAACCAATGGGCTTGCTGGGTTGTAATACAAGGAAGCTTACGTGTAAGCACGAAAAAAGATAATGCAATTCCAAATATAAAAGCACCTAAAATCAGAGAAGTGCCCACAAATTAATTAAATTATTTTGATTTTTATTATTAAATATAAAAAAGATGAAAATGGTCAAAAGAAAGAAGATCATACAATCTTAAAATTGGGAGCTTCTTTTCGGTGCAAAAGTGATGCATTAAATTGTTTTTAGTATATATATATGTCTGAAAGTCGGCGGCTTTGCCTTTGCATGCTGCTTCTTGTTGGCTTTCGTCTTCGGTACTTCTGCCAAAGTGATGATTATGAGTAGTTAACATCACTTTCTTTTTAAAACGAGCCCAAGTAATTTAACGGTTCGACGTTATAATAGAGATAGACGTTTTAACTAAAGATTTCGAACAAGTGATCTAAAGATTTTGAGTTAAAATCCTTGAAAATGTTACTATCATTGGTAGAAATCGTTTTATATTTTAATGGTCTTACCCAACTGGATATATCGACTCATATAAACGGACTTTAGAATCAAAAAAATTACCTAAAAATGAAAATAAAGGACATGTATGGGGTAAAAGTTTCCCACTCCTTAAGAGAAGAGTTGAAGGATTGAGAGTAGCAGTAATTAATTAATAACATTATTGTGAGTATCAATTTATAATGATCACGAAAACAAGAAATGATATGTGGGGACCTATAGATCATTACACATTAGAGAATAAATAAGTAGGGATTAGTTTGGATTGAATGCTTTTCTTGTCTTTTGAAGTTATTCGATGACAATGAGTCCCATATATATACGTGATATTCTCAGTGAAAACAAAAGATATAATCATAGATTTCAAAATATCACACTTGAGTCATGTGTTTTTCAGACAGAGAGAAAGAGAGATTTCTTTTGTACATATGAATGCAAGAACTTAGTTGCAAAAGAAAAAAAAACAAACAACAAAAACTAAATGAAAATCCGGCCCATTAATTCATTTCCCACAAGATCATTTGTAGGCTGTAGCTGTTTAGTACGTAATTGGGTCCCTTGATTTAGTTTTCCTTGATCGATCAGATGTCATTAAGTAGACAACAGCCACTTCATTCATGTAATTAATCAATCAAAACCCCACCAAACAAGTTAGAGATTGAAGTCACATTAATTCCAATGTATACAAATGTAGAAGTACTGGTTAAATCCAAAGGGTCCAATCTTTATATATATATATATGTGCCGACAGTACAATCTTGCTTGTGATCAAACATTAATTCGAAGGAAGTTGGCTTTTGTCTGATGCTATATATCTAGCTATCAATTAATTAATTAAGATTTAGTGATATTTCAAACAAGAAATGAAATTAAGCCAAGTTAGTAGTGGATTAATTGGTCACATGCATGGTTTGTTACAGTACTATATATATCTGATATATCAATTATCATCATTTTTCATGTGTCCCTTGATTATGATTGACCTGTCTGGGGGGACCAAATTAAAGAAAACTTTGTCAATTTTGGAGTAAAAATTTCCGTTAATAATGTATCATATTCCTAGGATCAAACTTAAGGACATGATCCAATTAAACTAAGGGCTCCCTGGCAGGCCTTCTCATAATGATGCTCCTTTTCATTGTTATTTTATGCATCATGTGAGTGCCCCTCTTGAATTAAAATACCAATTATAAATAATATGTATGTTTATATATATCACTTAATTATTCAATTTATGATTAATAAGCCGCCCCACAATGAAGTTGGTCTGCTCTTAATTATTATTATTATTAAAAATATTCTGCTTTTTGCAAACAACGAATTAAACTCGTATGGAGTTGGAATTGGCAGATGTACATTAAGAAATAAAAAGGAAATGCATAAGTCAAATTAATTAATTAAAAGTGTTCCAATTAGTTCAATTCGTACTTAATTTGGAAATATATCCAAGTCTATGAACCACCCACAAACCATGAATTGGGCATCGATCTGTGTTAAGTTAATTTTTTTTTTTTTTTTCCGAAATCGGCTAGCGCTGTGGGATTTTAACGAGAATCCCACCTCATATATAAATCAAAACAATACAATATCCATCCACAGAATGGGGGGCCAAGTACATAGCAAAGTTTAAACCATTGCAAAATCTAAGAAAGAGATACTTAAAAATCCACAATAACTGTAAACGCACACGGACATCAAAAAGAAAGAAGCACACACTTTGTGTGATCTGCGCCGTTCGCCACCCATACGTGAAACGTACTCATCAAAACCAACCTGGGCCGTGCACTCAGAAAACACGTGTATAGCAAAGAGCCGAAGGCTTCTGAACCGTTCATTTCCCAAGCACATGCTCATCAGATTGGGCTTCTTTTCGTGGACATTCAGCTCGTTCCGGTCGGCATAACTCAACGTACAGCAGCAAGGATAACCGGAATTCGTCAAATACCAATAGTTACAGCTAGGCAAAGCTACGGTCAATTGTACAAAGTTATCCGTCAAATACCTCAAGTCAAATCTAGCCGAAACCATGACAATTTGTGACTCATGACTATCAATTCCATCAGTACAGGCAGGGCAGCCAAAGACCCACTCATAGTGAAAAAGCAACAAATCCCAACAATAATTGAAAACTGAAAAATATGTTAGTGGCAATTACAATAGCACTAGGGGTGCATAATGTAATTACAGTTATATATGGAGGTTTGGGAATGGTATCAGTATGACATGGGTAGTCCCTATCCTTAAAGTTTCTGTTGCCCCTACTTCGGTTGGAAGTTTGCTGCAGGTTGCAGGCGACACACTTCCAGGATATATGTCAAGCTAGAATAGAAAATATGAGAGAATTCGTGTGACAGCAATTCACAAAGAATTCAGGCGAATATTTGTTGTAGTATATTATGAGCAACAGAACAACTTCTATTTATAGCTTCAAGTGTTGGAATTAGATTAATGTCAGCATTATGTGACTTTATTGGTGGGCTGGCTATTATGCAAAAGGTGTTGGAATCAGATTAATGTCAGCATTATGTGACTTTATTGGTGGGCTGGCTGTTATGCAATTGATTACCGCATTAATCGAATTAACTACAACAGTTTCAGGCTGCCCAACAGCCATATTTCAACGTGCGCGAAGTGCAAAGTGCGCTATCATGCGACACACAACTAAGCGACGCTGCCCGGTCCGACCCAAGCCCAAGCCCATGCCCATGCCCATGCGCGGGAGTGGCGCGGATGCGGGCTCGGGCGGTGCAGTGCACCGCACCGCTTGTGAGCTTTTCATTCTTCTCACTTGAGTTCCATAATTAACACCACTAATTAGCATTAACTAATATAGTGGATATTAATTAAGAGTTTTATCAATGTAGGACTCTTGAATTTTTCAAACAATTTAACGTGTCTTTTCACATCCCAATTGATACACATTTATTAATGTAGGATTACACTTAAATACACATTATTTCCAACAATTACCAATAACTTGTGGAAAAACAAGCCAATACACTTACGTACCTTCTGAGGCCGTGCAAACCAATCCACCACTTCCTTCAAGAATCCTCCATCTGCAAACCTTCCCAAGATTAAACATTAGTAGTTCGAATACGAATATTCGGAATATCTAAATTATCCACACACACAAAACCACGAAGCTTATTAGGGAACTCATTCGGTGCAAGGAAACGACTCGAGCTGCTATCACATGCCAGATTAGCAAGAAAGTCGGCAGCTTGATTGCCCTCCCTCAAAATATGTGTCCATCTGATATTCACTTTCTTGGCCATTTCCTTTATTTTGAGCAGAATGTGTGCTTTATCCCAAGAAATCCCTCCACCTTGACGAATGTAATTAAGAATAATGGTAGAATCAGTCTCCAGCCAGATATCCGTAAATCCTCTTGCAATGGCAATACTAAGACACTCGAAAACCGCCCAGAGCTCCGCATAATTGTTAATACTTGTGCCAAGGTATCTATAGAAGCCAAAGAGTGCTCTACCATCTCCCGTTCTAGCAATGTGTTACGTTAATTATTCACAACTATATATACCTTCTTAATTAATTAATTATTTATTTTTATACTTAAAACGTACGAAGTTGGTCGGGATCCACGATTAATATTTCAATTCCAATCTAGTCTATGTTTCAAGAATCTTTTATATTTTATGTTGTTATTTTTACTTTTAGATTAAGATATCATCACTACTTAAGTTATTATATCACCTAAAATGCGCCATATATTTTATTTTAATTAAGATAAATATATATGGTGTCATGTCTTTGTCAGATGCAGAAAATAAGGTTATACCAGGACTGCATGAATAAGATGACAAATCGTTGAGAATTATTATGTTTTAAGACTTTAGATACACTCTCAACTATGACATGAAGCTAGCAAAGTGTTGCTATAAAATTAAGGCATATATTTTTTTTGTGTGTATAAATTACCGGTTCGGGTAATCCTACATTGATGGTTCTTAATCCAGTTCGGGACTTAGTTACAGTTAAGACTCTTCATCCCTCCCAGCAAATGTGTTTAGTGGGGATCGAACCTTAAGCTCTTCCCACAAACTCAACATGTGTTGCCAACTGAGCCACACCACGTTGGTATTAATGCATATATATGATCTACCTGTATTATCCCTAAGATTTCATGTAATTATAAATACACTCCTTAATATATATAACATTATTTATGTAAAATTTTCATCGGATTTCGCTATATTATTCATATATACCACTAGAAGCGTTTTGGTTTATTCAGAATCAATACTGTTTAAAGTTGGCTAATCAATGCCATCAAAAACTCTAGCTCTTTACATGACCAAATTGTAGGAGCTTGTACTGCTGACTTGTCACATGATTGTATGGATTAGTCAATTTTAACTATCTATATTCATTAAGACAAACACAGAAACTGCAGTGAAGGTATACTTTCTTTTTGCCCTCACAAGCCACTTTCAAAATTCTATATAGCTAGGCAAACGAAAAGTCAGTAATATTATTGATCTTAATCGAGTACATTGAAATCTCCAATCACATAATTAATATTCGAAACATCAAGTTAATTGCATTATATTAAAAAGAATAAAAATTGATGACGTGAATTTACGAAAGTTTATAAGAATAGCTATACATAATATGTTACTTACTAATATACATTCGTGAAAATATATTACTTTAGAGATATATTGGGAGTGTTTGCAGACTCTAAAAAAATACTTCTTAAAACAATATCTTTTTTAACACTTTGAGTTTCCAAAAGCTCTCAATTTAAGTAGAATTAAGCTAGAAGCTTGAAACATTAATCCAAAGACATGGTTCTAATTTTAATATCTAGCTTCTAGTTTATTTGTAAATACTTATAGTAGTAAAAGTGTTTCTCAGTGACAAAAAAAAAAGTAAAAGTGTTTTTTAAATTTTTTTTCCAAGCACTCAACTAGCTTTTTGTGTGTTTTTCACATCTTTTTTTTTTTCAAAGACTCTATGTATTTACTTATTTTTTTTTCCAACTATAGCTTCAAAATCAGTAGAGATTGCAATCACCCCATAATAAGGCTGAAAATATATATCAATTGGGCCCATAATAGTTGTCGGACCTGATTTAACTGCAAGTTTGTATGAGTTTTCCAAGTTTGGGCCCAGATGGCAATACTTAACAATGGGCTGGCCATGGATATTTAAGCTATAACGTAAAATAAAATAGAATTGAAGTTCCTTATGGCCTTTTCTGGATTCTGATTCATGCACAAGTCAAATACTAGCAAACTTTTTAAGTAATATTTTTAAGTCCAGTTCCATTGTACCAATGAAATTAGTTGGGCCAAACAATGATCAAAATATAAAATGGATCCACTAAAAATCATGTTTGTTCCTCCTCCAAATCACAATATTTGTTTTGATAAATACTTGAAATCAGAATGATGCTATGCTATTTTTGTTACGAAAATATTTTTTAAAAATCAATTAAATGACTCGAAACATTGCTTTCACAAACGAAGCGAACAAACAAATTTTGTAAGATACAATTTCTAAAAAATTGTAAAATTGGGACACTTTTTACCATCGAGTTGCATTTTTTGGACACAAAATCCGAAATTCGCGTAAATGCCCTATAACTTTGTGTTTTGTAGCAATTTTGGAACTCCTACGAATTTAATTTCAATTTTTGTGCGGAATACTGCTTGTGTCAATCACGTGATAGTCGGAAAAGTGGTTTTCTGATTACGTGTAAAATAAAATCAAAAAATCACTTTTAGACCATCATGTGATTGACATAAGCAGTATTCCGGAAAAAAATTAAAATTAAATCCGTCGGAGTCCCAAAATTACTACAAAATATAAAGTTACAGGATATTTATGCGAATTTCAGATATTGTGTCCCAAAATCACAACTCGGTAGTAAAAAGTGTTGAACAATTTTTCCATACAATTTCAAAGCACACTCACAAGAAATTTCTCCACTCTCAAAAAATTCTAGTGGAGTATAAAATTAGATAACCCCCTCAAAAAAAGATAAGTAAATAAAAACAAAAGAATGATTAAGAAAAAACACACGAGCATTATCATATTGCCAGCATTGCATTAATCTGAAAACTGGATTCCATCTTCTGCCTTCTCATCTCTGCATAAAAACTCTGAATAAATCTCTCAGCCTTCTCATCCACGCAATCATCATCATCATCTTCTTCACTCGACGAATCAATCCCCAAATCTCTGCCCAATTCAGGTTCAACAAACCCCAAATACGGCTCCAATTCCAATCCCGATTCCAAACAGTACTTCTCCTTCTGTCCTTGAGCTCTTATCTTCAATCCCAAACACTCCGAAATGAAGAACGCATCAGAATACAGTTTTCTGAAGCTAATTCTCCCATTCCGAGCAGTCTTTCTCTGAAACTGAATCAAGGGCGGCGTGCTCGAAGGAGAAAACTCGTATTCCTTCACGTAGTAACTGTATTGGCTGAGGAGCTTGAATTTCTTCAATCTCCTACTCGTGTTCTTGAGAAACACGAGCTTTGGGATTATGGGTTTCTTCAATTTGGCTAAGAAAATCGAGATTTTAAGCAGATTGGAAAGTTTCTGCAGAAGGGCTGGCGCCCTTTTCCTGGGCATTTTACAAGCTAGATTTTAGAAGAATGTCTGAGACTTTTGAGTTTGATAAAAGTGTGTTTTTTTTTTGTGTGTGTGTGAGGATTTTGGAGCGCATTTTATGGAAGTTTTGGAGGAATCTTGTGGTAATGGAAGCTGGGAGGGAGCTTGGCTGTAAAAAGGTTGCGGTCGGTGCGTACTTTGGTTTTATTCTATATGGGGATCGGCTAGTAGCCGTTATCACGCAGCTTTGAATGAAGTTTCAAATCTCAGCTGAATTATTTAAATTTTTTTGAATCTCAGATGAATTATTAATTGTTTTCATTTTATGAATAAAAGGGAGGAAATTGAATGGGGTAGCAGTGGCAATCACGGATGGAGCTTAAAAAAAAAAACCTTTTTTAAGACATGCAAGAATAAGTCTTTATAAAATATAAAGATATTTAAGAGGTAAAAAAATTTTAATATTGGAAAAACTACATATAAAATGAATAGTAATACTATTTAAGAAGTAATTAAAAATCAGTGTGATATGGAAATATGACATTGGAATGCCAAGGTTGGTAATTTCACGGTGGTCCCTTGTCCCGTCTCAAAGTTAACTAGCTGGCCAGGAAGAAAATTTAATCAATTAAGTTGTGGTTTCTTCGTCTTGGGACATTCTATATATATTTTATTTAATATATGGGGATAATTTAAAAAAAATATGAGATTATGTCTTTTTTTGAAAACATTCTAAAATTTTGAAATATTACAAATATGTCACTGGTCAACTGAAATCTTACAAATATCCTAGCCCCTCTTTAAACATAAAAATATATATATAATACCCCTAAAAAACTTTACAAATACCCCATCAAGGGAATAATTATAAGATTACAAGATTTCTAAGTGTATTTTATAAACAAGGATGCTTCCACTGTTGACAGAAGAAATCTCTTCTTATGGGAATAGGACTATTAAAGTAATCTGAATAATAGTAATATAAGTTAACCGAATAACAACATCCAGACGATACAATAATTTTTACATAATAGGGACGAAAGAGGAGTTTGATTTTAGCCCTTTCTCTAGTACATGCTTTGACATACAATATCAGAAATTTGGGGGCAAAATTATAATTTTGGAATTTTGGGATTGTACCCATTTTGTTTAGTGTTTTTGACGACAATATTGTTATTTTGCATGCCTAAGTTTGTGATGCAATCTATAGAGTCGATTAGAATTATTGTTGAAATGCTTAAGATATGATGCTGCAATAAAATTACAATAGAAAAAGATTTTTTCTATTTTTACAATTTCATTTATGACATCATCTGATTTTCTAAAATGGGAAATAACAATTATAGATATAGAAAGACAGATTCAAGAAAGAGAAAGAATAGTAATAAATAAACAGGTTTAGTTTATACTTAATTCAGCTACTGAATTTAATCATTTATAGATTGTGACAGACTTTGTCTTCCTGCGCTGCCCATTAAAGTATTGAGGAGGATTAATCACCTTCTTAATAATACGTAAGCCACTCAACGCTAGCTAATTCCCCACACAGGGCAAGCTAGCGGTCCCATTGCAAGTACTCTATATCTATTCAATTCAAGGCTCAACCAAGTGGATCGATTGTTGAATTTTATAATTAAAAATCGACTAAGTACATTGATTCAATTAAATGATGATTACCTGCAACTTGAAGTCTTGAAACCCAGAATTCCGAAAACTTTTAGATCGTACAGCTTTTCAGATCTGAAATTGGTGATACTTCGGTTACGTTACTGAGATTTTGGCTTTGGAATGCCAAATTATAAGAGAGGGGTGATCTAGAGGAAGCAAATTTTTAAGCAACTATGTCGATAAAGTTACCACTGGTAGGTTTCGAGTTCGAATCTTGGAAACCCACCTCTCGTTTCTTGCCTGAGAATGACATCTATTATTTCAGTTTCTGAAAACGTATTTGTTATTCACTAGAATAAGATCTGGGTTCTTGAATTCGGTGTGATTCGTAATCAAAATATACGAGGATTTCATTAAAGAACTTCCTATGTTACTTTGAAGTCTTGCATATTTAGCTGCATCAATGTAGGTATCTGTTATTATTATTATTATTATTATTATTATTATTATTATAATCTTTTGCTTTAAATGCAATAAGGCATTGATATTGATGTGGTCTCAAATAATAATCAAATGTTCCACGGCCTTTTCTAGCGTTGACTTCAAATCTAATTGAATAGTGTTTTATTATATTCGTCGTATTTGATATTAATTTGAATAATACAGTTTGAAATATTGTTATTATAATAATTGAAATGCAATTGATATAAAAAGATTATTTTCTTCAAAACAAAAGTACAACATACATAAATGAAACATTTCGTACAGAACTAGTTGAATTTTTTGGTTATTTGAAACAATTTGTACTTACACAAGACTATAAGTATTTTTAATAATTTTAAAATTAACATAAATTCAGAGATTAATAATTGAAACTAAATTTCAAGTATCATATATGAAAATTGAAATATATTCGATCTGTGATACGTACTGTCGCCACACGTCACTCCTGAAACCCTAAAACAGAAAGGAAGTTTAAAACGACATCGTCTGCAGATAGAGCGATTTTAGTTTGCAAAAAGCATACATACAAGAGTCTTAAGTGAAAGTCGCGTTTATCAGCTCTTAGCTAGTAGGCCAAAGTCGCCGCCCGCGCATATTAGCACGCCCAACTCAAGAATTAAACCCGAACGTTAAGCACAGATCGCTTTAGGTATAAAGTCGAAAATACCCCTTCACCTAAGTGCGTATATAAAACACAGAGAGAGGTTCCTCTTCCCGGCGATTTTCCCATAATAACACCAAAACGAAGCAAAATAAAGAAAAAAAGAAAAGGGAAAAAACAAAGGAAAAGCTCAGCGAACAAATCCTTCTCTGCTTCTTCTTCTTTTTCTTCTCGGATTCAACCAATTTTCCGATTTACAAGATAAATACACGAAGAAAACACAGTTTTTGGCCTTAAAGAGTGTGTTTATGAAATTGTGAATGCAGGGGTATGGCCATGGGGACGGAAAGATCGAAAGCGTTGCACAATTTCACGATGCCGTGTAGTTTGCGGTGGGGAAATCAGCGCTCCCTCCGCTGCATGAAGGTCAATTCCAATGGACAAATCTCGCCGCTCCACCGCTTCCCCACCGCCGCCGGAGGTTCTGATCAGCACCACCGCAACCCAATCCAACAGCGCCGCACCACCAGGGATAGGGATAGAGACCCGTCGTCTGGGTTTGTGCATGGGTACCACAAAGTGGCTCCTACTCCGCCGCCGGCGTTGGATGGTGGTCGGAGATTCAGCGATGAAGACGATGACGGGATTGCCGCTACGAGGGAGAAAGTGATGTTCGATCTCCAGACGGCGGCGGATAAAATGAAAGACGCGATTTTCAAGGACGGACTCGAGGAGGGCGAGGTTTCTCTCTCCCCGCCGCCGCAGCTCCCGCCTCAGCCTCCGTTGCAGGCGGCTTCCGCGGAAGGCGATGCGTACCGTCCGTGGAATTTGAGGACGAGGCGTTCTGCGTGTAAGATGCCGGTGACTGGGGTTGTATCCAGTAGAAACGGCTCAATCACCGCCGGCGGCGGGAACGACGGCGGCGCCTCGAAGGGTTTGAGGGTGGATTTGTCGAAACCCAATTCCGGATTTCCACAGATGGGAGCTACGACGGCGGCAGCTACATCCCTCAAGTCGCCGATGCTTAAGGGTGATGGCAGCCGCACGGCGGCGAGCGGCGAGAAAAGGCCGCGGGAGAAGTTTTCAGTACCGCTTTCAAAAAGAGACATCGAAGAAGATTTCTTTGCCATGGTTGGTCACCGTCCGCCGCGCAGGCCAAAGAAAAGAGCTAGGATTGTTCAGAAACAACTCGATGTAAGTATATGAAAATTCAAAATCCCCCAAAACTTGAATTCTTATTTCAATCTGGGATTTGGGTTTTTCAGTTCTCCGACCGTTTGATTTATACAAATTACTGTTCCATTAATTCTTCTTTTCTTCTTTCGACTTTTTTGCAGACCTTATTTCCAGGAGTGTGGCTTACAGAAGTTACACCAGATATGTATAAAGTCCCAGAAGCTGCTCCATAACAACAATGGAGGTCCAAATCTTCTCATCTTCATTTCAATTTTCTATTTAATTTTTAAATGGTTGATATAATTAAATAACTAAAACTCTGTTATGGAACTGATTATTCAATTAATTCTTCAAGTTGCAGCTTCTCTGGACTAATGTAGTTGTATGACGGCACCAGCATTGGGGATTTAGAATGTTAAAATGTGGTGTACAAAAAAGGCCCTTGTTGCTTTGGAAATGCTAATTTTTGCTTCTCTTTTTGTTTATCTTTTTTTCCATTTTTCCTGATTAAAATTGTTCATATCATATATTTTTGTTCAATTGGAATAAAGTTATCATAGTGGAAAGGGTTGGTGAGGAGGTTTTTTTCATTCTTCTTTGGGAATCAAATACTACATTTTTATGATATCAGAAGTTCATAATTCTCATTTATAATTAACAGCATTAGTTAATCTCTTTTTCCCCTGTTCTTTAGACCCCATTATTCTTCTCATTTTTGTGTTCTTCTTCTTCTTCTGATATTAAGTTAAAGTCTGTCATACTGGTACAGAATTTCTCAGAAATTTGCTGCAATGATTTCTACTATATCTTCTCCTCTTGTTTTGCTGAGCTATGTTTGGACACTGGATTTTTACTGGAAGAAAAATAAGAGTACTTTCATTTGAAGTGAAAAACTTCCATTTTCGTGTTTTCTTTGTGATTCGATTTATGGCTACTTAACTAGAGGTTTCGACTTTGTTTTCATATTTGTTGACCTCATTTTTGTTGTTCCTCCATTTTGCATATGTGATTTGGTCTTTGTCCAGTCACAGGTGATTTTCATCTCCTTTGATAAGCTTAAACTTGAAGCATTTGCTAACCAAACATCAAATATTTTGAAACCCTGTTAATAATTTAGTCTGCTTATGAGTGTTTGGTGACTTCTGGTGCCTGATACATTTACAATTTACATCATTGAAATGTTCTAATAACTTTTGTTGAGAATTATGGGCTGTGATTTCCCCTTCATCTTCATCTTTTTGGGATAACTAAACCTGTTGATTGGAAAATTACATCCACATACATAGAGTATGTGATAATTTTATTGTTTTTATTAGGGTTTTTTTACACATTTGTCAACAATAGGGGCGGTGGATGTAATTTCCCAAACTTGGGTGTGGTTTCTTGAGGACATTCTTGCATGAATCGAGTTAAAGACCAAATAGTGACAATTAAGTCGTGTTAGCATAAAACGTTACATTGCTAACATGACCTAATATTCGCCATATAATATTTTAATAATTGTAACAAGTTTTAATGGAGGACGATGTTGCAATTATCCCTTTTGATATTGAAATAGGAAACAACAAAGAAGTCATAAAGATTCATCTTAATTAATTATTGTAGCAAAGTTGAAATTAAAAGAAACATATTTCAATCTTCTTCTCTTGTTTGATTGGTGAACTACTTCTATAATTACTTGTTTCATAGATTTTCATGGATCTTGTGTTGCATAACTAGTGAAGTAGTAAATTTATGGACCAATATCTCGCAATTGGATTGAGAGAGTGGTATTCAAATTCGATTTTTGCAATACTTGAGTCTGAAAAAATTTGAGTGGGAAATAAAAATAATATCTTGCTCTGAAATCAGACTTGATTGATCAAGGAGAAATCTGGCCTTGAAAAAAATGAGTTTCAGGAAATTATATTTTTTCACAGATCGAATATATTTTTACATTGGCATTTGCATTTTGAGTCGAATTCACTTCGACCGTTGGAGTAATAACTAATGGCTATTGGACCAAATCCCATTAGTTCCAATTATAAGCCATTCATTTTATGTCCACGTGTTAGCCCTTTACTTTTATTGAAAGCATTTCTTTTTGCCATTAAAGGATTTATTGCACTTTATAACTTTTAGTATCATTTAATGTTTAGGGAGGGGTTTTTGCACTCAACATTTAGCAATTGACTACGAAAGTTTATTTCACATTTACACTGAATTTATTGTTAAGTCCACTTGACCTAAGGGCTATACATGTTATATTGAAAAAAAAAAAGGGAAAAAAAAAACAAATTTATGACTAAGTAAAACTTATAAATCATTTCCACTTTTTGGTATTACAGAACTGAGGTTAATACCAGGAATATCATCTATTCATTAAAATTGATCATAGTGTTTGGACTTTGGACTTGATAAAAGAGGGTCAATCGGAATGGGCCTCTTAATGGGCTCTTTTTCGATTCGAACTTTTTAAATCATAGGTTTGGGTTAAGTTCAAGTGTTCAAGACAACTGAATCCATCATCCATGTATTTGTACCAAAAAAAATAAGAATTCACTAGTAAATATGGCACACTTGATTCGATGCGTGTGCCTAATAAATATAAATTATAAATTATAAATTTATAAAGTGATAAAATTCAAATAATATAAAATTATGATACATGTTTAAATTATTTTTAATATATACTTTTAAAGTATGATAGGTTAATTTTTTTTTATAACTTGAATTTTAAAAAAAACCTTAAAAAAGGAAGAGATAAAAGGATAGAAAAAGAGCAGAAAAATAACGTAAAATATATGTGAGTGAGAGAGAAAATATAGGAGAATGGGAAGATCGTGGAGAGAGAAAAAAAAGATACAAAGACACCAAAGGGGTAAAGGTGCATTATATAATAGTGTAGATACATGTATCCCCTATTCATCTTTCATTTTCAAAAACAATAAAAAGATAATAAATAGGAAAAATCAAAAAAAGAAAAAAAGAGAAAAAATTAAATAAAAAGGGGATCGATCACATCTTTTTAGTCCTTAGTTTTATGGGGGTGCCATGACGTTCTAATGATCCCACCAAGACACTGATTCATGTAGTAATATGAAAAACATTGAAGTACAAAAACTGTAAACCTTCCAGACAAATTATTTCATTTTTATAATAAATATTCTTTTTGTTTCAATAAATAAGTTCAATGAAAATGATTAAGTGGAATGTTTTAGGAAACATGTTTATGTGTTAATGAGTTAGATTAGTTAGAATTAGTCCATTTTTTCATATAAATTGTTTCTATAAATTATTTTGGATTAATTATTATTTTTGTAACTTACATATATATATTTAATTGACATTCCATATATTTATTTATATTAAAATTTTTATAACTCCTATTTAATTATAGAATTAAATAACTATTTTATATAATATTGATATTGAAAATTTCAATCAAGAAATAATTTTAAGTAAATTTTAATAAGATTTACTAATCATTATGAACTTTATATTTATGTGCTAAAAAATATACATATGATTGAAGAGAAGCTTAAAACTATTTATAATTTAAATATAATATTCAATTTGTACATGAAAGCATAGTATAGAAGAATTACCATTCAACAAATATTAATAATATTTGGGTAAAAGATTATTTAGTTATATAATTAATACTTTTTTTATTTTGTATTATTTTTATCTATCATGTAATTATTTTTTCAAAATTTCTTTTAATTATTTGTGGGGGGTCACATAATTACATACATTTTTTTAAATATATATTTAATTAAATTTTATTATTATCTTAATATTATAAAATAATAAAATAGTTGATTTTTTTAGAAAAACTCTAAATACATGTGTTTCATTTTCATTTTGCGGTGGAAAAATTATATTTCATTTCAATGTGAATAAATTGGTTAAGTTATTATATTTAAATATTAGTATTTTCATAATATAAAGGAAATTTTAATAATAAAATGAATGTTATTATTACTTAATAATGAAATAATATAAAATTATTCAAAAATAATAAATGAAAAATATCAAGTATACAAGAGATTCCAATCATTATTTATATGGTCTCTTATTAAATATTTTTTTATATTTTAATTATCATTTAAATATTTTTGTATTGATTGTGTGCATGAGTTTAAAAAAATATTATATATATATATATATATATATATATATATATATATATATATATATATATATAATTCAGGACTATTTTATAAAAAGAATTATTTAGGTGTATGTTTCAAATTATGAATTAATTAATTATTTATATATTTTATTAATTATAAATAAATTTTCCCGTGCAACGCAGGGAATAAATACTAGTTAATAGTTAATATTACAAGTAGAATTTCAATTTCATCGCTGATAGCTCTCTAATTCTATACGATCTTGCAATTATTAGGGGAAAATTAATGCGAGCCCTATTGAACAAGTCGCATTATTGAAGTTCATGCTATATATTAGTCCATATGACTATATGATTTTTTGAAATTTTCTAGCATGTACCTGACTTGCGATTACCAAGCCAATAATATGACAAATATATTATTGTTATTTTGAAATAACGTTGATTCGACAGAATTGGAGATGAGCGTGATTATAAAAGAAAAATGAAAATTGATAGTGTTGTATTATATGTTGGAGTAGAGAGACAAAAATGAAAAAAATTTATTGCCTAATTAATATTAAACAAAATCCATTCCTTCAACACTTACACAAGAAAGTATCCCAAAATGTTTCATTAAATACTCTTACTTCTTCTAAGTTGTGTAAGTATTTATAGGTAAAATTCAAGTTGAATAGCTCATAATAATAGGGTTTTACTTGATCAAATAAAACCAAGGCTCAATCATGCAAAGGAGTACTATATTATCCTATTACAATTGGCAGTAAAAGACACATGAAAAGAATAGTTTTTTAAGAGATTGAAGAGCCAAGGCATGTTCATAGTTGGAGGATTTTTGTAAAGTGATTGCTTATAAAGGGATGTTTAAATCATTGATCAATATTTTTTGAATACTTTTTCTTGGATCCAATTCAACTCTTGTCTTGATCTGCTTGCACAAATGAAATCATTTCCAACTCTACCAACATATTTTCAACTAACCAATAAAAAAAAACCTTCAAAAATTAAAAAAAAAAGAACAAATGCCAGCCCATTTATGCAATTATTTCACTTGCCTAATGCTCTAAAGAATATTTTTAAAAACATTAATGCAGCCCATAGTTACTTAGATAAGAATTTTCACAGACAATAATTCAAGAATTACAATTATCAAAATTTAAACTAAATTATCAACAAAACCTGTACAACACACATGAGAAATTATAACTATCAAAATTCATTCTCTCTTCTTCTTGGATTTTTTACTACAGAAAAACGAACCAATCCCAAATAAACTTACAGTACCTTTGGTAATATACGTTGGAGGAATATTCAAAACTGGACTAATCCGAACTCCATTGCCGTACGATGATCTGCTCGTACTTTTCCTCAAAGAAGGATTTTTAGACATATTATTATTATTGTTATTGTAATAATAATAGTGACCAAGCGTATTCCGACCCGAAGAATTTGCCCGGTTCATCCTCGCCTCTTTCAACGAATGCTGCTTTTGCATAACTTTCGGGTACCCGGGTGGCTTCGGGTTAGGAACCGAACCGGTTGAGTTACTCCGGGTAAGAAAATGAAAAGACCGGAGCAACCCGTTAGCCCGGGTATTATATTTATCCCAGTTTACGCTGCTACTTCTTCTGAATTGCCAGAAAGGTTTCGTCATTGGTTTATTATCCTGCTCTTCATCTTCTTCTTCTTCTTCATCGAAGCTGCTGGATAAGAACTCGATTAAACGTTTTTTCTTGGTGTTTTCTTGATGGGTTTTTCCGGGTATGGGATTATGGACCTGAATTATGGGGTCGGGTTTATGGATGGGTTTGGCTGCAGGGTGAGTTTTGGTTTTCTTGATCTCGACGGGTAGGATTCTGCCATTGGAGAAGAGCTCATCAGCTGAAGAAGTGATTTCTGAGCCGTTGATGCAGGAATCGAAGTCGATCGTTGGGTTGAGAATCAACCCATCTGATTCGATTGGTACGAAGTCGAGTTCTTTAAGGTCGTGGGAGAATGAGATTCTGGGACTGATAAGTACTGGGCTTGAAATTTCTGAACATACATCGACTGCCATTGTTGTTAATTTCAGCTTTTCAGTGTTTGTGAATTATATAGTGATTATTTTGGGTTCTCGAAGTCAAAAAGAGAGGAAAAGGAAAGATAATTGTGTTTTTTTCTTCTTCTCTGTGGGAATGAGTTAGAATCGGCTTTTGCTTTTACATAGTGATTGTTTGGGTGAGAAGAAACATTGAGATGGACATTTAATTGTTTGTGTCAAGAAAGAATGAAAGTGATTGGAATTTTATTTATGCACCGAAAGGCTATATGGAATGATCTATCTAGCCAGCGTTTGAGAGAGAGAGAGAGAGAGTGAGAGAGAAGTGAAGCTCAATAATATGAAATTTTGGCGGCAGCCGCCCGGAAATCTGGTTAAATACAATCGGCTTTGCCATGGTCAAGAGGCAAAATAACATAGGATGCCCCCAAAATTCCTCCTAATGCTAGCTTTCGAGTAATTTCATAAAATGATAATATTCTTTTGATTTATATCTAGAAAAAAAAAACATAATTGGGGAATAATTATATATACTTTATTGCACAATAATTAACTATTTACATCATGTACTCATTTAATCAATAGGGTACGGTTTAGGGTGTATCTTGTTTTTTCCAAATATCTTTAATTATTAGTTTTCAAGTTAGTTTAGATTAATTAGGAGTATTGTCAATGGTCATTATTCAAGGAATTTAATTAATGATAAAAGTGAAATTTGAAAATAGAGAAATAAGAAATTAAAGAAAGAGACAACCTAATGTGCAATTTAATTCGAAGGTCAAAAGTGGAATTTACCTTTTTCTTTTTCAAGATTTCTTCTAGTTCCCTCCATTATATTATGCTGCTTCACTTTTTTGAGTTTCTTTTTTTTTTTTTTTTTTCCCCTTATATGTTTTCAAATTTCATATCCTTTTCTTCCACTTTGGGAATGCATGCTTTGATTACTCTCTTCTTTGCTTGTGTTTTCATCTTCTTCCAACCTCCATTTAATTTTCATGATTATCCATGAAGTTATCATAGCGAGCGAGGTGGCGTGGTTTCAATTCATATTGGTGGCCTGGAAAAACAATTGAAATTATAAACAAATAATTAAATCTAACTTCATACCACGAAAACTTAACGTTTTTCCCACCAATGACAATCATGATATAGAATCAGTGAAAGGTTCTCGTAATTTTAAGATTTGTTTTGCTTTATGCTTACATGTCATTGTAACCATCACTTACAATTTACAAAATTGGTTGCATTATATATATGGTGAAAGCATCCCACATGGAGTAGCAAGAGAGAGTACAAAAAAATTTAAGGTGTTTTATATATGTCTTGTCCAGTCCAGTACTTGCTGGAATTAATATAATTACTTTTCATCGGCAGGCAGGCAGGCAGGCAGGCATTGTCATGTTACTTGACCCCTCCCTCTACTCACATTTTTGTTCGGAGACATATTTGGCATATATCTCGTTACAACTTACAACTATTCATTTCTACTGACTGCAGACACCTATCTGACAATATGTACATACAGTTTCTTGGAAATAGAGAATTTTTAAGGTTGTTAACAACTACTGTAATGAACAAAAAGCTTGAAAATCACTGTAACTAATTGCTAATGATAGGGGTTATTTCCGATCTTCCACATGTCCTGATTTTAAAGATCTGAATATCATGTGGGGCAGGGTCGAGCAGACCCATGATCCGTCAGGGTCGGGGTCGGGGTCGGGTACACTCATGACCCGTCAGGGTCAGGATCGAGCATTCCCATGACCCGTCAGGGTCATGGTCGAGTAGATTTATAATTGGGTGTCCTTAAATCCTATCAAATTATGGGTAGTCCCACCAAAGCCGCCAGAACCTTAAATGCACACCTCAAGTGTGTGCTTGTGTGTGTTTTGGTGGTTCTATAAATGCGCCTTGCATTTGCAGTGAAAGGTAAGCAATCTTAAATCTCTTGAGCCCATATTTTCTCTGTCTAAAAACCTTTCAGCCTAGTTTACTGAATTGAACGTCGCCGGAGACACCCTTCTCTGACCAAGTAACTCCCTGTTCGTGTGTTTTCAGGTCGAGGTCGTTCCCAACTCTACAAATTCAACTGACGAGCTCGAAGACGCAGTCGACCCGACCCCATACCAAAAATCAACCTCATCAACTAATTACGGTATAACAAATTAATGCAACTTTACCTTAATTAATTGATAAATATATATATATATATATATATATATATATATATATATATTTATTTATTTATTTCATGATTAACCAGTGTTTTAAAATATACCAATCACATATTCAATATAAAAATATACTTTGTACATGATTCGTAATTAACACCGATTTTATAATTGCTATTTGCTACTTATCTTATCATCATTGGAATTCTTACTTTTTACACCGAACTCACCATTTCCTTGCGTTCTCTTGCACAACGGATATCTTAGTTGTAAGTTTGCTTTTGTTCCTCCTTTCTGTCTTGTCCCATATATTGTAGTCTAATTTAGTAATTATTTACTCCATGTGAAAATATAAATCAATGCACTTATGGCCATTTTGAAAAAAAAAAAAAAAAAAACACTTATTGTCGTGCAACGGGATTTACCCGGGTAAATTGCTTTTACACATTTTTTTTTTGTGCTTGTACTTTTTCTAGGGTAAAGTCCTTTTAAATTATTGATTGGTCCTCCAGACCAATAATTGCATAGTCCAGCTATTTACGAGTCCAGCTTCTCCGGCATCCTCTTACGGCCTAATACAATTTGGTCAAAATTTGTAAACAGGCTTTGTCAACTAATGGGCCTATGTCTAATCTCCTTGGCCCGTTTCTTCTACCATGAGTATGAAATATCTTACCAATTCTCACCCTGTAATTCCCAAGGAAAAACCTTGGTCCCAAACTGGAGACTCTCAGCAGCTGAATCTCCCAATTCTCCACTTACTAGGGTATTGATTCCGTTTTCCCACTCACTCAAACGCTTTTTGTTACTGTAATTGAGATTATCTTTTCTTTACAATTTTTATTTATAATTTTAATATAGCTAAACTAATTGGGAAGCAAAGAAATGGTGGGGAAAAGCGATGGTGAGAGTGGCGGCGAGAAGCCTTTGGATTTGTTTCTGAAGATTGGTTTAGATGAAAGGACTGCCAAAAACACGGTTGCTAATAATAAGGTCACTGCTAACCTCACCGCCGTAATTCAGGAGGTATGTACAATTGCATATGTATTTGTGTAATTATGTAGTGTTAGTGAATATTGGATTGTGATAGAGTTTTGCATGTGGGTTTTATTATTGGAGTTAAGTTGTTTATAAATCGGTTGCTAGAAAAATTAGAACAAAAATAAAATTACCCGTTGGAAAAGAAGGGTACTTTTGTTTGATCTTTGGGCCTGAATTTGTCTGTAGTTGGCGGAATTCTTCAGTCTTTAAGATTTTGTTTTGCATGCTGGTTTTAGTATAATTTCCTGAAATTTCACCATCTTATTGTGTCATAATAATGGGAAATAAGAATTTTGAGTGTATGATTAACCGAGTAAATTTGTGGATTTGTATATACATGTGTGTCATTGTTAGATAATCCAAAGAAGCATAATTCTGTAGTAGAAGACCTAAGAAAATCATATATAGGGAAAAAAAAAAAAATCTGAAGCGATTACTTGTATGGTCTAATGGTGTTGCTTTTTCAAGGTTAACTTTCTATGATTATTTCGCAGCTTATTTAAATGTAACGTAATGGGCTTAAGCTTCTGATTCAAATAAAGGATGCAAATCTATAAGCTTTTGTGTATGTAAATTAGTTGCTTCTAACATATTTCATCTTGAATACTTTATTTCAGGCAAAGGTAACTGATGGCTGTGAACGGACAGTTGGAAATTTACTTTACACAGTAAGTTGGTAGTAGGTACTTACTACAAATGTACTTATAAGTTTTTTGGTTCCTCTCTCTACCCTTTATTTGGTTTCTTATTTATTGATAAAAGGGTAATTTGAAAATGAAACCTAGATAATTTGTATATTTCATTTTTCACTTGTGTGATACCAGAAATAATTATAATGCATTTTCATTACAAATGCATTACTTGTAGGGTGCTTGAATCCTTGTTATTTTTGAAACTTGAATGCATCTTCAAGCTGAGTTTTCTGTATACCCTGGATAAGGATAGCTGCTGTTGTCTTGCATGAATTGTAAGGGCAAGATATTTATTTTTCTTCCTTGGCAGGTCGCTACAAAGTTTCCTGCAAACGCCCTTGTTCATCGACCTACATTGGCTAAATATATTGTTTCGTCAAAGGTTTGAATCTCAAATATCTGCATTTCATACGCTGATGCCTTCATAGTTGCTTTTCACGTATGTGCAGTACTTCTATTTTGATTTATATACTTGGCTAATGCTGAAATCTGTTCTTATTGGCTCAGATTAAAACTCCAGCTCAATTGGAAGCTGCATTTTCATTTCTTGCTGCCACTGCATCTGATGACTTGAATGCTGATGATTTTGAGGCTGCATGTGGTGTTGGTATGACAACGATTATTGCCCCTCATTATTTTTAAGTAGTGAACTTTTCAAGTTAGATTGAGATTTTGTGTACTGCTGTACTGCAGCATTTTAGCACTGATTAGTGATTATTTCAATGATCCTCTAGGATTATGTTTCTTAGACAATGTCAGTGTAATTCAAGGAATTTATGAGCATTAATATGTAAATATCCATCTGTACTGACACATTTGAGATCGATTAACTCTCTATTTTTCTTCTACCAAAAGTTTGCATATATGCAATCCTCCAAACTTACTTCTTTTGGTTTGTGAATAGGAATTGAGGTCTCTCTGGATGACATCAAGAATGCAGCGGATGAGATATTTGAAGAGAACAAAGCTGTTATTGTGGAGCAGCGCTATCGAACAAATGGTTAGTTTATATTTTTCATAAGGTGCAAAAGGGTTAAAGGATATAAAGTTTTTATTATGATTTAATTCAACAATGAACTGGAGGTATTATTGGTAATTTATCAGATTATCATGGCTATTATTGCATAATAACCGTTGGTGGATTTTTCATATGAATTGATGGCTAAATTTCACCATTTTATTGGCTTTATGTGGATCTTTCTTGACTCTGACTCCTTGGATAAGGCTGTCCACTGTACATATTCCCTTGTGTATTTCTGTCTTGGAGATTTTTTAAATCTTGATGGCTTAGCGAATAAATGTTTGTTTGCAATCACACACACTGCTAGCCAGCTCTTTTTTCTTTTATTTCCTTTTTATTCTTATGATGTCAACCATTCTCTTTATGTTACAGTTGGTGAACTATTTGGTTACGTTAGAAAGAAGCAGCCGTGGGCTGATCCAAAGATTGTCAAGGTAATTATTGACACATTTTACGTACTTTGCTACCCTGTTCTTACTCGGGAGATCTGAAAAGTGCAAAATGAATTCAGTGCTTCATTTTTCTTGTTTATTTGCTGATTGCGACACTTTTTGGCACCAGCAAATTATTGATACCAAATTGTATGAACTACTTGGAGAAAGAACAGCAGCAGACAATGAGAAGCCCACAAAAAAGAAAAAAGAGAAACCCGTCAAAACTGAGGTGAGTGGAGTTATTATATGTAGTTTTTTTTAAAGAAAACACTACAGTACGAGTTTCCTATTGCTGGCCGACTCCATGAACTACAGGATTTAACATAGTTTCATGAAATTTTGTTCATAAGCTATAGTTCATTTACCCCTGTTTTGTTTTCATTTCACAGGAGAAAGCTATTAATGTTGAAGAATCAAAACCATCTGAAGAGGAAATTAATCCTTTTTCAGTATTTCCTTCCCCAGCGGACAACTTTAAGGTAGCTTATACTAATTTACTGGGTTACATTTACTTCATAGATGGGATTTTATTTATCTATTAATATGAACATTTATACATACTTTTCAAACAGTGATTTTATTTCAAGCTAAAATTTGAAGCTTCTGCTCTTTCATCTTCTTTTTTACTATTGCTACTGCTTCTGAAAATTAACTTGGATTGATTTATCTGTGCTTGCTGATTTTCAGGTGCACACAGAAGTATATTTCAGTGACCGTCCAGTGCTTAGGGCTTGCAATTCAAAGGAAGTTCTTGATAAACACTTGAAGTTCACTGGAGGAAAAGTTTTTACCCGGTTTCCTCCTGAACCCAATGGATATCTGCATATAGGTCATGCGAAGGTGGTTTTTTTACCTAATTAATCTGTAAGGTAAGAGAAGTTAGAAATCTGATCTTGTTCTTAATTGAATACTCCAATTTTGCAGGCTATGTTTGTGGACTTTGGTCTAGCAAAGGAGAGAGGTGGATGTTGCTACCTGAGGTCCTGAATGCTTCTATATTTCTTCCCTTCTCTCATTTTTTGAATAATTTTCTAATTGATATTGTATTTTCTGTTGTAAAAACTGCAGCTTTATTAATTTACTGCATTCTTTTACTTTTCTGTGGTTACATTGATTTTCTCTTTCTCTTCCTTGAGGATTAATGTTTTTGATATGGCCTCTTTCGAAGAAGCATTATCTGTAATCATGAATAAAGTCAAACCAAATGAAACCCTCCCTCATATTTTTCACTTATTTGCCAGATGGGCAAGTTTCATTGTTTAAATAGGAAAAATCATTGCAATGCCATGAGTCTGTATTGAATTTAGAAATTCATATTCATATGGGATTCCTGTTCATTGTTTCGATTCTCTCTTTCATTAGAATCACTTTCGACAGTTTTTTCGTTTTGTATTTCTCCAGTTTATGATTTGGCTATTTAAGTTAAACTTAGTTTTCAAATACAGGTATGATGATACCAACCCAGAAGCTGAAAAGAAAGAATATATTGATCATATTGAAGAAATTGTTCGATGGATGGGGTGGGAGCCATTTAAGGTATAATAATTTTCTTTCCAATTAATTAATGTTTACTCTTTCTACAGCTTCTGATTATGTCACACATCTTCAGATCACCTATTCCAGTAATTATTTCCAAGAGCTCTATGAACTAGCAGTGAAACTAATACAAAGAGGTCATGCTTATGTTGATCACCAGGTTTGTTTGCAAAAGCTAATTTGCTTTTTGTTGCCAATCTCCTTTTCTTTTTATGACAATTGACAAAGAATATCCCGCTTTTCAATGCAGACACCAGATGAGATAAAAGAATATAGAGAAAAGAAGATGAACAGTCCCTGGAGAGATAGACCCATTGAAGAATCATTAAAATTGTTTGATGAAATGAAGAGAGGAATGATCGATGAAGGCAAAGCAACACTAAGAATGAAACAGGACATGCAGAGTGACAACTTCAATATGTATGACTTAATTGCTTATCGTATCAAGGTAAGTGTTTGAACATGTATTCCTATTAAAAAAAAAAGAATACCTATGACTTATGAAACTCAATAAACTTGTTGATATTCATCTCTTACTATTCACTATCTAGTTCACTCCTCATCCACATGCTGGAGACAAGTGGTGCATTTATCCAAGTTATGATTACACACATTGCATTGTTGACTCTCTTGAAAATATCACACATTCGGTATGTAAATTTTTGCGTTTCAATGTTTTACTGATTTTCATTATCTGTCAACTTTTCTGGAGATTTTTCTCAGACTTGTGAAACATTTTCGTAAATATTTTGAGTTTTCAATTGTTCAATCCAGCTGTGCACACTTGAATTCGAGACACGTCGAGCATCATACTACTGGTTATTAGATGCCCTTGAACTTTACCAACCTTATGTATGGGAATACTCAAGATTAAATATCACTAACACTGTTATGTCAAAGCGTAAGGTGAGAAAAACATTCAGGAAAAATCATGACTAATTTTTCAAAGTCAGTTGCCCCTTCTCCTTGCAGTGACCATTTGCTACAATTTCTTGCAGTTAAACCGTCTCGTGACAGAAAAATGGGTTGATGGTTGGGATGATCCTCGTCTCATGACTCTTGCTGGATTGAGACGTAGAGGTGTAACTGCATCTTCCATAAATACTTTCGTTAGAGGAATCGGAATTACTAGAAGGTTATTATTATTGTTTATACATGTAATAATGCTTACAATTATGATTTTTCCATATTTTTCTAAATAATTGCTTCTGTTTTACAGTGATAGTAGTATGATACAGCTGAGTCGCTTGGAGTACCATATAAGGGAGGAACTGAACAAAACTGCACCTCGTACAATGGTTGTGCTAAATCCAATCAAGGTCTGTAATAGCTTTTTTCCATCGTCTGATGCAACATTTGGAGTTTGCTTATATAAAATAATTTTGATTACTCATTGGTTCCATCTTTCATGTATTTAAGGTTGTCATTACAAACATGGATGCCTCTATAATGGACCTTGATGCAAAGAAATGGCCTGATGCTCCAGCAGATGATCCTGCTTCCTTCTATAAGGTGAGAATGCATTTGTATTGATGAACACCTAAATATCTATTATAGTCTTGAAATTTGGGTCAAAAGTCAACTATTAATTGACAAAGGCGAAAAAGGGTCTATAATATTTTTTTTGGGATGACGTCAGCAAAAAATGCTAACGAATTTTTAACAGCTGTTCAGTGTTCAATGTAAATTCTCCCACAGGAGAAGTTTCTGCAGGTATGGAAACATCAGGGGAAGTTTGTGTAGTTATCCCTTAGTATTATTGTTGATGTGAATGCTAATGCAACTGTTGTGATTACTTCATCATCTTTGCACCTAGTCCAATATTCTTAATGTAATTACATAACTGACATTTTTTAATTGTATTTATCCTTGAAGGTTCCCTTTTCTAAAGTTGTGTATATTGACCAATCTGATTTCCGGATGAAAGATTCTAAAGACTATTACGGACTTGCCCCTGGAAAATCTGTCCTCTTGAGGTACCTACATTTTGCAAATTTCTCTATATCAGTCATGCAATATTTGTAGATTGCATATAATAACACTGAACTTTGCTTCTATTCTACGATATAGGTATGCATTTCCAATTAAATGCACAGACATAATTTTTGGTGATGATAGGGAAACCATCCTTGAAATTCGTGCCGAGTATGACCCATCGAAGAAAACCAAACCAAAGGTACCAAGTCTTTGTATTCATTGTTAAAGATGAATAATTTATAGAATCTCAAACTCTCTCATATTACTTTCTTTCTCATTGTTACTTTGATATCTTGATGTTCAGGGAGTTCTACACTGGGTTTCAGAATCTTCACCAGGTGTTGATCCACTCAAAGTGGAAGTTAGATTGTTTGATAAACTCTTCAATTCTGAGGTTGGAAATTTTTTGCCATTTTAGCACTACTATCTTCTTGTTGGAATTTTCATTTTTTTCCAAATTTTCTCTAAATATTCGTTCATATATGAAACAGAATCCTGCTGAACTTGATGATTGGCTTGGTGATTTGAATCCACAATCTAAAGTTGTCATAAAAGATGCTTATGCTGTACCTTCACTGAAAGATTCTGAGATTGGAGCCACATTTCAGTTTGAAAGACTAGGTATTATTCACTTTGTTTATAGTGATTATTTAAAAGAAACTTAATGTTTCATCAGAATATTATTTATTTTTTAATTTTTTTTCCAGGCTATTTTGCGGTTGACAAGGACTCTTCTCCCGGAAAGCTTGTATTTAATCGGACTGTTACGCTGCGAGACAGTTATACGAAGGGAGCAAAGTGATGAGAAAGTATGAAAAAAAACACATATTCATAGATAAATCTTGTAGAATTACAAAAATATTTACTGAGTGGCTAAAAATCACAAGTTAAGACAAGTTTGTTTTAATTGAAAAACTATATATTGTTGTGTACCAGCAGATAGCATACATAAATTGTTGTTAAATTTCTTGCTAAATATGTGAAAATGTGCTTTACTCTTTTTTTTTGTTGTGTGTTTGTTGGAACCCTTTTCGTTTTAGAATATTTAGCACCGTAGAGAACCGCGATATGATGCTTTGTTTCCTTGTTTTTTTTAATAATCTTGATCAATTGTGAGCACTAACAGTTAATTCTTGATAGGAATTTTATCTCAAGTTAAAATAATTTGAGATTATGCGTACTATTATTTTTTATTGATACGAAATATGAATATTAATTTATTTAAGTAGATTATGAGAAAAGCAGAAAAGAAAACCGAGAAAAAGGGGAAGTGTTTGATGATGTGGCCTATGATATCAAGGTGCTGATAATTTAACATAAAGAGGACTCAACTGAACTGATGATGGGACATATTTATTGGAGGAAACTCGAAATCTATTTTAGTTCAGATAATAGAGGCCAATCAGTGATGATTGAACCCTTGTCAATTAAACGATAAGAATCTCTCTCTTTTTTTTCCTTGTCCAATAATTTATTTTTAGTTTTTCATCCGATGTTTTTCGGGATCGAGCATCGCAGAGGCCCAATTGTGAGGACGTGGGGTGATCTTATTAACATAATTACTTAATTCACAAGATTATAATTTAAATCTTAAATCTTACTTAAGAGATCTAGAATCTTATCTCATTATATTTTTTTTTGATTATAATGCCCAGCTAAGACTATTTTCAACTTTTTCTTGAAAATGTTTGTTAATTATTTTAAATATTTTAGATAAATCATAAATGAATTTTTACGTGTGACGTTTGATGAGTGATTGGAAAGAAGTTGGATAGAGAGGAGGTATATATATATATATATATGTATATATATATGCTTTAATTATAAGCTTTCCTCGTCCGTCTGTCACATGAAACCTTAGCCTGTTTGGTCACTCACATGTCTACAGGAATATAATAGGATAATAAAATATTTGAATGATGTGACTATGCTCAAACATGCACACAAACCATCAATCATATAAAAAAGTAGATTATTAAATAACCATATATTAATTAATATTATTCCCTAATTATTTCTTCTGCCTAGACTAGAGAGGTATATATATGCATGGTACATATGCTGCTGTTTTGTAATGATTCTCTTATGATCTATCTATGTGCTTCTAATTAACTATAAACCTTTCGGTTGCTTATAATTAAATTAATCTGGTTATAATTAACAAATAAGAATCATTGTGATTAAGGAAAGATTAACTTTTAACAGAATCTGCAAAGAATATGAAAAGTTTCTACAAGTTGGTCACTCTTATCTCAAAAATTGTAGAAAAGTTTCGGGATTTTATATTATTCATATAAAATTTATGAAAATCGTGTAAAAATAAAGATTTTGTATGAATAATGAAGTTTTAGGATTTTTTTTTAAAAATAGGATTAATTTATAATTACACTAGCTAACTCTTAGATATATATAATAGATGTAAATTTCCCTTTTTAGTTATATGATGATCTTATATAAATTTGACAGCAATGGTTATTCCAAATTAAAGGTTGCTAATGCATAGAGTTACCTAATCACACTTCCATATTTAGCTAAATTCTCATCAACTATTAGGTTTCAATTTTGGGAAATGTCAAGTATGGTAGTACAATCATAATTGACACATTGGATAAGCTCCACTTGAGCCATTCATAATGTTTCTTTTAAGAAAGAATATGGTTTCATTCACTGCAAGACAATGAATTTACTCAAATAATCATACATCATAATCCACATATTAGGTCAGTATACTAATTATGTCATTAAAAATATGCATATCACAAAATTTCAGTTGATTTAGTGAAATGAGACATTAAATTCCTTAAGTCTAGGATTCAAACTCTAATTTGGTAGCTGGATTGGAAAAATCACTTTCAACTGAACCTTTGCAGTACCCAAATCCGAAAAAAACTGGATAGAAAATTTAAAAATAAAAATAAATTTTCGGAAAATGTGTTTATTTATTTTCCAAAATGAATCCAAACAAATAACTTGGTGCTACTTTTTCACCCATGATTTCATGGGTCATTTCATCCTACCCACTTGGGTATGAATTGTGAGTCGTTAGATCATAATTTGATGATATCATAAAGTATAATAAAATAAAATGATGATATCATCAAATATGATCTAATAGCTTAGGATGTAGTTGGATATATACCCAACAAAACAGGATCACATGAACCCGATTTCATAATAGAAATTTTTTCAAATTAATCCTTTGTGCACATCCAGATGATTAGACTACACATTGATCCTTTGAAGTTGTCACTTCAACGATGTTTCCATGAATTGATTGAACTTCTTTGGTACTATTCTAGTCAATAAAATCAACTTTTTACTGATCTTTCTTTTACTCTTCTCGTGCATCATATTTCAACATTCAACATTTTTCTTACAATCCTAGAAGGAGCAATATCCGAATTAAAGATTTTCGAATTAGGTACACAGAGATACGAGAAGATACGATAGGATACAAGGAATTGATTGGTTTCGCAAAAAAAGTGAGAGTACTTCACTCACTCAGAGTGGCCAACAAAAACTCAAAACATTATTACAACATGTAATTAGATATATATTAAATGACATTTTTCCATGACCCTACTGCTAAAACAAGGGGCCATTTTCATAGTCTAATTGATATATATATTCTATCTAGACACCAATTTCTTCATACTTCCTAAACTGCCACAATTCATCAGTATTCCAAAAAGAATTTCCCAACTCATCTCCGAACCAATCGACCTCCGCCACGTGGCATCCCGACATGGAAATATCTTCTTGCATGCCATAGTAATGATGATCATCAAATGAAGTACTTTCACAGTACTGAATATTATTACCACAAGAGCTGGTTAAACTTGGTAAATTACAATCTGCTGCAGGTGCAAACTGCTGTGGGATATATATTGAATTGTTGCAGTTACTGTCCGAATGGTAATTAGTTACCACGTTGGTGCTGGGAAGAGGGGCCTGTTTGCAAATTACTGGTGAAGGAGGGGCTGAGGAAGAAGTTTGATTTTGCTGATTCATTTTTTCCATTAATCTAGGCATCCAAAACGTGCGAATTGCTTCCAGGAATTTCTTGCTGTTGGAATCAACTTTTAATTGTCGGGCCTGTTTTTGCACCCTGGTCCTCCAGTAGTTCTTTATTTCATTGTCAGTCCTCCCTGGCAAATGTTGTGCAATTCGTGACCACCTGCTTAATTTAAAAGGACCATTTTTTAGATTTAACTATATGATTATTAAAATGAAGAAAAAGGGTTCAATTTAAAGTGAAAATAATTACCTATTTCCCCATTTGGAGTGGAGTTCAAGTATCAAAAGCTGTTCATGTGGAGTGAGATTTCCACGCTTAATGTCAGGCTTCAAGTAATTCAACCATCTCAATCTGCAGCTTTTCCCTGTTCTCTTAAGCCCTGCAAACAAAGACAAAAAATACTTAAAGAAAAGATTTCAAAGATTGAAATTCACACACCCAAGAATGTGAAAGTGTGTGAAATTAATAAATAAGTATAATGATTACCAGCACATTTGGCTAAGGAATTCCAGCGGCCTTCACCATTGCAGCTTATATACTGAATAAGAAGATTGTCTTCCTCAAGTGTCCATGGTCCTCTTCTAAGCTCTGATTCATGCAAACCGCTGCTTGTGCTTTTAGCATCAATACTTGTACCTTCACTCATATTCAAGATATATCAAGAAAATTATTTAGAGAAAATTAGGATCGATCGGAAAAAGAAAGGAAAGATTTTGAGAGAAGTTTTGTTTTTGCGTCCAACTCGAAGCTCACAAAACAGGTTTTATAGTAGTTGTCAACGAGGTTTAATTTATTTTTAAATTTATTAAAAAAATATTAAAAGAAAATAAGAAAAAGTGGAGCCCATTTTGAGAGTATCGATCGATCTCCACATGATATGAGTTTCTTTTGTTTTTATAACACTTTAATGATGGCCACATAGAATTTTCTTTGATTTGAGATATATGCAATGAACAAAGAGGAATACTCTTTGAGTGAGCAATTGATCAGCATCTAAGTCTGCGGGAACTCCACCCACAATTTCAATTCTTATTTTCTTTAAAAATATTGAAAGTTGTATTAATTAAATTTGATATGGACTTCAATTCTTTTGGTCAATTTTATAAATTTTCATATAAATATACGAAAATAACAATTTCGGCCCCAAAAAATTTGATTAAAATTTTAATCTTGCCCCCTAAATTTGAGTTCAAGAAGTACTAAAAGTTAATGATGGATATTAGTATAAAAATAAATCGTGTTATAAAAAAAAACTTCAAAAAAAGAAGAAAAATTAAGGTCTTTTAGTGGGGGTGGCACGCGATGAGGCAAGTTGCATGCTCTTTGTGTTTTGTCCTATGAAAACGATGTTTTGTATGACGAGTAACATGAAGTGCTATTAAAATGACTTCTGAATTTAGTAACGGCTATGATTTTTTTTGGGATAATTACATTTAAACCATCTACTTAGGAAAAATACAGTACGAGTACCCCTTGTAATATTGGAAATTATAAAGACACATTCTCGGATATGACTCTGTCTAACACTTAGGTTCTGCCGTTAGTCATTTTCTTGTTTCCAAGCAGATATGTTAACGTTTTATTAACTGGACAACAACTTAATCACTTCGCTCATTTCATATATAGCATACACTATAAAAATATATTATGGGTAATTTAGTCATTTTACAACTTTTTGTTAAATTTTTTAGATTTCTGTTAGGGTAAGAGAATCTATCTGTAATTTACAATAGTATATGGGGTCTTGCTGTATTTTCCTTTAAGTCAAGGGGGTGTAAGTGTAATTATCCCTTTCCTTTTTCTTATCTTAAGCCCATTTATGTGGGTCGAGTCGGGTCAAACCACTTAGTATAAATCTTTCCCTATTAAAGGGAGATGCGTTCGCAGAGAGACTTGAACTCGAGACCTCTGATGCATAGTAACGAACGGGTAAACTATAATATTTAGTGATTGTTAATTGGTAGTTATCTTGTGTCATTGCATGGCTAAAGTACGTAGATTAGGTTAATCTTGATTAAGAATTTTCTCCCTTCTAGATTGATTTATCGATTTGACTTTTATAGTCAAATGACTCAAATTTAATAAAAAGATTATAAGTTACATAATTTCCCTAGAAGACAAAAGGTACGTACATGATCATGCTATTATATTACCCCATGCTACTCTTAGTTCATAATTGAATTATCTACAAATTAAATATCCACTATTATTTATGGAATTCAATAAGCCACAAGATCCAAATAGAAAAACATAAGTAATTATTGTATAATAATTAAACTAAACTATCAATTTTGACTTAAATATGGAAAATTATGTTTTCTTCTATCATCACCATAGAGATGGCTGAATAGGAAGGAATTAACTAGGAAACACACAGAGAAAAAGAGAGGAAGGAGAAATCACGCTAGCTAGTTCTTGAAAATGAAATCCAGAAGCTAAGTAGTGTCTTTTTATGGGGAAGCGATTTCTTTGTTTCTTCGTTTTCATGGAATTTCTATACAAAGAAACGTGCTTGACTGGTATGCATGTTTAATCCCTATTCTATTAAAAACGTGGAAATTAATTCGGTCTGATAAGTAGGGCGGCAGCTAACTGTATATTGCTAATATAATAATTACGAAAACCATTTAACTTACTATATAAAAAATAAGTGATAATTTAAATGGAATTTGCAACCTTCAATTCGAACTGGAATTGTTGAGAACCATGGAAGTGTAGGCCTGGATCATATTTTGTCATCAAATTGTCAATCATGATACTACTATAGCAACTATTTTGGACTGAAAGATGAGGTCATATATATTAGGGTTGGTAGGAATTTCCTTCCCCCTAAATTATTTCTACTGAATAATACTTATACTAGTGTTAAAATTTAAAATTCCATTTTCCAAAAAATAATATCATTTTTCTTTATATTTTATCTATGAAACACGGATACGATACGACACGGATATAGGGACACATATTTTTTTTCTACATTTTACACTAAAGAAGTGTCGGACACAAGTGTTGGACACGACACGATACGGCTGGGTAGAATTTGTAGAAGTGTTTGTGCATCATAGTATTTTATATAAATATAAATCGCGTGGTTCGAAGATTAAATTTTCTGACTATATCCCCACTAACAATAGAATCTTAATTACTTTAATTTCTTTAATTATTGCACTAAGCAAATATAACATCACGAGCTATATACATGTGTATTTATCTCTATGGACTTAAGATTAATTATTTAGATATATGTATTTGATAAAATTCGAGGGAGTAAATAAGATATATATGAAATAAAGTTTAGGGGTGAAAACTGCAAATAACTCCAATGTTTCCATAAATTAAATCAACGACGTCGTTGTCAGATACTATCATTTTCCACCATTTTTATGTTACATGACAAACTTTGTACAAGCTGTCGATCGATCGAACAGACTTTGAAGTATCTAAATATCCACATTGTGCTTAGGAAAATCATAAAAATTACAAAGTGACCACATTATAACTTAAAATATAGCTAGGAGCTTCTTAATTGGTGGGGGCCGGGACCGGGGCCGAAAAGTGATGATATGAAAATTGAAGTGGATATAACTAAAGGTAAGATATATAGGATGAGAATCAATTATTGAAGTGGATTAATGTATGTGTTGGCACACAACAATACGGACTATTCCATTGCCACATGACCTAATCAACCTTAAAGTATATATTTAGCAAGTACTTATTCTAAGCTGGTAGAGTTTTTCCAAATTTAAAAAAAAAAAGGGTGTTTCTGTATTTTTTTAGCTTAAAAAAAAGCTGAAAACGTGAGTTTTATTTTGTTGTTTCTACTTAAAATAAGCTTGAAATATCATAAGAATGCCTTTTCAACTTCTATGTCCTACTTTAGATTCTCCAAATTAAACCAGAAACATTTTGTAAATCCCCCTTAAGTTCTATAGATCATCAAGATATGTTCACTATTTTTTCGCGATTCATTTATACTAGCTCTCTATATAACATCTATATATCAAAACGACGTATTCTCAACATTTTTCTCAACCGCGCGCAATATACGTTCTCGAGCAATCGAGATGGAAAATGTAAAGAGATCTAGTACAAAGGAACAAGAGTACTTGTATTTCCTAGCTGTGTACATGTTATTCAACTAGTAATTTCTTATAACTCGTTTGTTATTGATTTTAGCAGTCATATAATTTCTTTGAGGGAAATTATTGTGAACTAGAGGATATATATATAGACATGCATGCGGCATGCATCTGAAGATATTTTATTTTGATAAGTAAAGCAATTAAGATGTTTTCTTATTTGAGTAATATGTAGTCTACTGTCAGAGATTGATGATGCTTTGTCGTTTATACATTTTTGGGTGTAAGAAAAAGTAGCTAAGCTAGATACTTTTCATGTGACCTTACAAGTGTAACTCCTCGTTCATGATCGATCATGAATTAATCCTGCAATATATAATAGATTCAATGGAGATGGATAATTGGATATGGAGATCATCATGGACTATGTAATGTGTATGATGTGGAACCAATGAAGGATTTTAAGTGTTCAAACTTTACTAGTTTGCTGCATTTGGAATGAAGAGGTACAATTGATAGCTGTTAAAGTAAGGTTGAATTGATTACAATAAGGTTTCCCCTTATTGTAATTTAGTTACTCTATTGCAGAAATTACAATAAATATCTCCAGATTTCACTTTATTACAAAAAACTCCCTGATACTATATAATATGAAGGAAAAAAATGCAAACAATTGGCCTATTTCGAGAAGTTTTTATATTAAAATGAAATATCAGGGAGTTTTTTACAACTTTAAGTCTCTCTTTTTATATTTGTAGTATCATTCAATATGAAATCAACCATTAATTACACTCCCTAAAGTGGAATATCTCAGAAATCAAAAGTTGAATTTGTGAGGAAACTTATTATATCAATATATTATATTTTGACAAATCATATAATAGAAACCAACATTGTGTGGCTCAGTTGGCAACACAAGCTGAGTTTGTGGAAAGAGCCTCAGGTTCGATCCCCGCTAAACACATTTGTTGGGAGGGGTGAAGAGCCTTAACTGTAACTAAGTCCTAAACTGGATTAAGGGCCCTCAATGTAGGATTACGCGAACCGGTAATTTACACAAAAATAAAATAAAATAAAAGAAGACCTCTAAACTTCAATAAATTTGTGTTGTGAGGGAACTTGTTAAATAAATATACAAGTCACCTGTAAGCTTGGGAAGGAAATAAAGTTGGGCTTTTATGAACAAAATTTGGATTCGGAGATAACGCGGCCCAAATTGATGGGCCAAAATTGGGCCAATGTTTCAAATTCTTTCACACTTTTCATTATCACAATTCACAAGCCAAGCACGCGACAACATAACAGCGGCAAACGCGAAAGCCGTTGGCCGTTAATAGCAACGTTAGCAGCATAAACCTTAACGCCCGGAAAATCGAATAATGCACAAAATTGTGCCCCAATTTACAACCTACTACAAATTTCTCACTTTCAGCCAATCTCAGTGACGAAAATGCTTCACTCTTTGATCACCCCCAGCGCTCACTTGATAGCTCCGAAGTCACGTGCCTGTCCCTCCACCGCCCTGGTTTCCCGTCCGTCTCCGATTTTTCCGGCCACCATCCGCCGGAATATCCCCTTACTGCCACCTGTCATAAGATTTTTATCCTCTGGGATTAGGAGTTGCAATGCTGCTGCGTTTGACCTTAAAGGTGGCAAAGGGTACTTGAAAGTTTCTTGTAATTATCGAAATTGAATGTCTTTGATTGAGAAATTTTGGTTTCTGAAGCGACTATATATAATAGTTGAACTTTTGATGGGGTTTTGTTATTTTTCTGAAATGGTGATGGTTTTAAATTCTGGAATTTTCTTGTTCATTGCTCCAAATGAGGTAATATTTGTGGCAATTTCATTCTAATCATGAGGTTTGTAGTTTAGTTCTCAGTCTTGATTGCATCGAAATGCTTATAGTTTGGCTCCAAAATTTTATTATTTTTTTGTTTAATTTTTTGTTGCATATTAAATTATTCACCATGTTCTATAAGCAGTGAAGCATCTGAGTAATGTTGCTTTCAGAAATTTATAAAGTTTATGTTTCTTTTGGTTTTCAGGATGAACAGTTTCCATGAAGTAGAATTTAAAGTTCGAGACTATGAATTGGATCAGTATGGTGTTGTAAATAATGCAATTTATGCAAGCTATTGCCAGCATGGTGAGAGTGAGACTTCTTCTCACCATATATCTTTATCTCACGCAATTTAATTTAATGTTTTCTCTCAAAACTTTCAATAAATCTTATGATGAAAAATTCCATGTAATATATGAAAAAGGTCGCCATGAACTTTTGGAGAAGATCGGTGTAAATGCTGATGCAGTTGCCCGAAATGGTGATGCATTAGCTTTGACAGAATTGTCCCTCAAGTTTCTTGCACCTCTAAGGGTATAACGATGATTATTGATACGAAATTTCATTTATTTTCAAATATATACCTGAATTATATACTTTCGCATGACTTGAGGTTTGCCCTAATTACGCAAACATATCCGAGATTTAGGAAATTACAAAAACATACCCTGTTAAAAGAACTCATTGCACCTGTTAAGTAGCTGGATGGATTTCAGAGACATCCATTCGATAAAGTCTGATTTCATGTTTACATTTTAATATGAAAATCAAGAACATAACGTGAAAGTGCTCTTTTTCATCAAGGTTCCGTAACGGCAGTTAGAGTCTAGGGCATGTTTCTGTAATTTCCCAAACCTCAGGGTATGTTTGAGTAATTATGTCAATCCTCAGGGTATGTGAGTGTAACTATCCCTAATAATTTTAATCACTTTTAATGTTTGTACAGAGTGGAGATAGGTTTGTAGTGAAGGTGAGGGTGTCCGATTCTTCTGCAGCTCGGTTGTTCTTTGAGCATTTCATCTGCAAGATACCTAACCAAGAGGTATTGCATATTTCTGGGATGCATAAATCAGGTGGGGATGCCATTTATGCACCAAATGTTCAGATTTAATCACATCTTTAAAAAAATACAAAATGTGGTCAAATTCTGAACCATTTGCTGCATATGTGCGGTCATACACATAACTCATTATTTCACAGTTGTAAGAAAATTTAGAGAAGGAATTCAAAATGGATTTATCCTAATATCGTAAATTGTTTTTTTTTTTTTTTGTGTGTTTATTCAGCCTATATTAGAGGCGAAAGCGACCGCAGTTTGGCTGGATAAGAACTATCGTCCTGTTCGTATACCGCCTGATGTGAGATCTAAGTTCGTTCAGTTCATTCGTCATGAAGAAGCTTAGTGATGTGAAAATTCTTCAATCATTGTTCTTAATAATTCTTTCTTTAGTGGGTTCCTTGGAAGTATGCTGAAAATTTGTATACTTTTGTGGCATTTGGATCTTGAAATTGCGGTGATGCCTTTCCTATTACAATCCCCAGAATCTTGGAGAAAAAATATATATTCAGTTAAGTTTCTTGATCAGATGTGATGTCTATTTTTCTTTTATTTTTTTTTAGATTTTTCAGTTATATGTACAGAACTTTTCTATCTGGTTATCAGAGTTCCTGATATAAGCGATGCATCATTGAAAAATATTATCTTGCGAATTGAACCATTAAGTATGAACCTCTCGCCAAAAGGATATAAAATGGATGCTTCATACAATATATAGTCATCTGAATTTTCTCATATCATTTCTGAATTTTTCTATCATAACAACTCAAAAATCATCTCAGAGACAAAATTTTAATCCATGCCTCAATCAATATACACAACTATGTCCCTGAATGTGTAAAACACATTCAGATAATTACAAACCCCCTCCCCCCCTCCCCAAGGTTTGTTTGTTTTACAAAAAACACACTCAGACCTTGAAAATTACAAATACTCCCTGAGTCAATGATTGTCAAATGATTTTCCGCTAGTTTTAGGGGGGGTATTCGTAATAGTTTTCAAATCTCAGGGTAATTTTTGTAACGTTTCAAGGTTCAGGGGTGTGTTTTGTAAACAGAGTAAACCTCAGGGGTTTCATAATTGACCCAAACATATTTTATCACAATCTGGACAACCAAAAACTAACTAGGAATCCTTGAAATATGAGAGGCAAGATCATGTTCTCCAGATATCTTGAGATGTTTGATTAAATTCTCAGCAAGAGGAGCTTTCACCTGAATTCTCCCCTCAACCATAACATCAACAACTTTTCCAGCTTCTGCAAAACAGCTTTCTTGACAAAGCCCATCCAACAAAACCGAATAAACATCAGAATCGATGCCCACTAAATTTCCCGACTTTTCAAGAACATCAAACAAGAAAAACCCATCCAATACCCGTCTTTCCAAAACCAACCTTTTAATAACACAGCTTGAAGCTGAACCCTTAGGCCTGATCCCACGAGCCATCATCATCCTAAACATCTTCTCACTCTCCTTGTATTTTCCACCTCGCGATAGTGACAGTACAAGCAAATTATATAACTCGTTTTCAAATCCATTTCTACTAAACTTATCAATCAATTTACATGCTTCATCTATATGCCCTTCTTTTGCAAGCCCATCAAATATAGCAACAAAAGCTACTCTATTAGGTTTGATGCCAAAATCATTCATACGGTTGAAAACCGTTAAAGCCTCTTTTGCCTGTCCTTTTTGGACAAAGCCGTTTATCACACTTGTGTACGTTATGACATTTGGTTGAGAAGCCTCATTTTCTTTCTCCATCCCATTTAAGAACTCCATCGCCATGTCCAAATCCCCGTGCCTACAAATCCCATCAAGAATTGTGGAATAAATAACGGCATTTGGTGTGCATCCTCCCCGTTTCATATCTTTAATAATCTCAAAAGCGTTTTCTAACCTTCCAACATCACAAAATCCCTTAATAATGGAAATATATGTGATCATATCAGGATAAAGATCAATCAACCCCATCTCATTTAACAATCCCATTGCTTCATCTAACTGAGATTTCTCCACAAGTAATCTAATCACCACATTGTAAGAAACTGTATCAGGCCTCAGGTTGAATTCCTTCATTTTCCTCAGAACCCATAACCCCAAGTTTGCATCTTTAGCTGCTCTACATAAATTCAAAATTGTTTTAAACATTTTGACACTAACAACGTAACCTTCAGCCAAGTATGCATCTATAAGATTGGTAATAACTTGTGGGTTTTTCTCAACGTCCAGCAATTTACAAGCTTTGCTATACATATATGATGTGTGTCTATGAGTTGGATGAAGGGCTGCCCAAATAAAGAATCTGACTCCTAATTGGGGTTTATCGATCGCGCACCTTTCTAATACTTGAGTTATGCATCGAGAATCCAGTTTGGCTTTCACCGTGTATAGGTATTTTTCGACGTTGGAGTCGTCTTTCAACAAATGGGTCAGGAATTTTTCAGCTGCTGTGGTAGAGTAGGTGCTGAAAAGGAGGAATTTGTTGAGTGAAAAATTAGGGGTTTTGGGTGTAATTGAGGAAGAGTGCCGAATGATGGAGATGGCAAGTGACATCGATAATGTGAATCTCTGAGCCCGGCGGCGGAGAAGATGGAGGCGGTTGGCCGGCAATGGGGGCCGAAGGTTGGTGAGGGATTGACTAGGGTAAGAGCATTTCTGGGGAGGAAGATGGAGAAACTAATTAAAATCACTTTTTAGTAGCGGGCTGAGCAAAATTCCCTAATACCAGAGCAATATTTCCTCAAAATGACCAATTTGCCATTTTTGCCCATCGATTATGCTTTTCAATTGCACTTTACTAGATATTGACAGATATTATTCATTCTCTCCCTTTCATTATGGGCGGTGTCTCTTCATTTTCTATTTATATTTTCTTTTATTTTCATAATTTTTTATTAGTAATAAATCCTCTTATGTTAGTAGTTCGTTTGGATATATAAACCAAATAAAATTCTGAATGGCATATTGGCATGTCAGTCGAACCACAAATTTTTTTTTTCCTAGCAAACAATCCCTTAAAACTCTATTAACTATGAATATGAAGACTTAGATCAAGTCTGATTTAATTTGGCTCATGGACTAGGCTAGGGAGGACAAAAAGGACATATATCAATGCTCATATTGAAAGGTTGTCGATATTATAAAATTCTAAAGCAGTTTATTTAAACGTAAACCCAGAAATGAAGCCAGTTGCTTCAATATATAAAAACGCCAATACAAATATTCTTTGGAATACTGAGCATAGCAAATTAAATATGTGGCCAATCTATGAATAAAACAAATTATTAGAATGGAAATCTTTGCATTTAATTTTTCTTGAAAATGATTTTTTTTTTTTTGCATTTTAACGCTGGTCTTTTAGCTCATAAATTACGTCATCATTTGTTGCATTGGAGGTGCCATTAGTAATTGCTGATTCTTCTGCCGCTGCTGCTGCTGCTGCTGCTGCTGCCTGGCCGCATTCCCCATCCAACCTAATCACAAAATATAACCCATTTTAATTCAATTTGATACAAAAATATCCCTCCTTATTTCATGTTAACCTACTCTTCTTCTTTTTCATTTTTAACATTTTCTAATTTATTCTTATTTTCTTTTCCTAGAGTGTATTCTTGTTAAATTATATTTTTTTAATAATAAACTCAAAATTTTTATCATTTCAAAACAGTAAATTTTGTTAGAACTTAAAGAACTATGTTATCAGAGTCATTTTTAGAATTAACAATAATAAAATAAGGATATAGTGCCATTAATTAATAATTTATGAAGTATAAATATACATTTCCTTTATAATTTGTGAAAGAAAACTACAATAAATATCAATTAAATTAGGTAATTGATAACATTTTATACATAAAACTAATACTAAAATTGAATAAAAAATTATAAATTATAAATATATATTATTTATTATTGTATTTAATACTCTAAAGACTCCAAAAAATGATAAATAACTTGATTTAAAAAAAAAATTCAAAAGATGATAGGTTAAATAAGAAAGAAAATGTTAAAACAAAATAAAATAGTAATAATCTATCAAGAAATTAAAAGTAATAAGTTAGCAAGAAATAATAAGAAGGAATATTTTTGTCATGTAACTATAAATTCGAAGTGTGAATAACAACTTGGGAGTGTAAATAACTACTCCCATTCACACAAGAAAAGTGAAAATTGATACAATAATGAATAACAATGTAAAAATTATCTCAAATGCTGATAGAATTTTCTTAGCTTTCTCACACAAATTATTTTCACAATGTATAGGGGTCTAATTACAGCGGTTTAGGTGTAATTTATCATAGTATAGGGGTGTAACTGTAATTAAAACAAATCCAGGAGGCCTAAATGTAAATCACCCTCAACAATATTCATAAGAAAAACAAGTGAAAATTAATGAAAACTAGTGACAACTTAATGAATAGATCAGCTGACATAATAATTTGTGGCTCAATGTTAACGTTGTTTGTTAATGCTGCAGATTTTTGTGGCTTCTGGAAATCAGATTGTTGCTGATCATAATTAACTTGAAGCTGGTTTTGCTGATGCGGCTCATCTGTTTGATGAAATTCCTGAAACTGAAGACCTTGGCAGTATTGTGTTGCATTTGTGTCGACGCGTCCCATTTTCTGTGCCATGATCTCTGTCTTTTGATCTATGGTAAGCTATAAATAGAAATTTAAAGCTAGCTAGTGGGGCTATATATTTTAATAGTTGTTCTCAATATCAGTATTCAACATTCAAAATACTAGATCTTTTTAGTAACGAAAATTTAATTATGTTTTGGCCACTTAATATCTGTTTTGTCCCTTTGTCACTGATTGATTGTGATATATACAACTGTTTATTAGTTAAGTGAAAATTAATTGCAATCTAAACATAATCGAGTTACGTTTGATTTAGCGAAAGTAGAATCAAGAATATTTGCAATTTTGAGGGACATCTTTTGTTGGTCAACAAGACATAAATCAACAAGTTTGTGAAAAATATATTGTTTAATGGTTGTTAAGATCAGGACTAATTCAAATCCAATTAGAATCATGTTGATAATTAAGTAGCTGGATCAAATAAATATTCTCTAATAATTAATATATATCCCTAATCACAGTTGACAAGAAGAAGAAGACCAACTTAGTTGCAGACATTGAGTTGACTTTATATATTCCCATTTCCGAAGATTAATATAATATGATTAATTGTGAGAGGTTGACTTTGTTAACAAGGAGTTTACTTTGTATATCATCCCTTGCCTCGTCCCCTCCCTTCAATTTGCATTAGTTTATTTCGCATATTTGTCAGATAATAGTATAATACAGTGAATACACTAGAACTTTGAATTATTCAATGATTTTCCGATAGTTTTAGAGGTATTTCTTATGATTTGTAAACCTCAAGATAATACTTCAAAGGTTCAGCCTTTGAGGTGCTTTTCATAAACGATAAAAACCTCTATCGTATTCAGCTATTGATCCATAAAAAAAACTCCATGAATAAACCCTTGTTTGATTGCACCTATATCATCAGTATGTGAAAGAAACTATTACATGGCAGATATATATAACCGTTTCATTGAATTCTACATGAAAATTAATAAAGTTCCATAGATCGTAATAAGATTAAATAATATTGAGGAGTAGAAGAAGATAGATTTTCTAAATAAAAGATCGATCATGTGAATATCCGATTAAGAGTTGCTGCAAGGCGTACACCTGCTTGTGCTAATTTCAGTTCCACAATAGGTTCTCGCGTCTCAAAATACGGATCTGCAGCACAGCAAGCATATATTATTATTATTATTATTATTATTATTATTATTAAATTTTTATATTTGAAAATCTGTAATATAAAAATGAAATAACAAGTTATTAATTAAAGATTATTTTAAGAGGGAATTATACCATTGAGTACCGAACCAGAGTGCACCCCTTTATAAGCCCATTGACAAGCTGCTGTGATACTTTCTGCTGCATACCTGAAATTCAAACACATAATATATATATAAGAAGATTTTTTTTGTGTTTTAATTTTAAATATTATTTGTTTAATTATTTGCTTCTGTAATGTGTGAATTAATTTACATGTTTGGGCATGTTGTTTTGTTGTTACCACTGCAAGCCTCCCATCCATTGATTTGATTTGCCCATTTCGTCTTAATTTTGAGACAAAAAGTATGTATTACCAAAATATTAATTAATTTTTAGACATGTAAATATGATAATTAACACATTTTAATTAAGCGATATCATTAATTACCTTAATCTGATTTTGAATCTTTTTGACAAAGTCATTTAGAACATTTGAATGGTTGAGTAATCTTTCCTCTTTCTTGATCAAGTCGGTATCCCATATCTGCACAATAACCAAAAGAGATTATTACAACATCGTACCCTGAGATTCGAGTACTTCATTATGGATATACAATCTTGGGTTAAAATTCATTTCCATTTATATTATATATGTTCGATTAAATTATTGGCCGGTAAATATTCAATAATCAGGGTAGCTAGCTAATTACATGGTGCAGGGCGACTTGTTTTCTGTTGAACCAAGTTACTTTAATTGTGTTACCTCCTTTATCCGAGGCAAATCCAACATGCAATGGCTGCAATTTCCTAGATTAATTAGTTCGAATAACCCACATTTTATCTTTTATTAGATAATTAAATAATATTTTTACATGATGATATTATATGTATATTTACCTGATGAATGTCTCCTATGAAATGGGACAGGAATAGAAGAGCTTCTGTGAGATTATCTGAGATTTCAATATGATCACTTAACATTCTTTAATATATCTAATTAAGCAGAAAAAAAAAAGCCCATATATTTTTCTTGAAAAAATCTAATTTAATTACAGTGGGGATGTTTATCCTGGTGGCTCAAAAGCTGATTAGTGTAATTGTTGATTGCTCCAACAAGGCATCTTCCCATGGCTCCATTTCTACCCTTACAATCCCCTGTAAATTGTAAGTGTGAAAAGCCCAAAAGCACTTATTATAAACTTCTACAAGATAAGTTGAAAGATTACTAAACTGTTATATCTATAGGAGCAAAGATTATTCGGGGTGTTGATGTAATGCAAGTCTGATGACCAGTGATAACGAAACTTGATTCTATCAGCCCAGGGGCATAATTGTCCTAAATCATCTTTTCCAGAAGCTGGAAGCAAGTTTCTAACAGCTTCCGCTGCAGCTTTGCTTAAGCGTGCCTGTACGTAACAAATATGTAATATCTTACAAAAATAAAATATATATATGCTATGAATAATTGAAAGAGAGAAAAACCTGAGCAATTCTGCAGACGGCTATATGACCATCATATCCCCAACCACAAACAAATGGAATTAAAATTAAAAATGATGTTAGTTGAAATAATATATGCACAAATACTACTCTGCCACTTCCCATTTTTTCTTTTGGTTTTTTTTCCCTGATACCTATATAGATGTCATGTGTAATGTTATATATGTGTGTGAGTTCATTAATTTTAGGAAAATTACACTCACCTACCTTTAATTTGATCTAATTACGTAAATATATCATGAGGTTTGAAAAATTACAAAAATATATATATGCTGCCAAATAATTTTTATTACATTCATTAAGTGGTAAGACGGGGACAATTAACCAATCGATAACAAATGGTTTTATTTAATTTTATAACAAGAAAATGAACATAACATGGATGTGCTCTTTGTCATTAAGAAAAAAAGACTCTAACAATAATTAGAATTCATGGTATATTTCTGTAATTTTCAAATCTGAATATATGTTTATGTAATTAAGTCAAATCTCGAACATGGGAGTGTAAATATCTCTTAATTTTGTGACAAAATACTTTGTGTATTTCGTGGTAAAAATTGGATATCAAAATTAGGAAGACAATTTGCGAACATATTTTTGAGAAGGGAAATCACAATAAATTTCAATATTCAACTTTAAAAAAGAGGCTAAAATAAAGTGAATATGTACGTACGTTCCATAAGAACAAGTAATGTTTGATGAGAAATAGTATTTATGACTCACTATCCTTGTAAATTAATTGGATATGTATGTATTAATTAAGTGATCTGACTACACATGATTTTACTAATCTTTCACCCCAAAAGTACTTTCAAATCAAACTATCATGACCTGCAGACGAAATCAGATTTAACGTAACTCTAAAAATGGTGTACGTGGACCAAAATCATTTTTCTTCTGTTTTTTTTTTTGAAGAAAAAATCATTCTTCAAATCAGATCATTTTTATCAATCTCTCTTTTCTAGATCTCTTTCCTGAAACTTGAAACGTGCGCGCATCCATTGGTTTTATAGTAATAACTTGGTTTTTATCTTTAAGAATCACTCTCTAAACACTAAGGGTGGTTTGTGTAGTGTACTCAAACTTGTGGACATCAACTCATGTAATATAACTATTTCCGAGGGGGTTTATGAAAAAAATTATTCCCCTTGTACTAGCTTTTATCCAAAAGTCTCCATTGCCATTGCCATTGCCAACCATCAAAAGAGGTATACCACCCAGGCCAGCCACTATAAAATGATAGCCAAAGAGAGGAGCAATAAGGGAATAGTTGATGTTGAACTGTCGAAATAATGCAGTCTACAATGAATCTGATTTATCTTCTGATCTTCGATATTCAGGTTTCAGCTCATACGATCCTTGGTTGGCTCCCTTGTTGTTATACTGACACAAATTCTTGAGCATATCTTTCAGAAATTGCTGCAAGAGAAGTCCAATAAAATTTGACTTTAGTATGTGCAATATACCATAATCTATACAACATGATGTCCATTTTACCCCAAAGAAAAACCCGAAATTACTGAAAACTCCCTGGCCCGTTTCTTTCTTCGTCTGAGCAAAATGATTGGTTGATCTTATAAAGAGAGGGATTATAATCAGGGCAAATCTCCAGGGCAATAGATGTAATTTGCCCTAATAAGTAACCTTCTACTTATGCACAGACCTCAGGTTGATCTGTCTTCTGAATGAGTTGTTTCAATGTCCAATTTGGTTGTTTCTCAAAGAGCTTAAACATGATCTGTTCCATTTCTACAGGATCTCTTCTCGTTCGCTTTGTTTCTGATGCCTTCACTGGAATTTTCCTCTTCTCCTATTCACACGTAATTAACATAAGATCGATTTCATATATAAAACTTGATGAAAATGTATATGGCCGGCAATAACTTCTTTTATTGAAAACAAAGATAATGGCCGGTTGAGTACCGTTGATACAGAAGACTTCACATCAAACATTCCCGGCATGGGCCTCATACGCATTCCACTATCATCATCAATAATCTGTTTAGTTTCATGAAAAGAGAAGATCATCATAAATGGAATATTACATACTATGTTTTACCAAAGGAAAAAATGCAATAAGTAACCTGTATTTGTCTAGTTCTGGTCATATATTTATTAGTCCTCTCTCGGCATAGCTTCGCATAGTCTTCGATATTTTCGTTATGAGGCTTCATGTCGAATTTATGATAGATTTTTCCCTCCACCGAAGGCTTCCCTACATAGGCATAGGATTTCACTCAAGAAAACATAATATGAAGAAATGAATTCTTAATTATAACGAATCATCTTTATTTTTTTTTTTTTATTCTTTCCTTTTCATGAATGACAAGTGAGTTTTACGAAGATTCATGGGAGAAATAATCTAAAGTGCGTGGGAAACTAGCAAGCAGCGCACAAGAGCCAGCACCTTACGCTTTTTAGTGTTTTAGTTGAACTTAATAGATTAATCATAAGCTTGAACTGTGATAGAAAGCACCATAAAGTAAAAGAAAGATCAATGGAGAGGTGTTACTTATCATTCGAGCATAATATATTCTCTCTGAAAAATATTATATCAGCCTCATTTCTGTAATAAGACAGACTACATTAAAGACAAACTGTCTTATTTCAATAGTCAAGTAGAAGGAATGTTTTATCAAGATCATGTCAGATCAGAGAAAATGATAAAAGCAAAAATACAGCCATGAATAATGTGGTTCTTGGCCTTGACTGAAATCTTTTAACTGATTGGTAAATAAATTAATAATGCTTAGTATTAATTACAATTCTAAAGGGAAACTAACCTTGAGAAGACTCAGCAAACACAGACATAGGAATAAAATCAGTGGACATGTCCATTGAGTAGGATTTGGGCGTGTGTCTATCTGCAGTGCCAGCTAACTCCATTGTAAACTGATCATCAAATCAATAATTCATAAATATCTCACAGGAGTCAAATAAATTTTACTGCCATGTTAAAAAAGGTAAACGGTTTGTATATAACACAAATTAAAGAAGAAAGGTAGCTATCTGCACAGATAATACTTTGCACGTGAAATATAGAGAACATAACGCCTAAAATATACAATACTCAACCTTAGCAAAGTATATATACCACCAACTCTCAACTACTACTTATAGGGCAAAGTGTGAAGACAAAAGCTTCTACTTTGCATCTAAACTCCGTAGCCTGTCAAACGAGGACTCTAATATTAGGGTGGAAGTAAGTTTCCTTTGTTAGAATAAAGCTTTCCAGCGGCATGTGAGAGAAGAATCTACCATATTTCTATGAATTACTCGTTCAATACAAAGATCAGCATGATAAACTATAATAGGTGAACAGATTGCTAGAAAAAGCTAAAGTTACTTTCAATACAAAACGTACATGTACGGGGTAGAGATAAAACCTACAAAATCTTTTAACTGATATTGACATGTACATCTCATTTGATGTGATATTAACTAAATGAATTTAATATAAAGAGATAAACAATGAGTTTTTGTAAGCCATTCTTGAAATATTTTCTGTACAGTACCACCTAGCCCACACTATCACAGCAGATGGACATGATATGATCAATGCATCTAAATAACACCGAGTATATAAAATACGAAAGGGAGAAGGAAAGGGGGTTTTGGGAAGCGCTTTCGGAGTGGAATGACACCCCCAGTCTTAGTATGCGACCCAAGCGAAAGGAAACTGTCGTAAAGCGATTATGTTATGCTGGCACTCGGATCAAATAGTACATTAGTTAAAATAGACGACAATAAAATGATAATATAGGAAATGAGAAATAAATGACACGAGTATTTACGTGATTCGACCAAATCAGCCTACATCCACGGACAGGGGAGCAATTCCACTATAAGAAAATATAACAGAAATTTTACAACAATTAGAGAAAATATTCTCTAATTAAACCCAACGCCCAAGAGAATAACCTCACAATTCTCTCACAAGAATTTTCCCTCACATAGTGTTTCCCAAACTCTCTAATTCTCTCAAATCCCACAAGCCTTCAACTCTCGGTTTTCTTGCAATTTTCGGATCATCCTTCAAATGATCAAGGCTGCCTCTATTTATAAGTAATCATCTACAGCCTTTAGCATGCAATCATCCACCGCCTTTAACTTGTGTCAAACAATCATAGTACGTGGCTTTCATCTTTTCACCAAGAGTGATGACTTTGCAATTTAATTAATCAAGCATATAGCTTACTCATTAAGTCTTTCAATTTGTCACCATGCTTTGTGTAGAATATGCAGATGAGAGACGTGGCTTTCTTTATGCCACAATAATTAATTCAAGTCACTTTAACAGATTACATGGACAAGATTGTAGCACTTTCTTTGTACTTTTGTTTTCCTTGAATACATGTATGAATGATCTTTCCAGGAATGGAAAGAGGGATTATACATTAAGAGGTTAATCTACCAAGTTTTGAAAATAACTAAGAAGGTAACAGATGAACGAATGAAGCGGAGCAGAGTTATTGATGCACAACCCAAATGGAGAGCAGATTCTCTATCCCATCCAACAAAGAACACACGGAAATAATGTTAAGTTGCCAACCACTTAATACCATCTCAATTCTCAAAGAGGGGAATTTCAACAGAGAAGGAGGCATTGGTAATAAACATCTTTGGTTTCCCCCATAAACATAAATTATAAAATTAAAGGCGCACAATCAGATTTATATATGCCAAAATATGCAGCAAGTTGCTTCAATTGATAGAGTCACCTATAGTAATTGAGAGAAAGCTAAGCAATAAACACAAGCAAATACATGCATGCAAAATCACACTGCACACATGCACTAGCTAAGAGACTCGCCATAGCTCAAAAAACCTAGTCCATGCATTTTAATAGAGGAAAACAAAAACAGGAAAAGGATCAATACACTACAAATAACATTAGTAGAATCAAAATCGAGAACGGAAACAGCACCCACCACGTCAGCATTTACATGTACATTGTCCTCTATACGTACATACAGTATACCTGGGTAGAGGAGAAGTCATCATTTGGGAGCATCGGATCAACGGCCACAATGACTTTAGCGACGGTATGTCCGACGGAGGCGTCCGAGGAGAACGGCTGTGGAAGCGGTTGGTGGTTGTTCTGCATGGCGCGTGTGACGACGGGAGGGCACTTCATCAGCCACACGTGTCGCTCCGCCTTGCTGGTTTCCAAGTGGCTATTGTTACTACTCGTCATCGTCGTCGTTGTAGAGGCGGAGCCGTAGGCGTCGTTGTTGGGTTTCTCCGCCATGGAATGGCGAATGGCGAGGTGGTTTTGCTGTGAGAAATGTGATTGCTGTAAATCTCTGTTGATGTTGATATAAATATATCCAACAACTCATCCAAACATAACCGAAAATGAATCACGGAATACATGCTCAAATGTGAGATTAATCAAAGATCTAACTACTTATAAAGTTTCCTAGACTTATTCTTGTAGTTGATCGAGCTCTTCAATATATACTTCTTTTTATTTCAACTTGTACATTTACTTATTATAATATAGAATAGGCAAAAATACTAAAAAATCTGTAAAATGAACTTTTATATTAAAAAAATTCATGATAATTTTTGTTTATCTAAAAATACTACCCATTCTATAAATTTTTCATTCTAAAAAGTCCAAAGTTTAATTTTTAGACTAAACTACCCTCAAATACACTTTAGATTTAAAACATAATTAGTAGTTTTTATAATATTCTTTATCCTTATGTTTTTACTATAAATTTTATAAATAAAAAGTTTAATATATTAAATATTTTTGGAGAAAAATATTTTTTTAGTAATATATGTATATATATTAGAAAATAGTTTCTTAAATTTTATTTGTAAAGTATATTTAATTGAGATAATGTAATAAATTAAAACAAAACAAATTAAATTCTTGATAATTTTTTTTATTTTATACATTAATATACAAACAAAATTAATTTATAATTAAACAAAAAAAACTAATTTAAGAAATTAAACGGGAAAATTGTCAAGAAAATGGGTCAAAGTCCACATTTGAGTTTTTCGAATTGATAAATTGATGGAATGAGTATTTTAAATTAACAAAAATATTTATGAATTTTTTGGATATAAAAATTTATTTTAGAAATTTTTTAGTATTTTTTCCAATAGAATAAGAGAATTAAGTAATAACAATAATATACACTTCTTTTTATTTCAACTTGTATATTTAACTATTAATATAGAATAAGAGAATGAAGTAATAACAATAAGAAACCATTGCAATGACAGTGGTCGAATTGTGTTCGTGAATATTTTTTTTTTAATTATAATAGCAATAAGATATGGTTTGTGAATTAACATGATCTCAATTAAACCATTGGGGTTTGACCCAATGGCCACTAGATATTACTCCCAATGTGGAGGTTTGAGGTTTGATTCCGTGCAATGACAAGGATCGAATTTAAAAAAAAAAACACAAAAAAAACATGATCTCAATTATATATGTTTTGTAGTGTACTCAAACTTTTGAACATCAACTGTAATATAACAATTCTCGAGGGGGTTTAGGAAAAAATTATTCCTTTTGTACTAGCTTTTATCCAAAAGTCTTCGTTGCCAATGCCAACCATCAAAAGAGGTATACCAACCAGGCCAGCCACTATAAAATGATAGCCAAATAGAAGAGTTATAAGGGAATATTTGATGTTAATCTGTTGAAATAGTGCAATCTACTCTGAATCTGATTTGTCTTCTAATCTTCGATATTCAGGTTTCAACTCATACGATCCTTGGTTACTGGTGAATACTAATTGCAAATTGAATGTAAAATTCACACTTCATCCAAGCTGCATCACGTTCGCGTCAAATTTTACTCTCCCCCTCCTCTCTTTCTCTCTCTATAATTCTCCATCCTCGTCAGAATCAGAGAAAATTATCATTTTTGTCCCATAAACTACACTATTTTCTATTTTCGCCACACACATTTTTATGTTGGCCAATTTAGTCCCATAAAGTACAAAAGTTGGCCAATTATGTCCCAATGGTCAATTTTCGTTAAATATTAACAATGGCGTACGTATCCGTTAAAAATCAGAGTTAGATTAAATAAAATTATGTATAAACTTCATCATATGTGAGACAGTTTGGTCAAGTAGTCTAAGGTGCCACATAAAGGGGAATAGATCTTGAGAAATAAGTAAAACACATAAAGGAAAATGGGGGTTAGGAAACTATTGGTCATTTGGTTTGACTATGATCGGAGTCTAGCTCTCTAAGACGTCCCCAGCAGAGTCACCACTGTGGGCATGCAGGCCGCTCACCAGCCGAGGCGCGCGCCCGTGTTTGTGGTTTGTTGACATGTTAGGTGTGTGTTGTTATTTAAAGTCGCCACCACACTCGATTTAGATCGACAGGGTTGATAGGGAAACTCGTTGGCTCGTTTGTCCTTTTGTGTGTCTAGAGATTTTACGAAGGGTTCGGGAGCTAATTTACGATGGGGGAAAGAGTTGAGATAACCTAACACCCCTACCATATTTCCTAAATCTCTAAAAACGTACGCATCTGTTAATTTTTACGGAAATTGGCACTTGTGACGTAATTGGCCAACTTTTATACTTTATGGGACTAAATTGGCCGACGTGGAAATATATGGAACGAAAATAGAAAATATGGTAGTTTATGGGACGAAAATAGCAATTTTCTCTCAGAATCATCACAAAAAAATTAATTACTTTCATAACCCAACTGGTTAATTAATTACTTCACCAAAAATTAGGAAAAAAGAATCCAGCTGGATAAATAATTAGCAATTTCATAATGGAGATTACAGAGATAAACATGATTAGAGATTTCGAGGGTGGATTGAAATGCCTGGGAAATCCATCTCTGAATATTTCGAGTTAGTTTCCATATCATGAAATTGAGAATGTCTCCCAAATTTACAGTTTCTGGAAATGGGGTGCTCTCGTTTTCGCTGTTGGAATTAAGATTATTTTCATTCACTTATACACATTAATTACGTCTCCTTCGAATGAAAAAGAAGAGAATATTGCATAGTTTGGGGAAGACGATGATGTCTGCGCTCGCTGCATCTCCTTGGAGGGACGCTGACGCCGTTAATATTGTGAACTTGTTTAAATTGGGGATTATTTGTGTATTGAAATTCTTGATGGGCCAACCCATGGACTTTCTCTGCATATAATATGGGCTGGACTTTGCTATGTCTCTTAGTTTTGCCAAAACAATATGGGTTAGTAGTTCAATTACTTCTTTCAGAAAAAAACAAAAAGTTTTTATTGAATTACCTTTGGTTATCCAGGTTTAGTGTATTTCTAAATTAATTTTTTTAGTTTGAGAAATTACTATGTAATCCTTAATGTGCAAAATTTCAAAAAATACACCCATTACTATATTATTCTTCTCGAGAACGGACTAACTCTTTAAATTCAGTGGGATGTTGATGTACTTTTTTCAAATCTTTTCCTAAGATTTCGGCAAACTTTACTGTTAAATTCCCAAACATATAAATTTGTGGTGCTCGAGAAATCGTTACGCATCAAAGATGGTTAGATGTAACTCGCTCTTATATATGTTAATCTTACACCTCCATATAGTCATGATTCCATGATTACACACACCAACACTGCAACACCAGGAACAAAATACTGTACAAGACTGTAATATATATAACTGCCAAATGGTCGTCCTACTCAGCTAAATTCATCAGGACATACATTTACTGGCGACTCATTGACACAACGTTAAAGATCCCAATAAAAACACTAATAAACACGAAATTAATAATAGTACTAGCTAAATTTATATTTGTTCTTAATAGTTAGTATATATTATATAATATAGTAGTGTGATCAATTACTAAAACAAATTGTGTAATAATATATATATTGATCATGTAATGAAGAAGTTTATCGAGGGTGACATTATATTAATCGGCATGGGCTTATATATATTTACGGGATCATGCGATCGAGGACCGAACCGCACGCGCACTGACTCTGGACTCGGACTCCAACTGCAACTCCAACTCATTGCTTTGTTTCTACTCTTTCTATTTACCATTCTCTTCATGATCTCCCAAATTACAAATTTTCGCAGGAAAAGCTAGCTACCACTCGTTTATATGTGTGCCAACATATATATATTTTCTTTTTTCATAACATAGTTTAGCTTTATATTATATAGTAATTAAGGTTCAAGATATTTAATATATAGCTCATTACTCATAATTAGTTAATAAAAAAGAAATTATGATCATATCTCTGCATCAATGCTAGCTTCCCAAGACAGTAGTACTCGTTTTTTAAGCTTAGCTTGCTCCATTTTCGATAATTTTGTCTTTCACTCCGTGGGATCTTTAATCATCATTTCCTCATTGTTTTTATTAAATTTACTGATTTGAGTTCGTGCAGTGCGTGCTTAAAAAAGAATTTGTTAATTTGACAGCTTAATTAAGGCATGTCTTCTTTGCACAGTTGTTCATATCATGCTGCTATTATTAATAAATTTTTTTAATTTTAAACACAAAAAGGAATTTTTTTTATACATGTTGTGCGCGCGCATATCAAATTTAAACATAAAAACTTTTTTTATTTAATTTTTAGCTTAAGATCTTATCAAGGCACGTAAAAATTATAAGCTAGGTTTTATAATAAATACATATATAGCTATGAGATATGTGGTTTATCCAGTGGTCCAAATTGTGGAAATGTTAATAAAAGGCCAAATTAGCTTATTAATACTGCCTTTTCATTTATTTCTAGAAATAGGAATTACCTAGATATAAAATAATAATATGTCAAAACCCAAACCTAGCTATTAATTAAATTGCCTGCCTGCCAAATATCATGTGATCGATCACTTAACAATAAAGAAGCTACGTTTTCCCCTATTCATCAGGATTGTAAAGTTTTGGTCCCAATTAAGTGATATATATCATCAACTTCGTAATTAATTATTTTAATTAAACATGTACAACAGGGCCAAAAGTCCTTACCTAATTAAGATAGGTACAAAACCCATTAATCAATATTAGATTTTGAGATAATATTCTATATTACGAAATTTTTCGTATTCAATATTGCGCATATAACATAGGAAGGCCTCCCGCAGATAATCCTAAAGCTAGTATTAGGCTCCAACCGGACAGATACTTTTAAGAAAAACTATCGTGCATGATGAGGGTGTTTTTTGGTAAGGAATTAGGGTCGTTCATGTGTCCAAGCTTTTCAGTTGAATTTGTAGAGTGGAGTCCAACTTTGACCTGAAACACACGAACAGTGGGTTACTTGGCCGGAGAAGGTTTTCTTCGGCGTAGCACATCCGACGCTGAAGTCAGTATAGGGGTACTGAAAAGGGGTTCAGAGACAGAGGGTACGGTCGGAGTAGTGGATCCAAAACTTACCAACCATAATAAATATTGAATGTATATATAGTGTGGCTTAACACAAACTAATTACACATTGACTAGGTGTGCATTTAATGCTTCAACTGCAGGGCATTTAATGCTCGATCCTGGAGTCAAAGTTATTCCTTAAAATGAATGATTTCCTGTCACTTCTGCTAGTATAGAGTACGGAGAGCAGGTGCGGCGCATTTAATGCGGCCGCAGGCAGAACGGGTGCTATATGATGGGACGCAGTCGAGCCTGGTCCTTAGCTCTCACCCACTTCAATGAGAGACGGCCAATCTAATTAGGTCATAGCCCCAAGACGAATGCGAAGGTCGGCCCGGTACGGTCGAAGTGGTACGCTCGACCTTGAAGCCTATATGCTAGTCGACTCTAAGGTCATGGGACCAAGATCGAGTGGCTCAAGTGTGGTGTCTAGGTCCCAGACAACATTGACCTCATGGTCGGGCTGGTCGACCGCTAGAGCCATTGACCAGTCAACGGGTGGACTTTGACCAAGGCCACGTGGTGGATGACTCGCTACGATTGTGCCACGTTGATCGACCGAAATATCCATTATCAGTGTTGTATCTTGTCGTGTCGGAAAGCTATGTCTGATACATTTATAATGGTAATTATCGAAAAAATCTCTGTCGTCACCGTATCCGCATCCACACATCAAAGGTAAGTAATGGAGATATAAGGAGCGACTACTGCAGTGTGTCGTCGTCCATATATATATATATATATATATATATATATATATATATATATATATATATATATCCATTTATTTATCAATATGTGAGCTGTTGAGCTTATAAATTTGTGATCCAACCCTATGATTGGGACTCAACATAGATTAATTAATGTACCTCAATCATATTATATCTCACCAGTTATACAAGTCGGCATTCTGAACACAAGAACATATATATGTATTTATAGCAAAACATTTGAATTTTCTTTTTTATTTTATAATGAATATATATTGTGAAATTATGCTATAATATATAGTTAGGTCCCCACTCCAACAGAAAAATAAAGAGAATATTAAGTAGAACAAAAATTGAAGGGGGGCCTGCACAAGTTTCCTTTTTTGGGATCTTAGTTTCCATAAAAGTTACCATAAAAGATGGATTTAATTGCCAATCTGACTGCCACCATACATTATCAGCATGGTCGATGGTCTCCGATCCATGCATAGTAATTTTAGTTTTAGTTAATTTCATTTGACCAAACAATACATAAGATTAAAATTCATATTAATTATAATCTGTGAATGGAGCAAACTCGAGCTAAGATCAATATCTCTCGATTGAAACTCTACAGTACGGAAAGAAAAAAAAAAGTGAAGACAAAAAATAAAATAAAGGAAAAGAAAACATCAAAATTAAGAGACAAGATTAGAAGTACATTGGTCACTTTACATAAAAACCTTAAAAGAAATATAAATTGGTATATCATCTCACATCATGGACGGTTAATAAACTTAGTTTTTTCGACAAAACTCTTTAAAGCTTATCCATTAACGTTCACTTTACCTCAGCATTTGAGCTTATGTAATGTGATTAACACAACTTTATTAAGTTAATGATCATAACATCGTAGTAAGAGTTTTTGCATAACATTTTCTCTTCCCTAGATTTATTCTTAATGAAATTCAAACCTAACTAAAGGATCAATAGTAAATGTAATATTTTATCCTTGCTAATTAAAATTCCAATTGGTCTATTTATCAAAAAATAGAATAAAAATTCCAGTAAATCTGGAAGCAAAGAGAAAGTAGAGTTGTGGGCAGTTATTTTGATGTGACAACGAGGAGAACAGGCTTTTGCTGATAAAAGGTGAAAATAAGGCACCTTCGAAACCGCTGCAGAGTTACAGTACAGAGGAAGAAGAAAACATGGGAAATTTTATAGAATTTGGACCACTTTTTCTGCTCTATTTATTGCTGCCACAGACCACAATATTCACTTCCACCTAATATATAATTAGTGAATGAAATTGGTGAAAGATTAAATATTATTTATGGGATTATTATAACTTAAAAATGGAGTATTAAACCTGAAACACAAATATACAATCACTGTAGCGTCGAATTAGACTTAACAATTATAACTTTTTCAAAACGATTTCATTAGTTTTCCAAAGAAAAAGTGAACAGTTTGTGACTTTTGGTAAAATCAGTATGCACGTGGCCTGATGTTTTTTGTTGGTTACGATTTCTTAATACTTATTTTAAACTTAATAAATACAAATCGCCTTTTGTAAAATGTATCATATAAATTGCCAGACTTTCACAAAATTGTAACAGTTTTTCATTTATCAATTTTCAACCTATGATCCAAATACAGTAGAAACCTCAAAAAAGCATAAAAATTAAAATTTAGTTTTACTAAAATATTCTTTTGTAGTATTAATATATAAAATTTAGCATAATGTACCTCCTCCCCACAGTAAGATCCCACGTTTTCATCCCTAAAGGGCGGCCTGAATCCCCAAAATCGGTCGCCCCTCGATCCGCCGCAATCAGCCCAGTATATATCCACGCGCCACTCCACACGCCGCCCAAATATGTGACAAATAAATAAATAAAAAGGAAATAATTACTCGCTGGAATGCTGGATATAGCTGTGAAACCTACTCCATTAAAAATCGCTTCACAATCTTCACGCTCGGTTCCACCACCTGTCTTTCCCAAATATCCGTCACCCTCTTCCCGCCGCCGCTCATCGCCGCCCTCAACGACGGCGTCGCATCCAATCTTTTTAAGTCCCATCCGGCGGCGTCTCTCAGCCGTAGGATCTTCCCCAGCTGCCTCTTGGCTAGCTGACACGTGTTGTCCTTGATGGCCCGCACTGCTTCCTCGTACGCTATCTTTTTCTCCACGTTATCATCTCTGCTCGAATCCTTTGTTGTATTTTGAAACCTTTTGAAATATAGCTCGAACTCTGGGACTCCGATCGCCTTCTTTAACCCGCACTGACTCACCGAGTACGACTCCGGATTGGCGAAATACTCGGCTAACTCCTCGTACATCCCCGAGTCAAGCATGTCATCGACTCGTTTCAACAAGTATTCGTTCAGCACCGGCTGAGTTACGTCGACCCAAATGAAGCAACAGCTGTATCTCAGGTCTTTACAGAAGACCGAGTCTAACTCAGAGTTCGAAACACCGAACACGTCTAACTCGGGGTTGAATTTCTTAGCCAACAATGCGTAGATGAACGAATTTGAACCTCCCACGATAAAGGGTATTTTACGGTGGGAATGGATTTGGGAAATGGTTAACGAAGCAGCGCAGCGGAAGTCGGAGGGAGTGAACTCGGGATGCGACTCGGACGAGTAGAACTCGCCGAGGAGATGGTGCGGCACATTCTTTCTTTGGGATAATGGGATTTTGTTGGTGGTGATATCCAGGCCACGATAGACTTGGATTTTGTCGGAGTTGATGATTTCCGATGACGGGAAGAATCTCGACGCTAAGTCGACGGAGAGCTGTGATTTTCCGCAGCCGGTAGGCCCCAGTATGACAACGATCTTCTTCTTGTGGCGACGGTGGTGGGCCGTGGTGGCTGTGGCGGTTATCGTGGTGGTGGACGCCATGCGGGACCACCTAGCGGAGGAATATGATCTTTTTGAAGAACGGAGGGAGAGGAAGGCGGCGTTTTGGTCTTTGTGAGGAAAGTACTGGCCGCCGGGAGCTGTTGGAAATACTGATAGTCTTCTCATATGGAAAAACCGATATACATATAGTGATTGTATCTATATATGTATGTATGTAATGATAGTAGTACAGAAGTTGTGGAAGCTGATGAAAGGGGAGAATGAATAGTTGATGAAGGTTTGGTGCGAGTTTGTTAAATTTGTTATGTTTTATTGTTTTACGCAGAGATTGCAGGCCGGCCGCTGCAGCTAGCACAACTGCACATGAAGTGTGGGTTGTGTGTGAGGATTTTATGGAGCTGGGTTGTTTGTATATCTATATCTGCTTCTCATCTTCATGCCATCGCGCATAATCTTCTCTTCGATCTCTTTATTCTCATAAAAAACAAACATCATTCATTCATTCATTCGGACATGTTTTTTTAAGGTCGGCATTTGCATGCTAGCTAGCTAAACCTTGACTGTGAATCTGTGATTATGATTTCGCTTTGGTTTCTGGGACAAGCTGAGAAAATGTAAGGAGGGAGTGCGCAGCTCTCGGCACGAGCTTTTCCCCATAATATATAATATATAATTTGTAGAGATGATCAGAGTTAAAAACAAAAACAAAAACAAAAGTAATTTTCTTTTTCAATTTTAATTGTACTGTGTACTAAGTACTAATACCAACCTGCCTTAATTCTTGCGTATATTCTAGAGTACACAAGTTAATTGGAGTTTTAGGATCAATTCATTTTCATGGTATTGAAGTTTAATTTTGTTTTCTTTTCATGAAACAAAAGTCAAGAATATTAATAACCAAAGTCTAACAATTTCAATAAGAATTCCTACTCCAAATTGAATAAGAACCCTTGCGTTTTTTTTTTTTCCACCAACCCAATTTTTTTTTCCAAATTCAGAAGACTCAATTAATTAAGGCGATTCTTTTGATTCAATTCCTCTATAAAAACTCATAGAGATGTTCTGAATTTTTCTGTGTAGATCGGGCTATTCCAATTAATTCAAATAGTTTTTACGCGAATATTTTATATTTATCACTATTTTGGATTTACATTAATTAGTGGCTTAATGCAAAAACACGTAATTACTTTTAGTTCACCTAAATTCGATACGCATAATATCTAAATTCCTTGTTCGCAGTCCAAGCTTGTTAATGTAGGCAATTAATATTCATGTTTAATTAGGGGATCATGCGATACATGACTAAGCGATGCGATCGGGTCCGGCCCAAGTCCATGCCCATGCCCATGCGCAGGACGTGGGCACAGGTGCGGGCAGTGCAGTGCACCGCATGTGACCCATTCATCTCTCTCACTTGGGTTCCATAATTAACCATACTCCTAATCAACATTAACTAATATAGTTGAATGTAATTAAGACTTTTTTTTTTTTTGAAGACCCCTCAAACGAGGGACGAATGTATAAATTAACTCAAATCAACAGTAACAAAGTCCAAAACAAACATGGGTACATCGTCCAAACCAACGCGAGCCTCAGCTGCATTTCTAGCTAAAACGTAAACTACTCTATTAGCATCACGACGAACGAAAGAAAACTAAAATTCCCTAAAATGGAGCAATACAGCAGGAATATCAGTAATCAAACAATAATTAATATGTCTTTCACATTCCAATTGATTCACACTAATTAATGTGAGATTAACACTGAAGATATATTATATCCAACATAATTAAACTTAATTGATTTTAACTGATGATAAATTGAAAACGAGCAAATTAAATTGCCCATTTTATTTCTTTAATAAAAGATATGAAATTTAAATCGGGAAAAAGCAACAGTAAAAATTTTACCTCTCGTTTCAGCCGACATGCAGAGCCCTTTATTGTTACATTTCAAGGGTTTGACTGAATAGCATAATATTATAATGGAATTAAATGCTCCAAAAACCCTGTATTAATCAAAAGTAGTCAAAAAAATCTTGTCATATAAAAAGTAGCTAAAAAAACTATTTGTTTGGTAAATATTTGCTCACTGCCCCCTATGATAATCTAGTCAACAAAAGCATTTGAAATGACCATTATACTCTTATTTTTATAACATAAATTTCATTCTCACTTCACTACGCATATTTTTCTTGTCAATATTTTTCTCCCTCCTTTTCAAAGTATCGACTGAACCCTAGCATTCACATACCAGAGAATCTAACTTTGAACAGGTCATTTTTGCCCCATGCAAATACTTTATTTTGAGCAGAATTGGTAATGGGAATTGGTGTTTTTTATTGCTTTATTTTTATTTGTGTTGTTGGACTTATTTGCACATTATTTTATGCATTTTTGTACGGATTCTCTCTCCATTTATTTTGTTAACTTTATAAAAAAATTAGGCAATTCACATAATATAATATAAACCTTTATTTCATTGATTTAATGCATAAAAAAAATTATAGGTCTAGTATAATAGTGCTAGCCATAATTTTGGGCAAAAATTGAGGTTGGAATGAAAAATAATGCATGCCAGCTTTTTTTAGCCAATTAAGGGCATTTTAGACATTTAACAACTAAATTCACTCTCTTATTCTTAGTCAACACGCGTGTAGTTACAACAAAGTTTGTAGGGTTTTTTCAGCAAATTATTTCAAAACATAGGATTTTTATAACTACTTTGTATATTGACAGGGTTTTTTTGACTCATTTCTCATAACACATGGACTTTTATAGCAAATTTCCCCATTATAATGTCATAATCTATCAATTGTAGGCAAAAGGATAAACCAATGAACCTAAATCCTCAAAAATGAACTTGACTTTGGCAAAAATTAAAGTCGTGATTAATGATTAATAACATTTTTCCTCCTACCTAGCAAGGGCTTAATTAGGTTCAATCGATATCATATGGCAAATGTAGTTTTATTTATTATTATGATGATATTTGATTTAAATAAAAAGAAAAGGTGGATTATTGTGATTAATTAGGTCCCAATTATTCCAAGTGTAAAAGTAAATGAAATCATGGTGGAATTGTCATGTTGATCACTAGCTCATATTAATTACCGATTAATTAGTACGGATCTATATGTGAGTTAGGCTCGGTTGGATTGGTAAAGAAACTCTCAATATTGTGGTAAATTAAAATTAGATTTAATCAATTCATGAAGTTCATGATTAATTAGGCCTAATTCACTTTTTGATACAGGAAAGTTTGCAGGTCGTTATTCTTGAGTTAGGTTTTGAATAAAAGTACTCTCAACTTTGAAATTCAAGGGCATGGAATTGTAATTCCTTTTAGATGGCGTTATTTAAAAATTAACCCCTTACTTATCCACAAATTTTACTTTTTCCCTTGTAACTTATCTAAAAATTTCATACTATATTTATTAATCTCATCCCTTCTACTTTACTGAGTTATATTATTATTTGTTTTTTTGGTAGAACTAATTTACTGAATTATGTTGAAGCCATGACATACTATAATTTGGGACCACTCTAAATTTAAACTGGTTATCCGACCCGCGTGGATAGGGGGTTCTTGACCCACACAGATTGGAAATTTTTCTAATAATAGAGAAAACTTATTAATAAATATTTTATCATTATTGATTAAGTTTCAACCCAAAAACAGATATTAAGAAATTCATCACATATTCAGGGTGTTTGCAAACTCTAAAAAAAATCACTTCTATCAGAACTGATTTTTTTCCAGTGCTTTTGATTCCAAATACTCTCAACTTCTGCTAAATTTAAGTAGAAATAAGCTAGAATCCAGAAGCACGTAAAGACATGCTTTTGGATTCTGATTCTAGATTTTAGGTATTTTCGTAATCAAAATAAAACTTTAATTAGTAGTTTTATTAAAATTAGAAGTGATTTTCAATTTTTTTTCCAGACACTCAACTACTTTTTCTCCCTGCTTTTAGATTTTTGTTCCAAACACTCCCTGCTTTTACTATTACACTTTTTTTCAACTTTAACTTTTTCAAAATTAGTAGAATTTGCAAACACCCATCATTAGATTTGTTGTGGATAACCCATCACAAGTTGAGAATATGCGACTAATAATTGTGATAATATATTGGGCGAATTATATATGGGTCCCTGACATTTTTCATATTTACATTTAGATCCATTTAGATGCATTTATTACAAAATTTAGGTCTCTGGACTTGTCTATATTTATTCAAATTTAACATAAAATGTGGGTCTCTAGATATAAGCGACACCCAAGATCATTTAGTTTAACTTATATTGTATATATTTAGGTTCCACCACCGATTTAGAAACAAATATTGAGTACCAATTTAGGGATTTATATGTAAAAATATTGACCAATTTAGGAACCTACATACATCTAATAAACGCATCTAAATAGACCTAAATATAAATGTAATAAACATCAGACCCAAATGTAATTCACCCTAATATATTTGTTATAGGGGCAGAGGGAGCGGCCGGATTGTTAGGAATATTTCTGTAATTAACGTGGCCCGGCCCCGTGAATTTGGAGGGGCAAAAATAGTTTGTTACAAGTGAATTAAATACTTTTGGTTAATTGAGCCAAAACAATATTTTTTTTTGTGTGATTTATCGGTTCGGGTAATCCTACATTGAGCGTCCTTAATTCAGTTCCTTCCAACAAATGTGTTTAGTGGGGATCAAACCTGAAATTCTTCCCACAAACTCAATCTGTACTGCCAACTGAGCCACACCATATTGATGAGCCAAAACAATATGAATTTGAACAAAAATTACATTGGAAACCTTGTTCATTCATTATGCAACACAAGGAAAACTTATTATTACTTGCTTGTCTCGTCTTTTAGTCAACAAACATCATTGAGTTTTTTGATCTTAATGTCCGGTTGATTGGGTTTTACGTAATAAGAAGCTGGGTACATAAAAGAAAAGAAAGATCGTAATCTAATGTGGGGAAATCGACTAAAATTAACGCAAAATATAAGTTATAGTACTAAAAGTAAACAAAAAAAATTGATAAATATGATATTAAAATTAATAACAAGAGATATTTATCCTTGTTGTAAAACCATGCCTATAATTATCTTGGAATTAATACGCATATATTAATTTCATAGTTTAACAACTGAAGATCCGATTAATTAATCACCATATGTAAATGAGTGAGTACTGTGACCATAGATTAATTAGGTCAAATCATGTCGTCTTCCAAATACATTAATTAATCGTAATGATTTAAAAGTAGACAATCAATTGAATGTTTTCCCGGCCAGCAGTTCCTTATAATTCCGGCAAATTTCTCATCAGTAGATGCAGGCCAGCAGCAGATTTTGTTGACAATAGTACTTCTCCGCCATTTCATATTCAAATTGCATGCATTTCGGTCAATTACTCTCGTTCTATGTATTTCTTAATTGGGAAGATATTTAAGATTCTGACATGTGTCTTATTATTATTAATCATAATCGCAAATTATTTCCTGATTTTAATCATAGTACGCATGCCAGAATCTTTAAATATCTCCCCATTAAGAAAGACCATATCATAATTTTCAAATGGTTAAGAAGGGACAAGTGATCGATATTGTCAAACGCAACAACTTTTTGTACATGGATCATCATCATATTGTTCCATGATTAATTGGTTTATTTTATATGCTTCCAAATATTCTAATTTTCATTTTTCCTTTTGTTTTAAAACCCATCTATACTTTTATACTATTATATAAAACATCTTCACTCTTGTGGTCACTCATTTAACAATTAATTAATTTAAATATTTTTTATTTCTCTTCTCTCCACTTTCACATGTTCTTTTTTTCTCTTCTTTCTTTTCTCTCTTCTCTTTCTCTCTCTTCCTATCTAAACTCTTTATTTAAATTTTTATTTATTTAATTATAGAAATTACTTTTTAACATGTTATAAATTTTGTGAATATAATTAATATTATTATAAATAAAAAATTTAATTAGTATTTATAAATTTATGTTATCTAAATATATTTATATATTATTAATAATATTTTAATTTTATATGGCATAGAATGTGACGTATTTATTAGATTTAATTAACTGAGGTCATTGCCGAGAAATTTGGACAAAAAGAAATAGTCACGATATGATCATGTTCTTAGAAGGTATTTGGTATTAAAAATGAGTTCTTTATTGTTAATTTTGGTCAACGTTAATTAAATGATATTAGCAGAAAATATGTTTAATTATATATCAAGTTTGGTATCTAAGATTGAAGATTCATGACGACTGAAATTTAAATTTCACCCCCGGCCCATAATGTGATTTATATCTTACTCAATTTGTTTAAATCTTAACAGGCGGGAGGTTAAGTGTTAAAGTCCTTCTATACTAAACTAAAAATTAAAGTAAGTCAAAGCCCCGAATCTGCCCTAATCTTTAATACCAAACCCCTTCTTATTTTATTACAACGTAACCTAGTTTTATCTGATTACTAGCATCTCATTGGTTGAAATCTCCTGTATAGGCTAGTGATTGGTGCTAGAGAGTAGAGATTAGTCTGTCTTGATCTTCCTGTCATTTTCCATATTCATTATCAAAGGAAAATAGTAAAATACATCAGAAGATGTAAAAAAATGCAGAGAAATACATCATCAAGGTGAGGATATCGACCAAAAAAAAAAAAAACACAAACAAGATGAGGATTGAAATGTTATACTAATGAATCTAATATTAAACCATAGTTTGTCATTAATTAATATCATCACTTGCTAGTTGACTTATGATCAGAATATAACGTAACTCAAGCTTAGTTGCGTTAAGCTAATTAATTCAGAATAATCAAATCATGTATAATATATTTATTTGCTAATTAAACAATTTCATTTTACAAATGTCATTGCCCGAATGTTTTCTGAAAAAGAAAACAGTTGACTTAAATTCGGATTAGCTTCTAATATCTGTCTCTTTCAAACTCCAAAGAGACATGCGGACGAGATTAAGTTTAATTTAAACAATACAAAAAAAGACAAAACGAAAAATTATTACTATAATCGCATTGGCTATCTTAAACAGCCACCTTGATTATATAATAATTTCCGGATGATTTAATGATATAATTAGCAACAGGACGAATCATAGAACTTAATTTATATATATATTATGGTTAAATTATGAGTAAGAGAACATAGTACGTACAGAGGTTAAGTTGTATTTTAATGGTACCTGAGATCATGTCCTGGTCTCCTATTAGTTGACGTGGATTTTTCAGCAAATTACTATAATGTCAATGCTTGTACCAATGTAATTGTGCAAAGTTTGTAAGAAAATGGTGTCTGTTGTCATGTGTAAGTAATGGGGTTTATATTTAAATTAGGAACGTAAATTTATTTAAATTTACCACAACCAAAGCATCGAATAAGAGGGTTTCTGAAAATAGTCGATGAAAATTATGTGCAACAAAATTTCAGGATATGGATTTGTAGATTTGCAATATACAAAGTGCTATCCCATTCCAAGTGAATCAAAACTCAAAATCTTTAATTAAAATGACAGTACTACTTGGTGGTTACTGATCATTTTCTCCATATATACTCAATATTACAAAAAAGAAAGAGAATCCTTCCCGTACAAGTAGTGAAAAACTAAATGAGAGCTGCGGTTGGTTGTTGACCAACAGAAAGCCGGGCCGTGAGAGTGGGGAACGGGCTTCCCAGAAATCCGGCCCGGCCCGGGGTCAGCATAGTAGAATGAAGGGCCGGCCTTAATGTTGTGTTGGCAAAGCCAACTTCTTGGGTTTGGGGAGGAGATAAATGTCTTTTAAGCCCAATGTCAATCTTGGATATACACTACAAGGGACGCCTTATACTGTTATACATGAACTAAATTCCAATGTAACGGCCCAACTTATGGGGAATAGCTGGTATTACTTTTACTTTCTGGGCTTACTCCATTCAAGTTCCAATGGGCCTCAAAATTTTCAATTGGGCCGCTTAGTGTTTTATAGTTTAAATCCAAAAGGTTTTAAATATGCAATTGGCTGTTTACATTCTAAAAGCAAAGCACATCTCCAATTCCACTTTCTCCGCTGAGATTCCAGATGGACCTTTGCTCTAGCCTCAACTTTCAGCTTACTTCGCCGGAATCTCTACTGACCGTTTTTTCATAAATTAGGTTAAGAACAGTGGAGGAGCCACATATTGTTGAGGGGTACAATTTATCCCCTCAATTTATGAAATTTTCACATATATATGTATATAAAATATATTAATTAGGTATTGTGTTTGATTTTCATGTGATAATTGCTCAATTGACTCCCCTCACAAAGTCATAAATTTATATAGGATAGGGTCAAAAATATTAAAAATCGAAAATTTTCATTTGATATTAAATTGAATATAAGTAATGGAAAATTTGCTATAAAAGTCCATGTGTTATGAAAAATGAACCAAAAAAACCCTGTTATATACAAAGTAGTTATAAATACACAGTGTTTTGAAATAATTTGCTGAAAAAACCCTAGGAATTTTGTGGTAACTACACGCGCGTTAACTGAGAATAAGATAGTGAATTTAGTTGTTAAATGTATAAAATGCCCTTAATTGGCTAAAAAATGCTGGCATGCATTATTTTTCATTTCAACATCAATTTTTCCCCAAAATTATGGCTAGAAACTATTATATTAGGCCTATAATTTTTTTTATGCATTAAATCAATTAAATAGAGGTTTACAATATATTATGTGAATTGCCTAATTTTTTTATAAAGTTAAAAAAATAAATGGAGAGAGAATCTGTACAAAAATGCATAAAAGTAGGGGTATAATGGTCATTTCAAATGCTTTTGTTGACTAGATTATCATAGGGGGCAATGAGCAAATATTTACCAAATAGAGGATTTTTTTAGTTACTTTTTATATGACAAGGTTTTTTTGACTACTTTTAATTAACACAAGGTTTTTGGAGCATTTAATTCTATAAGTAATTGAGTCATAAAATAGGGCAAGTTATGAAAATTTTCCTAAAATTTACGTCGTTTACAAAAAAAATCTTGAAACCTTGTAACCTTCTTACACATACCAGTATTTGTAATATTTTTTGTCTTTTTGGAGGTATTATGTATATAATTTTATGTTTCAAGTGGGTATTTATAAGGTTTTAGCTGATCGAAAATATTTGTAATGTTTTCAGAAAAAAAACCTAATGCTCCTTGTTGGTATGTAATTTTTCTTCTATTATATTGTATTTAGGTCCTTATGTAATTTCTAGATTGCATCTAGGGGGCCTTCTGTAATTTTGCTATTCCAATATGTAAATAGGATATAGTTAATGTACTTATCCTCCCTCCTTAAAGTCGCACTTAGTTTTTTGTTAGGTTGAGCCGGCTATTTACGCCTTTTACAGCGTTTAGTTTATTTGCATAAATAAGCCTACGAGCTCCCATATCTGTTAACAACCTTTTGAATATTAATGAAATTTCATTTTAAGTGCGCAAATCCTCTCCCTCGTTCTACTGTGTGATTTGATTTTCAACACTCCTTGTAACCAAAAAAAGAAAAGAAAAAAACCTAAATTTAAGGATTTTCTGTAATTATCTTTATAAATAAGACACCAAAAATTTATAGTGGGATGACCCCCTCAACAAATCTTCTGGCTCCGCCACTGGTTAAAAATCAACAGTTTCGATGCAACAGTCGACGGGGTGAGCGATGAGCTGAACTCGATCGCCTCCCAAAATTTGGACCATGCTCCTGCCCGGAGAAGAGTCCTACCCTTTTTTGCTACTGTCGGCAGCAGCTTGATCATATATTACTTGAGGTATTACTCAACTGCTTATTGCATTTATCGTTTTTTTAAATTAGGTTCGATTACTGATAAATTGTTGGAATGTATTACTAAATGTTGGTGTTTTTGTCACTTAGTTTGTAGCGGTCGGCAGATGGCTCCAGCCTCCAAGACAGAATGCAGATTGCAATGTTTGAGTCCATCACAGTAGCTGTTCAGCTGTCGCATTTGAATGACATTATTGAGAAGAAGTTGTCGCGACAAAAATTTCCTGGCAAATTCTTCATTTTCAGCTTCTACAAACCACTTCTGCCAAACAAGCCCCTCCATAATCCAGAATTTGACGAGCTTGGATAAAGGTATGTCATAATTTTGTGGGAAAACTCCCATATAAAGAAAGCACGTCTTAAAAGTAGAGTTAAATATTTGTAGCTTGGAAGTAGTACCTTGAACATCTCATCATATGCATCTGCAAAAAGGGAATTTTTCTTTTCTGCTACTTTGTTCCAGTACTCTGGCGTCTTGTGGGCTTTGGACAAGAGGCGAGCAACAGTGATGATTGCAAGAGGAAGACCCTCACAAATCTCAGCAATCTTCTTTCCAGCTTTCTCAAGTTCATAAGGGCACAATTTAGGTTCACCAAACACCTCTTGACGAAGAAGATCCCAACTTTCTCCATCACTCAAGAAGCGCATGTGATAAACTTCGGAAGATATCATAGCAGCTACATATTGTAGCCTAGTTGTAGTCAATATTTTAAGATCTCTGTAATGACATTTAAGTAGTCTTATGACACGTTTACCATCGTCATAGTCCCAGACATCATCCAACACAACTAGGAGTCTCTTACCCTCCAACCTTACAGGCAAATACTCAAGTAATTCCTCATCTGATTTCATATGTAAGTCATGAATGTCAATATCATGTTGAGCTAGAATCTGTAGCATGACTCGTCTTGCTTGATATTTTTGGCCAATGGTGACAAACGTACAATGGTCGAAATGATTGCGAATAGATGGATCTTCAAGAATTTTCAAAGCAACAGTAGTTTTACCAATGCCTGCCATTCCAACTATTGCGAATTTATCTATTGCAAATGATTCATCTGCAGCATTATCTCTGAATGCAAATCTATTTGGTTGTAATAGCTTAGCTTTGAGTTCATTGAATAACGTGTCAGATAATCCAATCACATTCTTTGACTTGTTTCCAGCAAAATCAGTTATCGATGAAACATCATCATCATCTTTGTCTTCGTTGTGGCAGCTAGTTGTACTCCCTAATGTTCTCCATGGTTTCTTTAAAGGAATGCATAGCTCTTATTACATGCTCCAAATCTTGGGAGGTTTCCAGTGAATGACTCTTAGCTCCAAATCAGATTGTGAAAGAAGCTGATTGAAACATGGGTTCCAATTGCATCCTCTAATTCCCATGCCACCTCCTTGAGTTCTTCCAAAGATTTCTCCCTCGCCCCCCCTGTGGGAGGTTTGAGCTCATTTCCAAGGTCATCTCGTATAATGGTAACCTTATTACATGTATATTCTAAGATTTCATGGTCGGAGGGGGAAAGAAGCGAAACGTGTATACAATTTTAAAGGCAGTCTAATGTCTGCTTGAGAGAAATAACAACAGGATAAGCCATCTCTCATCACTCTTTCAACCAAACTAGGAGAAAATCTTCTACTTGAGCTAGCATTTGTTGATGAAAAAGAAGTTTGCTCTACTTTTTTCTGATTGGCAAGGCTCCAAGCATGTACCCAGAAGTCAAACCATCTAGTAATGGCAATGTGTCTGTAAAGATTCTACTTGTCGAGAAATGACACTCAGATTCGACTTTTGCGGCATTCGTAGAAAATTCTTCTATTCGTTGGCACTACTGTTTGATTCTTTATTGTTGAAAACCTCATTAAATAATGTGATATTAAATCTCATATTTAAATTTGCGATCTGTTTATTATTATCAATTCAATGACGAAGTTCAAGTTGAAACTCGCGAAGATCTTTAAAATATTTATTTATAAAATATAGTTTCATTATTACAAATCATAATTGAACTGAAATATTAGCACTAGTCTAAGATAACTGATCCACAAAAAATGAGGAAAAAAATCCCAAATAAATGCCTTTAAAGCAACAATTTCCATTTTGGGTCTATACACTATATGCATGAAGCCTGAAGGTAAGTCACAATGTAAAGGCCCAACTGATGGGGCTTATCTAGACCTTACTCTTGTTTGATGGTCTCAGATGGGCCGTTGGTGCGCTGGATTCTCGGACTGGTGACTGTATTATGTTGGAAGTCTTTGTCCATCACCGAAAGTGCCTGGAATCTCTAATTAATGAAGTTTGTGGTTTGTATGTCTCTTGCTGTTTCAGATATTTTTCTGACATGTAATTTCAATTAGGACAATAGAAAACTCTTGAGTCGCCCATTTATGTCATCTTCCATCTCATGTTGCTCTTCTAGTCTTCTTAGGTTTTGGCCCAACCTAGCTAGGACCACATAATGTCTAACATTTAGCTCAACAATGTGTAATTTTAATTTTAATCGCTTGCAAATTATTAAACTATTGGAACCAAGTTGACAAATGAGTTATTTGGGACTTAAAGTTTGCAATCTTTTCAAAGTGATGACCTTAATATCTGATGATAATTAATTCATTGATATGTTAATGGGATTATAGTGACTAAATTGAGAAATGTCACAATCAAATGAAAACTAACAAAATTGACCCATCAATCCTTGAAATCTATATCCTTACTCAAAAAAAAAAAAAGTCTTGTAATCTATATAATTCTTTTTGGTAATTCTTGTAATCTATATACTTGAAATTTAAAATCTACCCATAATTCCCACAGTTTTCATCCTCACATGATTAAATCTCAGAAATCAAGACTTGTTGAGTAAAATAATCATTAAAAATGCTAATTATTTATTGATTTCATGTAATACGGCAAAGAAAAAATAATAATAGAATAATTTTCTTGGCAGAGTTAAACCAAAGTCTTTGCAATCTGAGATTCTAGTTGGACGGTGCGAGCTTACTTTCTAAGAACTCTTCGTTCAAAAAGATTTTGACGCCGATTTTATTTTCTGCTTAATATTTTACAATTTGATCCAACTCACACACGTTTTTCTTATGCAATTGTCTGTTTATATTCGAAAAGGAGAGCACATGTCCGTCCATTTTCTCCGCCAAGATTCCAGATGGAACTTGCTCTAGCCTCAACTTTCCGGCAGCTGCCGTCGCCGGAACATACCAACTTTCCCCGGAATCTTGGGAGGAGACCCTTTATCCGAAAGCTAGGTGAAAAATCGACATTATCGAGGCAAACGGTGATTGCCATGGCCCAAAAGGCGAAAATCGACGGGGTGAGCGATGAACTGAACTCGATTGCCTCCCAGAATTTGGATCATGCTTCGGCTCGAAGAAGGGTCCGATCAGCGTTTACTACTGTTCAGCAGCAGCTTGATCATGTATTGTTTAAGGTATTACTCAACTGATCAATCTCTGTTTTTTCATTTAGGTTTAATTTCTGATAAATTGTTGCGATGTTTACTTAATGTTTGTGCTTTTTGTCTCTTTCGCGGTGAGTAGATGGCTCCAGATGGGATAAGAACTGAGGAGGTCAGTGATTTAGAGCTTAAAATACTAATCTTGTTTGCGTACTATACCATTTACATTCGACTGTTAAGCACAATCTATTGTTATTTTAACTTTGTATTACAATTTTTCGCGGAGATTTGGTATTTCCAAGTTTATTTTACTTGTGTTCTCATTTTCTATTCTTAAAAAAAGGGTATTTTGTTTTTGGATCCATTCTGTTAAGCACGAAAAGCAATTCAATTCTTGAAATATAAGGAGAAATAACTACTTATCAGTTTAATTTTAGCAAAGATTCCTATATGGAAACCAAGGGGAAAATTATATCAGTACCTTATTTCTTGATAGGGAAATGTTAAATAGACATTTGAACTACAAAAAGGGCTTTCGTTGATCTTGCTCTCAATCGAGTGTTCAGTCATGCTGTAATAATATTTAAGAAATATTCTTCTATTCTTTGTTATTTGATAATTGATAAAATCCATTTCCTGAATAGTGGTTTGAAACAAATTCGAATGGTCAAGAAATATTCTGCAAGAGCTGGCTTCCAAAGCCGGGAGTGAGAATCAAAGGCGCTTTGTGCTTTTGCCATGGATATGGTGATACATGCACATTTTTCTTTGAAGGTTTGAATTTCTCAATTCTTTGAATTATCAAATTAATGTCAGTATTAATCCAATTGATGTTAATGATATCTGATTTTCAGGCATTGCTAAGCACATTGCTTCATCTGGTTATGGTGTTTACGCCATTGACCATCCTGGTTTCGGTCTTTCTGATGGATTGCATGGTTATGTCCCGTCTTTTGATGGCATTGTTGATAATGTAATTGAGCAATACCGAATAATGAAAGGTGAGTTACTTTTGGAGAAGTTAAAGTAGAAGCTAAGGTTATAAAAAGCCGTAATTGGGAGTTATTGGTGAAGAAGTACAAAATCTGTTTTAAATAATAGAGAAAGCACTTCGTAAAACTGTTTTAAATAAAAGAGAAAGCACTTCGGAAGGTGCTTCCAGCTTATTTTAGCATAAGCAGTAAAATAAAACACTTAAATTCTGCTTTATTTAAAGCTATAAGCAGAAAAACATTTTTTTTGTCTTTCAGGAAGGCCAGAGATTAGAGGACTTCCCTGCTTCATATTTGGTCAGTCAATGGGTGGAGCAGTTGCTCTAAAAGCACTTCTCAAGACTCCAAATGAATGGGACGGGATAGTGCTCGTTGCTCCTATGTGTAAAGTAATTCATCACTTATTTGCATCTACACCTGCCCTTGAATTTTGAATAACTACAGTCGGTACCCACTAAGTTCAGAGCCACTAAGTTCAGAGGCTGGCAAACCTTACCATCCTGAATTTGAAAAATTACACAACCCACCCACCCTTGGATTAATGTTTCCAAACTCAGAAGGTTTGAGCTTAGTGGGTGTAAACTGTAATTATGCAAACTCTGTGGGGGTTTAGATGTAAAGAACCCTAAATTTAAACCATTTGGTGCCATATTGAAATTAATCTCGCGATGTCGCCATATTGGTTAACAAGTTTCCTTACTCAGATTGCAGAGGAAATGAAGCCTCCAGTTGCACTCCAGAAAATCCTAATCTTTCTATCTAAGCTTATGCCACAAGCAAAGCTCGTTCCTTCAAAAGACTTGGCAGATTTAGCATTCAGAGAGTTGAACAAAAAACTAATGGTATTTTATATCTCCTTATGAATATCACATTTTCTGTGTATATATGTGTATAAATCTTGCTGTATTTATTTAGAAATTATTGAATTTATTTTTGTCTAGGCTCCATACAATGTGATCAGTTACTCGGATCAAACACGGTTGAGAACTGCTGTCGAGCTCTTAAATGCTACAGAGTATATAGAATCGCAAGTCGACAAGGTTTCATCTCCAATGCTAATTCTTCATGGAGCTGCTGATAGAGTGACCGATCCTCTCGTTAGCCAATTTCTATATGATAAATCTGCCAGCAAAGATAAAACTCTGAAGCTTTATGAAGGAGGTTTTCACTGCATTCTGGAAGGGGAACCGGATGATAGGATTTTAACAGTTCTTAGTGATATTATTTCATGGCTTGATTCTAGAACCTCTGTCAAATAGAACATTACTATTTTTAATATTATTATCTATTTTGTTGTATAATAAATATCTTTTGGAATAATCATGTGTAGTTTGAACTTTGAACTTTGAAGAGATGTTGGATTCTTTTTTTTTTTTTTGACTAAATTGTTTAGTTGTTAAGAATTCAATGCCGAAGAAAATGAGATGTTTGGCTAAGTTGGGAAATTTCATCATTCAGCAGTAAAGTTGTTCTGCCGTTCACATGGGACACCACACCATCATGAGTGTGTTTTTCTTTCTTATTATTTTGTTTTAATTTTCTTTAATTAAAGATATATTAATTAATTAAAAATAGCATTAATTAATAAGGCTTTTTCATGATACTTGCAAACTAGGCCCAACTACATTAAGTTTCTGTAGGGCCGATCCAGCCGGCCCATACCTCCCCTTACATAGTTTTGATAATAAATAATTGTCCGAAAAGTAATTGTTTCCACTGTCCTGATACTCTAAATCTAATCATAGATATTGTTATCATATGAGATTTCTGTTCGCAGAAATAATTAATATTTATATAATTTTATTTTTTCTATTTATGTTTTTGTGGTGGGTTGAGGGTTACTACACTACGATAAAAACAAATAAATAATAACAATATAATCCATGGCAATATCAAAATTGTCACTAAACCTATGTATTTAATAAAATAAGTATTGCTATTTAACCAGTAACGAAACTGATATTTAAGTAGTCACAATTGCATTTAGTAACACACTTATAGTGTGAATTTAGTGATAATTGATATTTTGTTATAAATTATAGTATCACTAGGTAGTCACTAATTGTATTCATGACAAGTACTTAAAAGTTAAAACACTTATAGTGACAACTTTTAAAATTTAAACTGTTTATTAACAATATGAAATAGTTGTCACTAAATAGATATAATTAGTAACAACATAAAAGATGTGATCACTTCATCTATATATTATTATATGTGACAATATTAATTCACATTTTTACTCTAATTTTGTAACTCATATTATTTTCTTCTTGTATTATAGGAAATGCATAAAATGAGATATATATAGTAGAATGACTTTTGGGAATATTTACACCAAAACCGATAAACTTTAAAGTACTATGATTATTCCTTTTCTCATATATAAACACCCATTACATAATACAATGAATTGTGAAGTTAAATTAATATATCTTTTTTATCTAGACCAGAGCATCCATACCAAAAGTGGAAATTTAAGACTACTTTCCAAAGTCAGGGTTCGAACCCCAGACATTTAGTTAAGAATTGATGAGTCTCTCACACTCAATATCATATCAGCTTCCAGGTTCGTCAAATTAATATGATTCAAGGTTATAAAATTGCAAAATCCATCAAGTAATTTAATATCATATCCATATTGCGGTTTCTAGTGCTAAATATTAAGAAAAATCTGTGTTACCATATTCGTGTTGTATTGTATCGTATTTGTATCATCGTGTCCGTGCATCAGAACATCAAAGTCATGATGAAGATCAAGTACATAATTGGTACTTTGGAAACAATTTTGAGGAGCATTTGAGCTGTGGATATGGCAGTTAACACATGCAATGAATGAGTGGAACAGTTGATAATTAACATCATACATGTTATGCTTTTTGATGATGCTAGTTGAATCACACACGTCTGTTTCCATGAGCAGTACATAACATGGCATAAACTATCGGTAAACAAGTACCATCAGGATCGATTCAGAAACCCACCTTTCTATATATCTTGTACTACGTACTACTCTGTACATATATATATATGCATATATATAAGTTTAATTTGTATATTTAATTGGTACATGACTGTAAAGTTTCAAATTTTGATAGTTAAAATATTTGTTTTAATTTCGAAATCTTTCAACATAGTATGAAAACGTTAATTCGATCCCCTAGCTCTAAGATAAATTAATGGTTTGCGGGGTTAATTCGGCCCTTAATCTTTCAAAATTACAGTAACCTCCCATATTGTAATTTAACTTACAAACTGCAAATGAAAAATGAGAAAAAATCACGCAATTGTGTCAATCAAATGTACAAAAATTTGTATCTACTGTCGAAAGAGAAATATATATGTTGTTATTATAAATTAATTAGCATTTCTGAATTTAGAAATTACAAGAACATCTAACATACTACCCCATCATCGGATCATTCGGTCCAACCGTACAGTACTAGCTATATCACTGTCGGAGACTTTTTCATTGCGGCATTTTGCCGGTCTTTTTCCATCTATCGATCACCGTTTGTTAGATTTAATTAGCTTAATTTATATACATTCACACCATCGAAAGCGCGATTTTGTACGTAATTTCAACAGATCAGAAAAGAAGAAAGTCTAAATCAGAAGATGTACGTAATTAAAATGTTATGAAGATGTTTATATATACATAGATTAAACTTAATTAATTAAATTTCGTGAAGAAAATATATAATCGATCCGTCAGCTGCTGTTGCACTTGAAGAGAGCCAGAGAGCACTACGTGTTATATAGTATATATACTGATCATCATATCTGTAGGTACGTAGCTGAAATCCCGATGGAGACCATATTTGAGTTGAAAGGAACAAGACGACTGGCAGTGGTTTATTAACAAGAGTCAAGAGTGGAATCTTTTTCAGCATGATTTATATGTAGGCCACAAAAACAACACTATAAAAAGTAGAATCATAATATAATATTTAGTAAGTATATAGCTACCCTAGCCTAGCCTAGCCTAGCTAGTAGCTGCTAGCTTATAGCTAGCTAGCTAGCTAGGTTTTGCATGAAATAATCCAAAAGAGACGACTGAGAAAAAATTAAAACGCAGCATAAAGATTAAAGACGACGACCCTACACTTACTAGACTCAGTTTTAATTATACTATATACTGTACTATATACTAGCAATTGCCCTTCTTCTTCTTCGATTCTTCTTAATTCATTTTAGACATGCACGTTTAAAGCTGCTACGGATACAATTATTGTATAATATATGAATCTATGGTTATTCAATTAATGTTCAAGTACTCTCTCAAGTTGCTTTCGTTCGTAGAATTTCTCATAATTATATATGCCTCTGTTGGGTCGTGAATTGTGCCCACACTTTATCAACCGAGACAAGCATACCTATAATATCTAATTTTGGCACTGTGGAGATCATGCTATTTCTGTATCGCATAGGAATTATTATTTCGAAAAGAAAATTAAAGTATCCGAGGCTTAATTTCTGATATATATATATGGAGAAGTATTTTAATTCAAAAAACTGCAAATTCGGTCCTATAATTTTGCTATTTTGGCAATTTAATCCGGTTCGTTTGCGTTTTGCAATTGTGACTTGTTCTTTTCAAAAATGGCAATGTCACTGAAAAAACCTAATTTGATTAATTAAGCACAGAAAACTGAAGGAGCTATAGAATTAGCAGCACGTAAGTAATTTCGATGACTAATTTGGAATCCCAGAAAAATTGGTTTTAATTTATGTGGTAATTGCTCTAATTAAGTTAATAATTATATTGTTACTATTTAATCATTAAGATCAGAAGGGATCAACATTAATAACCAATGGAGACGTGCATATGTGGGAAAGTTTTAAACGCAATTCAAGACGAAAACGACTGTTCATATAAACAAATTAAACATAACGTGTTGAGTGAAGTAATAAGTACCACACTTGAATTCTCTATCCAAATTAATTAAAGTACTGATCATGACCTCCTTAATTTGATGTAAAATTACATTTTTAGTACAGTAACTATATTTGTCCGATTTTCATTTTGGTCCTATACTAGTATTCACTTAATACGTTGTATTCTGTATAATACATTTAGTCTGATAATTAAGTTAGTCTCATTTTCTAAACCAATTTAAAGAATTATATAAGACCTTTTTCATAAATTGGGGGTGGCATATATATATATATATATATATATATATAATTATTATTCCTAAAAAGTTATACATACGTAGATACAATCTTGTCGGGGCATCATATTTGTCGTGATTAGGGCACTGAAATTTGGACAAAATCTGTGCAGTTACGTTGAATAATCAGGAAAGATTTTGACTCATGAGTGATTAAATAGAGATCAGATATGGCATGCATGCCTGGAATCGGCGTCGCTGGGCTAACAAAGTAGCCTTTAATCACTCCTCCTCTGTCTGTTTTCACACATAGACTGAGTTAACCTAACCTAACCTGCAAATTAATTATATATATGTTCATTCACATATATCGTATTTTTACACTACCAGCTAGCTGCCTCAACTTCATCTGCCGCTTTTCCATCAAATTTATTACTAGCTAGCTTTTGTCTTATCCTGTCTCTCAATACATAACCATACACAATTAACACAACCCCAACCTGAACCTGCAGGATAAATTTGTGCATGCTTGTGATGAAGGCCTCAAATACTTTTGACATGATCTGTACGTTTGATGTAAAATTCACTTAATCATTATACATTCACCTTGTCAACTTGCTTAAATCATATTCTATTCAATATTTATTAAATTTTTAAAGGTGTTCCCTAGCTATATATGGCCAAATCTATATAGTTCATGATCTAACCGTATCTAATGATCTTGAATTCTGAAATACTGTCCCATGACGGATCCAATATTCTGAAATCCTTTTTGTAACTAGCTAGAAATGATTTATACAATATCATGTATAGGTGACGAATTGATTTTTAAGTTGTAATTAATATATAGCTAGTGACTCTTATAATTAAAGATAACTTATTAATTTACAATATATATTCAGTTTAGATATAGTTCTCGAACCAACATGGTGTGGCTCGATCAGTTGGCTATGCAGGCTGAGTTTGTAGGAAGAGTCATAGGTTCGATCCTCACTAATTAAATACATTTGCTAGGAGGGGTGAGGAGCTTTAACTGTGATACTAAACCCCGAACTCGATTAAGGATCTTTCAGGTAGGATATCGATTACCCAAACCGGTGTAAAAACTGGCCGGGTTGTAAGATAAAACAAGTAGCTGATCATGATACATTTGAATGTCTCTGAAGCTCATATGCAGGTTCCACTTTAACAAGAGAAATGATTGCACCACGCATGGTCGATCGAGTCAAGACGATGTTCTTTCAAAATATTTTGCCCCAATAGACACACTTGGCATAGCTTAATTTTGGGTTTTCTAGGTCTTTTTTCTATCAATAAATAGCTATATTTTAAGGAACTAAACCCATACCTCTGGAGGATCATATTGATGACTAGAAAAAGAATTGCACTGTAATGGTATATATAGACTCTCTCTCTCTCTCTCTGTGTGGACGTACAAAACATAGATATCTAATAAGTCTTGAATTAATCCGACAAATCCCACTAGCTAACATCAGTCCAAAGCATGCAACAAATTAATAATTAATTTTCCAGAACTTCCAAGAGTGCGCTGATCATGTCTGTGTGCCAAGGCCCATGAATCAGCTGAAACTTAAAAGCGAAAGAATTTAAAAATATCACACATTTATCCAAAGATTAAACTCTCATGGACAAAACTGCAAACTTCAACTACTACCTACATATATCTCTAGTTTGATTAATATAATACATAATATTCTTCTTCTACACCAAGCCAAAAAAAGAAAAAAAAAAAAAAGAAGAAAAATAAGAAAAAGAAAACCACACTAGTCCTGATCAAATCCAGAAATATGTAGAGAAAAAAAAAAAAAAACTTCTTGCAATTAAATCCATATTTGTCATTTTCAATTTTTCATGTTCTGGTAGATTCTTCCTTTAATTTCTCTTTCAACGAGAGCTGCGTGTCATACCATCATCAACATGACTTTAACTCTCAGTACTCAGCAACAAAAAAACAAAGAAAAAACACAAACAAAACAAAAGAAATAGGAGAAAACCCTTGTTTGAAACTGATTGATCGATGTGGGATCCATTTCCTAGCAAATGTTATAATATTGTCGTTTTCCTATCTCCGGCCCCAATTCAGACCTTCCTCCTGATTATGCAGCGATAGGTCCCTACCACCACCACCACCGCCATTGTTTCCGAATCTGTATCCCACCGGTGCGCCAATGCATGTGTAGTTACCGTCATTGTTTAGCGCATGGCCAACGAAGTAGTCGTTTGCTGGTGGTGCCGTCGGGTATTGTGATGGAAATGAGAGTGGCTGCGGAGGAGAAGGGTACATGTACGGCGGAGGCGCCGCCTGAGGCAGCGGGGGCGGAGGTGGGATGAGGGGTGAAGCAGCGAAAACCCTAGATGGGTACATTGATCGGAAGGGTAACGATGCATCGCCGCCCAAGGTGTTGCTTGCTTGATGATGATATCCTCCAGCTTGTGGAATTTGTTGGCCACTAATACAACATTAAACAGAAATTATAATGTTCTTTTTTTTTTTTTTTTTTTTTTTGAAGATGAAATTATAATGTTCAAAAAAAGTATATTTTGCTAGTGTTTAAAACTTTTCAGAATTTAAGTTCATGTGTAATAATAGGGAGCATACCTTGAAGCATAACCTAGATGAGAAGGAGCTAAATCGTTGGTGAAAACCAGTTCACGGGCCTTGTTAAGTGTTTCTGTCTCCCTCTCTGAAAAAATAAATGAATAAATATATACGAAAACAAAAAAGAAAAACATTCTCTTTACAAGAATGGAAAAACAGAGATTGACAAGACAAATGCATATACAAAGGAAAACATAATTGGCGGAATTGTTTCCACAGCAGATAATAACGAACTTCGCTAAAATTTATGTACTGTTACTACTTTTTATATAGAAAAGGAGAATTTAAAAAAAAAAAAAAACCATGCAATTCTTTTAGAGCTAAATTTTTATTTTTTCTTTTGAAAGCTTTTTAGAATTAATTTGTTGAAAATAAGGAAATTGTAAAAGTTTTGATTGCCTTGGCGGTGGCGATTCATGTGTCCCCCTAAAGCTTGAGATTTGCAGAACTTGAGGGAACAAAATCTGCATTCATAGACCTTCCCAGGCTCATCTTTTCCCTCCTTAGCGCCGCCGCTTTTCTTTTTTCTGTAGCCGCCTGCAAAAAATATACCAATTAAAGCAACTTTGATGAGACTAATCTTATACCTATGTTTCAACCCTAATACCACCCCTAATTCCTCTATGAATATTCCCTTCCGCCGTAACAATGTTTTCTTTCACGTCTTGTCAAGTTTACCAACTAGCTAGGGTTCCTCTCCGTTCGTATTCCAAAATCCCAGAAAAAAAAAAATCTTAAGAGGAAAAAGATCAAAGCTTTTTGCTTTTACAAAAACAAAAAGTATCTTGCACCAAAAAAAAAAGAAAGAAAGAAAATTTGACATCAAGATTATGAGAAGTGAAAAGGGTAACCATCAAAATTCTATCTTGAGAAAAGTGTTGAAAAATTGAGAATATTATTGATGATGAAGGTTTGTTATTTCTTTTTTTTCTGGAGAGCCCAGTTTATAGCACTGAATACAAATTAATTTACCAGCAGATGAAGAGCTGTCCCCTGATGTCTGCTTACCATCTCTTGAGTAATCTTCAGGTAAATTATTTAGGTCTAAGGGATTTCCCTCAGATCTCCTGCAAAAACAAGAACACAGAAAAAGACAAACAGTTAAAACCAAAAAAATAAAGGTGGTCACAGGTAGAGTGTAATTTAATGAAGAACAAGTGAGAAGTAGAAGATGAATTAAGATAGATAAGAAGTGGGGATGAGAAGTTTTAGATTAAGTGGGGTGAGGTCTATTACTATTACTACTACTACTACTACATACATGGGAACCGACAGAGAAAGACAGACGAAAGAAAGAGAGGAAAAATAAAATAAGGAAAATGATATGAAGTGATTTTTAATCTCTGAGATGGAAATGAAGTTAAGGCTTGGGAAATTATAAGACTTTCAGTTTGGGACTGAAATGTAGAGGCTAGTTTGAGTGATGGTGAAGAAAGTGGGCTTGAAAGTTTTCTATCAGTTTGTTTTCTGCCAGCACCTCTGGAGACATCTCCCTCTCTCTATCTCTCTCTCTTATTACTCTCTCTCTCTCTCTCACTAGAATTGAAATAACATCAAAGAGACAGAGGGTCTCGTGACTTTGAAAAGGAGAGAGAGAGAGAGAGAGGGTTTTTGTGCAGGTGCATGGTAGTGTCATTTGGTTTGTATATAGAGAGAAAAGGGAGAGTAGAGAAAGAAAAAAAAAAAAAAAAAGACCTAGCTAGTTATAGGTTTCTTGCCCTAGACCGACTAGCCTGCATGCACAGTGACAAATACAATAAAACCACACATTCAAGTGCAAATTTAAGTAGCTAAATGTTCCTTTTTCTAGGTTCTTGTTTGTTCCTTTCTCCCATATTATATATATAAAAAACAAATATAAAAAAGATAAAGCAAAACTCTTACATTGAGCGGTGCAGAATGCATCCATACATGATCAGTTCATATAAGATCAATTCTTTAGCAAGTCCTCTCACTATTCTAATTACTATTATATTCTAGTATTGGTTAAGTTATTAAATTTCATTTCGACTAGCTACCTAAATTAGAACCACGTTGTGATCATGTTGAGCTAGAATTTTCCACAAAAAGGTCGATACATGCAGGATTATATAACTAATATATAGAAAGTCCTTTGGATGTAATTAGAATTTTTCTCAGGATTAATGTAGTGGTTAATTTTACAAAATTTCGTTTTGAATATGTAAACTTGGAGATATTTGGAAACTAGCTATTAACCAAACAAGAGGGACTATGCTGTAAATACCACAAATCTTGGGCACATGAGTTCAAACAAACAAATTCAAACACATGATGATCTCTTCACAGGAATTGTGACACAAAAATAATTGATTGCCACTGTGATGTTAAAATATATGTACATGATGTTTTGACTTTACCTAGCTAGCTAGTTTCAGACCTGAATTGACCATGAAAATGATCGAGGTTAATGATATATATCTTATTGGTGCATTAAAAGCTTATATGATCGATAATTCTGATGTTGAAATTAAAAACTTAAGCTGGATGGCACAATGAATATACGTACCTTAAGGGGCAGACAAGACAAAGGCTTTGGTTTGTACAGATGTGAGAGCAGAGATGTTCGATTTGATGTTAAGGAGAGCATGGGCGGAGACTATAACGCACAAGGAACTTTAGCCCTCCCTCGTGGGGTTATATATATAGGACCCAGCTTGTGCAGTTGAACCATTTCTATCACACTAGTACTTTGCAACCCAACCAAATATCGATCTCATGCTTCTAATTACATTTACCACTAATCAATTATTCTTATATATTCTTAGACAAACCGATTAATTAATGATCGTCGTCATTCTCCCCTAACTAGCTATAATAAATATTACCGAGTAGTGTAGTTTAGCAGTTCAGCACTATGCTAACTTAACTAGAGGTCTCGAATTCGAATCCGTAGGGATGTAGCGCTGTCATTAATAGGGAGAATTTTACAATAGTGATCCGACCCAGCTCAATTCATATAAATGGGGTAATTTAGAACAAAAAGAAAATGTATATATTAAAAGCAAAAATGAAAATATTAATGTCTAACTTTTAACCCAACAATAATTACTTGATCTCTTTCTTCAATAAATTGTTTTCAACATTGATTATATTAGAAATATTGCTTGGAATTAATAATTAGAAACACATAAATATATTAGAAATGGTACTTGAACCACCTGAAATAATTTTTTCTTTTGAATACATTAAAACTATAAAAAGAAGTTGAAAAAATCGAGGCAATAAAAGAATATTTGAAAATTTAGTGTAAATATTAATAGTTGGAACAATAAATAAAAAATATCAAAGAAAACTCAAAAGATTTCCAATAATTCATAAAGCTATGGCCGGCTAGTACAACTTTTTCCTTTCTAATTTGAGGTTAGGGAAACTTGAATAAGAGAACACGAATCCCTCCATACATAAAAAAGATGTGACAGAATTTTCATCGTAAAGGATAATGGCGTAAAGTGTGTACAAGTTCTTTTTTTTTTTTACCCGGTGCTTTTAACTTTTCTCCATAACTTTTTTTTTCCTAATAATTTTAGGTAGCTGCTGGTCTTGTACTGATTTGTTTGGTTAATTAATAGGGTAATTGAAGGATAATGTTCGAAGTTTTGCTGATGAAAGACATTCATTCACAATTATCGAATTCTCTTCATTGTCTATGTAATGATCTCCACAACAATTAAACAATATAATCTTTCAAAATTATCCAATTTTCAACTTGGAACTAGCTAGTATATATATATAAATAGATGAGATGGTCATGAAAGTTCAACAAAATTGAGAAGTTGTCTTCTTCTATAAATGCTGGGATCTTGATATAAACAATAAGAAGACTTTAATTATTGTGATGGAAAGTCTCATTGGCGATTTTCACGATTTTTCTGACAAAATTCTAAGGAGTTGGGCAAATGGAGGAAATTGCAAAAAGAAAAAACTCAAAGTTACGGATAAAAATTAAAAAAATAATAAATAACAGAAATGAAATCCGAAAAATCCATTGTTAGTGTCAAATCTATTCTTAAGATTAGTTCTTTGGCGAAATCATTTTATTATTTTGTCAAAGAAAAATCATTTTCTTAGTTAGTGGCAAATTATATTTGGATTACCAAGTCTCTTGGTTGGGCTCATATCCACTTACGTTCACGGCCCAGTACTAGCAGGCCTTTCTGGCACAAAATATCCACAGGGTCCAAATCAAGTGTTTGAACTTTGTACCAAATCTAGTGTCTAAAATCAACAGGCCGAAATTTATTAATCAACTTAATAATTTTTTGAAAAAAGAATTCAAATGTTCTATGTTGCATCTAGTACAATAATTGTATAAATAACCTAGAATCTATGTATTTTTTTTATTTTATTATTATAAAATTAAGAGTTTCTTCCGGTGATATAAGTTTGTCACTTTTCTTGTCGTGATTAAAATACCCCTTTAATTATACATATTCATATTAAATAACTATACAAATATGTAAATATATAATTATATAAATAATATTTGATTTAATAACACTAGAACTCTATAATTGAGTATAATAGGATTAGGATATTTCTAAAAGATTTATTTGAGAATCCTACTTAATTAAAATTTATATTTATCTAGAACTTTATTGAGTTATTTATCTCATACATAATTCTAATTTATCATCAATATAAACAAAAAAAAATCTAGCCAACCTTAATACTGTAAAAGTCAAAATGGTCGATAAAAACATATTGCATTTAAAAATATCATACATACTATATTTGTAATTTATATAACGTATGACATATTATTATATTTATTTATATTACATTTAATATATTACCAATATGTGAGTTTTCAAAAAAATTATGTTTTAGAAATATCTTATAATATCTAAACTAAATTAAATAATAATAATAATTATATAAGATCATTAAAATATATTTTTATTTTATTGTCAATTATTCCCCGTTCTCTCTAAATTGTAATAATCAACAAATAAGTTAAAAGAAAAAGACACCATAACTATTGTCTTCATTTACGGACGACGACAACAATACCTAAGAAATAAATAAAATTAAAATGATAGGAGAGGTAAGAATAAGGAGATAAATGTAGATATAAAAGAAAAAAGAAATAACAAGTATGAAATTAATAAATAAAAATTTTGATATTTTATATTATAGGAAAAATGACACTTAGATCCGAAAAGAGATTGCTAAATTACAATTCATGATCATCTTAATCAAATAATTACAGTTATACTCCATATAAATAGAATAATTATAAAATACACCCAAGCATTAGGGTTCTATTATTAATTAATAAAAAATTTTCTTTTTAATTTTTAAAAAATTATACTTGGACCCCCAAAAAATTAATGACATTACAAATAACACCCATTTAAAATTTAGGAAAAACCCATGGTATAAAAAACATAATGGTATTTTCGGTATTTACCATTCTTTTTTGATAACGTCATCCAATACATAACGGAATCCTAATATTTTGGTGTATTTTGTAATTATTCAATTTCGCATGAGGTGTAACTGCAATTATTTGACTAAGAGGGTCATGAATTGCAATTTTGCAAATTCATTTGGGGTCTAAGTGTAACTTTTTTTATATTTTAAATCAAACTAAAGTTAATTACGGTAAAGGTCTGATAAGCATACATATTTTTTAAATTCATCGTATTCAACTTAAATAGATATATGTTTATTAAAACATACTTATTTAAGTTAATTTGATTGTATGCTAAAGTGAGATCTGTAATTTACTTTTATATATATATATATATATATATATATATATATATATATATATATATATATATTCTTTAGTTGATTATTTAAATCAAGAATTTGGTGATTTATTTTCTATATTAATATACATTTGTTATTTTATTTATTGAGGGTAAGATTTTGATAGAAGAAATAAGAAAAAAAATGTAAAAACACATTGAAGAAAGTTAGAAAAAATATTCGAAAATATATATAATCGATTAAATTTTTGAGATAAAATAAATAAAAGAAAAATGACAAGTAATATTGAAGTTTGTTACTCTAAGTTCTTCTACTTTATTAACTAATAAAAATACTTTAAAATATACCTTATTGAACTTAATTACATATATTTTTATTAAGTCATGCTCATTAGAGTTGATTCTTATTTATAAATACTATAAATATTTTTGAATTATAGTATGCTTCAAAAAATAGTGAAATGTATCCGAATTAATAACTTAAAAAGTGTAGATAATCAAATGAATTATTTTGTAACCTTTTAATACACTAAAATTTTGGAATAACCAACATGGGAATTCTAATAAAATTAATTTCAAAATATATAACTATTTAAATACTTTTATCAAATATTTCAGATTTTATATCACCACATTTCAAAGTCAAGTGGGAATTACATGTTCTCCATCATTGTCAAATAATAAACATATTCAGTTAATGAATAAAAACTAACTTAGAAAAATAAACGTATAAATATTTATTTATTTAGCTAGAATTTCAACAAGAAGTAAAATGAACTAATAATTAAAAAATATATTAATTATATTTAAATATAATAAATAGTTTTTACACAATATTTTTTATTTTTTCTTTCATATTATAAATTTTTTAATGTATTTTTAAAAATAATATTTTAAAAAATAAATATAAATAATTATTTTACTCGCTCAAAGTGACTGTTTTTTCCTAGTGGAAACAAAAACTCATCCCACGTCCAAAAACATAACTCATGTGTAATAAAACATGAAATTTGGACAAATTAATAATAACAAAATAAAGATTGTTTTGCCTGATGAAACTCTAATTTTAGACTAAGATCAATAAGCAGTAACTATTCTAATAATATTCAGCTTATAATATAATTAAAATTAAGTTTATATTATGACATTAGATAAAGAACAGAAAAATAAAAGAAAAGGAAAGATAAATCAACACACCTATCCGTTCGCTAACATTATCTTCTTACTTCTCCCATGGCGACATCTCTACTCTCCCTCTCCACCTCCACCCCCTCCACAACTACGCCTCATCTTCGCCAGTTAGTTTCTCACTTTAAGGTACTGTATAATCTTTCATCATCACTATTCACCTAATTTTCATCTCAATTCACATTTAAAACCAAGAATTTTCCATTATCTTCTCTTTTTAATTTTTAATTCAATTAACAGGGCAATGTAAGAATTCTGAAGGCAAACCCAACTCCATTCCTATCCATAAACCTCGCCCATCATACAGCAAATCAAAGAAAACCACTTGTAATTGCAAATTCAGCGGCTTCCGGTGAAGCTTCGATAAGCGACCAAAATGTTAGGTTCCGGCTCCATAACTTGGGCCCACAACCCGGTTCACGGAAGAATGCGAAGAGAAAGGGAAGAGGGCATGCGGCTGGGCAGGGGGGCAGCTGCGGGTTCGGAATGAGGGGCCAGAAATCAAGGTCTGGACCGGGTGTGAGAAAGGGTTTTGAAGGGGGGCAAATGCCCCTCTATCGAAGACTTCCCAAATTGAGAGGAATTGCTGGAGGTGATATTTTTCATTTGAATATTGTGAATTTCTAACTTCTTTTAATGCAATTTATTTCAGATAGTGTTAATATTTTTCGTAAAATAGAGATTTGGGATAATGTAAGTGATTATTGATGTGGGCTGGTTGAATAGGTTCTAAGGGTGGGAGCTTTATTATTATGATTGTGAAATTTTGGATTTTTCTGGAAGTGTAAATGGTGAAGTGATTGTTTTAGCAGGAGAACATTAATACATTCATTTTGAAAATTCTAGCTTATTATATAGCTAAGTAATTGTCTTTGAGTTCTTGGAAGTCAATTAGAACATACCTGATTGAAAATTTCTTTCTGATTGATGAGATGAGTTAGTTGCGTAATTTTAATTTCATTACTTTTTTTTTTTGGGTGTAAATTACTGGTTCGGGTAATCCTACATTGAGGGCCTTAATCCAGCTCGGGGTTTAATTTCATTACTGACTTGCAGTATATTGATGTTACACTGATCTGTAATGAACTTGAATAAATATTGAAGGGATGAGTGCTGGACTACCTAAGTATGTTCCAGTAAACTTGAAAGACATAGCAGAAGCAGGGTTTGAAGAAGGAGAAGAGGTTTCATTGGAGTCTTTGAAGAGCAAAGGTTTGATCAATCCATCTGGAAGAGATAGGAGGCTTCCTCTAAAGGTGAACAAGTAGATACTAATACTAATTGTCAGAAACCTTTGCACTAAATTCGACAATAATCTAGCTATTAGTTTTAGTGGGTGTTTGCAAGAGCTTTTGCTTTTGGAGAAACTAAAGTAGTAAAAGTGAAGAGTATTTGAAAGGAAAAGAAAAGTTACAAAAAAAAAAAAAAAAGTAATTTAGAGTTGGTAAAAAAAAGTTGACAAGCACTTTGTTTGCTTCTAGCTTATTTATAGAAGTTGGTTTTCCAAGCACTCTCAAAGTGCTGAAGCATAGAAGAAATTAAAAAAAGTGCTGTTTATCAGAGTTTGCAAACACTACCTTAGAGCATCATGTTGCCACCTTTAAGCAGTAGGCAAATTTTTAAAATCATCATCTAAGTTTACGTACAGTATTTTGTCATGTTACAATTAGCTTTGAGTCATTTATTAAGCTCACAAGCTCCACTTATTAATATTTTCAAATTGAGTTTAATATGATTATAAATCAAGCGGAGCCAAGCTAATTAAGGGTGAACTAAACTCAGCTGAACATGGTTTCAGGTAAAATTGTAATGTTTTAAGGTTTGGGCTCCTTATAAATCTTTATCATATTGAGCATGAGTTAAGTATTAATAGTAACTAATGTAAAGATGCGTGTGAATTTCACTTACAAACCTAATTACTATGAAATTTCAATAGCAAAATTTTCAGCTTGATTTTGAGCTTTGTAGTTGTTTTCCATTTGATCATAGAACTAACTTTTGTATTAACTACATCTACACCCCTTGGGAAATTGCCATATTACAATTGGTACCATAAGTTGGAAAAACCACAAACCACTCAATATTACAAACACCGTCCAAAACCGGATCAAATAGCAATGGGCGACCCTTAATTCCACTAGTTAGACCTTTCATTGATATAGATTCTCTATTCCCAATTGCCGTGACACGCAAAACGGAACGAATATTCAACCGGAGACGGGCAATTGGATTAGCTATCTTGCGCGAAGGGTGGAGCTGTAATTTTTCCGAACTCTCAGGGGCAGTCTGTGTAATTTTAAATATTTTAGGTTGTGGTTTGTGGTTGGTTCGAACTTGGAAGGTACCAACTGTAATATTTCAATCTCAGAGGGGGTATAGATGTAATTCACATATTATTAAATATAAGGGTTAAAAACTGAAAACATTTTCAGAGATTGACAATAAAATCTTGTTTCAGATCTTAGGTGATGGAGAATTGAGTGTGAAGCTGAACTTCAAAGCACGAGCTTTTTCAGCATCAGCAAAAGAGAAGTTAGAAGCTGCAGGTTGTTCATTAACAGTTCTTCCAGGCAGAAAGAAATGGGTTAAGCCATCTGTGGCTAAGAACCTTGCAAGGGCCGACGAATACTTTGCAAAGAAAAGAGCTGCAGCAGCTGCCGAAGCTGAATCAGCTTCTGCTTGATCTACACAAGCAGAAGCAATAAAAGCAATTTGGCAGCAATTCTTTTTGGTTCAACCGAAAATGTTGTTCTTTGGTAGGCCCTTTTGCATTAAATACACTTGAGTTTTTTTGTTGATCTTTTCAGATTGTATTAATGGTACAAATGTTAGGTATTTGTTGTAATCTGACCTTCCAATTTGTAAGAGGATGTTGATAAAAGGTTGAAAGTCTTGCTCAGTTATTCTTTAGTTCGTAATTTTTTATTTGGAGGATGGGGGGTTTGAATTTTACAATTTACAAAAGATATTGTTAAAATTTAATAAAAGTGTATATAAGATATAGTTATATATAATTTTGCTATCAGTCTTTACGAATCTCTGGCAACTGAAGTGCAATTCCTCATGTTCTATTCCAATTTATAGTTACTAATTTTTTTGTCACTAAATTGCATGTCATCTTAGATGTTATTAATCATAACGTTTGAATTATTTATTGACAAAATATAAATATTGTCACCAAATAAATTTAATTAGTGACACCAGAAATGTATTTTTTTTAATTCATATCATTTATGATAATTTACATATGCTTGTCACCTTACTTTTTGTCACTAATAGTAGTTTCCTTTTATACCGTGATTTATGAAATAAGGATACGGCGATACATATTTTTTTCAATACTTTACACTAGAGAAGTATCGGGTACAGTATCGAACACGACACAACACGATAGGGTACAAATTTTAAAAGTATCCGTGCATCATACACCGTGATATTTTGGCTATACATGTAAATTTTTTAGTACCGTTTTCTGAAATATAATGATGCAAAGCTAACAATTAGGGGAAATAGACATAAAATTTTCCCATCAGTTTGTTGCTGCTGTCAACTTGTTATCCCATTTAAGGAAAGACAATATAAACCCCCATTGAAGTAAAATGGAAATGCTCTTTTGCCATCAAAGTAGTAATGCTCTTTGTCAAATTATGACTTTTATCTTTTTCTTAATTACCCTTTCAAATGATCAAGAATTCGGCAAATATTTCTCAATTCGATCCATATAGTCATAGATCTATATATGAAGTATCTAATTTTGAATTAATCGACCAATGAATTGAACAGAGTTATTAATTATCTTCAAATTACTTATGTCTATTTTTGCTTTGTCCCTTTTTTGTTATCTACTTAATATCTTTAATTTGATAACTTCTAGTTGGGAGTACGATCAGCTGACATGATATGATACCTCATAAACTAATATTAATTACAATGGTTTTATGGACATAATAATTGAGATTAATTGTGGACAAGAGTTAGTTAAAGCATTATGGTCACAACGACTACCATGATATATATTTCACTTACATTTTTACATTTTCAAGGAATATTTATAAGGTTTTTAAGTTTTGGTAGTGTTTCTGATTTTTATATAAATTCAAAGGATTTTGATAATTATCCTAAAATAAAAGGCGGATAATTAAGTAACATTATTAATTTAGCGACTTAGGACTAAGCCAAGTGGTGCAATATTATATCATACGTCCAACTATTCTTGTCACTTGTCGCAGACAAAGGGGACGAAAAAGAAACAGTATTGGGAAACATACGTAACAAAATTAAGCTCTTCTTTTTTTAATTTTTTTTTAAAACTTTATTAATTTATAAGGCTATTTCATTCAGAGAATTTTCTTTAGATAGACAATTCAAACTTTGCAAACGAAAATGGAAATATTTTTAATGGAATTATTATCCCTCTGGATTAAGACGTACGTGAAAGGGATTGATATTAATTGTTGTGTAGATTCCAAAAAAAAAAACCTACTTTATTTTCCTAATTAAATTGAGCGATATACAATTCCCTGCATAATTTTAGAATATAGCTTTTGGTATTTACACTTTTTTATAAATTACGTACGTATATATCTAGGTCTAGCTAGCTAAATTATAAATTAAAGTATGTTACTGGCGGAACATATTCGAAACATATATAAATTAAGATGATCGATCTTGTCTGACATTTTCAAAAGCTAGCATAATTATGATCTATAACTAATGATAACAGATCTAGTTATCATCGTGGTAGTTTATTATGGAATTAATTTGTATGAAGTCATCTCCACTAATATAATTATTAGTTCGGTTTTCCACTATGCATAATTATATATATGTCATCCCTTTCTAAATAAGATAACCAAAGTTCTGATACAGATTATAAAAGGTCAACAACACATCCAAGATTTTAAGATTAGAAGAATACGTGCAAAACACATAATATCTTCAAGAAAGAAAGGTGGAATTCAATTAAATTAATCCCAAAGTTCGACAAGTCCACAAAAAAAGGTGCATGGCAGGGCAAGTCATAAACGCAAAAATGAATCTGATGCATGAAATTAAAGGAGTTAATTAAACATATTATACTAATAGAAACGTGTTTTACGAGTTAATTGGACAATGTTTACAAACTTTGGTTTCTATTCATGAGATCTCACGCATCTCATGTCTTTCTTTCACAATTTAAGCTTTAGACTGCAAATTATCTTAAACCCAAAATTTTGCATTTATTTTAGGAAACTCAACCATACCTAGCTTCTGGGTAGATATTTTAGTAAGATAATAATGAGATACTAATTAAAAGCTAAGAATCTTATCTTATCAATGAAAAAAGAATTAAAAGCTAAGCTAAGGAAGTGAAACGCGGGTACTGCGCGCAGGATTTTTTGTATTTTTCAATTATTTCAAAAACAGTAGCATAGCAGTATGGCTCCATGCGTGCTGAAGCTATTTCAATTCCCACCAAATTACTCCCTTAAAATATCATTTCACATATTCTACTGCAGGACAGTAAAATAACAGATCGAGGCATATAAAAAGGGACATAATATATATATATATATATATATGTATGTATGTATGGATACCATACATCATAATATATATTTTTTTCATTTATTACAGATATTCAGGTACTAATTTCCGATACAACACGATATTATATAGTGGTACTTTTAGGAGGATTCGTGCATCATAACTCAGTGACAAGTTGTTACTAAACTGATTACTCCAAGCAAACATAATGTAAATTAATTTATGAACCCATTAAAATTTGTAGTGAAAAGAATCAGAATTTTGCGCGAGCCAAATACGTACACAAAACCATAAAATGACCAAATTAATTTAATTACCTTTTTACTTAAAAAGAAGAAATTTTTTACTTTATAACAGAGGCGAGAAATGAGAGAATCTTTGAAGTGAGTTACAGCTGCTGTGAACTGAACTCCGTTTTATTCAAACTAGCTTTCTTTCGGCTGAACTCAGTATTCTGACTCTGAAAAAGTAATTTGTGGGTTGGACCCTCTCACTTAGCTTTTATTGAGTGAAATGGAGGAAACTTAGATCTTGCTTTTGTTTTACTCTATTTGGTCTTTTTTGATCCCCTTTTATTTTTAATTATTTTGTCCCATACAAATTTCAAATCATAGTAACATTGAGCTCAGCTCAATATGGATTTGAATTAATGTCTTCTAAGAAAAGGTTATTTTTATTCGTATAGAATTGTAGCTCAACAAACACATAGTGCTTTCAGATTTACCGAGTGAATTTGAAAATTGGAATATAATTCATATGTTTTTTAACTTTTTACCAAAGTCCATGTGATGTATAAATTAAATTAAAATAAAATAATAAATTCAACTACAAAAAAGTATAATGAAATACAGCAACTGATGTAGTGGCCCCCAATTCTAGGGTAGGGCTTCCATTACCACACACTCGGTCACTATGCCTATCTAAAAACCAAAGGTCGGTCTCGGAAACCAGTAGGCAATGACACGTGTCTAATACTAACAGGCTGTAAAAATTAATGTAAAATTCAGCAGTTACAGAGAATCAGTTGATATTTCAACAGATTTTTATCAACTAAATAATAAAAAACTCGTTGGAATTGGTGCAAAAATCAATGAGTTTTCTAACTTCCACCGCCCTGCCCAAGAATTATAAAATAATTTTTTATGCTAACTGTTAGATTTATGAAAACAAACTCTATGCTCAAGTTTAGAAGATATTTTATGGAGATATGACATAAATAAAGAAACTTTTCCGATTCACCCCACAAAATATCAAAGAATTGCTTTAAATATATGCCCATAAAAAGATTAGGGGGCAAAGTGATCATTTTTGGAAAATATTTGACGAAAAATTAGACAATTTGGAAAAAGTGGGGGGACAAAATGCAATTTTATTTCTATAGAAAAATAGTTCGAATATCAAATTGCAGATTATTTAAATGTTTGTCACAAGATTTTATTTCTGATATAGTTAATTATTGTTCTACTTATAGTACTTATCAAATATTAAAGATCTAAATTTAGAATATAATTAATTAAAAACCTTTTGTAATAAGAAGTTTTTCCTAGATTTTTTTTTTGTTGGTGCAAAGAAGTTTTTCCTAGATGTGTGAATAAGTGTGATATAATTAATAATCACTACAACACATTTTCAAATTATAGATGTAAGGGAAACAATTTGTTTTAAAAATAATCTATTAATTAATTTCTGAACATGGTTTGTTAAGCACAACAAATCAAATCTGAACACTTTTGCTAATGTTTAAAACTTGAAATGATTAATTAAAATATCTAAAAATATAAACTTATTCGGGATTTACTCCATTAAAACTCAATTCATTTAATAATTAGATAAGTTCCTATTAGTTTGATTTGATTAAAACTCGATTCATTTGAGAATGAAATCCAGCTCAAATAAATTTGATAAGAAATTCAAAACAAGGCTAGACAGTATCGTATTAATATAATATTTTTTGTCAATGATAGACTCTCCTATTAATTTATTATTATATGGTATTGTTGAATAAAATAAAATAGTTTTAATTTAGATTAAAAGAAATGATCTTAATTGCAGCTTGATATTAATACTAAAAAGTTGTTCTCCCCACGCATTAATAATAATTAATTGACCGTAATTAACTTTTTCCGGATCTGATCTTATGTCACATGTGTATAAAATCTGGTGTAGACATTATTTATCAGCCCCCTTGTTTCCTCTATGTCTGAGACTGACCGTTTTCTCTGCACCTATTCCAACTCTATTTTTTCTCTTTCTTCTTTCTAATTTACTCTAGTTTTATTTTTCTTTTTCTTATTTCAAGCCTTGTTCGGAGTCCTCCATTAAAGGATTATCCTTCCACAATTTTGTATAGCTTTTCAGGTAAAATTAAGCTCTCTGTTTTTCTCTTCCTGTCGTAGTTAGTCAAGTAGGTTGATGTGTAGCTAATTCTGCTTTGTCAAAATCTCTTCTTTTTCTTTTTCATGAAATTTTAGTTATTGCCCTGAGGTGTTTGATTATTCAGAAGTTTTTGTGACAGCCCAGATGTGTTTTTTGTTTTATTTTCTGCCTTCTCTCTTTCTGTTTAATTTTTCATTAAAAAAGACTCGAGCTTTGGAATTCTTGAATTCAATTTTTCTGTCATATTTCTGCTTACTTTAGCTTAGTTTTCGGTTTAGATTAAATATTTGTAAAATCTTTATCTTTTTTTCTGGTGGCATGATTTTTTTCTCACCGGCAGCTGATATTTTCCAGCTACCTTCTGATCTGTTACTCAATTTCATTTCTTATAGCTAAAAACCAAAAAAATCGATATTTCCAACATATCTGTATAGTTTTCTTCTCAAAACTAATAAAAAATTTATTACATCCCAACAAATACATATTTTATTCTGTAAGAACAATTCCAAAAATCTTACCTGACTCTTCTGATCTGTTGACGGGGATCTCAACTTAAATCAAAAGCAAACAAACAAATTATGTTTTAAGAGTATTTAAATCCAAGTTGTCTGTATTAATTCCGTTCACAGATCTCCAACTTGTTAATTCTTTTCCTAATCTAATCTCCACTTTTTCTTGTAAATCACCAGGTGTTGTTTATAACTCAAGATCTAGTAAAGAGATAGAAAATGAATCACTACGCTATTCAGCAGAACAGTTTCGGTACCTGTGAAGAGATCTGGGGCGGCGCTGCCTCCGCTTTCCGATCTGTTGAGATCAAAGAGACGGTGGTTTGCCCTAAGCCGCGGCGAGTCGGCCTTCTCCACTCCACCCTTAATGAGCCTTCTTACGTCAGACCCTTGCGATGGCATGCCAAGTAAATTTGCTATTTACATCTTACTTTATATTTGAAAATTCTTTTTAAATTTTTCTCTTGATTCTGATTTAGTTTATGATTTGGGATATTATTAACAGCCATCACCAAGAGGTTTTTGATACAAAAGCTGGAAACGAATTACTCGACATCATCCTACTAAAGGTTTGTAGTTTTTCTGTACCCATAAAGCTCTAATTGGATGGATGTGATTTTCTTTTTTTTGTGATCAATAATATATTTTCTTTGATTAAAATCAACACAATAATCAGTTTTCTAATTCTTGATTATTTTACAGGGTAGTAGCAGTTCCGACCAACCGGCCCCGCCGGTAGCCTCGTCGCCCCCATTTTTTAGCGGGTCGCCGCCGAGCAGAGTTTCTAACCCACTAATTCAAGACGCCCGTTTTGGTGACGACCAGTTCACCCCCGTCTCTCCACGCGCCGTCCCAACCCCGTCACACTCGCCTTCGTCCACGCGCAAGAGCGGCGCGTGTGTAAGGGCCAATTTCGGCAACAATCCAGCTGTCAGGGTTGAGGGCTTCGATTGCCTCGACAGGGACAGGCGCAACTGCAGCATCTCGGCCGTGGCGTAGGCAATTAATGCTCATTTTGTCTCTTAGTGTGTATATATATGAAATGTTCCTTTTTTACCCTAAGTGTCTGTAATTAAATGAAAAAAATGAGTCTGATGTAAGTATTGAGTTGAAGGGTAGAATCGTCATTTGATCGAGGAATAACTTATATGGGTTGTTATGGAGAGGTAGGAAGTCAAAGGTCAACCGTACTCTTTGTAATGGTGTAATTAAAGAGATGAGAGGAGGATGGAGAGGGCCTTCTTCTAGTAATTTAATTGTTTTTGGGGTCAGTTTTGTGAAATTTTTCTTAGGCGGATCCGTGAAGAGGAGAGAAAAATCTGTAAAAGAAATATCTAATATGTATTGATTGAGTCAATCACGTTTTGTAGTCAAATTCGCTTTGTAAATGGTGAAATATTATTATAAAGTTTCTACTTTTGTTTATTAATTTATGTACGAGTTGTGATTTTTATTTCGTGGTGACGATATATTCTTGGGTACACGTGTCACACGCTTCTGGTGCTTTGCTTGTTTGCCACGCGAAAGCATGAAAAGGTATGGGCCTCTACATACACTCGTCATGGTGTGGTTCAGGGTTGGTTGGATTGATTGGTCTGCATTAGGTTACCTTTTCTTTATTTTAGTATAAATTCGCTAGGTTTATACATATGGTGATACTTCACATAGCTTTTTATTGTTTTGTTTTTTATACTTTAGTTAGTTAATAGGTTAATTGTTAGTCAGTTTCGTTAATTGTTGTGTTCGTATCATTGAGATATTGAATTTAAAATATAACTTTGTCTGATTCGGTGAAGAAACCAGAAATTTGGACTATATGAAGGAATTTTTTTTAAGCTTGTAACTTTTCTCGTTTCTTTACCGAATCAGACAAATTTATAATCCAAATTCATCTTCTCGATGAGATGAATAAATGATGCTAGAAAATTAACGGAACTGACTAATGGTTGACTGGTCAAGGGACTAGAATGTAAAAAACGAAACAAAAAAAAACCTATATATAAATATGACAATATGTGGGGACTCTTAGGTAATTCACCCTTTAGTATAAATGAGAGATAAGAGACATTTATGGGAAAAATAAACGAGTTGAGTCAGAATTTTTTTTTTGCTTTCATAATTCTAGAATCGGATTAAATGACTCGAGATTGAACCCACAAGCCAAGAAAGATAGGGTTTAAGCTTAATTTGAGTTGAGGTTCGAGGTCGATTTAACTTGAATAGAATGGAGTCGAGTTTAAAAGTAAATTTTGAGTTTGAATTCGAATTTAAACTCAAAGTAACCGGTCAAACAACCCAATAACCATGAAAAACCAGAACCAATTTAGGCATTGAAACGGTGGACCAGCTTTCTTTTTCTTCCATCTTATTTCGGCCTCTCTTCTTCGTTTTCTTCCTGTATTTTCTTCTTGTTTCTTATAGATCAAAATTTGATTTCCATTCTAATTAAATATGTCATTAAATATAACTATTATATAATTATGATGTGATGCCGACTAAACCGATTAAACTAGTAATCAGCTAGTATTCCCGTTCAATGTGTCGTTTTGAAAACCTTAATGAAAAGCAAGTTGATTGAAATGGGTAAAAGTTGATTTGTCAGTATTGAAGTTGATGATGATGGAGGGCCAGAAAATGGCAGACTTTTTTTATGCTTTGCTGGTCGGTACCTAATGCGTTTATTCATTTTCGGCAGAAAATAATTATGATTTTCACTACCAGCTTTTGTACTAAATTTAGAAATTTTAGTATATCAAATAAATGATAGATGGACTAATAAGTACTAATAACTGCTTCATTAAGTGGCATATGAAATGGTGAAGGTACTACATTAATAGAACCTCGAGCCGTACTGCATAATTTAAATTTCCATCATTTCCAAATTTAATGTGCAGATGTCAAAAATAATTGAAAATTAAAATAAACAATATGCATATAATATACACATTAATGAATTTTTCCGGGGATTTAAAAAAAAATATAAAAATATCCCAAATGACGTCCAAAGGGGCTTCACCTCTTTATTGGGCCTCATTGGGCCGTCATAGGACTATGGGTCATCTAACTAGGGCTTTGACTTGTAAAGTGTAATGAACAATCGGATACCAAAACTTTAAACACAAACTTAAAGCCACGCTTCATCAGTTTTTGGCTGTTGAGCAGACTTTATTCTTGGAAAAAAAGGACAATAACAATGCGAAAGTAAAATTCGATTTAGATAAAAAGAATCCATGAAAAAGCCATTAAAATTGTGAGAAAAGGGCATGTCAAAGTGTACACTAGTTACGACAAATGAGGTAATTTTAAATTCTTAAATTTTGAAAAGAATAGTAAATTTAACCCAATAATATTATCCAACATAAATGAAAAACAATTTACTTATAGATAAGCTCAACTTTTCATTTTCTTACTCATTTTTCTTGGAAAATAATATAGTTGCACTTCTTGATGTTATCCAATATTTTGAGCTCAGTCCAATACGACAAAAAACTCAATAATTATTAAAGGACATTTGGACTATGGACTTAATAGAATCAAATTGGACTTAATAAACTGAATTAATAAAGACCCAAATAAAAGAAACCCTAACCTGACTAATTAAAGAGCTTAATCGCAATTAAGGTAATTGAATCCTACTAAAACAAGGAATCCTAACCCTAATACAATTTGGACTACGAACATTTCTATATAAAGGGGTCGGAACCCCCATTATTAATCATCGAAATCCCTAATATCTCTCGAGACGTTTAGAAAAGAAGGAGAGAAAATGAAACTACGTGCTCGGAGGCGGTTATTGAAAGGCGTTGGCCGAGCACTTCAATAGTCCACAAAAACCCTAAAAATTCCACACGATTATCGAAGGAGTTGTCATCGAGCCTCTCAATAATCTCGAATCTCAATCAATCACACCAAGCAAATACCAGATTATTGAAGTGTTATTTTTGACACCATCACTTCTATTCTCCCTAAAAAGTTTCTAGACGCGGGCGCCGCTTAACTATATATGTCCCAAAATAGTAAATCCTCAATAACTTTTAGATGGAATATGTCATCTCTTGCATAAGCAATCGTCCATATCTATATATAGCTAACAACTTTAAAATAGAGAACTGATATTTTATAATTACTGGTATGACTTATGAGAAATCCCAACATAAATATTACTCCGAAAATAAAATTTTTAGAAAAATTAATTTTACCATGCATATCTCGGAGATAGAGCAAATTTCCTTGAAGCTAAGTAGTTGTATGCTAACCACTCGTTGTTCATTGACTGTTCCCAATATAAAAAAAGTGTTATATTGATCTGTATTCATGAAGTCCAAGAAGCTCGTATATATATTATTCCTTAACCATGCATGAGCCGATCACGTACGTGACAGTCGAAACTTGTCACCACGTAGATACCAAGTTCCAAAAATTATACACATGCACCGCTTTTTTTTTTTTAACTAGATACTAGCTATATATAGTATTATTAACTCAAATTCCGAATTAATCGCAATATTACATCATATAGTAATCTTACAAGAAAAAGAAAAAAAATGAAGCGGCAAAAAGGCACTCCAAGGAAAGCATAAACGGCACGGTCAACTACGAAGGTAACAAAGCAAAAAGCAAAAAGCAGGGCGCCCGAGACCGTGAATAGGACCACCAAAAAAAGCAGCGGAGAACGTGGCGGAGGGGCTGAAGGCGGTGGAGGAAGCCATCAGCACTGTGGCTGAGGAGGTGGCGGGGTTGTCTAGTTTGTGGAGTGGGATATAATTGACGAGGAAATGGCGTGGGCGAGGGCGACGAGTTGGATACCGTTTTGGGAGATGGATGCTTACGATGCTTTATATGGTGACGTGTTGTGGGATTATGATATTTGGGACTTGAAATGAAAGCTACTCCCTGCTGAGAAAGATGTTGTTTTTTTTCCCTTTTGTTATGTTTTAGGGTTTGTTTGTAATTACTTTTGTTAATAAAGAAAAATAATGGGCTTTTTCAAGTTTTGTCTAAATGATCTTGAATTATGTGACTATTGATTATGATGTTTGTTTTAGTGGTTGTACTGTTTAGAATTAGCAAGTCTCCAAGTTCTAAGGGGACACGAAGAACAACAAAACCGAAATTGAACAAACTGGTTGAAATTTGCTCTAAGATTCCCTACACATTATTTTCTTGATCAAGATTGAATTGACATAGGCATACTTACAAATGGTACACCCGTACACATGTTAAACTAACATAATTAGAATTAAATTATTAATTATAGTTTAGTAGTATACGACAAATTTAATCCTAATTCAAGTTGATGAGTTTTGAGTATTTGAAAAAGCATGCAAGTTAGCAGTGAACTTGGTGATCGATCATAGAGATGTCAAGTTTCAACTTTTAAGAATGTACTGGTTGTAAGTCTCTAATTTTTTTTTTAAAGTAAGCCTCTAATTAATTGGTAAATGTAACAAACTAAGTGCTAAATTTGTAAGTCGAACTTAATTGAACTTCTATGAATGAAACGGTGAATATGATATGATTTCAAGTTTTTTTCTTTTAATGGAAACCGATATGCTCGCATCATAGAGTTATATATTATTAAGGCCCCCACTTCCTATATGATTTCAACTTCTGGAACAGTTTATATAAAATAGCAATGGCGTAAACAAAAAGTTTGAGAAATAATTAATTTAGTATGTGCTCAAGGAAAAAGAAGAAATTAAAAATAAGGAGGAATTCATAATAAAAAAGAAAGGATATATGTAGTTGTTATTATGTTTTTTTTTTCTAGAGACGACACCAAACCAATACACGGATTTGTATAGTTGCTACTCTTTATTCAAAATCAAATAAGGGTAATTCACAAAATAAGCTTACAATATGCATGGTTTTCTCTTTATTAATGTTGACAGCTTGAAATCTGTTTTCTCATCTTCATCATTTGTTATCTGCTCATTTACATAATGAGTTATTTTTCTAAGTTAAAAGGGAATTTTTATTGAGTATGAAGTAAAATTCTCGCTATCTATTCAGAATTAAATATTAATACATTACTCATTAGCAATGTTAATTTTTAGTGATAAATTCATTGTTTGGGCCAAATTAGCAAACTTGCCACCATTCTAGGGACGAAAATTAGGCCAACAAAAGTTGCAGAAAATTAGTTACTTTAAAAATAATAAAAAAAAAGAAACCCGAATACGTATATTGTATTAATTATGTTCGACTTGACTTAATTAATTTAGTTTAGACCAAGAAATTTATTTAATTTACCATACTTGATTAATCAGCATTAATCAATTTAACGTTAATTCCTCTCTTGCTAGTAAAAATTAAGCATCTCTCTTTTATTTCCACGAGTCGCGCGTGGGAACAACACACGAGTCAAAGACAACAATACCCAAAGCCAGGGTCAGCTAATTTTCCAATCTTTGACGGCAGCGTGTAATTAAACCAATCACAAATCGCGTCGGTTTCAAATTCCCGACATCCTCAACGCCTTTAACTGCGCTTTTCTATTTCCTATTTTCCCACACTTTCGAAGCCTTTAGAGCTCCACAGTCCACAGTAGCAAAGCTTAAAAATCCTCAGTCACACTCTGCTTGTGCGCTCTGTTCACACACAAACACACACAGAGAAAAGGGACGGTAAAAGGCGGTGATGGAAGGAAAAGGGTCTTCTCTTGTTCATCTACTTGTGATTGTACTGAGCTTAACTGCATTTGGATTTGCAATTGCTGCTGAACGACGCCGTAGCGTGGTAAGCTTTCGTTCATCTTATACATTTACAAGATTGGAACTGGGTTTCTCAGATCATTGTGAAATGTTGCCTTTCCTATATGGGATTTCTGTTTATTTTTGTTTATATCGAAGTTGTTTTTTAATTGCTCTGTAATTTTAGCTTATTATTGGAATATCTGCGGGTTTCCTGTATTGTATGAGGGAATTATATATTTTTTCTAGTAATTTATCTGATTAATTGTTCCATAAGCCTTTACTTATGTTACTTTATAGTTTCGATTGCGCTCTAATACTGTACTTTGTTGGGTTTATGTCTTCTTGAGTTTATTAGCATTGATTTTTTGTAGTGTCTTTTAACAAAAAGAGAGGTTTTTGTGATATTATTTTTATACTTTTCTTCAGGAATTGAGGTTGGATTACCCAAGGGGATTAACTTGTTAATTAAGAATGTTTTAATTCTTGCTTCCTTGTTATCATTTTTATAGCCCTTTATATTATTTAGTCTCTGGCAACCAATACAACATCCGGAGAATCAGCTCAATTGTCCAAGGCCTTCAAAACAACCCTAACATTTGGTGTTGCAAATGAGGAGATTATATGACTTGCAAAAATCCCAATCTTGCAAATTCGTGAGTACAAAAAAATGTCAACTTTAGATACATTCCAGTTGGAAATGAGGTCAGCCCATTAGACAATTTAAGTGCTCGTATGCAATGACTGTCCAATGCAAAATGTATAAAATACCCTTTCAGCATCCGGGCTCAGGAGAAAAGTGAGAGTCTTTAGCATTAACGATGGATGCCTGCAGTGTTTCATCTAGTTCAATCCAAACACAGCCTAAAATTCTTTTCCAAATACATTTTTTCTTAAGAATTGTCAGTGATCATTAACTATTTTTGTTCACTAGTAATTTAAAAGTATGATCTTTACATCTTTCTGATTTGAATTTGTTGCATTTTAGGGCACCTTACGTACAGACGAAGCCACGAATCACACATACTGTGTTTACAGCTCGGATGTTGCTACTGGTTATGCTGTTGGCTCTTTCTTGTTTCTTCTCTCAAGTGAATCTCTGCTAATGGGTGTCACAAAGTGCATGTGTTTTGGAAGGCCTTTGGCTCCTGGAGGAAATCGAGCATGGGCCATAATATATTTTCTATCCTCATGGTAAGATACATATATTTCTAATATAATGCTTATGTTAAAGGGGAAAAGAAAAAGTACTTTGCTATCCGATAAACTTAACCATCTAACCCTCTTTTTTGTTGCATATCAAAATCTGAAGTTAGTTTAATTTTGAGCAAAAAGACTTATTGCACATGTTTTTTGTCTTCCACGTGGATTAAATGAGGCTAATATGTCTTTACTTTGCTGGAATGTGCAAACTCTGCACACCTCAAATGGTGATCGTCAACAAAATAATGTTTGGAAGGTTAAAGGGTGTTTGCAAGAGATTTTTCTTTTGTAGAGGCTGAAGCTTTAAAAAGTAAGGAGTGTTTGGGTAAAAAAAAGTGAAAAGTTTAAAATAAAGTACTTGAGCGTTTAGAGAAGCACTTTTTCTACCCTAAATAAACTTCCACTTATTCACAAAAACAACCTAGAAGCTATAAGCTGAAGGTAACACTCGTAAAGTGCTTAAAAATAAAAGCAGTAAGCACAAAAGTGCTTTTTTTAATAGTTAGCAAGCACTACCTAAGTCTAATAACACAAAACATGCTTCAAATTGTAAAATATTTTAGGGTAAATTACGAGTACTCTTGAGGTAATGCCATGTACCAAAAACAACCTGTATCTTTGAATATTATGAAAAACACCCTGATGTTTGACAAATCATAACGAATACCCCCTCAAACTAATGGAAAATTATTGACAATCGTTGACTCAGGATGTGTTTTCTAATTTTAAAGGTTTCAGTTTTTTTTCTTCCATAAACTACACAAATCTCAGGGTTTTTTTTTGTAATTATTCCAATATTATTCCCCCAATTATTTAAGTGATAATCCATGTATAAGGTTTTAACAAAAATTCTGGACAGGATGACATTTGTGGTGGCAGAAGCATGTCTAATTGCCGGTGCAAAGAAGAATGCATATCACACCAAATACCGAGACATGATATATGCGCATAATTTCTCTTGTGAGACATTAAGAAAGGGAATATTCATTGCTGGAGCTGTGTTCGTTATTGCAACTATGGTATTGAATGTGTATTATTACATGTACTTCACAAAAGCTACCACTCAGCCTGCTAAGAAGATGAATCATGCTACTTCGAATGTTGGCATGACGGGACGTGTATAGAAGATCAAATTGCTGCTAATACTTGAGCAATTCCTCAAGTTTCTGGAAGTTGGTTAAGATGTATTTATTATTATATTTTTATGGAATTTAGTATTGTTGATCAGTGGAATTGGAATCAAAGAATATCAGATTAAGTAGACAACTGGTTTGGCTTGTTTTGTTGGGATACATGATTAGGCCTGTTTTGGGGGTTAAAATCGAGTTATATGTGGAAAATATAATTAATTGAGCTATACTGTTTCCATGTTTTTTCATGAGATTTACTTTTGGATTAGAGGTGCAAGATGAGTTGATTTGGCTCGTGAGCGCGGTGAACTGAGTGAAGTTCGGCTCAAATTTGAGATTTTGGGTTCGAGTTTGAGCTGCTTCACGAGTTGAAGTTTAATTCAAAATAAATTGTTTACGAGCCTGTGAGCAGACTCGTGAGCTTTTCCTTTTTATGTTTTATATAATAAAAAAGGGATAATTACATTTACACCCTCTCGATTTAGGGGTAAATACAGCAAGATTCCCTATACTATTGGAAATTACAGAGACACCCCTCGATTATGGTTCTATCTAACACTTAGGTCTTGCCGTTAGTCATTTTCTTATTTCCAAGTAGATTTTAACGTTTTATTAACTCGAGGAATAAAAGAATGTTAAACTCAATGAGACTATGCAATTACAATCTCGCAGCAATACAGCTAAGAGCTAACCCTTTAATTTCTTCCCCACAAATCCTATCATTTTCGAACATATCCTTATCTGTATGAACGTCACTCTTAAACCTCTAAATCCAATTGTTTGTGTATATTTTGGCAGCCCAAATTCCTTTTGTTCGCAACATGCGCTAGCTATATTACATGCATGCGAGTTTCTCATATTACACAACTTGCCCATCATTTGTTTTTGTCATCCAATTTTCTCTTAGCTCAAGTACGGTAGAGATAGATCTAATGTCATCCAATTTTTTTCAAACAAAGGATCTATAGAAGCCCAATATAGGGATTCTACCAATCGAGTTACTCAATTTTTTGAATACTTAACCTTATTAAAGGGATTTAGCGTCTAATCTCACTAAACTCATTGCAAATTTTAACACGGGCCTGACTCAATTAAATTTGATTAATCACATAATGAAGGTAGAAAATGCCCAATATGTGATTAAAACTGATTTAGCTAAATCAAGTACGTTCCAGAGTTTCTTGTAAATTGCTTAATTGCTCTGTGTGCGTCTCTCTCCCTCACACACATATAGATAAAAACAGACTTATCATACACTTTTTTTGTAGTCCACTCGTTTTTTTTTTCCAAACTCGATACAACAGAGACTCAATTGGGGATGACCATCCCCAAATTACATGACTTGCTCAAGTTGTAGACTCATTATTTAACGAATAATTGTTTTATTCTATTCATTTTCTGCAAATATACAGTCCCATTTTGGTTTTCAAGACAGGCAATTGTGCAATAGTTGTCTCTTCACCAAATGAAGTAGTTTGTTGCAGTCTGATAAATGATGATGATAGAGATATGGGGAGAGACACAATTTGAATGAGGCAACAAGAAAATGGCAAAAAAAGGAATAATGGATCTAAAAGGAAAAGTATAAAATATAATTAAGTAAAAGACAGGATTGAGATTTAATTTGCTGTAACAAAATGGCAAAATCCACAGTAAAAGACACAAAGAAAGGAAACAAATCCAAGGTATAAAGAGCCTAAAAGCTTCTCAACTTTATTTTGTCCAGAGAAGATCAATCGTGTCATTTCAAGAACTGGAAAATTAATAAAATTAAAATCCATTTTTCATTTTCACTTTTTCAGTGTCGAAATTGAACATTAATTCCTAACTTCCAAATAATAAATTACAGATTTTCGAGAATATAACTTGGATCTGGTTCTTTACTTTTTTTGCTGTATATTAAATTTAAAAATATTAAGGATGATAAATCAATCATAAATGTCCAACTACTGGCGTTTAAATGCCATAAAAAGAATTTAATGTGTCTTTATTGGGCTGTTCGTGACAATATTGTGGACGCGGTTGTAATAAATTTTGTGAGGGTATGTCTGTTCTGGCAATGATAGATAATTTCGTGCTGTTATATAATAACTACAAAATCTACCTCAGAAAAAGTGCTCAACTATCACACAACTACAAGAATAGGTGAAGTACGTACTAAAACATCGATCACTAAAGAAAAATCTAAATCTTTTTTTTTTTCCTTTTTCTTTTGACTATTCATAATTTCAATCAAGAATCAAGCTGCTATTTCATTATAATCAATTATCAAATTAAATACAACGAAACCATTTTACCGGAGCTTAAACTCACAATTTTAAATTGCAGATCGACTTCCACATCACTGTGGCTATACATTATTGTCAAAAAAAAAAAATATTGTTTCTTGAAACCCCACCAAAAAATTATTGACAATAATAGCGATAATTTTGTATGTTTCCAATGAAAATAATTTTGGGTCAATTTCATTGGCACATATATGGGTATACTAGCATGTATCTGTGCATATATCCGTGTTATGCACGGGCGGTAATAATAATTAATAATGATAATAATAATATATTTAAAATCAACTAATTTTACAATACAAAAGAATAAGGAATAGTAACAAATTAATTTATTTTATTAGCATATTGATGAGTGGTATTGAAAATGTTAAGTAAAAATCTTATTCTCTAAAAAAAACTGTAAAACAAAGAATTGAAGGTAACAACACAGTCAAATCAAATAGACAAATAAGAAAATAGAGAGATATATTGGTACATCTCAAAATATACACACAAAACCGAGGATCCTTGGCCGAGCGGTAAGGAGGAGGATTTACTATTTTGGACAGTGGCGGAGCCACATACAGTTCAGGGGGTGCACGTGATCCCCCTGACTTTGAAATTACCCCTATATATGTAGTATATGTTTAATTTTGGGTAACCCCCTCACTTGATGCACCCTTAATGTTATATAATTTTACTTTTTATTTCATAAGAATTTAAATTAAAATTAAATAATAAAATATTAAATATTATAAATAAACTCACTTTACATTGGGCTTTTCTTATTGATTTTAGTTAACCCACTTTCCTATTTCAATTTTTAAAATACATGACCCATTTGTATCTATCAAACATTCGATTGAGAAAGATTTGCCATTAGAGTTTCACAATTTTTTTGGAGTCCCAGTGTTCATCCAATAGCAAGCAGCTGTACAAGAACTCTCTTTTCACAAATCACAAGAAATATTGGAATTGCATCAGGACTTCCGCCGTGGTATACAATTTTCACCCTCTTTTGCATTATTAATTTCACAATTTGCCATTGATTGCTACGATGATTTCATTTTGTTGATTGGATTTGGATTTGTTTTTCCGCTCTTTGTATGTGGATGGAGAAAGAATTTTGATTATGCATTTTACTAATCAAAACAGTTATGCAATTATGGAATTTTGATTCCGCCCCCAACACTTTGCATTTTACTCTCTTTTTTTTTTGGTAAAGAAAGCAGCAAAACAGTAGAAAACAAAACAAAGAAAAGGCACTAATCAGGAGCTCTAAGATCAACTTTGCATTTTACGTACTAATTATGCAATTAAACAGTTATCAATTAACTTTTTATGTTTTAATTTTATTTATGCTTTAATTAATTTAGTTTTTCTAATTTTTGTAGAATATGGATAAATTTCTTACTAAAAGAAAGTCAATTCCCGAAACACAAGCTTCTACACAATCAAATGAACCCAACGTTCATACGAATTCATCAAATTGTTCGAATTCCAAGCGATCACGGGTTGAAGACGTATATTATTGATATGAAAAGCAGCAAGGAATTTTCAAGTTTAAAAGGAATCGAGGAACTTGCACAAAAGTTGGTTGAGACTGGAAAACATGTTGTTTATTCACTTGTTTATTTGCTTATTCTGTTGGGATTAGTGTTACCCGTAGGTACATCGACTGTGGAGAGAGCCTTTTCAGCAATGAAAATAGTGAAGAATCGATTGCGTAATCGGATGGGAGATGGTTGGATGAATGATTGTTTGGTTACTTATATAGATAAATATGTGTTTAATAGCATTGACAATGAATTGATTATTCAACGATTCCAGAATATGAAATCACGACGTGGACATTTATAAATTTTATGTATTTTTCTGATTATAGTGTTAAATTAATGATACTTTTATTTTTTTGATTCATTTTCACTCAAATTGTCCGAATTTATAGTATATATATATATATATATATATATATATATATATATATATATATATATATTATTATTATTATTATTAAAAGGTGACCCCCGACCCAACTGATTTTGGGACATAGTTGAGCGGCGCCGGCGTTACTAGAAACTTTTTGGGGAGCATAGAAGTGCAACTATATTATTTTCCAAGAAAAAGGAGTAATTGAGCTTATCTATAAGTAAATTGTTTTTAATTGTTTCAGAAAAAGAAATTCCAGTTCAGACTTAAAAAATCAACAAAGAGTGTATTTTGCAAATCTCCAACAAATTAAAGAGCCCATAGCATATTGAGTGTTTATATGTGATTATGTCCTTTTACCCACATCAAAATAGCACATCTTTGACAAAATCAACAAAAAACACAAGAAATTTTGCCGCTAGATATAAAACGAAAAAAATGAAAATGACAAACAGAGCAATATACCGTAAATTGGTGCCTTTTGCCCAGCCTTCCTCCTTTTCGTCATCCTAGTAGCTTGAATGCAAGATAATTTCAGCGAAATCCCTAGCTTTACTAGAGAAATTGAAAAATTCTTTTTAGGTTTTCAGTGTTTTGAGAGAGAATGGAGATTTTTTCTTTAGGGATTAACAGATCGTTAGGGCAACATAACTTGGATCTCACGTGCTTCTCACATGACTAACTTCCGCCAGTCAACTAACGGGTTGACTGATGGGAGGATATACATTGATAAAATTTTAAAACGCATGGATACAATGTGAGAGTGTCGAACTTAGGGAGACATAATCTAATAATGGCCTATAGTTCAGGAACATAAAGTGAAATTACTTCTATATAAATATATTTCTTATATATTTTTAGTGATTACGTAGTTATAATATATATATATATATATATATATATATATATATATATATATATATATATAAAAGTATAATTTTATAATTTTTATTAGTTATTATTTTTACATACATATATACTACATAAAATGAGCAAATTAAACAAATCTGACTTTTTCTTTGTTTATAGTTCTGTTTTGTGATTAGTAAACTATGCCTATCTTGTTATATTCTCTATTGATTATGGAGATTATTGATGCAAGATAATTATATATATGTATTTTTTTTCTTTTTTTTTTTCAGGATTATGTTTCACTTTATGAGTTATATTATCTCTAATTGGGTTATAATAATACTCTTTTCTCTGTTTCATTTTTCAGAGGGATGTGTATTTCTTGTATTTTATGATACAGTGTTCTTTTTCTCAAAGCTTTATTCAAAAGTTAAAAAATAAAATGAAGTACTATTTATTAACTAATTGAATTTAAACTCAATTAAAATATTTTAGAGTAACATTAACATAATCTTTCTATCATTTCTTAATTTAGTAAAGGAATTATAATATTTCCATCGCACGGGAAAATGCTAGTTTGTCAAGATTTGAAAGTCCAACCTGGACCCATTTCAATAAAATCCAAATTTTCATATGTAGATTATGGCATATTCTTTTCTTTTTTCTTCTTTTTAATAGAAAAAAAAATTAGGAATGTGGCATATTTGTCCAACAATAAATTTCATCCATACAAACTCACAATTTTTTTAGCTTAAATGGGATATCCACCGAGAAAATTACAGATTTAGCTAGGCTATTTATCAATTTCGTCCTAATAATTTTACAATTATCTAGTAAAATATAATTCTTTTGTAAATATAATTTCAAATATTCTTTTTTTTAGGTTTTTGACGGAATAATCACATAGATAATATATCGAGTGAAAGGAAACCAATGGCATATTGAATACGAGATGCTAGAGAGGATGGGCAGAGATTAAGAAAAAAAAAAGGTAAGAAAAATGAGTTTTTTTTCCAAAATATTACTATAATTAAAAATATTTCCCATACTATTACTCTCTCAAATTTATTTTCTAAACTATTATTTCTATTGCCACGTTATTTCCATATGGATAATATACAAAAGAGTCTGTATGTTTCTTCTCTTGTTTTGTAGACCCATAAAGATATATTAATTTTGATATTAGAATTTCCTTAATATTAATAGAATTTTATATCTTCCTGTGATTTACACGTCTTCTCCAATGGAATAGCAAGTTAATTTTAACACTTTAACATTCGCTCCCCACCATTGACGAGACTTGAGGATTTCGAGGTCATAATAAATTTTTTTTTCTAATTATTATTAATATTATGATTTTAAGTTAAGAGTAAAAAGATTCTCATGTGGTAAATTCCTTGATTAACAATTTTATTTCAATTATTTTTTAGTTGAATTCAGCACTTCAAACAATTATTTTGAGTTTTTGTCCTTAGACAAATCAAAATTTTGATTTATAGCAAACATAAAAATCATCTCCCAATTGGCATATTAATCCCTACACCTGCAGGAAATGGATGCCTCAAATTAGCCATATTCAAAACTAATTAACTTCCATCTCTGTTCTTCGCGAACCTCAGAAGCTGCCACCCTTTGCCATGGTTCTTTCCCTGTTTCGATGCAGACTGAAAATCAACACAAAGTTGGCACCTTTTTGAAACTAATTAATATTCCAATGGATTCTCTTGATCTTGTGATTGCTCCTCCGATCCATTCAAAGGCTTAAGCTTTAGCTCAGTCAATCCTCCCTCTTTTTCCTTCTTCAAATTCAAGCCATCGAAAAAATTCAGTAAATCATCACTAGTTGCTGTAAATTCATTAAACCCTCCCATTTTTTAAGAAATTCAAGGATTTTGCAGTAAAATCCTCGAAGCAGAAGTGGGCTTCTAAGGTTAAAATAAGTTCATATATATTTCTTCGACGTCGTATTGAAAACCTTTGTATTAAAACTAATATAATTTTTTCGTAAAAACCTAATTAGTTACAAAATATTTACTAGCTAGCAGAAAAATAACTTCACTTTTTCTGGTTTAGCATAGAACGGCCGGGTGTTTTCATTGCAGTCATGTATCTAAATTTATCCTTACATAATAAAAAGGGAAATGCCAGTATAATTGCCCTTATTAACTATCCTGCTATTTTAGATACTGAGAAAAGCTTTGCTCTTTTTTTTTGAAGGTAGAAAGTTCAGATTTCTTTTTTTTGACAAACCGGGGAGAATTGAAGGGTCAGTTCGTACATGCAAAAAACGTACTAAATTTCAAAGTTTAGTTCACAAGATCTCTAGAGCATCAAGTAATTAGTTGCAAGTAGCTAGTACCATACTTGTACTCCTTCAATATCCTACATATATAAATAGACGACAGATATGTAGTTAGTGCATCGTACGTAATTATAAAATTGTATATTTGTATAAGAAACTCTAAATTACTACATATAGTTGTAACTAATTGGCTAAGAAATTTCTCTCTTAACACCATAGCGAGATTCCCGGCCAGCCAATAACCTCAACTCAAATCTATATATATATGTCTCATGCTTACATTTATAAATTGCTAGCTAGTTTGATATATATTGTCACCGTTGGTGGGACCCTCTCTAGCATATTTACTAGCTCACTCCCCCTCCACACCCCCCCCCCCCCCCCCCCCGCCCCCTGACCCCCACTCTCTCTGTATGTAAAACACAAAACCGTGAATTTCATACTCAATTGCTTCAGCTCATAGCTAGCTCATTGTGTCATCTCTCTCTCTCTCTCTCTAGAAATTAAGCAAGAACATATATAGTTGCCTGAGTACTAAAATTCTCAACGAAAAACCTCAAACTTATTACAATCACCAACCATATTCTCTTGCCGGCCGGCATAATTAATTAAGACAACAGTACCCCGGCCATAAAAGAAAAAGAAAAAGAAAACCCGGCCAGAAAATATTTCAGATTTTCTTTAGAGCCCTTTATGTGGCGTCATCGCAATGTCATTTTCCGGTAGAAAATTACAGTTACATCCTCCGTCTCTGGTGGCGCTTCTCATAATCTCACTTCTGCAGTTTTGGATTTTAAGCCAAAGTCAGGTAGGGGCAATAAGGACATTTCGTCATCATGAAGAATCTTATTCCAATATTGAGCCGCCTCCTCCTCCTCCACCAGGAAAGAATCAAGCACAAGTACTTTTCGAAGATCAGAATTTCGACGATGTCGTCTCCGATCTCAACAGTAGTACTACCATAAACGGTACTTTTCTTGATGGTAAAAGGAGAATACCTAGCTGCCCAGATGCTCTCCATAATTAGTTAATTTTAATTTTCCAGTAATTAGATTAATTATTATTTATTAATATCTTGTTAAATTGATTTATTGATTAAAGTTAGATGCAAATTAATGTAATGACTAATGACTTTTCAGTTACCACTCTAGCTTTATCATGGAAAATAATATCTGCCTTTACATAGAATTCAGACACAGTTTATATTTTTGGTATTGCTTAAAGGTAGTGTTTTTTTCCATTATCAGTTTATCACAAACATATGTAAAGCTTTTAGCTTTTTAGATTGTTGTTGAGTAACCTCATTTTTCCACAAGTAGTAAGATTAGATCCTGTGAAGTGCGTGCTTGTCATTTAGTTCTCCACAGTATTTCTTAAAAGACATTTGTTCTACTGCAGCTTCCAAAAAGTTGTATAGTGTATATCATCAAAATTAAACAAATAGGATACGATTGATGTTGCCTGAAATCAATTGAATCTTTTCTTTATTTAATTTTGACACTTTGTGTTACAATTTTTTGTATTAAATGTCTCAATCTTGGTGTAAAAATAAGATATGGGTTTGCCGTGAAAGGAATGGAATATTGAATTGTGAAGAGATCACAGGGCATATACAGTTAGGATTTTCGAAAGTTGTTCCCCTGCCAGCATAAGTTGTCCAGATCATTTAAATAGAAACGATTTATTATTATTATTATTATTATTTATGTGCATTTTTTGAGAAATCGATCAGGTAAATCTGAAAAACAAAGAGATTTCACAAAAAACATGATCGAGTAACTGATCTCACTGGAACAATTGTACGTAAATGATGTGGTGATAGCGGCCTACATATAAGTATATAACAAACCGACTAAGTATACTCACGTGTTACCATGTCCCGGTTTATAAGTTGGTAGTATATTCAATTGTCCATTTCATAATGTTGACCTTAATCCACCTCTCAACTTTTCACCTAGGTTTCCCAATTTTTTTTTTTTTTTTTTTCTAATTGAAATCGAAGAATACCATAGGATTTTTACCGAGACTGCCACCTCATATTATTAAAAAACAACTAGGTTTTTCCAGTGGCGGAGCCAGAAATTTTTTTTTGGGGGTTAATTTTTAGTCTTTTACTTTATAAAGATAATTACGAAAAAGACCTAAAATCCCTGAGGTTAAGTCTTTCTTTTAAAAACACCATACCTTGAAACATTACAAATATCCACTCAAAACATAAAAATATATACATAATACCCCATGAAAAACCTTACAAATACCCCCTCAGGAGGATATGTGTAAAATTACAAGGTTTCTTGCTATTTTCTGTAAACAGGGTAAATCTTAGGAGAATTTTCAAAACTGACTCTATTTTATAATGACTCAACTACTTATATTCAATTTAATATTAAATGAAAATGTTTGATTTTATGCCTAATAAACTCAGAAAAATCTCATGATATAAAATATTTAGAGAAAATTATTGTTAATTGTAAAGAAAACTGTAAACCATGTTAGAGTTTTAAACAATAGCCCGTGTTTTTTTCTTTTATTATTGTGAAGCCCATCTATAAAACCAACAATAGCCACTAAATTCTAATAGCCATCGAATATTACTCCTAATGTGGAGTTTTGGGGTTCGATATTCCATTTGTATTTCAAATTATTTATCATATTTTTTTTTTCCAAAATACATACGTATAATTTAAACGATTCTGAATGAGTTGTCGAAACCCATGAGTATATATTTGAACACTTTGAAGCAGCTGGTGAATCCAACTTTTACACTGAGAAGACTGATCAATTGATACACTAGAATGATTCGACACAACAGTTAAAAAAATTGGTCCACATATAAATATATATGCAGGCATTAAGCTCAGGGCCTAATTTCCAAAGTCTGTCTGAACTCTGAAATGATATATTTTCTATTACAGTGACTTTCTTTTCCTTTTCTCGTAAAAAAAAAAGAAAAATGCCTGCAGACAAAGACCATAATAAGTGAATGGGAACAAAGTTACAGGATAGTGTCAGGGGCATTATGGACATATTCGATTTGAATAATGTGTGTGTTTTTTTTCTTAACTTGCTACAACAGACGAAGCCAATTATGTGTGTTTTCCTTAATAAAATTAGGATTAGGAGGGAATTTGATTCGGAGTGCAGAAAATGTTCCTTTTAATTGGATATTTATAGTATTAGTTATTTTTTAGTGTGTGGCTTTAGCGGTGTCGTCATATATGGTCGGTTTGCTTAAAAAATCGAAAAATCATCAATCTCTTAAAAGTTAAAACCTTACAAATGATACCGCGGTCAACTGAAACCTTACAAATATCTCCCTTGAAATAAAAAATACATACATAAATACTTCCTCAGAAACTTTAAAAATACCCCCCTTAGGGGTAAGTATATATAAGATTGGAAAGTTGCGATAATAAAATTATAAAAGGTGCCAACCTCGGAGATTTTTGTATAATTGAACTTAATTTTATTTTTTCTGAAAAATCTTATTTTGTGCTTTTTTTTTTCTTTACTTGAGGAAATGAGTTACATATATGGTTCCAATTTCCAGAGAAGTGGTGTATGGGGGCACACGCCCTGAATTTGATATGTTGGTTTTGAATTTGAGGAAGAAAATGAAAGGAAAGCCAACCGAGGAATCGATCGAAGATACAAAATGTCACGTATTGTGCGGCGTAACAACTTTTGTAAAAAAAAGGAAAAAAAACTATATATTAATGTCCTAAAAATTAGGTTTTGTTTGGTAGTGTTTTGGAATGGAATTAAATTGAGACTCTCCTTCTGTCCTTTTGCATCATATCCTCCAAACACGCACTCATTAGTCTTCATTTTAATTAAAATTTTATTGGTATTTGTAATTTATTAGTCGAAAATGATATGGGCGGAGTTATATACGATGATGTCTGTATTTTATTTTATCACTAGCATTAATTCGTGCGTACGTGGTACGCACGAAAATGAGAAAGAATATACTTCTTTTAGAAACAAAATTAAATTTAAAATGCAATTCCGCATACATATTTGAATGATATATTATTACCACATGGATTTATCTATCATTATAGCAATGAATAGCATAGAAACACTAGTTCAAAGTACCGCCCATTTAGATGTAAAGTTTTCTAATTTATGACAGCTCCATTTTTATAGACTCTAGCACCAGATTTTTAATTAAGCTAACATAATGATAAATTTCTAAACTACGTCACTAAGTAGTAATATGCAAGTTAAATGTTTACTGAATATGGCAACCATCTAAATGAAAAAGGCCCATTATCCAACCTTCTAAAATAAGATGGCCCATTTCTTCTCCGTTTCAAGAATCTAAAATTTATTAGCTAGATGTTTCGTAATTCTTTCTGGGCACATATAGTTAAGGCCCAGTACTTTAATAATTTCACGGCCCACATTTTAGAACAACCCAACTGTCGACCAAGTTCATATCCAGACCAAGAGAATTCATGTTATAAAGAAGATGAGTTTTATATATATATATATATATATATATATATATATGTCTTATATCTTTAAAATATTCAACCAACTTTGTATATATATAATAGAAAAAGCTCCCACCAGATGGGGTACTGTTTCTTTTTCGTCAGCAATGACAATTTCTTGATGAATAAATAAATGTTAATTCTGATGCAATGTATCTGCAATCTTACGAATATAAATATTATTACAACTTACAAATATTATAAATATCATGCAAGCAAATTAAATGAGAAAAAGTGAACTGAGAATGTCGACAAATGTTTGGACGACTAAAAACCAGTGGCCAAACTCAAAGGGCGCCCACAGTCCCATGCAAATACAGCTACGAAAACAGTACTCAAAAGTCTGAAACCATTCACCAAGCTTAATTTTTTCTTTAATGTATCTTTCCCCCTCTTTGTTGGGTGCTTTCTAAGCACTTTACAGTCTCAAATAAATCTGATCTATAATAATAATATTAATTAATGATCATGATATATAATAAATGATTATGCATGCATATACATATTTATGGAATATATATGCATTTTAAAACAATGTATTATTGATATAAACAGAAACTTATGGTATTAAATATGAGAATTTATTTTTTTTTGGTATAAGAAAATTTAGGAGTAAGGGTGGCTACCCCATCTCCAAGGTCAGGGCATACCACTGACGCTTCGAGACTTACGGAATCCTGTTTGGACTATTAACCAGTGTGGACTTTTTTGAAATTTATAGATAACCTACCAATAAAAGATTGTGGCCAGAGGGATTCGAACCCAAAATCATTGCTTTGCAGAAAGACCAAGTTAGGAAGGACTGTTTTTGATAATATTACCATTTATGAATATGCAATTATGAAATGACCAGGGCCGGGGAAAGAAAAAAGTGCACTGTTTTTGTGGAAAGAAATAGTCCTGGAAACCGGGAGCTCGGGAGCGGTGTGGCTTTCCGTGACCATATGTGGCGAGCCGCACGAGAGGAGTTACGTACTGTGCTTTCCCACGTGATACCCACGCGCCACGTTATTTTTCCTAGCTACCCCGATTTTTATGATAGAATCTAATTCAGCCCTTTATCTCTGGCTAAATTACTTTCCAGTCCCCAATAGTAAACTGAGTTTTGACTCCCTATGAAACATGCAAGATAGTAAATATAATCCTCCTATAATATTCATTAAAATAAAAATGTTGTAGAAGATTGGAATTATGCAGTTATCATTAATAGGAAGAATTTTATACTTAATAATCCGACCTGTTTAATCAATATAAATAGATTTTAGAAAGGAAAAAAAATTGGAAGTTAATCATTGACTTTGTTCCTGTGTGAGTTAACTTGGTGGACTTGTCATGCACAATTTAAAATTCCATATTTAGTTAACATTTTCAGGCTTTTAATTTGAATAATGCATATTTTTATAATCCTGTTGAACTCAAATTCTGCTGATCTTGTTACCATATCTGCAGTAATCATGTGTGCAAGTATATATATGTATGTAATAACACGCAAAATTTTATCTACTGGCACTTTTATTTATTAGACGGGGTTTAATTACACTTTTTCATCAAAATAAATATATATAAAAAATTAAAATGTACGTTTTTACATGACTTTATCACCTAAATTTATCAGTTACTAGCTAATTACTAAAGTTTTATAATTTTTTAGCCTTTGATACCTTAAACCATGTTCTGGGCTAGCTCAATATAATGAGTGGTAACAAGTGAAGACCACATGAAATTAATAGATATTTCTTATGTTGAACCTTCAAATATGAACTTTTTCATACTTATATCATTTATCCAAGTATAGATTTTCTTATACTTTACCAGTTGATATTCCTATTAACTTCATGTGGCCTGAATTACAATGTATGGAAACTTCTTAAAATCTTATTATTACATCGTATTGTGTCATGTCAGATACTTGTATCGAATACTTTTTTAGTGTAAAAAATCAAAAAAAATTGTGTCGTTATATTCGTGTCGTGTTCGTATTTCATAAGGCCAGGCATATATTACCGCTCAGTGGACTGAAAATTGAATGCTACAAAATATAAAAGGATAAAAAGTTTATGTAGTAAGACGTAAATTTTAAAAAATTAGGCTGCTATGTGTAAAAATGATCAGCGGCAGTGTATAATTGTTTATGGGTGATTTTTCAATGAGCTGGGTGTTCAAACACCAGACTCTAATACAACATTATTTCATTATTATTACTTAAATAATAATAATAAAATAATAATGTATTAGAGCCTCATAGAAGAAATTTAATTCCCTTGTTTATGTAAATGATTGATGTTAAATAACAATGTTTATGTGTTACAAATGGGCACTGTTATTACACAAAGTTTTGAGACCCTGGACATAAAAGGAGTAAAAAATCAAAGATGACCATTTTTTTTAACTAATTTTTGAAAGTTAAATTAGACCGAAGTTCAGTTCTTAGTGCCTATGGACTTATTGAAACCATTTCCAACTTTGCCATGACATCCTAACAAATATTAATTATGAGAAATTGTAATTATGAATCACAAAGCTCCCATTTAATACAAAATTAATTGCTCAAAACAGTATGATGAAAGTTAGTTGAAATTTTAAGTTTCATTATTATACATGAATTAATCCCATAATTTTAGGATTTGAATTGAAATTATCACAACTACCACAAAGACAATATAAAGCATATATAAATTGTCAATAAAACAATATGTTTTTTTTTTTTTTTTTGTTTGGATTCAATGTTATGATTATTAGAGCATAAAATCACTAGCTTCATTACCTTTATCTTTAATAAGATAATAATAATAATATAATTATTTATAATTTTGTTCACAGTAAGTGCAAATGCCCGACCTCAAAATCAAAACAAAAAGAATATCAATAAATTCATTAAATTAAAGGATTTACACCTTTATTTTCACAATATTATATATTAATTTCTGGTCAGCCGCAACATAGAAAGGTACAAACTACAAATTACAATCCGCACCACACGCCATATGACATCACACCTTCAACGTGTCCCTGCAAATAAATACCCTTCTTCCCCAGGGCATCAACTCTATTCATATACCATATACTAGTTTTCCTTATTTTTCCATCTCTCTCTATCTCTCTCTCTAGAAGCATGCGAATGAGCTGCAATGGTTGCAGAGTTCTCCGCAAAGGCTGCAGCCAAGGTTGCCCCCTAAAACCTTGTCTTCAATGGATCACTTCTCCTGAATCTCAGGCAAACGCCACTCTGTTCCTCGCAAAATTCTACGGCCGTGCAGGCCTAATCAACCTAATCAATGCCGGCCCCACTCATCTCCGCCCTGGTATCTATCTCGCAAACCTTTCGTCGAACACTTAACATGCAAATAAACTCGGAACTTCAAGTCAGACTCATGTTGTTTGTTCTTTTGCCTAACAGAAATTTTTAGGTCCCTATTGTATGAAGCCTGCGGAAGGATCATCAACCCAGTATACGGATCGGTGGGTCTGATGTGCTCCGGCGATTGGCCGAAGTGCCAGGCGGCGGTCGAGGCGGTTCTACAAAGTGGCGCTCCGCTCATGAAGCAAACCACCGGGGATGATGACAGCTCTTCGAGCGCCGCTCAGAGCTTCGACATCCGCCACCTCCTCAAGGACGCTTCCGCCTCCCTCCACCGGGTCAGGACGCGAAATCGTTTCAAGCGATCCGCCTCGCAGGTCAGGACCCAAGTTGACTCAGTTGCCGCTGAGTTTTTCAACGAGTCAGATACGAAGTTTACCATCACCGGATGGGACTACGCCGACAAAGATCACAAGGAGTTTGTTGATGAGGAGGATCTGAAAAGAGCTCCGAGTCACGACTCGTTCTCGGTAGAAACGATGGAGCCGACCTTGATGAAGCGGGACGAGCAACCTGTTCTGGGCGTCAAAACGGAGCCGGAGATTGGGCTGGAGTTGAGCCTGGGCTTCAATCCAGTGCTCCACGCCTACCTTTCTAAGGTTATTGAGATTTCCGATAGCGAAGATCAGTGAAAAAATGTAGAAAAAGAGCCATCTTCTTCTTCTGTTTTTTCTTTTCTAATTTAATTTACTAGAGCCCTTTTTATGGGTAATTTTCTTAGAACATAGTTAAGGCAGTAATTGGAATATTTTTCATTTTCTTTTGCAAAAATGTTCAGTGGTTTAATTTCTACTTTCTAGGGTTAATTGGAGCTTTCTTGTATATCTCAAGTAGAGACCATTTACATAGAGAAGTAATGTTATTGTATAAACTTCTTGTCAACTTGTCATTTTTCCATAATTTAACATAGCTAAGCAATCAAAACTCATTGGATATGTGTAAAAATTTCCCAATATATGTTGCTTTATTCTCGGCCATGTTTGGTAGAGAAAGGGTGAAACAGATGAGGTTGAAATCCTATTAGACATACAGCTGCCATTCATGCAACAGGAACTCCAAGATTAATGTTAACTAGATATTACTCCCAATACGAAAGTCTGTGGGTCGATTTTTTCTAATGCTTCTTTGGTCAAGTTTCAACAACTTGGAATCTCTTAATTAAGCTTTTAAATTTTAGGCCTAATTTCATCTTTAGTCACGTAACTACTGATTTGTAGTATTCTGGGTCCTAAAGTTTTTTCATTTGCAATTTTAATCCTTCAGTCGCCGGAACCCTATTTTCTCGCCGGAAATTGGCACGTGGCATGTCAGAAATACACGTAAGTTTCAGTTTTCTCATTATCCACAATAGCATTTACAATGTGGTAGATATTGTTATTTACATCCACCCCAATTGATATTGTTAATTACACTTGAATTTGAGATAGAGTTTAAGTGTATCTCTGACATGCCAGGTGCCAATTTCCGGCGAAAAAGTAGGATTCCGGCGACTGAAAGACTAAAATTGCTATAATTTCGAAATTATAGAACTAAAATTGCAAGTGAAAAAATCTTAAGACCCAGAATATTACAAATCCTAGTTACAAGATTAAATATGCAATTTGGCCTAAATTTTAATATAGTACTCTATGATATTTTCATTGTACAATCACCATATATTCAAAGTTCTTTTTAGTTGTAATATTTTATTTTCTTTAAAATGAAAACTTTTACCATTTTCACTACATTGTTATAAACAATTATGAATAAGGGTTAATGCGTAAGCCATAAATTCTAAATAAAATAATTGACTGAACAGTCTGAACTGCATATCTAAATCATGAGTTGACAATTCTCTTGTTCTAGAATAAAATTATACATTGTTTAAAAAAAATAAAAAAAAAACAAATTATATATGCTATCAACGTTGTTCTTTCGTCGCGTACACTACTAGTTACTAGCTCCATCTTGAGAGGAAATTTATATGTTTTTATAATTTGTTGACATTTGACTGGAACTTAAATACTATTTTACTCATAATAATTGTCTCAAATTTCTTAACATCCTGCACAACTTGATCTTGTCTGTAATAAAAAAAATCACATTTGCGCCTGACGACATTAGAAAATGAGTTTGTTTTTAGATCTCTCTATTAGCAACTAAAATTGATGACAATATGGATGACGATTTTGTGCAAAGAAAAATTCATAATTTATTTAGTGATCAAGGAATCAAGATTCCATTTTACTTTTAAGCTACAATTAATGATTATGATCAATACTTGTAGATTATCATCTGCTTTACATGTGGAGCCATGGGTATTTAATGCTATTTAACTTATAATTAAGGATCAAGGATAAGTTCCTAATTTTTTTTCCTTGAGTATGTTTCCACATATTTTTCCTTGAAAAACGATAACTAAGCAATGTCTTAATCACAAGTTAATAGATCCCATTCTTGATTGGTTACTTAAGTTTAATTGTAAATTATTGATTTTGGTACAGTGTTCTTAACTAAAGGACCATGACTCTTCATCGTCCTGGCCCCTAGCCATAACTTACATATATTCTGAAGGCATAATCATATGTATATATGAAAATGAGTTGGTGGAATGTTTTAGGAAAGATATTTATGTGGCAATGAAGTAGATTAGTTAGAATTGATCCATTTTGCCATGTAGATTGTTTCTATAATTAATAATTTTATTAATTATTATTTTTATAACTTACATATGTATTTATTGACATTCCATATTTTTGTTTATATTAAAAATTTGTAACGTCCACTTAATTATAAAACTATATAACTAATTTATAAAATATTGAAATTTATTTTATTAAAAATAATTTTAAATAAATTTTAATAAGTTTTAGAGTTATCTATACTGCATTGAAGATTCGTTAATAGAAATAAATATAAAATAATATATTCGATAAATCCATTAAAAAAATTATATTTAATATTTTAATTCCTATTAAATAAATTTGACATAGTGGATTCATTTTTTTTGTACACAGTGGATTCAAATAACTAAAATAAGAAAGAAAATTATATTATATAAGTTTAATTAAGTTTTATTATTATGTTAATAATATAAAATAAATAAATAATTAATTTTTTCGGGAAAAAAATTCCAAATACATGTATCTCATGTTCATTTTGCGGTGGCAAAGTTATATTTTATTTCAATGTAAATAGATTTATTAAATTATTATATTCAAAATATTAATATTTTCATAGTATAAAAGAAATTTCAATAATGAAAAGAATATTACCATTAATTAATAATGAAATAATAACAAGTTATTTAACAAAAAAGATAATACCAAGTATAATAATTAGCTCTTTTTTTGACCAAAAAGATAAAGAGATTCCAATTAATAGTTATATGGTCTATTATTAAATATTTTTTTATTATAATTATTATTTTAATATTTATATAACATTCATGATATTCATTCTATATATAAATAAATATATATTCTCTCTATTACAAATCTAAAATCAGTACTTCGTCATAAAAAAATTATATTACTAATTTTATACATTTAAAATGAGTTTTTTATATACATAATTCCTGGTTATTTTATAAAATGAATTACTTTGGTATATGTGCTTCAAATTCTGAATTAATAATTTTTAATGTATTGTTAATAATCATATAAAAAAAATATGGTTCGATTTATTTAGTAATGTATATTTTATAATTAAATTTTATTTATTTATTTTTTTATTTATTTATTTTTTATTTATTTTTTCGTGCAACGCATGGGATAAAAAGCTAGTTTCAAATTCAAGCAGATAACTCTCTAAATCTTTAACTTTGGTACTACATATATAAATTGATACGTTTAATTTGAAAATTTATCATATAATTTATGAATTTTTCCATAAATATGTAAATGTTTATTAAAATCTTAAGGACTATATGGGTAATTTTTCAAATTAGATAGATCGATTTGTAAATATATGAAACTTTGAGATAATAATATGCTACCCATGATCTAGCTAGCCGATATGTGAATTGGTTGTGGAAATAATTTCATTTTATTTGTGTTAAGTAATCTTAATGCTATTTTCTTTTTCTTTTACTTTTTTTTTTCAATAGGCAATCTTAATGCTCTTCTAGCCTTTATGTATACTGATAAGTTTTGAGTGTGTGATGAGTAAGATTAATATTACTTGTTAATTAAATAGTTTAATAGCCATATATGTAGCTTTTCGGTGATCTTTAGAAAACGCTGGCAAATAGCCGCAAGGGTTGCACCTCAATATTACTATAAAATTAAATAAGAAATTTACCCATCCAATAATTAAATTAAACGTCCTAATCATTTCCCTAAACGTTAATTATGTCCCAATCACTTAGACGTTGCACGGTGGCAGTTCAATGAATTTGCACTTGTGTGAGTACTGCAACTGTATTTGGCTGAGCTTAACGATTTATTACAATTACACCCATTATCCTCAAACTTTATCCTGACTACAATTTAGTTCATAAATTATAGAAATACAAATAATTAATCAGACTTTTTCAAGGAGATATTTCTGACATTAGAGTGAAATATTGTCAAACAACTTTTTGTAATGTTTTAATAGTACGTAGTAGAGATAATTCGCAGATTAATTCAATTAGTCGTCTATCACTTATATATATCAAATTTATGGAGTGAAAACAAAATAAATCAATAGATCAACCAAACCCTAAACAACTACTATATTAAAGTATGGCAATTTAAGTGCTGTAATAATTATATTATTGCAAGTTTTATTGTCGTCAAGTTTTGGACGGAAAAACCACGTGCCCTACATGTATATCATTAGAGTTGGGAATTTGGGCGAAATAAATCACGTTCTCCGCACGTGATCGAGTACGTTGAAATGAATAGGATAGATAAGTTGATAAAAACTTGCACATGAATCCGCATTACAATAGCTACAAAACAGGCCAATATATGGCTCTTGAATTCGTAGATTCAATTCGAAATTCTCTGAACTTTCACCATTTAGCCACGAAGCAGGCCGAAAAAAATAGATTTCGCTCTACCATACATTAGTCGATCCACTGAAAAAAATCACAAACATTCGAAACACGAGCTTCAAATCTAATCCTGGGATTTTCATTTATCCACAATGTCACGGTGCCACAAAAATAAGGTGTATTGAGGAAGAGGTTGATAAAGAAGACATGTTAAATAGTTAGAATAAAAGAGATAGAGATTGAGAGTGAAGATGAATGGTGAGAACAGAGATATTTATTGGCCAATTTTTCCATAATTTTCAAGTTTAGGATCTCAATTTTCCTTTCAAAATGACAAACCAACAAAGATTTTTAGGAGTTAACTGTCAAACTTGATGGCAGGATCAAACTTGCAACAATACAATTAATACAAGACTAAAATTATCTATTTTTAAAATATAAGGACTAAACATGCAAAACATAATATACTATAGGACCAAATTGCAGTTCTCCCAAAAGATATTTATAATTTTCCGATTTCCCTTTGAATATTCTTGAGAGAGAGAGCCCTTTATGAATATTCTTGAATCTAGGGTTACCTTCGGAGTGCTTTGCTGAGTCGCTTAATAACTAATATTTTATAGCAAATGGATATTACAATCACATTCATCCAATGACAATTCAGAAGTACAGGTCAAACAATGCTACCCTACGAAACAACGCCTATGTTAATTATTTATTATTTATGTTGTAACTTTGAAGTTATATAATCCATAAATCTACGTGTTCTTTAAATTTTATAAACTCCACTTTGCAAAGAGTAGTACAGTAGTACAGTAGTGCCAGGGATGGCCTTGTGCCCGCCACACGCCAATATTAAATTATTCTATTAATTTACATTATTTTATCACAGACATGTCTCTGCAAGGCATCTTTGAACATTTGGAATCGTACAACCTGATCAGATTCAAGTAGCCTTTAGTCAAGATCGATTTTTGTGCTAATTGATTATGATACATAAGAACAAGAATCCCGTGATAAGGAAGATTTCGATGTATTATTGAACGAATTAATGTTGTAATGATAATTGTTGAATGAATAAATTTACCATGTTGAGAGTAATATCTGGTAATTATTGAACAAAATTCAATAGTTTGTCATTATTTTTTGTATTGTATAAATTATTACGTAATTGTTTATTATTAATAAATAAGTCACTAATTTTACATTTACACCTACATAAGCAAGCAACTTTATTTCTCACTTTCTCTCGTATATTAAAAGAAAAAATCCAGATTTGAGACAATGTATCAAGACCGATTGTTACACATATAAAATAATGGTAAGTGGAACATCTGATATGAAATAGACAAAAAAATCATATTGAACTTAGAGTAGACCTGGTCTAAAATAATTCCGCATCTTATAATTAATAATTGCTGAAGGTTAGGTGGAAGTTAATGTCTTGGCTATTAATTCCCCCCCTTTTTTTATTTATTTATTTATTAAATAAAGCGAACGGAGAAGTTTAGCCGCATAAAATAATTAAATATATTAAACATTATTAAGTCAAAAATATGACAAAGTTTCTACCAAAAAAAAAAAGACAAAGTAAAAGTTATTGCAGGCTTGCAGCTGAATATACTAGTAATAATACGATAAAAATATTATCACTTAAAGTTTCATTCTAATAAGTAAGTTGATTCTGAGGTCGTATTCAAGTTGATAAAGGCGATATTACAAGACATCCTTTGAAAAATCTAATACATGATTGTCGTGTACAACTTCATAAGCCTGGCAAGTCAAATTTCGACATGTTATGAGGGAGAAGAATAAGTTGGCAGATTATTTGGCCAAAGTGGGACACCGAATGAATGCATGATGACTCGAAGATCTGGGAGGAAATGCCCGACTGGATTAAATATGAGCAGCTGGATGATGAACTAGGCTAGTTTTAGCTTTGTGTGTAATTAGTTTCGTTGGTCGGCAGTTTCGCTTTTTTTGCTTCTCTTCACACCAAAAACAAAAAAGTAATGAGAAAAGATATGAGCTGACCAAGAAAACTATTAAGAAACCTATTTTCCGCTCAAGGTAATTACGACCCAGCAGGTAAGGCCCAGTTCATAATCTTGATCAAGATAGCCCATAATCTCGGCCTGTGGAAGACGGCCCACAGGCCCATCTGATACTAAAACTTATTCGGTTATTTTGTGCATATTTTGTCGGGGAAAAAAAGGAAGAAAAGGATAGGACTTAGGACTTGGGAGTGTAACTTTGACTCTCTGATTACAAGGAAAAAAAAACACACACTAATTTACATATAATCCTAATGCAGAAAACTCGATTCCTTCAAACAAAGTATGGAAAACAATAATTAGCTCTCTTACGATCATCTCTTTTCACGTACAATCTCAATTATAGGGAATTTTTAGGAATAGTGGATGTTTAAGTTGATTGTATTAAACATTACTCTTATTGTAAACATTAAACATTAAAAGATCAGCCCACATTACTCTTATTGTAGCAGCTGGAAAAAAAAAATCATGAAACGATGATAGTTTTTGGTTTAGGAATGAGCGAGACTGAAAATGTAGTCTCTGATGAGTGCATGAAAGATAGTGCTTTTGTGAATTAGCTTTAGAAAACAGATTGAAATTAAGATGTCTCTAGGAGGCAATGATAAGTCCCTTTCCGATCAGTAAAAACTAAAAATGGACCACTTGTGCATGTCAACCAGTAAGCACAATCATGAGAAAAGGCCACATCTACTATTTAATTGCAGGGCCACCCCAACTTTTAGTCTTTTCTACCTAATTCATCATTCAAACCAATTTTTGGACATATACTCAAAACATTGAAAACTATATATATAATAAGGATTTAATTCATATTACTTAAATGGGTTATTCATAAGTTTCACTTCACCCCCTTATCTTATTTTTATTTCTAATAGTCCCTTGTGATGTATAAAGTACTAATGACCACTCTGCCTACTTTTTGCTATACGCGAAAATAGTATTTTTGTTTCAATTACGGTATAAAATACCAAATTTTGCATTGTAAATTTACTATACTAAAATCTAAACTCCTAATTCCTTTTCCCTCTCACTATTTCGAACTTCAACTGCATTAAATTCTTAAATCAACGCTAGCTCAAATCAATGGAAAACCTAGATGAATAGTAAATTGAAAATGTGTAAATGAATATTTTGTGACTTTATATAATAAAATCCAAAGTATTATGAACTTTAATTATAAGATGAATAAGTAGATTTTTACCCTATTTCAGTTTTAATATCCGCGAATATAAAACACTCGCTGCCCCAGGAAGATTAAATGAACTTTGTTTAATTCCTCAGGGGTAATTAAAAATTTATTTAACACAGGAAATTAATGTAAATATTTTGTATTACACAAGCCGATTGCTGGTATAATTAAATCTCCCTCTACATATATAACAACACAATGAATCAATTCAAAAGTTTATATATGTATATATATATATATATATATATATATATATATATATATATAACTTAGGTTCATTTAAATCGGGCTTGTCTCATAAATGATAGAAAAACAATTTTTTTGTGTGTTATATATCATGCTTAGTAAGAGGGTCAATTACAGAGTATGTCGTATATTGTCTGCAACTTTTCATCTTCTCCAACTATCTTGTGAATTTTCATTTTTTCAGATAATTATATTTTCCATTTTTAGAGAAATTCCACTCCGCAATTTCTTATATACAAAAGATAGAACAATAAACAAATAAATCAAACATTAAACTTTCCGAACTGATGATCAGATTATTATTAATATATACTATGAAATTACATAAAGTTACAAAATTTACACAGTAGAGCTCTATATACAAGTACGTTCATTAAATTAAAGCATATAATATGTGCCAGTACTGGCTGCAGTTGACAGTTAACTATATTAGATTTACTGAGCAAATTGAAAAGCTGGTACTACTGCAGGCGGTACAAAATCAGCTCTCTTCACAAATCTCCCTTTCATCCTTGGTCTCTTCTCAGCATTCAATTTTCTAACCTCGTACCTTATTTTCTTAGAAAACAGTCTCGTTCGCCGCTTCTCTCTGTACCTAGAAACCCGAGCTTCTCTTCGGCCGTCGCCCATGGCGGCTGCATGGCTGTTAATCATCATTCCCATTTCTCCATATACATTGTATTGCATTGTCCCACTCGTGCCCTGAAAATGCAAATATATATATCATGTCAAGCTTAAATATTTATAATTAGCAACATTAGAACTTTGACCCTAAAAATCTCTTAAACATTGAAATAGAAGATGCTCTATATTTCTTAGGATAAATTATATTTGGATACTCTTAAGTTTGGTGTATTTTCATATCGAGCTCTCCTATTAGATATATAAATTAGCAAATAGTCCCCAGGTTTTCTCAGAATTTCAACCGGGGATTGTTTGAGGTATTTTTGAAAATTTTAAACATTTATTGAAACTTTAAGAATTATATAGTATTTTTCAAATAAAAATGATCAATTTGTAAATACACCAAATGTTAGGGTAACCAAATGAATTGATAACCCTAATTCTTATTCAAATCTTTATTTCAATTCGCCTAATTCTATATATATATAAGCGCATGTTTACTCTTTGATGTAGTACTCATGACATATGTTTGTAAATTAAAAGGCTTATTTGATTAATTATGAGGATAGAAAACTATTTTTCTTCTTTGTTTTTGTGGTTAATTTGTAGCAAAATATATATATATATATATAGTAGAATATCTCACTGGTTATTAGGTTAAAGTGCACCTAACTCTAAGATTATTATTATTATTATTTTTTGTCACCTCTAAGTTGAAATATATGAAAAGGAAAAAAGAAAAAGTGCAATTTTTTTGTCTTAATATAACTTTTTCAACATTGTAAAATTGATGAACTTTACAAGTCCTCATACATGTTAACTCAAAGCAAAAATTTTACTCCTAGAAACAAAACTTTGCATATAATTTCTTAGACCAAATATGAGTTATTTTAATTTGGTTAATTAACTAAAAAACAAATAATAAATTAAGAAATTATATAATAGAATAGAGAAATTAAAGAAGTTTTGAAACAAAACATACCACGCAGTCCGGCCACCAGTCATCGGGATTCAACTCCGGCCGTTCTCCGGTAGTCCACGGCGACTTCTGGTCATCCCAAGCTGACATCACACCTTCGTAATCAAGCTTCAATAGTCTCTTATTATTTGACTCTTCAGTTTTCCCTTTAATGTTATCCTCTTCTTCACATGTTATCGGCGAATCATAATCAAAATTCAGCTCAAAAGTCTCTCTACCCATCTCAAGCTCCAAATCCATCTCATGATGACCATTTTCCTCATCCATGGCCCCTTCGTCTTCAACTTTCACAACCTTTTCTTCTAATTTTCCCTCATCGCAATTCAAAATCCCTAATCCTTCCATGTCAAACGTTTCATCTTCGAGCCCTTTCCCCAGTAAGCTCTCAACATCAGCTGCAAAATCAGCAAGATCCATTTCAGACGGAAGAAACCCTTGTAAATGTTTCATTTCCTGACTGAAGTCATCGCACGACGTCGCTTTGGATTCCCGCCCAGCCAAATTCCTCCTATTTTCGTCATCGTCGTTGTGATTAGTAATCACAGCATCAAAAGGATCGAAAATCGGAACCCTATAAAGAAGCTGTTCTTCATTTTCCTTGTGAGATTGCTCTTCGCTTAACAGTTCAGGAACCAGATGAAGTGGGTTCATTAATTTCGCGCCGTGTTTTTTCTGCCTCGGAGTTCGAGCTTTTCGGGTGAAACCATGGTGCCAAGTGGGCACCGAGATTTGGAGTTTTGGCCGGTGTTCGTCGGAGGAGGAGTTAAACGATGCCGTTTTGAGACGGACACGTTCATGCCGGCGGGATAAAGGGTTTGCAGAGTGGACGGAAGAATCGCAGGATTGACATAAGAAAGCATCATCGGCAGCGCAATACCAACGAGCTCTCTTTTTTATACAGTTATCGCAAGCTCTTGCTGATTTTCCGCCAACTGCATTAGCTAATTTTCGATCTGAAACCATTGATGGATTTTTAGGGTTCTTGTATACGTTTGTGTTGAATCTAAGAGATAAAAGTTTGAAATGTGGAAATAGCAATCAAGCAGTGGAAAAGAGCAACATCAGAAGGCAGGAAAGCTTCTGTTGAGCTTTCTTATATGTATAGGAATTGACATTGATTGAAGTTTATTATATAAAATAATTTTATACCTTATTAATTTTATTTATAATCATTTAACTTATAACCAATTTTAAAAATATTTTAAGTTTTAATATTTGAATCTTGAATCTTCGATATGCTTCATTTTCTTTTTCTTTTTTTTTTCTAAGTTTTAAATAAATTGTGTTAGACTTTATAATAAACAGTTACATTTTAATATATCATATAAAACATGTCAAAAATTATAATAATATGAATATATGAGTTGAAAAATAAGTTCAATTATTTGCATGAGGGGGTTGGACCTACATTGCTATTACAAGCACTTTTACAGTAGTATTAGAATGGTAATAGGCTTTTTTTGGGAGCACTTTTTGCCCGGTTTTACACAAGGAATTTTCGAGCCCACAAAGTCTGGCCCAATAATCGTCTCCTATTGGGTAATATAGCAACTTGATCCTATTTCGGTTCTGTTGATTGGCTGCATGTCTGTTTGTGGAGATTTCAGTGGGACCCTTTTTGTTTGGTTTGGGATGAGAATTAGTCATGTTGATCCAATCTCTTTCTATTTATAAATTTCTCTCTCTGGGACACTTTCTTTGTCTCCAGTATTGAAGTTGACCTTTTTGTAGGATTTTCTCCATTGATAATGGTCTACCACTCTACCTGTAATTTGAAATTCAGAAAAATCGAACTTGGTCCCCTCTTCCAGAATTAAAGAAAAATTAATCACTGGAAATAAAGGAGTAAAATGAAAAGATGGAATTTGTTCCATAAATTTGAGTTAGTTTGGCTAAATCATAAATCCATAAAGTCGAATTTGAATCCGAGTCTTGTTCGGACCTACGCGCGACTTAGCTTACATCCGTGGAATGTGTTTACTTCACTTTTTAGGGTGGTTTTAGGTATAGTTATTTAAAATAGTAAACACTAGTTTATGCTAATTAACCCATTGTTTACTTCATTTTTAGATCTAGGATTTAGATAACTAAAAAAAGTATGGTTATTTACTTGGACATACAAAATACAGGTTAAAATAAGACAATTACCAAATTATCCCTCAAATCTCACAATTTATGGTGACCTTTTCTAGACAATTTTTGGCATTTCTGAAATTTATTTTTCTTCTTCCATTTGAATCGCACGTAGGACTTTTTCTTTTGAATCATCCCCAAATTGCTCGATTCTTCAAGATCAACTACAATACTACACCCATATTATCCTTGAGCCCACCAACATTTTTATTCTCTCAGAATCTCCTTTCTCTCTCACAATATCTGCCCCAAATTCTCAAGGGTTTTGTAGCAGATAGAACCAGAAGAATACCAGGTTAGCAAGTGACCCGAGGCTGCTCGAATTCTCTCGCATCCCTTCTTGAGAAAGCAGAAGCATCAGTTGCCCAAGAGCTGCGCCACAACACGCCAGTCAGAGTTGGGGCTACTGCTGGTCTTAGGCAATTGGAAGGGGATACATCTGACAGAATTTTACAAGCGGTGAGGAAGATTTTGAAGAAAAGCTCTCTTAAATCCAACGCTGATTGGATCACAGTTTTGGATGGAAATCAGGAAGGTGCTTATCAATTGTTATGTTTTAACATATTTCTCATGTTCCTCCTTTTTATATCGATGATTTTTGAACTGGGATTTGTTAAATTGCCATTTTCATCATTAACGGGTAAAAATTAAATTACTGTTGTGCAAAAAATTTGATGATAAAAGAACAGTGGCAATAGACGTAAATTAAAGGAACATTTGGATAATGGTAAAGTTTGTTTGGTAGCTTATATAAAAACTAATTTTTTGTTTTGTTGCAGAAGCTACTGACACACTGATGTAACCACAGGCTGCGGTGTAACAGCCGGGCTTCAAGACTTGTGAAGTAAACATCGATAACCAACCGTTTATGCTACTATAGTGTATAGGCGTCCATATTTATATATTTATGAAGAGTACTTTGGTTCTTGTGTTAAAACAATAGTAGCACATGATCTCTATCACACTAATCCATATATTTTTAATGTTTATTGTGAAAATAATAGAAGATGCAGGACCATTTTACAACAAATGATGAGAGTTTTTGATCGCAAAGTGGTGTAGTTTAATAATTGGATATTAAACTAATCTAGCTAACACATTAGTAAACAAAACCCAATCACACCTAAATATGAGTCGTACGTATGAAACAAAAAATAAAAAAAGAGAGAAGAAGAAAAAAAAAAAAGAAAAGCGCATGGGGGTTTCTGTAATTTGAGAAAGCTAAAGATCTACATAGGAATTAATCTATTCATTTTTTTTTTAAATTTTATTGCAAGAAGTCAAACCACATCTTCACATTCGGAGTAATATCTGGTAGCCATTAGATCAGTAATTAGTATAGCCCAGCGCAAAGATGACACACATAAATTGAGAAATAGTGACAATTAGATCAAATCCCAATAGTTAATTAATCTATTGGTTGTGGCATAATATATATGGAGGTACGGTGTTGGTCAGCATTAGGTGCAAAACAACACTTTTAAATATTTGGATAAGTTTAAGTTGAATGAGATCATTTTCAAGATATTCTACTTTTATTTTTCCAAATCTAATCAAAAGGATTTGAATCTAAAGATTCACTAAATTTCCGCGAGCTGCTTTTTCTTCCAATAATATATCCACACTTATGTCCTAACACCCTTCACTTTAGAATTACATCTAGATAGGTACTAAAAATAAAAAATTTAAAAAAAAAAACTTGTTTAGAACGTATATGTTCTGTTGCTCGCGCCATAAGATCTCGGCACTATCTCGATGAGCATGGTCCAGAACAGTACTTCTGTCCTAACCAAATTTGTCCATGTCTTTGGTTTAAATTTTCTTCTGCTAATTCAAAGTCACCCATACCCTATAATCTTGCTATAATATGGATATAACAAACTAAAATTTGAATATTACTAATTAAATAAAAATGTAAAGTAAAAATTATTTTGAGTGAAAGGACGAACATTTGGGCATGCATGGTTTATCTATAATAGTAGATCTAGCTAGCTTGTAGATCAAGACAAAATTATGTAATATAATATATAGAAGAGACATCATTAATATGTATATATAAAAAAAATAAAAAATTTATTTATGCTGGATTGACATTGTGGATAAATACGATGTAGAGTCCTCATCCATTTTATACCTTACCTGAAAAAATCTTGGCAACTTTTGTGGCAGAAAATTAATTATCTATCACGGCATCCGCATGCATATATGTTACAGTCATGGACTTGAAAATGACTCAGTACTCCTCACGATAGATATCAAGATTATCTTAATTTCAACTCTGAATATTAATTAGGATAATTAGAATAATATTCCTAATTAAAAATAATAATTTATTCATGCCAATAATAAAGATTTAATCAATAATTTAATTTCTATTACTACTAATATAATTCCATAGATTGCGCGTGACTATTCTATTTCTATATCTAGCTAGCGCTTCAACTTGATCACTACTTCCAAAATAAACATCCCAATTAGTTTTCAATTTTCAAACTCAGATATACTTGTCTTGAATTTTAAAGCCTGGCCAGATCTATCCACAACAAAATTTCATTTTCAGTAATAAATAATATATCAACGATTTACAACCTTTTCATTTTATGTTTGCATACCAATAGCCAAAAGGTACGTAGCACATAAAAATAACATTTTAAATTCTTTTCTCCTTATTTTGGCGTTTGGATACCTAAACATACAATCATTTTTTATATATATTTTTTAATTATTGTGATTTTGGAATACGTACTGATGGTATCAAAAATAACACCTCAATAATCTGACGTTTGTTGGGTGTGATTAGACTGGATTCGAGATTATCAAGCAGTCTTGGGGTGATGGCCACTTAATAATCGAAGGTATTTTTAGGGTTAAGGTTTAGGGGAAGTGTTCGGACGATAACCTCCAACTAAACCCTAATGATTTTTGAGTGTTTTGAGAGGAATTCGAGTATTCCATAGGGTTTCCATGATTAATTATGGGGGTTCCGTCCACTTTATATAGACTTATTCGTAGTCCAATTCATATTAGGGTTTTTTAGAGTCCTTAGCTGAATAGAATTCAATTACCTTATTTTGATCAAGTCCTTAATTAGTCGAATTAGGACTTGTTTTATTAGTTGGGCCTTTTAATTATGTCCTTTATTAATTACTTAAGTCCATCACGGTCCAATTTATCTCTGATGAGGCATTTGTTGGGCTTATTTTTATATCGGGCTAGGACCCAAAATATTGGATACCATCACGTATAACTGTATAGTTAATTGTTCAAACCTTTTTATGCTGGACTCTGTTTAGCCCATATATATATCTAATGGATCGATCATGTCTCCAAACTCCAATTCCCACAAAGCCCAAGGGCATTTTCGTCACAAATTCGGCCCACCGCTTCAATGGGGTAAACAGCTGGTTCGTTCTTGTTCCTATTACCTCTGCCAAAAATCGATCTTCCAAAATCAGAAATTCGCTTACTGGAAAACTACCTAAATTCCACTGGTATGAATTCCTTCAGCTATTTCTATGCACTCCGGAAAGATTGAATTTATTAATAATCTCATGTTTATATATTTTTCGTTCTCCCTCGAGGTTTCTATTTCTCCTTCTGGGTATTTCTCGTATTATGCTATCTCGAAATTTTTCCATGTTTAGTGATCAAATTCCAAACAGAATTTGTAGGCTCTGTGTTTAACTTTGTATAACTTATTCAGTAATTGTAAATTCTGAGCTTTGATTAGTTTTCTTTGTGTAAGTAGCTAATATTGATTGATTTTAATTATGCGGTGATGTTCTAGTGCGAGAAAAAGGATGATCCTCTTTCTGGACCCTAATTTATTTGATTCTTACATTCGGCAATTATTTTCTTTTTTTTTTTTTTTTTTGTTGGAAATCGGCAATTATTTTCTGTTTCTAACATGATATGTTGTAGTTTGTATGAGCAATTAATTGTTTGCATGATAGCATTAGGCAATTTCGCACAGTTAATCTATCCCCAAATTTGCAGTGAGGGTAATTTTCGTCATTCGAGTACAGTCGTCTTCCTTGATAAAGTTTTCTTGACTAATTGTGAATGATTTGTTGTTAAAGTTAAAATATGCTACTTTATACTCTGCATTAGAGACCACTATAATCTCCCAATATTCTTTTGGGAGCTAATTTAGGCAAATTTAAACTCAAAAGGTGTCTCCAACAAAAATTCTTCCTTAATTCTTACGCAAATAACTCTGGAAATAGATTCATCAATGGCTGGAAGAAACCGTATGCCGCGTCATCCCGATAATTTCCGAGGCATCCATGAAGATCCACGTGCAATCATGCACAGGGGGCCAATACCCCCTCCACCTCATCCCGCAGCACTAGAAGAAGAACTTGACCTCCAACAAAGAGACATCCAAAGACTCGTTTCTGAGAACAGGCACGTAATTGATGACAATGTGATGCTCCAACGCGACCTAACTGCAGTGAAAGATGAAATCCACAGATTAAATCAGGTCATTCCTAAACTGCATGCAGATAGAGAGGCACAGAGACGGGAGTTGATTGAGAGAGGAATGAAACTCGAGGCTGAGCTTTGTGCAGCTGAGCCTCTGAGAGCAGATGTGGTGCAGTTAAGAGCTGAAGCACAGAAATTGAACGCACAAAGGCAGGAATTGTCTTCACAAGTGCAGAATCTGAGCAAGGATGTTAATAGACTCCAAATGGAGAATAAGCAAGTTGGTGTTATGAAGGGGGATATTGATAAGATGCGCAATGAGCTGGGTGAGACCAGGTATGAAATGACTTAAATACCCTTGTGTAGGAAATGAAATGATTTATTGTATAAGTGTGTTGTGTTTGTGGTGTCAAGTTTGGGTCAATCACAAATAACACCCTGAGTTTTCACTCGGGTGTTTTTTGTAATTTTCAAGGTTTCAAGGTGTTTTTCAGAAAAAGCCAAACCTCAGGGTGTTTTCGTAATTATTCCTTTTAAGTTTTTGTGATGTTGCATCTATGTGGTATTAGGAGAGTTTATGAGCATGAGAAGAGAGGAAACAAAGAGTTGGCTGAACAAAATAGAGCTATGGAGAAGAATCTCATTGCAATGGCTCGTGAAATAGAGCAGCTTCGTGCAGAGCAAGCTAGTGCAGATAGGCGGACGAGGGGTATGATTTTCTTTCCACCACCACCCACCCACCCCACAAACAAATAATAAAATTAGAAAATATAATATTTATAGGAAAAAAGAAAAAATAATCGGTCATTACGCATTAGTTTTTCCCTTTACTCATTCAGGGGGTGTTAGATAAAGCTCATGCTTTGTAGAGAAGTTAAAAGTAGAAGCTAAAAGTTGTGAAAGTTGGGTGTGTTTGGAGAGAGAAGTACAAAATCACTTTCAAATTATAGAAAAAAGAATCTAGAATCTGGATACAAAAAAAAAGGCACCTCCAAATACGGTTCTAGCTTATTTTAAGCAGAAGTAAGAAACGAAACATTATGTTCCTGGTTTTTAGCTTAAAAGCTCTTTTTTAGAGTTGGCAAGCACTTATTAAGGTAGCTTTTTAACATTTGGTCAGGTGTTGGAGGATACGGAATGATGAATGGAAGCCCTGAAACGAGATATCTGGGACCTTATGCTGATGTATATGGTGCCACCTCGTGGGGGCCATATGCTGACAAACGTCAACGGCGTTGAGACTTCTCTTCAGGTTTATGATTAAAATATTTACCAAACACTTTGCAACATCTTATAAGCTCTTAAACATCTTATAAGCTCTTAAACATCTTATAAGATGTTTTAAAGAGCTTATAAGCTCAGCCAAACACCCTCTTAGTCATGCTTACTCGTTTTTTCTTACATAAGCTCAGCTTGTACTTGTTAGTTTTTCTTACAGTAGTTAAGTTTGTATAATAGCTGTTCTCAGCTTGTACAATTGCTTTGTTCAACTTGTATAATTGCATTGTTCAGCTCAGTGGTATCCCTAATTAACTCTTATCATTATGCAACTAGTCTCATTATACAATTTCTTTTTCTGTTAAGTTATATTAAGACGAAATTATGTTGTCGATCATTAATGACAGAATGATAAGCGTTTTGAGTGTTGTCAATTATAACTTGATACTTGTTGGGAGTACTTCAATAATATATATTGCGAGATAGAACATATCACATATGGAGTAATTTACTAATTAAATATTAAACCTGATGAACAGTCTACTGGGCGTGATTAGCACTTTCATGAGTATTATTACATAATATGTTTTCCTAAAAAGCTGTAATTAAAAGTGCTTTTGCAACGAAGTGGAAGTTACAACTTACAAGGATTCGTTGATACAAATAGATACCTTTTAGAAGCATTTGGATAAATGTTTTATCTTTTTTAATAATAATATAACTTTTCATTTCATGTCAGAGAAGTTTCGTTCTTAGATTAAATTGAATTGATACAAACCGAAAAATTCAACATAAATTGAGAAAAAAGGATGAGTTAAACATTAATGATATATACATAAGTTGCATTAAAAATACAAAAACCTAATTACTGGTTGAATCATTTCACATACAGAAACTCACGCGCCGGGCAGAATACCGCCGTCTTCCGCAGTGCAGATGCTGAGGTCATCCAGCTTACTAAATTCGCCGACGAAAAACCCATTTTTGTCAACCACTTCCACACCACATATGAATCCAATCTTATCTCCGCCTGAAACTTCCTCTTCCACAGCGTCTCCGCTGCCGTTCGACAACTCCGACGGCTCAATCTCGATAACAGAAGACGGAGAAACCTGGGCAGAGGATTTCTCGCACTGAATCCAATCAGTTCCGTGTTTGGCTCTCCACTTCTTCTCAATTTCCCGCTTCTTAGATAGATAAGCGTGTGACGCTTCTTCAGGAGTGTCGAAAGGGCCCAGCCAAACATTTTCGACATGCCAAACACCTTTCTTCATGAAAGGGTCTCCGATTTCCGCACAATATTTTCCCCGTCTTGTCTGCCGCACACCAACCGGAAACCTTCTCGATTTCTTCTGTAATTTTTTCCTGCCCATGAGATTTTCTTTGTGAATTTTCCCGTCGAGAGTTTTCATCTTCAGGTTTTCTTCAGATTCGCCGACCAAAACCCAATTTTTGTCAACCACTTCGACACCACACACGAACCCAATCTTATCTCCGCCTGAAACTTCTGCTTCCACGGCGTCTCCGCCGCCGTCGCCGTTCGACAACTCTGACGTCTCAATCTCGAGAACAGAAGACGGAGAATCCTGGGCAGAGGATTTCTCGCACTGAATCCGTTTGGATCTCCACTTCTTCTCAATTTCCCGCTTCTTAGATAGATAAGCGTGGGACGCTTCTTCAGGAGTGTCGAAAGTGCCCAGCCAAAAACGTTTCTTCTCGAAAGGGTCTCTGATTTCTGCACCATATTTTCCCCATCCACTCTGCCGCACACCAACCGGAAACCTTCTCGATTTCTTCTGTAATTTTTTCCTGCCCTTGAGATTTTTTTGGTGAATTTTCCCGTCGAGAGTTTTCATCTTCAGGTTTTGTTCAGATTCGCCGACCAAAACCCAATTTTTGTCAAACACTTCGACACCACACATGAACCCAATCTTATCTCCGCCGCCGTTCGACAACTCCGACGTCTCAATCTCGAGAACTGAAGACGGAGAATCCTGGGCAGAGGATTTCTCGCACTGAATCCGTTTGGATCTCCACTTCTTCTCAATTTCCCGCTTCTTAGATAGATAAGCGTGGGACGCTTCTTCAGGAGTGTCGAAAGTGCCCAGCCAAAAACGTTTCTTCTCGTAAGGGTCTCTGAATTCTGCACAATATTTTCCCCATCTTCTCTGCTGCACACCAACCGGAACCGTTCTCGATTTCTTCTGTAATTTTTTCCTGCCCATGAGATTTTCTTTGTGAATTTTCCCGTCGAGCATTTTCATCTTCAAATTTTCTTCAGATTTTTTCTCTCCGAATTTCTTGTCGAGAAATTTCATCTTAAGACGAACAATTTCGTGGACTTTCTTCTTCGAATTTTTTTGGGTTGGCTCGGATTCATCCGATGCTGAATCGGTAGCGTCTTGATCGGAATACGAAACCCTGATTTTTTTGGTCTTGTGCGTGAGATCTTCTTTTCTCACCAGGGTGGGATTTGGGAATAATAAAACAGCATATTACATAGTACTGATGAAAAGATATTTTAAAATTCGGAGAGAAAGTAAGAACCCTAATGGGCCTAGCTCAAATATTATTGGATTCTAGCTTGATTATAGGCACTTGAAGATTACTGATATTGGGCTGGACCTAACAAAAAGCATTATAAGCAGTGTGGGCCTAACCCAATATACTTATTACATTTGGACTGCGGCTTTTATTTCTCTTGGGCCCTATCAACTTATCGGGCAAGCTAAATATAAAAGGAAAGAAGATGAAAACGTGACAGCAATTCAATTCTTGACAGAAAGTTTATATTTTTCAGTTATTGATAAAATATTATTGGACCATACTCATTACAATTACCTCAAACTATACGTATTCCAAAATCAATATTGTAATAACTAATCAATTGTTTCTTTGAATATGAGTTTAAAATTTCCAATTAAGATTGCCACAAATAATCAACTATATACAAATAATGTTCATTTCATGTCAGAGAGGATGAGTTCTTAGATTAAATTGAATTGCATACAAACCGAAGAATTCAACATAAATTGAGAAAAAAGGATGAGTTAAACAATGATATATACATAAGTTGCATTAAAAATACATGAACTTAATTATTGGTTGAATCAAATCTCAATCAGAAGCTCACGCGCCGGGCAAAATATCCCCGTCTTCCGCCGTGCAGATGCTGAGATCATCCAGCTTACTAAATTCGCCGACCAAAAACCCATTTTTGTCAACCACTTCCACACCACACATGAACCCAATCTTATCTCCGCCTGAAACTTCCTCTTCAACGGCGTCTCCGCCGCCGTTCAACAACTCCGACGTCTCAATCTCCAGAACAGAAGACGGAGAATCCTGGGCAGTGGATTTCTCGCACTCAATCCAATCAATTCCGTGTTTGGCTCTCCACTTCTTCTCAATTTCCCGCTTCTTAGATAGATAAGCGTGGGACGCTTCTTCAGGCGTGTCGAAAGTGCCCAGCCAAACACGTTTCTTCGTGAAAGGGTCTCTGATTTCTGCACAATATTTTCCCCATCTTCTCTGCCGCACACCAACCGTAACCCTTCTCGATTTCGTCTGTAATTTTTTCCGGCCCATAAGATTTTCTTCGTGAATTTTCCCGTCGAGAGTTTTCATCTTCAGATTGTCTTCAGGATTTTTCTCTCCGAATTTCTTGTCGAGAAATTTCATCTTCAGAAGAAGAACAATTTCGTGGACTTTCTTCCTCGAATTTTTCTGGGTTGGCTCGGATTCATCCGATGATGAATCTGTAGCGTCTGGGTCGGAATACGAAACTCTGATTTTTTTGGTCTTGTGTGTGAGATCTTCCATGTTCACCAGAAAAGAAAAAAAAAAGTACGGAACTTGGGGAAGAGGGAAAAAATAAGATCAATTTATCAGTAACTTTTCAGGTCAATTACTGAGCGAATACCAGATACAAACACATAGCTCAATAATTTATTCAAGAATTTGAATTGGAATAGAATTATACCAAAAATAAAAGGGTTTAAATTGGATTATTTTCTGAGGTTGCACGCTTTGTAGCTTGAACCAAGATATTAGAATATACGGTTGGCATATTTATTGTTTGGTGGGAATAATAAAACAGCATATTATAAAGTACTGGTGAAAAGATATTTTAAGATTCGGAGAAAGTAAGAACCCTAATGGGCCTATCTCAAATATTATTGGACTCCAGTTTGAGTATGGATACTTGAAGATTACAGATATTGGGCTGGACCTAAAAAAGGCCCAACTACTTATTACATTTGGACTAGGGCTTTAAATTCTCTTTGGCCCTATCAACTTATCATACGAAAGAAGATGAAACTGTGACCAGCAATTCAATTCTTGAAAATAACTGAAACATATTTATTGGACCATACTCAATACAATACAGCAAATTATACGTATTCCAAAATCAATATTGTAATTAATCAATCGTTTCTTTGAATATGAATTTTAAATTTCCAATTAAGAAATGGGGTTTGGTCAATAAGATTGCGACAAAAGTAGAATATCAAAAGATATAAAAAATTTAAGAATTTTAAGAACTTTATTTATCTTTTTAACTTTTGCAGTGGGCATGATAAAGTGTCTTGAAATGGGTTCTTGTATGAAGCACTACTTTCAAGTCTCAGCCTTTCACAGTTATGGCCACTTTGTCTGGTAAATAAAGCCCAATTACTGAAAAAGAGCATGGGTAATAAGTTAAGTTATTCTGGAAGATATAGATATATATTTATATTTGGATAATTTATTGTTAAAATATATTTACAAACTTTGGAAGTTTTATATGTAAGTCACCCTGTAAATAATCACTTTATAACAATTAAAAAGGATAGGAATATAATATAATAAGTGGGGGGAGAACATGCACAAATTCTTAATCCTAATTAAGAAAAGTTTAAGACAATTAATGTATTAGCTAGAGTGGTGCAGAAAGCATCTTGGATTGTACTTTCTCTGTTCAGTTGAGCATATCTCAATTTTGCAACTTGCAATGGAAAAAAGAAGCACACTTTAATTGGAGCCCAGGAATCCTTAATTAACCCCGTGGCCTGGCGCACAATAGATTCTTCTTTCTAAAGCAGTATCCGAGGATTTGTTCTTATTCTCAGCTACTATATATACAAATTATTTTTATTATTATTATTATTTTAATGATATAGTTGGTCAACTAGAAATTAATAAAAAAAGATAAATGACTCTTCGCCCTTCGAAACGACTGGTACGAAAATATATACATATATATTAGAAGAATTTTCAATGTTTTTTTTTTTGAAACTAAGAATTTTCAATGTTGAAGGACCCATTATGATGTTTAGCCAATAAAGATAAAGTCAGCTTAAGACTGATCATGGAATTAAAATTAAAATTTTGCTTTTCCACGATTTTGGACCTTATAGTTATAGTAATGTTGTTTCATTGCAGAAAAATCAACAAGTTAGTGAGGAAGTGATTGCTTATGTTCTCGAATTATTTATTTGTCGGTAGGTTACTTTATATAAAATATTTTATCTTGACTTACATCAAGACCCCTGGAATTTTGTATAATTACACTCGAACCTATTGTACTATGAAAAAATTACACCTACACCTTGGCAAATCAAACTTAGACCTTTTCACTTCCGGCCTCAAAGTGAAAGGAGAAGTCTTTCTCTGCTTAGAGAGAAACTCATAGCAGGAGCGAAGGCAAGGAGATAAAACGGATCTGCTTTGAGAGTTTACTCCGAAACGAAAGAATCCAAACATTGTTTTCGAGGAGCTGGGCAGAAGGAAAATTAGTGCCCTCTTACAATTTTCTCTTCCGTCTGCTTTAATTAGGATTCCTAATATTTTCACTTTAATTACTAGCTAGAATAAACTGTCCAAATTATCCGTTCATAAATCGGAAAAAAATTTTAAAAGTTTGAAGGATTACCTAATATTTCAGTTACACAAAATACATAAGTTAGGGCACAAAGCATCTCCCCACCTATTGATTGATAATTGAACAATCTACTCCATAAATTTGACGGAGAAATATTATATATAAACCCTAATCAAAGCGGACTGAAGCTATGATTTATAAGATCAAGCTTAAATACGAGGGAGTTTAAGTATAAGGTTTCATAGTAAAAGAAATCTAAGTATAAATAGACCAAATTTCAGGGTTCTATACCTAATTCACCTAATATTTCACAAAACAATTTAGTTTCCCACAAAAAATTATGTATCTCAAATTAAAAAGAAAAAAAAAGAAAATCTCATAGCAATCACTCCTTAAGTTTTCTTTTCCTCTAGAAACGTGTGCATGGACCAAGACATGTTCCAAACCCGACAGCAAGATGGTTTTGCTGTTGATATGAACAAATCAACTAAGCTTCACATGTTATTCAATCATCATTAAAATTTTATCACAGTGGTCGCATTTTCTTCACCCACTTTCGCAGAAAAACAAGTGTGAAAAAATAATTAAGGAGACAAAAGCATATGTAATATTAGCAATTGCTTGTGGTTCAGATCAAATTATAATTTTGTTTCAAACCTAAGCCTATCGAAAATTCAATTTAATTGTTGATGGAATGTGACACAATTATATTTAGGTCTATATTCCTGACTTTTCTTCATTTTTGTTTGATCAATATATTGGACTTTTATGTCATATAATAATGCGATTTTTGCACTTAATTACTGTGAAAGAAAGAAGGAAAATTTGGAATTCTCCTGCTAAAAAATAAGAGAAGACAAGTTCTCCTTTCATTCACCCGATTTTTTGCATTTTGGAATACTTACACATTGAAAATAAAACTTTATTAGTGACAGGATTCAAAATATTCAGTGTTACTTATGAAAAATATAAGATTTTAGGTATTGTTTAATTTAGATGTTAATTAAGAGTGCAAGATAATTTTACGAGGTGAAACACGATTTGAGTTGCAGATGCAATGCATATAATACCTATTAATAAATTTTTTTTAAAAGAATATTTATAATACGAGGTTGTTTCAGTACATCAGACATGACACGAATACTCCATTAAAAAAAACTCAAAAACTCACTAACTAATCAGTAACAATGCATAAAAAGGTGTATATATATATGAAGAACTACAAAGATGCTTAAAATGTAGTTATTAATTATCTTGAAAATCAAAAAATATCTGTGGTTATTAATTATCTTAATTAAGTATCAAGTAATAGTCGAATGAAAGTGGAAATGGCAATAAATTGTATAGGAAAAGGAAAGAAATAAATAGCCATATATTATGAGGTGTTGGTTGTGTTTTCGTCACATTCCATTAGAATTATATATTAATTTTCATTTACTAAGGAACCAATTTTCTCCCAAACCTACCACTATGCATGCCAGCAAATTTACACTACTATTAGCAGAGTTTTTCTCTAGCAAGGCCCATCAATGTAAAATAAAGTGTAAAAGCTACTTGATTTGTCATTTATCCTACACAACAAGCAACATATATATAAAAGCAATGTTGCAAAGATGGACACCTATCATTCATGTCAAGGTCCACCGTTTAATGGATAAAATAATGGATAATTATGGGATTTCGGGTTTGCTTAAAAATTTGAAAAAAAATTATCGAAATCTTGAACTTAACAAAATATATTCCTGGTAAACTAAAAATTTATACATAAATTCCCTTTAAACATAAAAATATTTACATATTATCTCCGAAAACACTTACAAATACCCCTCATGGGTAAGTATAAGATTGTAAGGTTCTCACGGTGTTATTACGTTTTATATTTAAAGTTTCAATCCTAAAACCTTAAAAATAGTCAAAGCTCGATTGGAGTCGTTTACATATCTAATTTCATAGATTGCATTGCATATCAAAAGAATTGAAATTTTACTCTTCCTGTTTTATTCCTTAGTTAAATTTCTTGATTCTGGAAATTTTTTTTTTCTTTCTTTAATTACTGTGTATGTGTGTTTGGAGACAATTTGCGATACAGCTATGTAGAATTAAGGAGGCTCGTAAAAGGTATTGATGAGGGACTAAATTTCCTATTTGGTCGACTTTGATATATTATTTACTCCAACCAAACCATCCATGCACTGTCCCATAACCTTTGAAAATTTATTAAATTCTTTCAACTTCTCTCAGCATTGACTTTTGGAACAATGTTTCAGGTGGTGTTAAATACGTTTTATATTTAGCAGAATCTACCACCGATACTTATGTCTCTGTATTTTAGAATATATTAATAGTAGTCGCATTTCTAATACTAGTTATGATCTTACTCAATGCTCTCCTCCTGTTGACCAACTAACTCAATTCATTTTTAATAAATGCTCAATAGTAAGTAACTTTATCAGAGGAGATTCTCTAATGCTAAAACTGCCAAAAAAATTGTATAACAAATTACACGATCTTAATATCACGTTTTCTCTTAATTAATATCACGTTTATGGTTCATGAAGCTTAAAAACAAGTGTCACTCGCCCTCAGCGAAATAAACGATCTTAACTTTTTTATGATTTTGTAATTTAAAGTAACTAATTTAATTAAATTTAACTGCGGTTCCATAAAATTAGTTCAATACAGCTTTCAATCCTAGAAACTTGCACTTTTAGGAATCATTTAAAACATTTGACCAGTTTGTAAATTTGTTTCTCAGATCCAAAAAAATAGGCTTGATAATTTGACATTTTCAACCTACACCAATAAATACTGCTTTATCAACAGCACCAGCATTAGCAGCCGTCAATAATGGACTATACTCCACATAAAATTTTTGGTCTCCAACATCCCATCAACACTCCCAGTCTCTCTCAACAATTATTCCAAAACTTACAGGATTATTATGTTATTTTTATTTTAATAGTTTCCACATAACTCAGGTAAAAAAAACAAAAAAAGAAAAGAAGATGTTGCAGTAACAATAACAAAACGAGATCAATATATATTAGCAGCAGCCTAAATAGTAAATGAAATATAGATACATAGAATATGCAGCAATAAAACAAAATTTTAAAGTAGACGACAAGTTACGGAACCGAATCCGATCATTAGGAATATGTAACTTTCAGTCTCAACTATAAAAGATCCATGAATTGACATTGGTTACAATCCATTTTGCACTTCCAGCACTACCAATACATTTTAACAATGGAAAACGATATTTTATCTACATAAACAGTTCCAAGAACTGTACAAAATATAGAAATACTTATTACCAATAATATCTGTCAAACAACAATTTATGTTGATTTTGATCAAAATTCTTGAAATTTAAGAAGGATGAAACATACAAATAATTAAACTCAACAACCACAGAGCTTGAAATTTCCCTGGACGGCTCCAAAAGCACAAGAAAAAACCTAGGATCTTCAAACTCTATTACAATCATCATCCCTCAAACAAAATCTCTCTTAATAGCAAACATTCTCACCATAATTTAAAAAGGAAAAAACGAAAAAGCTCAGAACTGACTCAATTGTCCAGTTCTTGATAGAACACTCTACTCAAATAACTTAAAAATACTAATAAATAATATTAATTACTCATACTAGCTGCAAAACTTAAGGGCATGCTATATTGAGGGGCGCTCCTCCGTTCACCAAGCTCGGTGCTCCATTCATCACGCACGTTTGATCATCACTGTCCATCCAAGAAATGGCTTCACTACAGGCCTCGAAGTTGAAGTCAAAGTCGAAATCCGGCAACGCATTAGGTTGATCACCATCATCAAATCCGCATATTGGAAGATCATTCAATCCAGAAACAAAATCATCGTCGAGAGGGTTGGTCGCAAAATCATCTCCCACCATTAAAGTGTCCAATTCGAAATCCAAGTCCATTTCTCCCCCAATTTGGGCCAACGCCATTAATTCTTCGTCCATTACACAAGAATCAACAAATTCTTGATCGATAACATTAGATAAATTGTCGTTTTTTATCTTTTCATCTTCATATTTTCCATGAATTCCCGATGATGACGACGTCATGGAATCCAATTCAAGAACAGATGATGGAGATGTGTGGGAAGTGAGTGAGACCACACTTCCACTAGAATCTTCAGAAACACAAACAATAGCGTCTTTCTTGGTATTAATATTCTCAACTTGTTTCGAAACCACCACAGAAATACCAGAAATCGCTCTCTTACTATTAACATTATCATCATTCGAACTTTTCTCGGAACAAAAGTTCTCACTATTAGCCAAAGCCTCGAATTCCAGTCGTTTTGTTTCGTAAGCTCGGGATGCCTCCTCGGCAGTACTGTAAGTACCCAACCAGACCCTTTTATGCTTAATGGGATCCCGTATTTCTGCAGCCCATTTGCCCCATTTTCTCTGACGGACCCCTCGATATTTGCCCGTAACGGGGCTTTGCTTGCTTTCCATTAACGGGAAAACCCGTTTCTTTTTCAGGTGATTTTTCTCACCACTGTTGCTGTCCTGAACAGAGCTCTCTGATTCAGGAGCTCTATGCGGGTCACCGCCAACAGGAAAGCAAACCTCACGGATGAACCGTTTGATTTTTCTCTCGCGAGCAACCCGTTCAATCTTTCTCTCACAAGCACCCTCGTCATCAGAGGAGTCAGTTGCATCCGGGTCATTGCAAATGATTCGGATCTTCCGCATGGGTTTTGCGGGTTCAGGTCGGGTTTTTGGTTTTCTGCTGAAAGTATCTTGATTCAATGGAATTGGTTTCCGAGGCTCCAGCATGTTAATTTTCTCAGTTGTGATTAAAACTCCAAAATAAACCCCTCAAAAAGAATACCCCAACAAATCAAATAATTATAAGTACCAGAAAGGCAAAACAAATTGGTTTTGCAGGAAAATCGAAAAGGCTGTTTATAATCAAGGAGTTGTAAGAATCAGAGGACCTCTCAAGAACAAATAAAGATTTAATAGCCGATTTATGTGATAACCCCCAAAACACTCAACTCCAGAACAAGTCCTGCAAAACACAAATTAAAAACAAAAAAACATTAATAATTATCAGATCAGACCACAAAAGCCCTAAAACCACCCATAAACCCAGAAAATATACACAAAAATCAGAATAAGGATAAAACCCGTAAGGGTTTAAGGAGAGAAGATTTATACCTTTTGGGCCTCAAACGCATCGAAACAGTTGGGAAGAAAAAGTGGGTGCTCTGCTGAAGTTCACAGCAGAGGAATTTTCGCATGCAGAGAGCAGATGATGAAGAAAATGAATTAAAACAGAGCTTCGACGGAGCCCCAAACACAACAGCCAAATCAGACCTTGCCGACATAAAATCACTTGCTCCGAACCCCTTTTGCTCAACACGTCCCCTCCGCTTCCTCTCGACGCTTCAGAGAAGAAAAAAACAGAGCACCCGAAAAAAAAAGAAACTCAAATCAGATCAGGTTACGACCTATATATAACGATGATAAAGATAAATCTGTCTCCGTATCTCTATCTATCAATAAAAAAACAAATTATAAAGACACTCTGAAGAGTGTAGAAATCGGGATGAGGTATCTATGGTTATGAATTAATCCCGGTCGAGAAACATGACAAAGATCAGGCTTATGTTATTATCGAAAAAATTGCAGGAAAAACAGAGTGACATAGACTTCTACTACTAGCACGAAAAAAGGGCTAAACTCTGGACTAAGCAGTGGGTGTGTGTAATATAGACTGCAAAAAGTGGGACTCCCCAAAAAAATATATTTTATTTTTCTAAAAATCTTTTCTTTTTTTGCCTTTTTCACAAAAATACGCAAATCTCAAGACCCCGTAAAAAAAAAAAAAAAGGAAAACTCCAGTATTAACAAAAATCTAAAATGGTTCTGAATTTATTTGTACCTGCTTTGGTTTTTGTCTGATCCTGTATAATGGGGACTTTTCTTTTTACCTTTAGAGTGCTTTTCTCACTCAGAGTGTGTTTTAAGTTTAACTTTGCTCTGTTACGGTCAAAAAAAAAAAAAAAACAAAATTGATGGGGGGCACTAAAAAGGAGTATGTGGGGCGTATATATAGTGTATGTACAGATTTTGTATTGTACATATGGGGTAGGTAATTTATTGCATGGATGAGCTGCCTATGGGGCATATATGGTGCATGACCATGCCCATCTTTTATGTCATGCATATATCATGGTGGGTGAAAAGTTTTTGTCTAACTCGCGTCCATGTCGCGTGGCATATACGGACTAATTGAATTATGTGGTTTGGCGCACGTTAAGGCGAGGAGCGTGGGTTGGGATATGATTCTGATGCGTTATTTTGGCTAGTAATTCTGTGAATATTGACTGGCGGACCGTTTACAAAACGAGTTGGGTTGTAATTTGGGGCTGATGTTTGGAAATATTGCGGTTGTGCCACTGAGGAAGTGAGTCGCGTGGTATTATTATTATTTTTTTTTTCTGAAAATGAAATCATTTCTATTGTATGCATGGAAAATGATAGGGATGTGAATATAGTTTTACCTTACTCGTTTTCTTTTTCTTGATTTTGGTACTTATTTGCTACCTTTTTAAGTCTGATTTGTTACTTTTTTAAGCTCGTGACAGGAATGGAACTATGGAAATTTTTATTTAATAGAATTTATACGAAATAGGATAGTAATTAATCTTCTTTTCCCAAAGGAAAGCATAATTTCACTTTTAAAAATGGCAAGTCTCTTTGTAAAATTGTTTTACACTTAAAAATAATAATGAGGTATTGATCTTGTCGACCTGCGTTAGTACTGAGGGTAGATTATTAAGGTAATATAATTTTTTTACCTTCTTATGTGAAAAATTCAATTTGAGCACGCTCACTATATCATTTTATCTTCCTGACCAAGTAGTGACTTTTTAAATTTTTAACATCCCATATTGATTAGTTATATTGTACAATCCAATCAAATATTATGAAATATAAGATATTACATTCGTAAGACAAACCATCAAATACAAAATACAAGCTTCAAACAACTCTACAGTACATATAATTTATCGCCTGAAAAAATCATGTGAGATGCACATGATTTAATAGTCTAGTGAGACATATAAGACATTCTCTCCTTAAAAGTAAAGCACATGCAAATCATGTGACTTTTTCAAGCGAGAGTTTATTCTGGGGAATTTTATCTACAGTTTCTACTCTTTCGAAAAGTAAAGAATGTATTTTACTTTTTTTTTTTTAATTTAAAACTTTCGAATTTGAAAAAATATATCTCAATGCTAGCAACAATATTCTTTTAGGGAAAAAAAAAAGTGTATCTATGATGCCCTAGTAGAAGGATTCAAGAATGAATAAGGATTGCACATTTGTTACTCCTCTGGGATATTCATGCATAATCTAAGGGGTAAATGCTTCTAAATCCTAATTAATGTTCCTAATATTTCTAAGTAAGTGTTTGATGATATCCGAGTAGAAACCCTAATCTAAAATGGGGTTCGATGATTTGTCAAACGACTCCTTTGTTCTTATCATCGCCCTTTATGAAATACCATAAGGTTTTTTACAAATGTTTTGGAGGTTAGATATAGCATAAGTCGAGACAGAGATAGGCCACTTAAACATGACCCTAAATTTAGTAACAAGCAAACCAGAAGATACTATAGCTAGGTATGTTGAGATGAGGTTGTCAACTTCATTAATCTTTAGAGATAGAAAATGTGGGGAAAAAATAAAAAGAGGATGAAAATGGATACACAAACATTTGACACTCTAGAATAATTGCATTATCATGGTTGACTGAGTTAAATATTGAAAGAAAATTTACTCGAGAAAAATATAATGAGCAATCGTAATAGTTCAATCATTTATATAGAACTGAAAACAGTAATAATTATTATTCTGCAATATCGATGACCCCTATTATTACAATCAAATTAAATGGAAATATGAATAGACGCAAACGAGAAGCAAAGTAATACGATTATAATTGAAATGTCCAACATGCCCTGGACTATCTAGAGTTCGGTCATTGTGTGACTCGTATAATATGGGTATATTAGATGTAAACGCTATCCAAAAATTTGATTTTTTTTTTTTTGTAATATATATTTTGTTAAATGCAGTCAACTATTTTCTATATACAAAGCAAGTTTTTTTTCTTAGAATGCAATTTTTCTTTAACTCAATTCACCTAAAGTTATGTATTCTCACCAATTCAAATGACCACATTGGCCAAGATCAATTGTTATATTGTTAATATTTTTCCTTTCGGGGACGTTTTGGTAATAATGTATATATGTGTGTTACAAGAATGTCTTGGGGAATAATTAAAGTCCAAAATTAGGCACTTTTGTTAACATAGGATGCAATATTAGATAGGACCAGATTATGTAATCTACTGAATATTGTGATTGGGATTGACCATGTAATTTTATTTCCTGATACACGAATTTAATCTAGTCCAGATTATCAACTTTTCAGATTACATGCATAAGAATATATACTATAATTAGTTATAACTCATTACATTAATACACTCAGATTATAACTTTTTTTGACCATACTATATAAAACATGTAATCTTATCACATGGTACAGTGCAGATTTAGTGTAGAGACTATATCAATACTCAATTTTATTTTTTTTGGTCAAGATATAAATACTCATTGATTGTGTTTGATTGCAACAATATGTAATAAATGTAGGGAAATGTCAAAAGAAAGTTTGGTAAGAACAATAATTTTCAAAATCCACATGTTCTCATTGATTGGTGTGTAACAGTTTGAAAACACACTTGTAGATATTGTTCGTTTTAAATGAAATCGAGCTCTCACGGTTTTGTTTTTGAGCAGAGCCCAAGAGGAATATTCAAAGCGCGTCTACAAAGTAAATGTAGTGTCCCATATCGGTTATTTCTCATAAGGGGTGGATACATTTACCTTGTGGACGCGTTTTGGGTATTTCTCTTGGGCTCTGCTCAGAAGTAAAACGGTGAGGCTTGGTTTCACCCAACGTGGATAATATCTATAAGCGGGTTTCTAGGTTGTTACAGATGGTATCAGAGCCGGGACTCGGGCCGGTGTGTCAATGAGGACGTTGGTCTCCTTTAGGGGAAGGAGTACTGTAGTATCCCACATCGGTGTTGAATGAGAACGAAACCTTCCTAATAAGACTGTAACAGCCGCGAAACTTACTTGTAGATATTATCCGCTTTAGATGAAACCAAATTCTCGTGATTTTGATTCTGTGAACTTGTTTTCTTTTACCATGGATGCGGAACACTACATGGTGAGTTATAAATTGACGTATAATAGCCTTTAATTTTTAATTTGAATCTCATTATATGTCATATTTATATATATATATATGATTTAATGAACTTTAACCACTCCGTAGCCCGTACTCTCTAGCGTCACCAGGCCACCAGCAAACCAAAGAAAAATAAAAAGTGGAGAAAAGCATGCCCCCCCCCCCCCCCCCCCCGACCCAACCCCACCTTCATTTTTCAATTTTCATATTTCGCGTGTCACGTGATTGTAATGAATTCAATGCATTTTCTTTCAATATGGTATCACGTGACAGACACAAATACAATATACGTACATACATTATTAATTTGTACACGTACGTTATATGGATTATCTATCTTATCTGTCGGGGAACTATGCTTTACTCCATATTATATAACATTCTAATCTATTCTAATTCCTTAATTGTAATTTACTCATTGATTTCATTAATTAATGTTCATAGATCCTTTTCATTTTTTTATGATCATACAAGAAACAAGGAATAATCCTAAAAAAATAGCCTACTCCTCAAAAGCTAACACCTCAGCAGGAGGAATATCCCAAACAATGGAGTTCATGTGGTTACTTATAATTCATTCCATATTAGTTGAAAATCTTGACTTGTGCTAGCATATAATGGTGGATTATCTTTTTCTTTAACAATCCATTTTTTAAAATGTGTTGGGATCCCTATTACAGTGGGTATCAGAGCTCAAACACCTGTACCCCAAGGAGGGATCCATGTGTATGCATACTGCTTGAAAGGTCGGGCCCACATCGTATTCGTGAACCTGTTTGGAGGGATCACATGCCCGACGCAGAACCCATATGCTCAGAGACATAGGTGAGTTAGGTGATTAGTTTTTAGGGGTGTGGTAGGACCCTACTACATTACTCTATATGCAATTTTGTTGTACTTGATATTTTGTTGATGAAATGAACTTCTATATATTCATTAAAGTAATATAAATAAACTTACAAACTTATAAATTAGTTTATAGTATATAGTTTATATCAACTAAATCTATAAAGTTTTTGTGTAAGTCAATTTCGTCCCCATATATGGCATTTGTTAAATATCAAATTTGGCTATAGAACCATCTAATATGAAGAAGAAAAAAAAATACAATATTAGACTCTCTTAATTGGCAAAAAAAAAAAAAAAAACAATATAATTTCCATGATTATTTGGTACTATGTCATGTATTTTCTCGCAACATGTAAATACACATACCATGTACATGTAGAGAGAGAGAGTGAGCCATTAGGGGGTGGTGGTGTGGGCCAGCCCCTATTGTTGCTTCGTCTTCCCGCCAAATACGCAGGCGGCGGGCCCACCGCCATACTTTTCCCGCCAAAATACTGGGTAAGGCCAAAGTTTTCTTGACACGTGTTCCGGCTGCTAAACACGTGTCCACTATTATTTGTTTTTTATTTTTATTTTTCTTTTACTTCCTTTGCTGTGGCACAGTCGGACAGTAGTTCTAGTCGCTAATATTGGTAGGCACTAAAAATAGCACTGTAACTGAATATCTATCCACGTCATTATTTGGAAGAATTAAGTGGAACCGTTTGGAGTCCGGTCAACGACTTGAATTTAGGAACTTATGGGCAATTTAAGGTTAACTTCTTGAATACTGGAATCACTAATTCAGTATATGATATATTAAAAAAGTTTAATAAAAATAGTTTTTTTTTTAAAAAAAACACACATCATATAAAAAAATGTGCTATAGTAATCGTGGGTAAAAATGAAATTTCCGTTCGATTTTTTGTGATTTCATTATAAAATAGTTGGAATTTCTAAATGATTGAACTTAAAGTAGAAAAGTATTTTTGTAATATTTTAATTAAGTGAGGTGAATTTGTAATTTCTTATTATGTAATTTTTTTTTTGCGAACATATTTCAATAAACCCGTGAAAAAATAGACCCACCATTGTCATTGTGCAAGTAGTGGAAACAATCACAATCCACAAATCAATAATTGAATATTCTCATGATTTCTTGGTAACATCTAAATGTGGAAAAATTATAAAAGAAAAGGAATTATTTGATTCGCAAATTCAAATTTTGTATCCTTTTTCCTTTTCTTCTTCTTCTCCCCATTAACTAAAACACAGCCGTCCATTTATTTATTTTTTCATCAACGTAAATTGCTCGGTCGACGATGAGAGCATTTTAAAGTTTGATATCTTATTATTGCAGTATATTATAGATAGTACCGACGGCGACGTTTATGCAATGCATTTTCCGAGAATTTCAGCTGAGAGTGACGTGTCCTAAGAAACCTCTGACTCGAGTCTTAAGCGTATGATTCGGACCAAAAAATCCGGTCCGGATCTTCGGATACTTTTATAAACCGATGGAAATGACTACTTTTCAGTCAAATATATCGTTCTTTCTTAAGTAGTTGGGATTTGCTACTAATCAGTTGGAACCAGTAAACTCTTGTCGTATTTATCTCCCTTTCTTGTAGCTAATGTTTTACCTGTTCTTCCTTAAATTTCATATTTTATTATTAAGGTTATAATAAGTCCTAAAATAGAACCCATAAGTTTTCTTAACCAAATTATTACACAAACACCCACAAGACATATATAATATTATTATTAAATATGATGAATCTGAATTATGTCTGTCACGAGATACATAATATACCTTGTGCATTTCAGTTTTTAAAAATCTGAATAAATGCACAATGTAATAATGAAGGTCAGTTTTAGAAGTAGGACCATGCTACGCCCCAAACTATATGTTTCCTCATTAACGAACTATAGAGTAATAAAACAGCAAATTATTAATTATTTCAGTTTTTGAAGATTGAATGACATGCTAAGTTAAGTCTTGTTCAAATTCAAATCTGGTTGTTTCAAACTCATTTTCAAATTAATAGTTCGGTAAGTACAAAGTTTCGGTTGAAATCTCTCCACGCATTTGTTATATTTGTCAGTTGTGTAACAATGTTGGTTTTCATGAATTATTATAGTGGTGATTGTATTGAAAAATGAATTTATTTTCTTCAACTGTATTATGTTCGGAATCTTTTATTTAGCCACAAACATATCAGAAAAGTTTATTACATGAATGAACTAAGCTAATAACATTAAAGTTTCGATGAGAATTTTGATTTGATTGATGATACTGGAAGATGGGAGGGATGATCTAAAAGATACATGTTTAAGTTAAAATTTAAAGAAATATAAGTCTAAAAAGTTGAAAGTTGGATTATTTATTAATTGAAGTAGTCACATTAGAATTTAAATGTCGGCTTTTATTTTCAAAAGTTAGATATATGTCAGTGCATGCTAGGTGCCTACCAAAGATTTTCATCGATTCTGAGGGTACATAGGCCTTTTTCCCTTTCTATGATAAATAAGTTGAATAAGTTGCCACATTGGGCCTGATCTGAGCTTAGTGGGCCTTTCTATTATTACTCAGAATAACCTTGAAAATTTTCATAATCTCAAAAGAGACCATAAATTGGGCCATTCAAATTAATTCTATTTTTTTATTTTTTAGTTGAGTGAAACCAAGAAGTTAGCAACAGATGGAGAAATGAGAATTCTGACTTTCATATACCAGAATACTCCTGAAAATAGCATTTTCTGCAAGAAGAGAGAAACTTGGCCCGCTTTAAATGGAAAGGGATGAAAAAAAGTTGTTATCCCATCACCTCTCCATTCACAACTTTCATTACAATTACAATAAACTAAGATTGACTTAGTAAAACTTAGATAAATATTCTTTCTTGAAAATCAAAAGGTAAATAATCCTACAACACATCTCATTCAAGCCTTGATTCCCATTTTCCATGTCATAGAGAACTTCTTTCCCACAGCCAATTCCAACCCTTTAATCTCCACCATCACATTCTTCATCTTAACATCTCCACTCCCCATCACTTTCCCCAAATCCTGATGTTCCCTTGTACTAATTTCCACATTTGACTTATCTTCAACTTCATTTCCATCGACTTCAATCTCAACTTCACTCCCACTACCATGTTTCAATCCAAGTACCATCACCTTCTCAATTTTCCACCCCTTCTCCAAAGCAAACTTACTCTCATCCACGTCCGACCACACCTTAACGGTCCCCTTACTGATACTCGCGTAAAAGTCAACATAAGTCGACTTCCCGTTTCCTAATTTCATCTCGGGAAGCTCATCATCGTCGAGGAAAAGATTTCCCTTGGATTCCCCTTTCGTCGCCCCTAGTGGGAAAGTGACCACAAGGGTAAAAGGTGTTGTTCTGGCTTCTTTAGAGATCAATCCACCTTGTTGCATTGGGATAATAGTGTTTTGATACACATGCACATTTATCACATGCAACGGCGCATCAAGAACCATGTAATGATTTTCCCTCGAATCGATCACCTTCGTCGGCTCAAACATGTCGTACCAACTACCACGTGGAAACAGAGCTTTGACTTCTGTTTTATTCGATTCTAGAACTGGAGACACCATCAGTCCACTACCGAGCAAAAACTGTGTACTCAATTCATACAATTCAGTCTCATTAGGGAAACTAAAGAACAAGGGACGGGCAATGGGAGCCCCACTTGTGTGCGCCTCGTAGCTCAACGTGTACAAATACGGTAGAAGCTTGTACCGCATCCCTAAAGCATTCCTAGCCGACTGGGCCACTGATTCCCACTGATAAAGCTCCTGTCGAGGAGAGTAGAAGTTCGCATGATCCCTCGAAAACGGGTAAAACGCCCCGACCTCGATCCAACGGTTGCAGAGCTCCTCAGTCGGAGCTGGGTAAAACCCGCATATATCTGATCCGACCATAGGAACACCAAATATTCCGAAATTCAACATAGTCGAAATCGAATACTTCAAATCCTTCCATGTCCCCTGGTTATCACCTGTCCAATGGGCCACATACTGACCCGACCCGACAAAAGTGGATCTTGATAAAATAAAGGGGCGTTTGCCTTCCAACCCTTGAAGAGCCTTATGCGTAGCAATTGACTGTGAAAAGCCATAGATACTATGAGCATCGTACTCCAAAACTCCATTGTAATGATAAGCACTAGTTGCTATGGTTTTGTACCCGACTGGAGCTTCTATACCGGAGGCATTTATCTTATACGGCGGATCGTCCCATTTCGTCTTCGTGATGTTTTTACAGTCCAGGCAGCAGTCCCAACCCGGCCCGGTTCCGTTCGGGCAGATCCGGCCCTCGGGTATGGTGCACAACCCGGAGCAGAAATTTGAAGCTTCGTTCATGTCGATCCAGAGCCCGTCAACAGGCACAAGCTCATGGAAGCGGCGTATCTCGTCAACCCACCATTCGACGGTTTTGGGGTTTAGGAAATCCGGGAAGTTGACGGCGCCGGGCCAGACTTGAGCTAAATAGGGTTTGTTTTCGTATTTGATGAAAACGTCGTCGGCTATTCCTCTCTGGTAGACGCCGTAAGTGGTGTTGACGCCAATTCCTGGGTCGATTATGACTATATATTTCATGCCTTGTGCATGGATTTTTTCGAGGAAGGCGAGGAGCTTAGGGCGGGGATAGTTGACGGGGTTGAGGGTGAAGTCTTTGTGGCCGTCCATGTGATCATCGTCGTTCCAGATAACGTCGAGTGGGATTTGGGCTTTTTTGTAATTTTCGACGACGTCTTCTACTACCGAGAGGTTGTGGTATCCCCATCGGCATTGGTGGAAGCCTGCAGAATCGTGAAATGGTTAGTTAATTTGAGATTAATTACATTTGATTATTCATGATTTGAAAAAGAATTGTCGATTTTGATGAATTGTTCTGCTGCATGGGTCAAAAGGATAATGCATGTTCTGCTTTTCTGTTGCTCTGTTTTTACAGAGGAAAAGCTACTACTCTTCATTATATGTGCATGCCCCAACTTTATCAACGTGCAGTAGCTTCATTTTACGAGTAGATGGCTACTGAATCAATGCATTGACTGATATACATACTCTGTACAGTGTACCCTATAAAGGATTACTACTTTCTTAAGATTTAACTATATAAATAAATTTCTCATCGTAACTTGCTCTGAGAAAAATCATTTTTTTTTTTTTTTTTGCGTACCATTGAGTTACACCTTTTAAGAAGGAACTTTTTTGCAGCCAACTCCTATATGAGACTATAAAATATAAAATACATAATGAAAATCCTAAACCTGGCATATTTTGTATAGAGTTGTCGACCTATAAAATTAATCTTTTACCCCAAAAGGATAGAAAGAAGTTACCAAAGAATGATAGAAATCTCATCACAGAATGCCAAGATCTATTAACAAAGAAAAACCCATCAAAAAGTTAAAAGAGGTCAGTGAATTAAGTTCTTTTTTAGGGTTTTGAGTGCTAGCTAGTTGAAAAAACAACTTGGTTCTAATTGGTGCGAATTGTAAAATATAAATAATACATATTTATAGATCAGTTGATCAAGTAACATCTCTTGCTCTTAGTAAGAAAATGAAGTTTCACTATGGAAAATGGGATATGCAGGATAAGCTTTCTAGTGGTCCATCATTTTCTGATGCTTTATGCCTAGATTCACGAAAGTTATTGCCCCATTGTTTGTCAATGATAAAAGAAAAAAACTGCACAGAAATAGACAAAAGCAGCTATCAAACCTGACTGCTAAGCATGCTTCTATGTGGGCCTTGAACATTTCTTACTGGAAAAGTCTTTCTAGCAATATACATATTATGATTCTTTTCACATATTGTTTTGGACAGTAATATTTGTTTTAGACTTTTAGGCACATAAACACCAGTAGATTTTCAAATAATTTCATCATTTAATTAGCATATGTATTTCACAAGTTCCAAACACATAATAGCCTACTATTAGAGAAAGACGAAAAAGGGGGAAATTCTAACTAGCCAGCACCACAAAAAAACAGAAAGGATCAGAAAAATGCCAAACAGATGATATTATGCACATCAATTATAGATTAAAACAAGTAAAGACTAAAAAGAGGGAATATATTGGATACTATAAGATACTAAAAAATCGGTGACGCGTGTGATCATGACTTGCAAGAAAGAAAACAAAGACTGAAGACTGAAAAGGAAATGTTTGATAACATGTTGGAAATAGAAAAAGAAAGATAAATAGTTAATTATTACACACGTCCAAGTTTTATCAAAAAGTGATCTTTGCACAGGACTTTCTTCACTACCGAGATATTTTAATGCGAGTCATTCGACCCGTTTCTCCAAGAAATAAGTAATTTAGTATTGAATAAGTTATAACATACTCGATTTATTACAAAATAAGACAATATTTGTATTAGAAATGCCAAAACTTTAGGTATAAAATACTGATATGGTTATTCAATCATTGTCCTAGTGACGATGGTTCACAATCAAGGTGGTCCTAACTGGAATTCTTCATCTTTTCTTAGGCATAAATGCTCATTTATAAATAATGAGCAACATCTTTACGTACACATAGAGCATGAATAAGAAATGGCGTTTTACTAAACCATGTAATTTCGTGTTTGATATAACATTACCATCAACAAGCTATATATATTTAATAAAATATGAGTCTAAACTCTAAACCCTAAAATTAAATTTATACACTAAAACACCCACCCCAAAATATACCACACCAACTTCAAAGCATCAAACCTAAATAAATTGCAATAAACATAGTAACAAAATCTTGGAAACTTACCAAAAGCCCAGTAAGGCATGGGTGCCGGCCGGCCAACAAACGCCGTATACTGATCAACAACATCCAACGGCGACGGCCCAGAAAAGAAGTAAAGGTCGAAAACACCCCCAATAACTTTATACGTCAAAGAATTCCCTCTGTAGAAAACATCCATCCCATTACTGTTCAGCAGCAGAACTGCATGGGCATAAGCTTCTCCTCCAACATTCCTCAGGTCCATGTACACCGGGTGGGACCCATAAAGATCAACATTAAGATTAATGGCTGAGATATCAGTTGTGTACATAGTGTACGGATCGTTAGGGTAGAGTTTAATCCCATGTGGCTGAGTGTTTTCTCCCAAACCATACAGAGAAGCATCTTTGGGCAGCTTTGTGGAGAGCTCAAGGTACTGGTCTTTGAAGACTAAGTTATTGTAAGGGTCGGATTCTTCCGATTCGGAATCGAATAGAATCTGACCGTTGGATTTTCTTTTGACGGAGAAACTGAATGGGTCGGCGGTGTAGGTGAATATGAGCTCGTTTCCTGCGTATTCTGAAGTTGTGAGGGTAAAAATGGAGTCTTTTCGTGATTTTGTGAGGGTTTTTTTTAGAGATGGAGGATTTTCTCTTGGTAGAAGATTGTATGGTACTTCCCATCTTTGCTTTTCTGCGTCAGTAATGTGAATCCTTAAACGGGACTCTGTTTCATGCCTGAAAAGAAAAATTAAAAAGATAGAGATTTTTTGTTAGAAAACCGATGCTCTGTTTTAGCCCCAAAACAGAGAGAGCCAGAACAGAGAGATTTTCGTCAAGAATGGAGATTCTTGTAAAAGCCCACTAAGAGAGAGAGAGAGAGAGAGATTCTTACTTAACAAAGAGCTGCAAGAGTGGAATATCAGGGCCATAAATGTTATTTTTCTGCTTGATTTGTAGGATTCCTACAAGTCCACCATTTGGGGCTTTTTCAATGGAGATTAAACGGTATCCCTTACCAATTTTAGCTGGAGTTTTACTACTATCCGCTGAAGCTAAATCAGCACGTAAAAGTACACATATAATCAATAATCCCAGAAAGAATCTGAGAAAAGAAGATAAAAATGGAGTGGAATAAAAACAGAGCACCATGATTAAAATGAGTTACTCTGTTTTGTTGAATGCATTTGGCACTTGGGCTACAGTTTGTTATATAATGGAAGGAACAAAGGCATAGGATACACGTGACTTGAATGAGGTTGGAGATTATTATTACATTTTTTCTTTTTTTGTGTTTGCATGTGACTGATTTTTGTTGGGGTCCCAAATTTTTATCAGACGGTTTTTATGGGATATTTGATTTGCATTTTGCAGGGTTTTGAGTATAGTTTTTGTATTGGAGTAAGTTTTTTTGAGGATTGGTTGGGTTTTCTTTGTTGTCTCTTGTTAGGAAAATTGTGTTTATTGGGCATACATACATTTATTGTTGTGCCCATGCTCTGTAATTTCCAATCAGGGCAGTCAGTCAGTGATGGAGTGAGGTGAAATTTTCAATATCTTGAAAGTACAAAAAGAGTTATTTGTTAAAGAAAAAAGGCGGTACAAAAAGATTGCACCAATTAACAAAAGGAGCATATTTTTTCAACAAAAAAAAAAAAACAAAAGGAGCATATTTTAATGGTTAGATATTAATATATTGATTTAATAAGATATTTTGATTTTTAAATAATAATTGTATTATCATATGTTAGTTAGTTGTTTGAAATTTGGTATTAATAATTAGTAGTAAGTATATTCAAATATAATCTCATGTTTATTTCCTTCCTTCTATTATACTACATTTACGAATCAAGTAGAAACTTATGAAATATGATACCGCGACATAAATTTATATTAACGGTATGATGAAATTCGAGGGCGTGGTGCGCCGGCCATGTGACGTGGCTGAGTTTGCAAAAGCATATGTTGTGGATTGCTCTAGACCGACGATCTCGGAGTCATCAAGGGTGGCTCGTTCATTTCCAAATTGTTGGTTGCACCCTTCTCTAAGTTGGTTCAAAGTGAATTTTGATGGGGCGGTGTTGGAGGAATCCCGGGAGATTGGTATAGGGGTCATGTGTCGAGATAGCTCGGGTGCTTGTGTCGGATGGGAATCAGAGCGTGTTATCGGGCAAAGTGATCCTGAATATGCGGAGATGATTGCGTGTTTGAGGGCGGTCCGGCTTGCCAGAGATTTTGGTTGACCCAAAGTGATTTTTGAGGGTAACTGTCTTAACTTAATTCGGAAATTGCAGGGTACTAATGACGATTGCTCCCCTCTGGGAAACTTGGTGTTAGATATTCGTAGTCTTTTAGGGTGCTTTAATGATTACCAGTTTGCGTTTATTCGTTGTGATGCTAATAGAGTAATTCACGTTTTAGCTAGATATGCAACTTTGGCTCACATTGGTTTGAGAAATGTTTTCATTTTTGCTCATGACTTTGTTATTCCTGATTTAAGTTAATATATTTACTCCTCGTTTGAGGGGTTTTCCGTTCAAAAAAATATTAACGGTATGATAATAGGATTCATTTTTATGTGATTTTCTGGCCACCGACTACTGAATAAAGTTTAGTCAAATAATTATCTTGAATTTTGAGGTTGTCAGACTAATATTATTGTACTTATTTATTTAGGCCCCGTGATTGTCGTTTACTCTTTCAGGTTAATCATAATTATTAATTAATGTAAGGACAGCAGTAGCATTATTATATTTTGTAATCTTTCTAAACATTTGTGCGTACTCAGAACATTAACTATACTTAGTACACTAATTAGTACATTTATTGATTTTTGATATATTTGGCTTTGGATTAACGTAAAGAATAAAATCAGTGCATGATTGCCGCTGAATTATTGACAAATAAGAAGTGTAGTATACTGGTATGTTTCTCTTCGATTTTCCACACTATTCAAAATAAAATTATGCATTTAATGACGCAGTCGGGTCAATTCACGGACCACATTTATTAATTAGTGACATTTATTTTTGGGTATAATTAATTTCCCGAAATTTTGTGTATGAAAATAGAATTTTCAAAAACTTTAGGTAGAACGCTGCCACCTTAATCAAGATATTAGTTCAGTTTTGTAAATAAATAAACGATGAGTTTTTTAAAATTATAGGTAATCATAACTTACCTGATTGGACAAGTTTCTAACTTGTCACCCTTAAAATTAAGTACAAATTATTACAACAATCGACTGCTTAATTTCCTAATTATCAAGTAATCATAAATAAACTACTATAAATAAAAGAAAATTAATATAAACTTTCTCAAAATTTGCTTTTGAACATTCAAACCCAAAACATTGAATTGGTTTTGGGGAGTCACTTTCTTTCACAATTAGTTATAAATATATCATTTTTGGAGTTTTGGTTCAATAATCACCACATATTATTCTTAGTATTTGGGTTTAGTTTCGACTCTTACAATGATAAGAATAAAATTGGTTATAAATTCAAATTTTTGTATGTAATTTAAAATATATTTTATTGTCTTCGTAAATAAAGTTAAATTGTTAATAATCCCAGCTTATCATTAACATTGAAATGCTAAAAGATGCTGAAAAAGTGGCCAATCGGTTCGATTGCGTTTTCATGCGGCCGGTTTTGTCGACCCTTATACAGACATATCTAAAGGGAAAAAAAAAAGCAGAAAAGATTGAGCATAATTTAAAGACTCTAATCTTTAAAACAATTCTATCACACACGGAGAATCGAGTTCAAAGAACTCTTCCCACAGCTTACTTCGACCTTTTCAACGTCTGCGGCCGTTGCAGCTAAACTAACGAAGGGGGATATTAAATTGATCACAGAATTGGAAGATGTTCGATTCCTCTTTGATAACATGGATCCGTTTAACGCTATTCAGTCTCGCTATTGAGCGCTCTACTAATAGATAGTGTAGTACCGTCCGGTAAAAGATTTGCAAGAGAAGATCAGATCTTGATATTCTTTTCCTCGTTCATTTTTTCTTGGACTGCCTCGCATTCTTTTCGATCTTCTATGTTGGTACAAATAAAATTTAGTTCATTGTATGTGTTAATAATAGAAAAAAGAATACATGAAGTGTCTGTTTTGTGCAGTTCTTTGGTCTTAGTGCGATTTTGTGTCTGTTTAAAATTTAACTTTTGAGATACCATACACTAATTTGTAATTATTTTGAACTTTGGGACAATGGATATAATTACAAGACAAATTAACAAAAGGAAATGGTAACGTCACCTAGGCTACATATCATAAAAAGAAGATTTTCAACAAACAATTAATTCTACTTATAATCTACAGATAATATTTGAATATTTCATCAACGTGACTGCATATGATCTTATCTTGTCAATTACTTATATAGCGTATCTGCCCTGGAGAATCAATTTAATCATTAAGTTATATTACTGATACTAATGATTGATGATAGGTGTCAGTGTCACAATTGCTGGTCGATCACTTAAGAAAAGGGAATATGATTTTCTTCTTCAATAAAGCGATGCTGCCTGCCTCCTTTGTCTTTTATCAACAAATTGTCAATCAAGCACTATATATTTATTTCATAGTTTTCAAGGAACTTTACTGTTTTTTTGAGAGGCTAATATCGAAGATAAATTTGGAAAGCATTGAGATCACAAAGTGCTGAAGAAAAGCACTTTTCTAAAAGTTGGTTAAGTTTAATAGCCCAAACTCCACATGCACTATTTCCGTAGAAGATGATAATCATGAATTGAAGAGAAAATTAATTAAGAGGTGCTAAACGAAAGTGAAAAGTTGCAAGATTTATTGGGCCTATAAAAATCTACATGGTCCAAATTTTGTGGTCCGAAATTCATCCTATCTCTTAATAAATCTTACATTCCACCCACACTGATATAGCTAGTGGCCTGGTTTGGTCCAATAAATTTGGTACTTGGTCCCAAATGTTGCAACTGTGAAATTAAAATCATTTATAATGTAATTGTGTATTGCAAATGACACATAGATATTTGAAAAATAGAAAAACAGTGATTGATATAAAAATGAACACAAAAAGCCTTATCCGAACCACTGAATCATATGTGGTCCTAAATTGGATCATCGTCGTATTTGTTTTTCTTTTTTTGTTTGGGTCAATAATCGTCCTATTTGTGCTTTCATCTTTATCCATAGATCTTAGGTGTGATTCATTCAAAGAGATATTTAAACAATAGAAACCTAAATCATATGGCAATATTTTTACGAATATGAAATGTTGATTGATTTGTCATTCATTTTGTTCAGTAGTAAATGAAAAAATGGTCCAAAATCCGGTGGAGTTAATTTTGCTGGATCAATTTCTTGAGTTAGGGCCTCAAATGGACTACTTACTTTGGGCTTTTCTACAATTATCTGTCCGTTAATAATGATCCTCTTATCTGACAAAAAAAAAAAGAAAAATCCTTTCAAATTTCAATATTTTTCTTGTTCTTCAGCTGTTAACAACCTCTCATTTTCTATTGTGAAAATGTTTGGCTATAATCTGGGTTTGACCTATTTTATTGGGCCTAAAACCTATCACCACTAGATATTCAGCCGCGGCCCAAGCCCAACGCTAAGAAAAGCCCTAATGAAGCCCATCAACTAAGGAATCATCTCAGCTATCCACTCTTAGATAGATGCAGGGCTAGGATTAAGCCAAGTTTGGCTTAACTCTTTGGGAGGCTTATAAATAACCTCATTCTAATTTTGGAAATGACAACTTGTACACATTACTCAAATTATATTGAATTTAAAAGAGTATCTTATTCCTCCAACATATTCGATTCTTGGTAGGTTGGTGAACCAATAGAACTTGTAAGGTTCAATAGATAGGGTTTGTATTATGTCCGTCGACCTATCTTCGAGATCCGAGCTAGTTTGTCTCATAAATTAGCAACTCGGTTGCAGGTTACATTACCAAGGTAATTCCAATTCCTTTTCTTTTTTAAATAACTTAATATAAATCAAAATCAACAAGGAAAAAAGGGGGCGGCTAGGTAGACTACCGTAGACATTATACACTGTAACCCAAAAAAGAAAAAAGAGAAAAAAATCACTCAATCACTGAAAAAGGAGTTGCTGAAATGAATAATTTCAGGAAAAATCCCATGGCTGATTGTTATTTGTTAGGTTCACCTAATAATTATAGGTTGCGTTGATATATGGAAACCGCCAATCATATTTTTCGATCGGTGACAAATTAACTCAATTATTTGCTTTCAAGATCAGTCAAATCTGCACACTCTAGTTATGATTGTTAATTAAATTTTCATTTACTTAATTACTTTTATCATTATATATATATCTAAGTTTTTCGTTATTTATTATTAGAATCACCTTTTAATTCATGTAATTAACAGAAATCTAACTATTGACCATCTGGATAGGTAGATCTTATGAGTGTGCCACCACCTAGACCTCACACCAGTTGTCGCCCTAAATCTATATAGCCATTTAAACTAATAGCTAGCCTTGTGCAGCTTCATATCTTGGAACTAATCAATATATTAGTGATATTACATTCTCCCCCTGAAAATTCAAATATATTAGTGATATTTGTTGACCTTAGGCGTGTAAATGAGCCGAGCTTGAGTTAAGCTTGTCTAATTTTGAGAGGTCGAGTTTAAGCTCATGTAATAATTTTTTACTTAAGCTCGAGCTCCGATTCATCGAACTTAATTCATATTATAGAGCTCAAGCTCGATTCTAAATAATGAGCCATTGTTCGTGCTCGAGTTCGAACTATTGTGAGCATTTTTGTAGTATGAATCATTCATTTAGTTCTAATTATCTTATAATTATCATCTCTTTAATAATTTGAAAACTTCCTAATCCCCTAATCATAAAATTTTCTATATATAATAATATTATTGAAACACTTAATATATATATATATATAATATGTTTATATATTCATATAATTTGTATATATAAAAATATAAAAAAATATTTAAAAAATAAAAGTTTATGAGTCAACTCGTAAGCTATCAAATAATAAAGAATGAACTCAAATTCAATTCAATAAAATATTGACACTTACAAAGTTTAAACTCATAAAACTCAAGCTCGAATCGAAGCTCGCGAACAGACTCATGTCATGACACCCCTAGTCGACCTCTTGGTGTTTGAAAAAAGGAGTCAAGTGGAAAGAAATTTGAACAATATTAAAAGATGTGCGTTTGATCCCTGTTCTGTCCCCGTCAGTGACATGTTCTTTCTACCTCTCTTTTTTCATTTGTCAACTTAAAAAAACGACTTATTCTCAAAGTAGCTAGGTTCCTTTTATTTTAATAAAGAAACGACTTAAAAAATAAAAAATAAAAAATCTGCTTTGTATCTATAAATAAAAAATAATAATAATTGGTTTTGGTACAGTGAAAGTGGTTCTGCAATAATTCTTCGTACAATTAAAAACGATCGAAGATATTTTCTTCCCTAATAATCAATCACTCATCTGACGTCAGGAATATGATGTCATCTACTCAAAATCAATCACATTCAGACCACAGTTTCTTTCTTTTCTTCTCTCTTTTTTTAAGTCCTTAACGTCTGCCAAAAATTGAAGTTCGTAAATATATCATTTTACCCCGGTCAAAAAAATATATAGAGAAAAAGAATTTAATTAATTACAAATTTTTATTTCATCCCGATCGAAGCTATTTAATTTCCTTGTGGTTTAATTCTTTTTTCCGATGGATTTGGAGAAACGGAAAAGGGTGGGTGACGGAGAATCAGATCATGATTCTAAAAGGGGTAAAGTGACGGAGAAAGATGACAACGTCATGGTGGCGCCGGCGGATGAGGAGGTCGATGAATTCTTCGCTATATTGAGGAGGATACAGGTGGCCGTCAAGTACTTCCAGAAACAGCGTGACGGCGGAAGCGAGTTAATAACGGGCGCGACGCCGTGGAATCCGTCATTTGAACCGTGTGATTTTGACGACGGCGTTAAGGAAACCCAGCCGGAGAAGTCCGAAGGAGATCAAAAAACGGGTTTGGATCTTAACTTGGACCCGGGATCAGATGATCGTCGATCGGGATATTAATTGTTTCTAATTAATTATATATGTTCAATAAATTAATTAAACATGCATATATAATCATCAACTAAATTCGATTATATGTAAGATTAATGAATAACTAATTAAATTACCATGTTTTAATCTATCTATGATCATCCACTTCATTTATTTTTTTTAAAAAGAAACACACAATTTTCACTATTGTCATTGTAAAAAGTCGAACCCCAAACCTCAACATTGAAAGTATATGTGGTGATCGTTGGAACAAATCTCGATAATTATCATCCACTGCTTTTTTCTTCTCATTTATTGATCAATGCTCATGTTTCGAAATTAATAATTGGATATTAATAATTTGTTCTAGATTGAGAATTATTGAAGAATAACAAGAAATATTGGGGCTCCCCTTTCCGACTGTTGGGGCTCGATCCCAGCATCTCTCGATCCTCCCACCTTGGATTTTCCCTTGGCAGTGGCGGGAGCCTTGCTACAATACACGCGCTGGGGCAGAAATGCAGCCCGACCGCGTGGCTGGTCGAGGGTCGTTCCTTCGCGACCACTAGTGGATGTGGTTTTGTCCCCACTTAAACCCGCGACCCTTCGGGACGAGACCTTGGCCTCCGACTCTGATTCGGTGTCAAACCCTAAGTCGACTACGTCAAAGCCTATTTCGTAGTCCCTCACCCTCTCACTAGATCCCTCTGACGCTCCAGACATTTTATAAATTGTAAAAAAGTGTAGAGTTGAGGGTCGAGGGTTACCTAGAAAGTGGACGATTTGTGTTTACGCTCGAATCAAGTTCTTTCGCTTGAATGATTTTCTCGCTAAAAAGTGCTTCCACTCGGAGTGAATATTCAGAGAATGTAAGAAATGTGAATAGGGTTAGGCCCTTATTTATAATATTCTTGCCTCGGAATGCGAAAAGTCGCCATAATTGCTCTTCATAGCGCTGACGAAACAAGCGCGCTTTTTGAGAACAAGCCGAGGGTTGACCTACTTTATTGTCAGTTGCGTATAACGGTAATACCGGGTTGCGTGGCGCAACCTAAAATGGCCACGTGTATTGAGCTTCAAAATGACGGTCGATTTCAAATCCCGGTCGAATATATTTGTAACGACCCGAATATTTTAATTATATTATTAATAATTACCCGAATTCTTTCTTACCTAATTTCTCGATCTATCCAATTGGATTAATCAATCTTGTGGAAAAGATTGATTTAAACTATCTTCTAAATACCCTCAATTACTTAAATTACATAAATGCCCTTAAAAGCCTAAATGACCATTTTACCCCCCCGAGATATTTTCATAAAAATCTATCTATCTCTCTCTCATTCTCTCATTTCACAAAAGGAAGAAAGAAAGAAGAAAGAAAGGAGAAAGAAGGAGAGGAAAGGAGAGAATCTTCCCGACGCCCTACCGAGCCCGTTTCTCGCCCGATCGACGAGCCGTAAAAACCCGAACGATCCTCACTACATTTTCTACCGGTAATCCTTTTACCCCATTTGGTTCCCTCTTCGTTGCGATTTTATCGAGTTTTGTATAGAATTTTATTATATTAGGATTGTATATGATAGACTAGTTGAGCCATGGATGGCATTACGTGTTGTTATTTTATTGTATTCTGATTTATAAATGTTTCTTGATATTATGATAGCCTTGTAGGCTTTTATGAAATTTGATTGCTTTCATTAATCGCTTCCGCATTTCTCTGTTTTATTGTGGTTGTTGTTGGGATGTCGTTGCTGTTGCCGAAGGTTCTTGCTTGAGTGCCGTTCGCCGGAGTGGGTTTTTGAGTTGAGGCCCCTCGCTGAAGCTCGGGAATCCGTTTCGGTGCGGATGTGGCGGCTCTTCTTCAGGGGGCGCTACAGTCAGTGGTATCAGAGCCTAGGTTCCCAAAAGGAACCGAAGCTTTGTAATCGCGTCGTGTCTTGTCTCTTGTGTCTGCCCGTTTTGTGTCAATGAGACTTAGAGTTTCCAGTCACAGGTGCTTGAGAACTCCTTAGTATTGAAATTGTGATTGATCTTCTTTTGGAATGGCCAACCAACCGTTTGATCTCTTACAATTGTAGTACTGAGTTGGGATCGAATGCAAGTGGATGTGGAACTCGAGGTAGCGTCTGTCTTGTCTTGTTGTCTTGTCGTGTTCTGCTTGGGTCTTGTCGTGTCTAGGTCGTACGGCTATAGGATCGAGTTTTCTTGTTCTGTGATTTCTTTCATGCTTAACTTGTCTACATGCTATCCGAATCATATATGTATGCTTTGATTAAATTTTATATGCCTTACGTGACCATTCCATTAACCGAACATGCATCTTTTTCCTAGTTTATTGAGTGCAGGTACACAATGCCTCGCCGAGGACCCCCTGCAACTCCCCCATCTCCGAATTCGATTGCAAGAGAGTTAGTGACAGCTATGAGACAGGTTGCTGAACAAGTACATCAGGAAAGGCAACAACAACAGCAGCATATACCTGCGAGACAAGCCGAGGGCCAATCCCTGGACAGATTTCTGCCCTACAACCCACCTTGCTTCGTGGGTGAACCAGATGATATTAAGGCCGAGGCTTGGATAGCCAATCTGGAGCGAATCTTTCGAGTAATACACTGCGGTGACCCCGAGAGGGTCGAGTATGCCATCTTTCTCATGAGAGGACCAGCTGAGGATTGGTGGCGTTACATGGAACAAAGATGGATCGCTGAGGGAATTCCGTACACTTGGTCACGGTTCCTATCCGACTTCCGAGAGAAGTACGTGCCGCAAGTGGTACGTGACAGCCGAGAAAGAGAGTTCATGTCCCTCACCCAAGGAGCTCTTTCTGTTGCACAATACGAGGCACTTTTCAGCCGCCTCATCGTCTATGCTCCTCACATTGCATCTGACGATCGAAGGAGAGCGCGAAAGTTCATCGAGGGACTTCAGCCGGAGATCTTGGAAAGATTAGTAGGATTGGACATTCGAGTTTATCACGAGGCAGTTAACAGAGCAATGAGAGTGGAGTCCGATCTTCAAGAGATGAGATGAGGTATTCCTCACATGAAAGGATCCTCTTTCAACGAGAAGGCAAGAAGAGAACCAGTCGGACCGAGCACTTTTCCGACATCGAGACCACACTACGAGATGTCAAAACCTATCGAACCTGAAGTGAACGAGGACCCCATTCCCTGCGAGTACTGTGGGAAGACAAATCCCGAGACTGCAAGGTGTAGGAGGAAACTAGGGCGTTGCCTCAGATGTGGGAGTAGCAAGCATCGAGTTCAAGACTGCCCCGACTCAAGCAACCCTCGGGGAAGGAAAAGGGGATCCCGACCATGATACCGACTCGCAGAGGTACATTGCATTGTCATTGCATTCATTTATAATATTTTGTTTCGAATGATAATTGCTTTAAATATGTGTTAAGTGTTTTATATAAATTACGTGCTTTAACTGCTTTCAAAATTCACACTTGCACTGATTGAATGATTAGATGCTAAGATTTATGTGGCCTCTGTGTGGATAGCGTGGAATTCGATAAATTCATTATACGCTATTAGAGAGTGCTAAGGACAGGGAGTTCTTGGCCGACTAGGATCGATTCTGTTGCGAGTACGTTATGCGGTTCTGGATAGCACCGACGTTGACAAATCGAGTCTGAAGGAGTATACTTCTGAAGGTATGTCTGAAGATGAATCAACTAGTGAAGAGGATAATGAATTATCTGACGATGATGATTATATGGAAGATGAGCCGACATCGGATTCTGATGATGACGACTCTGATGTTTCATATGAAGTCGAGCGAAGAAATGATGAAAATGATGGTTTAATGGAAGGCGGAGAGGATAAATCATCAAATACCCTTGAAGATGAGAAAACACTCTGTAGAAAGAATAAGAAAGAGTGTGATCTTGAAGAGACAGATTGTGAGAAAGACGAGGAGTACAATAGGAGAAATGATGATGGCGTTACTTCCTGTAAAAGGAACTCTAATCAAGAAACAGGAGAAGGATGTGACAATTGTCATTGAGGATACGAAGAGTACAAGAATCAGTCGGAAGAACGAAATAGATAATGACAGTGATGAAGGACCTTACATTGGGAATTTCTTCTTCGACGTTAGCCTTGTCTAGGGTTTTCGTAATCCCGTTTTCGCATGACTTTGAAGTTATTTGGAATGTTATTTGCATGTAAGTATTTTGTTATGCCTGATGTTTTATAATGTATTTTAATTGCTCCTAAATGTTCGTTTTTAATTCGCGTTATTAGAACTCTTTGATTATGCTTCTCTTAACTAACCCCGAAGTCCGGAGGAGAATCTGAGGACAGATTCTTTTGAAGAGGGGAGTATTGTAACGACCCGAATATTTTAATTATATTATTAATAATTACACGAATTCTTTCTTACCTAATTTCTCGATCTATCCAATTGGATTAATCAATCTTGTGTAAAAGATTGATTTAAACTATCTTCTAAATACCCTCAATTACTTAAATTACATAAATGCCCTTAAAAGCCTAAATGACCATTTTACCTCCCCGAGATATTTTCATAAAAATCTATCTATCTCTCTCTCATTCTCTCATTTCACAAAAGGAAGAAAGAAAGAAGAAAGAAATGAGAAAGAATGAGAGGAAATGAGAGAATCTTCCCGACGCCCTACCGAGCCCGTTTCTCGCCCGATCGACGAGCCGTAAAAACCCGAACGATCCTCACTACATTTTCTACCCGTAATCCTTTTACCCCATTTCGTTCCCTCTTCGTTGCGATTTTATTGAGTTTTATATAGAATTTTATTATATTAGGATTGTATATGATAGACTAGTTGAGCCATGGATGGCATTACGTGTTGTTATTTTATTGTATTCTGATTTATAAATGTTTCTTGATATTATGATAGCCTTCTAGGCTTTTATGAAATTTGATTGCTTTCATTAATCGCTTCCGCATTTCTCTGTTTTATTGTGGTTGTTGTTGGGATGTCATTGTTGTTGCCGAAGGTTCTTGCTTGAGTGCCGTTCGCCGGAGTGGGTTTTTGAGTTGAGGCCCCTCGCTGAAGCTCGGGAATCCATTTTGGTGCGGATGTGGCGGCCCTTCTTCAGGGGGCGCTACAATATTCGACCGGAACTTGGGGGACTCGTGATGGGGAATATTCCGAAGAATACACGTGGCGCACTCTTAAAGAGTCAATCCCCACGTCTATCTAGTCAAAGGCCAACCCACACGTGGCCCAAGAACAAGCACGGCGATCGACCACATGGCTCGGCCTGATAGCTCGACCGTCATAATGGCTCGGAAGTCTCCAAGGTCCCTAGCTCGACCGTACCACGCTCGAGAATCGATACTCGACTCGCTATTTCTCCCCAAGAGCGTGCCTTAAGACTCGAGGTCAGTGGGCTCGAACCTGTCCCATCTCCACGCGGTCGACCACACTGTAGCTGCATTAATTGCGCCGTATTCGTTCTGACTGCCTTCCGTACTCTGTACTGCCTGAAGTGACAGACAATCCCTCCTATTAAGGAATGAATCTGACTCGAGGCACAGGCATTAAATGCCCCACAGTCGAGGCCATTAATGCAGATACAAACAGTGTGCCAGTGTGTGTGAAGCCATCCTATAAATACCCCCTCATTTATTATGGAGGGTGAGTTCGAATTAATTGCTCCAACCTCCCTTTGCAAATATTATATTCAAAGACTGACTTAATTCAGTGGAGGGGCTACGCCGGAGACAATCCCCTCCGGCCAAGTTAACCAGTGCTAGTGCTTTTCAGGTCGAAGTCGGACTCCCCTCTAACAAATTCAACTGACAGATCGAGGCCACGTGGTTGACTCTGATCATTTACCAAAAACCGACATCATCAGTTTGGCGCCGTCTGTGGGAATAACCACTTTCGACCTTTGAGCAATCGAGCGTTAGCCATGGTGAATAATAAAACAAAAAGCACCCACAGCGCCAGCAGGACTCGGTCTCAGATCGAGGCCGATCGAGCCGCCGCGGCTGCTGAAGAATAGGCGGTCTTCGCCGCCCAACTTGAAGACATCGACTGCCCTGATGGGGCAAACCTTCCTAACGGGGAGGAGGAAGACGCTGTTTCATGCGCGGATCTACCCGCAGTCGTACTCCAGGCTCAACCATCAGCCCAGGACTTAGCCGCATATACCAGTCAGGTTTATGAGGAGGCTAGGCAGGCCCTCGAGGCTGGGAGGCCCATAAGGACGATTCCTCTCACAGTCAATGTCACTGAGCCTCCCCCAGTACAGTATCGACTGTCTCGACCCCCGCTACTCCCTCGAGCTCAAACTCATATAGGGAGGGGGAACGAGGGTCGGAAGCCTGAGGCTGCCCGACCTCCACGCTACCCAATCGACCATTCTCCAGAGGGGGAAGATGAGAACAATGGCCACACGGTCCAAAGGCCGGGAAAGGCGCGTGTCATCGAGCAGGAGAATGAGCCTGAAGAAGAAGGCTACTACGATGAGGAATACGACGATCAGATCAACGAAAGGGACTACGTCCCCCCACCTCCCGACCGCAGAAGGGCATATTCACAGCCCATATGACCCACACAACCACCTCCTGTCTGCCCTACGGGCGGACTCATGCGAGACGCTAGACGTCTCCTCCCCCCTCGACTTCCGGTCAGGGAGAGGTTAACGAACAAATATGCCGGCATCCCACCATTTGCGGACTTGAGGGACAGGCTCCCCCCTCGACTCAACGTGGCGCGTAATGGGCAATGGGTACCCGAGCGTAACGCTCGAAGCCGGCGACAGAGGCTGTCGCCGTTCACAGAGGAGATCCTCAGCGAGGACCCTGGGTCGACCGCCATACCTCGGGACCTTCCTATCTATGATGGGAAAACCGATCCTGGCGACCATATAACCAGCTTCGAGCTATCGATGAACTTGTTCCCCCATACTCCACACACATGGGCGAAGGTTCTGGTCACCACCTTCAAAGGGGCGGCGCTCGATTGGTTTCTCAGGCAGCCTCCTGCCTCCATAAAATCGTACGACGAGCTCTCCACAGCGCTCGAAGGCCACTTCTCCCCTCTGATCCAAGATAGGCTTGGAGTGTCCCGTTTAGATTCCATCGTCCAAGGAGTGGACGTATCCCTAAGGGATTACTTCACTCGATTCAATGCAGAATTGGTCCGAGTCGCATCGCCAGATCTGGCAGTCGTCCTCAGCGCCTTGGGAAAAAACAGTCATTGCCGAGACTTCACCAAGGATATCCTTGGTAGAGTTCCCGTAAACAGCCTGAGGGACATCCAAGACTGCGCTACAAAATGGATGGACTACGAGGAGATTGAGGGAAGCTACTGGGCAAACCACGGCCAAGCCATGTTGAGAAGCATCGGTCGAGCCCCAGCCTATAGTAACTACTACAATCGATCCCGCAGCGCTCGAGATCAGAGTCCACCTACAAGTCGAGGGAAGAATAAGGGTCGACAGGAAAGCAATGCTCGGTCTGAAGGAAGCTCGAATACTCGACTGCCCGACCGGGAGAAATATGAGCCCTTAATATGCGCGATAGGGGATATCCTTCCAAAAATCCCCGGCAAACTCCTCAACTACCCCAAGAAGCTGAAACTTAATCTACGGAAGGTCGATGACTCCAAATACTGTGAGTTCCATGATCAGCCCGGACACGATACCAACGATTGTAACCAGCTGAAGGATGAGATAGAGAGGCTCATCCGGGGGCACCTGGCCGAGTTTGTTAAAAGGCTGAAGCGGAATAGGGATTGAGGGCGCGAGCGACGTTGCAACGAGAAGGAAGATCGACGGTCGAGATCTGAGTCTCGATCACCCCCACCTAAGCGAAATCAACGTGAAGGGAAGCAGACCGCCACCCCTAGCACGATCCAGAATGCACCAACCCACGGTCGAATTGATATGATTGTGGGGGGACCCGACGGTGGAGATACCAAGACTGCCAGGAAGAGAGGGATTCGTCGAGCCCAAACCAGTCTTCATGGCCCTCACGACATGCTGCAAGTCGAGCCGGGGGAAGAGTGGAAGCAAAAAGAAGTAGCGTTTAGCGATAGGGACTTTCATCTAGATCCCCATCGGGACGTCGTAACGCCAAGTTGTCCGATGGTGGTAACTTTAGATATCGCAAACTATGCTGTAAGTAAATGTTTGGTTGATACCGGAGCTAGCGCAAACATTGTTCTTTACTCGACTCTTGGGCGAATGCATTTGAGTAAATTAAGATATGAGTCAGTAAAAACAACACTGAAAGGCTTTGGTGGCTCGATCATCGCCCCAAAAGGCCAGATCAAGATGTTAACTTCCATGGCAATCCACCCCGCTCGAACGACAATGGAAATTAATTGGGTCGTCGTCGACATCCCCAACTTCCCTTACAACATGGTTTTAGGTGACCCGGCCTCATAGATTTCAAAGCCGTCATCTCGACCTACCACCAAAAGATCAAACTCCCGACTCCCTACGGGATCGGGGAGGTGTGCTGCGATTTGGCCGAGTCTTGGGCTTGCTACGCAATTGTTAACGAGGCTCGACCCCCCACAGAAAACGTGCTCAAACCAGGTGATCTCATCATGGATGATGGAGATGACGACGAAAGAATCGTCGACCCGAAAGGGGATGGAGCCTCGCGCTCCAAAATAAGTACTCACGAAGCTCGAAAGAAAAGGAAGATGGACGAGTCCCGACTGTCAGCAGCGGAGGACACTCAGTTGGTTCAACTCGATCCTCAGGATCGGGAAAAAACCACCAGGGTCGGGGCGAGTCTCGAGGGAAGACAATTGGAGTGCCTCACCATCTTCCTTCAAGATAATGTGGATGTCTTTGCATGGAAAGCCAAAGATTTAGAAGGGGTCGACCCGAGAGTAATCTCACACTACCTGAACATCGACCCTGCCTTCAAACCCATAAAACAGAAGCTAAGGATCCAGAGTGTCGTTCGCAACTCGATCATCGAGGAGGAAGTCAACAAGTTGCTTGATGCTGGATACATCACTCCCGAGAAATACGTCGATTGGCTTTGCAATGTGGTCCTCGTGGCCAAAACAGGAGGTAAATGGCGGATGTGAAACGATTTCACTGACCTCAATCGAGCGTGCCCTAAGGACCCTTACCCTTTGCCTCGGATCGACCAACTAGTCGACTCAACCGCCGGCTGCGAGCTAATGAGCATGATGGATGCCTTCCAAGGGTATTATCAGATTAGGATGGCTCCCCAAGACCAAAAACACACGGCGTTCATCGTCGTCAAGGGGATATATTGCTTTAAAGTAATGTCATTCGGGCTCAAGAATGCAGGGGCCACGTATCAAAGGCTGGTTAACCTCATATTTGATCCACTATTGGGAAAGACGGTCGAGGTTTATGTAGATGACATGATCGTCAAGAGTTTGAAGGCGGAAAACCATCAGAGTGACCTAAGCGAGATGTTTGCCTTGATAAGGAAGCATCGCCTCAAGTTCAACCCCTTGAAGTGTGTGTTCGGGGTTAAAGGAGGAAAGTTCCTAGGATACATGGTAAGTCAACGAGGGATCGAGGCCAACCCAGAGAAAATCACGGCCATAATTAACATACCTCGACCAGAAACCATCAGAGGGGTCCAACAGTTGGTCGGACGAATCGTGGCGCTCAATAGGTTCATTTCTCGATCGTCCGAGCGTAACTTGCCATTCTTCAAGATATTGAGAGATGTGAGCAAGTTTGAGTGGACGGAGAAGTGTGACCGAGCCTTCGAGGAAATGAAGAAATACCTGGCATCAGCTCCGCTAATCGCCAAGCCCGAGCAAGGGGAGATACTCTATCTCTACCTCGCCGTCTCAGACGAAACCATAAGCTTGGTTCTAGTAACCATCAGGGATCGGAAACACCTCCCAGTGTATTACGTTAGCAAGATCCTGCACGGAGCCGAAACTCGATACCTAGAAATCGAGAAGTTTGCACTGGCCCTAGTGGTCTCTTCAAGGAAGCTACGCCCATATTTTCAAGCGCATGAGATCGTGGTCCTTACTGACCAACCACTGAAGCAAGTGATGGTTAGACCAGATAACTCGGGTCGACTGATCAAGTGGGCAATCGAGCTTGGGCAATTTGATATCACTTTCCAACCCAGGGTCGCCGCGCAAGCCCAAGTCCTCGCGGACTTTCTGGTCGAAAAAACAACCGTAGCAAAGACACCTAAAAGCAAGAACACCCATTGGCTCCTGAAGGTCGATGGGTCGTCGACCGCCCAGGGCGGGGGCGCAGGGATCTCTTTAACAAATCCCGATGGATTGGATCTGGACTTTGCCATTGGTCTAGACTTTCGGATCACCAATAATGAAGCGGAGTACGAGGCGCTCATCGCAGGACTGAAAATCGCGCTCGAGAGCGGGGCCAAGTCGATCGCCGTTATCACTGATTCACAACTCGTTGCACACCAAGTCCAGGGACTCTACGAGGCCCGAGAGGAAAATATGGTCAAATACTTGGAAGAAGTGCGTAAACTAACGGCCCGATTCACCAGCTTCGCGATCGATCAAGTGCCTCGTGAAGGAAACACTAGAGCCGACATATTGTCAAAACTTGCAAGTGGCCTTAAGGGCACAGAAGAGCGCGAGATCACCTAAAAAATCTCCAATCGACGAGCCATCGACGGGCCCGAGGCAGCCATAATTATAATTGACCCTGAGAAGCCTTGTTGGCTCGATGAGGTCGTGCTATATTTAAGGGACGGGGTGCTACCCCAAGATCGAAATGCCGCTCGACGACTACGCCATCGAGCCTCAAGATACACCCTCGATTCCAAAGGTCGACTTTACAAGCGTGGTAACCGTCGACCCCCAATGAGGTATCTCCGACCCTCAAAAATTGAAGAAGTTCTCTACGAGATACATGCAGGAAGTTGCGGCAACCATGCGGAAGGTCGATCTCTAGCCAGGAAAGTAACGCGAGCCGGCTATTTCTGGCCGACCCTCGAGCGAGACACTGAAAAATATTCTAAGCACTGCGTCAAGTGCCAAAAGACGGGAAATTATTCCCACAAGCATGCTGCTGAAATGATAGCGGTCGATGTTTCATGGCCGTTTGATCAATGGGGGATCGACATTGTGGGACCACTTCCAACGTCTACCGTGCGACAGGCTGAATATTGCATTGTGGCCTGTGAATACTTCTCCAAGTGGGTCGAGGCAATAGCCGTTAGGAAGACGACCTCTAAGGTCATCCAAAACTTCGTATGGAGGAACTTAGTATGTCGGTTTGGAGTGCCCCGCATCCTAATTTGCGACAATGGACCTCAATTCCGAGCCGATGAGATGAAAGAATGGTGCAGGGATCACGGGATCGATCAGCGCTTCGCTTCAGTTGGATATCCACAAGCAAATGGACAAGCGGAAGTGACCAACCGCACCATCCTCCGAAGTCTCAGCGCTCGACTTGACGCCAAAAAGAAGGCATGGGCAGACGAGCTCGACGAAGTTTTATGGGCCTATAGGACCACCCCGCGAACCGCCACAGGCGAGACTCCCTTTGCTCTAGTCTATGGGTCGGAAGCCATGATTCCTACGGAGTTGGTCCACGAAACCGCTCGAGTCTCACACTTCCAGTTGGCCCAAAACAACGAAGGACGGGCGCTCGAGCTAGATCTCATTGAGGAGAAGCGCCATCGTGCATTAGGACGACTGCAGCAACACAAAGCGGCTGCCGCTTGAAGCTACAACAAAAACGTTCAACCATTAAGCTTTCAAGTGGGCGATCTAGTCCTGAAAAAGGTGGAGGTGTCTAGGAATCGGGCCTCGCCCTCGAGCCTTGAGACTTCAAGGGTTCGCTCATCAACAGCCCTCGAAAGCTCAACCTCCTTCGCCTTGAGCTCCTTGTTCTCCTCCTCTAACAGTTGATCCGACTGCTGAAATCCTTGGGCTTGTCTTTTCCAATCGCCGCCCTCTTTCTGCTCCTCGATTTCTTTCTTAAGCTCGATGCACTTGCTCTTGTAAAAGTGCTTCCTCGAGCGGAGGGCCTTCGCATATTGCACCAATCCATGAGCGATCGGGGCTGTGCGCTGCAAAGTCGACCAAAAGAAAGAAAGTTAGACCGAATCAAATGAAATCACTTGGGATTAATAAACAAGATATAAGAATCACCTACAGACATAAAGGCGGTGGCAAGGTTACGCTCGAAGGTCTCTAACGACCATTCTGCCATGCGCTTGTGGTCGGGCTCAGTTGCTACCGACCGCCAGATGGCCTTCACGGCCTCATAGTCCGACCCCGCGCTGAGAAGGGATCGGGGTTGTCCCCCGACCAGCTCGGGGACCCCTCAAGGGAAGTGTGGCTCGGCCACTGGAAGATAATCCTTGATGCGGCGTGCCAGGAACTCGGCGCTCGTCTCAGAGCCCGAGTCTTCCATTGGGAGGGCCTAGCTAGTCGACCATTTTCCCCTCAACTTTTTGGATGGAGGGGCAGGTTTGCGGGCGGGCTTGGGAGCAGCTCTTTTGCGAGTTAGAGGCTCGGCCTCCTCCCCCTCCTCCTCTTCCAGATCGACCGGGGTGGGGCCGACCGCCCGGCTAGATTCCGCCGCGGGCCTCTTGAATAACCCCTTGCCGAGCCCAGGGCCTTGTCTGGGGGACTGCAGCCCCGCCCCTGTGTCAGCGCCGAGGATCGGGGGCTCGGCTGCAGGAAGATCAGGCCGACTTTGAACGGCCTCGTTGAGTTCCGCCAACTTCTCCGCGGTCGCCAGCTCGTGCTCGGGCAAAAGAGCTTTGCCCAAGCTCTGAAGGAAAGAGGTCCTGGATGCCATTAGGATGGTGGTATCTGCACACAAAAAAAAAAGCAAGTCGATTAGAAGCAGTTAAGAAAAGTGTGCTCAGCATAAATAAAAGCAAAAATGATCTATACCCAAAACAAATCCCTCCCACACTCGTCCGCGATCGATCCCCGCGGCCACTAGGTTTTCCTCGCTGCAGAAAGTCCTACAGTCGAGCAAGACTTGGTCGGAGCACACTTCCCGACCCAAAAACCCCATAATCAGTTCGACTGACTCCTCAAGGTCCTCATCCTTTGAGGGTCGAAGGGTCGGGGGCCGATTTTCTTCCCATTGGGTCGGGATGAGAAACCCATCCGGGTGCTAGACGATCACGAACCCCGTCTTCTAGTGATCGCCATGGGATGAGGTCGGGATGGTGAATATTTTCTTGCCCCTTTTCTGAGACAAGCTGTAAAATCCCTAGCCCGAGGAAGAAGAGGCAGAGAGTGTGAACATCTGGAAGAATCGAGCCAACGTCGGCTCGAGTCTCAAGATCCTCATCAGTATGAAGAAGCAGGAGATGAGGGAGAAGGAATTAGCGGTCATCTGGCTGGGGCAAACTCGCAAAGCCCGGAACAAGCTGGTGTATTGGGTGTTCCCGACCAGACGGAAACCGTTCATCACCGCATTATAGTTGACGGCAATCTCCCCACGAGCTTGTCGACCCAGGATGTCGTCCTTAGTCGCCGCTCGGATGGCGTAGGGCTCGGGCAGATTCAGTCGATCGGCAATCCTGTCGAATTGCTCCTCTGAAACTCCTCCGACTATGTTATCATAAGGAGCAGGTACTCCCCTTTCCGACTGTTGGGGCTCGACCCCAGCATCTCTCGATCCTCCCACCTTGGATTTTCCCTTGGCAGTGGCAGAAGCCTTGCTACAATACACGCGCTGGGGCAGAAATGCAGCCCGACCGCGTGGCTGGTCGAGGGTCGTTCCTTCGCGACCACTAGTGGATGTGGTTTTGTCCCCACTTAAACCCGCAACCCTTCGGGACGAGACCTCGGCCTCCGACTCTGATTCGGTGTCAAACCCTAAGTCGACTACGTCGAAGCCTGCTTCGTAGTCCCTCACCCTCTCACTAGATCCCTCTGACGCTCCAGACATTTTGTAAATTGTAAAAAAGTGTAGAGTTGAGGGTCGATGGTTACCTAGAAAGTGGACGAGTTGTGTTTACGCTCGAATCAAGTTCTTTCGCTTGAATGATTTTCTCGCTAAACAGTCCTTCCGCTCTGAGTGAATATTCAGAGAATGTAAGAAATGTGAATAGGGTTAGGCCCTTATTTATAATATTCTTGCCTCGGAATGCGAAAATTTGCCATAATTGCTCTTCATAGCGCTGACGAAACAAGCGCGCTTTTTGAGAACAAACCGAGGGTTGACCTACTTTATTGTCGGTTGCGTATAACGGTAATACCGGGTTGCGTGGCGCAACCTAAAATGGCCACGTGTATTGAGCTTCAAAATGACGGTCGATTTCAAATCCCGGTCGAATATATTCGACCGGAACTTGGGGGACTCGTGATGGGGAATATTCCGGAGAATACACGTGGCGCACTCTTAAAGAGTCAATACCCACGTCTATCTAGTCAAAGGCCAACCCACACGTGGCCCAAGAACAAGCTCGGCGATCGACCACATGGCTCGGCCTGATAGCTCGACCGTCATAATGGCTAGGAAGTCTTTAAGGTCCCTAGCTCGACCGTACCACGCTCGAGAATCGATACTCGACTTGCTATTTCTCCCCAAGAGCGTGCCTTGAGGTTCGAGGTCAGTGGGCTCGAACCTGTCCCATCTCCACGCGGTCGACCACACTGTAGCTGCATTAACTGCGCCGTATTCGTTCTGACTGCCTTCCGTACTCTGTACTGCCTGAAGTGACAGACAATCCCTCCTATTAAGGAATGAATCTGACTCGAGGCACAGGCATTAAATGCCCCACAGTCGAGGCCATTAATGCAGATACAAACAGTGTGCCAGTGTGTGTGAAGCCATCCTATAAATACCCCCTCATTTATTATGGAGGGTGAGTTCGAATTAATTGCTCCAACCTCCCTTTGCAAATATTATATTCAAAGACTGACTTAATTCAGTGGAGGGGCTACGCCGGAGACAATCCCCTCCGGCCAAGTTAACCAGTGCTAGTGCTTTTCAGGTCGAAGTCGGACTCCCCTCTAACAAATTCAACTGACAGATCGAGGCCACGTGGTTGACTCTGATCATTTACCAAAAACCGACATCATCAGTTATGATATTTTCAGGTTTCCGAATATAATTTCCCTGGAAATTTAGATCACCAAGAAGCTGATTTCAACTGTTTACGCCTCTGGAAATGTTACTTAATTAAAATGTCAATCTTTCAAAAGCCGTCTCCCACAGACGCTTAAAATGTCAAATTACCAAGGGTTTTTCTCACTTATTCATAGTCCAAGCTTTCTTCTTCCATGAAAGTTATATCAATTTTCAGTGTGACCTCATTTGATTAGGTATATGTCAATTTTTGGATGAAATTTGAAAAACTAATCATTTTTCTTTAAAGAAGAAGTTCTATTTCTGATTGAAAATGATATTTTTCAAGGGGTTTCATACAAAGAATTAATTTGTTGACAATTATGCAACTACATAATTTACTTTTAAATTTTAAATGAACCACACGACTCTTTTTTTCTGTTTTTGCCTTTTTGGATTAAATAATATTCTAACTCACTTTTAGGACGTAAAGAGTTAAAAATAAATAAATTTTAATAAGAACCAACATATCAAATTAAGAGAAGAATGCATATATCTAATTGGGCAATGATTACTTGATATCACTTCCAATATGAAAATTTGGAATTCGACTATTGCCATGATAATGATTGAATTATGTGTATAAATTTAAAAAATATATATTCCAATTGAATTTATGTAGAACCAAAAATCAGAGACTACAATGTAGTAGGATCATAGGTCCCAAAAAAAAAAAAAAATTTAAAAAAAATCGGAGGTCACCAATATGATGTCATCACGTTGACGCAAACAAGGTCTTTGTCCACTCCTCACATGCAATTATTCTTTTTTGCAAGACTTACACAGTCTTTCACCTAAAGCAACATAAATATATATATTTAAAAAAAAGGCCCATATGTATATATAATTTTTTTTAATCACCTCATTTATGGAATTAGAGGACATCAAACATTCTACACTGCGCTGGAGTACTGTACCAAATAATTTGATAATAACTTTTTTAATTAATTAATTCATTCATTTTACGTATATTAATATTTCTTTTATGTTTGATTAGATTAGGTTGAAACTAGAATTTCAAATCTTTATTTTTGAAAAAATCAATCACAATTTTCTTTATTTATTTTCAAAAAGGCTCATCATACATACGCCATCTGTTCGTCCCCTAAATGACGTCACCAGCTTATAGTTTCAACTTTCGACAAATCAATCTTGTCCTCTTTAAAAGTTAAAAGCGTCAAAATAGTTTATTTTCTTCAAATCTTAAGCATCGAAAAATCCGCATCATTAATTAATTCTCTGTAATCTTAAAGTTTCAGTGTTCTGAGATGGAGCTGGAGAAGAGGAAACGGGAGAATAACGGAGTATCTAACGGCAAGAGAGCAAAACCGCAGGAAGACGATAACGGCATCAAGCAGATAGTGCCGACGACGCCGAAGGATGATGAGGTGGAGGAGTTCTACGCCATACTGAAGCGAATACACGTCGCCGTCAAGTATTTCCAGGAACGTAACGGCGGCCGTTTCACCGACCGTGACATAACGGCGAGAACCTGGAGTCCGTCATTTCAACCGGAAGATTTTGAGGGAGCTAAGAGATCAGATCCTGAAAGCGCAGAAGAAAATCGAAACGCGGGTTTGGATCTTAACTCTGAGCCGGTTTCTGATGTTTCGGATGATTATGCTTAATCATAGTTAGTTTAGTTTTGCATTTAGGTTTGATTAACGCATTTCGTGTGTTGGTTTATGTGCTAATCTTGAGTTCGGACGGTGGTAAGATATCTGGTACTGTAAGGAATTGGAGCGGAGTCCACCGTACGGTCCTTTCTTTTCCTTTTTTTCTCTAGAAATTGATTAATATGGTACTGATATGTATCCGAATATCTATAAATCCAAAAATATTTGTATGCTAGCTATTTTTTTTTCTTTCTTAAGCGGTTCAAATATTAATCGTGTAAGAGGTAAAGAATTTGATTTTTGTAAACTACCCTAAGATTGGAAAAAATCTAAATATTAATTTCTGATAATTTTCTTACTATATCCGTTACTTTAAACATATTACAGTAGTACTTCAAATAAAAAATAAGTTGTTATGGATTATGATGATTAGCATATAAATTCCGAAAATAAATAATATAATGCAAAAAGGGAGTTAAAACAAGATCTACAATTAGGAGAATCCAAATCCATCAATAAGATTTATTAAATATTAAATATAAATAATATATTTTTTTTTTCTAGACTAGAACATTTACCATCGACTACAATGATTGTCTTAAACATGCAGTGGATTGTATCACATATTTTGGGTCTGGTCCAATAAAATAAAAAGTCTGTAAACTTACTTAATTCTTGGACTGTGCCCTAATAAAGTATAAAGAATTCTCATTAAAATAAAACTGAATTTTAATAAAACCCTAACTTGATTTAGAAATCTAATCCGAAAACAAGGCAATAAAATCCTACAATACGAAAGGACTTCTAACTCTAACAGAACTTGGTTGACGAACATGTTTATGTAAAGGAGTCTGAACCCTCATTATTCATCATCGAAATTCTCAAAACAACCCAGACAAACACACGAAAATATTAAAGTGTTATTTTAACACGCTATCATGCAGATAGTTATTTAAGTGAATATACAAAAATTATAATAATTATATATAATGTGAAACTATAATTACCAGAGGAATTTACTCTTTCTCAGTTTACCAAGAATTTCCAGTAATAATCGCGATCTTTAGATGTGGGCTTCTTTGTAGAATGTTGTGGGGTACTCTAGGACCAAAATTTGTAATATAATTTACAAAAATATGACAGGCTTTATGAGGATTAGATTACGCGCAAGCCCAAGCTTACAGTTCACCCGTATTAAGAATATAATTTTTATTTATACTTGGATAGCCTGCTTTAATAACATGGGTTTCAGCCCAACAAGTTATATAAACTCTCTAAATGTAAGTCAACTTATATATTTGCTTTTCTAAGGCCCATTTATATGGGTCAAGTCGGATTGAATAGTGTAAAAATTCTTCCTACTAAGACATTTACATTATCAGAGTTTCGAACTTGAGATACCTAGTTAAGTTATCATAGCATTGAGCAGGGACAAAACATTTTATTCAATAAATGAAATTTATTAAGTTTACTATACAGTTTATTTATTTAAAGTCCAATATTTAGTTAGTTAGTATGATTTTTTTTTGCATTGTGAAAAAATAAGAATGAACTAATTTCTGTCAACTTTCAATCAATAATTCATCCCTTCACTTTAGTTAAGTTGAAAATCAAGCTATAATAATGTGGAGTTTAGAGGTCAGAGGGCCAAACAAGCTAGATTCGAATAATTACACAAATAACAAATTCCCTTTTAGATGTGTTTATCTGAAATAATATTTAATGAAATCTAGCTACGTCTGCCTCCCTCTAAAAATAAAATGTCAACAATCTAGTTTAGAATAATAAGCACTCAGAAATTTGTTCCAACTTTCTCAAATAATAAAAAAAGCTACCATTTCCTTAAAATGCTAGCTTTAATTAGGAATATAATAAAAAAATCTAAATTGACTCCGCCAGGCCAGTTGATGAGAAATGGAAGACAACGTGTATTTGCCGGATGATTAGTTATATAATTTCATATTGATAGATATAGTAGCTAGAAATCCACTTTAATGAACAATTGGAATATTTGACTATTAATCAACTTTTGACAAAAGCAAAAACTAAAATCAGAGAGAAATTATGCCAATGTTTCGTGGAGTACATTTTTTCGTGGAGAACATGATGATGAGACAAAGATAGACCCTACAATTAATAAATGTTGTGAGAATACAAATAGCCACCAGTGGTATACTTTAATTAGTACCCTAAACTCATATAGTATAACTAGCTGTTTGGCGCTATGCTAGCTTAGTTAGAAGTCTCGGGTTCAAGATCTCTGAAAACATAGTTGTCATTGTTAGGGAGAGCTCTATATCTTAGTGGTCCAATCAAACTCATTCATCGGATTTTGTCTATATATATTGACAAACACTAAAAGTATCTCATTTCAAACAGCAGATCTTTTCTGTTATAGAGTTAATGAGGTTCAAATTCTAATAAATAAAATAAACTTTCCTCGCTACGACTTTCATAAGATTTACCTTAATAATATTAATTAATTAACTTGGGGAGGTTTAGTAATTTTTAAAATAAGATGAAATGATTTGTAAATAACCGAAATTTCAGAAAATAAATGTAAATCTTCCCCAACTTTTATTTTAGTTCTGAAAATAAAAGCTAAATAATGTGGTTGAAGGAGAAAAAGACATAAAAGTTAGATGTGGCACCACTTTCTTGAAAACTACGCTATCATCAATCATGCTCATTATATATGTAAATTGTGTCAACCTCGAGAAATAAGTCGTGCCATGTTTAGCAACGTTTTTTCCCAAAAAAACCAAAAATAATAATGGCAAAAATTACTGTCAATTATGAAAGCATCTATCACTAAGAAAGAAAAATCCTCTCACGAAAGAGATGTTTTTTTCCATATGAGATTGCCTCCACTAGTAAGGATCGAACTGGAATATAATATTTTATAAGTGGGGCTTGCCAAATTCTCGTGAATATATATTAGGACAATATTTTTCTAGTGAAATGTTTAAATTTTAAAAAGAAATCGTGCTTGGTTTTTAAAATTGTTATTGGCATTTAATTTAGACAAAAGTATAATTTTGGTTTTAGGTACCCATTAATCAACTCGGCAAATATATTGTAGTGGTGGCCCAATTTGATCTTGCAATATCATACGTACGTAACAACTACTTTTCTTAATAGGTAATCCTTTTTGGTTATTAAAATTCAAGGTTATATACAATTTAACATTTTCGAAGTTATACATAGAGAATGTTTATTTATTTCTTTGTTGATAATATTCCAACCCCTCATTTATGACTTAAGTTTTATATAAACCCCTGTGTTTTGCATGTAATTTCAAAAATAAGAGAGGGTATCCCTGTATTTAAGCCAAAACTCAGGGGATGTAGGTGTAATTATCCAATCTTTAATTCATTATCTGTTGTATACTTTATTCAAAGGCACAAAATGCATTTTCTCATATGCTAAAACCAGTAATATTTTGCAATTTTCAGTGGTTCTAAGGAACACTAGTTATGATACAAATTAAAGCATCTATCATCATTTATTTTCTTGTGGTGATATTAAGTTGAGTTTAAATATCTCGTAGGGAATTATACATATTCAACATTAATTTTCTATGATGTTGAGTACTGCCTGCCCCACAGCTGATAAGATGGGATTTTATGGTTTCTGGTATTCCTTTGTCGAAAGTATATATCTGGTTATTTGCAACTTTCTCATGCACGCACAAACCCAAAGATCATATATATGTATGAACCAGAGAAAAATCTGTGGTCCTTAAATATATCAGACAAAACGTACATTAATGTCCTAGCTAGATTAATAGCAACCTGCAGAACCATACGTTTGCATGATCATCAAAGAAACACATAGTCCTCAGGCTGCATGCGCTCTCCTCAATAATGATGATATATATTCATATTTCCTAGGGTTTAGGGTTCAAATTTAACTCTAGTTTGTGCATTTGGTAGGATCGTTTCCAATTGAGTCTTTCTAGTACCCGAACCTCAAAAAAAAATCGTGTGGAAACCAAAACAAAAATAATGATGATATTCATATATATTCGTCAAGTCCCATGTTATAACCACAATAGTGAGTATAGAAGAGATTCATGTGGACCTCGCTCACTTCAGGTTAATTGCTTTAGAATCTCTATAAGTTACAAAACCATATCTCTTTAAGAATATATTGTTCCTCATTTGTGAAGCGAGCTGGTGCGTACTAGCTTTTTCCTTCTTTTTTTTTCTCAAAGTTTAATTCCTTTCCTTGATAGGTATTAATTCGAAGACGAACGTCTTCCAAAAGAAGAACTTCTTAATAAATAAGCATCAATATTTCTTAAAATTTGTTCGAAAATATATATTATCCCGTTTTGATCAGCTGACCGGAACATTAATTCATTCTATTTTAAGTGGTTTCTTTCTTCTTTTTATATATATGAAGTAGTGGTTCATATTGTCCTTTAACAGCAGCGATAACTTTCCCTAGCTTGGAGTGGAGCATCTTTATTATGTTATCTTCCATCTTTATTCTAAGTCCTAACTTTGATTTATAACCTTATCATCAACTACTCCAAACTACTTATTATTACATAACAGAATAAATATTAAGATTTGATCTGTGCAATTATATTATTCAGTTGGTTGCCAAGTAAGTTTCTCAATTTCATTTTTTTTTCAATTAAACTGGTATGATTATTACCGAGGATCCCAACCTCATCTTATAAATAAACAAAGAAATAAAACAAAAAAAAAATACAAGGCCATGAACGTGCATCATCATGTCAAGACTTAACCCATGCTCATGACGACAAATCGTCCTAGCAGAAGCTTGCAAAAGCAAAATCATGAAAAAAAAAAAGAAAAAAGCTATAGCTCGCTCAAAACCCCCAAGTAAATTTCTTCTAATTAATTATTGAAGTGATTCATATATATTTTCTATTTAATAAAATATATTGATCACTATCACTAATTAGCAACTTGCATTAACATATTTGAACACCTTTTTTTAGTATGTAAAGCAATAATTATTCAATCTCGATTGAGACGTATTCTGGAATCGATATATGTCGACATGATTAATGTTAACTATTCACACACTGATTTATTTTCGACCACCTTTAACGAAAAACATGTTTCCACTTATAAGGCATGATTCGCAACAATCACTAGCTAGGAATTAAACTTAATAAAATAAAAAAAAAAGAACAAATTAGTGGGAAGAAGACTAAAGACCAGAAACCAACTGGTGTAATAATTAAAGTCTTAATTTAGTGCGTTAGCTCTACTTATAATTAATGGACCATATATATATATTAAGATTCTCGAATGCCGGCTTTGTGTAAAGTTTATCTTTGAACATTTAGTCAATATAATACAATGGACAATTCTAGCTGCAACATGATATGCACGAAATATAACGTATCTGACCTAATAATAGTAATAATAATTAGTTATCTAATAAAAGTGGAAAACTAGCTAGTGATGGCTATGACCTAGTAATAATTTCAATTAAATTATCAAAATTGTGACTGTATATTCATGTGGTTTGCTGGTGGTTTTGGTGCGAACCCTAATGTTTTGTTAGAAGTTAAAATTGGAAGAAAAAAAAAAGAATAATAAAAGTAGTGAGTATTAAATAGAAAACAAAAATTAATAATAATTTTGTGGAGATTATTCTACAATCCTTTGTATAATTGTAATTATGTTATAGCAAATTGTACAGTTTTTATCGTCATTTTCATCAATTGCACTAGTAATACGTTTTTTTCATTTTGATAAAGCAATAGTAATAGTTTAAGCATAATTAATCTTTGTTACGATAAGACATAAAACTAGCATACAATTAAGTGTAAAAATAAAGTATGGACAAGAAAGAAACAATGGTTTCACTACTACGACGAACAGGAAAATAATACATCGTGTCGGACATTTTTATATCGGTAATTAATATTAAAAATAAATTTCACTGTTGTATCTATGTCATCATATCTATATCCGTATATATGTATCACAAGTGTACATCAAACAAAGTCATGTTGTAATCAAAGAAGAAAAAAAACAAAGTCATGTGAAACTGCTTTAATTTGTAACATTTTCCACGATTTAATTGCATGCCGATCGGATTTATCATCTATGGAAATTTGGGACCCAATATCTGTATCTAATCTTTGTTTCTGTTCCATGGCCGGCATCTTAGATTATATTAGTAGTCTTTCGAATTAATAGAAGTTGGCTTAACTCAATTCTCAAAAACTAGTTTAAGAGGGAAAGTTTGTCAATTAAGCCATTATATAGTGAACACCACATTTTTTATTATTCGATGTGTGATGGTTTAACACACCCTTGTCACGAGTCGCGGAATATGCGGGACAAACTGGAGCGTGAAATAATTTGCAGGAATGAACATCTGGGAGGAGAGACAAAAATTTGTTGAACTCACTCCGATACCATGTTTAATTTGTTGAATTAATGGACTTGTCTAACTCAACCCCCAAAAGCTAACTCAAGAGGAGAGGTTTGTCAAGCCATTATAAAGTGAAAATTGAACACCACATATTTGATTATTTGATGTGGGATGATTTAACACACCCCCATCACGCCTAGGGTCGCGGAATATGCGGGACAAATTAGAGCGTGATGATTTGCAAGAATGAACATCTGCGATGAGAGCAAGCTTTTGGGGATTGAGTTATGTCAAGTCTATTAATTCAATATGGTATCAGAATGTGAAATGATTTGCAAGAATGAACATCTGCGAAGAAAGACAAGAGTGGAGAGACATACTTATAATCGAACCCGCTCTAATACCATGTTGAATTAACGGACTTGACTTAACTCAACCCCCAAAAGCTAGCTCAAGAGGAGGGGAGATAGGGGAGGAGAGACAGGCCGAGAACCGAAGCTCCTCTGATATCATGTTGAATTAATGGACTTGGCCTAACTCAACCCACAAAAACTAGCTCATGAGGGGAGGTTTGCAAGCCATTATATTGTGAACACCTCATCTTTGATTATTCGATGTGAGATGGCTTAACACACCCTCATCACACCCAGAGCCGCGGAATATATTGGACAAACTGGAGTGTGAAATAATTTGCATGAATGAATATCTGCGAGGAGGGACAGGGGTGGAGAGACAGACCTAGAATCAAACCCGCTTTAATACCATGTTAAATTAATAGACTTGGCTAACTCAATCCCAAAAAGCTAACTCAAGAGAAAATATTTGTCAAATCATTATATAGTAAATATCATATTTTTTATTATTCAATATAACATCGTTTAACATACCCAACTAAAATGGAGAAAATAATTGAAAACTGCAAAAGAAATGCAATGTAAAAATGTATGGAAAGGTGGGGAATGGGGATGGGGCACTACTATTTTGCCATAAATAAAGGGGATCAAAGTGCAAAACAACCCTTGTCAATGAAGGTAAAGAATTGAAAGATGGGAAAAACGGATGGGCCTCCAATAATAATTAAATATAAATAAAGGAGGCAAAAGTGGAAATAACCCTTGGCAGATCCGGTCTAACCACCACGTGGGAAAGTAGACCGGCATGTCTGGTGGATCCGGTCCAACACCCAATCTAACGATCAAATTAGTGCGTAGTACGCACACCTGTTGGGTAATCGTACGCCACTCGACAAAATGAGAAGCGTGGTTTCGACAAGTGTAGGCATGATGTAACACGTGGGACTCAAATCGCACTGCACGCACCGTAAAGGTACTGCTCTTCACTGCAAAGCATTGATGCTTTTCACGTGACTTGAGCGATTTTAAAGGTGTACACATTTATTTATTCACCCCACCCTCAACGGCGACGGTCCTACATCCTATCTTATCCCCTACAATACAATACAGTACAATAGGCCCGTTGGAATAACTTATTGTGGAGTACAATGTAAACAGTATGTATGCTATCTTTTCTTGGATCAGTGTCGAGTACACTGTATAGTTACTTCAGGAGGAAAAAGATTTCAGAGATCAATATAATTTTTAATTATATGGTTCTATTTTATTTCAATTAAATATTTAAAAGTGGAATTTGGTTTTATATGTTTTATTTTGAAATTTTATATCATCTGAACTCAGATTTTGTTGGGTATAGAGAAATATTTATAAGTTAATATATAACTGTAGCTCTATACGAAAAATTGCAAAAATATTATCATCCTAAAATTGTAAAATTTGCAACTCACTATCGGTGAAATCGAAATCCGATATAATAGTCTACCGAGAAAGTTGTATTATACTGAAAGAGAAACACAACTCCAAATTTGTTTACTCGTTTTAAGCTCTCTGAGAAATTTTCAGTCAATTTTATATAATTTAGCCCCTTTGCCGACCATTTGAAATTAAAAAAAGGAATATTCATTACCATCGCGATGCATTAATATTTAAATTTCATTATCATTACTAATTATTTCACAAAATCGAAAGAGCTCGTATATAGGCTATTCTCTTCCATAATGTACTTTTTCAATCAAAACTTCATTACAACAACTCATACTTCGTCGGAAATTATAAATTACGTTATGTCTTGCCAAAATATTTACTTTGAGATGGCCGTAAAGTGACAAAACGTGCACCTAAGATGACAAACTCGTGAAAGAAAATAGTTTGGACAATAAACTATTAAAAACGTGATAGTTCAGATGATAAATATTTTTTTCGCTGTTTGAAGAGAAAATATAAGTAAAAATATACATCAAAATACTTTTCACTAATTAATACATCCTCAATAACTTATTATTCAAGCTAATTAATTTTTGCCAACATGACAGTGGATGTGGTCATAAGAGTAATAGTATGATAAATATTTTTTTAAGAATAATAGTTTGGGAATTATTTATTTGTAGAGTAATATTTTAAAAAAAAAACTCAAATTAGTGGCAATCTCGCTATTTAAGCATAAAAAGAAACTTCCATTGTATCTCCAAACAAAAACCGGCCGGGTATTATTAGGTGCAGTTGAAGTCATAGACAGCAATATTGTACTGAAATTATTAGATAATAATCGTGACAGATAGTCCACAGACAAGAACATTTGAACAGATCATGCCAATTTCTCAAATTTTCTAACTTGGACAGCTTTTAATTGATAGGATCATTACTGCACAATATTTGACAACATTGTAACTATTCAATTCCAATTTATTCGTGGAGATCTCTAGATGATTAAAGAATTATATATATAATTAATTTGTTTAAATTTAAACGTAGTAATTAATTATGCTGGCTCGTAATGGTACACGGGACTGAATTGATTGACCAGTTGTTTGCCCATCTTAGAAGAAAAATAAGATATTATCTATCTGTGTATTAACTATTAAGCAATCAATTTCAATATTAATATAGTAACTGCAATAATTAAATGATTAAATCCATACCAACCAAGCCAAACTATAGAACCATACATGACTTCTCTAGAGGGGTTTGACATTTATTACAAATAAAGGGAGCTTCCATTTGATTAAAATTTAATTAAAACGCACACATTATGAACCACAGCTGAGCTAAGTCAATTTTACAGGTATAATTAGCCTGCATTTTGCTTGCCCACCAATTTTATTTTAATTTATTATCTACGATACTACTAGATATATACAGTACAAATACCATATATTCGAAAAGTCCAATTCAACACCCCAAACCATCCGCCAACCGAAAGATTTATTACTCCTCCAATAAAGATATACGTGACACACAATTTTGGAATTTTATTATCCACTATATTCGCTTTAAGGAGAAAATATAAAATGCCTTAACATGTTGACAATTCTCTATATATATTTTTTTTTCACTGGGTTTTCCGGACTCGTGTACTATATATGCCTAATTCGAGATGATTTTCCAAATCAAATTGCTTCATGCATAGGTTTAGTGTTGGTATCATAGATATTCCTTAAGGATCTAGTGCATCATCCTACTAAACTAACTGACTTTCTTCTTTCACTCGGCTTTTTCCGAGCTCGGATACTACAAAGACCAAATTCGAGACAACTTTCCCAACCAAACTCCATGAATAAGCTAGTGTTTAAATCATCAACCTTGTTTAAGGATCTATTGGATTATCCCACTAGACCAATTAATTTTTTATTATAATTTTATTTTATTGTGTAGCTAAATCTGGATGAATTTCTATATCCAATATTTTGCTTTAATTTAAAGTAAAGGTTTAAGTTCGGGAAATGAATTATTGTCTCAATAATATGATAGATGTTTCATAATTATAGTTTCCGAATCATATCACAGTGAGTGTAAATTCACTACATAATTATTATTTTTCTATATTAGACAAAAATACAAAAATAAAAGCATTTTATTGTATAAGTATTAGTTATAAAGAATAGACACTTCTAAAAATCACATCATGTCATATCGTGTCGTATTGGATATTGTGTCAATATTCGTATTGGACATTTCTTTAGTCTAAAATATCAAAAAAAATCTATATTATCATATTCGTATCGTATTGTTCCATATCCGTGTTTTATAGAGTATTAATAAGAGTATTTTTTTGTAGCCACTTGGGTATTTTCCATCCCATTTATGTCAGCCATTTGCTGGCCAAAAATATCCGAGAAACCCAACAGGACCATTAAAGACAAATCGGGTCATAATTTCACATAACCAGTGCCCTCGGCCAACTTTAATCCAACTTTAACCCTAAAAACAAAATATAAATTTAAAAAAAAAAAATACAAAAGAAAAGAAAATAAAAATAAAATTCGGCACAGTGGCCGTGAATCGTGATTGACTATGCCCTTGAGTGGGCCCCACCTACCGATCCGGACTCCAAACCCACATTCAAATCCAGTTAATCACGCAACACAGAAATTTTCATTTAAAAATAGAAATAAAAAAAAGGAAAAGAAAAAGGAAAAAGAATACGAGAAAGCAGATGAGCAGACACGTCAAAGGAAAGCAATATATGACAATTGCCGAGACGAGACGTCCGTGATTTGGCCCCATGTTTTTTCCCACGTCACCGTCATCACCTCCTCCACCCACTACTATAAATTGCAATACAAACCCAAATACACCTCATCACATCCTTTGCTTTTATTTTCTTCTCTCTACTACTTTTCCGTTTATACGAAACCGTATTCATAGCAACACGCATTTTGGGAGTTAGAAGTTTTTGATGGAAGATTTGAAGGGTAAAAAGAGGGCGAGAGGTGACTCGGAGGAGGTCGAGTTGGAAATCGACTCGCCGGAGGTGAAGAGGCTTAGGGAGAATCTATTGGATAGCTTGGATGATGAATCCGAGTTCGGTACAACGAGTCAGGACCTTGACTCGTTCATGAAGAGCTTTGAGGAGGAGATTACTGCTTCGCCGTCCGCCGGCGGAGGGGATACGATGGAGTTCGTGGATCTGACGTCGGATTCCGGGGAGTCTAGGCCGGATCTCGGCTTCTTATTGGAGGCTTCTGATGACGAGCTTGGGCTTCCCCCGACTGCGTCGTCTCCCGGTGGATTGGGGAGTGAGTTGAGGACTGAGTTGGCACGGGTTGAGTCCGACTCGTCTGAACTCGGTGGCGAGTTTTGGGAGATCCCCGGCTATGACTCGTTGGGATTTGGGTTTGTGGAAACGGAGAATAACGACATTGACGGCGGTACCGGTGAATACGTGGCATTAGATGGGTTGTTTGACCATTCGGATCTGGGTTTCGGGTCGAATGATTTTTCGTGGAGGCCCGAAACGTTGCCGGCCCAATAGGAATGGGCTTTTTTATTCACCCTTTAGGCAAATCTTAATACTGTTAATATATATATCTTTATTTAATTTTTTTTTTAAGACTTCTTGACATTGAAATAGAAAATGTTGTCAGGGAAAAAAGATGTAGGCAAATTGCTGGTGACGAAGATTGATTTCTCGTACTCTTAATATGAATTAATATGATAAATCATCCTATTAACTGATAAAAAAACGTTGTTGGAAGCAAACATTTCGCAGTTTGTCGAAGATTGGGGAAATAATAATTTGAATAAAAGCAATTAGAAATTGTATTTACTTATCTTGTTTTCAAGAAATTATTAAATGACAATAATGACCTGTTAATTCTGGACTCGAGTTAATCTTTATGGATAATGATTTTTTTCCATCTGAAATATAACGATTTTTTGCGCTTTACCATCTAAACTTTTTTTTCTCGCCGTTTGCCTCCTGAACTACATAAATTTTTGCAATTTGCCATCTCCGATGGAAATATACCATCGGAAAATTGCATCGTGTCATATAAGAAATATATGTTCACGTTGTATTGTTCTCCACAACATATCGAAAATAAACCCTCAATCAATTTTAGAAAACTTGGAGTTTTTATCACCCAATTGAATATTTAAAAATAATCTATCAAATTCGCCGTTATTTCAATTGGGTGATAGAAACTCCAAGTTTTCTGAAATTGATTGATGGTTTATTTTTAAGATATTAAGAGGAGTAATACAACATCGACCTATATTTCTTATATGACACGATGCAATTTTTCGGTGGAATATTTCCATAGGAGATGGCAAATTGTAAAAAAATATTTAGTTTAGGAGGCAAACTATAAGAAAAAAAAAGTTTAGATAGTAAAGTGCAAAAATCGCCATAGTTCGGATGGGAAACAATCTTTTTTCCTAATCTTTATTGTGCAAAGATATCTATGAGATTTCAATACTTTTCTCAAGATCTATGAAACATGGGTACCCCTTTTTTTTTTCGACATTCGTGTCTGATATGAATATCCGAAATGGTATCTGATATTACATGATATGATTTTTAGAAATATTTGTGTATCATAACTCAAGATATTTAATGGTGTTTGAGACTACATGATATAATTTTTTTAAGTATTCGTGCATCATAACTCAAGATATTTAACAGTGTCTGAGACTACATAATATAATTTTTAGAAATATTTGTGCATCATAGCACAAAATATTTTTCGATACCCCTTGATATCATATTATATTATATTACTCATGTAACAACAAATTTTCTTACCAAAAAAAAAAAAAAAAAATTAACAGCAAATTTACATCGTAAATTTATAAATTTGAGATATTTAGAGCATAAGATCTATAATTTGAGATATAATCTATGATTGTTAACTGCAATTAAGTATTTCCCATTGACTTTTTGTAGCGCCCCCTGAAGAAGGACCGCCACATCCGCACCGAAACGGATTCCCGAGCTTCGGCGAGGGGCCTCAACCCAAAAACCCACTCCGGCGAACGGCACTCAAGCAAGAACCTTCGGCAACAGCAACGACCTCCCAACAACAACCAGAGAAGAGCAGAGAAAAGCGGAAGCGATTTAAATAACAAGACGAATTCCATAAAAGTCAATTAAACATGTGCAAATCGAAATATAACATAATAACAACACGTAGTGCCATCCATGGCTCAACTAGTCTACCCTATGCAATCCTAGATATCTTCAACTATCCCACAGCAGGGGTACATAAGTACATAAAGTAAATAAATACAATAAACAAGACTCGACTGTTGTTGGGACCACTGACAAGACAAACCAGAAAGACTGAGCCTATCTAGACCTGCTGATGCCGACTGACAAGATAGGTGACGTCGCCACCTGTCTACCTGAAGCAAGAACCAAAATAGCAGGGGTGAGTATAAAGGATACTCAGTAAGGGGGTTTTGGTCACAGTTCGTCATTTATCTTTTTAAAACTAAAAGTGGTGAGTGTCGCCCGTTTTGAGAAAGAATACGAAATATGAGTTGTAAAATGACACAAAGCAACACTCGGGTTCGGCTTATTTGAAAACACAAAAGGTTGACGAACCGGATCCTTTAAAACATTTGCACGAAATATCAAGCCGATTGAAAGAATATTAGTTGAGTAATAAAGGAGGCTTAGGGTAGCAAGTACGAGTCACACATCCGGGTTTTATATATATATAGGGAAGTACATATGATAATTGAAGAAAACCGGAATGTGCTTCGACTTGTCACGAAAGCCATAAAACAATTAGACAAGCAATAAATGCAATAAATCATGCAGTAATGTGTCCCGGCGAGAACGGGCCCTCTCCTTATAACTCCCCATTGAAAAACATGCAAGCAAGTACTCCATCACCAAGATTCATAAACAGGATTTAAGGAGACGCGATTAGCACCACCATCAGGATTTAAGGAGACGCGATCAGCACCACCGTACAGGGTTTAAGGAGACGCGATTAGCACCACCGTTCGCATCAACTTAGGCTAGCCAACCTCCTAGCCGGCCCAAGTTAACACGCTAGAAGTATACATCGGGATTTGCCCTAGACGCACGTCCCCAGGCTCACCTCTTGTATACTCCGGGCCCAAGTCATAAAACAGGCTATGGCTCGCTTTTGAAATCAATGATAGTTATAGTGGCCAAAAGGGCCGTTCGAAAATATGATGCAAGTAGTTAAGTATGAATGGCAAAAGGTGCTTTTGAGACAAGTTGATGTAACGATCTAGGAAATACTCATAAGCGTCGTACGCTTCGGGAGCATACTGACGGATGTCCCTAACGACGTTACTTATAAGTGCCTCAGAGATCAAATAGTTACTTTTTAAAACAAATAAGTTACTTGTCTCTAGTTGGAAGCATTTCAAATCATTTTGGTTTTGCTACTAAAACGGTTTGACTAAGCATGTAAGGAATATTAAAGACAGTACAACAAGCAATAAGAAAAAGGCGGGGAATAAGTTATTTCGAAGCCTAAATAAACTATGTTCTTACTCCAGTTGAAAACAATTTAAAACCCTTACCTGGCTCGACAAGACAGTATGAAAGCAAGCGGTAGTCAGGTTTCTCCCTCGTTGGACCCACCTGTAATACACAGGGCCTAGAGGATGAAAACAAGACCGACAATACTAAAAGCAAGACACAAGACAACAGACGACGCACGGCAATTCACATAGACATCACTCATGCTACAGGTGCAATGTGGAAAGTAAATCAATTAAACATATAAATTACGGTACGACAATTAAAGAATATTAATGAAATGTTAAATAATGAAAGAACGTAAATAATAAATACTAAAGGCATGCTTAAACGCAATTAGGGCACGTAGACATGCTTAAAATAATATAAAGACGTTCTCTCGCGAATACAGGATTAAACGGATAAGAAACGGGAAAGGTGGAATAAATCCCTAAACGAGCAAGGTGTCAATTGACGGTCAATTAGGGTCGGGTAAATTGTAAATTATGAAGAATATCAAATCCCAAGGCTCGAGGAAGCTATAGGTGAAATCGGATTGATATTCGGAGGTCGTATGAGAAAAGTCAACATTCAAATGAGTGGGGTTGACCAATTCCCGAAGTGCAAGAAAGGAAAAGGCTGGAAAATACACTAAGTATGTTGCACCGGCCAACGCACGGGCTTACGCACGGGCTTGGCAAGCCGGTGCAAGCACAAAAGGGGTTGCACGGCCTCCCGCACGGTCTTGAGCACGGTGTCAAGACCGTGCAGGTGCAAACGGCCATGCGCACGGGCCTGTGCACGGGCTCAAGCCCGTGCAGGCTGAAAAGTGAAGCGCACGGGCTCTTGCACGGTCTTGCTCAAGACCGTGCGTTCGCCCGTGTGGATCTACTGAGCAGCAGACTCAGCAGATCGCGAACCTCTCACGCGAATTCGAAATATAAATTCATATATCTCCTAATCTACACCATAAAACATCCTAATTTTCACATATAATCATACATATCAAATAAGCTACATATAGGCACAAGAATCACGTAAAATGGTCAAGTAATTCTTCCTAAACACGAAAATCCTAATATATATAATTCTATATATAAATCACGAAAAATCGCAAGAAATAACGAACGGAATGAAATGGGATAAAAGGATTACCGGTAGATAATGTAGTGAGGGTCGTTCGGGTTTTCACGGCTCGTCGATCGGGCGAGAAACGAGCTCGGTAGGGCGTCGGGAAGATCTTTCTCCTTTCTTCTCCTTCTTTCTCCTTTCTTTCTTCTTTCTTCTTTCTTTCTTCTTTGAAATGAGAGAATGAGAGAGATAGGTAGATATTTAGAAAAATATCTCGGGAGGGTAAAATGGTCATTTAGGTTTTTAAGGGCATTTATGTAATTTAAGAAATTGAGGGCATTTAAAAGATAGGTTAAATCAATCTTTTCCACCAGATTGATTAATCCAATTGGATAGATCGAGAAATTAGGTAAGAAAGAATTCGCGTAAATATTAATAATATAATACAAATATTCGGGTCGTTACAATACTCCCCTCTTCAAGAGAATCTGTCCTCAGATTCTCCTCCGGACTTCGGGGTTAGTTAAGAGGAGCATAATCTAAGAGCTCTAATAACGCGAATTAAAAACGAACATTTAGGAGCAATTAAAATACATTATAAAACATCATGCATAACAAAATATTTAAATGCAAATAACATTCCAAATAAAATTCAAAGTCAAGCGAAAGACAGAATTATAAAAACCCTAAACGAGGCTAACGTCGAAGAAGAAATTCCCAATGTAAGGTCCTTCATCACTGTCATTATCTATTTCGTTCTTCCGACTGATTCTTGTACTCTTCGTATCCCCAATGACAATTGTCACATCCTCCTCCTGTTTTCTTGATTAGAGTTCCTTTTACAAGAAGTAACGCCATCATCACTTCTCCTATTGTACTCCTCGTCTTTCTCACAATCTGTCTCTTCAAGATCACACTCTTTCTTATTCTTTCTACAGAGTGTTTTCTCATCTTCAAGGGTATTTGATGATTTCTCCTCTCCGCCTTCCATTAAACCATCATTTTCATCATTTCTTCGCTCGACTTCATACGAAACATCAGAGTCGTCATCATCAGAAGCCGATGTCGGCTTATCTCCCATATAATCATCATCGTCAGATAATTCATTATCCTCTTCACTAGTTGATTCATCTTCAGACATACCTTCAGAAGTATGCTTCTTTAAACTCGATTTGTCAACGTCGGTGCCATCCAAAACCGCATAACGTATTCGCAACAGAATCGATCCTAGTCGGCCAAGAACTCCTTGTCCTTAGCACTCTCTAATAGCGTATAACGAATTTATCGAATTCCACGCTATCCACACAGAGGCCACATAAATCTTAGCATCTAATCATTCAATCAGTGCAAGTGTGAATTTTGAAAGCAGTTAAAGCACGTAAATTATATAAAACACTTAACACATATTTAAAGCAATTACCATTCGAAACAAAATATTATGAATGAATGCTATAATAATGCAATGTACCTCTGCGAGTCGGTATCATGGTCGGGATCCCCCTTTCCTTCCCCGAGGGTTGCTTGAGTCGGGGCAGTCTTGAACTCGATGCTTCCTACTCCCACATCTGAGGCAACGTCCCAGTTTCCTCCTACACCTTGCAGTCTTGTGATTTGTCTTCCCACAATATTCGCAGGGAATGGGGTCCTCGTCCACTTCAGGTTCGGTAGGTTTTGGCATCTCGTAGTGTGGTCTCGATGTCGGAAAAGTGCTCGGTCCGGCTGGTTCTCTTCTTGCCTTCTCGTTGAAAGAGGATCCTTTCATGTGAGGAATACCTCGTCTCATCTCTTGAAGATCGGACTCCACTCTCATAGCTCTGTTAACTGCCTCGTGATAAACTCGAATGTCCAATCCTACTAATCTTTCCAAGATCTCCGGCTGAAGTCCCTCGATGAATTTCCGCGCTCTCCTTCGATCGTCAGATGCAATGTGAGGAGCATAGACGATGAGGCGGCTGAAAAGTGCCTCGTATTGTGCAACAGGGAGAGCTCCTTGGGTGAGGGATATGAACTCTCTTTCTCGGCTGTGACGTACCACTTGCGGCACGTACTTCTCTCGGAAGTCGGATAGGAACCGTGACCAAGTGTACGGAATTCTCTCAGCGATCCATCTCTGTTCTATGTAACGCCACCAATCCTCAGCTGGTCCTCTCATGAGAAAGATGGCATACTCGACCCTCTCGGGGTCACCGCAGTGTATTACTCGAAAGATTCGTTCCAGATCGGCTATCCAAGCCTCGGCTTTAAGGTCATCTGGTTCACCCACGAAGCAAGGTGGGTTGTAGTGCAGAAATCTATCCAGGGATTGACCCTCGGTTTGTCTCGCAGGTATATGCTGTTGTTGTCGTTGTCTCTCTTGATGCACTTGCTCAGCAATCTGTCTCATCGCTGTCACTAACTCCCTTGCAATCGAATTCGGAGATAAGGGAGCGGTAGGGGGTCTTCGATGAGACATTATGTACCTGCGCTCAATAAACTAGGAAAAAGATGCATGTTCGGTTAATGGAATGGTCACGTAAGGCATATAAAATTTAATCAAAGCATACATATATGATTCGGATAGCATGTAGACAAGTTAAGCATGAAACAAATCACAGAACAAGAAAAACTCGATCCTATAGCCGTACGACCTAGACACGACAAGACCCAAGCAGGACACGACCAGACGACAAGACAAGACAGACGCTACCTCGAGTTCCACATCCACTTGCATTCGATCCCAACTCAGTACTACAATTGTAAGAGATCAAACGGTTGGTTGGCCATTCCAAGAGAAGATCAATCACAATTTCAATACTAAGGAGTTCTCAAGCACCTGTGACTGGAAACTCTAAGTCTCATTGACACGAAACAGGCAGACACAAGAGACAAGACAGGACGCGATTACAAAGCTTCGGTTCTTTTTGGGAACCTAGGCTCTGATACCACTGACTGTAGCGCCCCCTGAAGAAGGACCGCCACATCCGCACCGAAACGGATTCCCGAGCTTCGGCGAGGGGCCTCAACCCAAAAACCCACTCCGGCGAACGGCACTCAAGCAAGAACCTTCGGCAACAGCAACGACCTCCCAACAACAACCAGAGAAGAGCAGAGAAAAGCGGAAGCGATTTAAATAACAAGACGAATTCCATAAAAGTCAATTAAACATGTGCAAATCGAAATATAACATAATAACAACACGTAGTGCCATCCATGGCTCAACTAGTCTACCCTATGCAATCCTAGATATCTTCAACTATCCCACAGCAGGGGCACATAAGTACATAAAGTAAATAAATACAATAAACAAGACTCGACTGTTGTTGGGACCACTGACAAGACAAACCAGAAAGACTGAGCCTATCTAGACCTGCTGATGCCGACTGACAAGATAGGTGACGTCGCCACCTGTCTACCTGAAGCAAGAACCAAAATAGCAGGGGTGAGTATAAAGGATACTCAGTAAGGGGGTTTTGGTCACAGTTCGTCATTTATCTTTTTAAAACTAAAAGTGGTGAGTGTCGCCCGTTTTGAGAAAGAATACGAAATATGAGTTGTAAAATGACACAAAGCAACACTCGGGTTCGGCTTATTTGAAAACACAAAAGGTTGACGAACCGGATCCTTTAAAACATTTGCACGAAATATCAAGCCGATTGAAAGAATATTAGTTGAGTAATAAAGGAGGCTTAGGGTAGCAAGTACGAGTCACACATCCGGGTTTTATATATATATAGGGAAGTACATATGATAATTGAAGAAAACCGGAATGTGCTTCGACTTGTCACGAAAGCCATAAAACAATTAGACAAGCAATAAATGCAATAAATCATGCAGTAATGTGTCCCGGCGAGAACGGGCCCTCTCCTTATAACTCCCCATTGAAAAACATGCAAGCAAGTACTCCATCACCAAGATTCATAAACAGGATTTAAGGAGACGCGATTAGCACCACCATCAGGATTTAAGGAGACGCGATCAGCACCACCGTACAGGGTTTAAGGAGACGCGATTAGCACCACCGTTCGCATCAACTTAGGCTAGCCAACCTCCTAGCCGGCCCAAGTTAACACGCTAGAAGTATACATCGGGATTTGCCCTAGACGCACGTCCCCAGGCTCACCTCTTGTATACTCCGGGCCCAAGTCATAAAACAGGCTATGGCTCGCTTTTGAAATCAATGATAGTTATAGTGGCCAAAAGGGCCGTTCGAAAATATGATGCAAGTAGTTAAGTATGAATGGCAAAAGGTGCTTTTGAGACAAGTTGATGTAACGATCTAGGAAATACTCATAAGCGTCGTACGCTTCGGGAGCATACTGACGGATGTCCCTAACGACGTTACTTATAAGTGCCTCAGAGATCAAATAGTTACTTTTTAAAACAAATAAGTTACTTGTCTCTAGTTGGAAGCATTTCAAATCATTTTGGTTTTGCTACTAAAACGGTTTGACTAAGCATGTAAGGAATATTAAAGACAGTACAACAAGCAATAAGAAAAAGGCGGGGAATAAGTTATTTCGAAGCCTAAATAAACTATGTTCTTACTCCAGTTGAAAACAATTTAAAACCCTTACCTGGCTCGACAAGACAGTATGAAAGCAAGCGGTAGTCAGGTTTCTCCCTCGTTGGACCCACCTGTAATACACAGGGCCTAGAGGATGAAAACAAGACCGACAATACTAAAAGCAAGACACAAGACAACAGACGACGCACGGCAATTCACATAGACATCACTCATGCTACAGGTGCAATGTGGAAAGTAAATCAATTAAACATATAAATTACGGTACGACAATTAAAGAATATTAATGAAATGTTAAATAATGAAAGAACGTAAATAATAAATACTAAAGGCATGCTTAAACGCAATTAGGGCACGTAGACATGCTTAAAATAATATAAAGACGTTCTCTCGCGAATACAGGATTAAACGGATAAGAAACGGGAAAGGTGGAATAAATCCCTAAACGAGCAAGGTGTCAATTGACGGTCAATTAGGGTCGGGTAAATTGTAAATTATGAAGAATATCAAATCCCAAGGCTCGAGGAAGCTATAGGTGAAATCGGATTGATATTCGGAGGTCGTATGAGAAAAGTCAACATTCAAATGAGTGGGGTTGACCAATTCCCGAAGTGCAAGAAAGGAAAAGGCTGGAAAATACACTAAGTATGTTGCACCGGCCAACGCACGGGCTTACGCACGGGCTTGGCAAGCCGGTGCAAGCACAAAAGGGGTTGCACGGCCTCCCGCACGGTCTTGAGCACGGTGTCAAGACCGTGCAGGTGCAAACGGCCATGCGCACGGGCCTGTGCACGGGCTCAAGCCCGTGCAGGCTGAAAAGTGAAGCGCACGGGCTCTTGCACGGTCTTGCTCAAGACCGTGCGTTCGCCCGTGTGGATCTACTGAGCAGCAGACTCAGCAGATCGCGAACCTCTCACGCGAATTCGAAATATAAATTCATATATCTCCTAATCTACACCATAAAACATCCTAATTTTCACATATAATCATACATATCAAATAAGCTACATATAGGCACAAGAATCACGTAAAATGGTCAAGTAATTCTTCCTAAACACGAAAATCCTAATATATATAATTCTATATATAAATCACGAAAAATCGCAAGAAATAACGAACGGAATGAAATGGGATAAAAGGATTACCGGTAGATAATGTAGTGAGGGTCGTTCGGGTTTTCACGGCTCGTCGATCGGGCGAGAAACGAGCTCGGTAGGGCGTCGGGAAGATCTTTCTCCTTTCTTCTCCTTCTTTCTCCTTTCTTTCTTCTTTCTTCTTTCTTTCTTCTTTGAAATGAGAGAATGAGAGAGATAGGTAGATATTTAGAAAAATATCTCGGGAGGGTAAAATGGTCATTTAGGTTTTTAAGGGCATTTATGTAATTTAAGAAATTGAGGGCATTTAAAAGATAGGTTAAATCAATCTTTTCCACCAGATTGATTAATCCAATTGGATAGATCGAGAAATTAGGTAAGAAAGAATTCGCGTAAATATTAATAATATAATACAAATATTCGGGTCGTTACAATACTCCCCTCTTCAAGAGAATCTGTCCTCAGATTCTCCTCCGGACTTCGGGGTTAGTTAAGAGGAGCATAATCTAAGAGCTCTAATAACGCGAATTAAAAACGAACATTTAGGAGCAATTAAAATACATTATAAAACATCATGCATAACAAAATATTTAAATGCAAATAACATTCCAAATAAAATTCAAAGTCAAGCGAAAGACAGAATTATAAAAACCCTAAACGAGGCTAACGTCGAAGAAGAAATTCCCAATGTAAGGTCCTTCATCACTGTCATTATCTATTTCGTTCTTCCGACTGATTCTTGTACTCTTCGTATCCCCAATGACAATTGTCACATCCTCCTCCTGTTTTCTTGATTAGAGTTCCTTTTACAAGAAGTAACGCCATCATCACTTCTCCTATTGTACTCCTCGTCTTTCTCACAATCTGTCTCTTCAAGATCACACTCTTTCTTATTCTTTCTACAGAGTGTTTTCTCATCTTCAAGGGTATTTGATGATTTCTCCTCTCCGCCTTCCATTAAACCATCATTTTCATCATTTCTTCGCTCGACTTCATACGAAACATCAGAGTCGTCATCATCAGAAGCCGATGTCGGCTTATCTCCCATATAATCATCATCGTCAGATAATTCATTATCCTCTTCACTAGTTGATTCATCTTCAGACATACCTTCAGAAGTATGCTTCTTTAAACTCGATTTGTCAACGTCGGTGCCATCCAAAACCGCATAACGTATTCGCAACAGAATCGATCCTAGTCGGCCAAGAACTCCTTGTCCTTAGCACTCTCTAATAGCGTATAACGAATTTATCGAATTCCACGCTATCCACACAGAGGCCACATAAATCTTAGCATCTAATCATTCAATCAGTGCAAGTGTGAATTTTGAAAGCAGTTAAAGCACGTAAATTATATAAAACACTTAACACATATTTAAAGCAATTACCATTCGAAACAAAATATTATGAATGAATGCTATAATAATGCAATGTACCTCTGCGAGTCGGTATCATGGTCGGGATCCCCCTTTCCTTCCCCGAGGGTTGCTTGAGTCGGGGCAGTCTTGAACTCGATGCTTCCTACTCCCACATCTGAGGCAACGTCCCAGTTTCCTCCTACACCTTGCAGTCTTGTGATTTGTCTTCCCACAATATTCGCAGGGAATGGGGTCCTCGTCCACTTCAGGTTCGGTAGGTTTTGGCATCTCGTAGTGTGGTCTCGATGTCGGAAAAGTGCTCGGTCCGGCTGGTTCTCTTCTTGCCTTCTCGTTGAAAGAGGATCCTTTCATGTGAGGAATACCTCGTCTCATCTCTTGAAGATCGGACTCCACTCTCATAGCTCTGTTAACTGCCTCGTGATAAACTCGAATGTCCAATCCTACTAATCTTTCCAAGATCTCCGGCTGAAGTCCCTCGATGAATTTCCGCGCTCTCCTTCGATCGTCAGATGCAATGTGAGGAGCATAGACGATGAGGCGGCTGAAAAGTGCCTCGTATTGTGCAACAGGGAGAGCTCCTTGGGTGAGGGATATGAACTCTCTTTCTCGGCTGTGACGTACCACTTGCGGCACGTACTTCTCTCGGAAGTCGGATAGGAACCGTGACCAAGTGTACGGAATTCTCTCAGCGATCCATCTCTGTTCTATGTAACGCCACCAATCCTCAGCTGGTCCTCTCATGAGAAAGATGGCATACTCGACCCTCTCGGGGTCACCGCAGTGTATTACTCGAAAGATTCGTTCCAGATCGGCTATCCAAGCCTCGGCTTTAAGGTCATCTGGTTCACCCACGAAGCAAGGTGGGTTGTAGTGCAGAAATCTATCCAGGGATTGACCCTCGGTTTGTCTCGCAGGTATATGCTGTTGTTGTCGTTGTCTCTCTTGATGCACTTGCTCAGCAATCTGTCTCATCGCTGTCACTAACTCCCTTGCAATCGAATTCGGAGATAAGGGAGCGGTAGGGGGTCTTCGATGAGACATTATGTACCTGCGCTCAATAAACTAGGAAAAAGATGCATGTTCGGTTAATGGAATGGTCACGTAAGGCATATAAAATTTAATCAAAGCATACATATATGATTCGGATAGCATGTAGACAAGTTAAGCATGAAACAAATCACAGAACAAGAAAAACTCGATCCTATAGCCGTACGACCTAGACACGACAAGACCCAAGCAGGACACGACCAGACGACAAGACAAGACAGACGCTACCTCGAGTTCCACATCCACTTGCATTCGATCCCAACTCAGTACTACAATTGTAAGAGATCAAACGGTTGGTTGGCCATTCCAAGAGAAGATCAATCACAATTTCAATACTAAGGAGTTCTCAAGCACCTGTGACTGGAAACTCTAAGTCTCATTGACACGAAACAGGCAGACACAAGAGACAAGACAGGACGCGATTACAAAGCTTCGGTTCTTTTTGGGAACCTAGGCTCTGATACCACTGACTGTAGCGCCCCCTGAAGAAGGACCGCCACATCCGCACCGAAACGGATTCCCGAGCTTCGGCGAGGGGCCTCAACCCAAAAACCCACTCCGGCGAACGGCACTCAAGCAAGAACCTTCGGCAACAGCAACGACCTCCCAACAACAACCAGAGAAGAGCAGAGAAAAGCGGAAGCGATTTAAATAACAAGACGAATTCCATAAAAGTCAATTAAACATGTGCAAATCGAAATATAACATAATAACAACACGTAGTGCCATCCATGGCTCAACTAGTCTACCCTATGCAATCCTAGATATCTTCAACTATCCCACAGCAGGGGCACATAAGTACATAAAGTAAATAAATACAATAAACAAGACTCGACTGTTGTTGGGACCACTGACAAGACAAACCAGAAAGACTGAGCCTATCTAGACCTGCTGATGCCGACTGACAAGATAGGTGACGTCGCCACCTGTCTACCTGAAGCAAGAACCAAAATAGCAGGGGTGAGTATAAAGGATACTCAGTAAGGGGGTTTTGGTCACAGTTCGTCATTTATCTTTTTAAAACTAAAAGTGGTGAGTGTCGCCCGTTTTGAGAAAGAATACGAAATATGAGTTGTAAAATGACACAAAGCAACACTCGGGTTCGGCTTATTTGAAAACACAAAAGGTTGACGAACCGGATCCTTTAAAACATTTGCACGAAATATCAAGCCGATTGAAAGAATATTAGTTGAGTAATAAAGGAGGCTTAGGGTAGCAAGTACGAGTCACACATCCGGGTTTTATATATATATAGGGAAGTACATATGATAATTGAAGAAAACCGGAATGTGCTTCGACTTGTCACGAAAGCCATAAAACAATTAGACAAGCAATAAATGCAATAAATCATGCAGTAATGTGTCCCGGCGAGAACGGGCCCTCTCCTTATAACTCCCCATTGAAAAACATGCAAGCAAGTACTCCATCACCAAGATTCATAAACAGGATTTAAGGAGACGCGATTAGCACCACCATCAGGATTTAAGGAGACGCGATCAGCACCACCGTACAGGGTTTAAGGAGACGCGATTAGCACCACCGTTCGCATCAACTTAGGCTAGCCAACCTCCTAGCCGGCCCAAGTTAACACGCTAGAAGTATACATCGGGATTTGCCCTAGACGCACGTCCCCAGGCTCACCTCTTGTATACTCCGGGCCCAAGTCATAAAACAGGCTATGGCTCGCTTTTGAAATCAATGATAGTTATAGTGGCCAAAAGGGCCGTTCGAAAATATGATGCAAGTAGTTAAGTATGAATGGCAAAAGGTGCTTTTGAGACAAGTTGATGTAACGATCTAGGAAATACTCATAAGCGTCGTACGCTTCGGGAGCATACTGACGGATGTCCCTAACGACGTTACTTATAAGTGCCTCAGAGATCAAATAGTTACTTTTTAAAACAAATAAGTTACTTGTCTCTAGTTGGAAGCATTTCAAATCATTTTGGTTTTGCTACTAAAACGGTTTGACTAAGCATGTAAGGAATATTAAAGACAGTACAACAAGCAATAAGAAAAAGGCGGGGAATAAGTTATTTCGAAGCCTAAATAAACTATGTTCTTACTCCAGTTGAAAACAATTTAAAACCCTTACCTGGCTCGACAAGACAGTATGAAAGCAAGCGGTAGTCAGGTTTCTCCCTCGTTGGACCCACCTGTAATACACAGGGCCTAGAGGATGAAAACAAGACCGACAATACTAAAAGCAAGACACAAGACAACAGACGACGCACGGCAATTCACATAGACATCACTCATGCTACAGGTGCAATGTGGAAAGTAAATCAATTAAACATATAAATTACGGTACGACAATTAAAGAATATTAATGAAATGTTAAATAATGAAAGAACGTAAATAATAAATACTAAAGGCATGCTTAAACGCAATTAGGGCACGTAGACATGCTTAAAATAATATAAAGACGTTCTCTCGCGAATACAGGATTAAACGGATAAGAAACGGGAAAGGTGGAATAAATCCCTAAACGAGCAAGGTGTCAATTGACGGTCAATTAGGGTCGGGTAAATTGTAAATTATGAAGAATATCAAATCCCAAGGCTCGAGGAAGCTATAGGTGAAATCGGATTGATATTCGGAGGTCGTATGAGAAAAGTCAACATTCAAATGAGTGGGGTTGACCAATTCCCGAAGTGCAAGAAAGGAAAAGGCTGGAAAATACACTAAGTATGTTGCACCGGCCAACGCACGGGCTTACGCACGGGCTTGGCAAGCCGGTGCAAGCACAAAAGGGGTTGCACGGCCTCCCGCACGGTCTTGAGCACGGTGTCAAGACCGTGCAGGTGCAAACGGCCATGCGCACGGGCCTGTGCACGGGCTCAAGCCCGTGCAGGCTGAAAAGTGAAGCGCACGGGCTCTTGCACGGTCTTGCTCAAGACCGTGCGTTCGCCCGTGTGGATCTACTGAGCAGCAGACTCAGCAGATCGCGAACCTCTCACGCGAATTCGAAATATAAATTCATATATCTCCTAATCTACACCATAAAACATCCTAATTTTCACATATAATCATACATATCAAATAAGCTACATATAGGCACAAGAATCACGTAAAATGGTCAAGTAATTCTTCCTAAACACGAAAATCCTAATATATATAATTCTATATATAAATCACGAAAAATCGCAAGAAATAACGAACGGAATGAAATGGGATAAAAGGATTACCGGTAGATAATGTAGTGAGGGTCGTTCGGGTTTTCACGGCTCGTCGATCGGGCGAGAAACGAGCTCGGTAGGGCGTCGGGAAGATCTTTCTCCTTTCTTCTCCTTCTTTCTCCTTTCTTTCTTCTTTCTTCTTTCTTTCTTCTTTGAAATGAGAGAATGAGAGAGATAGGTAGATATTTAGAAAAATATCTCGGGAGGGTAAAATGGTCATTTAGGTTTTTAAGGGCATTTATGTAATTTAAGAAATTGAGGGCATTTAAAAGATAGGTTAAATCAATCTTTTCCACCAGATTGATTAATCCAATTGGATAGATCGAGAAATTAGGTAAGAAAGAATTCGCGTAAATATTAATAATATAATACAAATATTCGGGTCGTTACAATACTCCCCTCTTCAAGAGAATCTGTCCTCAGATTCTCCTCCGGACTTCGGGGTTAGTTAAGAGGAGCATAATCTAAGAGCTCTAATAACGCGAATTAAAAACGAACATTTAGGAGCAATTAAAATACATTATAAAACATCATGCATAACAAAATATTTAAATGCAAATAACATTCCAAATAAAATTCAAAGTCAAGCGAAAGACAGAATTATAAAAACCCTAAACGAGGCTAACGTCGAAGAAGAAATTCCCAATGTAAGGTCCTTCATCACTGTCATTATCTATTTCGTTCTTCCGACTGATTCTTGTACTCTTCGTATCCCCAATGACAATTGTCACATCCTCCTCCTGTTTTCTTGATTAGAGTTCCTTTTACAAGAAGTAACGCCATCATCACTTCTCCTATTGTACTCCTCGTCTTTCTCACAATCTGTCTCTTCAAGATCACACTCTTTCTTATTCTTTCTACAGAGTGTTTTCTCATCTTCAAGGGTATTTGATGATTTCTCCTCTCCGCCTTCCATTAAACCATCATTTTCATCATTTCTTCGCTCGACTTCATACGAAACATCAGAGTCGTCATCATCAGAAGCCGATGTCGGCTTATCTCCCATATAATCATCATCGTCAGATAATTCATTATCCTCTTCACTAGTTGATTCATCTTCAGACATACCTTCAGAAGTATGCTTCTTTAAACTCGATTTGTCAACGTCGGTGCCATCCAAAACCGCATAACGTATTCGCAACAGAATCGATCCTAGTCGGCCAAGAACTCCTTGTCCTTAGCACTCTCTAATAGCGTATAACGAATTTATCGAATTCCACGCTATCCACACAGAGGCCACATAAATCTTAGCATCTAATCATTCAATCAGTGCAAGTGTGAATTTTGAAAGCAGTTAAAGCACGTAAATTATATAAAACACTTAACACATATTTAAAGCAATTACCATTCGAAACAAAATATTATGAATGAATGCTATAATAATGCAATGTACCTCTGCGAGTCGGTATCATGGTCGGGATCCCCCTTTCCTTCCCCGAGGGTTGCTTGAGTCGGGGCAGTCTTGAACTCGATGCTTGCTACTCCCACATCTGAGGCAACGTCCCAGTTTCCTCCTACACCTTGCAGTCTTGTGATTTGTCTTCCCACAATATTCGCAGGGAATGGGGTCCTCGTCCACTTCAGGTTCGGTAGGTTTTGGCATCTCGTAGTGTGGTCTCGATGTCGGAAAAGTGCTCGGTCCGGCTGGTTCTCTTCTTGCCTTCTCGTTGAAAGAGGATCCTTTCATGTGAGGAATACCTCGTCTCATCTCTTGAAGATCGGACTCCACTCTCATAGCTCTGTTAACTGCCTCGTGATAAACTCGAATGTCCAATCCTACTAATCTTTCCAAGATCTCCGGCTGAAGTCCCTCGATGAATTTCCGCGCTCTCCTTCGATCGTCAGATGCAATGTGAGGAGCATAGACGATGAGGCGGCTGAAAAGTGCCTCGTATTGTGCAACAGGGAGAGCTCCTTGGGTGAGGGATATGAACTCTCTTTCTCGGCTGTGACGTACCACTTGCGGCACGTACTTCTCTCGGAAGTCGGATAGGAACCGTGACCAAGTGTACGGAATTCTCTCAGCGATCCATCTCTGTTCTATGTAACGCCACCAATCCTCAGCTGGTCCTCTCATGAGAAAGATGGCATACTCGACCCTCTCGGGGTCACCGCAGTGTATTACTCGAAAGATTCGTTCCAGATCGGCTATCCAAGCCTCGGCTTTAAGGTCATCTGGTTCACCCACGAAGCAAGGTGGGTTGTAGTGCAGAAATCTATCCAGGGATTGACCCTCGGTTTGTCTCGCAGGTATATGCTGTTGTTGTCGTTGTCTCTCTTGATGCACTTGCTCAGCAATCTGTCTCATCGCTGTCACTAACTCCCTTGCAATCGAATTCGGAGATAAGGGAGCGGTAGGGGGTCTTCGATGAGACATTATGTACCTGCGCTCAATAAACTAGGAAAAAGATGCATGTTCGGTTAATGGAATGGTCACGTAAGGCATATAAAATTTAATCAAAGCATACATATATGATTCGGATAGCATGTAGACAAGTTAAGCATGAAACAAATCACAGAACAAGAAAAACTCGATCCTATAGCCGTACGACCTAGACACGACAAGACCCAAGCAGGACACGACCAGACGACAAGACAAGACAGACGCTACCTCGAGTTCCACATCCACTTGCATTCGATCCCAACTCAGTACTACAATTGTAAGAGATCAAACGGTTGGTTGGCCATTCCAAGAGAAGATCAATCACAATTTCAATACTAAGGAGTTCTCAAGCACCTGTGACTGGAAACTCTAAGTCTCATTGACACGAAACAGGCAGACACAAGAGACAAGACAGGACGCGATTACAAAGCTTCGGTTCTTTTTGGGAACCTAGGCTCTGATACCACTGACTGTAGCGCCCCCTGAAGAAGGACCGCCACATCCGCACCGAAACGGATTCCCGAGCTTCGGCGAGGGGCCTCAACCCAAAAACCCACTCCGGCGAACGGCACTCAAGCAAGAACCTTCGGCAACAGCAACGACCTCCCAACAACAACCAGAGAAGAGCAGAGAAAAGCGGAAGCGATTTAAATAACAAGACGAATTCCATAAAAGTCAATTAAACATGTGCAAATCGAAATATAACATAATAACAACACGTAGTGCCATCCATGGCTCAACTAGTCTACCCTATGCAATCCTAGATATCTTCAACTATCCCACAGCAGGGGCACATAAGTACATAAAGTAAATAAATACAATAAACAAGACTCGACTGTTGTTGGGACCACTGACAAGACAAACCAGAAAGACTGAGCCTATCTAGACCTGCTGATGCCGACTGACAAGATAGGTGACGTCGCCACCTGTCTACCTGAAGCAAGAACCAAAATAGCAGGGGTGAGTATAAAGGATACTCAGTAAGGGGGTTTTGGTCACAGTTCGTCATTTATCTTTTTAAAACTAAAAGTGGTGAGTGTCGCCCGTTTTGAGAAAGAATACGAAATATGAGTTGTAAAATGACACAAAGCAACACTCGGGTTCGGCTTATTTGAAAACACAAAAGGTTGACGAACCGGATCCTTTAAAACATTTGCACGAAATATCAAGCCGATTGAAAGAATATTAGTTGAGTAATAAAGGAGGCTTAGGGTAGCAAGTACGAGTCACACATCCGGGTTTTATATATATATAGGGAAGTACATATGATAATTGAAGAAAACCGGAATGTGCTTCGACTTGTCACGAAAGCCATAAAACAATTAGACAAGCAATAAATGCAATAAATCATGCAGTAATGTGTCCCGGCGAGAACGGGCCCTCTCCTTATAACTCCCCATTGAAAAACATGCAAGCAAGTACTCCATCACCAAGATTCATAAACAGGATTTAAGGAGACGCGATTAGCACCACCATCAGGATTTAAGGAGACGCGATCAGCACCACCGTACAGGGTTTAAGGAGACGCGATTAGCACCACCGTTCGCATCAACTTAGGCTAGCCAACCTCCTAGCCGGCCCAAGTTAACACGCTAGAAGTATACATCGGGATTTGCCCTAGACGCACGTCCCCAGGCTCACCTCTTGTATACTCCGGGCCCAAGTCATAAAACAGGCTATGGCTCGCTTTTGAAATCAATGATAGTTATAGTGGCCAAAAGGGCCGTTCGAAAATATGATGCAAGTAGTTAAGTATGAATGGCAAAAGGTGCTTTTGAGACAAGTTGATGTAACGATCTAGGAAATACTCATAAGCGTCGTACGCTTCGGGAGCATACTGACGGATGTCCCTAACGACGTTACTTATAAGTGCCTCAGAGATCAAATAGTTACTTTTTAAAACAAATAAGTTACTTGTCTCTAGTTGGAAGCATTTCAAATCATTTTGGTTTTGCTACTAAAACGGTTTGACTAAGCATGTAAGGAATATTAAAGACAGTACAACAAGCAATAAGAAAAAGGCGGGGAATAAGTTATTTCGAAGCCTAAATAAACTATGTTCTTACTCCAGTTGAAAACAATTTAAAACCCTTACCTGGCTCGACAAGACAGTATGAAAGCAAGCGGTAGTCAGGTTTCTCCCTCGTTGGACCCACCTGTAATACACAGGGCCTAGAGGATGAAAACAAGACCGACAATACTAAAAGCAAGACACAAGACAACAGACGACGCACGGCAATTCACATAGACATCACTCATGCTACAGGTGCAATGTGGAAAGTAAATCAATTAAACATATAAATTACGGTACGACAATTAAAGAATATTAATGAAATGTTAAATAATGAAAGAACGTAAATAATAAATACTAAAGGCATGCTTAAACGCAATTAGGGCACGTAGACATGCTTAAAATAATATAAAGACGTTCTCTCGCGAATACAGGATTAAACGGATAAGAAACGGGAAAGGTGGAATAAATCCCTAAACGAGCAAGGTGTCAATTGACGGTCAATTAGGGTCGGGTAAATTGTAAATTATGAAGAATATCAAATCCCAAGGCTCGAGGAAGCTATAGGTGAAATCGGATTGATATTCGGAGGTCGTATGAGAAAAGTCAACATTCAAATGAGTGGGGTTGACCAATTCCCGAAGTGCAAGAAAGGAAAAGGCTGGAAAATACACTAAGTATGTTGCACCGGCCAACGCACGGGCTTACGCACGGGCTTGGCAAGCCGGTGCAAGCACAAAAGGGGTTGCACGGCCTCCCGCACGGTCTTGAGCACGGTGTCAAGACCGTGCAGGTGCAAACGGCCATGCGCACGGGCCTGTGCACGGGCTCAAGCCCGTGCAGGCTGAAAAGTGAAGCGCACGGGCTCTTGCACGGTCTTGCTCAAGACCGTGCGTTCGCCCGTGTGGATCTACTGAGCAGCAGACTCAGCAGATCGCGAACCTCTCACGCGAATTCGAAATATAAATTCATATATCTCCTAATCTACACCATAAAACATCCTAATTTTCACATATAATCATACATATCAAATAAGCTACATATAGGCACAAGAATCACGTAAAATGGTCAAGTAATTCTTCCTAAACACGAAAATCCTAATATATATAATTCTATATATAAATCACGAAAAATCGCAAGAAATAACGAACGGAATGAAATGGGATAAAAGGATTACCGGTAGATAATGTAGTGAGGGTCGTTCGGGTTTTCACGGCTCGTCGATCGGGCGAGAAACGAGCTCGGTAGGGCGTCGGGAAGATCTTTCTCCTTTCTTCTCCTTCTTTCTCCTTTCTTTCTTCTTTCTTCTTTCTTTCTTCTTTGAAATGAGAGAATGAGAGAGATAGGTAGATATTTAGAAAAATATCTCGGGAGGGTAAAATGGTCATTTAGGTTTTTAAGGGCATTTATGTAATTTAAGAAATTGAGGGCATTTAAAAGATAGGTTAAATCAATCTTTTCCACCAGATTGATTAATCCAATTGGATAGATCGAGAAATTAGGTAAGAAAGAATTCGCGTAAATATTAATAATATAATACAAATATTCGGGTCGTTACACTTTTGTTCCCTCCATATTTTTCTAACATCGAGTTCTATAGTTTGGCAGAAGTAGGTTGATTTTACTTAGCAGCTATCTATGATGCGCGGACATAGACACGGCGATACGGACATGACACAACATGGATATAGTAATACGGATTTTTTCAAAAATTTAGGACACGATACGGCTCCAACACGATTATATTAAATACATATATATTATATATATATATATATTTATTTATTTATTATTTACTAATTTATGTAATATATAAAATATATATACAATTATTCAACATTTAAATAAAGGAATAAAATCAATATATTGAGTTGAATTTTCTATTAATTATAAATTGAAATTGAATAGCAAAAATCAAAAGGAAAATACAAAAAAGAAAAAGAAAAAAAAGGGAGAAGAAGATCAATATAATTGCTTATGAGTGATCACTAATGAGAGAGAGAGAAAGAGAGAGGGGGAGACAGAGAGGAGGAAGGGAAGGAATTTATAAAAATTCGAAAAAGCCCAAAAAACTTGAAAAATTACAAAATTTATCCTGTCGTGTCGGACACTTTCTTCAGCTGTGTCCTAGCCGTGTTGGACACTCCCCCAACCGTATCCGACAACGTGTTCTAATTTTTTTTTAAAAAAAAAATTCAGACACTTTTTGCCGTGTCCGACACGTGTCGGGGTCGTGTCGAAGCCGTGTCCGTGTTCGACACTGCACGGACACCAAAACTGCTGTGTCCGTGCATTAGTGGCAACTATGATGCACGGACACTTCTTAGGGCTGAGCAAATTTTTTTTAAAAGCGCAAAACCGAATCGAACCGCACCAAACCGAACCGTGTTTATCAATTTATTTAACAAACCGAGGTTTAATTATTTCTATCAATACCGCACCGAAAAATAGGTTAGGTTATGATTTAGACCACGAACCGCACCGATCAAACCGAACCAAACCGCATATATTTGTATACTTTATATAATTATATTTATTAGCGTAGTTTGTTTAAATTTTTAAAAGAATATTAATAACTATTTGTAAAAGAAAATGAGTGACCATATTATATACTAAATTTAATACTTTCTAGTAAAATGTCAGTATAAATTTTAATTCTAATTAAAATAAACCATTAATATTTAGGGACGAACAATTACACTTTGCAAAAAATTTAATTTACAAACACACAAAGTGTCAAATTGATGTTTGAAGTTATTATATTTTTAGTTTTAGATGGTTAATAATTTAAATTATTTAAAACCGCAAAACCGCACCGATCCGTACCGAAACCGCAACAAACCGCACTGTCGGTTTTCCTTTACAAAACCGCAATTTGAAATTTATATATTCAAAAACCGCATATAGCTGTTCGATTTGAAATTGATCGGAAAAAAACCGAAATCGAACCATGATCACTCCTAATACTTCTAAAAATGTCAACCCGCCGTGTCGTGTCGTGTCCGATACCGTGTCGGATATCCGTGTCAGACACTTCTCTAGTGTAAAATATTGAAATAAATCCGTAGCTCCGTATCCGTATTGTATCATGTCCGTATTACCGTGTTGGTATCCGTGTTTCATAGCTTAGCAGTTTAAACCAGAAAATAGTTTTAATATTGAATTTTATTAAGATTATTGCCGATAACAAAAAGTAGCCATCCATTCTGAATATTACATGTAATCTTCCACAAAAAGATACTGGAAGCAAGTACATTTTTAAGCTAGAATTTGGTTTAAGTTAAATCAATACCTATTGGTATTTGTACCACGAAACTCTATAGATTTAATGAGATGAGACACTTAAATCTTTTAATTATAATTGTTGGTTCAGTGGAATGTCCGATATCTTAAACAAGTTTCTAATTAGACCTCTACAGTATTAATTTGAAAGAAAATAGGGGTAGAGAACAGGCTTTTTCCTAAATTTAGTTTTCATCAGTAGATAAGTAAATGCAAAGTAAAATCGTGGGCGGAGATTCCATGTAAAAAGAAAAGGAGAATAAAGGAGATTATTTCAAGATAAATTTGCAGAAAGTAAAGTTGGAGAAAGGTATCGTATTTTTTTTTCGAAAGCACCTAAAGAACGTTGTAGTTTACATTGATTTTTCCTTTTGTCCATTTTATGTCAAAGTGGGCACAATTCGTGTCTGAAATTTAGCAGCTCGTGGATAGCGTGGGAAGTGGGAAATTAAACACTCTTTTTGGTATGTTATTTTGGTCCCATTTATAAAAAAATAGATAACAGCATATGATATGATACAGATATATTAATATAATATTTTTTTAACTTTAATACTAGACATGTACCTGCAAGATAGTTTAGAATTTTGTCAGATGTCCAACATAAACAGGCACTAATTTAGATTGGAATAGGATTCAACTACTCAATTTGTAAATTATTTAATGAGAAATTTATGAATTATTGATATAATGGTAGTGATATGTATCCTTGCAGAAGTTCTAAGCTAATAAAGTAGTTGCCTATTTGAATTCTTGTAGTTTTTTTCTCCTGTTCTCTCCCTGTGATATCTGATAATCCTAGTTTTTCATCTACTTATCTTAGTCAGCAAATAAATAAATGCTAATATTTTAAACCAACTTGTTTGGAAATTTTGACTAAGCTCAAACAATATTAAAACCAGTACACGCATTTTCTCTCTAAATGCCTTTTATTTCATCTATTGATATAGAAAAACAAGCTTGTCACTAACGGGCTGCACTATTTGTTAGCTTATAGATTGTCAAATTGTAGGCTTTTCACCTTTGCATACTATAGACCATTAAATGTAGCAGTTTAGCGGCTTGGGGCTATGCTATCTTAAATAAATATCTTGATTTTAAATTTTCTTGGAATCACAACTTCCATTGATAGGAGGAACTTTACGACTAAATAGTTCGACCCGACTTGACCCAAATAAATAGACTTAAAAGAGTGGCGTAGCCAAATGTACTTGAGGGGGTTCAAATGACCCCCTCAACTTTTGAAAAACTTTATATTATTAGTAGTAATGTGTAGAAAAGATTGATAATTGTGGTCAATTTTTCGAAGTAATTATCTTATTGACTTAGTGAATAAATTAGAAATTACATTAAAAAGGGGTCAAAAGAAAGAGACTATAGATAAAAAATGAGAAATTTAGAATTATTAAAAATAAATATCGGAATATTTACACATTTATTAAAACTTCAAGGATTATATGATAATTTGTCAAACACAACGAATTGATTTGTAAATATATCAAGCTTCTAGATACCCAAATATAATTCACGCTAATAATATAAATATTGAGTGACTCTTCTGAACAATTTTTCTGGCTTCGCCACTAGCGTAAAAACCAAAAAAAACAACAAATATGGTTTTGTCATCAAATTAGCAGAATATTTGGGCCTGGGCCTATTTCTTAGTTGGGCTGGAACAAAAACAATTTTCAGGCCCAACACAAAAATCCACACCTAAGATAAACATCCCTTAAATCCTCAAAGTCCTTAGCCTTCTCTGAGACAAAAATCTAGCTAGCTTTTTAATTCTCATCAATTTACCGAACTTTACGCGCTCAACATAAGAGTGTTCGTCACGTGCCAATCACAAGACTGAACTTCTAGTTTTAACATTCACGATCCAAAAGAGCGTCTTATGTTAACATTAATAATTTACCAAAATAAAAATAAATAAATAATTCTTTACTCGCACAGTCGGGTTTTCTGTACTCTTCTTCTTCCTCAATCAATAATCTCTCGCCGATCCAATTTTGCAATCGGCGGAAAAAAGTTAAGAAATCATAATAATGAAGATTTTCGTGAAGACTCTCAAGGGAACTCACTTCGAAATCGAAGTGAAACCTAACGAATCGGTTCGTTATCTTTATTTATTTGTTTTGTTTATTTAAATTCGAATTATATGCCTAAAATTGTCTCGGCCTTTGTTTCTCATGTAGAATAATTTTATGGGGGATTCATGTAGTTGGATCAAGAGTGTGGCTTATGTATCAGTTGGTTGAATTTATGTTAGAATTTAGGGAATTTCATGTCTTCGTAGAGTTTTGATCCTTGTTTAGTTGTGGGAGTATACACTCTTTGTTTTGATGCTAAGAATTGCTTTTCCCCTCTTGATTTGGTGCGTGTGTTCAATGTGCTATTAAGAATTTGTCAAATTTATGTTGAGCATTATTAATTATTTATGGTGATGCTTCATTGGGATTTCTTCTCTGGAAAGACTGAATTTTAACTCTCTAACCTAGTAGCATCAATTATTATGTCACTAACTGTTACTATGCCATTGTTAACTGAAAAAAAGACTTAGTCACGTAGCCTGAGAAATACAACTCCACCTGTTATTGGTTGCAAGAACAAGTCAGACTTGCCTGTAAATAAGTATATTTCATATCTGAATTTCTGATAAAAATGTATTGCTTCTCATGGAAATGAATGCATACGTCGTCTGGTTGTCCTAATATATCACAAGAAATATTGTTCTATACCTGCCTACTTTTTGCTGTTCCTGGTTTTTAATGTTCGAGTTTGAGAAGACAGTATGTTTGATGAATAATGCGTGTATAGGTTTTTTATCTCAAGTATACTTTCACATAAAAAATGCATATGATGAAACATGTAAAATTTTATTGCCGCACTTTCAATTGTTTGTTTTGTTTTGCAGGTGGCAGATGTGAAGAAAACCATAGAAACTACACAGGGAGCAGATACCTATCCTGCTGGGCAACAAATGCTTATTCATCAAGGAAAAGTTCTTAAAGATGGCACGACGTTGGAAGAAAATAAAGTTGCTGAAAATAGTTTCGTTGTTATTATGCTGAGTAAGGTAAACGCTAATCTACTGTCATCTACTGAAGCAGTTAGCATGAATACATTTATATACAGAATTGCAGCTGGTTTCTCCTTTTTAAATGATTTTTGATCAATAGATGCTAAAAACGCGAATATCCATATATTTCTTCTTAAATTGTTTAGAACAAAGGAGCTGCAGGTGAAGGCTCAACGGCAGCAAGTGCACCTGCTGCGAAGGTAACTTTACATTTGGTGATAGTACCAGAATGTCGACTCGTGAATGAAATTATTATTAGTATTGCATTCATTTAATTTGAAGGTACCTATAAATGTTCTTGAAGTTTATTGTCATTTTATTTCTAGAAATGCCTTCGGAAACTATGTGGATTACACTTTAACGGTTTTGAATCTTGCCTATTTTAGAGATTAGGTGGGTATCTAAGCATTTATATTATACAGCTGATATTGGCGTGATAACCTTTAGACCAGTGTCCATTTTGCTATGAGCCTATGAATTATCCCTTTGTTCTTTTCTTTCCAACTATTGTGCTCAATTCTCAGTACAAAAATATATCTATTTTTCTCCCTCAGATTTCTTTGAATATTGTCTTGTGACGGCCAAATGTCTTTCTTATTTGATGATTATATCCAAATAAATGGACATGCCCTATTCTGTTAATTTATGAACAAGTTGCCTTAACTGATACGTTCTTTGAATATTGTCTTTAGAATTTAGATATATTTAAGCTGTCTTGCTTCTCATAGGCCCCACAACCAAGCGTGGCACCCGCGTCAACTCCAGCATCCACACCTCAACCTCCTGCACCAGCGTGAGTTTTGTTTATCTTCTCTTCCATTTCATGCAGTTCTTTATTTTCTTTTTTCGGGTTTGTTTTCTATCATTTTCTTTTTGAGTGTTTCTCTGGGTGTTGGGGGAGCCTAGGTTATTGGACATAGGGAAGGTGATGCCATTCTCTTTCTAGGTGCTTTGATTGCACGCATGTGTGATATCGGACTTGATTTTCCTTTTAATTTTGGTCCTGCATGATTTTGTCTGCTTCTCAGGGCTGCTCCTGCTCCTGCCCCTGCCCCTGCCGTTGCTGCTGCTTCCCCTTCCCCAGCTCCTGCTACTATTCCTGCTCCTGCCAGTGACGTGTGAGCATCTCGATCTGATTTCTTTCAATTAAATCTCTTTTCAGCATAGTTATTTTGTCACACTCAATTGTTTATGTTTATTTTCTGGTGACAGATCGGACGTGTATGGCAGTGCTGCATCAAATCTTGTTGCTGGCTCAAACCTTGAGGCTTCAATCCAACAGATTCTTGACATTGGCGGTGGGACTTGGGACAGAGACACAGTCATTCGAGCCCTTCGTGCTGCTTTCAATAACCCCGAAAGAGCTGTTGAATATTTGTACTCTGTAGGTCTAAAGAAACTTCTATTTCAGCATATACTCTAAACATTTTTAATATTTGTATTAAATTGGTTTTTAATTGTGTTTGACTTCGAATATCAGGGAATACCTGAATCAGCAGTGGCTCCTCCTCCACCTGCCTCTGGAAATGTGCCTGCTGCCGCCAATGTGCCTGGTGCTGCTCAGCCTCAGCAAGCAGCTCAACCAGCAGGTGTACCTTCAACTGGTGGCCCAAATGCAAATCCTCTCAATCTTTTCCCACAGGTTGGTTCTTCCGTATTTTATTTTTATACACTATATAAACAACAAAAAGACCCCTTACAGGTTATTAAGGGCTTCCGTGGAAATAATATTTGTCCAACTCTAGATCGACAGTAGGTTGGATGGGGAGGTACTTGTAGTTCATAAACTCATTAGGGCAGTTAAGTGCAATATTTCATGTAAGAGGGGTACTAACTACTACCTGTAACTTCCATAACTGTTATCCCAGTGGGTACACAATTTATTATTTTTTTTTGAATTTTTGGCTCGTTTTTGTTGAAATATTTGGGCGATGAAATTAAATCAAGATACTCTTGTACAGGGTTTTCCAAGTATGGGTGCAAATGCTGCTGCTGGGGGTGGTGGGGCAAATACCCTTGATTTTCTACGCAACAGTCCGCAGGTAGAATTTTTTTTTTTTTTATTATTATTTTTTTTAATTTCTACATTTCGATTGATTTATTTGTTTTGAAGACATTATGTTTAAATTATTTTTGATTCAGTTTCAAGCATTGAGAACGATGGTGCAAGCCAATCCCCAGATTTTGCAGCCCATGCTTCAGGAGCTAGGAAAGCAAAATCCTCAGTTAGTGAGAATGATTCAAGAACATCAAGCTGATTTTCTTCGCCTTATTAATGAGCCAATTGAAGGAGGAGAAAGGTATTAACTGCGCATTTATGCTTGTATTGGTGGCAATTGTGAATGTCAAGAAACTAATTTATGGTTGTTTTTCTTGATCAGCAACATACTGGAGCAGCTTGCTGGAGCTATGCCACAGAGTATACAGGTTACACCTGAAGAAAACGAAGCCATAGAAAGGGTAAGTTATAAAAATCTGGAGGGAATTTGGTAATGGTGGTTTCTAAGATGAGTGAAAAGAAAAATAATATAAGTAAGATAACTAATAATTCTCTGGACATTTTTCAGCTTCAAGCTATGGGATTTGAGCGAGCCCTTGTATTAGAGGTCTTCTTCGCCTGCAACAAGAATGAGGAACTGGCTGCAAATTACCTCTTAGATCACAGCCATGAGTTTGAAGATTGATTGATGATAGCCTTTCTAAAATATATATTTTTTTGATAATTACATGATGATAGCTAATTAAGATTGAGACATTTTCATAATGTGTTCTCTTTCTAGTTTTCTTTTATTTCCTCAACCTTCTTGTGCGTATATGGCGAACCTTTTAACCTACATGAGATAATGAAAGTGGGCACAACTGTTGTATGAGTTTTAGCACTCTTTATTCTGTTTTTATTTTGGTTTTTGGTTAAATAAGTTTTACTCTATGATGCACGAATACTTCTAAAAATTCTATTATGTCGTGTCATGTCTGATACCGTTTCGGATACCCGTGTCGAACACTTTTATAATATAAAATGTCAAAAAAAATTGTGTCGTCATATTCGTGTTGTGTCTGTGTCGCCGTGTCCGTATTCGTATTTCATAAGTTTTATTGTTGAAATCCAAATTTGTGAATGAAGGAATTGTGTTCGAGGGTCCTCCCAATGGATCTATGCAGTATTTAGTGTCCAAAAAAAATTAGATGAAAAAAAATGATTTTATTTGTGTCCAACATCGGTAGGAACCGACTTATTAATTTAGATTCGTATAGGATCCGATAACTTAAAATTTAAATTATTTAAGGGATAATTACACTTACACCCCCTCGACTTAGGGGTAAATACAGCTAGACTCCCTGTACTATTAGAAATTACAGAGACACTCCCTCAACTATGGCTCTATCTAACACTTAGGTCTTGTTGTTAGTCATTTTCTTATTTTCATGTAGATTCTAATGTTCTATTAACCCGACAATAACTTACTCACTTCGCTCATTTCATGTATACCAAACACTATAATAAAAACGTTATGGATAATTTAGTCATTTCACAACTTTTCGTTAAGTTTTTAAGGTTTTCGTTAGGGTTAGAGGATCTATCTATAATTTCCAATAGTACAGGGGGTGTAGCTGTATTTACCCTAAGTCGAGGGATGTAAGTGTAATTATCCCATTATTTAATTAGAAACTTAATATATTGGTAGTGACTCATCCATGCAAAAGTTCTAACTTCTAAGTTAATAAACTATTTAGAATATAATAATCAATTAACAAAATACTTGGGCCTTGGAGGCTAATCTATCAGTTGGGCTAGCCCAAAAGACAATTTTCAAGACCCAGCACAAAAATCCATACCTAAGATAAACATCACTTAAACTCTCAGAGTCCCTACCCTTCTCGGGACAACAATCTAGCGAACTTTTACTCTCATCAATTTAACTGAACCACGCGCTCAACATAATAGTGTTCTTCACGTGCCAATCACACAGCCGAGATTCTCTTTTTAGCAGTCACGATCCCGTAAGCGCGTCTCATGCTTACATTTTATAAATTTACCAAATAAAATAATTAAATAATTCTTTACTTGCACCGTCGGGTTTTCTGTACTCTTCTTCTTCTTCTTAGTCTTCAATAATCTGTCGCCAATCCAATTTTGCCATCGGCGGAAAGAAGTAAAGAAAAAATTAAAGATGAAAATTTTCGTGAAGACTCTCAAGGGTACTCACTTCGAAATCGAAGTGAAACCTGATGAAACGGTTCGTTTTTAATTATTTATTTTTTGCTTGAACAACAATTCTCCTAATGTTAAATTTTACATATTAATTATTTACCTAAAATTGTCTGGGTCGTTGTTTCTCTTGTCGAATAATTTCCTGGGGGATTTATGTAATTGGATCAGGAGTGGGAGTGTTATGTATCAGTTGGTTGGATTGATGTCAGAATTTAGGGAATTTCATGTCTTCACAAAGTTTTGATCCTTTGTTTAGTTCTGGGACTATGCATACTTTGTTCGCTAAAGTTATGATGCTAAGAATTGTTCTATACTGATTTGATATGTCTCTTCACTGTGCAATTAAGAGTTTGTCAAATTTATGTTGTGCATTGTTAATTATTTATGGGTGTTGAAGATTCCTAGTGATCTTGTATCGAATGACAGAATTTTAACTCTCAAACCTAGTAGCATCGATAATTCTGATAAAAACCAGAATGTTGACTTGTAAATTAGTGTTTCACTAACTGTTGTTACAATGCCATTGTTAAATAAAAAACCGTGTCAAATAGCCTGAGAAATACAATTCCACCTTTTTAGGGTTAGAACTACTATTCAGAGTTGCATAATAAGTATATTTCTTTCCTACTCGTGCGATTAGTATTTCCTCAAACTTGAGTTTGAGAAGACAGTATATTTGTGTGACTGACGTGTTTTAAGTTTTTCTACCTCGAGTGTACGAACACATCAAAAACGCATATGATGATACGTTTAAAATCTCCCTCTTCTATTTTGTACATAAAATTTTATTTGGCCTTGAATTATGGAAATTTCGGTTGGTTTCAATTATTTATTTTGTTTGGCAGGTGGCTGATGTGAAGAAAACCATAGAAACTAAGCAGGGATCGGATACTTATCCTGCTGGACAACAAATGCTCATCCATCAAGGAAAAGTTCTTAAAGATGGCACCACATTGGAAGAAAATAAAGTTGCTGAGAATAGTTTTGTCGTTATTATGTTGACTAAGGTAAAATTTAGATCTATTTCAATTGCTGAATCAATAAGCATAAATACATTTATGTATCCTCGGACTTGGATATGTAAAAACTACTGCTGGTTTCTTCTTTTCATATGAATAAAACTGAAAATGTGGTGTATTTATTAAGTTGTTCATAAAAATGTTGTAGAACAAGGGATCTGCAGGTGAAGGCTCGACAACATCGAGTGCCCCTGCTGTTAAGGTAATACTGAATTTGTTCTAGCCATGATTTTCGAATGTTCCCATTGGCCATGATTTATTGTACAATGAAATGTGCGTCTTTTTTTTTTCTTTTTCTATCATTCTTCTTGTGAGTGATTCATATCTTTATAGAATAGGTGGCTATACTTTTGGTGATTTTATCAGAATCACGACTTGTGAATTAATTTGTTATTTGTATGAACAATCTTTTCTTTCTCTCTTACTGACTATTGCGCTCAATTCCTTCATTTTTGCCTTAAGATTTCTTTGATTGCTCTCTTATTTGACTGCAAGATCTCCTTTTTTGTTAGATTCTGTTATACAGAATAAATGGAAATTTTCTATTCTGATAATTTGTGCTTAAGTTTCCTAGACTGTCACGAATTCAAAATTTAGGTATATTTAAACTTGTATTCCTTCTTATAGGCCCCACAAACAAGCGCTGCACCCATATCATCTCCCGCATCCACAACTCCTCAACCTCCTGCACCAGCGTAAGTTTTCTTTATCTGCCTTCTTCTGATATTACTCATCGGTTCTTTGTTTTTCAATATTTTCCGTTTCTATTTTGCCCTGCATGATTTTTTCTCCATCTCAGGGCTGCCCCTGCTCCTGCTCCTGCTCCTGCTCCCGCCCCTGCTGCAGCTGCTCCTACCAGTGATGTGTGAGCATCTTGAACTAATTTCTTTCAAATAAATCTCTAATCTGCCCGGTTATTTTGAAACACTCGATTGTTGATGTTTATTTTCTGGTGGCAGTTCGGATGTTTATGGCAGTGCTGCATCTAATCTAGTTGCTGGTTCAAATCTTGAGGGATCCATCCAGCAGATTCTGGACATTGGTGGTGGGACTTGGGACAGAGACACAGTTATTCGAGCCCTTCGTGCTGCTTTCAATAATCCTGAAAGAGCTGTTGAATATTTATACTCTGTAAGTTTATCATCACTTCTATTTTATCATATACAGAAAACTTTTTTAGTATTTACAATGAAGTGGTATTTTAATTCTGTTTGATTATGTTTATATCAGGGAATACCTGAATCAGCAGTAGCTCTGCCTCCACCTGCCTCTGGAACCGAGCCTACTGGCCAGTCTGCTGCTGCCGGTCAGCCTCAGCCAGCAGCTGTACCTTCAACTGGTGGCCCAAATGCAAATCCGCTCAATCTTTTCCCACAGGTTGGTTGCTTCCTTCTTTGTTTTTATTACCTATAAATTATTATGCAATGATAATTTATTATTTAACTAATAATAGAACATAAAATTTATTTACTGTAGTTAACTAAAGTTATTTGTATTTATTTGATTTATATAAATAAAAAAGTCAGTTACGAAGGGCTTATGGGAATAAAAATTTGAGCAAATCTAGATCAAGTGTAAATAGGAAGTTAATTGTAAAATTGGGCGGATCAGGTTTGGATTTGGAAGTAATTGTGATTTATAAATTCGCAAGGGCAGTTAACTGTGATATTTCATCTAAGACGGGTATAACTTGTAATTCCCGTTACTCCCAGTGGGTAGAAATGTGAATATTCTTGTTTAATTCTTCTGATCTTCGTTGAAATATAAGGGTGATGAAATTAAATTATGATACTCTTGTACAGGGTTTTCCAGGTGTGGGCGCAAATGCTGCTGGGGGTGGTGGTGCTAATACCCTAGATTTTCTACGTAACAGTCCGCAGGTAGAATTCTTTTTTGGGGTTTAAATTTTTATTTATTTATATACTTTTAAAACATTATGTTTTCTATATTTTGCTTCAGTTTCAAGCATTGAGAGCAATGGTGCAAGCCAACCCACAGATTTTACAACCCATGCTTCAGGAGTTAGGAAAGCAAAATCCTCAATTAGTGAGGATGATTCAAGAACACCAAGCTGATTTTCTTCGCCTTATTAATGAGCCTATTGAAGGAGGAGAAAGGTATTAATTTTTTATTTATGCTTGTATTGGTAGCACGTGAATATTCAGGGACTAAGTTGTGGATGTTTTTCTTGATGGTGTATCAGCAACATTCTGGAGCAGCTTGCAGGAGCCATGCCACAGACTGTACAGGTTACCCCCGAGGAAAATGAAGCTATAGAAAGGGTAAGTTATTCCCAACAGATATTCCCCTCCCTCCTCCCTCCCTCATGATTATTGTACATAGTAAACTTGTTATACACTAATTTTAGCGACGTTTTTGATAGCTAAAAGAGGATATTTGAAAATCTGATACTCACAGGGAATGTTTGTGTAATTACAATAGTTCTAGGGGAGGTTAATGTAATTGATCGACCCTTTTTAATTCTGATCACCTTTTTCAGCTTCAAGCTATGGGATTTGATAGAGCACTTGTACTGGAAGTGTTCTTTGCCTGCAACAAGAACGAGGAACTGGCTGCAAACTACCTCTTAGATCACAGCCATGAGTTTGAAGACTGATGATAGAGATTTATGTTCGGACACATTTCATATTTTCCTGCTTTAATATGTTATCTTGCTTTTATTTCTTCAACCTTGTGCGTATATGGGGAACCTTTAACTTATATTAGTTCATAGAATGAAGACATCATCGTGTTAAGTGAAAGAAAATGTAATTATCGTGTCGCGTCTGTATCTGTGTAAAACTTCTTTTTTAGCATTATAGATGAGGTTGAAAGTCATTTCTGTCAGTGCTGCTCAATGAGGGTTTCCTTATTTTGAGAATCAGGCTTCCTTATTTGCTTTGCTTTGATGAATGATCCACTTCTTTGTTATTTTTGTTCAAAGGCTTCTAAACTTTTAATGGCACGCAACAAATTATGGCTCGTCCTGCCGATACCGTATAATTTTGAAGGAAATTTAGGTTAAATTCGTATAGTGATGAATAACTAAGTTATGTTAAAGAAAGAAGGAAATTTCACGAGAAAGTAATGAATGTGGAAAAAAATAAGAGAAGTATTTTTGTTCCTCTAAATAGATTTTCACTCACAAAAATAATCTAGAAAATTAGGTCCTTTAATCTAAAAATAATCTAGAAAAATTAGGTCCTTTAATCTAAAAGTTAAAAGTTGAAACTTGAAACTTAGGGTTTAGGGTCAAACACTTTTAAAGTGTTGAAAACAGTGGATTAAGCAATTATCGTTTTTTATTAGGTCAATCACTGGCTCACTGCCCTCTTTCTCCCTATTATCCTCTCTCGCATTATTCAAAAGATTTACTCTATAATATTTTTTTAACCTCGCATTGCATATCATTTTAAAATTAAATCTGTTGCTTATCATTAATCTTATAAACACTAGAAGGATTAATTAATTCACATCAAATTCTAATAAATATTTATAATTCTGGAGTATCATAAAAATGTGTATATATATATTCTTTTGGTGTTAATTACAGGTTCAAGAAATACTACATTGATGGTCCTTAATCAAGTTCGGGATTTAGTCACAATTTAATGCTCTTCACCCCTCCCAGCGAGTGTGTTTAGTGGGGATCGAACTTGTTGCTCTTCCCACAAACTCAGCCTGTATTGCCAACTGAGCCACGTATATACATATAATTACATTTTATCTTATTTTTATTTTGCACACACACGGAAACTTCACCGCCGATACATATGAGGTCGCAAAGTGCTTTTCTTGACCAAATAAGTTGTTTGTGCAGAAGAGATGAGATTTCTGAATGTGGATATATCCTTTTCGTGACGGTATAAGTCCCTTTTGAAGGTATTGAGAACAGAGGAAATAATGAATTATGAAGGGACATAGATTTGTTCTTTCACGGGTTAAGTTGAGAAAAGAGATGAGTCTGTTGTGGGATCTGTTTTCTTATTCGATGAAAGTAGCTTTTTGAAAGAACAAAGAAAAGAAACCCAGAAATATACGTGAACCTAAATCAAGTTTGGACATTGCCTACTTTCTTCTGCTATGTTAGGATAATTGCATGAAAATTGCTATTTTCTCTGTGATTTTTTGAAATGTGTTGCTTGTACATATATGATTGATCTAATATCTGCATCGCACTATTGGTGACTAAGGCGTACCATGCATTTAGTTGTATATTTTCTTAAATAAATATGCCCTTCACTAGTAGTCACCACTTGGAATTCCTCATATTTCTCCACAGATTGTCCGTTTTTTATATTATAGCGTAACCGTTAGTCAGTTCCGTTAATTTTCTGGTATCGTTGTGTTCGTCCAAATGAATTTGGACTATGAATTTGTCTGATTCGGTGAAGAAATAGAAAATTTGAACTATACGCACAATTGAAGAAAAATTATACGCTCAATTAAATAAAAATTTCTTAAGCTTGTAACTTTCTCGTTTCTTCACCGTATCAGACAAATTTATAGTCCAAATTCATTTGTCGATGAAACAAACACAACGGTATCAAAAAATTAACGGAATTGACTAACGATTGACCGGCCAAGAGACTAGGATATAAAAAACGAAACAAGAGGGACCTATATTTAAATATGACCATCTGTGGGACCTTATGTAATTTTTCTTTCACTTTACTGCAAGAAATTTTCTGAAACTACACAATATGAAGTCAAATATTTCAAGTAACAAGCTTATTTTAAGAAAACTTTTGCATTAAAAGAAAAAGGTTAGTGAATTTTCATAATTTCGGAAAACAGAAAAACTAAATAGTAATTAACTCAAACTTCCGAAATAATAAATGCAATTCAACCTTTTCTTCTTTTCCTTGATAAGGTGCAATGAGATGGGAACTAAAAGGCGATTGGGAGTGAGTTCATATTATTTCCCTCTCAAGAGAAGAGTGTACCGGGTAACAGTCTCACATGGGATAATTACTAAATTACTATCTATTCTATAATATTTGAGTAGTTCTCACCTCATTAGCTAGTTTTCGTGGTGAGTTAGACCCAATCATCTTACCTAACATAGAATCAGAACATATTGTATCCTTCATTAAAGTTTCAAGCTCTAAATTAATTCCAGATTATTCGAGCCTAAGCGTAAGGAACAGATTATTTAGGCATGGGTATGAATGACAGGTGTAACTGTTCCACATCAAACAATTATTAAACACTTTTGTAGTGAGTAAAAAACGACGACTTCCATATCCATATCAACCAAACTTAGTGGTGTGGAGATCATTCTAAATAAAGGACCACTTGGTCAAAATCAGTCACCCTCTTAGGCCTTAGCCCACCCCACTAGGTTTTGTTAATCAAATTTGTAAACAAAAACTTCATCTTATTGGAGGAGAAATTAATCGGTGTTCAATTGTGACCAGAAAGTGATGATCGATTGAATTGTGATCACAAATGAGCAGTGAACGAATTGTTCTCTACTGCAACGTACAAAAGCTGGATTATTTGCGGTGCATGAGCTAAATAATGCATGTGGGATTGAATTCGATATATCGGACATTTTAAACATATATAATTTGTTTATTCTAACAATATAATTTGTGTCACCTCTGACATCAGATACCACTATGAATGTTGAAATAAAACAGGTATTCAATTAGGCAAAATCTGCAAATTAATTAAAATGGTGTTTGGTAAGTGAGGATTAAAAAAACTATATCTTGTCTATCCTTATCTTTATCACAGCCCCATATTTTCATGAACGGTGACAATTATTTGAGAGGGTGGATTTTACCAGAAAATCGGAAGTGGGTGTGTTGCATTTTCATTTTCATGCCTCTTTTCAATCAACATTAAAAGAACAATCTTAAAATAGAATATATAATAACTTGGGATGAAATTAAAGAATCTAATAAGTTAATGTAAAGTTATGACCAAAAGTTATATTCGAAAGCTAAAGTTATTGTTGATCATCTTCAAAAATAAAGTTTAGCATATTATTAAAATATTGCAAATTCTCACTTTTCATTTCAAACTTTGGGTTTGAAAACAGATATGAGTTTGTGGTAGTTACGAAACTTAATTGCTACATTAATGTATGGTCAAGGAATGATTAGAATTTAAGACAAACTCAAACAGTCAATAGCTTCTAGAAAGTATGGGCACTAATTACTAAAACCTCTTAATCAAAATCCAGAAACATCCATTAAGTATGGAATCGAAAATACATTTTTAGTCCTGTAACTATTCACTTTTCCGGTTTTTGGTCCTAAGATTTTTGAATTTGTAAATTTAGTCTTATATGATCAAGTAAATGTAGTCTTATATGTTCTAAAATCAAGCAATTTTGGTCCTCCACATTCAGGCGACCATCTACGGTTCCGACAAGTTGAGGACCAAAATTGTTGATTTTAGAACATATATGACTAAATTTGCTTGATTTAGAACATATATGACTAAATTTGCAAATTCAAAAATCTTAGGACAAAAAACTGAAAAAGTGGATTGTTACAGGACTAAAAATGTAATTAGTTCTCGAACCTGAGTCTGAGTTAATATGAGTTTGGCCCAAGAAAAAAGGGAAAAAATCAAACTCTGAGTTCAAGCCTATATGATGATATTATGGTAAAATTCTTCTAGATCTAAGATCATCATGATAAATGGATGCTTTTAGTTTGGGTACTCTTTATATCTAAAGTAATTATGTGGAGTTTATAATTAAAATACAATAAATTTTAAAGAAATCTGAAAAATGGATCTGATAATATCTTAATAATTATGAATAGGAATTCATGGTAATTGAAGATTTACATGAGATCATTGTGCATAAATTCATCATTTCTTATTTGTGACTTGTAGAGAGTATTATACTATTAGGGGAGAATTTTTTTTTTGCATCCTCTAGTATCACATGTTTTACAGGACGCAATTTAGCAGAAAAAATAAATTATGAGACAAACTATAAAACACGTGATAGTACATAAAGTAAAAAACAAAATCACCTTCTTTCCCAAAAAAAATTAAAATAATTACACTTACATCTGTCGATTTACGGATAAATATAACAATACCTTATCTTCTATCGACTATTGAAAATTATATAGACTATCACTCAACTATGGTTCCGTCTAAAATTTCATGCCAATTATATGTGGAAAAGAAAGTATATTAGTGTCAAGATCATGAGTATCTATCAAGACAATTACAGCGCCACTATAAATTATTATTGGCTCATAATCTCTGCTTGCATATGGGACCGATCTAGCTAATTTAAGAGACCAGGTAAAATCCATCCCTTTTCCTTGGGTTGTAAAGTTAGTCGTGCCACAAAAACATCTTCTGTAACAAGAAAAAAATAAATTAAATACATCTTTAATTTGTAACTGAATATACGAGTAATTATGTTCTCTAATGTACGAACATAAATCCGGGAATACAGATACGATACAAAACGACATAAATTTTTCAATATTTCAAAGTGGTGTCAGACAAAATACGATATGCACAGTAAATATTTCGTGCATCATAGTATATATTTTTCTGCCACGTGCATATATATATATATATATATACCTTTGGCAAGCTTTCACTCAGTGCGCACTGCGCAGCACTCTCAAACAGTACACTTGGAACAACTCTTATCTGGTCGGCGTTTGAATGATTTTTAACTTTATTTGATTCTTATTTTTTTTTTAATTTTTTTTTTTTAAAATATATGCACTCGACCCTTGTCATTACAAGAAATCGAATCCAGACCTCCACACTGTAGTAATTAGTAATATTTGGTGGTTATTGGACCAAATCCCAATAGTTTATTTGATTCTTATTTATGATTGGTGCGGTCTTAAATGATTAATCATTTCTACATATTATTACTTCTAGTCTTCAATCCAAATAATTTAAAATTTATAAATATACTCATGTCATGAGATTTTGTCTAAAACGTAAATATATTCTGTTAAATAATATTTATTATGTTCGTTAACTAGTTAGATGTATTTCGTGGATATTCATTTTTTAAAATCTGGTTTTTTTTTTCTTTTTAACATAAAAGTTAGACACATAACATTAAAATATTATTTTTCATTATGATTTTTTATGGTAGTTAGAGTTGAAGGTAATTTTTTTGTAACTTATTTATAAAATTATTACATTTTCAATATGTTCCCGAACTTATAAAATTATGTTCTCGCTTTTATATCAAATTATGTAATTGTTGATTTACATTATTAATAAATTTCATTATTTCTTTAAAAAAAATGTTACCGAACTTATAATTGTCGATGATGCAATATAGAGTGAATAAATGACAAAAGTAATTTATATGTATTCAAATAAATGATCTGCAGCTTGAAATTCAATTCAATCATGAAATTAAATGATTTGATGATCAAGTCACGCTTGAAAGCAACTTCCAATTTCTCTTTCGATTTGGTATTCTGATATATAAAACCTAAATACGTAACTAGCCTATTTCTAGTAATATCATATCTTGCTGTAACTAAAATGGACTCCGGTATGGTTGTCTCGTCGACATTTAAAAAAAAATACATGCACACAATTTGATCATTGTCATTGCAAGTAATCGAACCCAAACCTTCAGACTGGAGTAATATCTGGTGGCCATTGGGTCCAACCCCAATAGTTTACAAAAATATTAGTTGTCATAATAAGATACCAACTTTTTCACAAATGTATTTTTAATGTTTTTATATTATTTTTTATTTAATTAATATATATGTTACGTAATCTTTAAAAATTCTTAACACTAAATCCACTAATTATCTAAATGAATTGGAAAAATATATAATTTAAAAAAAATAAAAATGAAAGAAATCCTAGGCTAGGCTAGCAGCCATATATATATATATGCAAATGAAGTGACTGAACTTTCAGAAACTCCACAGCTGTCCTCTTTTCATTCACATACAATTCTTTTGTTTTTGCAGTATGTTGTCTGAATTAATATTAATGTAGTTCTGGTTGTTACTAATATTCTTTGACAAACGTATTTTAATTGTATTTTTAACGAAAATTATATCTCATTAAAAGTTTACTAAATGAAAACTCTGTTAAAATACGTACTATTAGTAATAACACTCACATAGCCTTTGTCTACTCACCCAAATATATCTTAAAGTTTGAAAAATTATAAAAACATATCCTATTAAAGAATTTATATTACATCCATTTGTTGTTGGTCAGATTGCTCGGATAATGGATATCCACTTCGATAAAGTCTTATTTTATTTATATTTATTAACAGAAAATCATAAACACAACGTGAAATTACTCATATCTCTAAATCCTTCAAAATTTATATAAAATCATAATACAAATATATTTATAATTTTAAAACTTCATTTATTTCTCTTTAAAAAATAATACTAACTAGTACTCTTTATACTTTAAAAACCTCCCTTTTCTCTTCCTAAAATATAATTTCTATCTACAACATTATAACTGCCATGCCAAAAGTATCTTTATAATTAACGTTAATATATAGTAGCTAGCAAAATCAGATTTACCAACTACTACATATAAAATACACATATACACACACATGCGTGTGTGTGTGTGTGTGCTTGCTGCCTATATATACTTTGGTTTCAAGTCCATTTGTTGCTATCAGACCGCAAAATCTAACATCAGAAAGATGGCAATGGTGAAGCAGAAAACTCGAAATGTTGAAAAGAAGCAGGGTGGCATCATCACCATGCCATTCATCTTTGGTAAGCTTATTTATCAATAACAGTACATCACTAAATTTCTTTCAAGAATCACATTATAAATACATTCTCGACTTAACTTAACATTCGCATCTACAGTTCTACTGCTTAATTATTCCTTCCTTTTATAAACAGTGTAAACACTAGAGGGGGCTAATTGTAATTATTTGATTGTGCAGCAAATGAAATCTGTGAGAAATTGGCTGTGGTTGGTTTTGGTACAAATATGATCAGCTATTTAACAACTCAACTGCATCTCCCACTCACTGAAGCAGCCAATACACTTACCAATTTTGGAGGGACTTCAGCAATGACACCAATATTAGGTGCATTTTTTGCAGATGCTTTTGCTGGAAGATTTTGGACAATAACAGTTGCTTCAATCATATACCAAATAGTTAAGTTCTTTCCAATTTAATTATAACTCAAATCTAAATATAAGTAATTCAGTTTTCACCATGAAAACATGCAGAGAAGTTTCATTTCATTTCATGGCATTTTCGTCCCATTAGTCAGAATATCAAAAAAAGTATCCAATGAGTAGTTTTAAAATTACAGAAAACACCACCATCGCTCGAGTTCCATTAACGGCTATACTTTCAATCCAAACAATATTACATTTAATATTTGACTATACAACAAAATACACCTAATTCAGTACTGTATAGAAAGAACCAATGACCTAATTCGGTGTATAGTATCATCAACGACAACCCACCGTAGAAAAAATATGTCACAGTAAACCCAGGGTAAAAATAGAATTTCAAGTAGAAATTTTGCTGACATCAACCAAAAGTTGATGGAATCCTAAGATACTGGATTTTTTCTATAATTTCTAAGCCTGCTTGTTCATACAGAAAATTACTGCACCTCAAGGTTATACTTTTAATATTTAATTCTCGTTCCCTCCTAAAAAAACCATATCTTTTTCCCTGGATATATATCTAATATTATATGGACCAAATTAGATGAGATTCTTCCCAACCATTACAAATCTCTAATACATTTAACTTCTAATTCTTAACAGGGTATGATCAGCTTAACACTATCAGCAGTTCTTCCCAATTTAAGGCCTCCACCATGCAAAACTCCTGATTCATGCCAAAAAGCCGATTCGGGGCAGCTCGCAATCCTCTACATCTCACTCTTACTAACAGCTCTAGGCTCGGGAGGTATTCGCCCCTGTGTCGTCTCGTTCGGGGCCGACCAATTTGATGAAAATGACCCTAAACAAAAGACCGCAACATGGAAATTCTTCAACTGGTATTATTTCTGCATGGGAGCATCAATCTTGGTGGCAACAACAGTAATTGTTTATGTTCAGGACAATGTTGGATGGGGTTGGGGTCTAGGTATTCCGACGGCTGCCATGTTTTTGTCAATTGTCGCATTTATATTTGGGTACCCTTTGTATCGGAAACTGGACCCCGCCGGCAGCCCGTTTACGAGGCTGATGCAGGTTTTGGTGTCGGCATATAGGAAGAGGAAGGCGGAGATGGTGTCGGATTATACGATGTTGTATGAAAATGAGGATCTTGATGCTGCTATTTCTCTTGGTGGGATGCTTGTGCATACAAATAGCATGAAGTGAGTTTTATACCTATCTATTCTATTGTCTATGTGTGGTTGTTTAGTTTTTCAGTTTATCGATGTGGGATATGCATGCATGCATGTTGCAATCACTTGAATACTTTGTTATATTGAATAGTATGATTAGAAATATGAGAGAAAGCTAAAGGGGCACTTAGGAAACTATTTAGTCTATTTTAATTTAGATGATTATGATATACTTTCACTTAATGTTATAGTAATTAAGTTAGCATATTTAAAAATAATTCAAGGCGCTTCAAAAATAATTGTAATATAATAAATCATGATATTTTCATTTAAAATCATTGAGTTGTTTTTAGTTGTTTCAGAATCTATGATACTTAAAATTCATTTATATATTGCCTTATAATGGAAATTTCAACCTCCATCTTGTCAGTTTTGAAGCCCACTTTTTGAAACTACTAATCTAATCCTTATAGCCTTAATTCAAACTCTCATCGTGTTTCTTGATTCACTTCAAGAACTTCTTGAGAAATGATCAAATGCAATCAAAGATCATATGATCCGAAAAAATCTAATTCCATTTCATCAAAAATCACAGGTTTCTAGACAAGGCAGCAATCGTAACAGAGGACGACAACCCCAAGGCCCCAAACCCATGGAAGCTCGCCACCGTCCACCGCGTCGAGGAACTGAAATCCCTAATCAGAATGGGCCCAATCTGGGCCGCCGGAATCCTCCTCATCACCGCCTCCGCCCAACAGAACACCTTCTCACTCCAGCAAGCCAAATCAATGGACAGACACCTCACGAAATCCTTCCAAATCCCCGCCGCATCAATGTCCGTCTTCACGCAAACATCAATGCTCTCCACAATCGTCTTTTACGACCGTGTCTTCGTTCCCGTAGCCCGCAAATTCACAGGCAAGGAGCGGGGCATCACGTTCCTCACGCGAATGGGGATCGGCTTCGCGATTTCGCTTCTGGCCACGTTCGCCGCCGGATTCATCGAGATCCGCCGCAAAAACGCCGCGGCGGCTCACGGCCTGATGGATAGGCCGGAGGTGGTAGTTCCGATCCCGGTGTTTTGGCTGATGCCGCAGTACTGCCTCCACGGCATAGCGGAGGCGTTCATGTCTATCGGACATCTGGAGTTCTTCTACGACCAGGCGCCGGAGAGTATGAGGAGCACGGCAACGGCGCTGTTCTGGCTGTCGATTTCTGCCGGTAGCTACACGAGCACACTTCTGGTTACGCTTGTGCACAAGTATACCGCGAGGTCTGATGGGTCGAATTGGTTGCCGGATAATAATCTGAATCGGGGGAAATTGGAGTATTTCTACTGGTTGATCACGTTGCTGCAGCTTGTGAACTTGGTTTATTATGTGATCTGCGCCAAATTCTACACGCTGAAACCGATTCAGATTCATCAAGCACCAAGTGATGAGAGAGAACGCAGTAATGAAGATGGTGTTGAGCTAGCAAATCGTGTTTAGGGGAAAAGCTTTGCGTTTTTAAGGAGTTTTTAGTTGGCGGGATTAAGAGTATTTTATCAGGCTCTGATATTATAAAAAGGGTTTATATATTTTCTAAATTATATATAAGTATTTGTAAATTACGTTGGTAGATTTATAATTATTACATCTGCGTTTATAATTTCTGCTGAATGATCAATGATTATTTAGTGGGTTTAAATATAACAATATATTAAATGGATAATTACACTTACACTTCTCGACTTAGGGGTAAATACAACGATATTCTCTCAATTATTGGAAATTATAGATAGATACTCTAATCCACCTAAAAAACTTAACTAAAAATTATAAAATGACTAAATTACCCACAATATTTTTGTTAAAGTGTTTGCTATACGTAAAATAAACGAAATAATTAAGTTGTTGTCCCTTTAATAAAACATTATCATCTACTTGGAAACAAGAAAATGACTAATGATGGGACCTAAGTACCATAGCCAACGAGATGTCTCTATAATTTCCAATAGTAGATGAGATCTTGTTATATTTTTCCCTAAATCGAGGGTGTAAATGTAATATTTATCCCATCATTAAAATCATATTATACAAAGTGGTTCATGATCACTAATAGTTCTTTTGTTTTAAATAATAGTTATGGGCTTTTGGTTACAGTTTTAGAGTTTGTATTATTTTATGGGCTTTTTGTTCGATTTCTAAAGGCTTCGAATTTGTTATCCATGGAAAAGTGAGGTAGACCGTAGATGCCTTGGATTGGGTCAAACTTTGAATTGCGAGGTTGACGTTGAATAGACTTTAGACAAGTCTTTCTTGAAGTCTCAACATTAAATAATGTTGAACCTAACTAACAATCACATATCACCGCCTAGTTCCGTTCCTTATTAAGGTGGGAAAGAGCCACTTGTTGGAATCAATGTGAATCTTCGTCTCAAAACTTCCAAAGTTTCAAATATGATCAGCATCGTTTATGTGTCAAATTAAACAACTACTTATGAATTCTCTAACAACTTGTAATATTTGATTTTGTTTTGTATAATGTATAGTCAATTCTTATCATTTTATTTTTAAAATCTAATACTTGTCTTTTTTAAGTGGGATTTGAAATCTAATTCTTAGGTCAATTTTAAAATGGACAACACACAAGTTTCCTCAAGTTCAACACCGAGTAAAAGGATAATAACAAAAATTAACATAAAGTTTAGTGGTAGTTCGAAATTTGAGGTTATTTAATTTCTCGATAATTGAAAATAATTACCAATTAGAATCTAGCTATGGTGATGGTGTTCTATATTTCGGGCCTAACCCGATAGCGATTTAAGTTAAATAACTCATCTTAATGGACCAAGGTCTAATATTAATAGTAATATTAGTAAAGTAAGAACTCTTTTATTTCAATTAGAATCCTGATGAAACTCTAATTGGATCATACTGGATTGTGCGTAATAGGATTAGGTTACCATATATAAAAAGTGCTGACCCTCATAAAATTAAGGGGATATGGCGGTAATTTTTATGTTATATAAGTAAACTGAGAAAACGTGAAAAAGAGAAAAGGTCCGTCAAAGGATTCGAATCGCTAGCTGGTAACTACTTATATTTTTGGTTGTAGATGTAGCCTATGTTAAGTAAAACTGCTCCACGTACAATAATTATTCGCTTTTTCTCTCGTATAAAACCCTTGGCATTCCCACCTTAGCAGAAATTACATCAAAACTCCGGTTCAATTTCACAGAAATCGCAACGTTTCGGAAAGAAGAAAAAATTATGGTTCTCAAATTTCACTCCATTTTTTCACGAACGGAAAAATCATGCAAGTAAGTTTATGCTTTACTCGATTCTTTTTCTCTGGTTTCGTGATCTGAAACTTCAGTTTCGTATTTTCGGTGTTTGATGGAAGAATAGTATGATTTATTGATAACATGTTGAATGATTTTGCAGGAGCGAGAATTCTGTTACGATCTCAAAAAATTCGAGGGGTGAGGATGTTGCGTATGAGAATGCTGAGACTGAGTTGAAGCCTTTGTCGGCCGTGGCGGACGCGTTTGAAGATCTCTCTGCGGTTGTGAGGACCAAGGGTTTTCGTGATCTGGATTTGAAGACGTTTTGTGAAGCGTGTTCGCTTGTCTCGATTCTCTTCGGTTGTTTAGGAATCGCTTTTAAATTTGCTGAAATGGAGTATGTTTCCAAGGTTAGTTGATTTTTTTTTCTCTGATTTTTTCCTAATTCGTTGGACCGTGTGGTTATATTGGTATGCATTTGGGTATATTATGGTGTTTTTGTGAAATTCACGAGTGTTTGTGTGTGTTTCATCGTGAGAGAAAATTACAAGTATGATTTGTTGTAGTTATTGTTGCAGTGACAACATTAATTAGAACATACTGTATTGGATTCACTAGTATGCTTCAGGACTGCTGTAACTCAAATTTAAACTCTTGCTGAAGTTTCATAATTTTCTTAAATCAGAGTTTTCTAATCTATGCATCACCATTGTGGACCATTGTGAACTCTTAATGTAAACATTTTTAGTATATATATGGGGCACACGATCTTTTAAAGTGTATGTATTATATGGTTGATTTAATTTGTCAACTAGAGGAGTTTTATTACTAAAATTGTGCAATTAGCTTCTCTGGTATTTCTTGTTTTTACGGTCGGAGATTTTCCAATTTTCATTTATGATAGAACAATATGGTTATTGAGAGGAATTGCAGATGAAATTTATTTTTATTCGTTTCCTAGTCCCACACCAATTATGTGTTTCATGAGAGATAAGCATCCGTGTAACATTAACATGTAACAATTCGAAATATTGTGTATTTGCAATAATTTGTTAGCGCTTTCAATTCTTATCCTTTTAACCCTTCCCCCTCTTATTAATTTTACTAGGATTGTATGCTAATCTGATATATTTCAGGTGAGTAATCTCTCGGAAGCCTCAAAAAGCTATGGGACATTGAAAAATGTACTCGATTTTGATGCACAAAATGAGACAGTGAGAACTCCAGGAAGTCTTTCACGTAATTTGCGCAGAGTTAGGCAGGGTCTTGATCTCATCAGAGCTCTATTCCAGAACTTTTTGTCAACAGAGTACGTTTCCTTCTATTTTTCTTGGATTTTCAGCAGTATAACTTAAGCAGGTCTTGCAAACTCTTCTGCTTTTGGAGGAGTTAACGTAGAAGTTAAATTGTAAAAAGTTGGAGTAATAAAAGTGATGAATCTTTGGGGAAAAAAGCTGAGAAGTATAAGCAGTTGAGTGTGTGTGGTAAAGAAGTTGAGAAGCACTGTTATTAGACTACACAAACTTTCATTTAGTTATGAAAACAACCTAGAAGCTAGAAGCTGAAACTAAAAGTTGCCCTTTGGTTCTTCTAGCTTGTAGCTCAACCTAAGCAGAAGATGGTTTTCCGGAACTCCCGAAGTGCTGAATAAAAAGCCAAAGCCACGAAAGTGCTTTTTTAAGAATTTGCAAACACCCTCTTAGTGATGCATGGTTCTGTTTCTGGATTTGCTAATAATTGGATGCATTTTCTCAGTCTTTCCTCTGTTTCTCTCTGCCCCATGACATTCAGGAGTTTGGTGCATGTTTTACAGATTCCCAAATACTTATCCATTTTTTGATGCATATACTCAAATTCTTGTTTTTATTTGTTGGTGATATTTATATTAAGAATGCTTTTTTTTGCAGGGATTGCTGTTTGAGAGAATCTGCCACAACAGCTTATACAAAAACATGTGCCCCTTATCACACATGGGCAGTGAGGACTGCTGCTTATGCCGGTATGTATGCTCTGCCAACGAGGGACCAACTGCTTTTGAGGCTAAATGAAACCAGTAAGTTGGAATTTTGTGAAAAGTATATAAAATGATTTCCTGTAATTTTCATTTTTTGTTAAGAAACTCTGCCTAATGTTCTTTGTTCTGTTACTTAATTTTACAGCTGAGTCAGCTGAGAGAGAAATGATTAGGTACATCAATGCTTCCCTTCCAGTCATCGAGTACGTTGATAGGTTGTACAGTTCAAGAAACATTAGCTTAGATTGGTGAGCATTATTTCATATGGAGGGCATTAACGTCTTCTCCTTCCTATGAGCTTTTGAGGCACTAGTAGAGGGATAAATATATTTACATTAGAAATATATACGAATGCTTGTGCCTGGTAGTTGCCAAGCTTCCAATAATTCCTAGCAATAACAGCTTTTTTAGAATTACCGCCACTAATATTCATGTATTTAGATCGAATGGCGCATGTATATTAACTGGTACGCCAGGTAAAATCAAAATCTGAAGAAATGGAGAGATTTTTGTGTGATGATACACACATATTATAGATCAAGCTTCAGTCTTATGTCTTGTTTGGAGATTTTTTTGTGTGATTTTTTTTTTTCGTAAGGTCAATTTAGATGATCTTTCATCCTCTTCCAAACAAACCTTAAGAAAGAACATCTAAAAAAAATTTAAGTTTTGATTCCCTTTCTGTCAACATTTTCAATGTTCCATTCTATAAACTCTTGAGAAAGAGAAAAGAATCACATGTAAGTGATAACAAAACTTGCTAGAAAAAATCAAACATCATAGGATACAAGCCTTAATTGGTGGTTCCATGTTCATCTACATCGTCAAGCTCTCTGGGTTTTCGATGATCTTTGAGAAGGTTTGAAGGAATGCTGCCAAGTCAGCGCCATAAATGATTCGGTGATCAGCTGTCACATTAACCTGAAATCATGTTTTTGCAAACCATTTAGTTCTCGTGTCGATATTTAGCTAAGCACATAATTCTTTACACAGAAATTGTAATATCATGACAAAAGAAAAAAGAAAGTAGTATCAGCACAGATTCTCATTTCAATTCTAAAAGGGCTATTTCAGATTAGAACATCTCCATTTAGTGTCCCTAACAGAATGGTTTTATCAAACTCTATTCATTCAACCTAGCATAAAATCAGCACAAAATTTAGGATGAGATAAACTTACCAGCATCTTGTTTTTCACACTGAAAAATCCATCTTTGTCAGCAATAACAGTAGGCTTGGATGCTCCAACAGCCATAATAGCCCCCTGATCAAAATAGCAGTATAGTTTTTTAGCAAAGAATATAATTTTTTAACACAAACTAACAAAATGTTGGATTTCACTCCACACCTGGCCCGGAGGAAGAATAGCATCAAATCTATCCACTCCAAACATGCCTAAATTAGATAATGTGAATGTCCCTACACAACGGAGAAACATATAAATTAGCAGTCTTAAACCTAAAAAAACTGCATCCCATTTATTCCTGAAAATAGAAACAATTCTCAGTGTTTAAGTGTACCTGAATTGTATTCCTGGGGCTGAAGTTGCTTAGCCCGAGCCTTCTCAACTAGCTCCTTCCACTTTTGGGACAACAGATAGAGATCCAACTACAATGAAGACAGAACAAGTCATGAATTATCTAAAACTTCAGAACTTACAATGGTAACAAGTGACAACCAAGAAAAGCACGAGGGGAAAAAAACACAAATTGATTTGTACCTTATCAGCATCCTGAAGAACAGGGGTGATTAATCCACCATTGATAGCCACAGCCACAGCAATATTTATATTGCTATTGTAGGTAAAACTCTTCCCATCTTTACAAGAAGCATTCACCACAGGATGCTGAACCAGTGCCATTGCAGCAGCTTTTGCTAACAATGCAGTCATGGTTACACCCTTCGGCTTCACCTATAATTTATAAAATAAACCTTTGTTGTGGTTCTCCGTACTATAGAAATTCCGAATAATTAAATTCATTCAAGACTATATGATAACCCAAATAACATGTATCATAATAATAAGATAAGAATTCGAGTCCAGATCATATGTTCCTTGCCATTGTAGTACCAACTATGCTAGATTGACAGTTCGCCTTTGCTAACTCAATGAGTATATATTCTAATCTTTTTCAACGAATATACATTACAGAAGAAACATTCTAAATCAAGAAATTCCATCCACATTATAAGGTTGCAGCTTAAACTACCAACAATTTGCTTGGTTTTATCGTTCTTTTCTGATGAAAACTAACTCCCACAGTATCTCAACACTCGCAATGTATGAAACATAACCAGCAAGCCATTACGCCCAACAAATTAAAAAATTGCAAGAAACCTTTAAATTAAAACAAATGTACCTTCTCATAGAGGGCGTCAAGCGCATCCGTAGAAACCGGGTAACCAACTCTGAAAGTTGGAACGCTTAGACTCTCCACCATATTTTTTGACACGGCAGACTGCATTGTAGTGAACGGCACCACACTCGATCCGGGAATCTCAGGATAACTAGCAGCTGCTTTTGGTGGAGACGCAGCAGGAGCCACAGGCGCAGCAACATTAGCCTTAGGAGCAGGAGCAATTCCAGCCGCTTTCTCCACATCCTCAGGCGTTATCCTCCCAAATGGACCTGTTCCCACCAATTTGGCGATGTCCACCTTATGCTGCTTCGCCAATTTCTTCGCATAAGGTGTTGCCACCACCTTACCCGGCGTAGCTGGCGCCGCAGCAACTGCAGGAGCCGGAGTTTCAACTTTTACAGGGACAGGAGCGGGCTCTTCGACTTTCGGTGCTGACGTGGCGGGAGGCGACGATGATCCCGACGCCGCTACTTTAGCCTTGGCTGCCTCAATTTCGTCCTCGGTTTCAGCCAGAAGTCCAATTGGCGCGCCGACTGGAGCCGTCTCGCCTTCATTAACTACGATTGCTGCTAATATTCCGTCATAGAATGTCTCTACATCCATATCGGCTTTATCGGATTCAACCACAACGACGGATTCGCCCTTGGATAAGACGTCCCCTTCGGATTTAATCCAGCTGACGATCTTTCCCTCGGTCATGGTCGAGCTTAGGGCGGGCATGAAGATCTCCCGGATCTTAGCCTGGATTCGGGGGAGTCGAGAGATTGATCGGCGTTTGAGGAAGAATGCGGAGGGGCGGATTAGCGGAGCGGTGGAGGAGATGGAGGAGGAGTACGATATCGAAGGCGTTCTGGACTGGAGGAGCGAGGCCATTGCGGCGGCGAATTGAGTGGAGGGGAATTGATTTAGTGTGTGAATCGTGTGAAAATGTGAAGAAATGTGTGTTATATGAGGTAGAGGTGGGCGGAGAAGGCGATGTAGAGTTGTTCTTAGTTAGCTTTGAGTAGTCCGCCTGCCACTGCCAGTGCTACTGAGAGTCAGAGAATGAGAAATGAAATAAAAAAGCTATATCTGTGTAGTTCCTTTTCTTTTGAAGGGTATGTAAGTAAATAATTTGCACCCAAAAAAAAAATGTAAGTAAATAATTAATTAAAAATATGCAAGTTCACTTGATTCAGTGAAATGAAGCAATTAATTACTGTATTTAAATTAAAAATTAAAATATTAACAAAAGTAATTGAGTATTCCATCACTTTTTTATTATAACATCCCAAATTCCCAGTACGAATTTCAAATGAAATCTCTATCTAACTTCATAGTTCATAATCTTTTGGTATTTGACGAATATGTGTACCTTCTTGATTTATTATTCCACGAAGATCAAGCATGCTACCAGGAAAGAGCTTAACTATGGTGAAAATAAGCCCAATTTGATGAGGACGTGTTTCGGAAATGAACGATTCAGGGATCTTCAGCTCTTTGTTGTACACGTGTTTTCCGAGTGAATGGCCCAGATTAATTCTGATAAGTATGTGTCAATTGTCACATTTGTGTGATGAACGGCTCATTTCGCACAAAGTATGTGCTTCTTTTCAATTCAATTTTCGCAAGCATGTCATGGAGCTGATGTTTTGTAGTTTCTTTTGCTTTGAGGATAGGCTGATCTGTCTCTTTCCTTTAGATATGGCCATGATTTAGACCTTGTGATGTTTATGGCCTCACATTTGTTTGATTAGATATTTTGCTCTGCTTTATTTAATATATGAGGTGGGATCCTCGGCGCCGGTTTACCTAAAAAAACTTTATAGTTCATAATGACTTCAGTAGCAATATACCTAGTTCATATATTTCTTCAGATAGTTTTGGGCCTACCCATTTGAGGCCAAGAATATCAGCCTCAGATAGCACGATTACTATTGCAGCCCATCAGACACATTTGTCTCATGTCCCTAGAATTGCTTCTCATAATCCTAAGTCCTAGCAAGAAGCTTTGTCTCCTATGCAAGAGGCATATTTGGAATAATATTGGGAGGTATATAAATGATTGTTTTTTGAATCATATCTAATATGTCCACGTTCGATTTGTTCGTGATGATAATGAGAAATTATAAAATAAAAAACAAGTGGTTCTGGCCGTACATATTATGAAAAACCCATCTAATATTTTAACTCTTTATGAGAAAAATTCAAATGGTAAAACCCAAATAGTGTTCTTTAACTTTTTATGATATCTCAAATGTGAAACGAAATCACATGTACCAACTAAAATTTAAAATACTACACTGCTCTCAGAGATGAAGTTAGAAATTTATAGAAGAAGAAAAGATTGAATCTTTAGTTATAGGGGCAAATTTATCGATTACAATAGGGTAAAAATTACAATTTTATGTGCTTAGAATCACATACAACAAAATTTAACAGAAAATCAAACATCATCAGAAACAAGCCTTAATTGGTGGTTCTATGTTCATCTACATCGTCAAGCTCTCTGGGTTTTCAATGATCTTTGAGAAGGTTTGAAGGAATGCTGCCAAGTCAGCGCCATAAACGATTCGGTGATCAGCTGTCACATTCACCTGAAAACATGATTTTGCAAACCATTTAGTTCGTGTGTTGTCATTTAGCTAAAAGCACATAATTCTGTAGAGGTGTTCACTTTATATGCATTATGCAAAGCAACATAAAATCAGCACAAAATTGAGGATGAGATAAACTTACCAGCATCTTGTTTTTCACGCTGAAGAAACCATCTTTATCGGCAATAACAGTAGGCTTCGATGCTCCAACAGCCATAATAGCCCCCTGCTCATAATAACAGTTAGTTTTTTAGCAAAGAATATAATGTTTTTAATAAAAGGATAATTACATTTACACCCCCTCGATTTAGGGGTAAATACAGCAAAACCCCCTGTACTATTGGAAATTACAGAGACACCCCCTCGACTATGGCTCCATCTAACACTTAGGTCATGCTGTTAGTCATTTTCTTATTTCTAAGTAGATTCTAACATTTTATTAACTCGACAACAACTTAATTGCTTCGCTCATTTCATATATAGCAAACATTGTAAAAAAAATGTTACGAATAATTTAGTCATTTTACATCTTTTCATTAAACTTTTAAGGTTTCCGTTAGGGTTAGAGGACCTATCTGTAATTTTCAATAGTACAGGGGGACTTGTTGTATTTACCCCTAAGTCAAGGGGGGTGTAAGTGTAATTATCCCTTAATAAAACTAACAAAATGTTGGATTTCACTCCTCACCTGGCCCGGAGGAAGAATAGCATCAAATCTATCCACTCCAAACATGCCTAAATTAGATAACGTGAACGTCCCTACACAACGGAGAAACATATAAATTAGCAGTCTTAAACCTTAAAAAACTGTATCGCATTTTATTACTGAAAATAGAAACAATTCTCAGTGTCCAAGTGTACCTGAATTGTACTCCTGGGGCTGAAGTTGCTTAGCCCGAGCCTTTTCAACTAGCTCCTTCCACTTTTGGGACAACAGATAGAGATCCAACTACAATGAAGACAGAACAAGTCATTAATCATTTAAAACTTCAGAACTTACTATGTTAACAAGTGACAACCAAGAAAGGCACGAGGGGAGAAAACACAAATTGATTTGTACCTTATCAGCATCCTGAAGAACAGGGGTGATCAATCCACCATTGATAGCCACAGCCACAGCAATATTTATATTGCAATTGTAGGTAAAACTCTTGCCATCTTTACAAGAAGCATTCACCACAGGATGCTGAACCAGTGCCATTGCAGCAGCTTTTGCCAACAATGCTGTCATGGTTACACCCTTCGGCTTCACCTATCATTTATAAAATAAACCTTTGTTGTGGTTCTTCGTACTAATAGAAATTCCGAATAATAAAATTCATTCAAGACTATAATAAGTTGAGATGATAACACAAATAACATGTATCACAATGTAATAAGATAAGAATTCGAATCCAGATCATGTTTTCCTTACCATTATAGTACCAACTATGCTAGATGACAGTTCTCTTTGTTAACTCAACGAGTATATATTCTAATCTTTTTCCATTCTAAATCAAGAAATTCCATTCATATTATAAGGTTTCAGCTTAAGTTCCACATTGGCAAATTAAACTACTAACAATTTGTTTGGGTTTATCAATACTTTTCTGATGAAAACCAACTCCGACAGTATCTCAACACTAACACCGTATGTAACATAACCAGCCAGCCATCACGCCCAACAAATTAAAAAATTGCAAGAAACCTTTAAACAAACGTACCTTCTCATAGAGGGCGTCAAGCGCATCAGTAGAAACCGGGTAACCAACTCTGAAAGTTGGAACGCTTAGACTCTCCACCATATTTTTTGACACGGCAGACTGCATTGTAGTGAACGGCACCACACTCGATCCCGGAATCTCAGGATAATTAGCAGCAGCTTTTGGTGGAGACGCAGCAGGAGTTGCTGCAGCTGGAGCGACAGGGGAAGACACATTAGCCTTAGGAGCAGGAGCAATTCCAGCCGCTTTCTCCACGTCCTCAGGCGTTATCCTCCCAAATGGACCTGTTCCCGCCAATTTAGCAATGTCCAATTTATGCTGCTTGGCCAATTTCTTCGCATAAGGCGTTGCCACCACCTTCCCCGGCGTAGCTGGCGCCGCAGCAACTGCAGGACCCGGAGTTTCAACTTTTGCAGCGACAGGAGCGGACTCTTCGACTTTCGGCGCTGACATGGCGGGAGGCGACGATGATCCCGACGCAGCTGCTTTATCCTTGGCTGCCGCAATTTCGTCCTCGGTTTCAGCCAGAAGTCCAATTGGCGCGCCGACTGGAGCCGTCTCGCCTTCATTAACTACGATTGCTGCTAATATTCCGTCGTAGAATGTCTCGACATCCATGTCGGCTTTATCGGATTCAACGACAACTACGGATTCGCCCTTGGATAAGACGTCCCCTTCGGATTTAATCCAGCTGACGATCTTGCCCTCGGTCATGGTCGAGCTTAGAGCGGGCATGAAGATCTCGCGGATCTTAGCCTGGATTCGTGGGAGTCGAGAGATTGATCGGCGTTTGAGGAAGAATGCGGAAGGGCGGAGTAGAGGAGCTGTGGAGGAGATGGAGGAAGAGTACGATATGGAAGGCGTTCTGGACTGAAGGAACGAGGCCATTACGGCGGCGATGAATCGGGTGGTGAATTGATTAAGTGTGTGAAAATGTGTATAAATGAGGTGGAGGTGTGCGGAGAAGGCGATGGAGTGTTGGTTTTTAGTTAGCTTCGTGTAGTCCGTCAGCCGCTGCCAGTGAATTGATTAAGTACACTGCTATTCAGAGAGAGAGAGAGAGCCATATTTTCTTCTTTTGGGTGGGAAAAACAAAGAATTCACTTCAGTCCGCAGCATTTGCAACAATAAATTTCGGTAGGCCCAAATCATAGAGAGTTTTGGGCTACCAATTTGAGCCCAAGAACATCAGCCTCAGATAGATATTGCATCCCATCAGTCACTTATTTCTCTCAGATTCCTAGAAGCCCAAACCAGCTTCCATGGGTATAGAAAGAGTTCTAAGACACTTCTACTTGACATATTAATTCACTTTAATCCATCCGCCTCAAACACAAATAACTTCTTTATTGAATTTCTTGTTATCAATTACTATTATTATTATAGGGTTTTGGAAATTAGAATCTTCATGCATGATCTAAAATACATGACTAAATTGCCGACGACCTAGTTAATGTTGTTTCTTTCATGTGGAGTTGTTGATCAAACTTGGACCTTAATTAATAAAGTCACCACCTCCTGATATTCATGATATAATAACCAATCAAACCAAAAATCTCATCCATCCTTAAGTGCCAACTGCCAAGCAAAACTAAAATATAGGAATTGACCAATTAAGGACAAACGCAAACGTCCACATCACCTCAGATATCACACACACATGGATAATCGATATTAATTATTGTACTGTTCAAGGATTGGTCCGATTCTACCAGATAGGTCTTTGTAATTTCACCTAATTTCAGATATAATAAATTCAATTCGCCGATCGTTTAATTACTGTGTGGATTGTTGAACTTTGGATTGGCTCCTCTTTAATATAGCTATCTCTCCAATTTTTCTCAATTCATACTTGGATAATTGTCACATAATTAGAAATTTAATCCAATGACTTATATTTAATTCACCTAATCATAAGCTTAACTCAAGTTAATCCTATCATTTAACCCTATATATTTAATTAAAGAAAATCTATATTTATCTTCTCTCTTCTCTTTCATTCCATCTATTTCACCCAAATTCACGCTAATATCCCCCTCTCTCTCTTTTTAATTTCTATTTTTTCTCCTAAAATTTGAATGAATTTGAGTCTTGTAAAAATTATTTTAATACTAATAAAAAAAATTAATTTAATGAATCTATTTTTATTAAATTTTACATTTTAAAATCTTTCCCATAAAATTTTATTGAGATTTTGTGAATTATTTCATATATAAGTAGTGTATGTTCTTTTTTAATTAAATTTGTACAATTAATCAAATATTTCTATAGAAAATAACATATAAGTTTTTTTTGCGGTTGTTTAGTTTATTGTAAAAGTAATATATATATATATATATATATATATATATATATATATATATATATATATATATATATATATTTAAAGTATGTAATAATTATTAATGAGGTATTGACATTTACCATAATTAAATTTTACTAATAGTTCTATATACTTAGCTTTTTAAAATTTATAAACATAATTTTGTATAATTTTTAGGAGAGAAAAAAAATAGAAATTAAAAGGAGAGAGTGGGGAAGATTAGCGTGAATTGGGAGAAATTAATAGATGGAATGAAAATCAGATTTTTACGGTAACATAGAAGAGAGAAGATAAATATAGATTTTCTTTAATTAAATATATAGGGTTAAATGATAGGATTAACTTGAATTAAGCTTATGGTTAGGTGAATTAAAGATAAGTCATTGGATTAAATTCCTAATTATGTGGCAATCATCCAAGTATGCATTGAGGGAAATTGGAGAGATACTATATTGGAGAGGAGCCGGATCTTGAACTTTAGTTATCTAAGCAACATAAAAATAAGGTAATAAGATAATGTTATGGAAACTAAGTCATTGTCAGATCATATTGCGTGATTGATAGGGAATTAATCTGCAGGCTATTAAAGGGCATATCTCTTTCTTCATGTGAGCTAATCACTATTGACTAATTAATGCCTGATTAATTAAGGACAAATAGTCCAATGTGATCTGTTTAGGGTTAATGATAATGATTTCTCAATCGGGATAAGTTAAGTACCAGAACCCCTGAAGTGACCTGATAGGCTAGCTAGAATATGTTCGATTTTATTGACTAAATTAAATGAAGTGATCTTTCTTAAGTGGAAGCTCACATAAATTCAGCTGGCCTAAATTACAATTAAGATGGATTAATGACCCGATCATGAAAATTGATATGCCCTAATTCTCTTGTTTATCTGGGACCGGAAGACTTCCAGTAATACTTTTATGTGTGTTTCATTATTGAGATACTTGTATATTAAACTCATCTCTTTTTCGTGTTCAATTGATAGATTTCGTTTGTTATAGTTATGAAGAAGCAAAATTGCAATTTAGTCCTGTAATTCTTGGTATGTGGCAATTTTAGTCCTGTAACTATGGCATAATCTATGATGCACAGACACTTCTAAAAATCTTACTTTGTCGTGTCGTGCCGTGTCCGACACCCATATCGGACACTTCTCTAATGTAAAATATCGAAAAAAATCTATATTTTTGTGTCCATATATGTGTTTCATAGGGCATAATCAATTTTCATCCCGTAACTTTTTAATTATCGCGATTTCTTTCTATTTTTCACCGGATACTACAAATCTGACTCGGATTTGTCATGCGACACTCACGTGACTCAATTTTCGGTTGATTTTTGATGACATGAAAATTTTAGTACCAGATAATGCACATGTGCGTGGCAAATAGGAGTGAAATAAGACAGTAAAAAATACTAAATTTTCCATGTTATCAAAATGATTCGGAAATTGAGTCAAGTGACAAATTCCAATAAGATTTGTATAGTATGCGGTGAAAAATGGACTGAAATCGTGTAATTAAAAAGTTAAAGGACTATAATTACAATTTTGCCTTTCTTTAAATTCTAATTAATTTTTTCATGTCTTACTTTTTTTCTTTTTTTTTTCTGAAATTACGTAGCTCCCCTGGATTATATTAGGGTTTATTTGTAGTGTGACCACTCATAAAAGCCCCACTAAAAGGGAAAAAATTTCCTATTTGGTCACATATCTTATACTTGAGGTCATAAATGGTCTCATAAGTTGAATAAATCTATACTTAGTCCCATAATTTAATTTTTTAGGACAAACTTGGTCCTTCCGTTATATTTCAACGGGAAGAAGCCATGTGCAGGCTATGTGCTTGTTAGTCAATAATTTTTGGGGCTTTAACCTAACCACCACCACACTAAACATTATTTTCTCAAAATTTTGAAATCTCTCAAGGGTTTCTCTTTCTATAGGAACGAGAAAATCCTAAATTTTCAAATCCTCATCTCTAAAAATCTTGACAAGAACGACAAAATTTATGTACGAATATATATGCTAACTCTTGAAGGACGTAAGAAAACCTGGTAATTGGCGCTGAAGATAATTCTTTCGCTGCGTTGGAGCATATTATTGAGCTGCGATTTTTTTTCTTTTTTTTGGAGTAAATTATTGTTTTTTTATGTTGTGAGGTGTGGGGAGGTGAAGCTGTATTTATGGAATAAGGGGGAATATTTTTCCCACCAAAATTGAATGCAATTAGATGATTTTCACACTAATTCGAAACCTAACAGCAGAAACGGAAAAACTTATTAAAAATTTAACGGAATGACTAAATTTGTCCTAAAAAATTAAGTTATGGGACTAAGTATGAATTTATTCAACCTATGGAACCATTTATGACCTCAAGAACTAAATTATGGGACTAAATATGAATTTATTCAACTTATGGGACCATTTATAACCTCAAATTTAAAATATGAAACTAAATAGGGAAGCAATACATAGTTAGTTACACTTACCAAGTTATTTGTCCTCATTTAGATACACCTAAGCAGAATTAATTAATTAAACACGTACCAACCCTAGTAATTGATCGACACGTGTTATTATGACTTATATAGTTGTGCGCTAATTTATCGACACGTGTTATTATGACTTATATGGTTGCGCGCTACTTTGCTGTGAAATAAATGAACTTTTGGGCGTAGGATGACATAAGTGTGACAAAATTATGTCGAGATTTGTTACATTTGATTGGAGGAGAGCGTTGATTTTCGAGCATAACTTTTTCTTTAATTTTGGTGGTTTGTGATGTACAGACTTTTGATTTGTTATTGGCTCTGAAAATATATTTAATGTCTTAATGGGACCACTTTCTAATTGGGGAAATGTAGTGGGGGCGCACACTCTGTTTTTAAATATTAATGATCGGACCACCAATTGGATTTGGTTCCCTTTCATTCATTTTCAAAATCACATCACATGTGATTTTGCTTAGATTTTTCTCAAGGGAATGGTAACTTTTCAATTTTTAACTATAGATAGTTTAGAAAATGTGTGAAAGCAACTATGCCATGCCAAAAGGTATATTGTTGAAAATGTTATTTTTTATATCATCACTAACTTTTAGTTAATTGTATTGATATATATCAGGTTCAGCTTTCTATATATTAATGTGTTTTAAGTATATCAATAGAAAACAGTGAACTTATTGCTCCGACAATTAGCTATCGGTCTTGATTTCGTGATATCAATTGTCACATTTGGACTCATGAGCCCCCTTTTGAACTCACTAAATGCGATTGAAAATTGAGCTTTAATCAATACCCAAAAAATATAGCTAATAGTTATATTTAAATTTTAGCTTATAAACTACTTTTTTTTTCATGTTTGTTTGATGTGGGATGGAATACGTATTACATGACAACTGCTTCATTCTATCAATGTTCCGGCGAGACTCCAACCCGATTTATGCCCCATATCTAAATATGCAAATTTTGAAAAATATTTGTATAATTCAAGATCCTAGAGTACTCCAATAAACTGAAGCTTTTAATTCTATATGAGACCCATGCACCTGGCCTATCAATTAATAAATATATAGAAAGCAAGAACAAATGCTTACTCATTAATATAATAAAAAAAATCCCTCCAGCTATTTGTGGAATCACTCCCAATAATAGTAGTACGTAGAGCATTTTAGCAAGGAGACAAACACACATTTGGAATCCAAATGTATGCTTCCTATACTCCAAGCACCAATAACAAAGTGCATCCATGTTTATTTCTAATTAGTTGAGTTTTACAAGTGTCATCACCTAATAACCTCTACGCTTCAATAATTGGAACCAAACAACAGATCCCAAAAGCTGCAACCAAAATCTATATTCTTATTAGCTACCAAATATAATTAATTATGTTTTTCCTTTCTAAGATATATATAATATATGTGCGTCATTGTCAATCTAGTCATTTGGGCATGGTGGCTGAGGCTAGTACCAAATGTAAGTTAACAAGTGTGAAGAGTACAAGTAATCGCACTTATTTCTATTAATGGCATCGGATATTCAGTAATTTGAATTTGAGACATTTAATTACGCAAATACAACATCGAATTACTAATCTTTAAAGTTGATTGCTTCCTCACTAGATTTCTTTATTATGAAATAGAAAGTACTACAATTTGGTTTTAATGATTATTTATAATGCTATGATGTACTTCCAAAATGAGGTTATGAGAATAATATCTAAGAAATTCGCAAAGTAAAATGATCAAAATAGTAAGATTAGCTAGCTTATAGCTAGATGATCATATATTATCTTGAGTAAGATACCATATATCTAGTAGGTAAGATATTGTACATAGAAGTCCACCTCTTCATGTAGGAGTTAATGCGGTTGCTTTAAAAGACACCAAATACATTGATCACAAATATTTGGATCGTTGGTAGCTCCATTAAAGATATTCTTACATGGTTAATCTACTATAAGTGAGGCAACCTAGTCCAGGTGAGGAACAGATCATTGGACGGTCCATCTTTCAAGAACTTATCCAAATGCTCCAATTGGCTAATGCCAAACAATGGATGTCCTGTGGTCCAGCAGGGGCTTTGCCTTTTCATTTTTCATATGGCCACTAGTTACGAGAGAACAAATGGGATATTGCATCCTTACCCCAAGCTGTCAAATATTCTCAATTCACTCCTCTTCATCTTGCATTCGCTGTCGTTTCACTCAGAGAAAAATCTTGATTTAGGTATAGAACTACAATTAATTGCAAATGATGTTGATTATGTTTATGAGTATTACTTTTTAGATTTCGAAACAAACTAATTAGATAATAAATAATTCTTTTTTTTTATGTCTCATTCCTCTTTTAGACATCATGAATAAGCCAGACATAAAGTTATTTACAATTCATTCGGAATTTATAATTAGACTTATGATTTATCACTTATATGGATATTGAAAAATCTAGAAATGTTGTATCGCTCCATAACTTGGGCTAATCCTACATCGATAGTTTACGAAAGAAAATATGAGATTATAAGTTCAAATTCTAATATAATTAATGAATATTCCTTTTGGATAGTGATCTGACTTCGAGTGTAAACACTATCTAAATAAGATATTCTATTAGTTAAATTATATTTCCAAACATAACACTAAAACTCCAAGTATCATAAATTTACAGTGCCAAAACTGCAAAAGAGCCCAAACTGCAAATATAATTTCAATGTGTCTGCACATGATTCGCGTAGCTGTAGGTCCAGCTTACGGCTTTTGGCGTCTTCCATCTGACACTTGACACGTTGCAGTTTCCACAAAAGGGCCCACCTGCTAAACTAAAATGATTCACTTTCATAAACAAAAATACATTAATTAATTAAATGGATTCACAACTCCACGCCCCTGTCCCGCGCGTGCAATGGAGTCTCCTCAAAATATCCAAATCTCCCAATCCAGAGCCCATAACGTGACACGGTTCACGAAATCAAGAGCTAAAATGCAAAAAGAGGCAGAGTGGGCCCCAGACCCGTGAAATATCCAAAACCTCCACGAATCACGTGTTCTTCTGTGCACGACCCGAATCCGACCCGGACAGCGCACCCCGCCCACACCCTTATATCATGATGTCCTCTCACCGTCACAAATTAATGCAAAATTGCCTTCTTCCCTCTTTTTGTATGAATTTCAGCTGCTAATCTCTCCCGGCAGTCGGCCCTCACTCTCGATCGTTCTCTCTCCTAGATCTGTATCTCTCTTTCGTTGGGGATTTTTGAGGAATTATGCATGGAATGGAGGTTAATAATAGTAGCAATAGTAGTAGTACTACTCTAATAGCGCCGTTTGTGATGAAAACGTACCAAATGGTGAATGACCCGGCGACGAATGGACTGATCACGTGGGGGAGGGCCAACAACAGCTTTATTGTTCTGGAGCCGTTGGATTTTTCGCAGAGGATTTTGCCGGTCTACTTTAAGCACCACAATTTCTCCAGCTTCGTGCGTCAGCTCAACACTTACGTGAGTTCTGATCAATCTCTGCTGCTTTTAACTTATTCATTGCCTAATTGCTGTTATTTTAGTGGAATTTGTTGATTGAGAGAAGAAAATTTTATGGCGAATTTTGTTTAAACAACTTCGTTTGCGCGCGAGGTTGTTCTGGTGGATTTTCAATTAGGAAAAGGATTTTTATTGCCTGATTTTTAGCCTTATTTTGTGATTGATTTCGCTTCGTTTGAACTAAATTTATGTTCATTATAAAAAAAGAAGAACCTTAATTTGTGTTTGTCGTATAAGTGTGGGTATTCTCAGCCACGCAAGGGAAAAGAAATAGGAACCGGAAGTGTGATAAATTATTATTTATTACTCTCCCTCTCTCTCTCTCTCACAAACACACTTATTCTGTTGTTTTTCACTCAAAATGGAAGTAGATTTAAGGGAGAATGATTTATGTGCAAGTTGCATGGAAGCCGAACACTTGTTGCTAAATGCTAACTTATATATTATGCCTGTTCTGCTGGAGTAAAAGATAAAAATTAAGATAAAAATTATTTAACCTATGTTGGCATGGTACTGTAAAATCCAAGAAATTTTACTCCTATAGAATCTTATATATGTAAGAGTTTGCTGCTATTCTAAAACAATATTATTTTTGATGATTACTAATTTGATCCAATTTAATAATAGATGGAACGAATTGTATGTCTGTACATTTGTGGCTCTGCCTGTTTGGGTAATTTTCAGAACGTACTGGCCTGGCAGTTGACATTGCTTTATCTGTAGCACAGATATTATTCTTTCTGAAAATTGAAAGAAATGATGAACGTATACTTATTACTGGGGGAATTAACGATGTTATGGAACATTTTCTGTTTGTTTGTTGCCTACTTTTAGCGGACTCTATATTTGTTACCTTTGCTAATTAGGCCTGTCAAGATGGTTTAGGATCCATAAATCAAACAAAAACCGTTGGTTTTGGACCTTTTGATTTGGTTTCGGTTCAATAAAAAATATGATGGGCCCAATGTGGTTCAACTTTACTGGATCAGCATATATTTTAGATTAATAATGATTTTTGGACTGAGTCATTAATGGGTCGTTAGTGGATCGCTAATAGGCCGAGCCCAATATTAATTGCAATTTATCCTTATACCCTTACTATGAATATAAATTTATATATTTATCCTAATTAAGATTTAAACTTCATATTTTTTATTTCTGAATTATAACAAAACAAATAAACAAATATTTTTATATTTTAGAAATCCTAATTTCTGAAAACCTAACTGACTCATTCTCTCCTCCCTCCACCGAGTCACCGACCACTGCTCCTCCACCACCGCTCCTCCACAGCCGGCACTCCTCCACCGTAGCTCTTCCACCGCCGTCGGACAAGTATAAGTGTGGAGGTTAAAACTAGCTATTTTTATGGTGTTGAACAGTTAAAGTTTACAATTTAGACAAATTTGCTTTGGATCTGACATTAAATTGTTGGAACTCACAATTATGGTATGTTGGTTGGGGTGAACTAGTGAAGGATTTTTTATTATATTTTATTTTTCGGTTCAGAAATAGGCTTTGAATATTTAAATTCCAAATAAATAATTAGTTTAGTTTTCATATTAATTTATAGGTTCAATTACACAAAATTTTCGGAAGCTTTCGTGTTTTCTAATATATATACATGTTTTGTTAGTGTGTTTAAATGTGTTTGTGTGTGTAAGTTCGTGTGTGTAAATTGGTGTTATTGTGTGTTCGTATGTAAATTGGTGTTAGTTTGTGTAAATGTGTGTTAATGTGTATAAATTAGTGTAAGTGTGTGTAAATATGTGTAAATTGGTGTTAGTGTGTGTAAATTGGTGTTAGGGGTATTTTAGTCATTTTTTATAATAATTGAATAAGAACCAATTGGATTTTTTGTTGGATTCATAAGCAAACCAACTTCGATCCGTATCCGACCCACTCCAAAACCATTAAAAACCAACCCATTCTTGATCCACAATATTTGGATCCATTTTAGACCCAAACCATTTCAAACCAAACCATTTGAATCCAAACCAATACTCTATTTTGACACCCCTAATGCTAATCCATGCCAGTTGAGTGGATTTGGCTTAGCCAAGTGTTAAGCCCTGTTTGTCCCCTATTTTTTGGGGTAGCTTATTATTATTATTTTTTTTATATGAATTATCGGTTAGGGTAATCCTATATTGAGAGCCCTTAATTCAATTTGGGGCTTACTCATAGTTAAAGCTCTTCACCCTTCCAAGGGATGTATTTAGTGAGGATCGAACCTGAAACTCTTCTCACAAACTCAGCCTGTATTACCAATTTAGCCACACCATGTTGGTTTGGGATAGCTTATACTGTAGCTATCTTTATTTCTTCTGCGTCCTTTTCCTTCTTTTTTTTTCTCATGGAAAGTGGAAATTAAGTGGCTTCAATTGGGAAGCCAGTAGTTGAAATTTAAACATTAAATGGAGCATACTTTCCAAACTCTATTGCTTTTGTAAAAGTTAAAATAGAAGTTAAAGTTAAAAAAAAGTGTAATAGTAAAAGCAGGGAGTGTTTGGAAAAAAAATCTAAAAGCAGAGAAAAAAAGTAGTTGAGTATTTGAAAAAAAGGACTGCAAATCACTTTTAATTTTAATAAAACTAATAATTAAAGTTTTATTTTAATAATTAAAATACCTAAAATCTTGAATAAGAATTCAAAGTCATGTCTTTATGTGCTTCTGGATTCTAGCTTATTTCTGCTTAAATTTAGCAGAAATTGAGAGTGTTTGGAATAAAAAATAGTGGAAAAAATCACTTCTGACAGAAGTGATTTTTTTTAAACTTTGCAAACAACCTCCAGGATCTAAGAAAATATGAGGTAGAACCGTAGAAGGAATATAAGTCTATTCTTATAATTTTGTGTTTCTTAAAATTAAAAATAACACCTTCTGGTAGTCTAGGACTCTAGATTAATTAATGAATTACCAAGTTAGAAAGATGATATAACTCGAATTTTGTTTGGTGAAATTGAATTAATTAAGGGCGAATTTTTTTTTCAAGATTATTATACCTCAATCTCATAATATATGTGATTTAATTTATGTGCGATTTAAGATGATTTGGTCGACGAGCAGAGTGTTATAAACTCAAAATTTCCAGAAGTCTTTTTCTAGATTTGAACAATGTTGTCACACATGTAAATTACAACTTAAATCTGTATAATTTTGAAGTCAAGAACCGTGATTTGTATTGTTGTCCGTGACAGTGTTTAATATATATGATATCATCATATTTATATGCTTTCTCAGGGTTTCAGAAAGGTTGATCCAGACAGGTGGGAATTCGCCAACGAATGGTTCCTACGCGGACAAACACAATTACTCAGCAACATTGCTAGAAGAAAGCATACAAACAGCAAAACAAATCTCAAATACGACGAAGAAGAAGATGATGAGCTAATAATGGAGATAGCAAAGTTAAAAAAAGAACAGAAAAGCTTAGAACAAGAGCTCGAGAGCATGAACCGGAGGCTTGAGGCCACAGAGAGAAGACCCCAACAGATGATGACATTCTTATGCAAAGTCGTCGAAGATCCCGAGATTTTGCCGCGAATGATGCTCGAGAAACAGAAGATGAAAAGATTAACACCCGGTAATAACAACGATAAGAAGAGAAAGCTTATGATTTCTAATGATTCGTCGAATTCTTTGTCGGGAATGGCTGTGTCGAGTTCGTCAATCAAGAGTGAAGAGGATCAATTGTCGACGCCGATTTCCTCGCAGGACGGGAATGTCTACGTTGATAATTATCGCCGATCGACGTCGCCGGATTGGGTGAGCCGTGGGCCCAGTATGGGCGCGACGGCGCCCCTGATCAGGCAAGGTTTAGTTCCTAATTATGGTAATGTTTCTAGTTCGTCGTGGCGCGAAAGCGGTGGTTTTGTGGCTGTTCCACCGGTGTTAAACGGTGTCGGCGGGTACAATTACGGAGGTGGAGTTGCTACGAATTACTTTGGAGAATTAGGTTCTGGGGAGAAGGTTAGTCCGCAGCCGCCGTATCCGTTTTCACTTTTTGGTGGTGGTTTCTAGCAGGACCGGTTGCACTACTTATTTAGAATTAAGGTAGTAGATATTACTAATTAATTTTCTATTTTTTTGTCACTAAACATTACATATATAAAGAAATGTTATAATGTGTATTAATGATCATATGCACTTATTTTGTGTCTCATTCAAATATTTATGTAAATATCTCATGAAGTGATATTGTTAAAACCTAATTAACTCTTATAAATATATAAATTATGAAATTATCTTACAAAATGCAATTGAGGCACTTGTATTATAAATTGTTAGCCTGAATATCTAATCCATGGAGGGGAAAAGAAATCTAAAGATAATGACCATTAGTTTTTGGGCCGGGATTCACCAGCAAATATATTGAGAATGCATGTGAAGATGATGTTTTGGAATCTGTAATCACCTATCTCAATAGTATCGCTAACTAGTTCGGAAATTTACTTATTTAATTAAAAATTTTGGATTCGAATTCATAAGAACATAATTGTCATTGATAATTGAGCTTTTATATTTTAATTAGTATTTCATTCATATCCAATTCTTATAAATGAGATTTAAAGGGTTGCTTCAATACTACTGTCATTCTGTCAATCAATAGTGTAAATTGGTCCATCATTTCACTAAAAGCATCTCATCTTTTTTCCATTACCCTTTGGGTAAACAACACATAGGGAAAATTCCAATTTTGGTCCCATTTGATTTGATTGGGACCACATTAAATTAATTTTATTATGTTCAAAAATTCTTTTATATTTTTATAAGATTCAAAAAATTGACCCTTTTAATTATTTCGTGAGATTTTGGACGGAAATTGTACATATGGCAATTAATATGTTATTTTTTAACATTTTTTTTTATTTTTTTCAAATAAATATTTGGTTTAATTGTATTTTTAGTCCTGTAACTATAATTCTAGAACAATTTTGGTCCTTACTTCTTAGGTTTTGTAATTTTTCAATTTTATCATATAATTTATGGTTTAATAATATTTTAAAAAATTCTTATATCTAATAATCATTTTAAATTATATTAATTATGCATGTATATATATTGAAATATTACCATTTTTACTTTCAATTTACAAAAGGTGCATTTCAATTAATTTTCACATCATTTTGGTTCGATTCGTAAGAAGGGCGGTGCGTGGCTGTGGACTGATGGAGAAGAGGCGCGACGGCCGACGGGTGGCTTCGGACTGGTGGAGAAGAGGCGCGATGGGCGGGAATCGTGGCACGACGTTGACAAGTTGGACTGTGGTGGTGGTGATGACACAGACTGTTGGTGAGAGGGGCAGCGTGGCTGTGGTGGAGAAGAGGCGCAACGGGTGCCTTTGGACTAGTGAAGAAGAGGTCTAGGGTCAGCAACCGGCGGGAATCGTGGCGTGGCGTTGACAAGGTGAACTGTGGTGGTGGTGATGGTGATGGACAGACTAGTGGTGAGAGGGACGGAAGAATAGACGAGGCGGCGGGGATTCTAGGGTAAATGTTTAGGATTTAGAAATGAGTTTTATTTTGTAAAATTTTTCGTTTTTAATTTTAGAAAACAGAGTAATGGATCATTAAAATAAATTAACTGATTATAATTGATGTGTGGGTAGGATCATTAAAAGTAATGGATCTTTTTTATTTTGTGAAATTTTTTGTTTTTAGTTTTTTATATGTATATTTAAGATAATTTATTATAAATATAAGAATTTTTTAAAATATTATTAAACCATAAATTATATGATAAAATTGAGAAATTGCAAAACATAAGGACCAACATTGCTCTAGAATTGTAGATACAGGACCAAAAATATAATTAAGCTAAATATTTTCTTTAAAAAAATAAGAAAAAAGGTGAAAAAATAACATACTAACTGTCACGTATGCAAATTCCGTCCAAAATTTAATCAAATGACCAAAAGTATCCACTTTTTAAATCTTATGGGACTTTAAAAATTTTTTTGAACACAGTGAAATTAACTTTGACCTCATCCCATTCAAATTGGATCAAAAGTGGAATTTTCTCTAAGTACTGCTATTTCTTTTTTATCTTCCCTAGTATAACTTGTTGAAATTCGAGTATTTCATTTTTGATAAATGATATGGTACAGATATCATATTAGATATGGAAATTAAATCGGTACATCCTGACCTGCAGTATTTAATTAAAACATGGCTTCATCATCATATAATATAACATTAATTATATATGATACAAATGGTTATTGATAATAATTAATTTATGCAGATTGACAACATTAATGGATATATCATTTGCGGAAGAAATATAGTTTGGTTGATTCAATTAATTATAACATATGGAATATTTTTATGAAGAATTTTCCAAAATAATACACCTAATCATTGCACTTATAGAAAGATGTCGTCCGGAAACACATACGTTTCAGTTTTCAATAGGGGAAGCCACAGTCACTTTAGATGATGCTGCAGTGATATGGGGGCTCCATATACATGGGGACTCAATAACTGGAACCGATACATATCCCGCTCAGTATAATTCGTGAACAGAATATTGCTTTGTAATGTTGTGATTTATTCCAGTTGATCGTGAACACACCCATCACACACTTTAAAGTCTAATTTGACTACACACACCCGCCTTCTTATCTCACAATCCAAAAAACGAGAAGCAATAATGTTACAACATTATTTGAACATACCCATCACACACATTAAAGTCTGATTTGACTACTCACACCAACCTTCTTATCTCACAACACAAAAAAAGAGAAACAATAATGTTACACCATTATTTGAACACACCCATCACACACATTAAAGTCTGATTTGACTAATCACACCAGCCTTCTTATCTCACAACCCAAAAAACGAGAAGCAATAATGTTACTAACATTATTTGAACACACACATCACACACATTAAAGTCTGATTTGACTACTCACACCAGCCTCTTTATCTCATAACCCAAAAAACGATAAGCAATAATGTTACAACATTATTTGAACGCACCCATCACACACATCAAAGTCTGATTTGACTACTCACACCAACCTTCTTATCTCACAACCCAAAAAACGAGAAGCAATAATGTTACAGCATTATTTGAACACACCCATCACATATTATAGTCTGATTTGACTACTCACACCAGCCTTCTTATCTCACAACCCAAAAAAAGTGAAAAATAATAATATTGCAGCATTATTTGAGCATACTTACAATCCAAATTCAGACTTGATTTGACAACTCATACCTCTCCTTTATCAATATATAAAAAAAAGATGTAATAATGTTGCAGCAGCATTGTACAACTATGTTTTAGCCTTTGAAAATAGATAAGCATGCTATTTCAGTCTGATTTGACAACACATTTACATCACTGTACAACTCTATTTCAGCCTTTGAAAATAGATTTTTTTTTTTTTTTTTGTGAGAACCTTTGAAAATAGATAAGCACAACACATTTACATCAGTGTACAACCCTGTTTTAGTCTTTGAAAATATAAGCATGCTATTTCAGTTGCATTAAAGCTACATTGTCAATTCAAACATTATTAAAGTTGAAAATACTGATCATTTTTAAATTTTATTTGTTTATGAATATATCTATAATTACATAAATAATTTAATTTTAGTATTAGGAGACAGTAAATTAAGATTTAAAATAAAGAATTAAATTTACATAAAATAAATTTATTGAATAATAATAGTATGAAACCATGTTGAAATGATAAACCCTAATTTATTTGTGTCAACCACATGTGAACCCTAATTTATTTCTTTATTTAAAAAAAAATTAAGTATATTCAATTATTTAGTGCTCGAATTTAAAAATTAATTAAAAAAATATTAAATTTAAGCTTCGAAGATTGGGTATTCGAATTTCTTCAAATTCGAAAACCCCATCTTCAAATTCAAAAATTAATTAAAAAAAAAATTAATTGAAGTTTCGTAGATTGGGTATTCGAATTTCTTCAAATTCGAATACTCGGTCCACGAATTATATTAAAATATGAACTCGCATGCAGCCAGTTATATTTTGTGAATCCGAATTGGGAATAGTATTATTTTGGAAAATTCTTCATATTTTTATTTTGTGACTTAATTGACTCGCCATATAAATAGTACCGATTTAATTGACCAATTTTTGGTCGGGCTAGAATTTTTTGTTGACGTTGTAGCTTAATGAAGGGTTTATAAGATATGGGCTCTCTATGAGTCCAATAACTCTAGAAAATGGACGTTAATGCTGAGGTAGTCCCTTACTCCTTGCATATCTATCAACTGAATATATTTGGGTAATTTTTTACGGCCCAAAAGCCCCAAATTATAAAACTTTCTGTCAATTACAACACTACTTTTCTTTTTTTTCACAATTACACTGACACTGACCAGATATTGGTATAACAGAATAATATAAATGTAAAGTAGTGGATATGGGTTGGCCCATAATACTACTTTGGCCCAAGCTCACACCTATTGATCCAGCCCAACGGATAAGAAGAAAAGCTCATAAAGATCAGAGTAGATCCAGACCGTACACAGCATCAAGGATTAAAGGCTTAGATAGTGTCAAGTATTCCCAAGTTCCTAGCTAGACTACCATAAATAGCTCATTTTCCCTATTGAGAAAGATAACGGGTACTTAATTCTAATCTATATATTGAGTATATGTTCATATCTATCTGGTAGTATTCCTAGAAAACTAGAACTCGTAAGATCAAAGATCTAGGGTCGTAATATCCGAACATATTATTAACTATTTTAATAGAATATTTGCCAAACAAATCTTAAGCTAGTAAACAACTTATAATGTATAAGCTCAGCCAAACCCCCTCTAAATCAAGTACAAATTAGAATTTCCGGTGAACTTGATCAATTTTAAGTGATACAAAATGTAGTTTATTAAGCCTGTAATTTTAGAGTTTAGAAAGGGTACATAAATTGAGTTAACCATGATAGAAACTAACATGACCCATAAGCTCTCCGATCCTTAGTGTCCTAATCACACTAAACAGATCAACCAAACACAAAAAGCAGCTGTAACTTTATACCTATTATTATTATTATTATTACCTAATCTTAATTTGACCTGATGATTGTATAATCCCAACCAATTAGTAGAGTAATTTACATGCTAATAATTTACCCAATGAAGCAACTTCATAAGTACAATCATTGTATTTGAAGAAAGTTTCTTTACTCCTCCATTGTGGAGCCGAATGCAATTATTTCTTCATTAACATGTTTCTGTTTTTTCCCAAACTCCCTGTTTCTCCGACACTATGATACATATATATTATATAGTATATACATATTAGAAAGTTGTCATAGTGTAGACACACCACCAAACACATGAAAATGAGCTTCTTTCCTTAGCTTTATTTATTGTTTTCATTTTTTAAGCTTCTGCTAAAGTGATTCTGAAGAAGCTAGCTAGCAATGTCTGCTTTTCATCCTAAAACGACTCTAGCTGCCATTGAATCCTTAACTATACCTCGTGTGAGTTTTCTCTCTCTTTTGTTCATGTTAATTAGCTTATATATTGAGATTTTTTTTCCTCATCTTGCATTGTATGTGTTTGGTTGGATTAAATAGGTTCAGGAAGTTGTGTTCTTAGCAGATTTTCGGAGTTTAGGATGCCAGGAAAGGGTGGCTGAAATTATGTCCAAAATGAATGGTAATGGAATCAGAGATTTTAGTTTTAAATAAAAGGGTTAGATTAGGATTTTGTTGAAGCTATATGATCGATTATAATGCAGAAATCAGAAGACATGCAATCTTGCTATATTGCTATAAATTTACTAGCTTTTTTTTTTTGAATTTGTTGTTTTAGGGGAGAATCAATCAGTTGTTATTAGTGTTGTGGAGAAGAAAGTAACAGTAACTTGTACATATCCAAATGCTGATAAAGTACTGCCAGTACTGGGAGGACGACAGATTGCTAATGTTAATCGTACATATTCATGGAGTAAATTTGCTCTCATTCGCCGCCTATTTCGCACTTCCGGCAAAAACTAAAATTTATATATGCTTAGTATCTGTATATATATAGATGCTTGATTTTACTTCTGTATAGTCATTAACACCTCATGATGGCATGGGGGTGCGTAAATAAGATATATAATTTGTGTTATCTCTAGTACTCTTACACGTACAATAAGGTTCAATCTAACAAAAACTGTATTATGTTCCAATTAGTGTTGTCTGAGCTGAGATACTGACAAGTAGCTATAGCTTTTCGGTTTTCTTAATTTACCAAGCATCAGGTAGTGTACATTGCTCTACAATAATGTAGCCATATTGTTACCTGATCATCGGCTGAGTGGAAGAGCTTTTGCTTTTGAATATATTAAGTCTTAAAAAGTTGAAGTATAAAAGGGAGTTAGCTAGGGAGGTGTGTTTTTCTTTTTCTTTTTAGGGGGCGAAATCACAAAATTTCTAAGTTTCGTACCAAAAAATGGAATACAAACTTCATCAATTGCAAAAAAGCTACATTGATTTGAAATTCTTAACTTCAAATCCATCATTTCAAACATAACTTAAACTGAGACGAAGATACATTAATCCCATTTGTCACACAAGGAAATGATGCTTCTAAACAATATACTATTTTCTTCAAGGCCTAAAGATGACTATATGAAGAAATTCCATTTCAACTTCTTGACCCTGCAGAGAACTAGATTCCATGTCAAATCAATAAACTTCGACATATTATTTCTCACAAGTCACAACACAGAAACTACTTACAATTTATGATCCTTTTTAAGACATTCCAATTGTAGGCTTAATTTAATTTCCAAGCTAACTGTTTGAGACATCCTGCTAAAACTCCAACTTCATGTCAGGACAGGCAAGGATTTTTAATATTGTATACATAGGCAGTTTATTAACTAAACTCTAACCCCGATTTTCGGTTTATATGAAACAGGTTTATTGCATGGTGCTGAGGATTAATTTAGATTGCAATTGTTGCTGCAGAAAAATGAAAAGAATCCTCCTTAGGATGAAAGGTAATTAAGGCCGCAAAATTTAATTATTAAAGGTTTATTTGTTCTCAACTTAATACTAGTTATGCAAATTACATTTAGGAACCATGAGGTTTCAAGAAATTATAAATTAGTCCTTCTATTTTCATTTATTACCACGTACTCCCTGAGATTTTATTTTTTTGTAAAACATCCAATCCGTTAGGGTTCGATTCTGTCGTTGATCTCTTAGTTTTGTTTTCCTGAAAATGCCTTCTCTCTATATTTCCATGTTTTTAAGATCAATATAACCCAAGGGGCTATTTTGTTATATTGAAAAATCCGAGGCATCGTTTTGTTATGATTTGAAAAATATATACAAGGTTTTGATGTTAAGTACTAATATTTCTTTATTATATTTGGAAGGGTAATCTAGACAAATCATTTATTTTAAGTCTTACGGAGGGAATTAAACTGTCAAAACTACGTTGTAACAAATGAAAACATGAGAGGGACTAATTTGTAATTTCCTGAAATCTTAGAATACCTAAGTGTAATCACCCTATTTGTTAACCGAAAAAGAAACCCCTCATTTTGTATTATAACATGGTTGAAGAAATAGAGACACACATGATAGAGAAACAGGACAACACTGTAAGTGTTTGTGGGAGATTCAACCCAGCAGATGTAGCTATAAAAATAAGGAGGAAGATGAAACGAAGAGTCAAGATTCTGGAAATTCAGGACTTCAGCAATGTAAATGGGCATGCAGAACAACAGGCTTGGAATATATATTGTTGTTTTTACTTTAACTAATAATGTAATAATAATACAATTTGCAATGTGGTGGGTTGCAAAATACCAGATTCATTGAACACTTGAGACTGTTATGCTGATTGCTGTTGATACATCAGGGTTATACAAAGTTGACAAGTAACTAATATATTGGTTGTTGATTTATTGTAGAAAGGATGTATTACTTTTGTACTACTTTAAGTTCTCCTTCTCGACTTTTTCGTCTGAACTAGGGTTGTAAACGAGTCAGTTTACGAGTCTGGCGAGTGACGAATTAAATTTTTGAATCAAACTTAATTGAGCTAATCATTCCTATTTGTAGGTTTGCGAGTTTTTATTGCACATATATTATTTTATATATTATATATATATATATTAATTAATAACAAAAAAAAATATATTATATATTAATTATCAAGCTTGAGTTCTAATTCTAACTCAAGGATTTACCTTTAAATTTTAAAATTTATGAAATTTGAACTAAAATCCAAAAATTTCGATAAATTTGAGCCATACGAGCCGAGCCGAGCCATACTCGAACTTGGACTCGGGTCGAGCTCGAGCCTAAGAAAAAGCCGAAGCTTGACTCGGCCCGCTCATTTACATGCTTAATGGGCCCAAAACATTTAAACTTAGTATGCAATAGGCCCATACTTATTGAGGGCCTTTTAGTCAAACGACATTCTTCCGAGTTCCGACAGTTCTTTATTTATTCTTTTAAGAAAATAAAATCCTTCTGATATTTTTGTTTGCACCAAATCACGCCCATCGCGCCATCATAATTTCGTCGGCGGGCAGATCTCTGAAGTCTGAAGAAACCCAATTGGCCGATATCAAGATATTCCAAGAGAAAATCTCGGGAACCCTAACCCTTAATTTTAAACCCTTGCGGAATTCAATTTTATAATTCTTCTACTTTCTCCACATCCGATGGTTAGCGTATCCAGCGAATCTACGCGGCAGAAGCATAGCCGCTCCTCTTTGCCGGACGATGTGGAGGAGCGGTCGAAACGCCTCAAACACCGCGAACACCACCACAGCAGCCGCCACCGCCGCCACCGCCACCGGAGCAGGAAAGAGAAAGGTGAAACCACAACAAAATCTCGGGAAGAGTTGGAAGTTGGAAAACTTGACCGAATTGAGGTCGAAGAAACAAAATTGGAAAACGACGGAGGCGGGGCTGTGGATAAAGCTTTGCTTTCGGACGGTTTGCTATTCGCGGAGCTGGATTGTGATATGGAGGAGGGGGAGATTCTGGAGGATGATGGCTTAGTTGATAATGTTAATCGAGATGTGGAGATGGTGAAGAAGATTATCATGTCTGATACTGAGTCGGGTGAAATTGACAGGAATGGGCATGAGATTTCTAATATGGTGTGTTCAGATTCCCCTTGCTATTGTTTTTTGATTGCTTTATACTGAATGGGATTTGCTTTAAATTTATCTTTATTATTTGCTTAAAAATACGAATTGATGCAGAAAACAATTGTTGGTAAAACTTGACCTTTTTGTACCATAAATCCATTGAAATAGTGACAAGAGCTACAGTATGCTATTCGGGCATTTGAAACAAATAAACAAACCAAATCAATTTGTTTCACATCCTTCTTTGAGGAAAACAAAAGGCATCCTCTAGAAGAAATTAACTCCTGAAATCTATTCAGAGGAGTGCGAATGAAAAAGTATTTTGAGTATTTCAATGGGTTTACGGAACAATTGATTTTTTCTTGTCATCCTTAAACACAATTGTGTTTCTCTAAGTATTCGATCTATTTTTCAAAAGAATTTCCGGCATGGATTTCTGATGACACCTTCCTCTGATGATAATAAATGTCAAATGTTTCTCACAAATATGCTAGTTGCACTAGAATGAGACTTACAGATTGCCAGTAGAGAGCTTTGCACTCTATCCAATTTCCAGAAGACTGAATTGCTGGTGTTCAATTGATTTGTAAGAATTGGTTAGATGTTCAAAGTTTTTGCATGGATAGTTTATTCTGTAAGATTAATTCTGATGATTTCGGTCACTAATGTTTTATTCCTTTACAGGGAGATAATCTAGAGAATGTGAACAAATGTCAGAAAGATAATAATGTGTTTGTTGATGGAGAGAAAAGGAAGAGAGCTGTTGCACATTCTTACTCACATGACAAGGATTTGAAAGAGGGTTCTCGTAGTAATTTGTCAAAGTCACCGGAATGTTCTAGAGCGAGGTCTCGTTCCCGAAGCATCTTAGGAGAGACTTCTATTGTTGGTGTGCAAGGCACGATTGAGAACCCACTCTATAAAGATAGAAACCAGAGAATTGAGTCTGATGATGAAAGGATGACAGCACATAACAGAAATTACAGTCATAGCAGGAGATATGATGTTAGGGATAAAGAAAAGCAGCATAGTTCCAGCAGGTTTGCAGAGAAAACGGAAAGGCATTATGGCAGGGAGACTCTTGACAGACATAGGGAGCAAAGCAGGGACAGGAATTGGGATAGGGATAGAACAAGAGAGAGAGAAATGGAGGAGAGAGAGAAGGACAGGGATATAGGTCGAAAAGGAACTAGGGATGGTGGCAAAGATGGAGACAGAGATGAGAGTGGTTATAATGGGAGTGATAGGTTCAGCACACGCCATAGGTATGATAGTATTGAGAATGATTATAGAAATAGGGATATTGATTCTAGACATAGAAGGAATTCTGGAGATCTCCATAGAGATAGATCAAGGAGAAGCAATTTAGGTAATGGAATCTCTAAGAGTAATCCAGAGCAGAGGGATAGAAAGGTTCTTAAAAGGTATGTTGTTGCAAATAATTTTTAGTAAAATCTGAGTGTTCTTCTTTGTCTTCTTCTTCTTTTCTCTTAGCTTACATCGTATTTTTTGGTATCAGAGAGGATGACAGGCAAGAGGAGTATCAAGAAAAGATTGTACTTCAACTTGCAGAACAGGAAGAAGATGATCTTGAGAAAATTAAGGAGGAAAGTAGAAAGCGCACACAAGCTATCCTTGCAAAGTACAAAAATAAACATGCAAAACAGCATACTGAAAAACAACCACAAGCACTGGGTAAGATGATGTTTAACCAAGTGCTTTCTTTCTAACTCTTTTATACAATATAGTTGAATTCTCATTTCTTGAGCCTCATGGAAAATATTGGAATTTTACGATGGAGAAATGTATATAGCACTTCTTATAGCTTGGATACTTTTGCATTTGTATTTTAGTGATGTTATGCCTGGCTAATATTTGCTTCTTGTGTGATCAGTTGAAGAGCAATCTAGACAGTCTTCTGAACCAGTAGAATCTTCTGAGACATCCTTTTCTGTTGAGAAGTCACTTCTGCAAAATGGTTTTTCTGCACCCGAAAAGCCTACTGGAAATGCTGAACTGGGAGAAGGTACCCCTAAGGTGAGCGAGTCATATAGATGAACTGTACTTGATAATTATATTTTGGTCCTATATACTTTTTTTATATTTATTTGTCTTAGAATCATTTTCATCCCGTACTCTCTTTTTCATGTCCTAATATGCTCTGAAGATCTTAATCTGAATTTTCATAAAACCTTGCAGAGCGAGAGATCGGTCGATATGTTTTGTGATGATTTATTTGGAGAATCACCTGCTGGAGTTCGTAAAACGGTTAGTATCAACTCTCATTTACATACATATTTCATGATCTCAATTTCCTTTCAGATTTGTATTAATTCTTCAACATCCTTGAAGTCTATTGCAGTTTACCATGTCCTCTTTCTCCTTTTGGAGATAATTGTCTTCTTTGGTCATATGGGCTCTTTCTGTACTTGAGTAGCTAAGTTCTTTTCCAGTTTGTCTTCATTTGAACTTCTAGGAAATGTTTTTAGTTATTTCTAACAATAAGTTTTATGCTATTGTTCAATATGAATAAACCTGGTAATATACATACTTTATTAAAATTCTTCCACAGGGTAAAGAAGATAGTGCGGCTACTGAAAAGAGCGAGCTTCGTGACAATTGGGATGATGCAGAAGGTTACTATGGTAATGTACTCTGTACCATTGCAAGTTTACATCTCCATCATTTTTATTTAGAAATCTTGTCATCAAAGAGAAGATATGTTTATCCTCCTTTCATTTGAATTACCATTTCTTATTACTAATTTAGTTTCTTTTTCATGATTCTAACATTCAGGCCACCGTTTTGGGGAAATACTTGATGGACGGTATGAAATAGTTGCTGCTCATGGGAAAGGTGTCTTTTCTACTGTTGTTCGTGCACGGGATCTCAAGGCTAAACCGGGTGATCCTGAAGAACTAGCAATTAAAGTCATACGAAATAATGAAACTATGTGAGCAATTTTGGCTTTATGTAATTTTAAGCTTAATTACAGTGGGTTACTATGTCCAGATATACTCAATTAGGTTAAGTTTGGATTGATGGACTTGGATTTAATGTATTTTAAGTCCACCGTCCAAATCCACTTGCCCCGTTTGCCTAAAAAGTTAAATGAATGGATATCAAATCCACTTTTCCAAGAGAGTGGATTTGAAGACAGTCATTACAAATTCACTCTTTAATACATAAATGACAAATTCTCTCACAAAAAGATACATCTACACACTAACACACATTTTCACACACTCTCACACACCAAATATTTTCATACAAACACACTCACACTCGCACAAAATGAATTAAATATAACATAAACAAAAAATTGAAGTTTAAATGACACTTGAAAGGCTTTGAAATTCGTTCACAAATTCTTTATATATCTAAACAAAAGATTTTAATGTACGTGGATTTCAGATTCAAGGAATTTTAAATACCATTGATTTCAAATTCCTTGTGAAATCCGAATACATTGATCTAAACGTAGCCTTATGTTGTTTTTCTTCATTTACTTAATGTAGGTACAAGGCGGGTATGCAGGAATTGGTCATACTAAAGAAGTTAGTTGGCACAGATCCTGAAGACAAGCGGCATTGTGTTCGGTTTATCTCTACCTTCAAGTATCGGAATCATCTCTGTTTAGTTTTTGAATCTCTTTATATGAACTTACGTGAAGTTCTAAAAAAATTTGGTCGTAATATTGGTTTGAAGCTTACTGCTGTGAGGGCATATGCGAAGCAACTCTTCATTGCACTGAAACATCTCAAGAACTGTGGTGTTCTTCATTGCGATATCAAGCCAGATAACATGCTGGTATGCAGTAAACATCGTATTTATTACAACCCCTATATATATATATATATATATATATTTATTTATTATCTGTTCATTCTTCTTATTTTTTTGCATTTCTCTCAGGTGAATGAAGCGAAAAATGTACTGAAACTTTGTGACTTTGGCAACGCTATGTTTGCTGGTAAAAATGAAATCACCCCTTACCTTGTAAGCCGGTTTTACCGCGCCCCAGAGATAAGTAAGTGATGCTCTTGTTTGCGTATTTACCAGTCATTCTCTCTTATCTTTAACCAAAAAAAAAAAGTCATTCTCTCTTATCCAATTTTCTCTAACCAGCTTAGTTTTTGTGTAGTTCTAGGCTTGCCTTATGACCACCCTATGGATATGTGGTCGGTGGGTTGCTGCTTGTTTGAGCTCTATGCAGGGAAGGTTCTCTTTCCTGGTTCCACCAATAATGACATGCTTCGTCTTCAGATGGAACTGAAAGGCCCATTCCCTAAAAGGATGCTTCGAAAGGTCAGACATTAGTTTTATTTACTTTTTCCATTCTTATATTATATTATCCCCTCAAACTTCCCTATTTTAAATTGTGAACACTTCAATCATTATGAATGAATATTTACAGGGAGGATTTGTGGATCACCACTTTGACCAGGATTTGAATTTCCTTGCAATGGAGGAGGATCCTGTCACAAAGAAGGTGGGTATACAAATTGAACTTTTCACCAAAAGAAAAAGAAAATGAAGCTTGAACTTGTATTGAGGTACTTAATCTGATTTTGCAGGCGATGAGGCGATTGCTGGTTAATACCAAGCCAAAAGAACTCGGCACATTGATTGTGGGTTCTTCTGGTGAGGATCCTAAAATGCTAGCTAATTTTAAAGACCTTATGGAGAGAATATTTGTGTTGGATCCAGACAAGAGGTTGAGTGTTTCACAAGCATTGAGTCATCCTTTCATCACGGGCAAGTGAAAAATCTGATGCTGACAGAAATGCTGTTGCATTAGATACTTGTACATTATTGATGTGATCTCAATTACTCAAAATTTCTAATGAAAGGACATTATCTGTCTTCGTCTTCTCTGCAATGGAGCAACTACGCAGGAGACAATGGTTGAAGTTCTTACTGATCATGTCGGGGAGCTTCGAACTCAAACATGGAGTTCTTTCCATGGAATGTTTTGTGTTTCTATTGTAAGATAACTTGCCAGAGGCAATTTTTTCTCTTTTTCTTGTACTAATTCTTAATGGTGACAGTCAAGAAAACTTTAAAATAATTTAAGTTTGTTTTCTGTTCTGTATGCTGGACCTAGTTCCGGTACATAAGTTGGAGGCTTTATTTGTCACAGAGAGAAATATCAGGATACCAATGTCTTTGTAAATATATGTTTTACATGTTTCGTTATTTTGTTATAGATATTTTCTCTTCATCTCGTATAATCTCAAATTGTATTTTCTATTTAAGTTGCATTCATCTAACCTGTGGTTTGGTTGTTCTGGAGGAAGGCGCCTGGAGATCTTCATTGCTGCTTTGAAGTGTGACAGCATTTCGGTGAGTTAATTCATTTTGATTTTTTTTTAGTTCATTTGATAGAATTCTCTATTACATGGTGATATTGGAACAATTATTTATGATCTGCATTTTTTACATCTTTATAGGGATGAGTCGTCTCACTTGTATAGCCCTGGTAAGTATCCCCTATTTTTGCTTATTTTCTTTTGTAATATGTATGTTTTAGTTGAAAATGGGTTAACAAGACTTCTGTCCCATCTTTTCCAAGTACTCGTTTATGTTTTCGTTTTCTACTATTTGAGAATGATGACAAGATATATAATTCAAAATTGAAATTTTCTCACCAAATTTATGCAATGAAGATAATATCCTTAATTCACATTGTAAAGTGTCTGTACAGATTTAAGATTTTTATGGAAGAATATCTAGATGTATAACTTAGGACTTTCACACAATACCATTATGCTAACCAAATTATTAGAAGCTTAAGGAAAAAGTAAACTATGACATGATGATAATCTGAGTCCTATTGCAAAAGCGTCTGTATTGGAATGGCCGAAATCAACCGGATATTTTGGAGGTGCATAAATTAGGAGCATCTGAGATTTCATGAAATAGTGGATAATAAATTGTCCTAAATTGTCTTTTGCATAGCAAGTGCCCTGCTAAATTAGACTGTAGTTCTACTCTACCATGTCTGAATTGTAGGAAGAATGTGGGATTTAAGGCTTTGTTCTTTCTTCTGTACCTTTCTGACTTGTTTTTGTTTTTGTTCTCTTGTAAGATATTTGTTTCTTCAATTTGTTTAATGTATAAAACAGAGACACGTCAGTTGTTTTGTTTTGTTTGATTGATCAGAAAGCTTGCTTATAGTCATGGGAGTTTATTAGTCGTAGTAACATTAATGTGATGCTACATTTTGTTTTAATGTGTAAGAAATTATCAATAATGACTAATGGTTTTTATTGCTTTCATATTCTTTCTTTGTTTTTCTGTATGTTCAAGTCAATAAAGAGGTGGCGGTGTTGATATAATGTAATTTGAATTTTTAGGGATGTCTGCATTAGAAATGACATTTGGAGCTTTATTTGTTGTAATACTGTAGGTCAATGAACTTTTCCTTGCCTTTGACTTTTTGGTATAGACTTAAAATCTAAACTAGCCGAGTTCGAGTGATCTTGACTCAGAGCTCAAATTGTTTCGAGCTTGAACTTGACTCATGCTACTTAAAAGTTCAAGTTTTAATTGGATTGAGGCAGGCCCAATGCGAGTTTTCTTCGCGCTATAGCTCAAAAATTCAATCTTTTGGAGTCTGATCGTGAAAATTTTGTCCAAACACACATTTATATACTTATGGTTCTTGCACTCCTTCTAGAAGTTGGCCGTGGTCCATATAGCGGCTAATTAGTCTTCCTAGTGATATTGCTTGTATTGCTTGAATTCATAGTTGAAGTTTCTTGGAACGTTCTCGCGACTAATCACTCAAAACATATTTTGTGGCAACACCATTTGTTTATGTATTTCTAATTTGAGGGGCTACCAAGAAAATGTCCATATTTAAAGTCTTGCAACCATTAATCAAACTTTAAGTGGTAAAAATAATTTAAAGAACACTCACAAGCTTAAAAAGTTCCCTGATTTCGTGTTTTCTTCTGCAATTTTTATCCTTTAGTATATAAAGGTATGCCATGTGCAACAAGCTAAAGTTATTAGTTGCTTTTGTATTATTAAAAAATGTTGACAAAAGTTGCACGATTTTGTTTAGTAGTATTGTTTATACAGAATTAATGTAGAAAATTTGATGTGAGCTGGTCACCAAACTCAACTTTATGTGGGCTCTTTTTCGTGCTATTAAGGCTAACAAATCGATAATTGTTACAACTTACAATTAGAGTTGGACTTAATAGGTAATATCATTTAATTTTGATAATAGCCCACAAATGCTGGTTTCATATTATTGTAGAAACCTAGTCTGTATGCGACGTAGAGGAGAAAGAGTGAAAGCATGAAAATGATGTTCCTTTTAAATAACAATTTTTTGGTAAGTGGGAATGAAGGACGTTGTAAATTATAATACACAAAAGAATATAACTACAGAGGAACAAATTATAATAATAATAATAAACACAAAAGGATCCAAGAAACTACAACATATGCATTCTGAAATGTTAATAAATTAATAAAAACTCAACCCATTTCGTTTTTCGTGTTGGAATTTACTAAATTTGAGCAAGCTAATAAGTTATTTCGTCTGCATGGACACGATCACACGAATACAACGATACGAACATTCCTTTTACCGAGAAATTTCCCAACATGAGACAGGATACTGCCATGCATCTTGACTGAGCTCACTTGGAGAAAAATCAAAACTGCTACCTTATATACTATATAGGATATGTTTTATTTTCAGTTATATGTATTTCATAATATATATATCAAGAAAAGAAATTAAAATGAAGTTTCAATTCGATAAGTCCGTAAGATGAACGCGTGCAATAGGACCGCTTGAGTTGCCAATTGGCTCAGTCAGTCATTACGGACGCAGACAAAGTGACCGCGTCCCAGCTTCACAAAAATTCCCATTTCCCATTCTTTCCATAAAACTGGATTTTAAAAGCTTCATTAAGAAGAAAAATCCCCACACGCTTTATTATTTATTAATGACCATTTAAAATATGGTACAGTATGCTACTTAAACAAGAATTTCTACGTCCAAAAATATATAAAACACACACACACATACAGACATACTAAGCTATATAGTCTTCCTCCCTAATTATATTAGCGTCATCAAGAAAAGGTGCAAACGAGATCTAATCTCGTTTGTACTTTTGTTAGCCAACTCTATTAATATTCTGCAAATTTACTACTATCACTTACTGAGTGCGCTTGTTCAAGGATTTTAAACAGTACAACATGGGAAAAAAACTGGACGCTTTGTTGGGAAGAGGTTTCAAAACCTCGAAATTCAAAGCTATGGTGGCGCTGGCTATTTCCCGGCTGGAGGTGTTCAAGAAACAGCGCCACGCGCGGTGTTCTATTGCACGCTCCGACGTCGTGGAGTTCCTTAAGAATAGCAACCATGATAGAGCTCTTCTCAGGGTAATTTCAATTTTCAATGACTTCATATATATATTATACGTATTTGTTATTGAATTATTTGATTTCTAGGATTTCCGATGTTTCTTTTTCTGATTATTTAGTGATGGAATATTGTTCTTGTTTCTGGGTTGTATAGGTTGAGCAAGTGATCAAGGAGCAGAATCTGTTGGATGTGTTTGTTCTATTGGAAGGCTATTGCAATCTTTTGCAAGAGAGGGTCAACCTTATTGAACATGAAAAGTTGGTTTTCTCTTCGATCGTTACTAATTCTTTCATAATTAAGTTGGCATATAATATATAGTAATAAGGGAATATATATAGCTTTTAATCCTTAAAATAGACCTTTTTCGTCTCATATATTAGGGATATCTCAAATTTGATCATATTCACTTCGGTCCCAAAACTCATTTTCATCAATTTCCTGACAGTCACTCGTTGCTCACGTAACTTTTCCGCTTGTAAATTTACGAAAATTGTAACTTATCATCTAAATAGTTCGCTCATTATAATATTCTTCTTGTAGAGTTTGCCCTGAAGAGCTACAAGAAGCTGTTTCTACTTTGATCTACGCTGCCACAAGATGCGGTGAATTCCCGGAACTTCAAGAGATTCGCGCGATTTTCACTTCCCGCTTTGGAAGAGAATTCGCTGCTCGAGCTGCTGAACTACGCAATAATTGTGGAGTAAATCCTAAGGTATATATGCATCAAGAAGTTCGTTTTGATATATTACTTTCAATCTGAGAGTTTATTGTAACAGTTGATAATATGTGATCTCCAGATCATACAGAAGCTATCGACTAGGATGCCAAGCTTGGAGAACAAAATGAAGGTGCTCAGGGATATTGCTGCAGAAAACAACATTGATATTCCAATTGAGGAGACTGTATCAGACACTAAATTGGTATGAAATCATTGTTTATTCTTTATCAGCAAGATTTAATCTGTACATTTGTTGAACACTTTATTTTATTTTTTTGGTCCTAGACTCCTAGTCCTAATCTATTGAACACTTTATGTTTAGGGTAGAGTACGTCTAGCAAGACCCCTCACATATTTAGAATTTAGGGTAAATTACATCAAGACCCCTCAAATTTGATCTATTTACACAGAATCCAGGGGGCTTGAGATATTACACAAAGAACCCCTTAATTATATGGTGGTTTTACAAACATCCCCTAGGCCCGTTAGGGGATCTATGTATAATTTTCAAACAAACTGGGGTCTAATGTGTAACTACATCAAATGTGAGGGCTTTAGATGTAATTTACCCTTATCTTTATCAGCCAAATGTTTGTGAAAGAATATGCCGTCTACACATTTGTTTCATAATCAAGTATAAGACATGAATATGCCGTCTACAATAAAAATATGCATTTATGAGCACTTAATCATAATCTTGTCAATTTCGTGAAAATCAGGATTCAAGCAAAGATGAGAAGCAGAAGCCGGGCCCATCAGGAGTTTCGGATGAGGGAGAGAATGAAGAAATGGAGTTGGACGAAACAGAAAGAGATGAAGATTTTTCTGATTCGTTTAACATGAGGAGAAAGTACAAGGACGTGGCGGAAGCAGCACAACAAGCTTTCAAATCAGCAGCTTATGCAGCCGCCGCCGCCAGAGCCGCAGTGGAATTATCCCGGTCTGAATCCACAGATCCAGACGATCCCACTAGTCCCAATCTCCGTCCCAGAAAAGTCTCAGCCATGATCAATCCAATGAAATCTGATCTTCAAATTCACGAGAAAGATACAGGTAGTTGAAGTAAAGCACTTATGTGCTTTCTGCTCTTTTCTTAAGCAGGAATCAGCTAGAAGCTAGAAGCATCCAATGACCAACTTTTAGATTGAGCTTCTAGCTTCTATGTTGTTTTCGTAAATAAGTGGAAACTTGTTTAGAGTAACAAAACCTTTTATTCCGAGACACTCATCACTTTTACTAATCCAACTTTTTAAAATTTTAGCTTTAGCTTTAGATTCTTCGAAAGCAAAAGCTCTTGCCCACACAGTGGAGGATGAAGAGATGAAATATGATAAAATCCATCCAGTGCAAAACTACGGCATGGAAACTAAAGATGAAAGTTCACATGTTGAGAAGGAAAATGAGTTTAAAAGATCATTTTCGGCTTCAAGCTCAGATTCGTTGAATGAGAATGTGAAGGGAGTTAGAGTATATGATGAAGAGAGACAAATTAAGAAAAAAGGTATTTTATTTGATGAAAGTGACGAAGAAAATGATATAGCGGAAAGCAGCCGCAGAACTCAAACTGTGGAGCCTTTGAACATTAATAGAAGGCCGATTTCTGTGAGAACCAGAGTCGCACATGTGCGGTGACGAACATATACTAACGGATGGTATAAATATTTATAGTTTTCCCTGTAATAATAATATATATGCTGTGTGAGCTAATTATATTTTGTTTTTCGTTTATTTTCATTGTAAAGTTTGCGGATATTTGTAATGGTTCAGAGATATAGAAATTTTGATTGCATAAATTTTGAACGTGTGAGGTGATTTCTAGTGTAACAAATTGTATTAAGCATATTCCTATGAACCATTTGCCAGAATCTTGCTAAAGAGAATTTAACAGCATCGAAATGATTTTACCTCTCGTTCCATTTACAAATAATATAGAGAATTGAACTAGATGGTTTGCTAGAATTTTGGTAAAAAGACTTCAGCTCACTCTGGCTCTTTTCTTTCCACTTTGCACTAGGTCAGCATAGGACTGCAAGCTTATACCAATATCTTCGTCGTACTCAATCCCAAGTTCCTCCTGTAGAAGTAAAAATTGTTAGAAAAACAGTCTTCGACTGAGAATAGAACCATGAAGAAACACAAGCTGGCAGAATACCTTAAACTCTTTCAGATTCTTAGGGGAATTTTCTGTTATTGCATCCCATATTTCTTTGAACATCCTCTTGCGTCTTCTCCAATGATTTATCATGTCCGTGTAAATCTTCTCTGCAGCCTGCCTTTCCTCTGGACTCACCAGTGTAACTCCTTGTCTCAGTTTAATCAACTTTTCCTCCATTTGCTTGACCTGCAAAACATTGCAAACGAGTAAACTTCATGGATTGTATGTATGTGTTGTATGTGAAAATGTGCAAGTGTTTTATCTGTGCACCGCTCACCTCATCACCCAATTTGGTTTGCTTGGCAAGTATCTCCTCCAATGTCAAATTTGACTGAAGTGCTTTAATCTCTGCCACAATTAATGGAATCAGATTATGGATCGAAACATCTCTTTGGGGTTTGAAAATATGAAATCGTATCATAAACTCAAAAATCATGCTTACAAAACATTAAACAAAGAATAACCAATAAGACGGAAAATATTCATGCAGGGCTAATTTTTGCATAACTCAGTTTTACTTTCCGAATCTTTTGGAATCACACTAGACAGGACCTTTTCTAACACATGAAAATAGTTTGATGATGCACAAGGAATTCATGAGTGTGCTTTATCAGCTCATGGGAAGTACCTTCTAAATTGAATAAAATATGAGATGCAGAATGCATCACAATGTAGTTCAAACTGTTTCAGTTGACAACAAACCATTGATCTTCTATACTAAATAGAAAAATATAAAAGGAGAAACTTGCATACCTCCTTCAATCTCAGAAACAGCTTTCTTTTGCTCAGTCAGCTTTTCTTGCAATTTGACATTCTCTTCTTTCATCTGATTGAGCTCTTCACTGTTTGGAATGTCAAACTGGTCTTGCCTTGCAAGGTATATTTTCTGCTTTCCATACTCTTTGAATGATATTTTTCCACCATCAGCAAGACTGTCCAATGCTTTCTGAATCGCAGTCTTTTTGAGATTAAACTTTTGCAGTGAATCGGCCACAATTTGGGAATTCAAGGGCTTGTTTTGCTGCAAAGAATGCACACACAATCTGAATCAGAAATGGCTACAATTTCATGGGCAGATAACAACTCTGAAAATTGTATAAATAAATAAAAAAGGGAATCAAATCACAAGCGAGGGGGAAAATCCATGAAAATGACATCCTCAGAACACATTCAAGGCATAGAAATTTCAAAATTAATATGTACTCAGAAATTTACTCCATAACACAAGTATTGTCCGAAATAAACAAATTAAACAATCACTTTTTCCTTCTACACATTGAAATTCTCCAATCTCCTTTTATCTATTTAATTAGCGGGAATATGAGAAATTCCCAGATTTAAAGCTAAGAGTACTTCGGATTCTCGAACATCCTACAAACAAAAAACATCAGTAGTACAAAAACAAATAGGAAAATCTCACAACACATCTTCAGAAAAACGAAAAAAAAGGCATAGCTAGAACTAATCAAGTTCGACATAAAGGAAAAACTAATTAAACTATATCCATAAAATTCCCATAATAAAATGAAAATGATAACATCATACAAATACAAATGAATTGGGCGAAATTTACCTCATTCACGAAGTTAAGCACGATTCCTGGAAACGAACATAAGGAAGCAAATTAAAAACAAAAAATAAACGGCAGACCAGAAGTTGTATAGCTTAGAGATAGACAGATAGATAGATATGCGATTACCTTCGGTGCTATCGGATTTGGGAGCCATTGATCTCAGAGAGCGGGAAAATTTTTTGGTGGTAGAGACGAACGGATTTGGGCTGCTTACGAGTTGAGTATTCAAATTTTCTTTATAGGGGTCGGGCGATGTGAAACGATGCCGTATGGGCTGTTGTAAATTACGTAATCAGCCCTTGTCATGCTCTTTCTTTAGTCAAACTAACGCTTTTGGCATTTGACCTTTTTGAATGTGAAATTTATTTTAATTACATATTTTACTTTTTTACATATATTAGTCATTATTAAATTAATAATGTATTGCATCGTATTAATTATTTAGAAACGTTAATATTTAACTTTATAAAAATATGAACCAAAACGCTCCTAGTGACGATTTATCTCAACTCGCATTAAAACGCGTTTGAAGCCTGCGACATTTGTGGAAAAGGAAAATAGAAAAGAAAAAGGTAAAATAATAATAATAACAACCCCCCTGCTGTGAGACTGTTTACATGAAAATCACCGGTCCCCGAAGCACATCATAAAATACAGAAAGAATACATCTCTCTCTCTCTCTTCGAATCTGAGGAAAGCCGGCGGGAATTCGTTACTTCCGGTAACTCTCTTCTCTCTTTCTCTCTTTCTCTCTCCTCTGTTCCGTACATGCTTGTATCCGTACTTCCCATACGAAATACGCGTGCTAAATGCTGTCTTTTTTGGTTTTATTTCTTTTGGGATTTAAATTGTTTGTGCCAGATCTTAGATTTTTCCGATTGATTTTGATATATCTGCCCTCCTTGGGAACCTTAGACGCAAGAAAGTCATTTTCTATCCAATTGAACTTGTGGGCTAAGCTGAAAAGTTCTTAGAAATTGTAATTGCTCCATTTCCCATTTCTGAGCTGGACAGAAAATCTGATATTCGTGAGTTTTCTTGGACGAAATTCGAAACAGTTCTTTCCTCACAGTAACCAGAATTTAACTTTTTCCAAGCTGTTGGAAGAACTCCTTTATTATGTCGTATGAAGTATTCGCCCTGATTACGTGACGTCAGCGCCATTGGGTTTTAGCTATCATATCTAATTGTTTCAAGGGCACAAATCACTGAATTTGGCATTATGACCTCATGCTGTAGGGTGGATCTCAAGCTCTCTCTTTTTGTGTTTCTCTTGTTTGAGCTTCTTCTCATTCTCGTTTTGTTTAGTACTAAAGATTCAGTTTCTTGGTTTGTTATGCTTCAACTAACACACCGTGCTATCCCTTTCCCTTAAAGATCAAATAAGCTGATTTCCTGATTCTTCCTTTTGAAAATTTTCAGTGAAGGTTGTATCATCTCTAGGAGAATTACTTTTGTAGCATAATGGCGATGGTGGATGAGCCACTGTATCCAATAGCAGTACTTATAGATGAACTAAAGAATGACGATATTCAACTAAGGTTGAACTCTATTAGAAGACTATCCACCATAGCACGCGCACTTGGGGAGGAAAGGACTAGAAAGGAGTTGATCCCATTTTTGAGTGAGAACAATGATGATGATGATGAAGTTCTGCTAGCTATGGCTGAAGAATTGGGTGTTTTCATTCCATATGTTGGAGGAGTGGAGCATGCTCATATATTACTCCCTCCTCTGGAAACTCTCTGTACTGTTGAAGAAACCTGTGTGAGAGACAAAGCTGTAGAGTCCTTGTGCAGGATTGGGTCACAGATGAGAGAAACTGACTTGGTTGATTGGTTTATTCCTCTTGTGAAGGTCAGATATAATGTTCTATTTCGTACCTTATTTTTGGAATTCTGTTTTTATTAGGTGTTGGTGGGTATGTGGTTGGACAATCTGGTTCTATGTTATGTGGTGATCTTCTTGTTTGCTTTCTTGGGTACCTTGTGAACTTTTCACTTGAAATTTTTAGCTGAGAAGTGGAAATCATTTGAAAATTATTCTTTATTTCTCAAATATGATGCTGCATGCAACTCATTTTGGGAGCTCTTTGAATCTGGTGTTATCAGATATATGCTGATTATTGCTTTAGAATGTGTGATAATTGCAGTTTCTTAGTCATTATGGATGCTACTTTAAGCAATGTCATTTTAATTACCTATTAATTTGGAGGTGGATGAGTCCGAGACTTTGTTTGAACATTCTAGTGCTTCATATTTTATGATGCGTAACAATTTTCTATTTCCCATTATTTTCCTTCTCGAATAGCCTTTTGTTAAATTTGATATCCAAGAGGTAGGTGGAATCACTTAGATAGTACATGTGATAAGTTGTTTTAGGCGTTTGGAATGTGTTTTTTTCTTAATATCTATGGTTGTGCTATTATGTTTAGCAAGTGAACATCTTTTCTTTCTCTTTCTTGTTAAATTATTGATATACAATTGCTTCCTTTCTAGTTCTTGTCTTTAGCTTTGTGCGTATCTGTTTATTGCAGAGGCTAGCAGCTGGTGAGTGGTTTACAGCTCGAGTCTCTGCTTGTGGACTTTTTCATATCGCTTACCCAAGTGCCCCAGATATGTTGAAGACAGAACTGAGGTCAATATACAGCCAGTTATGTCAAGATGATATGCCTATGGTGAGAAGAGCTGCTGCAACAAATTTGGGGAAGTTTGCTGCTACTGTGGAAGCTGCTCATCTTAAGAGTGATGTCATGTCCATGTTTGACGATCTTACACAGGATGGTAAAATAATGATTTGATTATCCTCATGTCAATGAAACAATTTATCAAACTTTTTGTTTCATGTATATGGTAGTTGAGTAAAAATAACTTTCTTAGTCTCTCTTCTCAGACCAGGATTCTGTTCGCTTGCTAGCTGTTGAAGGATGCGCTGCTCTTGGAAAGTTGTTGGAGCCTCAAGATTGTGTCGCGCATATTCTCCCTGTAATTGTCAACTTCTCACAGGTACAATTTCAACTGTGTTGCTTGTTTTGGAGATTTCTCGAAATTCTATTATGTATAGTCGTAGATCCAATGTTGTGCTTTATGAGAAGTTTTTTCTTAAGTTTCCTCTAGGTATTTGTTAATTTGTAAAATGTTGTGAATGATTCGATTAGAGCTTCTTTTGTTGGGAAAATTTCTGATAAGCTTTCTCATTTCAGTTAAACATTGACTATGCATAATATTTGATTTTCTGAAACATGAAAATTAACTCTAATTGCCTGTGCACTGAAACAAATGCTTCTTTTCAACGTTCGTCTCTGTAACACTTGCCTCTTTCTTTCTTTCACTTCTTTTCCAATTGTTATTCACTTGTTGTACATATCAGGATAAGTCTTGGCGTGTCAGATACATGGTTGCCAACCAGTTATATGAGCTATGCGAAGCTGTGGGACCTGAACCTACTAGGTATTTGCTCAATACTATATTTCTTCTTTCAGAAAATAATTTTGGATGATATTTTCTGCTTTATAATTGGATTTGTTATTTGTGACATGCCTTTTTTTCTCTTTTTTGCCATCTTGGTATACTAATTTTGAGAAGTGCAAAATTTCAAGGGCGGACTTGGTTCCTGCATATGTACGCCTACTTCGAGATAATGAAGCAGAAGTGAGAATTGCAGCTGCTGGGAAAGTCACAAAATTCTGTAGAATTCTTAATCCTGAACTTGCTATACAGCATATTCTTCCCTGTGTAAAGGTAGCCGAACTCAGGCTGGAATTTATTTATTATTTATGAATATATTGTTCGTATATGTGTTTTTTTTTTCTTTTCCCTCTTACTAACTGCAGGTATTGGCTTGCAGGAATTGTCATCTGATTCTTCGCAGCATGTAAGGTCTGCTCTGGCATCTGTCATAATGGGAATGGCTCCTGTTTTGGGGAAGGTAAAATAATATTTTGGTAACTTTTAATTGCACGTGGAAAAGGTTTGGTGCCTTTTTTGTCTCTGCAACTGCTGGAATGATTGTAACTATTAGAAAAGTTGAGTTCTGAGTATTGGATTTCCTTGTTTATGCAGGATGCAACAATTGAGCAACTTCTACCCATATTTCTTTCCCTTTTGAAAGATGAATTTCCCGATGTTCGCCTCAATATTATCAGCAAGCTAGACCAAGTCAATCAGGTTTGTGGTTTTCTATCCAACTGCAATTTTGTTCAGTTAATATGCGAGTGTTTGCTAACCAACTTATTACTTTTTCTGTTTATGCAGGTTATTGGGATTGATTTACTCTCTCAATCATTATTACCAGCTATTGTTGAGCTTGCAGAAGATAGGCACTGGAGGGTTCGGCTTGCCATCATAGAATATATACCTTTATTGGCTAGTCAGTTGGGTGTTGGATTTTTTGATGATAAGCTTGGTGCTCTTTGCATGCAATGGCTACAGGACAAGGTCTGAAATTTCTCTGTTAAAATTTTATTCTTAATTACATCCACACCCATTTGGACTATATTACAGTTAGTTCTTACAAGTTGATAAAACGTCAAAGCACTCCCTAAAAATTTTCAAAATTGCGACTAAACCTGTAACGAGTGGTTTATGTAATTTTTCCAAACGTCCAGGCGTGGTCTGTGTAATTTTAAGATACTTGTAGGTTTTCAAAGTTGCGGGACCAACTGTAGTATGTCAATCTCGGAGGGGGTATATTGTTATAATTGACCCAAAATCTTTTATTTTTCATAAAGCAACTTTCTTACCACCATTTAATCATTTTGTGTAGGTTTACTCTATTCGAGATGCTGCAGCTAATAATTTGAAACGTCTGGCAGAAGAATTTGGTCCAGAGTGGGCAATGCAACATATAGTTCCTCAGGTTCGTGGAAAAATATCAAAAATTTGACCCACTTCTTCTTTTAATCTTTAGCTTTTTCTCGTTTTCATATAACTGTTCTGTTATACATGCAGATTATTTTTTTCCACAAAATTGTTGAATTATTACATTTTCTTCTTTATTTATTTCCCATGCAGGTTTTGGACATGGTTACCAATCCACACTATTTGTATCGTATGACTGTTCTTCGCTCAATTTCCCTTCTTGCCCCTGTCATGGGTTCCGAGATTACATGCTCTAAATTATTGCCTGTAATTGTTACTGCAACTAAGGACAGGTAATTAATTAATCTACTATGTCCATATAATAGCCATATTATATGACTGTATTTTCCTCAACTTATAAACTGAAATACAACATTATGCAGAGTGCCCAACATTAAATTCAATGTAGCAAAGGTCTTGCAATCAATGATCCCCATTGTTGATCAATCTGTGAGTACCTTCTACTTGAATCATTTCATATAATTCCAGATTCGATATATTATTTTTTTTTTGGTCGGGATTCGATATATTATGATTCTTTTTAAATATCTGAAATTTCGCTCTTGCTTTATTATAGGTGGTTGAGAAAACAATACGGCCCAGCTTGGTAGAGCTTGCAGAAGACCCCGACGTAGATGTTCGTTTTTTCGCGAATCAAGCTCTTCAGTCCATCGATCACGTTATGATGTCTAGTTAGACAAATTTATTGCAGTTTAAACTCTAATGTCAGTGTTGTTATTGAATGCCTTTTTTTTTTTTTTTAAATTTTAGTTGCCTTGGACGATCCATATATCATAATTCATATATGTTGAAGAAAAAAGTTTGATATTCTTTTACATTTCAGTCCTCTTGACATATTGTTTAAGCAGTCATTTTTTGTTGGATCAATTCCCAGGGAAATGGAATGTGGTTTCAAAATATTACCAATACTTCCAAAAGGTTTGGTCTTTCAATTTTCGCCTTCAGTTGAGTGGATGGAAAAAGCTGACTTCAGCAAAAAAAATTCAATTAAAAATCATGGGTTACTATTTAGGGCTCAATTTTCTGTAATTGGGCATAACCTTATTGACCAAAAAGAACATCAGTAAAACCTCTTAAAAAAAGAAAAGAACATAAGTAAAACGTGATAAAGAAATTAAACAGTCCTATACTCACCATCTGAATCCGAGTAAATACTCGGAATAACAACACACTCAGGGGTTCGATGAAAAACTTAGGAAACAACTTCTTGCGAAAAATGAAATGCAAATCATCATAGTTTGCCAAGCCTTCTTCACGAAACTTCTTCTCAGCAGTAGTTTCCTGTGGTTAGTAACAAAGAAAGCAGATTTTGAATATTAATTCGACAATGAAAACAAATATAATCAGCCGAGGGTGTTAAACGTATTTACCAGTGCCAAATGGTTCCTCACGCATTCTTTGTCCACCTCCAGCATGTTTTCCTCAGCCATATATGAAACTCCTGGTTTTTTAATAAACAAGCCATTAAATATCCTGAATGGATAAAGGCTATATGAGCTAGGAACTGCATCTTCTTGAATTAAATGACACTTGCGACATACTTACTTACCAACTGGTAAGAAAGCAATTGGATCCAAGTGGGTTTATAAAGTGAAATATCACTGGTAGTGTAAAAAGATAACAAGGCTAGGTTGGTGGCTAAAGGGTATAATCAAACATTTGGCATTGATTTCTTTGACTCCTTTTTACCTGTTGCCAGTCACAGTAAAGCTATTTCTTGTCATCTCTACTGCTAAAAACTACCATATTCACCAACTTGATATAAATAATATTTTCCTTCATGGGAACTTAGATAAGGAAGTTTATCTGTTACCTCCAGAAGGTTACAATAAAGTCAAACCCAATCAGGTCTGTAAGCTTAAGAAGTCTCTGTATGGGTTAAAACAGGCCTCAAGACAGTGAAACCATGAGTTTACCTGAAATAGAAGATAGAGATTGAAGATATCAAACCGTTAAAAGAAACTTTTTAAAAACCCAAAAGTATATAAATATAATCTAGTAGATACATAAACAATCCATATAGTCCATACTTATCTGCTGTATTTTTAAGTATATTATAGTAAGTATCAGTTCTTGTTGGTCCTAATTTTATTCCAATATTTATTAAAATCTAATTCTTAATATATAGTATATATATGTAAATAAAAATTGGCCTACTTTTACTATTCATAGGAGTAGTTGCCTGAGCCTGGGAGTTGAGTACTGTTGCTGCCTAAGTAAGAAAGGTGGCTGGGTGTGACCTCCCAACCACCAAATTAAATCCACCAACATATTTTTGCTTCACTTTCACTTGTATTATAAATACAAGGTTTCTCTTAAGCTTTTACACAATTAATTCTCACAATCCTTCACACAATCACACACACATATATATATATATATATATATATATATATATATATATATATTTGCCAAAATTGTTTGGTCAAATATGGAGGAAGAAGGAGACGAGGAGGAGAAGGAAACAGATCGGTATAACTATTTCCAGGTATTAACTGTACTGTTTTTATATTTCCTCCTTTAATTTTTCCCTATAAAAGGTCATCACAAGTTGATGATGGTCGGAGCTCCTGCGTAGTTCCTGTTTATCGTCTCACTGATGCGTTTACAATATCGTGATTAATTATAAATTACTACATTTGTTATATCATATGGATAAATAACATATATAATTGAAACTAGCTAGCTAATTATTACATTTTGCATGCAGGATATCACCATGGTAATAAAGCTTTGTGGAACATTCATTTGAGCAAGATTTGTTTGGCAGATAACATGATGAAGGCACGAGGTTTCTGAGTTTTTACACTACCTCGACCTCGGACCTTCATCTTTTTTGATCGAAGTGGTCCTCCTACCGATATGATGACATGCAGTAGATACACTACTCTAAATTAATATCTAATTCAATTTTGGCTTCTGGGGATTAATTTGTACTTATACCTCGGATTATTCTTATTTCTAACAAAATGAGAGAGTATGTGGATTTAATACACTGATCTAATTCTGTAATTCTACTTTGATTCTTGGTTTCTGGAAAATGACGATATTGATAAGCGGTTATAATAGAAGTAGAAATATTGCATATTTGCATGAGCTTTAAAAACAAATAAAAAATCATATTTGGAATTTATATCCCATAGGGCACACGGTTTGGCCTCCCTTCGACGCGTCCAAATAATATTCTCTGAGATGGTGGTTTAATTTTCTTGAAATTTTGTGGAGTTTGGACATTTCAGCAAAAGCAATTACTCAAGAACAAATGTGTATAAAGTTGTGCCCCTTTTTTTTTTTTTTTTTGTCTTTCTCATTTCAACCGCTAGTTGTCAACTCAACGAGTACTGGTAAATGTATTACATAGAAATTGAAACGCAAAAATAAAAGAGAATATTGGGACACATTGAAAGGTATCATTAGGCTGTAAATAAAATTTACACAGAAAAATTACATACCCCATCATAAATAAATGCTAATATTGAAATAAAGAGGGTTTCAAATAATTACAAATTAAGGGGTTTTTTATTTACGCATAAAATTTACTTATGTAAACAACTATATATAAATTGATCAGAAGGAACTATCATAAATATTCCCTAAATCATCTATTAAGAAAGTTGTTGATACGACAGATCAATTCACGAGCACGAGTTTGCGAGAGGGCAGATTTGTCAAGAATCTGAAATGCATGCCCAACGCCTCTACACACCAACTTCTCCACTTCCACACCACAACTTACCAAATTAGCACACATCTCCAAATTCCTATCTTTCAATATATCCATCTCCGACACACAAACCATCACCGGCAACCGCTGCAGCTCCCCCGCCCCTTCAGCCACCGGATTACACCACGGGTGGTCGCGATTGGCCCCGGCCGGCAGCGACAGCCGCCAATAAGTGTCGGCCGCCGCCACCGTCAGGGCCGATCGTGGCGGCTGAGCCACGTACATCTCCGAGCGAGTCCTCGCCTCTCCCCCGAAAAAGGGTTGTATGAGAACGAGACCCTTCACGTAAAATGACCTATTTACCCTCAGGGCGACATGATAGGCTATATTAGCACCGGCGCTATCGCCACCCAAAAAAATGCGAGAAAAGTCACATTTATTAGTCCACCATTCGTTACCAGGAACGAAATTACTTTGTTGCCTCAGCCAAACGAGGGCCCCGACTCCGTCGTCGTAGGCTGCCGGAAGAGGGTTTTCCGGCGAGAGCCGGTAATTTACCGACATGATTATACAATTTGTTCGGGAGGCTAACTTAGCGAGGAATTCATGATAACAACTCCACGAGGCGGAACCTACACAAAATCCACCACCATGAAAGTACACCATCAAAGGGACGTTACCTTGGGAAGTGTTGGGGACATAGAAACGTGCCCAAATGTTGGTGTACTTGTTTATACTTACGTCTCGAGAAGTTACTCCGAGTTCTGGTGCCGGGGAACATGTGACACTTGGTACGACCTGAGGTCGTTCCACGTGACCGTCTTTGTAAACCCTAATATGACCATTAATTTCCTCGACAACGACGCGATGATTGGAGGATTGTTTGTTTGTGATGAGATGGAGATTTGAACTTGGATCCAGCGTCGTTGCCGACATTGATCTCCTTTTTCTCACTAAATGGGAATTGGAAACGGAATCTTGTGGTTTATTGGACAAACAGTTGCTTGCCACCAAGCTTTGTGAAGAAATGATGTCTCAATTCAAGATATTTATAGAGGGAGAAAAAGGGTGGGTGGGGGAGATAACTTTTGGTTTTTCCTCATTTCTTCACGTGGAGTATACTCATGTAGCTAGCGGAAGATCAAAAAGAATAATCGTCGACCTAACTTAATTAGTCCCCTCATAATCAGAACGAAGCTTCAGATATTCCAGCAAAGCTGAATCCTTATGACATGCAAATGCATGTAGTTCACAAAATTGTTTTACACAAAATATCACTACAAAACAACATACCCTTCAATGATGGATTATTAGTGATGGAGAAAGTTCCATCACAGATTTTAAAATTTGTGATGAATTAGTGATGGAATAGTAATTGATTAGAAAATAAAGGAAAAGTAAGCATGCATAATTTTTTATAAAGTACTTAGAAGTAATTAGTGATGGACTTTATATTCATCATGCACAAAACAAATCAGTGACAGATTTGTGAGGATCAAAATTATTCGCAAAATACATTTTGTGACAGATTTTATTAAGTTTGTGACAAACTTTTCTTTTAGTGAAGGGTTGCTGTCTTGTAATATATTTTCTCGGAACACTGATTTTAAAGTCTATTGTTCCCTCTAATAGTGGAAAATGTGTGTTCCTGGTTTTTTATACACTACAAGAAGTTATATGTGGAGTAGAATAAGGCAACTCATTATCCAATGAACTTTGCAGACGCTAAAAATTTCTAACTCCACAGCACTTTTGTAGAAGTGTCCCTTAATTCCCTATTTCTAGGACATTCATAGAACATGCAGCTAGCTTGTCATTCTACATAACTATCAGATCTCAATACGTTAAAAGGTTGTATACTTAAATTGGAAATTACTAAAAAAACCTGAGGTTTGGTCATTTTTTAATCTGATCAAAATACCCTCAAATCTTGAAATATTAAATTTATCTCTCTGGTCAGCTGAAATCTTATAAATATCCCATTGAAATAGAAAAATGTATACATAATACCCCAGAAAAACTTTACAAATACCTCAAGGGGAAAAGTGTAAAGTTACAAGGTTTTAGGATATTTTTCTTGAACGGCGTAAATCTCGAGGGTTAGTAACTGACCCTATTTAATTTATAATATTTCACATTGCATTAATATTGCATGGTTAGAGTCATTTTCTTTTGACATGAACATGATCAGATTATTCTTTGGTTTGACCTTGTTAAACGAGTACTGCACCATATGCATGCATATTGTACGTGGTCAGAGTACATGGAATATATACTTACATAATAGTCAATAGTACCAGTTAGAGGATTTTGAACTGAATATTTAAGACATCATATTCCAATTGAGAATTGATAAGTACAAGATGTAGGATCACAAAAAAAAATTGCGTTTCTAGGGAAGCTACAAAGTACAAAATAAAGAGAATCAAGTAGCTAGCTAGAGATATTGTATTTGGAATCTTTCTAAGTAATACTACGTATACAGATGGTCAACTATATAACATGATCTTTATTCCTCAAATTTGTCATATTGTTTCCGAAAGTAAGAAAAGAATTTAAGAACACAGGGAATATATATTGGCATTGACTTCTCATTCTCATGCATCCGATTCTGTAAAAGGTGCAGCATTTTTTCAAAATGCAAACCAGTTGTCCTTTTGATACGTACTTCAACTAACCAACGGCGATTTGCCTGTTTAATTGTTTACAACCATTATTCACTAAAGTTCGGGTGAAATCAATTGAATCCCTAGCTATTAAAATATCTTGATTTTCGGGAAAAATGCAAAATCGAGATACCAACTCCATCCCACAAGCATTTTCGAGATTTCAAGATATACACTGACTTTTTCGGAATGAAATAACAAAAAAATTAACAATTTGATGGATCCGGCGACCAAAATCACAAAACGTCGTCGTTTCTTGGCATGTACACAACACGTGCTCACGGAAAACTATTTTCCAGCAGATTTGCCTGACATGGCAATACCAGCATGTCCAGCTGTGTATTTGTTTGTGCCATGTGGATATAAATTTAAAAAAAATTAAAATACATGGCATTAAAACTAGAGGGAAATTTCCCTCTAAAAACATAATTTCCCTCAAATATTTATAATTTTCATCAATTTTAATTAAGAAAAAAAATAATTTTATTCACCAAAATTAATATGTTTTCTCCACAAATTTGAAACCCAAAATTCATCCACACAGCGACCTGTCACTGCCACCGCTGCGGTCACCGTCACCACAAAAGTCGAAAGTCCCTCTACAATGGCTCCAGTATGAAGGACCTTCAGAGACGGACCTCCGAGCATGTGGCCGTACTAAACCGGCATAACCTCAGAAATCGCGAGTGTTCTGGCCGCGGCATAACCTCAGATCTATACAAAGACGATCTAGAAAAGATTTAGAAAAGACCAGAGGAGGTGGACGGTGGATTTAGATCTAGAAAAGAGTACTGAACGAGGTGGGCGGTGGATTTAGATTACAAAGGATCGGAGGAGGTGGGCAAGATCTGCTACCAGCCTACCACCATCAGATTCTTTTTCTTTTGCAAAATAAGATTTTAGAAATTTTTATTTTCAATCGGAGAAGATGGGCGGAGGATTAGAGAGAGAATAAGATTAGTAGTTATTTTGCTAAATTTGGATTGCTTAGGTGGTGGCTGTTGCTGCTGTTGGTGAACTTCTCTTGGATTGTGCTGCTGATCGAGACTCTGGAGAATGGTAGCAATTTATGCTGCGAAATCAGATTTTGCAATTCTCATTTTCAATCAGATGAATCAGATGAGGTGGGGTGGATTTTTCAATTTTTTGTTTATGGTGGAGGAGGTGGGTGGGTTTTCTTTTTCTTTTTCTAATTACATTAACTAATTAGTTTCTTTTGCAAAATTGTATTTTTCAATTTTTATTTTATGTGTTTATGAATACTTATGTGTTTATTTTTCTAATTATATTAACTAATTATTTTCTTTTGCGAAATTGTATTTTCAATTTTTATTTTTATTATATTTTTCTTTTCTTACATTTTAATTATTAAATTATAAACTTAAATAATAACTAATTTTCATATAAATACTTTATATATATATATATATATATATATATATATATTAATGACACTTGTTGACTAATTACACACATGGCTAATATGTGTATGCAACCTCACAGCCAATACATGACATGTGTTTCAGGAGTGGTTTTTCAGATAACATGTGCAAATCACGTGCGGTTTTGTGATTCCGGCGGCCGAAATCATCAAATTGCCAAAATTTTGGTTATGGTCGCCTAACATTGCTAATGCATATTCTAGTATCCTAAAAATGTTTGTTGGGTGGAGATGGTATCCCGATTTGGCAATTTTCTCCTTGATTTTCTGATTATTCGTTCCATCGAATCTTCTTGATCACCTTAGAAAACAAACCTTATTATATGAACCTTGAGATTCCCTAAATCCAAAACACCACTATAACTTTGAAACCTTACAAATACCCTCTGAAAAATTTTACAATTACCCCCCTTATAGGGGTATAAATGTAAAGTTTCAAGGTTTTAGGGTATTTTTCATAAATACCGTAAATCTGGAGGGTTTGGGTAATTCCCTTTTTTATATTTAGGCTCGTGATGATTTCAAATCAAATTAGGTAATGACGATTAAATAAATACGATTCTTAGTTGGGGAGTTCTATCATTAGTCTCAATTGCAGGTGACTAATATTAGTCACCCATAATTTTAACCGTTAGATCTAATGCATATAATCTTAGCCGTTTAATTTTTCTTAAAATTAAAATATATTTTCTTAGTTTTCTTTAAGTATCCACCCATCAACACTATATCTTTAAAATTTAAACTCAAAAATAAAATGACAAATTTCAATAAATTGGTGAGTTTTTGTAAATTTTTTTTAATTTTCTTTATTCCTAAATAATGTAAGGAGTAAAATGACATCCATATTGCTTATATTTAGTTATTTCTATAAAATTTTTATATTTTTTTTCTAAAAATACATTATATAACCATTAAAATTCTAAAAATATATTACAGAGATTTGAATTATATGACATAATTATTTATTTTAATTAACAAATTTATTTATATTTATTAAATTATGTAAATATTTCATAAAAATACCTGCTTGAAAAATTAAATAAAGTGAATATTATATATTGATTTAAAGTTAAATATAAAATTATATCATTTAGTTATATGCTAATTGAATAATTAAATTAATTTGTCCATAACTATGTTTATAACTTTATGTTAATCAACTTTCGTTAATTAAATTAATAATAACATAAAGTATCTAAGATTATAATATATTTATTTTATATTAAGAAAAATTGATCATTAATCATGTCGTTAAATTTAACGTTAAATTTAACATACATAAAGTATGTACTATATAAGTTGAATCAGAAAACGAGTGTTGTTCTATATAGATTATTATTATTATTTATTTATGTTATCATTATTATTGATAGCATTTATTATAAAATATTATTATATAATTATATTTATCTCACATCATAATAATAATGTTGACTTAATAATTAGTTTATTTTTTAGTAAATAGGTTTAATTAAAAAGCATCTTAATATGGTGTAAAATTTTAATTATTTTTTTAATAAAATATTTTTGTCTAAAAATAATGAATTATAGTCTTAAAAATATTAATGGATAAGATTAACTATTTTAGTAATATATATCTATATGGACACATGACATTATTTTAAGCTATAACTAATGTTAGTCACCTACAATTGGTAACTAACCATAGAATTCCCCTTCTTAGTTGGGCGATTCTATGGTTAGTCACAATTGTACATGACTAATATTAATCATACTTTAAAATTATGACAAGTGTTATAATCTGAGAATTTTTTAAAAATATCATATCTCCTAATTTTATGAAAAATCTTACTAACTAAATAAAATTTCTCTCTCTTTCTTTTGCAAAATTTGGTAGTTACTTTTTTCCTTAAATGTAGGATTTATAGTAGAATTAATTTTTATTAATTAACCATTTCATTTACGCTAAATTCACTGATGAACATAATTTATAATTTATAATTCATTGTTCATCTAATTCATTTTTTCGTAATGATACAATTATATTATCTTCTTGTTTTCTCTCATCTAATTAGTTGATATTGTTATTATTATCTTCTGTTGTTGTAGTATTAACTAATTAAATAGGTATAGCTAACTAAGACTAAAGGGTATATTATAATATTTTTTAATATTTAGGATATAATATTTATATTCACCTTAAATCACAAACTATAAGTTGTGATAAATAATTATCACATCATAGAACTTTATTCATAGTTTCATTTGATTTGACAAAATAAAACTACGATACATTGCCATTTTTAATATTTTAAATTAGATAAATGTTTAATTATATATAATTTCGTAGTCCTTTTAAGATATAAAAAATAAAAAGTTAGACTATAATTGATTTCAGATTTTTTTTATACTATAATTTAACTCTAAATAGTTTAATTATGTTGAATGTATTACTAAAATATGACTAATGGTAGTTGATCAATCAATGCAAGTAAGTTGATTAAGATGAATATATATGCATCTTTTTATTATGGTATTTTTTTCTAATTATCTGTTAGAATATGATTAATTAACATAATTTTATATTAAACTATAAATAAATAACTAGGCTAATTTATTTCGATTTATTTCCTATATTAGAATAAATCACTGAATATTAACATATTCATAAATCTCATAATTTTGTTATGAATTAGATACATAATTAAATGTTAGTTTTCAAAATTAGCCATATTTATCCTTTTATAAAATCAATAAATATTGACACTTATCATTATTTTAGATTGTGACTAACCTTAGTCAGTCGTATACAATTGAAATTAACTATAAAATCTCACTTCTTAGTTTTGTTGAAGAAATTGCATCCTCTAAAAATTCTGATGATCATTATGTTCTTGAATCTTTTCAGTTATATTGTCCAAATTCAACTGATCACTATGCATGGTCGGCAACTATATATCTAGATCTGAACATTATCTTCAATCTATCAACTAATCAATATCATGGCGATCTTGTCCCCTGCACCCTCGCATCACATACATTTCATCTAATGCATGCGTCCAACCATATGGTAAATATATATATCATTGTAATTCATCATTATTATTACAATATAAATTAAGTACCAATCATATAATTATAAGTATATATAAAAAAACTCACTGGGTGAGTAATCATAGTTTGCTTTGAGTGATATATCTGATTTAGAGTTTAGGAGATTTTTTTAAAAATTGCAAAACCGAATCAAACCGAAACGTATTTATTAATTTATTTAAGAAATCGCAGTTTAATTATTTCTATCTAAACTGCACCGAAAAATAGGTTAGGTTATGGTTTAGACTACAAACCGCACCGACCAAAACCAAACCGAACTGTATATATTTATATACTATATATAATTATATTTATTAGCTTAGTTTGTTTAAATTTTTAAAAGAATATTAATAAATATTTGTAAAAGGAAAAGAGTAACCGTATTACATACCAAATTTAATACTTTTAAGTAAATTTCAGTATAAATTTTAATTCTAATTAAAGTAAACCACTAATATTTAGGGGCGAACAACTAAACTTTGCGAAAAACTTAATTGATCACAAATACATAAAGTATCAAATTGATGTTTGAAATTATTATAGTTTTAGTTTTAGATAGTTAATGATTTAAAGTATTTATATTAAAACAACAAAACCGTACCGATCCGCACCCAAATCGTATCAAGCCACATTGTCGGTTTTACTTTACAAAACCGTAATTTGAAATTTATATTTTAAAAAATCGCATATAACAGTTCGGTTTGAAATTGATTCGAAAAAAATCAAAACCGAACCATGATCACCCCTAATCTGATTCGATCTAAATTCTTCCCGATCTATTTAGAACAAGTGTTATATAGTTACTTTTGTACTCCCTATGAAATAGAGAAATTACAATTTGTACCCCTGACTTTGTCAAAATATATAACATGATACCCACTTTGGGTAATATGTAATTACCAGAATTCCCAAAATTGCTTATTCGGATCCGACCAAATAGCTGTGGAATTCCATTATTGCCCCTCAGGTTTCGGTTTTGGAAAAAATGTACACCTCCGGGCCTTGTCAGTTTGCAAAATTACAATGGGTCATGTTAAGTATTACAAATACACCCCTACTAGTACAAATATATTACATACAGTTTCCGTGTCAGTTTACAAAATTACAATGGACATCCCTTTGAACAAAAATTGATCTTATCCCAGAAAATGATTATTTTGTAGGGTAGGACTCTATTTGATATCTTACCTAACCGTACGTTTGCAACTTTCATTAGTTTATTATACGTACATGAGTTCAAGAGAAAAAATTGATTTAATGCTAATCCTAATCAAGTTGACAAACTAGTTCAATACTAGCTAATTCTCCTTTGAACAACATATAAAAATATTCATATGTATAATAAGTTAACATCATGGTCAACTAGAATTCAGACGCCCCTTTCGGTTATGAAATTTCAAAGAAAATACTGTTTAAGGATTAAATATTAAAATGAATTTAAAATTTTGGATCAGAACTACATAAACAAAATAAAATAAAAATGAAATAGTCTAGCTTATATTAAACTATGTACTCAAACACGAAATAAACAAATAATTTGGTCAATATTCATATTTATCTACCAAAACATAATCACAGAAGCAACACACACACTTAACTTGCAATTTCCCAGCAAATGTGTGTATATATCCTAAACAAATAAATTATAAATCAACCTTTGACAATCCCTTTTGGGTTGAATATTTTGCAGTATATATAGGAACTTCTATTACAAGGGCTTAACTAGAAATTAATTAGCATCGTAATCCAGCTTAATCATCGCTCAAAATGCAGTCTAATTATAAAGAAAAAGAAGGAGATCATGTTATTGTTGATGAAGGGCAGTGGACTACTGGTCTCTTTGATTGCTGCTTTGATTGTTGCCATGATCGCTCCACTTGTAATTAAGTTGCAAATTGAATTCGTTTCTTATTGCTATTTCTTTTCTTTATTACCCCTTACTTAATCCTTTTGCTTATTTTTAGCATGAAATAATATTTAATTTCACCACCCTAATTTCTGTAATTTCATGTTTTCTGAAGGTCTCAAGACTCACTTCTGCACCTGCATTGCCGCTGGGGAAATAATTGAGATAATTGATAGAGGAGCCACACGTAATATACATAATTAATTACTTTATTCTTGTCTATTTTCTTAGAGCGTTTAGGGTTAATATTGGTTTTGGTAACATTATCCTAATTCTATTTTGGTCACAAACTGATCGTTTTTCTCGATTATAGTACCATAACTTATATAATTTTGATTTTGGGTTGTATATTTATATAGGGAGTGGAAAAGCTTGCTGTATATTCTCTGCTCTACATGTGGTCCATTGCACTTGGTTGTACGCAGGCAAATACAGATCGAAATTGCGGGCACTTTTCAAATTACCAGAAGCCCCCTGTGCTGATAATCTGGTCCATGGTTGCTGCTGCGTCTGCGCCATAAGCCAGGAATACAGAGAGCTCAAGAATCGTGGTGTTGACCCTTCCTTAGGTATAAATAAATAAATAAATAATTCTCAAAATTTTAATTAAATGCACAATTATATAATAATTATTGATTGATTTGCAGGTTGGGAAGGGAACGTTGAGAAATGGAAAAGGGAAGGTGTGACGGTGCCCCCGCTTTTTCCATCTGATATGGCTCGTTAACATATTTATGGAGGCAATTTTCGTCAGTCAAATCAATATTAATCATATATAGAATATAATTTAGTTATATGTGATCGTTATAATGTATGTATTTCTATTTCAGTAATTTGATCGTACGGTGTATGCATGTTGTATAGTTGGTATTCGACTGCACTTTCGTGTATTTTATGTAATTGATTACATGTAATTAATATTGAAACCATAATATATAATATTAGGTTTTTTTTTTTAAAGAGTAGACGAATAGTTTAAATTTTATATTTCAATTTGTCAAGATTTTTCAATACCGATAGAACTGGTTAATTTTGTTCAATATTAAGTAGCTCCATTTATTTTGAATATATTTAAAATTAAGCTACAGCGCACAATGCTTGATCATTTTTTACATGACTTTTAAAATCATTGTGCGTGAAATAGAAATATGCTGAATTAAATTTTCAATTTCATACTTTGGGCTCAATACTCCTTCGGTTAATTTATGTAATTGGGCTGGGCTTAATCTTTGGGCTATGTAATCATATCTAGTTCAGCATTCGGCCCTGCATCATGTTATACTGCTTTTTTTCCTTTTTAAGAAAAGCTATAAGTTAGAAATATTATTTTATTTGTAGTGTTTTTATCAGCAAAGTTCCCTTTTTTTTAGTATTTCAAGTGTTTTTCTTGGAACCTTCTCAATTTTTACTTTTACCAGTGGACTTTTTATAATTTAACTTATATTTTTTATTTACTTTAAAAGTAGTATTTATAACACGGCTATTTGGCTATTTCCATGGTTTTCAAAACCGATCCGACCGGCTGGTCCGACCAGTTCAACCGGTAATCGGTAGCTTGTTTGATTCGATTGACCCTGTTAGAATATGTATTCTACTTTCTATCCTTTTTAGTCTACTACTTAGTCTTACTAATAGAGACGTATTTTATTGTTTAGCGCTCCTTATTCTATTGGTCATATGTGACTGTACGCTACATCCTAAATCTAATTTGAGTTTTTCTAGTTTTTCTCATATCTGTCGTCTTCTCTCTTTCTCTCTGTGAATGATCTCTCAAACCTTCAACCCTAGATTTTCGATGATGTTCAACATGGTATCATGAGCATGCTATGATCCTCGCTCTTCTCTGCGCCTATCGAACTAGAGACTCGTCCTTAGTAATCTGTCTGATATTTTTGTGTTTATTGTTGCGCTCTCCCTCTCGCTTGGGAACTCAAGGGTTTCTTCAGATCACAATGTTTTTCACTATTCTGAAAAAATCTTTGGCTATCTCTATGAATATTCTTTCAGATTTACATTATTGCTATACATATCTGCGAGTTTTGCTACACAAATATATTTTATCTTTAAAAATATTTTTAGATCCGAACTATTTCTACATAGATTTGAAAATTCTTTTAAATAAATCTATACTATCTCGGTATATTGTTTCAGATCTGAATCTTTACTCTACAGATCTGAGAATTCTTCTGAATAGATCTACATTTTCTGTTTTTGTTCTCTTCGACTTGTTTTGTTTTTCTACAGAAGGTTTCTTTTGCTTCAAGTACACGCATCCACCACCAGATCTACAACCTCTGTATATCTTCTGCACTCTATGTGCCATGGTGGTGATCTTTCTCCGTTTAAGAAACAGGAAAAGGAAAACAAAAACATCGCAACTGTTTCGTCCACTTTTACAGACGAAACTTCGGTCTTTCAGAATGCTGGCCAACCAGGATTTCGCCTCACTACTATTCTACTGGACGGACATAATTTCTTTCACTGGAGCAGGGCCGTCAAAGTGGCTCTTGAAGCCAAGTCCAAACTGGGTTTTATTGATGGGTCGCTGAAGGTTCTTGACTCTGGAGATCCAGGTTTCCCACACTGGAGCGTACGAACATGATGATTGTGGCTTGGCTGACTAACTCCATGACGAATGAACTCTTAGAGAACTTTGTCCATGCAAGCTCTGTACGAACTCTTTGGCTTGATCTTGGAAGGCGTTATGGATGCTCTAACGGCCCGCTCATTGATCATCTCAAGAAAGAGCTATGCACCATTAATCAGAAGCATCAGTCTCTCACTACTTACTACAACCGCCTCACTACTCTCTGGAGCGAAATCACTACCTTACAGAATGTCGCCCACTGCACATGTGGAGGCTGTACCTGTGGCTACCACACACGCGCTAAGCATCAAAAATCTCAAGAACTCCTGATGCAGTTCTTAATGGGGCTCTCTGATAGCTATGATCAAACTCGCAGCCAGCTCTTAGGAATGAACCCTCTTCCAGACATCGACATCGCTTTCTCTACCCTTCACACTATTGAATCTCAGCGTGAAGTCCAAATTTCTTCCTCTGACAACTCCGTTGCTGCCATGACTGTTCAGCCCCCTCCTTCTAAAGTTTCCAAATCCACTTCTTATACTAAGGAGGAACGCTACTGTCCTCGTTGTAATATCACTAATCATAATCCTGATACTTGTTTTAAAGAACATGGGGTACCAGATTGGTACAACCAGTATAAGGAAGGGCGAGGCAGTCGTGGTGGCAGGAGCAATCGAGGTTGAGGCTCTGGAAGAGGTAGCCAATCCTATAGGAAGCAATCCGCTAATGCTGTTACTGCTGACACACCTTTTGATTTTGACACTAAACTCACTGCTGGTAACTCCACTGATATCTCTCAGACTAATTTTCAGTTGATCAAACAAGAGCTTTCTAAGATGATGCAAGGCAACATTCCATCAAAAGAACAAATCAACTTCGCAGGCGCGGTTAACTTTTTAGGGATCCCTATACAGAACAATTTTCATATTGGCATTACATCTATGAAATCCTCCTGGATAATTGACACAGAAGCATCTAATCATATGTGTTCCTCTTTAGAATTGCTTAGTAATCCTATCCTCTGTACTAAGGTTATACCAGTTACTCTCCCTGATGGCTCGATTAAACTAGTATCACATATTGGCACTGTTCACTTAAGTAAGAAACTGCATCTAAAAAATGTTCTCTACGTACCTGCATTCCAACATAATCTATTATTAGTCAAACAATTGGCTAAAGACACAAATTCATATTTCACTTTCTTTTCAAACAACTGTATTTTGCAGGACCTCAAATCTAATCAAACTTTAGCCACTGGGTCTGCAGTTGGGACTCTGTACATCCTTGACAGTCCCACCAACTCTATTTTACATAATTCTGATGATTCTCTTTTCTACAATAAATACAGTTGTAACTCTTCTAAAAACACTTGTCACTCTGTTCAATACTCTGAAAAACATGTTGATTCTATTGTCTGGCATAATAGATTAGGGCATGTGAGTACTAGCATTATGAAACACTTGAATCTGCCTTGCACCTCTGACACTGATCTTGGACCTTGTGATATATGTCATATGTCAAATCAACAAAGGTTATCCTTCCCTCTTAGTGATACTAAATCTTCTGTTATTTTTGAATTGATTCATATTGACTTGTGGGGACCCTACAAAAGGCCCTCACTCAATGGCTCTCACTATTTTGTTACTATTGTGGATGATTACAACAGGTGCACATGGACCTTTCTCATCCCACATAAATAGGACGTTTTCTCTATTATACAGAATTTTCTAAATATGGTATCTACTCAATTTCAGCATAAGATTAAACATGTGAGATATGACAATGGAACGAAATTTTTAAATAAAAACGTTTTTGATCTATTTTCAAAATTTGGTATTTCTCACCAAACTTCCTGTCCCCACACCCCTCAACAGAACGGTGTGGTGGAACAGAAACATAAGCATCTCCCAGAAGTTGCCAGATCTCTCATGTTCCAGTCTAAGCTTCCTTCCAAATTTTGGGGGAAGCCATACTTACAGCCACCTACATTATCAATATTTTACCTACTGTTGTTCTCCAATGGAAGTCCCCGCATGAAATGTTTTTTAAAAGAAAACCAGATTATTCATTTTTACGTACTTTCGGTTGTTTGTGTTATGCCACTAACACACAACCTCAAAAGGATAAATTTGGTACTCGGGCTTTCAAATTTGTTTTTATCGGTTATTCCCCGGGTAAAAAGGGTTTCAAGTTGTATGATTTGGCCACTCACAAAACTTTTATATCACGAGATGTCCATTTTTATGAAAAATATTTTCCTTTTTCTAAAACTGCTCCATCTGCCATCTGTCTTCCTCAACCTACTGATGATGGTTTCTTTTCTGAAAATATGGAATCTGCTTCTCCTCAGGGCAGTCCTCCTCATTCTTCCCATGCGGATGTTTCAGTTCCTTCTCCTATTTTGCCTCATACAACTACAAAACCCAATATTAAAACTCTACATACTTCTCTTCCTAAGGAACAACCCCCAACTGCCCTTAGTCAAAGTACTAGAGTTACATCTCAACCTCGTTACCTAAATGATTATGTTTGTTATAACAGTTCCTTCCAAACAGATTTTGCTAACTTTGCTTCTCTACGGTCCCTCCATGATTTTTCTCCCACTGAAGACTACAAGTCATTTCTTGCAAATGTGGCTGTAATTCCCGAACCAACCTCTTACAAACAGACATCACAACACACAGTTTGGGTAGAGGCAATGAATCGGGAATTACAAGCCCTTGATGATAATAACACATGGGAACTCACTACTCTTCCTAAAGGGAAACGTGCTATTGGATCTCGTTGGGTTTATACGGTTAAGTTTAATCCCGATGGCACCGTCGAGCGTTATAAAGCTCGTTTGGTTGCCAAAGGATATAACCAAACCTTCGGGATTGATCATTATGATAGTTTTTCCCCGATCGCTAAATTGGTTACAGTTCGGTTACTTCTTGCTCTTTCTACTACTTTTTCTTGGTCCATTTTTCAACTTGATATTAATAGTGCTTTTCTTCACGGACATTTAGATGAGGAAGTTTACATTAAACCGCCTGAGGGATATTTCAAGGCCTCTTCTAACCAAGTTTGTAAACTTTCTAAATCCCTCTACGGTTTAAAGCAAGCCTACCGTCAATGGAATAAAGAATTTACTACCAAATTGCTCTCATATGGTTTTCGTCAAAGTGGGCATGATCATTGTCTTTTTCTTAAGAAATCTGATTCTTCTTTCATGCCACTTCTTGTTTATGTTGACGATGTTCTGCTCACGGGATCTGATGAGAATCAACTTAATGATGTTAAACTTTTTTTGCATAACACTTTTACTATAAAGGATCTTGGGCCCGAAAAATATTTTTTGGGTTTGGAGATCCTTCGTACTGAATCTGGTCTTCTGCTTACTCAATCTAAGTTTATTAAAGATATTATTGCTGATGCTCATTTGGATAAAACTCTAAACCAGCTACTTCTCCTTTATCTTCTACTTATACGTTCCATACTGATGATTCTGCTATTTTACAGGATCCTGGAGCTTATCGACGCCTTATAGGCTGCCTCCTCTATCTCAATTTATCTCGCCCAGATCTTAGCTTTGCTGTTCAGCAGCTCAACCAGTTCGTGACGAAGCCTCGTGTTTCGCACTGGCTTGCTGCTCAGCATATGCTTCGTTATCTTAAGGGATTTATTCATCTTGGCTTATGTTTTCTACTCATAATAAACTGACACTTACAGCCTTTTGCGATGCAGATTGGGCTTCCTGTCAGATGACCCGAAAGTCCACCACCGGCTACTGTATTCTTCTTGGCTCGTCTCTCATTTCTTGGAAGTCCAAGAAACAGCCTACCGTCTCCCGTTCTTCTTGCGAAGCTGAGTACCGCAGCCTCGCCACTACCGTTTGCGAGTTACAATAGATTGTTTACATCCTCCGTGAATTCAATATTCGACCTTCGCTGCCCATTCCTCTCCATTATGACAACCAATCTGCATTGTATATTACCGAGAATCCAGTCTACCATGAGCGCACCAACCACATCGAGATAGACTGCCATATCACGAGGAACAAATATAAAGAGGGTTTTGTTCTTCCCTGTCACGTGCCTTCTCAATCTCAACTCGCTGATACTTTTACCAAGTGCCTCACTGGTTCTACTTTTTCTTCTGTTTTGTCCAAGTTAGGATTTATGCCTTCGCCCAGTCCTACTTGATAGAGGGGTGTTAGAATATGTATTCTACTTTCTATCATTTTTAGTCTACTACTTAGTCTTACTAATAGAGGCGTATTTTATTGTTTAGCGCCTCTTATTCTATTGGTCATATTTATGTGACTGTACGCTACATTCTAAATCTAAGTTGAGTTTTTCTCATATCTGTCGTCTTCTCTCTTTCTCTCTGTGAATGATCTCTCAATCCTTCAACCCTAGATTCTCGATGATCTTCAACAGACCCCAAAACGGTTGCTTAATTGGACCAGTCCAAACCACTGGGAACATGTTAAAAACCGGTTTAACCAGGACCGGTTCGACTAGCGGACCATTGGTCCAATAATTTTTATTATTATTATTATTATTTTCTTTCTTAAAACGCATCAGCATTTTCTACTTTCTACAGAAGAAAAATACATGATTCTACTTTCGATCCTCACTAATTCAATCAAGACTTCTCAAATAATCTAAAATTAGTGATTCCCAAATCTAATTCTCCTCTCTCCTCACTCACCCGCTGCTGCCACCGCCCCACATCCTCTCCAGTCTCCAAGCACAAATTTTTTTCCTACACTTATAACTTTTTATTTATTCATTTAAGTTTTAGCTATGTTAAGTTTTTCTATTCTTTTTTAAATTAGTTAACAAAGGGTTTAGATGACAAACGAAATTAAAATTAGAAGCATAGAACCAAATATAAGCGGCTGATTATTTGTTTTGATGATTGAAAATAGAAAATTTTACTTATATTTTTTTTCTTATATTAATTAGCTTTTTTTCAATTTTTTTATACTTTTTATTAGCATTTGTAATATTATGTAATTAAATATATTACGTCATTTTGATGTCATGCCTGTCGAATTGGTTGAACTGAGTGAACCAGTAACCAGTAAAGCTTCCGAATCTATTACGGGTCCGGTCTTGAAAACCTTGGCTATTTCCAATTGGAAAAAGTTTGTCTATTTTACCCTTCCAATTATTGTTGCACTGAGTTAGTCCATTGAGGAAATATAGATGTAAATACATAAGCTAAGCTCCGTTGATGCCGACAAACGAAATTACCATTTGATTTACTAAACTAAAGATGTAATATTCCTTCTATTTTCTTTATAGTTAATCTTTGTCCTAATAATGTTCCTTAAACTAATCCTAATAATACTTCTTCAATATCCTTATTTCCGCGTTGCGTTGATGGAGACATAAAGATAAAGAAAAAACGACCCAGCTGAGCTGCTGCTACTCAAGTCAACATTCCCAGTTTCCCCCAAATTCAGTCGCGAATTCCCACTAAGCTTTCCTCCGGCATGTAGAAGTTCCGGTGGCTAAGCTAACAACAACTGTTCGACGAAAATCCGCTGAGAGAAGATGGCCGACGCCGCCATCGAGTTTCTGCTGGAGAATCTCAAGCAACTCCTCTTATACAACGCCAGTCTGATTCTCGACATAAAAGGTCAGGTTGAGTTTCTGTACAACGACCTTAGCTTGTTCAAAGCTTTCCTCAAGGATTCAACGGAAAAGCGTAGCAAGCACGAGACTTTGAAGGAACTCGTGAAGCAGATCAGAAACGTGGTCTACGAAGCTGAAGATGCCATCGACACGTTTGTTGCCCACGCAGCTGCACACAAAGCGCGTAAGCATATAGGGAAAGCTTTCGGCATAATCGATTACTCGGGAAAGATCCGTAGCGTGGCAAAGGAGATTGAGACTATCCGAGCAAAAGTGAAGGATATTTATGAGAACAAGAAATTTGGGTTTGAAGCCCTCTACGTCGGGGAAGGATCTGACAGAGGCCCGAAAGAGAAAAAGGTAAAAATAAATAAATGTAAAATTTGATCTTTTTTTAATTTTTTGGTATGATAATTTATTAAACTGAAGTTGTTGTGGTTAAAGTTTCTGTGTATCTTGATATTGTTTAATTTGATATATTTATCTGTACATAGATATCTTGAAATGGTATGTGTTGTATGTTTATTAAATCATGATGAGATACTGATCCTAACTGTTTGTTTTAAAAATGATGCCAAAAAAAAAAAAAAAAAAATCTGGTTTTTATCCCTTATCTATGTCTGTGCTAATCTTCACTATTTATTACACAGGCTCCTATAGTTGAAGAAGACCATGTTGTGGGTTTTGAAGATGAGGCAGAAAAAGTGATCAAGCTTCTAACCGAAGGAGGATCTGAAGAACTTGAAGTTGTCTCCATTGTTGGTATGCCTGGTCTCGGTAAAACAACATTGGCCAAAATGATTTACCGTGATCCAACAACCGAATACGAGTTCTACAGCCGAGCGTGGGTTTACGTTTCTCAAGATTACAGCAGAAAAGAAGTGTTCCTCAACATTCTGAGTAACTTCATCCAACTTACCGATTCCATGAACAAGATGAACGATGAATATTTAGCTAAAGAGATTTGCAAACACCTGGAGAAAGGAAAATATCTAATTGTGATGGATGATGTCTGGACGGAGGAGGCTTGGAACGATCTCAAAATCGCATTTCCAAAAAACAACAAGCGCAGTAGAATATTGATTACTAGTCGAATCAAGAGAGTTGCTAAGCATGCTAACCCTAATCGGGAACCTCACAACTTGCGTTTTCTAACACCAGATGAAAGTTGGAGACTTCTCCAAAGAAAAGCCTTGGGTGAAGAAGATTGTCCCGAGGAGTTAGTGAGAGATGGGAGGCATATAGCCAATGAATGTCAGGGTTTGCCACTTGCCTTGGTAGTAATTGGTGGGATTCTTCTAGAAAAAGGTACCGATTGGTGGGAAAAAGTTGCTCAAAGTGTTGATGCGTATATCGCCATGGACCCCACCAAACGTATGGATAGTTTCATTGCTCTAAGCTACAATCACTTGCCTTATCACCTAAAATCGTGCTTTATATACTTTGGGATGTTTCCGGAAGACTTTGCCATCCCAGTTTGGAAACTCATCCGTCTCTGGATTGCTGAAGGGTTCATTCAGACGAAGGAAGGAATGAGCTTGGAAGATATTGCGGAAGAGTATTTGGAAGATCTCATCAACAGAAACTTAGTGATGGTGGCGGAGTTCAAGTCGGATGGTAAGATCAAAACATGCCGTATTCACGACATGTTGCACGAATTTTGCAAGAAGGAAGCAGCTGAGGAAAATTTCTTCCACGAAATAAAACGGTTCGATCAAGGAACCTATGCTTCTTCCAACCCGTCTCTAGAAAGGTACCGTCGCCTTTGCATTCACACACGTGTCTTGAACTATATCTCTTCCAAACCGATGGGCCCAAGAGTTCGTTCTTTCTTGTGTTTCTCCTCTGAGGAAACGATTTTGTCAGCCGACCAAATTTCGTCTATTCCCGGAGCATTTAAATTGCTCAGAGTATTAGATGCTCGTTCCATCATTTTCACTCGTTTCCCGACCGACCTCACCCAGCTCATCCATTTGAGGTACATTGTTCTTTCTAGTAACTTCAAGATTCTTCCGGCGGCGATTTCGTCCCTCTGGAACATCCAAACCCTCGTCATCGAGACGTCTTCGCGCGCGCTCGAAATCAAAGCAGATATATGGAAGATGATTCAGTTAAGGCACGTGAAAACAAACGCGTCAACTTCGTTGCCTGGCCCACTTTCCAAATCAAGAAAGAGTAAAGATGAAGCTTTGGTGATCGGGAGCTTACAAACACTTTCCACGATATCACCCGAAAGTTGCACGGAAGAGGTTTTCGCTCGGGCTCCTAATTTGAAGAAATTGGGCATTCGTGGCCAATTGGGGAAGCTTCTAGAAAACAAAAACAGCGGCATGTTGTTCGACGGTCTGGGGAAATTGGGTCATCTTGAAAATTTAAAATTAATGAACGATGTGTTTCCTCGTCCTCCTTCTGAAGGGAAACTAACTAGTCTTCCTCAGAGATATAAATTCCCACCTAAATTGAAGAAGCTCACTCTATCAGATACTTTGCTTGATTGGAAAGACATGAATACCCTTGGAATGTTGGAGAATCTCGAGATTCTTAAGCTTAAAGACAATGCTTTTAAAGGGCAGTGGTGGCAGCCGGAAGATGGTGGTTTTCGTGTTCTGAAAGTTTTGCATATCGGGAGGACTGATTTGGTTTCTTGGAATGCTTCGGCACATCATTTCCCGAGACTTAGGCAACTTTTTCTTAGACATTGTGGGAATCTTGAAGCCCTCCCGTTGAGTTTTGCGGACATTTCAAGCCTTCAATTGTTGGATTTGTATTGTACAACTAAAGCAGCTGCTTCTACTGCTAGAAAGATTCAGCTGAAAAAGAAGGAAATGCAAGGGGTGAAGGTTACAAGGAGTGCTGGATTTAAGCTCTCCATTTATCCTCCCGATCAATGAGCTTTTCTCGGTTGAGATGAATGGTTTAAAAGGTAAGTAAAATTGTTAGTTTTCTTATTTTCCTTTTGGGTAATATGAGATATTATGCCTGCGTGAAGATACCCCCTTATGAATTAATACCTATTTTCTTGTATTTTTTACTCTTTGAAATGTGCAGGTGGGGTATTTCAACAGTATGCCGATGATGTTGAACAACCGATAAATTACATGGATGGAGGCATGGAGCTTTGATTACCCTCAAACCAGTCTTGTTTTCATAAAATAAACACTGTCCTTTAATTTATTTGGTGTGTACAATTACAATATATTTATTTCGGACTCTTATTTGACTTTGTTTTCTCTGTTTGGCATTGCCTCTTTTGTCGCACGCTGTGTATGTTTGATCAAGAATTGTTTCTATATATATAAAAAAACTTAAAAATTTTAGATGTTCGTCATTCTGCATATTACTATTTTGTTTTGCTTTCAATTTATTTCTTGAGAATGTAAATATGATGTGGAATAAGTATTATGTCATATTATATTTTCAAATGAGATTATTAAACCCAATATCAAACTGAAAATAGGGGCAGGTTTTTATTTGATTAACACTGATACCCTCCAAATGTCACTGTAGAGCTTAATGATTGGACGACCAAATTTATTAGCAACTAATCTTTAGAAAATTCCCTAAATTTAAATTTTGATGATAGAAAATAAACTACTTATAACTTTGAAATTAGGAGCAAACTTTTGGTGTAATTTCACATAATTTCTTTATATTTTTTGGTCACAGAAATTTCACATAATAAATTGCATGGAAGTATAGTTATTAATTCTTACTACCTCAACATGAGGGGAAGAAAAAGAAAAGCGTAGTTATAAAATAGCAACTATAACTAAGAAAAATTTGACTCAACGACGCATTTTCAGATGTGAAGTAAAGATTGTTTCTCCACGGAGCAGTAAAAGGCAATTCAACGCGTTTTATACCGAAATAGGACTATTATTAATAAGGAAAAATTCAATGCAATTAAAAACTGATACTCGTACATGTGACAATTCAAAATTCAGCATTAACTATCAAAATAAATAATATTAAAAAGCATGCACTAAGATACAAAACTGGGCATAATATATATTCTAAGCATTTGCTGCCATTTGGAGACGACTTAAAAGACCATCTTTATACTTCTTCCATTGAACATTGACCACAATCAAGGCAATTTCTCCCACCTGCCCCTAACTATATAAAGATGGATCCAAAGAATACGAACTCATCAGAATCAGTTCATCAATATGGATTTTCAGAGCTATTTCAGACAAGAAATTAACACGACAAAAGAGTTTGATATTATTGAAGAGGATGATGATGATGATGTTTTTTATGATGAATTAAGAAGGCAAGTTATGCAGTTGACATCTGAAGAGGATGATGGAGAAGAAGCAGACAAGAACAAGGTTGCTAACACTGTCCAGGCCGGCCGTAAACAAGCCCCGTTTATGAGCCCGATTAATAATATTCGACAACTTAGGTCTTGTAATTATTACAATTGGCCTGGTAATAAGGAGGATTGTGCTGTGGCTCCTGCATGGATTTTGAACTTGTGGAGAAGTGGAAACGGGACCGGAGTTTTCATACCGCAAAATGTCCAATCCAGAAGAAGAAACAGATCAAGTATGCAGTACTTTTTTGTTTAGTTTTTCTTAAATGAATTTTTATATTTTTTTTGTATATATGTTATGTTGTTGACAACTTTGTTCTTTGAATATGGCTGCAGGAAGGAAGAAGAATGAACGAGGAAGAACTTACAGGCCGATGCAAGAAACTACCAATTGATTTATTAGATTCTTTTATTTCTTGAGAAAAAAACTTTGGAATTTGGAATATATATGTATCCTAGCCATGATTAATTAATTGGAATAATATTGCAATATTATGTGAATACTTTTGATATAAATTGGGATTAAACAACTTTTTTTGGATTTCATTAAAATAACAGAGCACGTAGAATAATGAATATAGTCATGGGATAATTACATTCACATACCCTGAGGTTTTGCGTAATTACACAAGCATACCCTGCGGTTTGGAAATTACAAATGCATGCTCTATCAAAGACTTTTCATTACATCCATTAAGTAGTCAGAAGGATTTCGGGAACATCCATTAGATAAAGCCCAATTTTATTTTTATATTTTAACAGAAAAACCAGGAACGCAACATTGAAGTGCTCTTTTTCTTTAAGGTTCTCTAACGGCATTTAAAGTTCAGGGTATGTTTCTGTAATTTTCTAAACTCCAAGATATGTTTGTGTAACTAAGTCAAACCTCAGAAATATATGAGTGTTATTATCCATATATTTGTATATTCCCAAATTATAGCATATTCCAAAATATAGTGTCAAGAAATATGTAGATCTCCAGTAGATGCATTTCTTAGAAAAGCTAAAGATTCACAAAAAATAGTAAACGTACTGATTAAATTGGACGAGCTCGCCATAAGGTACTTAGAGCTTTGAGTTTTGACTTGTAATCATTAATAGCAAGAAGAGCACGAGCTACTTGACGTGTGGTCAAGATTCGTTGCAGTTGTTGTAATGTTTGCAATCTTAAAAGGTCAGCCTGTCAAAGAAACCAATCATCGGACTTTACAATCTTTTTGTATAGTGAGTGTTAGATTACTATGATATAATTGAAATGATGACTTTGTTGTGATCTTGAAATTATGATATAGTGAGAGATTTCCAAATAACTGGTCGTACCTGATGAAGGAAATTCTCGAGCATTGCAAGCTTGCTCATAGCAATTGCCATTTGGCTCATGTAGTCGGAAAGGTTAGTAGGGTTACGTGGGTCCAGAGAGCGAGGGGAAATCGCCTCGACAAGTGATTCTTGTAAAGCTACCATTCCTTCAGATAAAGCGTCCTCGGTTTCTTTAGATGATGTTTGTAGATTACAAATGTCTACCAATTGTTGTTCTGTTAGAGGTTCGATTTGACTTCCGAGAATCTGGGATTACAAGATATGGAGAATTCGTTAAGAAACTCTAGTTCGGACCTCGCTCGACCAAATCATTATAATCAGGTGGCAAATGTTCTACATTTTACCATACAATTGGTTGAATCTGGCCCAAGCGGATCAGCACAAGTATTTTCCAAAGAAATAAACAGAGACTTTTTGACAACCAAATAAAAACATTGTTTGAGCGTCCTCCCATGTATTCCCTTCTGGGTTTTGAAAATTACAGATAACCCCTAGGACAATACTGACAAAATTTATCAAGAAACCTTAATCATACAATCCAGAAATTGTAGACGTTTGGTTAAGAAATAAACAAAGGTAATTTCACATAATTCAAATAAAGTCCTCCCATGTAATTATATGTAGTTACAAATTTCCCCTTCTGGGTTTCAAAATTAAGGATGCCCCCCTCTGAGTCCAAAATCTGATCAAAACCTACAAAACATTAAGAAACCTGAAACCCTAACCATACCACCCACATACACAAAAGGTTTATTTCAAAATTCGACCGATCAACAGAAAATGGTTCGTTCTAAGACGGAGCTGATCTAAGCTATAATGTTTATGTAATTTCACAGAATTACAGGGGAGGTTACTGTAATTTATCTACAAAATTGTCCAATCACCTTGAGAATATCGGAGGAGCGAAACCCCCCCAACCACATGAAACATCGTTCGACAGGAGTCTCCCACATGCCGGAGAGAATGTGAAATACATCCAAATTTGCCTGTGAGCTCTTAAGATGGAATATTTCATCATAATGTGACATTACTCCATTGACAACAAGCTGTAATTCACCATCACAAACTTGACACTTTAGAGCTGATCTCAGATCATTAATAAGTTTCTGATGCTCTTCCAGCCAGTCTGCGTAATCTACATCAAATTGCACGGATCCTACATTCATAATAAAAATAGGTCACCAGATACCTTTAAATTTGAGATGTATCTGGGATTTTTTTTTAATAAAGTTTAAAAAGTAGTAACTGCAGGTAAGTAAGTTCACTCACCACTACCACCCGTAACGGAGATCTGATTTCCAAAAATTTGAGATGGAACGATGATCGCCTGCATTTTTAGCCACTAAGTTACATAAATATTTTGTTAAATCTTTAAATAATTCCTACTTATTTCTTTACTTTTAAATATGATGATACATTTGACATAGAGAAATCACCTTCTGCTGTGCTCCTTTAAGGTCCTGCTCCAGTTGTGCAACCCGTTGCCGACTGTTTTCTAGCCGCTGAATGTATACCTATCCAAAATGAACACACATATATATATATATTTGACCGATCGAATGTTTACTTGTATGTAATCAGAGTTATAATTTCATTTTTAGTACCAAAACTTACATGTTATGTTTTTCATTTGAGTTTCGTATTAATTAATCTTTGCATTTTTTATAATTCAAATGTCTATAATAGATAAGGAAGGCTGACAATGTTGAGTTTTCGGTTATCCATTTACAGCCTTCATAAGAGAGATTCAGATACGTACCTTTTTTCTCATCCGGCTCTTCCTTGCAGCTTCTCGATTCTGCGCCAACCTGTGAAGTGTCTGAAAAAATAACAGTAAAAAAGATAAATAAAAACTAAATAAGATTACTTCTGAATCAGTGGTTAGTTCTTGAAATTAGAAGTCAGGCAAGATTTGTACCCAAAAAGAAGAAGTCGGGCAAGTAAGATATAGAGTAAGCAACAACCTTTTGATCTTCGATTCTCTCCTTGGAGGGGTCCGGAGAATAGCCAAAACTCAATCTTTCGTGCTGAACTCCTCCGGGAAACTATAATGTAATTAATGTGTACTTAACCAAATAATAATTAATTCATGAGCCTACAATTTCATTCAAATTAAATATCGAAAAAATTAAGACAGCAAAAATAAGTGAAAATTTTACAGACCTGATTTTTATCATCGGTATTTGTAGAAATGTCGGTCTGTTGGCTGCTATCTGCAATCAACCCAGAATATTCCCACATCTCAAACTGCCCATTTTCGAGGTCCGCCACCGTGAATCCCACATTTCCACTTTTCTGAAGCATGAACTTCGCCGTGTCTAAGCCACCGACGACGTCGACGCTCTGTAAAAGAAACACGATCGGAACAAAATTCAACTATAGATACACTTTTTATATGTATAATAGTACTATTGACAAACTACTTACATTATCTGTGAACCCACCAACCTGCAAATTATTAGACACAACAACAGAATCGTTGCTCACCGTGGTGCCATTGTATATTGAGCCTACCGCAAGTTTACAAAGTGCGATTTAGGTATAAGTTGTTACTTGTTACAGACAGATATATATATATATAGATGCAGAGAGTTTTGATAAGCTTACTTCTGCTTAAATCAACAGCATCTAATTGATGAAAACCATTTCCAGGTGGCAGCTGTTCAAAATCTCCATGATCACCTCTACATATATACAATTTGCACCACACAACAGTACGTGTGCGCGCAGAAGAAAGGCCATATGTAAGCGAATAAATCAATTAACTTGTATACACCATAACATTAGAAAATCAGGGCATAAAAGATAACATGCAACTACATGCAGGAAAAAATGAACAATCCCCAAACCAGCAGAGAGAGGAAGAGAGAGAGAGAGAACCTGAGGTAAAAGGGTGACTGTGAATCGCTGTAAAAAACCGAGTTGTTGGTAGAAATAAGCTCCGGAACAGCTTCCTCGAAGCTATGCATTTCTTTCAGCTCTGCCACACCTTATTCACTGTGTGTGTGTGTCTGTGTGTAGTGAATCTTCTCACTGTAAGTACAGTACTTTGACTTTTGAGAATGCGAACGAAGACAAGACGCTGAAATCTATCCTTTTCAAGAGAAGATAGCGAATCAAGGCACGCTTGTTTATTTATATTTATAAGTGAGGAAAATTTGCGATTTCATTGGTTAATTTTGGGAAATTGGAATATTTTGGAAAAAGCATATAAATTTAATAGAAATAGATAATCTATCATCTAATTTTAAAAAAAAAATTACATATTAAGGACAATATTCGTTTGAGTTATACTTTCTCGCCTGAAAAAATAAAATGGCGTGATTAGCAGCATCCGATAGGTAATTTCTAATCCAAATCAATATCAAGTAGTTAATAACAATCAACTAATTAAGCCAGAATTTTCTGGTTATTGCAACTTTTTTCACGCAAAAAAGTAGATTAACGAATTTTTGTCTCTAATATGCAATTTAGCGAATTTTATCCATTTTTATAGTCTTATAAGAATCTCAATTTCATAAGGTTGACGGATGAAACTATTAATTTTTTCTTTCATTTATTGCACTCTCACCCCTACCCTTTCTGTCGCTCAAACAAATTTGGGATCCAAAAATTGTGAGATCATGTTACAACTTGAAGAAGTATATATCACTACTGTATCAGTGATTCAGTGTCATCATCATCATGCTTGCATGAGCCTAAAATAAATTTTGCTTGCGTCTTAGTTATGCGATGGCTGGCCAGGGTCCTATACTCTGATTCTGAATAGTTATTTTCTTAGATTTAATTTATTGTGTATTGATAGCATTCTTGGACCATCATATTGATCTTGTCGAGACGTTTAAAATCATGATCGAATACACATGATTGGGTTGCATCTTATATTATGTATGTTCTGTTTTTGAGTATCTTATGTGGGCTTAATTGGTGGAAGAGTGTGGAACAACTCTTCAATTTCTATTAGCTGTCACTTAAATGCATGTCCCGTTCAATTAATTGGACACAAACTAATTACTAATTTGCTGTTTTGGTGAATGTATTAATTGTGAAATGAGTCTTTCTAATCAAAAGAAAATGTTATAGTAAATGTTCATCAAGACTCAAAGAGTTTCTTTTTTTAAAAAATAAAAAATAAAAAAATATATAACTAACAACCGGCAAGGTGGTCCGTCGAGTTAGGAGACTCCACCTATATATAAAATCAAAGTATATCTGAAAGCTCGAAAAATACATCAACAAAGCGGTGAAACCGCCAACACAAAATAATGCAACAAAAATACAACAAATGATTTGCAACATTCCTCCAAAACGGAGTGAAATGGGCTGTCCACCAAAATAACACAAGTTTGGTACTCTTCAAGTTGGGCCCCATTAGTCTTCTCCCCCTCATCAAAAGATCGGCAACTAGAGATTAGTTCAACAACATAAAACGCCATCAAAGTGTTACATTCCCAATAACTCCGCATAAATTGAAACCGGTTCAAAGTAATTGTATTTTGTATAAAATTCACCATCAAATACGATAAGTTACATCTAGCTGAATCCATGTCATCTTGCACACAATTGACTGTCAATTTCATCAAGTTAAAACTAGCCAAAGTCATGTAATTATATACATAAATTTCCATCAAATACCAAAAGTTATTTCTATGCAAGCAAAAATCACCAACATTTTCCATCATCAAATTATTTCTCCTCCAAACATGAAAACCAATATCAATACTTCTCTTCAAATGATTATTATTACTACATACCTGATAATTGCCCCTCAGCTCCTTTTGGAAATCTCGTGCTTCGCCTCTCGCTTCTGCTTCCCAATCCGAAAAGATTTTTGAAACCTTTAACAAAACCCGACGGGGAAGGAGAGATTAAGCTCAGCAACACTTCTCCAAGCCTTGAATCATGATCTTCGATAAAAATTTATTTGAAATATTGCATAAACTGATTGGCATGAAGTCTTTTCATTCGATCGGATTATCTTTTTTTGGAAATTAATGCAATAGTTGTGCAAGTAAATGCTTGAGGAATTGGAACCGCTGCAAAAAATTCTCACAATTGGAATTAATGGTCATGAAGAGTTAATTGCATTGTTAGTCACATAATTAACTTTATTTATTTTTTATTTTGATTTATAGGTAATTTTAGTCTTATTTTGAGTGTTTTTTTTTTTTTTCAATTTCAGTTAGAAATGTATATATAGTAGATACTATGGTGCAGGGACACTTTTTTTTATATTCATTTTCATATAAAATCTCTTTCCGAGTCACCTAACTTTTGGAGAAGAAAATGAACGGGTGAACATGTGAGTTGGCTCAGGACGTAAAGAATGATGGAATTTGTGACAAGATATTGTGTCGTCCATTAAAAAGCGGCAGGAATATCATTTAATTTTGGTAGGAAAATGAATTAAATCGGAATTAATTATGACATGCTTTGTGCAATATCAATTTTGCCCCTCAAATTACAAAGATATACACTTTATATAATAACATTATAATACGTACATTTCTAAATTTTAATTTTCTCTTCTTGAAGCATCATGTTTAAATATTAATACTATTTTTGTGAAATAATTATCTAAAATAATAAATTTAAATGTGATAAACTATCAAAACACATGTAGATGAAATACAGCAAGCTAAACCCCCATTGATTATTGAGATAATTTATTTATGGATAATTATATTTATACCCTCTCAAATTTGTGAAAAATACAGCAAGATCCTCTTTACTATTAAAAATTATAAAGACATCCCATTGACTATATATGGCTCTGTCGAACACTAATGTAATAGCCTTTAATGCACTGACACTTCGAAATTTTGTTCCATGCAGTGTCGGACACGCCTCAGATACAGCTCCGACATGTGTCCGACACAGCAAAACCATGTCCAAAATATAAAAAAAGAAAAAAAAATTAGGACACGGTATCAGACATGGCTGTGAGAGTGTTCAACACGGTGGGATAAATTTTATAATTTTTTAAAATTTTTTAGATTTCTTTTGAATTTTTTATAAACTCCCTCCCTCCCTCCCCCTTCTCTTTTTCTCTCTCTCCTCTCTCTCTCTCTCTCTCTCTATTCTTGGTCTTCTCCCTTTTTTCTTTTTTTTTTTTTTTAATTGAACCGGTCGAAAAAGACCGTAGGGTTGAGAGTGCCCCCCACCTCATATATATAAAACATCAAATAGGGAAGTTCAAACAATACATGCTTAATAGGATCCCAACAAAACCTGCTTCCTATCCAAACTAGAAAATAAATTACATTGATAGCACATGTTGGTAATATCATTCTTCATAACAGCCAATTGTCGGGAGTATTTGGAGCGGGTACTTTGTACAATCTGGGTCGTTCATCACTGTGTGACACGTACTCATCAGAACCAATCTGGGCCGTCCACTTAAGGAATACATGATCATCAGAGAAATCTCTGGCCCGTTCATCCCTTAAGCACGTACTCATCAGATTGGGCTCCTTTTCTTTGCATTGAATATCACCCGACTTGAGATCGAAGCTGTTGCCTTGCTTTGGTTTGGAGTTCTCAATCTCATTGGCACTACAATCCGTCAGATACCATAAGTTATTTGTAGCCGAAGCAATGACCATATGTACCATGTTATCCGTCAATTTCCAAAAGTAATAGCTAGCCGAAGAAATAACCTTTTGTACCATAATATCCATCAATTTCCACAAGTAAAAGCTAGTCAAATAATTGACAATAAGCACCACTTGACAACAACAACAATCAGTATTAGAATTCAAATTTTGCTTATTAATAACCTTATGAAAAACCTGAAATAAGAGAATAGCATTGGTTCGAAAGTTACCAATTCTCCATGAAGAATTGTAACTTTCGAAATTCCAATTGTCAAACCTGTATATGCCTTTTCTTCTCTTCCTTAAAGGTTGCTTATCCGTTGGCCATTTTCCAATCATGCATCTGAAAATAACAGCAATCATTAGCCAGCATTGTGATAAAAAAATTCTTTCAAACCAAGACATGTTTAAATCGAAAATTAGGAAGCCCCATAGCATCAACTTTAATGATCCCCTTTAACGTCCTAGGACAATCTTGTGCTTCAATAATGCCGGAGTTTTTAGTATCACAGGCAAAATTTGCAAGGTAATCAGCCGCTTGATTCGCCTCTCTATAAACGTGTGTAATCTTGGACTCAATTTTCCTCAAGAAACTGTGAATCTTGCTAAGAAGATGCTGCTAATTGTCCCAAGAAGTATTTCGCTTATTAATAATAAGATCAACAGTGATTTTAGAATCCGACTCGATCCAAATTCGTTTGTATCCCCTCTTGAGAGAAAGATCCAAACTTGCATAAATAGCGAAGAGCTCCGAATAATTGTTCGATTGAATCTCTAGGAAGTTATAAAATCCAAAAATCATTTAACCATTGCTTGATCTAACCACCCCTCCAGCTCCGGCAATTCCGTGTTAACTTTTATCCAATCTCCTGTCGGCCTGTGCCATTTAACCAAAGTCGTAGTGTGTTGATGCTTCGAGTGAACTGTAATATCAAAGACTTGGGCAGTAGCATTATCTCCTCTCCAGAACACACCTTTCGTTAATCCATTTTTATTAAGTTTTCTAATATACTCAATGACCTTGTGGACTATGTTACTGGCAAGGATCCTTTATCCATTAAATTTCTTTTTGTTTCTCGCTTCGCATGCAAACCAAGTAATGAGGCAAGGAAGAATTGTCCGAATGTGTTGTTTACTTTGCCCTGGAATTGAATGCATCCAATATCCAAACATGATCTTAGAGCACTCCGTGTTCGGAAGATTTATATGAAAAAGCTGACCAAAAAATTCCCAAACTTTTCGGATTTTTGCACTAGTTAAGAATACATGCGAGATGGATTCTTCATTTCGACGCAAGGCTAATATTCTTTTTTTTCATTCGAAGATCCACAGAAATCCAACCATTAACAAGTCTCCAACAAAAGACTGATATGTTTTTCTTTTTTTTATTTTCCCTTTTTTCTTTTTCTTTTTCTTGTTTTTATTTTTCTTTTGATTTTTATTATTTAATTTCTATCAACAATTGATATCTTTACCGTGTAGTTGAGTTTTAAAAATCGATTGTGAAGAAGAACGAACCTTTTTTATAAGAAGGTGGATATCTTTACCGTGTGGATGAGTTTTAAAAATCGTGAAGTGCATTCCCCAGATACTTTCTCAAAACTGACAATATGTTTAAGCAGGTTTTCGAACTGTTACAACTTAGATCCTCCCGGTAGTCATTTTCCCACTTTATTTATTTATTTATTTATTTTTTTGACAACGTCATTTCCCCACTAAAAAAGATAGAAATTAATGTAAAGTCGACATGACAAAAGGACTTCTGAATTGGTACGTCCTCCGGTGTTAATTTTGGGAATGATACGTCGCTCCGTATTTAATTTTTGTCAGTAGAAAATAGAAATGAATAATGCGCTTCCGATCCTCTTCACCATGTAACCAATTTTAACCTTCCTTTCTATTCGTGTCCTCATCATATTCTGATTCTGCGCTGTAAATCGGAATAGAAGGTATATACAATGTAATGATGTGATCTGAAGTGAAGTAACTAGTGATATAGAGAATATGCTGAAAATGAAGCATATAAAATGGAAATCAAAATTCAATTTGCGTATGGTAAAAGAAGCACATGTTTCGAAAAAAATAGACCAAACCAACAAATAAAATCACCCCACTTGAAAATTTAATATTTTAATAAAAAATTAAATACTTAATGAGCTTCTAGCGTCCAAACTCCAACGTAACTCAATAATTATTTAGGAGTCAGTTCATCAAATACATCTTCTTAAAGATTAGATGAGAAGGAGGAAGTAAAATCAAAATCAAAACCCAACATTACATTATCCTTCTGTCACAATATTACTCAAAACAATTTCAATTTGTAGTTAAATACATTTCATCTAAGTGCAATCCTAATAAATTGTCTTAACAATATTTCGTCCAAATATATAAAATTTCTCCAAATTTTTATGCTTCCGCATCTCATTCTCACCCTCATCAATAATAACCATAACTTCCGAGAGAAAGTTCAAGGTTAAGGGGTTATTTTTATTTCAAATAATAATATAAAGTGGAGAAAATCAATTTTATACTCCCTCAAAATATATTTTATTAAAAATTAATATATAATTAAACATAATAAATAAATAAAGAGAATAAACAATTCATAAAGTTTTAAATTACATTAGAAAATAAAAAAAAAATGTTGAGATACCAAATAAAAGGAAAAATGGACCCCACATGATACATTTGGACACTTGTCGCCTAAGGAGCCCAGGATCGACTAACCCAAGGTTAAGTATCTTTTCCCCTATAATTTATTTGATTTGACCTTCAAGAAAATCTATACTATTATATATGCATGCTCACCAATTATTAATCAATTTGTCTACTGTGGTCGGGTACGATCTGGTCACAATTATGGCATACTTATTAGCGGGAGTGCGAGAAAAACGTGCTTGTCCCCAACGCAGGGTTTCTTTGAACTCCGCCCAATTAGTGTTTGCGTACCGCGGTGCCGCAGCCGTATCAAGTCCAATCATTAGGTTTTTTTAACAATCTATAAAGTGACGGGTGTTTTAGTAATTTTTTTTTCTATCTATATATGCTGAACAATCTATAAATCCACCTATTTTAAGGGAATTTAGATGTAATTTTAACCCTAGTTAAAACTTGAGAGAAACTGATCCAAGGCCTTCATCCACCTCCATTTTTTTTGGCACATGTTGTTGAAATTTTTGGAAAATTAGCAAACTAATCTATATCTATCGATATCGATACTATTATATATTTGAGAGCGATCTTTAACCTCAAATATGCAAAAGTTAATCTAGTTCTCAATTCTTAGAATTTTGAATTTTTTTAAATCATAAAATAGTTTATTTATTGGTGGTTGGGCATTAATTATAGATTCTTCTAGATTTTTAATTTTTTTTAAAACCATATATTCTTTTAGATTTTCTAGATCTTGTAATCATTATCATTAATTACCTTGATTTCCTAATCAATTCAAAATCTTTACCATCTGTTACGCTTTTAATTCCATACTTACATTTTTATTTTTATTTTTATTTTCCATCTAAAAGAGAGTCATTGTCTCATTGATGCATCTCTTCCAAAAACCTTATTCGAGTTGATATTGAAAGCATATGAAAGTATATGAAATTTGTTTTAGCGAATCTGCAATAGATTTAAAGGTTGTCATTTTAGGTGAAAATTTTGAGAGTTTGATCTAATTCCTGGAAAAAAATAAACCTCTCTCCTCAATGCCCTAAGGCCCCTAACCACAAATTAGAATTTTTTATTCTTAATCGTTTATGTTTTGAGGGAAGTTTGATCCTTCTGCCGGTTAATTCTCTGATCATTTTGGATTTTTTTAGCAGATTGCCTCCTAATTTTTTTAATCTTTGTATCATATCACTCATTGTTTTTCAATTCAAATTTAGTTAATATTTTCTTATACTATTTAATTTAAGAAAGTATGCATACAATTATTTTATATATTTTGTTTTATGATATTTTCTATTTATGATGTAATTTATTTTTTATTATCCATGCATGTGTATTTTTTCATTTTTTTTTTTTTCATTTGGTTCATATCATCTCTTTCCGGTCAGATTATATATATATTTTTGAAAAAAAAAAAACATGCCATCTAAATTACTGATATAATAAAACATGCCATCTAAATTACTGATATTTTTACACTTTTTCATCTAAACTTATTTTCACATTTTCATCTAAACTTGACAACCAATTTCAATTTACCATCTCCAACCAAATTCTTTCCGAAAACTTCTCACCTGCAGGGGAGCAAGCCTTTTTGAAAGGTTTTTGTTGGCCAAATTTGCCATCTGGTTGCAGTCCTAATTGATGGCATTGTTGGAGCCATTAGTTGACTGAAACTTGCCAAGGATTGAAATTCCAAGAAACATGTAGAGTGATGATCAGTTTTGCATATAGTTATTTTATTTATTTGTTTATTTTTATCAGAATCGGTCGAGCCGACCGTAGGGTTAAAGAGAACCCCACCTCAATATATAAAACCTTTCAAATGGAAAAGTCTAAGAAGTACATGAGCAGCATGTTCAGCGTGTTCGCATAAAATTTCTTAACAACACTAATAACTAAGCGACAATACATCATATAAACATTCGCATAGTAAGTACAGGTTGTCCAAACATTGGACACAAGTTTCGCACTTGCCAGGCTGGATCCTGTCTTGTTCGGATCACCATTATCAATATGCATCCGATTGCCTCTCTTGAAATTAACATCAGAAGCTCTTAACGTGTTGCCAATATGGTCAAAAGCTCGATACCAATCATCATAGGAATATCGGTTCCAGATCACGACATCTTATAGAAAATTATCCGTCAAATACCATAAGTTACAGCTAGCTAAGGCCATGACATAAAGAAAGTTTTACATATAGTTATGTTTGATCTGAACTCCATGAACTACAGATATATTGCAGTTTCCTAATATTTAAATCATTCTGAAGTAAACAATTAATATAAGTTTTGAACTTCTAAATACTAACATTTAATACAATCGATCACAACAATATATTTTGTTTCCACATAGCTCAATTCAAATATTTGAAGGCTCGAGTTACCTAAATTTACCGTCTAATAGAATGCTATATGTCCACAAGATTAGTTAAAAGCTATGAAACACGGATACAGACACGGCGACATGGACACGGACACGACACGACAAGGATATAGCGACATGGATTTTTTTTGACATTTTACACTACAAAAGTGTCCGACACGTGTGTCAGATACGATATCGGACACAACACGACACGGCAAGAAAGGATTTTTAGGAGTATCCGTGCATCATAGGTTAAAAGCTAAAGGCCATTGTAGTAAACTGTGAACCCTTAAAAAAAGGCTTGCTCCCCTGCACGTCAGAAGTTTCCGGCAAGAACTTGGTAGGAAATGACAAAGTGAAATTGATCATTAAGTTCAGATGGTAAATTAAACTTTTTTTAAAATTTGGATGGAAAAGTATAAAAAGGCCTATAGTTTAAATGACAACATATTTTCTCTATATTTTTGTGACATTGTTTGTTTTTAATATGAGCTGATGCTAGCTCACAAAAATTAGAATCTATTTATGCATGCATTTTATATATAGGACAAGCATATAAACTACAATAATTCAATTTTTTTTTTTGCGAATGATCGACCCCTTTAGTGGATTTCTTTATATTTTGTAATTCTCTTTGCATTGCACATTTCATTTACTTGAGTAAAATGATCATTTCTGATAATAAAGAGAGAGAGAATTAGTAAAGCATCTTATCTGCACTGACTGTGTTTTCAATCAATGTACTCAACATGAATGTAGAACATGCAAGAATGAAAATTCTTTCAAATGAATTTATAAAATTATATTTTAGGAATTACTTTTGTCATATTTAACTATTATAAGTTTATAACTTATATTATTGGACAATATAAAAAATCAATTTACAAAAGAACTACATAAATTTTTATATTTTAAATAATATATATTTCTGATACATATAAATTTTCCAATGTATATAAATTATTAAAATAAATCTTTCAAATATATATAATACGGTGGGATAAATATTGCATCAAAGCATAAAAGAGTTAAGTTGTGGAATAAGAGAAACAATACATGTTAAATTTTCATAATATTATTTTTATTATTATTTAAATTCCACATTTTTATAAATAATTTAAAGTAATCAGCACGGGGTAGGCACTCGTGTATTTAATTAGTAAGCGATCGAGTATATTACACTTGAGATTTAATTTATTGGGGTTTGACCAAACCAATTTTGAACTACGAAAAGGCGAAAATCAATAAGATTAATGCCACTGTCAGCTTACCAGGCCTACAAATTCCCCAGTCCCCACAAAGCATCATCTTATAATACAAAACACGTTTCATTGAATCATTAAAGTCTGCAGCAGTAGAGACCTGTTCTGTTAATAGTTGGGCTTTGGAGTATGATTCATATAGTGGTCCTCGGTTTCCCGTTATTCAACATTAACGGCTCTTCATTGCAAGTTAAAGCTTGAACAACTTTCATACCATTGTACTTTTTTTTTGTTTTAGTGTACATTGACAGTTGTGAGATATACGATATACAATTGAGATCACTGCAGGTATCCATATCATCTTACTTTTTTAGCATACATAGACAGTGGTGAATTCTTATTTCTAATTAGGGATGTAAATAATCTTGTCAAATGGTGAACGTTCAGGCCCAAGACTTTATAAACTTTTAAGGTCTTAGGTTTCGATCTCCGAAAATATAGTTAGTATTCTATTAGCTAGTTTACTTACTTAAATTATGCAAGATAGATTATATAATAAATCATAAAATATGTTCACTTGGATTTGCTCGGGGCCTTGTGCTAGGGGTTGGACCCAAGACTAAATGGGTTATGACTATGCATAATAATCTATTATAAATAGGGATGGCACGGGGCGAGTCTGGGACGGGTTTGATATGATCCAAGACGACCCGTCCCGATTAGTATTGGGAAGACCCAAGACCCGCCCCAAACCCAATTATTTAGTGGACCCGTCCCATCGGGTCTGAAATCCATCGAGCCCCGGTCAAAACCACCAAACCCGATAGATCCAATTAAAGTGTTAAGAAAATAATCAACAATTTATCGTAAAAATGTAAATGATGCATGTCGGAATTGCGCTTCAATAATTCCGGTGTTTGTATTGTGTGATTATTTTCCAATGTCTGATTATGAGGGTTGAGACCCTTTATATAGACGTATTTTGTCACCCTAATCCTATTAGGGTTAGAAATATTTTCCTTAATATAATTCTTATTTCCTTGACTAACAAATATTTTCGGTAATTATAATTAATATCATGAATATTCTTGTCCAATCACATTTCAGTATGGTCCAATTAGGGTTTTATCATAGTTTTCTTGAATAAGGATTCGTTATCTTATTATAATTATTATTAACATTATTAGTGCTTAGTCCATTAAGATGATTTATTGGGCTTATACTGCTATTGGGCTAGGCCCGAAATATGGAATACCATCAGTAAAATTGTCATAAATAACAAAGCATAAAATATTAGTAATTATTTCATTATCAGTCATTTTTGTAAGTACCTCAAATGATGTAATTAGCATGAAAAGTTTAGGGAAAATCAGAAATCCTTTCCTGAATAATTGATAAGACTTTTCGACCCAGAAAAAAGAATAATTGATAAGACTTACATATAATATATATGTATGAGTTTTGTCTACCCCTTCATATAAATATCTATGCATGTACATAAGAGGTACTTTGTTGCATTGTCATCTATTAAAATATATAATAAACTCAATACTTAGAAGAGAAATATATTGACTTAACTCAAAATTCTATATTAAAAGGAAAAATATATTGACTTAACGTAACTCTTAATAATAAAAATTCTAAATTTATTAAAAAAATTTATACAGGTTCAAATAGGGACATATATGGCTATAAACCCGAAACCCACCCTAAAGATTCATTACCCGCTTCTATATATCGGGTATGGGTCTAAAACCCACCCCATGCAGGGCGGAGCCAGGACGGGACCCCGTCTTACCCGGATCCATTGTCATCCCTAATTGTAAATGTAATAGCTATTTAGCCTACTTATAACCATATTAAGTAAACACTAAATTAGTTATGTTATAAATTGTTAATATATTCATAACTAAATATATTGGTTATTCAATCTAACTACAAACTAACTCTACATTTTAAATGTTTAATTTTATTTTTGGAAAAGTAAATATATTTTTTCCAAAGAAAACCAAACAAGGCCTTCATATTAAATAACTTTTTTGATATGCTTTATTTTCAATGTGTCTGCCTCCATTTTCCAATCTCTAATACCTGGAGTTATTAGCCATCCAAAAAGCAAAGAACCAATTTGATTAACTTAATAACAATTTTATACAACTTCAAGAAAGTTACATTATGCTTATCCATCTACTACAACATGCAATTTATTCAAGCAAGAACTGCTGCTTGTATCTGATCATCTATTCTATGACTTAAAACTTCTCTAGCCCGAGCACTTCTGTGCTGTAGTCTTTGGTGCAGTTTTTCTGATAACTGAGAGAAAAACGCCGCATCCCATCTGTTTATTAAAGACGGGTCTTCGGCATAACAGATGTAGATCGACGTCACTGCACTTTCCACAACTACCGTTGCTAGCCCAATCTGAAATAAATAAGTAATAGGGAGATTTACATCTACTACACCTTAAATTATGGTGTAATTATTAGTCCCCTCTTACTTCAGAAATTACAAAAATATCCCTGTCTCCTACAGTCCGTCGCCACAATTTCCAAATTTTACATCAATAATGAACCACGTGGGTTCTTTTTTATTTCTGAAGGAGGGACTAATTTGTAATTACACCAAAAAAAGGAATGTTAACAATGTTCTTTTACCTGCATTATGTGCCATTATAAAAGAGGTTCTTACCAAGATCATTCCCATCAACATGGCGGTGGACCCCACCATTGCTACCCTCTCGGGATGTTTGACCCTAGTCCAAATTGCAGCACTTGTTCCGGCTATGAGACCGCCCAAGACTGTGCCCATGAATAAAACCGCACCTGAACAGTCATATGCGATGAGTGCTTCAACACCTGTTGATTGGAACAACTCCCATGCATCTTTCGCTGAATGATTAAAGTTTTTACCATAAACAGCAATCTGGAAGAAAACACAACACAGGCACGAGTACTTTATGTATGTTTTATTCAATCTTCATCAATTATTTATAACAAGACATGAAAAAAAAAATAATAATAATAGTTCAATCCTAATTTTGGAGAAGTTGAAGTAGGAGACCAAGTCGTTCAAAACTGGAGCAAAAGTAGATGGGTGTATGGAGAAAGGAAATACAAAAACACTTCTTAAAAATAGGAAAAATAACCTAAAAGCTTAAAAAAAGCAACCAAGTTCATCTAGCTTAATTTAAGCAGAAGCAGCAAAACAGAACACTTTACTTCTGCTTTTATTTAACTGAAAAGAGAAAATGCCTTTTTTAGACTTTGAAAGCACTACCTGAGATCCCATGAATTTTTAAATTTGCAACGATAGTCTTTGTTATTTTGTATTCATAGATTAAACATCTTCATGTAATGATAATTCTAGCACCTATTCCCAACTAAATTCTACCAACATAGTAACAGTCATAATAAGGAAGAACATGGAAATTGCCTCCTTAAAGGTAGAAAAATACCTGGACATAAGCATACTTATTGAACCAGCGCACCAAAAACTCCACAAGATGAAAGAAAAAATCAACACAGCAGAGCAGACACTCGTTGCTGCCAATCTTTGACCTCAATCCCCTAATCTGTGAAAATACACTCAATTTTAATATTTATTCACCATTTAAAATATATCAAAAAATAACTATCCTTTTTTACCTCCCATCTTAGTGTTCGTATAGCAGCTGTAAACAGAGATCCATAGCAAATGCTGCCAAAAGAAGTAGTCACAGCATACCGCAATGAACTCAAAACTGGTTTTGGAGGCATTGAAGTTGCTTCTCGACCGCCATGAATAAGGACAAGAAAAACCATACCAGAAACCACGACATGGACAACATTACAGAGAACTGCACCGGTCCAGAATAAACTTATAGAGAGAACCTGTGTGTCGAAGTGCGAGAAATATGTTTATGTTTCTGAGATGAGAAGAGTGAGGTGCACAGAAAAGATGATATGATATGTAGAGCAAAAACTTGCCAGCTCACCACAAGAAGCCACCATCGACCACTGTCACCAATGCCTAAAGCGACCACTCCAGCTACACCGAACGACCATAGGGAAAGCCAGACGAGCATTACAAGCATGAAAATGCATGCTAGTCTTGTGACTTCTGGAAGATTCCATACCATCTTCACTGCTCTTTGTAGCACCAGCATGGTGAATGGAAGCCTATGGAAAGACAATAGTCAGACCGATTGGAAACCAAGAGTAGAAAGATATCTGTGTGTGTGTGTGTGTGTGTGTGTGAGAGAGAGAGAGAGAGAGAGAGAGAGAGAGAGAGATTTTACAATTAAAAAAGCCTACTTTTAACAACCAGCTAAAGGTAGATAGGTAGATACACAGATTAAGAAACATAATTCTTGAGACATTAAACACATCTTTGAGAGTGTAAGAGTAAAGTTTCAAACTTAAAAAAAATTAAGAGAGTAAAGTTATAGATAATACATAATATATAATTTAGCAACAATGTCACAATCTTTACCTGTCAATAACCGATATAACATAGAGGAACTGTAATGCAGCACCAACAGCAAATGCAACACCCCAGAAAAACTGTTCAGCCCAAAAACAGAGCACACTAATGACAGCAAGATATGTAGTCAAAAGGTGTACTGAGAACTTCATCATTTGATTAGCACGTGAACCAAGCAACAATAACCAAGTCCACCCCAAAACGGCCCCAACACCACCAGCAACAGCATACAACGGCCAGAAGTCTTCAGTTAAACCATCCTTATTCTCAAGAAAGCCCATTGTGTACTTATCGATATTTAGCCTATCTGCTTGTTTAAACCTATTTAGCCCAAAAACCCCAAGAGCAAACCCTACCACAATCAAATGGGCCATAAATATTAGCAACCAGAACACGTCCCGCCAGTGACGAGACACTGTTGGAGAGATCCCTTGGGAAGATGATGAATGAGTTCCCACGACATTCTGCAATCCAATTTGTAATGTAATCCACATAAACCACAAAAGATTGGGGGAAAAAAAGGAATCTTCATCTACGTATTTATTCAAATGTGTCGTCAGCAACTAGTGATATAAAAGAAAGATTTAAATTTACAGTTTAATCCATATTTTTTGACAATGTTCAAATCAGAATTCACTATTTTAATGTTTCACTTCAACTGTATTTAAATTGAGTTGACTTAGATTCCCAAAAATTTAGATTTACTCTCCTAAACTTAAAAAGTGTCAACATTTCAAAATAAAAAACTTCAAGATGTTTCTCCACACAACCCACCGCTATCCCTGTTTCGGAAAGACTAAATTTTTATGGATCACTGGACTCAATTCAAACTACACAGGACAAATCAAACAGAATATTCACAGAGTCAGACTAACTTTATTATTTCGCCCATAGTTTACACTTAACAAACGGAAACAGGTGATCAGAATAATGTGCGATTCGATATATACCCACTCGCAGATTCAATTAAAAATACGAGCCAACAAAAAGAGAATCAATTAAAAGATGCTTTGATCAACAACTCGTGCCCCACAACTGTAGCCTGTTGGTGACTTCCCCAAAAATGTGTGATTCCATATATACCCACTCGCAGATTCTCAAAATTTCTGCGAAAATTGCTTCTCCTACCATTTAAAGGCCTTAAATTGAAGCAAGCAAATTAAGTTTTAACGAGAACTATTACCTACAGTTTCCTCATATCCTAAATACCCAAACTCATCGTCTGCACATTCCATGTCAACCACAACAAAACAACACAGCAAAAAAAATGAAATTTTCAAATTCAACAAACAAACACCAACACATAAATCGCCAAATCCACTAAAATCAAATCTTCTGCCAAATCCACCCCCCAAAAAACTCCCAACTCAATCCAAACTCAAACCCACACAAAAAGGTCCCATTTTTCGTACCGCTTGTGGGGGTCCGACGGCGGAGTCATAGGAGGAAGTTGAAGAAGACGAAGTAGACTGAGAGTCGTTCATTAGGCCACCGCTACAAGAAACCTGGAAAAACTAGCCTATTTACTTGATCGGAATTTTGTCCGGTAGCGGACATAAGAATTTGTTTTTGCTAGGGTTTTTGTGGAATTGACTGCAATAGTGGCGTTTATCACAGGATGGAAAAATACAATACGTTCGAGAGATTGAAATTTGGAAATGGGAAAACATAATAAATAGAAGAAACGGCTATGTTTACATTTAAAAGTGAGAGCAAAAATGTAAATATTAAAAAAGGAAAAGAGAAAAAGATAGAGGCGTTGCCAGGTAGCTGCCAACCCTTTCGTTGTGAGTTGTCGTGACGGGTAACCCCACGCGCTCTTGTGTTTCATGGTACCAAAAACCTAAGTGACATCGAAATACCAATGTAAAAGTAAAACTAACTCAGGAATTTTACAAAACTATCGACTTATGTGTTTATTTAATTTATTTTTGGTTAAAATCGTTTATGAAAATAGGATTTTCAATTCTTCTAGAATCCATCACAAAGTTCCTCATTGGCGACAAGACAAAATGGAGCACAAGAAGAGCTTTTGAGGGGATGGGCAATGCAAGTGTTGGTCCCATGAGAAATTCTTTGAAAGGAATATCCTTTTACTTCTTGGAAATTCGATGTCTTGATTGAGACAACCTCACAATTTATTTATCTAATTTGTAGCAATATTATATGTACCTATGTATTGTTTGTGTAGAATATTTTGAAAATTTGTAGTCCGAAACTAGTTGTGGGATAAACTCGTTTATTATGATTTCCTTTTAATTTTACCAAAATTAAGGTATCTATCGTCATCTCCTCACAAAATTGTAGGCATCACAGATGACTTAGAATTTTAAATTTGCTGCATACCAAAGTTTAAGGTTTGAATCTCAACACATTTAGCTAAAGATGAATATGATTTCTTTTATGAATACGCATGCATATAAATTTGAATGGGGAAATTGCAATTTTGGCCATGTAGTATGTTGTGTTTTGCAAGTTTGGTTCTTATATTTTAAAAATAGGCAATTTTAGTCATGTAGTAATTGTATTGTTGCAAGTTTTATCTTGCCACTGTTAATTCCTAAAAATCTCTATTGGTTTTTCACTTTGAAAGGAAAATTGAGACCCTGAACCTGAAAATTAAGGAAAATTGAGACCCTGAATTTGAAAATTAAGGAAAAATTGGCCAATAAATATCTCAGTTCTCACCATTCATCTTCACTTTCAATATCTATCTCTTTCATGCTTACTATTTACCACATTTTCTTCTTCAACCTCTTCCTCAAGGCACCTTATTTTTGTGGCACCGTGACATTATGGATAAAGGAAAATCCCAGGATTAGATTTGAAGCTCGTGCTTCGAATGTTTGTGATGACTTTTTTTAGTGGACCGATCATCCGATGTGTGATAGAGCGAAATCTATTTTTTTTCGGCCTGCTTCGTGACTAAATGGTAAAAATTCAGAGAATTTCAAATTGAATCTACGAATTCAAGAGCCATTTATTAGCCTATTTTGCAGCTATTGTAATGTAGATTCATGTGTAAGTTTTTATCAACTTATATATCATACTCATCTCAACATATTCGATCACGTGCGGGGAATGTGATTAATTTCGCCCAAATTCCCAACCTAACGATATACATGCAGGGCACGTGGTTTTCCATCCAAAACTTGACGGCAGGACCAAACTTGCAACAATATAATTACTATAGAACTAAAATTACCTATTTTTAAAATATAAAGACCAAACTTGTAAAATATAATATACTACGTGACCAAAATTATAATTTTTCCAATTTGAATGTGGTAAATAAAATAGCAATCATTAATCACTATGTTAAAATCATGCATACAAGTAATCATTAATCATCAACTTAAATACTTAATACAACATATTTAATATAGAAAAAATCCCAAAAAATAAAAAATAAAATATTGAACTTTATGAATAGAGCGTGGTCGCCACATGCTTGGTGCTTGTAGTGGGAGTTGTAAAAATAAAATATCGACCAACCTGCTTAATAAACCCACCCCAATTGGTCTTTTTATTTATATCCCTTATCCAGTCTTTCTAATAGAATCTTCCCCAATTAAAAGTCTTCCATTTCCGGATATTTCGTCTTATTTAATTCAACTATTTAAACTAATTTTCTTCCTTTTGTTTTTCTAAGTATTTCTTAAATTGTGCATGGATGGAGACCGACGTCGTTTTACGAATGGGAACCCCACCCCAGCCAATTAGCTGGCTAATATAATTATATATCGCCAGCGAAGCCTAACATCGTGTCTCACGGCCATACTGCTTAGCTTAACCACTTTACTTTTCACGCCTAATTCATTAATTGTGCTTTAAATACATTACATGCAACTTTTATAAAATACTACACAATTTTGATAAATTACATCAATAATCTCAGTACCCATATTCTTATTGCTAATCGTAGAATGTAGATGATTATCAAATGATAAATTGGAGGAAAAATCATATAGATAAAGCAATGCATATATAATTCAATTTCATTTTTTCGTGCAAACTAAGAAATAAAGTTTGACAAACTCCTACTACCAACTCCCATAATAAAAAGATATATATGTTGGCATTCTTGAAAATAACGAATTGTTTGGGCATTTAATTGTCCCAACTCCAAACGACGGATCTTATCCGTATTGCCTAGTTCAGGTCAGGGGTAGGTGTAGCTCAAGTGCTCAACTATGGGAACAATTTTCAAGTAACAATATATATTTTATTTTGTGCTGGTCAAACTGTCAAAGTAAAGTATAGAGATTGGGCCCATAAAGTGTAAATGGGCTTACTGCTCGGACATATCATATTACGGCCCAATTTAGCATGGCCTGTAAAGAAAGAAGCCATGTGGGCTAAGAATTTATGTTCTTTAGCAGCCGTAAGTTGTGTTCTATGGCCAGTTTCAATAAATTATTAAATTCTAGAGGAAGATTAGAGACTACCAACCACCTAGTTGGATTTCCCATCAATACTCTCACGAAACTAGCAACTTACAATTAATTTTACTACAAATAAGGACAGGTCAATTGCAATAAGTAAGGGGTCTTCATGTAAGGCCCATATATTCAGCCACTTTTCGCAAAACAAACTAAAACCCTAATAATAAAATATATTAAATAGTATCTTTTAATATTCAGCATTTATTGGGAGAGAACCCAATAAGAGAATTAGCCAGGTCATAACTGACGCGTGTCCCTTGCTGCTGCACATTCCCTATAATCCCAAGAGAGGACGACGTCGCAGCAAACGCCAAACAGAAAGTCCCCGACGAATCAACCGGTAACACGTAATTCTTTGCCGGTAAACTCAACTCTTTCCCGTTGGAGAACCGAAACGACACCGTTGGAACCTCCACACTCTTTCTCGAACTCAGATCGTAACACGTGTCAAACAACGCAACACTTTTAGTCAACGGCAAATCCTTCATCCTCTTCTTAAATGCGTCCCGCAGAGAATTATAAGCCTCTGTTTGCAGCCTCGTCACGGCGGTCCCGGAATCCAAAATCACACCGCCGTCTCCGTCGCGGTTTAGCTGAAAAGTTGATGAGGGGATAGGCAATAGCTCGCCGCCGACGCTGATCCCCGTCAAATCGAGGTAATAAAAGGTGTCCATCTTAGGATTTCGAATAAACGGAGCTGTGACGGCTTCAGGCGGCGTGATGGAATTGAAATCTAGAGTTGAAGCAGAGTCGGAGTCTCTGTCCACGAGGCAGTAGGAGAAGGATGACGCGTTGATTTGAGATGGGAAAGACAATGAGCCGGCTCCTAAGCCGATTAAGCCGGCGGCTCCGACGAATAAGCCCTCGTTGCTGTGGCCGCAGCCGATGGCCACGTTTTCGACTGCCGGCGAACTTCCGAAAGTAATGGTTTCGGTGACAAAATCTCCGACGGTGTAGGATCCGTCGCCGTAGGAAACCTCGTAGAGACACTTGTCGTTACGGCATTGGGAGACGTCAAGCGACCTGCACTGTTGGGTTTCGCACGTGAGGGGAGTGAAGGAAGAGGATTTAACTGGGTTGAAAATTGGGTCGACTTGCTGGTAACAGTCTGCGCAGGGTGCGCATTGCACCCAGCTGATGTCACTCCCTGTGTCGAGTACCATATAAGTTTGACTCGGTGGGTTGCCGACTCCAACTCTGCTGAAGTATTCGCCGCTTCCTTGTCTGGTACCGGAAATCACCGGACCCTCCATCTTTTCATCCTCGAATTCATTATCCAGTGGCGTTAGATCTGTTCTCTTTAAGCCCAAACTCATCAGATCTATCCGAGTTTGAATCGCTTTGACTCGGGCCGAGTCACGAGAGAGTCGAGCCAATGTGAGGGATCTGTAATCTTTCTCGGAAGCTCCATGGATTGACAAGCGAGAATGCAACTGAAAACTGAGGGATGAACCCGGGGAAATGATGGGCCTTGGGTGTTGCACCTCGTGCTTTGAAGGTAGTACTTTCTGCGAGTTCACTGAGAATAGATCTTGCGTTCTTGAAAGAGATGAAGAAACATCAAGAACGGTAGTTCTCAAGCCAAATTGAAGTGTTCTTGACAGCACGGAAGAAGAACATATGGAGAAAAATGCAAGTAAAATGCAAAAATAAAATCCCATTTTTTCCTCTTTCGAGTTTGAAATGAATATGAATCAGGGGTAAATCTTCAACATATATAGAAAAATGTAGAGAGAGAGTCAGGGAGTAGTTGCCGCAGGGGAGACAAAAGAAGAGAGGAGCTTTGAATGTTTTGCAATGTCTTGATATTTCTAAGGTTAATTAATAGGTTAGATCTTGCTAAAACATTCACTTCATTTGCATGAGTTTTGGGATTAGTGTCTTTTCATAAAAGGGACCATGGAGTTGATTATTGGTAGTAGTACAATAAATTCTGTGCATTAAAGTGTGATTTATTGCTTTTAAATGCTGCTCTCTGATTAGTGCTTAGTGCAGATGAAAGCTTTTGGCCAGTGATTATGAAGCTGTTTTTTGTGTTATTGACCGTGTTTGATGAACACTTGACACTTTAATTTGTTTTACAACTTTGAACTTCTTACTTTAAATTATCCAATAGCAGCGAAAATGCTTGTGATCATTGATGAATTGTCAAGCGCTTGATTGGACCTGTAATAAGTAGTCCCCTTAACTTCAACCATATACTTGTTTGGAGAATGGCAAGCACAGAGTCATTTTTAACCACTCACCCTTCCTAATGATGACTTCTTTTTTTTAAAAAAAAATTATTGCTATACATCCTTTTTTTTTTTTTCAAAATTAATAATCGGATCATACAAAAAGATTGTCATTTTTAGGCATAAATCCATGTGTGGGCTTAGGATAATTTAGACAGTTTGGTAACTACTGTCGTGGATCACTAGATCTTGTAAGTTGTTAGAAAGTTAGAATTGATAATTGTGCCAAATGCCAATGCAACATATATGAAAATTATGGGAAAATTGCAAAATTAGGACACTTTTTATCATTAATTTGCGATTTTGAAACACAAGATTTGAAATTCGTATAAAATAACAAAAACTTATTACGTGTAAAATAAAATCAGAAAACCACTTCCCGGCCATCACGTGATTGACATAAGCGGTATTCCGGACAAAAATTAAAATTAAATACGCCGGAGTCCCAAAATTGCTACAAAACACGAAGTTACAGGGCATTTACGTGAATTTCAGATTGAGTATCCCAAAAATGTAATTCAATAGCAAAAAGTGTCATGATTTTGCAATTTTTCCCAAACATTATGAAGCACATGTTGTATAGGCCTAGTAACAATGTAAAGCCCATGGGCTCTGAACCACTATGAATTCATGTTGGAGGCCCATTGGATTGAATTTTTGCATGGAAATTGCAAACTTTAATAATATAGATTTAATTATTAAATAATGATATTCCAAAAATGAAGGAATTTAATCAAATGTTGGACTTTAACAATAGCAAGAAACCTTCCGCTTGACTGGTTTTCATTGGCCACAGCCCACAAACAACAAGATTATCTCGAAAATGATTTGCTTATGTATCTCCTAATTAATAATAAAAATTACATTACTTACGTTATCTTCTATAGTTTTAATTTGTGGCAGACGTATCTTCTTCATGCCATTGTAGTTGACTTTTCTTTTGTTGTTTAGAGTTTAGATATAATTATCGAACAATAATAATAATAATAATAATAATAATACCGCGACTTATCCTTGCAATCCTTAGTTTACTTGAAGCTACCACCACTCATTTCTTCCTCCTGACACGTCCATTCTTTTTCTTTTTTAATTTTTTATTGTTTATGTCTACGATTGGTTTTGGAGATATTATCACTAAATTTTGATATGTCAAATTGATGTTAAGAGTAAAGTTACTACATTAAATTCAATAATATTATAGGGAAATAAGTTATGGGATTGGGGTCATATCTTCACACATTTTTCGGACAAAATGAGTTATTCACTTGCTTTGAATCTCGAATAATGTAAAAATGTCGTATCATTTTGAGAAAAATACACGATTATTGTACAAAAATAATGCTCTAAGGTAGGTTAAAGTTATAAAGAAACTCCACCTGCACTGCAATAGTACAAAATTCTTTAATATTCGAACTAACTACTTGATATTTGTTGATAATTTAATTTGACTCCACCATAATTCTAATAATTGCATTATATAACTTAACATAATCCAATTAATCTCTAATTGAAGAATATAGACATGATTAGCCAACGTATAAAGAGATTTTGATTTTTTTCAAATGGAATATAAATTACAATATTAAATAGGTAAATGATTCTTTGGTACAAAATACAAATTATTTTGAGCCTATAGAGTCTGAGGCGTTAAACTTTATGCAATAAATGAGACATATTGGTTCTTTTCGCAAAAAGAGTTAACACACTGTTTCAGTACAGATTCGCACACCATTCGTAAGATTCCTGCAATCCACTGACTCGGCGGCCGATTCACCACCGAGTCTGAGTCGGAACGGAACTCGCTCGCTCGTCCAGCCTCATATATAAATCTGCATATTAGCTGCTGCTCCAGCGACTGAAACACTCTCTGATTTCTCCAGAAATCTAGGCTCCTTTTTGCTTTGGATCATCCGCCCTCAACTTCTACAGTGAAGCTCAAGGAAAAATTATGGATCTCTCTGTGGTTCAAGTAATACGCCAGGCTCTGCGTGTCTCTCCTGATTCTAAGCTTTTTGACTGTTAACTTATGCCTTTTGTGAATTTAATAGGGATTTACGAAGTCGCTGGCGATGACGGTGTTGTCGGAGATCGGAGACAAGACGTTTTTTGCAGCTGCTGTAAGATATATACATATGTGTGTGTGTGTTTCATCATTTTTGTTCTTAATTGATTTACATGTGTTTTTTCTGTTGCTTAGCTAAAGTGTGTCTTTTCCGTTGCTTAGCTTTTAACTTTTTAATGGTTGAATTGCTTTTGAGTGCTCTGAGCTGCTGTGACCTCGATTTTACCAAGCTTGGCTAAAACAAAATGTCGATTAAGATAGTTATGCTTGAAAATTGCACTTGTTATTTTATTTTATTCCCAGGTGATTTTGATGTTCTTGTTGTTTGCTTGCATGATATCAATACTCTGGCATCTCGAGAATATGCTGTTTGCAATTGATTTCCATGTTGAATCTTCTTTTCCTTTTGTTCAACTAGGCTGATGTTTTGGACTGGTCTGGCTATGTGTTTTCCAAATATAATTTGCTTTTGCACTCTGTTTTATTTATTGGTGATTGCGTTTCTTTGATCTTCGTAGCACAATTTTACTCTTATTTTATCAATTATTGGGACGAATGATGTTGCATCTCCTTACCAAACCATATCTGCTTGTTTCAGATCTTGGCAATGCGTCATCCTAGGAGACTTGTGTTGTCTGGTTGCCTTGGAGCTTTGATTGTAAGAGATAATTCTCCTCTAACTTCACTGTGTTTTGTATTTCTCATGTATTGAGGCTCTCAATTGACTGAATATTGTTGTTGATTTCTAGGTTATGACAATCTTATCAGCTGTTGTTGGATGGGCAGCTCCTAATCTGGTAAACTTAACATTTTTCATGGATATAATACTTCTAAGTGAACATAACATGAATCACGTTACATGGTGAATTAGTTATACATTACATTAAGAATTATGAAAAATATTGATTAAGATAGTTTTACAATTACATATGTATTCTCTGCAGATTCCGCGTAAGTGGACTCATCACATTACAACAGTATTGTTTCTGGGATTTGGCCTTTGGTCTCTATGGGATGCATTTCATGAAGGGTAATGAGCTATTATCGGAAGCTTTTTGCCATTGTGTGCTTTGGCTCACAAATATCATTTCTCTCTACAATTCCTTAATTAACTCAATTCTTGTTTATTTTCTCGAACAGGGAGGATGATGAATTGGCTGAAGTTGAAAAAGAAATGGTTAGTATCTTGTGTTTCACAACTTTGCGTTGTAACCTTACTCTGAAGTTCACTGATTTAACTTTTATGACGTTGCTAGAATGCTGATATGAAGACTAATGGTGGAGAAAATAGAGAGAATAATAAGGTAAGGCGATTATCTGCTGTTCTGTTTCGGGCCTTGTAATTCTGACTACAATGTTCCATAATGATGTAGTCCTATTAAGAATATCTGAAATGTTCCGATTTTCAGTATTAAGAAACAAAGGAACTAGACCAATATAGAAAATCTCGTATTTTAGTTCTTGCAGACAGCATGATGATCTTCCAGTGAACAAGAAAAGGAATGTAAGAATCCAAATAACAAAGTTCACTTTCTGAAAAATCATCCAAACTAAATCTGATCTTATGCTCCATATATACAGTGCATTAACATCCTGATGACAAACTTTCCGTCTAAAATCAGTAATTCCACTTTATAATTTAAAACAACACTGGGAACAAACTTGAAAAATGACTCTTCTTTTTTCCCTTTGCCTCACATGTTATTTTTGGTTGCTAATTGCTTAGCATCATTATTAATTAGTATTGCTTATTTGTCTGTCTAATGTATTTTGCCTGATTTTCAATGTATAGATTGTGGTATTTCACAATCTATCATAATCCACCTGAATGATTGTTTGATTTTTTATGCTATTCTAGGATGCAGATGATCTGAAAAAGCAAAGTCGGCCCTTTCTTACTCAATTCTTTTCCCCAATCTTGCTGAAGGTTCTATTGAACTCTCTTATTCTATCAACTTCAGGGAAACCCACTTTTCGCCCCCTTTTTCTCAATTATTGAATAACCTTTTTATCCTCTCTCTAGGCTTTTTCCATTACTTTCTTTGGAGAATGGGGCGATAAGAGTCAGGTAAGTGCATGTTGAAATATGTGCATGACTCATAAATGCCCTAATAAAATTTGGTTCATTTTTATTTAACAAGCACATTCTATATTTCAGCTTGCTACAATAGGTTTAGCTGCTGATGAGAATCCTCTAGGTGTTGTTCTTGGTGGAATCCTGTAAGTCTTTAATTAAAATCCATTTTCAGATGTTTCCTATTTATTAGTAGCACTAATTAGGGGCTTAAGAAGAGTTAATGGAACTTAATTATGTTTGATTTGGTATGGCTTGTATCAGTGGACAAGCTTTGTGTACTACAGCTGCCGTTCTGGGTGGAAAGAGTCTGGCTTCTCAAATTTCTGAAAAAATAGTAAGTATACATTATAATTTATCGCCTTTCAGGGGCAAAATGGGGATTTCAGCGGCTAATATGATGATTATACAGGTTGCACTCTCTGGAGGAGTTCTTTTCATTGTTTTTGGAATTCAATCGTTTCTCTCAACGGTCGAGTCATGAAGTCTTCCAAATTCCTTAAGGTCAGTCTAAATTCCTTAATGTTGTTTTAGTTATGCTAAATTGGATATTTTATTTGGTCTTTTGCATTATATTGCTGCAGCTGAAACTGTGACTGACAACGTTGTTGCTTTTGTTGTTTGCTTGCAGAAACTAAAGGTAACTGAATCGGTGCTTAAAAATAGGACATTTGACATTGTAGGAGTTGTTACCCATTTGCACATTGAAAAGTAAGCAGAACAAAAAAGATAGGAAAATAATTTTTTCTATTTAAACTCTTGAGGCTGAGCCCCTTATCATGAGAAATTTGGAGACTTTCATGCATACTTTTCCTATATGATGTTATAATATCCTATATGATCTAAAAGTATCATTTCTGTCTAAATTACTAATTAAATAAATATTTATTTATATTTTTTTCCTTTGAAAGGAGTAAGTATTTAGTTGAACTATGTAAAATTAACTCGAGAGAATTGGTAATCATCCCTTCCACTTAAATCATTGTGTTAATTTGAAAGTTATGCAATATAATTAAGTTTGTATCGTCTGTTTGGGAAATTCTTTAGAGGAAACCGTCCTTTCTCCCACAGTGAACAACTAAGCATGATTTGATTCAGCGTATAAGCTCTTTTAGAGATTTAATAAGATTAGTATGGGAATTGTAATATTTTCGAAATTATTTGGTAATTTTACTTGTAATAAGCTATAACATATTAAATTTTTTCTTGCAATATCACATTTAGACAAGGTCAGAAATAATTTGTTACATGAAATTAAATTTTATTTACTTATTTGTCATTATTATCCACTAAAGAACTTATACCTCATTTTTCACTCGATGCTATTACACCTTACAGGCTTTCAAAATATCTTGTAAGCTATTTGATTTTATTTTGTCCGAAAACTTTTAGCTACTTATTTTGTAGGATTAGATATAAGAGCTCATGAACATCCAAACTATCTTATAAGCTTTTAGGAATTCACAAGCTTTTAACAAGAATTACTAAGAGAAGGTTTGCAAACTCAAAGAAAATCACTTATATGGGTTTCCAAACATTTCCTACTTCTGCTAAATTTAAGTAGAAATAAGCCAGAATCTTGAAGCACCTAAAGACATGCTTTTTGATTCTGCTTTTAGATTTGAAGTATTTTTGTAATTAAATATAACTTTAATTAGTAACTTTATTAAAATTTGAAGTGATTCTCAGCTTTTTTTCAAACACACAACTACTTTTAGCTTTTTTTTTTTTTTCCAAACACTTCATGCTTTTACTACTATACTTTTTTTTAACTTTAGCTTCTATTTAACTTCTCCAAAAATAATAGAGTTTGCAAACACCCCTTAAGGTTGGTTGTGTGATGCCCTCAGATTCAATAAGCTGTATCTGTAGGTGGTAGACGGTAGCTATCCTTAACTACAATTCACCTATTTCAATCAAAATCACCACCTGAAAATTGCTTTATTTAGCCATAAAGCTGGAGTTTTAGATCAAACATAACTGGTTTGAGAAAAGCAAAGCAAATGTGGTGACTTAATGATTGGATTTGTCATCGCTGTTTTCCTTTCTCTTTTTCTTGTTTTTTTTCCTCTTTGGACCACAAGATAAGGTAATGGTGCTGTTTGTCTTCCTTGAGCAAAATATTTGTGATTGATGAGCCTTTTTCTGTAGACTATCGTTGGTGATGTCAATTGCAAAACAAATTGGGTAATGAAGTGATTCTGTACTTTTAGAGCAGTGATCATTCATTGAACTCCTTCATGACACCAAATACAGCTTGAGCTTTTCGGAAGCTTATATTCGTGAACATGCTTTCAGAAAGGTGATAATCTTTGACAATTGACATAATGGCCATCTTAATGCGTTCACAAGTTGATTATAAGGTCCTTCATTGTAATTATAGATCTTAAGTGCTGTGGTGATGATTTTGTGGATGCTCATATTATCTATAATTACAAAATACCCTCTATATTTAAAAAAATTATAGAAAACCCCTTAATATTTCAAATAATTACAAATTACGGAGCTTTTTTTTTTGGAAAGATTTCGTATAAAGTACGGGACTATTTTGTTAGATTTTTGTATTGTTTGAAACCTGGGGGGATTTTTTCTGTAATTTTTGAAAATAGAGGGAGTATTTTGTAATTATAGCAAACCTTAAGTTTACTGTATCATACATAAGGTAAACATAAGGTGGAACATTGTCCTCTTCACCAAAGAAAAATGTGGAATACTATCCCACTTTTGAACATAGACCTGAAAATAAGATTTCATCTCATACTGGCATTGGTCAAAGCCCCACACTTGGTGCCACACAAATGGGAAAGGTCTCAAACTTTCAATCATAACCTGATTTTCAATATCACATGCTCCTGTTAGCACAATGAGTTGAATGGAAAATGATTTCCCATCAAACATGTTTAGGTAAATTGGATGGAAATGAGCAAAGACCTCAAGGTTCAAGAAAGAAACTCCTCGTTTTAGGGTTAAAAAAAAGAGTTGGTTTATAGCTTGAAAAAGCATGAATTTTTCATTCCCTTAATTTCCTCCATGCATTTTTGATTAAAAAATAAAGAAAACTCGATCGATATAGGTGAAGAAAAGGACCATTTACTGACAATTGCAAGGTAGTGTTTGGTAAACTTAAAAAAATGGCCTTCATAAAAGGGTTTCACTATTCAACCCACTGAAAGAGAAATTTAAGGTTGCAAGAGTAAAACAAAGAATTGGTTTGAATTATACTAAAGTATAAATTTGTGGATAATGACTGACTTATTTTGTGTCCAAGTTCATGTGAAAATTGGAGATAGTGCTAGTCAATTCTTTGATTATATATGTCTGTCATGCACATTGCACAGGACAGATGAGCAGTCGCGTCCGAACTAATGAATGCACTCTAAATTAAATTACAAATAATTTGTTTAAAAGATACAGAATTACTTACCAACACCTCCGAGGTTTACGCTATTTATGAAAATATTTTAAAATTTTGAAACATTATGAGAATTGTCTTAGGTTTGAAAACCATAACGAATACTCCAAGACTAATGAAAATCATTGACTTAGGAGGTATTCGTAATTTTTTTCAAAGTTTGGAGGTATGTTTTTGTAAATATCTGAAAGAAATATCAAATAGGGTAACCAAAATTCTTATTCAGAACTTATAAATTACTTAATCTGTTTTTAATATTTTATTACTCCATGTGGTGGTGTTCCCAATTAAGAGACTAAAATGATTGTAGTGGAAACTCATAATATAAATATATCTTCTATTTCTTCAACATGAGATGTTCTACACTTGCACAGAATTACACTCTTATATATATATCTAAGACCATCAACAATCAATTTATTCTTCTAAAAATCCCAACATTTTTTAAGAGTAAAATTCATAACTTGAGGAATCAGCAGCAATATTTCGCAGTCCTCCAATTGTTGATGCAAACATGATGAATACTCCAATGAAGATACATGCCTGAAATTATATATATATATATTTTTTTAGAAAATTAAAGGTTAAATATTTGCAGTAAATAAAAATGTATTTACCCAATTGATAATCCAGGAGCGGCTGAATCTCTTTGGTTTCATAATTTTCAGCCATATAATGCTTGGTAGCTGCAGTTAAATATCATATTATAATTCAGTTAATTCTAACACTAAGTATCATATTAGGAAAAGTATAATTAGATTAATACATAAATTAAGTAGTGGTGAAACTTGAAAGGCTCACAAAATAAGAAGTTGGAGCAAAGCCAAATCCACCAAAGAAACCAAGTAGGTCCCCAAAGAAAGGGAAGGTCACACCAACGAATAGGGTGAAAGCTGCCATTAAAAATTAGTAAACATACCAAGAAAATTAATAATTTATTTTGGAATTTGTGTAATTTGATTTTCAAACAGAATATCACAAGTGTTATTATAAAAACAAACTACAAAAAGTATCTCATTTATGGAGGAGGGAATCTGTTACTATTTAAAAAATGGATTTTTTTCTTTAATAAACTGATATGTGACTGACTAAACTGTTACATTTCACTAAAGATTGAACAATATTTGTGAAAATTCTTCTTACCAACATAAGCCGACCGAACAATAAGCCTAAGTCCAAGTCCACGTGAGATGCTCAATCTCTTCGCCGTCGTTCTCTCAATTAGCTCAAATACAGGCATTGCATAAACCTGAGTGGACAGCCAGTGTTTTATACTTACTTCTCTGAATGATATATATTTTATGAATAATTACAAAAACTACCCCTAGTCAACGGTTTTCCGTTAGTTTGAGGGGTAATATTCGTTGTGATATGCAAACCTCAAGGTGTTTTCGTAATATTTCAATGCTTCAGGATGTTTTTCATAAAAGACATAAATTTCAAAGGTATTCGTAATCGACCCTATGCTTTAGGCAGCTACTCAACCAATCAAATAGCAAGTGTATACACTTACTGTAATTGTCTTTGGCCAAATTAGTTTCGATCGGAGTAAAATTTTCCATAATGTATTAAGATCAAATAGCAAGTGTATACCTGATAGCTTCCGATAACATGAACAACCACCATCAAATTAGCAGCAGCGATGAGCCACGCCGGCCTCTCAAGCGCAACCAGAACATTATCAGCCACATCTTGTCCGAAAGCCCAGTATCCAATGAAGGCCACTGGGAAATAGCAGATTGCATTAATGAAATATGCCAAAACAGCGCCTTTCCACATCGGAATTCTGGAGGGCTTCTCAGGAGTTGATGGAATTGTGGCCTGGATTTCCAGGGCCACGGCATGGCCAGCATAAGCAAATGTGATCTGACCCAAAGCATTGAAGACTCGGAACATTGTATCTGCTGGGCTGGTCTTTTTGTAGGCGTAGGTCACGTCTGGGGCGCGGCCCTTGCTCAGGCTGCCGACCCAGGCTATAGCTGAGTAGCTGCACCACAAGGAGTGGATATTATTGTTTTGTTTATCACAGTTACAATTTAATTTCTTTGTTTATAGAAGAGCCCCTGTGAGTTGCCGATAAGTATCAAGGAGTTTCTTTGGTTTCTTTATTAAGAATTGGTTGTTTGTAATTATGAAACGCTTATGGGGTGTAAGTGTAATATTTTGACTAAGAGGATCACATCATGTAGTATAGCAAACTCGCTTGGGTCCAAATGTAATTAAACCCAGGGTTTTAAACTAACCAAATCAGATTCGAAGCCAAGCTTTTGGCTACTAAATGAACCTCAAAAGGACTTTCAAAACTTTCAAGCATGACTTGGTAAAAGTTTGAAGCTGAGTTTCAGGTCATAAAACATTCAGTTACCGTCTTCAAGACTAGAAAATCGTTTAAAATCAAATCAATTACCATATCGACATAACTGCAGCTGCGAAAGAAACACCGGAGACAGAATTGAAATCCGGGAGCTGAGAGAGGAAAAAATGGAGCCCTCCAAATATGCATATCCAGTATGACTGCCGGATCGGAGTGCAACTTGTGCATGCAATTTCCATGAATTTTTTCAGGCATTTTCCACCAGTAACCATATAAACAATATCACATCCAACCTGCACAATAAGCTGCTGAGGAAGCACAATCCATGAGCCTAGTTTGGGGCCGAAAGCGTACTTTCCCAGGTCGTTATACCGGTCGAAACGAACTCCGGGAACGCATTCATGGAGCTGCGTCATTTGCCACATCGTGTGCAAAGTGATGCACCATGATAGTATCATCACTACCGTGCCTGGTCCCCTGTGAAAAAAGATGTGTGTATAGTGAAAGAGAAAACTTTATAATAAGAAATACACACTATAAGAAAGCATAATATATACCATCCTAAGTAAGCCATTGCATAAGGCAAGCTGAGAACGCCGGCGCCGACCATGGCCGTGACTGTGTGAAATGTTGAGAACCACCATTTTGCCTGACGAGTTGGACCATTTTCAGCCCATTTTTCATCTGATGATGGAATTTCCTGCAACAAATATATGAGCTAGAAATAAAGAAAATAACCGGAATAAAAAAAGGGAGAAATTGATCATAAAAATATAAATGAAAATTACTTTGGGTTGTGGTGGAGAAGCTGAAACCATTTTTATTGCAGTTCAAGCTAGCAAATAGCACACCAAGAATGCAGGAGCTGTATATGCCTATCATCATGTATTTATAGTGGTTGATCACTTAATAATTTTTGATGGATGACCCTTCTATAGTTTTATTGGGTACCTTTATTTTTTGTCAAGTAAATTTATGTTACATCAACTAAAGTTACAAATTTTCTTTCTGGATATAATGATAAAAAGACACATAAAAAGGATAGTACATACAACGCATATTAGATGTTGATTTTGCAGATTCTTTTGTATATGATTGGGCTTCAGCCAACTACCAACTAGAAAAAGAGGAGTAAAGGCGTTTAGGGTTTTATTTCCCCTAAAATTATTAGGGAAAATTACATTGGGTGCCTAAGGTTTTCCATATTTATATTTAAGTCAGCCTCTCTAATTTCATTTTTTACATCGTAGTCCCTAGACCGGTCAACTGTTAGTCAGTTTCGTTAATTTTCTGGTACCATTATGTTCGTCTCATCGAGAAGATGAATTTGGACTATAGATTTATCTGATTCGGTGAAGAAACGAGAAAGTCAAAAGCTTAAGAAATTTTTCTTCAATAGTGTGTATAGTCTAAATTTTTCGTTTCTTCACCGACTCAGACAAATTTATATTCCAAATGTATCGTCTCGATGAGACGAACACAATGATACTATGAAAGTAACGAAACTGACCAACGGTTGACCCATCAAGGAACTCGGATGTAAAAAACAAAACTAGAGAGACCTAGATATAAATATGACAAACGTTAGGGATCCCAATGTAATTTGCCCAAATCATTATAAATGTTCATCAACTTGCTACTAATTACTCGCCCCAAATGAAGGAACAAGCAAGTGCCAAATTTTAACGGAAAACGTTGAAAACCCTAACCGAACCTAATGGAAGGAGGTGTTTGAAACCCGTCAGCAAACCATAAGGAGTGTAAGTGTAATTTCCTAAACTAAGGGGGTTTCATGGATAAATATGTTCAACCATGGAGGATTTATATGTAAGTTATCCATTTTTATGTTAATAAGTGCAATATAAAGATGTGACAACAATACAACATCGTGTTAGAAAAGATTAGTATTCCCTGATTAAAATAAAATTGTCATGATTACTCTTGGCACCAGGAGTGGTTCAAAATTGACTACACACGAGGCCTTTTGCCCCTTTAATTTCTACTGCAAAAGCTAGTTGGTGTATAACTAATTAATGTGTTTAATAAAATAGTCTCCACAACTTTAAATTAATTTATACATTATGTAATAAAAGGAATCATCTTTTTACTAATTAAGTGAAGAATTCTACACAATTTGAAGAGGACCTTTTTTCAATTAACAAATAGTTTAATCATAAACTAAATATCCTGGTAAACAAAATCTATAGCTCGATGTTGCCCATTTCCTAATTGATATTGATGTTTCTATGTCATGTTCTAAGTTAAGTAGAATTTAGGGTTAATTGTGAAAGCACTAATCAAGGCTTATATTGCATCACAATTTTCCATGAGTTTTATGTAGTTATTAATTTTAATTTTTTTTTATTATTTGTTGCCAGCAATAAAAATATGAAGGAAAATGAAGAACAGTTTTATGGAGGTATGGGCCTGTTGGAAAATCAGGTTTGGAACGGATCCAACTGAAACTCGGCCCACTATTTCTCTACCCAAAGCTTAAGAATTGGATGAACTTTATTATTTCTAAAACTGAGCCCAGCCCAATTTAAATCAAGTCTTTTTTATTTGGGATAATTATTTATTTACACCCTCTCGACTTAGAAGAAAATACGGCAAGACCCCCTCTACTATTGGAAATTACAGAAACACTCCCTCGATTGTGGCTCTATCTAACACTTAGATCCTGCCGTTACTCATTTTCTTATTTCCAAGTAGATTCTAACGTTTTATTAACTTTACAACTTAATCACTTCGCTCATTTCATATATAACAAACATTATAACCAAAATATTAAAGATAATTTAATCATTTTATAATTTTTCGTTAAGTTTTTTAGGTTTCTGTTAGGATAGAGGATCTATCTGTAATTTCCAATAGTAGAGAAGATCTTGCTGTATTTACTCCTAAATCGAGAAAGTGTAAGTGTAATTATCCCTTTTTATTTTTTTTATAGGATCAATTCCTAATGTTTATCCACAATTTATAAAAGAATTAAAAAATGAAACCAATACAAAACATATATCTTTGGTCCTCATAACCACAGACATCTGCACATGATGTTCAAATTGATCTGACAAGTATTTCTATTAGTAGAAGAAAGAACATGTCCTGTACAAGTGACAACAAAAGTCTTTCCTAAGTAAGAAAATTCAGATAATATATATTTACAACTACACTGCAGTATATATAAACGCGAGACGTAGAATATATATACAGAGAGAACATCAACATTTTTATGAATATGATTTGACCAAGCCGAAATTACAAAATGATTTGGATTTAAAGAGGCCACCAAAGAGAAACCTCGTTGGAGATTCTTGTGGGACTTGGTTTAATTCTTGACAACCTTTTACTCTTAGTATTGTTTTTCCAATTGTTTGACGAATTGAATGTATTATCTTTGGATCAACTGGATAACCCGATGCATCACGGACATAGAATGTGTTAACTGCTCTGCTAGCTGTCGTCGTCACTTCTGCGCGTGTCACAGTTAGGCTATTCTCCCGGAATATTCTAGTAACATCTGATAATAAACCGATTCTGTCCGTCGTGCAGAGCTCTAGCTTCAGACCCTAAAGGAAAGAGGCAAGAAGTTGTGAAACTTTGTATTTATGCAGGAAATTATTACAGTTGGAAGTATGTTTTAGTTAAGATGTTGTTTTGTCCTTACTTGTGAGACTCTTCTTTCTATTGCTGCTTCGAGACATTGAATCACCCTTTGTCTCTCTGCATCGGATTTTACAGGCGATCCATCGACGTGCCTGATACAATATTCCTTCATGCACAAAAGTGAAACATGTTTTTCAGACAATATTGTACGACCAAATTATGGGGAAGTTTACAAGATTTATTAGATAATTACAGCCAGACCCCTTAGGTACGGGAAAGACCCCCTCAAAATAATGGGCTTTAGAAAAAACCCATAGAAGTTGCGCAGTTGCTAATGGCCATACCTCAGGGGGTCTAGCTGTAATTATTCTTTCAGCGTATATTTTAAGACCAGATTGTGGATTAATGTATGAAAGTACAGGCATAATTTCTGCCAGACCCCCTGAGGTATTGGAAAATTACATTTACATCCCTTTAGAAAACCCAAACAAAAGTTGTGGCCAGGTCATACCTCAGTGACTTTAGCTGTAATCGTCCCAAAACTACATAATTTTATTTTAAAATTTAAAAAAATAATAATAATAATCATAGTATACCTGATAAGCTTCGGCTCCCTCACCACCAACATTTCCATGAAAAACAACATATTGCATGTCAGTCAAAGTGCAAATCACATCAAAAAGAAGCTTCGGCCTATCCTTGCACTTAATCGTGACAACCGAATAATCCTTATCGTGCCAATTATCAACACTCACATTCGGTCTTTCTTTCTCATCCAATGAATCATCATCACCCATCCCTTCATAATCTCTGTCCTCAAACATCATTTGATGAAGCCTTCTATCAGTATGAGTATCAACTCCATGAGACACATCGGTTTTAGCTTCCCTAGATTTATTACTACCCTTAACCACATTATGCAAGAGGCGCTTAACCATGGTTAGTTTTTCGGGATCTGTAATAGCAACCCCGGTTTGTTCATCAGTTACTTGTATTATAGCTGCTGCACGAGTGTTGTGGGTCCAAACCTCGGCATTTAACACGTTGCATTTGAGGTGTGTGAGAACAGCACTCACTTCAGAAAGTAGTCCTGCTCTATCACTTCCTATTAACTCGATCGATGTGTGGGCCGTCCCTGATGATGTCACCCCAACTGATCTCATTGAAGATGCAAAGCAAGAATCTGGCCCAAGTGACTGAAATTAAAACCATGATAATCAAATTATTATTAAAAAGGAGAAAAAAATTAAAAGAAAACGAAAACGTGATAAGTCAAATTATTGTTGGTTATACAGACGAACCTTCTGGATAAACTCTAAGATCCCTTCGTCAGTTATCATGTTGCCGTCATGGTCCGTGACATTGAACACTGTTGGAAGGCAAGTATGTACGATTTAATTTTTGATTCTATTTTAAAAATGAAAATGGATAATAATGAGAAATATGTTACCATCCATGAACCATCCTCCATCAGAGCTTATATAGCCTTTTCTTATGACAAGATTGAGATCAGTAAGCACTTGTACGACTTCCAATAGAGTTCCATGCTTGTTAGCACTATCCACCTGGATATGTACCAGAAAAGAAAAGGACTTTAATTGGAGAAATCGCGCAAGTTTAGAAATCAAGAACACAAAAAGGGATTGAAGTGAAACATACTTGTATGACAGTCGCGTTTTTGCAAGAGTCATTATAAATTACTACTCTGCAACACAAAATTAACATAAATTGACACACGAGTATGAAAAAATAGGATTTTTTTTTGGTGAAAAAAAAAATAGAATAATAAATATATATTTGCATATATACCTGGGAGGGTTCATTCTCCTGACAAACTTCTCGTATTCATCGTCCATATTATGTGAAAAACTCAGGGAGGCCTCTGAGTAAGAAATGAAAATTCAGATGTAGGCAAGAATAATGGACAATTGTTGCTTTTTTTCCAAGACAAATGAAAAACAAACAAATCACTACTACCAATCACAAAGAAGAACAACCAAACCAAGTGTGTGAAGCAAGAAATGGGAAAGTAATGAAAATTGACCAGTGAGCAATCATGAAGAATGACCCTTAGACATTAAGAAGGCCAGCCAATTAAGAAGGCATAATAGAAACCTGAAAAAGATGCTTTCTCAAGTCTCTCTCCATATGTGGGGTGGGTGGTCCGGGGGTTTACTGGGATTCTATCATGCTTTTCTAGGAACAGAGCCCACCAAACCATTTCATTTGAATTAATACAGAATTGTTAAAACACCAAAACACACAGTTTTTACCAAATGAAACACATGAACACAAATTACAAATACGGATGGAGTCGTGTAAAACAACACGGATATGATCGCAAGCTGGAAAGGCCAAAAACTTAGCAGAGGAAAACACAGATCACAGATTAAACCAGGAAAGACATAAAACGAAACAACAAACGTACAGCTATAGAAACGAGGAAACATTAGGGGGGAAATTAGGTCACATGATATTACCAAGACAAAACTCAAAATCAATTAAAAAACTAAACCCAAAAATTTCAGAATAAACAACAACTATATAGAAAATTGTAATGAGCACAAAAACGATGACAATGACAAAAAGAAAAAAAAAGAAAAAGAAACAAGGAGCAAATGAAGATTCATACCCATTAAAATTCTCGAGAATTCTTTGACTGAAACACCAGTTATTTTCCTTGATTCTCTAAATGCAATACAATTTAGAAAGACAAATTAAATATTGTGAGGATGGAAAGACCTCCGGACATACAGCTTCCTCAAAGTAACTGCAGAAAAATGCGCAGTTTCACCTCCCACTCTGTGCAAAAATATATGGCGTGTGTGTATATATATCAGGCTCGTGTTCAAAGGGGTCCTTTCTATTTTGAGCTGCTCTTCGAAAATTGAGGTCTCCAAATCCATTTCTATTTAAAAGAAAAGTTCCAGAAAAAGAGAAACGGGGGAGGCGGTGGGTAGGGGGTGGTGTGAATATAATATACTAGTACTAAATTCCTAATACTACGCTCGTAGCTCATTTTAGTTCTGGGCCCTGTACGTAGGGTCACTGTCTTTGTGGCGGGGGTTGCAAATTAGGGGGGGCTATAGCCTATATGTCAAAATATCAAATTTTCATATAATACTGACTTTTTGGTAATAACCATTCTAGTTGTGAGAAAAACAAATTGTCAATTAATAGTAACATTTTGGTAATAACTAAAAATAAAAATTGATACTAGATTTATGAACGATGTCAATGGACAGAGCCTATCGAGTCCGTTTACGCTGTGTCCGTTCGACAAAAATTCAACCCTAAGCTTAGTTTGAAAAAGATTTTGAAACGAAATCGGGACAAATCATTCTTGTTCGAAACTCAAGAGCCCGTTTCCAAACTTTTATTTTTAATTATCATTAATTTATATCTAATTAGCAACAATATATTAATAATTGAGCTTGCAATTGAAATGAAGCTCAATTTATGTGTTAAAATATTGATGTTGATTAAATTTGAGCTCAAAATCAACTTAAAAGTTAAAACTAACTATTTACTTACACATTCAAGCCTTGAAAAAAAGGGGCCAAAACTCAAGCTTGTTTACCTTTCTAAATCCTAAATCAATTGTGTGGAAAATTAGTTTTTTACCAAATAGTAACTTTTTGGTAATAGCCACTCTATTTGTGAACAAAAAACAAAATGTTTCATGTAATAGTAAAGTTTGGTAATAATCACTTTAAACGTCAAAGCTCTTTTTTCCCCCTCCCTCATAATATATAGTAAAATTTGGTAATAATTACTGTATTAGTGAAAAAATCAAATTTTCATTTGGTAGCAACTTGTTGGTAAAAATTTCCCTAGCTATATGTGAAATGATAAATCTATTTTCCACCTAACAGTAATTTTGTTGCTAATAACCTGCAGTAACCAGACCAGCACATGTGTTGACTGTTGACTGTCTGAGCAATTAAATTAATTTTCACCAAAGGGTAGCAGGGAGGGCAGGCAGTTCGGTTGCAGACCCCTGGCACCATCCTGGCTCCACGTGTTGAGAGTTTATTGGTTAGACGCGCCTAGGTTTTACGGAAAAGACAAGATTGCATGCATTACGGCACGACATAGGTCCCGTCACTTCCCCGCTAGTGGGAAATCGCCCCACGCACGCCGAGGTCCTTAGGCGAAGACCCCCTAGTGCGTGGGTCCGCACTGACGGTTGGCTTTGATACCATCTATCGCGACTTCCGGGTACGGAGAGAAGAACCCCCCTTGCTTGGGGGCCCGTTGGACGCGCGGGTATAACCTTCGTCCCCACCGAGTACAAATCCTAAAGTTTCGCTTAAAACCACATGCCAAAAGGGTTGCAACCTTATGATGGTTTGTACTTGGGAATTTGATTATAAACCCTTCATTCAAGGCTTGAATTTCCGATGTGGGATAGCTCCCCCAGGACGCACGGTCTTACGCACGGGTTTGAGCCCGTGCACCAGCCCGTGCAGCATCCACGCCAGGCACACACGGCCTGGTCACACGGGCTTGAGCCCGTGTGGCATTCCTGAATATGGCCAATTTCGCAACGGTTTTCGCCATCACTATTATATTCATCTGTTAAAATTAGTGCACTAATGATGATTAACTTATAATATTTTAACATTTTAACTGACAATGAATCACTAAGTATCATTAAATAATTTATAAGTATTGATCGAAATTGATGAGTTTAATTTGTTGTCCAGCAGAAGTAGAAACAATGAAACACGACTTTTGCCCTCCATTCACCGTAAAGTAATCGCATTATCGGAAGTGGATATGCATAGAGGAAAATTGGGTGGTTTCCACTTCCACGGAGTCAGGATTTTAATGAACAAGTTTATTTCGACTAAATACAGCTTTTATTATTAATATATATACATAATTAGTTTGCATGAATTAATGATCGAGTGGTTTCACTTAATTTCCCATTTTCATAGAAGTCCATAATCATGATCAGTAAAGTGAAGTCCGAATCAGCTTCACACCTTTGGGGATTTGACTAATCATGACGTACGTGTATATATACTTTTCTAGCTCCTACGTTCGCTCGCGATCATATATTACTTTCTTTCTATTTCAATTTCCCTTTTTTGCCAGTGGCTAGCTAATTATATATATCCTCTACTTTTATCTGTTATTGATTCGAATAATTAATCTTGCATGTGTTTATCACTGGAGAGTTATAAAGTTTCAAGAAACAGAATTCTAGAGATAAAAATGACTACAAAATAGGTGGAAGTACTGGAACTTTGTTTTGTCTCGATCTAAATTACATAGAGACTAGAAACTAGATATATAGCAAATCCGTTAAGTAATGTCTAAGGTTTAAATCTTAACTTGTAGTGGAGTAACTCTGATTAGACTTCTTCAATATCCGAGCCCTGAAAAAAAGAGTGGAAAACAAAAAAAAGAATATGTGATATAAATGAAATGTGAAATTGATTTTGAGCCGTCTATATATTTCCTTCATATGATGTATATGGTTCAACGATGGAAATTACAGAAAACGGACTTTTCCATCACTGACTGAATTAAAGTCCTATTTTCTTGTAATGCAAGGATATCTCATCTTCTAAGATACACAATAACGTGGAAATCACTTTAAAATTAGCTAGCATGATCACATGATGTACAAAAAGTATATATGATCTGGGAGACTGAAACAAACCCTACAAGAAAACACTAATTTTGTGAATTGTTAGCAGATATAATTAAAAGTGAAGTCCGAATCAGCTTCACACCTTTAATAAATATGAGCTAGTTATTTAATAATACTACTGAATACTTGTATATTATTTAACCTATATTTAATTTCTTCAACATACAGAAATACTATATCTCATAATAATATATAACTTAATATATATACTAATTTAATTTATATTTTTCAATATATGGAATTAATTGTGGGATAATAATAACTATCTAACCCCAACTAGTTTAATTGTAAAGATATAAAATTAATTGCCAATTTTAAAAATATAAAATTATCATTATATATTGATGTATAATGAATTAAATATATAAAAACTAATTAATGACATGATTAAATAAATAAAAAAAAAGATGGGCCAATAATTAAGTAATGAATAAAAATAAAAGAAAATAGAAGAAAGGAAAAGAAAATGAAAAAATAAGAATTTTCGAAATATATAAAGCAAACATTAAGAAACTAATCGACTGATAAAATCAAACATTAAGTAATTAATAAAAGGAAGAGAATGAAAAACATATAATGATAAAATCAAATACGTGTCGCACAAAATATTTATTGTATTGGACAGAGCCTAGCATCAATCGGATCATATTAAACAGTGATCCAATTAACGCCAATAAGTAAAGACAACTTTTATACCATATATACTAAAATTGAATGTGAATCAAGTAGATTCCTACTCTGTTTAATTATAATTATATAGTGCATGCATGGACACCTAAGTTACCTAACCACTTAATACAACCTAATGATAAGTTCTGTTAATTAGGTTTTGGCAGTTGGATATATTCTCTAGGTTTAGAATGAGCCACGACTAGTTTACGTTGCACCCCGCAATACGTACGTTAATTATGTTTATTTTATATATATTTATGTAAAAGGTATCTATTTTAAATTAGGAAGAAGAAATATTTTAACTTATTGAGAAATACTGATATAATCACATAATTTTAATAAATGTGTAAGAAAATTCAAAATTACCCCTATTTGGGTGTTTTTCTGAAATTTGGGGATTTTGATAATTTAGTACAAGTTCAAAAATTATATCCTTATTATGCATGCAGTGAATGTTCGTGGCAAATTGACCGATTATACTGCGTCGAAACTGACCTGAAATCACGTAATTTTACTAGTCAATGTGTATATGTATATATACATTTAATTAATTAGAAAACGACAATTCTTAATATAATCACTTGATCCATCTTTTTCTCTTTTTTTTTCCTTTACGATCGCCTATTCTTTTTTTCCTTATCTCTATTATCTTTGTTTCTTTCCATTTTTTCCTCGCTCCTTCCTCATTTTGTTTATCTTTTTGTTTGTTCTAAATTGTATTGCTTAACTAAATATATCGAAACTAATTCGAAAATCTTATTAATAAGAGGAATTTTCAATTTTAAATAATACTTATTTAATTTATATTATAGTTTAATCACAACTATATTTGATACATTATCTTTCCGGCTATGGGAAATCACACCGCCGCACGTGGTCAATGTCGGTAAGCAGCCGCCTCCTTTATCATTATTTTTCACTTAATTGGTAAATTATTATTATTATTATTATTAATATTGTTATTTTCCTTCACTTTTCTTAAAACGGCTGGCTCTCCGCAAAGTGCAAGAGTCATCCCAATGGGTTGGGCCACATGAAAACCAGGTCACCCACGCACAATATCATCCACATACAAAAAAGCTACTGTTAATTGTCTTTTACTCTTTTATATATATTTATTTTCATAAACATATTGATATAATTATTTCTTCTTGAATTACAAAATTACAGATAGACCCAGATTCCCCAGAGATACCCAACCAAACTATCGATTGCAGTACGGGATAAGCGTGATATGAGAAAAGGAATATAATATTGGCCTGCCTGCTTTTCACTTATGTCCTCAACTTGTACGGGATTAGGATGTACTCTTTTATCATAAAGTAAATCAAATTGTTATCTTTAAATTTTCTTTTTATAGTTTTCTTATATTTTCGTGGATGAATTTTTCGATTTATATATATATATATATATATATGATGAAATGTAACTTATAAAAATCTGAAGAGACGGATGGATGTTCTGTACCAACCTGATATATGCGGTGGTGTATTATTACACTATTAAAGCAACGTGGCAGCCACGTCATCATGGTACCCACTTGAAGGACACATGAATCACTGTCATAGCAAAGCCAGCAATGACTTAGTGCCCACAAGACAACATCCTAGCTAGCTACAGCAGATGGGAGGGGTTAAGAAACCGCGGAAACTATTTTCCTATGGATCAAAGGTCTTTTTCATACATCAAATGATTATTAAAATATAATCATGTTTCATGATTTGACTAGCATTTCTAAGATCGATTTGGATCTAATTTGTCTATTGTACGGAGTTGGGAGATTCACATTTTGCATCAACGATAAAATTAATCATTTATATATGTTTATTTAATTAATATTATGATCTTCTTATATATCTGAAATAATTTTCATATGGGTTTATTTAATTTAGTATATTTTATGTTCGTTGTTGAACTTTTAATCACTATAAGTAATTCTTCATGTATATAATAATGATAAAATGTCAGTTGGTCTAATGACATCAAACACTATATCAGTAGATTCCTTAAAGTTTAGAATTCAAACTCTAAATTGTGTGGTTGTGTATGTAGTAACTGGGTTGGGAGGGCAACCTCCATCAGCGGTACGGAGCCCGAAAAAATTGGGTGGAAGAAAAATGTATATAATAAATTAGTATCACCTAGGCTATGTAACAATATATTTAATTAGACCAACGTCTTTTAATGATGCTTGCTTAGCACCTAATTAAGCCAATGTCATTGTCCGTTTGAACAGAATCCCATGGTGTTGGGTTACTAAGATTTGTTGGTTGAGAAGTGGGTAAGAATTATGATGAATCTATTGCCGAAATTTTTATAATTTAATGGGTTCCATCAATTCTTGTCAAATAAATAAAGCTAGACCACGGCTTGATACATTCTTCCAAACAACACCCTAATTCACGAAAAAAGTGTATTTTTTTAACTACAAATATTTGAGAAAAAAACCACATTTATAAGTTGGATTAAACATTAAGTTTTATGCTTTTATACATCTAATTAAGTTGTAATATAATATTTATGTTTACATGTATCTAATGTGCCCAGCCCAATCAGCACTTTTTTAGAAACGAGCCCATTTCATTGTTCAAGGGCTGAAAATAAGAAAAGCCCATTTATCCTACATGGGTATTCTTAGGCCATTGGCCCAATGTTCTTGGGAGTTTTCACATTGCTTGCTTAGCTGAATCGAATCAGCATTTTATCAGGTTCAGTTACTTGTTTGAATTTGATTGCATTTTCAACGCGATCGAGATTACAAACTGTGGATCCCTCCCTCCGTTAATTCTATGAGGAAAGATAGAAGAAATTAGATATATCAGTAAAAAAAGGACACACATGTTTGTTGCAGGTTTCATATATGTCAAGGAGTTAAAAAAATAGATTTTGTTGGTCCCATAATTAGATTTTTTGTTTTATACTTTTATTATATTGCCTTTGATTGATTGATTTGGCAGACAGCTTCAATAATTAGACCAAATTCATTCAATCATTGTAATATCGTGAATCGATCACAAAATGGCCACTTAAATTAAAATATAGATATGGTCATGACTTAATTCATATCATTCATGAAAATTTTCATTCTTTTACTTAAATTTTCAAAACCTAAGGTAAATATTGCAACCAAGACATGAGTGGAACGAACTCATGGAGCCTAGACTGTAACGCCAAAGTTTTCGTCCAAATAAAGTCGGTAGGAATTCCTAAGATAACGGAACAAGTTTGAAAAACTCGATCGGCAAGTATGTGTTTATGTGATATTATTTGTCTAATGTGTTTAATAAGAGTGATTTGTGCATTAATTGTGATTAAATTGCCAAATGTGTGCCTAATTGATATTTTAAAATTTTCCTGACACTTTGAATTATGCGAATTTTGAGTTATTTGATACGTGGTAAAATTTATGATTACGTGTATAAGTGTCTACGTGTTTTAATTAAATTGTGATATGTATATCTTTATCCCTATATGCCGATAAAAAAAAATATAAGATTTTTATTTTTTTAAGAATATCTATTTATATTAAAATAAAATAATTGAAGTCCAATTGCAACTAGCTTAATCTTGAAGATTCTTTATTAAATCATTACAATAAATTTCGGCGGACTTAGAATTTCTATTTTCTTTGCCCCGTTTAAATTTTGATTTCAACTCCAACCAATACTTACAACCTTTCCTTGCCGACAAGTTCCTATTTCTTCTAGTAATTGTTTCATTTATAATATCCAAGAGATAAGTATTAAATATATATATTGAGCATTCAAGAATAGAGTAGAGTTTCTTCATTTCGTCTTCTTTCCCCACGAACACAGAAGATTCAGAATAGATGAAATTTAATTCTTTCCTTTTCTTCCTTCAAGTTACCCACCATCTCTTAACCTAATAATTTATATGTATTCGTACGCGTATGGATTAACCCAAGTATTATACTCTGCTGGTCGAATACTCTTTGAGGCAATAAGTAGGTGAATAATTCATTAATTTAGTCTCTTCTTTCATGCAACTGTACAGGTAATAATTTGTCTAATTATTGATTAAGTTAGCTTCTTTTTGTGATTAAGTAGTATATTTATAAGATTCTTTCTTTCTTTCCGTAATTATTATGTATCAAGTTGTGAGATATTGTTTAACTTGAATTCTTGGAAAAGATTCAAGGACAACAACTAATATTCTTTTAATTGTTGTTGTGTATATTCATTTAAAAAAATAAATAAATAATGAACCATTGTTGATTTGATAAAGTATGCCAATTAGGACTTTCACACCAGTTGACCACTTTGTTGTCAATAAACAAATAGATATAATTAATATTTAGTATTACTTCGTTCAACTGGAATACATGGCAACTGTGTATATACATGTAATTGGGTTGAAAAGCTTATAATCGTATCATTCATGCATGTAAAATAATATTTAAGGTATAAATCCTAAAAGTGATTGATTAGCTGAGATATATTGAAGGATTGGTTATAATTGATAATGTTGCTTACTCATCGTATGATTAAGTGGTTTAAGTTATAGCCGTGCGTCGTATTGTCGTCTTATGTGGTTGTGTTATATTTGATTTCAGGTGCTACACCTTCCGAACAGTAGTTTGGTCTTTCGTTTTGTTCCTTTTTGCCTTATTATCCAGGTGGGGTTTCTTTTCCGAATTCAGTTTTCTTATACATATGTAAATATTCCATATATACCCGAAGCCTGTGTTTTATGTTTTATGTTTTCTTTCCCCAAACTTATATTATACGTAGTAGCTACTTGGAAATCATATTATCTTAATGAGTTTAAGGAAAATGTTTTGATATCAAATTATTACATATTAACCCCTAGAAGGCTCCATTAGCTCGAAAGGGTTACAAATGAGTTTGAAATCAGTCCCTTCGACCACATAAACATTTTTAAATGCGAGAAATTATCTTGGCTTTTCGGCCTGGCTATTGAGCCATATGATATATATTGGGCCTTAGAGACCAGGGTATGGGGTGAAGCCGGCTAGACGATGGGTTTAAGGTGGATCTCGGTGCTCTGACTCTAAACCCATGATGGGAGCTCGGGGTGAGGCCGGAGTGGCAGCCCTTTGAGTACCTATGACCGATGAGGTATATCCTATATCGAAGATGTGAGGGTGAAACTCCCCGCATATTTATATAGTAGATCAGGTTCGCAACCTGACTACACAAGGAGGAATAAGGGAGGTTTATTTGATATTTCTGATATTGTGAAACAGGTGGTTGATGCTCGACTCGCCGAGCTTTTATTATATTGCGAAATTATTCGATTCACCAATAATTGCGAAAACCTTTATTTTTCCTTTGCTTTCTTCTCATTTAAAAACTGGTGAATCTTTATGTTGTTTCGATAATATATACGTATTACAGCCCCCTCACTTAGTCGTTTTGACTAACCCCATTACTCTACTTGTTGTCTTTTCAGGTTTTGTTGCTAGGCGGATCCAGGTCTTGTCTTTGGAGTCATTTACTTTTGTTTAGGTGATTTCATTTCCGCTTGTGTATCTGGATAAATATTTAAAACCCTAGAAGTTGTAGATGTAAATGATGTAAATTAGTTTGAATGTTGATATTGTTGTTTTGGATTTATTGTTTTTCTAGCTCCCTGACTGGGATAGGTTGTATTGATTTGCTTTCGCTGTATTATTATTCGTTGTCCTGTTATTTTCTAAAGCAGATCCGCCTGGTATTTATTTTCCGTTCGTCAGGTTATAGTTTATAACCAGACCTCAGTTCTTGTTATGGATTGTGACTTGGTGCAGGACGTCACGTCGCACCGTATTTGGGGACGTGCCGTTACGTAGACAGACAGAAACAAAAAGTACTAAAAGTTGAAAGACTAGAAATTTTAAGTGCCGCTAAATACAATTAAAAAGAATTAATTAAAAACAAGAAAATAGAAGTCCAGTCACGAACAAGCTGTAAAGGCCGAACAATAATTTTGATATGATATGTTAATTTTTGTTATTGGAACTTGGAAGTGGAAATTAAGTACGATGTGATCAGAATCCATCGATCTACTCATGATTCACATGTATGTTTGTCAAGTGTCGGTTGAGAATTTTGTCTTTCATATTATTTACGAGTTAATTGCAACCAACTTAGTTTGATAATTAAGGCTAATTATGAATATCATAAAAGAAATTGAAAAAAAAAACTAACTTTTCAAAATCATTTAATTTTCATCACCCGACTATTGTATAAATAGATAAAGCAGGTGAAAATTGAATTATTTTAAAAAGTTGTCATATCTATTAGATTTTGATATAGATAGTTGATGGTTATGATAGAATATTTTACCAATAATATTAACAATTCTAGTGAGTTGTGTTTTGGCACATAGAATGAAAACTATTACAAAATAAGGATTGAATGTTCCACGACAAAAAAACACAAAAAACGATAAGCTACGCACATGATGGGACATTTTTACAGTTTAGCCCATTTAACCAATTTCCGATGCAAAACATTAAAAAGATGACAGTACTGTCATAAATACAATTAACTACATGTTCTCCTTCATGAACTATTCAATTCTCTGCAACTAATGAATTTGAACATGTGTTCAAAGTTCAAACTAACTGCAGATTAATTACAGATCATATATAAAAAGTACGTATACACATAATGCAAGTAAAACGTACACAACCCTAGCTTTATTAAAAACAACATACTACTTAATTATTGATTAATAATCATATATATATTAGATATATATAATTTCCTGGAGATCAATTAGAGCACCAATCCCGATCCACGAAACTTCTCCTCACTAATTCGATCAAATTTCTCAACCATTTCAGCAGTCAAATGATTCTTCCAATCTCCAACCTCACCTCTCCTAAAAAACGCATTATTCTCCTCACCCGATTCCAATTTCCCATTCCTATTAACTTCCAGGCCGCTCAGATTATCAAAGCCACAAAAATCCAGGATTTCATCCACCAGGCCCGAATCCTCTTCATCACCCGAAAACGGGCATTCCAAGAACTCCGCCAGGCGCCGTAAATGCTCTCCAGGTTTTTCCTTCACGTCCTCAAACTTCAAAAAGAGAATCCTGTCGGAATTCTCTTTGCTTTGATTCCAGTATTCCAGGACGTGATCCCAAAACGGCCCAAAAAGGCTCACGCCCTTACAGTAAAGCTCGAAAACCTCTCCAATAGAATTTTCCCCCATCTCCTGGAGCCTCAGCTTGTTCGTGAAATGCCACAGCGACACGAAAGTGTCTTTAGGGTTTCTGCATAAATAAACCATTTTCGACTTCGAGCTGTTTTTGACAGTTTCCGGGAGAGAAACGTAGGGGAGATGACTTGAAAACAGCCTGGGAGAAGACGACGTGGAAATATCAGGGATTTGACTGTCGGCGTAGAGCTTGACTTCCAAGAATGGCACGAGATCGTGAGGATTATGTGAAATAAGAGGATGATTTTCGGCTTTTATAGGGTGTTTTTTTCGGTTGACTAAGGTGAAAATGATTGCTTTCAACCAAGTTGTGCCTGATTTAGGAGTTGTAACGAGGAATATATCTGAATCTTGAGTTTGAAAGTGTTTTTGACATGAAATTGCGGCTTGGAGGTATCTTACAGGGTACCAGAAACCTTGATACTGGTAGAGATAAGAGGCAACTAAACCTTTTTCTCTGGGGAGAGTGGAAATTAATTCCTTGAATTCTTGAGGTAGTGTTTCTTCTTGTTGTAAGTATTTTGGAGGCAGTGGACTGATCATATTATCAGATGTCATTTTTTTTTTCCTTTCTGGATGAAGAGTTTGAACTTTTTGCTAATTTAATTTGTATGGACATTCACAATGGTGTGTACATAGATGGAAAAGGAGTGGGGTGGGGGCAAGCTATGTTGCATGGACACAGGGACCCCGACACGACATTGACACGGCCATACGAATTTTTTAAAAATTTTAGGACACGACACGGCTGACTAATATAAATTTTAATAAAAATATAAATGTTTATATATAATATATGTACAAATATTAATTAAAAAATAAATTTATCACAATATAATATAATTATTAGTAAAATTTAAATATACGAATTGATTATTATGTTAAAAGAATATTATAATTTATATATTATAATATTGTGATAATCAATTAAAAATAATAAAAAAATAAATTTAAATTAATTTTATACACCGTTTCATTCATTTATAATTTTTTATTTTTTTCAAATAAATTTTGATCCTTTTAAATAAAAAAATAAAAAAAATTGAGTTTGTCGTATCGGATACTTCCCTCAGTCATATCCTAGTCATATCAGACACTCCTCCAACCATATCCTACACCATGTTCTAAATTTTTTTTTTTTTCGAATATTTTTTACCGTATCCGACACATGTCGGACATGTATCCATATTCAACACGTGTCGGTGACAACACGGCAACCGACACGGCAAATTCCGTGCTTTGCAGGGTGCATGTTGACCATAATTATTAATCACTCTGATCAAGGGGCGGAGGGGGGGGCATGTGGGGCACCCGCCCGGCCCCTCAACTTTAATTTGTCCCTTCCCTCAATTTTATACATAAAAATTTAAAATTTTAATATTTCGCTTCCCCTTAATTTCATATTTTCATATTTTATCTACTTAAATTTTTTGAAAAACTTTTATCAATTTAAATTTTTTACAAATTTAAAATTTCAATTTTAGTTTTTATGTATGAAAAATAATATCTTTTTTCATTTTTCTTCTTAAAATTGCCATAAACTCTCTATTTTTTTCTAATAAAAATACTAGAAGTTCTAAATATTCAGTTTTTTTTTAAAAAAAAAAAACTTTCAGCCAATAAATTAAAATATAATAAGGTAAATATTCACTGATCTATAAATACAGAAATGTATTAATTTCTTTATTTATTTATTAAATTAAAATTTTGACATTGAGTTAATATTTTTGCTTTGGTGCTACTTGAAATTTGGATGGTTCTTGTAATATATTCTTAATATTTTTGACTACTTTTTATTGTTGAATTTGGGATTATGAAAAGTAAATCAAATACAATTTACCAAGCCTTAACATAAACAAATAGTTTAACTTTTTGAGGAAACAAATAGTTTAATTAATATAGTTCTTATATTTTAATAGCTTTTGAATATAATTAACAATGCTCTTGGAAAATATTTTTATATTGTATATTAATATTATAATTTTATTTATCTTCATTTTTATTTTTTATTTTTAATAGAATAATTATGAAAACCTCCTGAGATTTGTGCCATTTATGAAAATTATCCTAAAATGTAAATACCTCGAGTCAATGATTGTTTTGTTAGTTTGAGAGTTTTTTTGGTTATGAATTGCCAAACTTCAAGATTTTTTTTTCATAATTTTCAAGATTTTGTAGTATTTTTCGTAAATAGCAAAAATCTAAGACATTATTTGTAATTAACTATTTTTTAATATCGCTTCCTCTCAACTTAAATCCTGGATCTGCCCCTGATCAAGTTATTCATTTTATTTTTATTTTTAAATTTATGATTTATGATTCTTCTTTGATGGACCGTTGCAGTTGGAGCATGCAAAATAATTCCGGAAATACCGCCACTCGGGAGTCGGGGGTTTCAAATTGAGTTTTTGATCTCGGAAAATTTACGCATTTATTGAATCTCAGAGACTACATTATAAAATGATCTATAAGAAGCATATTAAGCCCAAATAATGGTAGGTGCAAACAGCATCCCAATATGGGCTTTCGGCCTGCCAAAATTAAAAGACCAACAAATATAAGATTAAAAGTTAAAACCAATTCCAAACCCCATTCAGCCACTTCATTTTTTTCAAAAATCAATTATCTACTAAATATTACCAATGAAGTGTCATATTTTAGCAGTACGATACTATGCTTATACTTAGGTGGTCCGACAATAAATGGTATTTAAAAGAAAAAAAATCTACTAAACAGAGGACAGGATAATTTTTGATATGTGCACAAATTTGAATTGTGGATCTTTGATCTATCTTTCAAAATTATAATGTATAACCGAAATAATTTTAATAACGAAATTAAACTGTGGAATTAAAAATATAGTATTAAAGTAGAAAAAGAAAAAAAAATAACAGGGAAAAGTGAAAATCTATTTAGACATTCTTTTATTTAGGAAAGGACAAATTTCAGATAAGCAAATTACAATTTGACGTAATATTAGCTAGTTAATTATATATTACGTCATCAACAAATTTGCTTATCGTTATTATTATATATGGTTCATTATTTTCCGTGTTACATTCATTTCCCCGATAATGGATATTGCATCCATATTTCAATTGGTTCTACCATTCACTAATGTTGTATCCATTTTAATGTATTAGCTATGGGATAGATCATAGATGTGACTTGTTAACTACCACTTCGATATTCCTACTCAGTTGCTGGATACATAAATTTTGATTACTATTGTATATACTTGGTATTATATTTACACTCCCTAACTTAGGAAAAAATATAGTAAGATTCTCTTGACTAATAGAAATTACAGAGATACTCCTTGACGAATGCTACGGCTAACACTTAGGTCCTACCGTTAGTCATTTTCTTGTTTCCAAATAGACGCTAATGTTTTATTAATCGAACAACAACTCAATCACTTCGCTCATTCCACGTATAACAAATAGTATAATAAAAATGTCATGTTGAATTTAGTCAATTTGTAACTTTCCGTTAAGTTTTTTAATTTTTGTTAAGGTTAGGAGATGTGTCTGTATTTACCCCTATGTCGAGGGGTGTGAGTGTAATTATCCGAATTAATATCACCCTCCTAGCTTATATAAAATCCTGCATGCCTAATTGCATGGGGAGATCCAACTTTTACAAGAAATTAAAAAACATGTCAATCAGCAAAAATGGAGTCCACATATTAGTCTTCCCATATCCAGCACAAGGCCATATGCTTCCTCTTCTCGATCTAACTCACCAACTCTCCATCCGAGGCTTAACCATCACCATTTTAATCACTCCAAAAAACCTTCCAATCTTAACTCCACTTCTCACCGCTAATCCGTCAATCCAAACACTGGTTTTGCCTTTTCCAACTGACCCTTCAATCCCGTCTGGCGTTGAAAATGTCAAGGAACTCGGCATTCATGGAAACTTACCCATGATGACAGCACTCAGCAAACTTCGAGAACCCATAATCCGGTGGTTTAAGTCTCACGGTAACCCTCCTGTGGCCCTTCTCTCTGATTACTTTCTCGGATGGACTCATCACTTAGCACACCTGCAGCTTGGGATCCCAAGAATTGCATTTTACTCATCTGGAGCTTTTTTAACTGCTGTTATTGGACATCTTTGGCCCAATCCTGAGGCTGTGAAACCTGGGACTATAGTAAATTTTCAAAATTTACCAAGGGCCCCGAGTTTTGAGTGGGAACAGATTCCTTTCATGTTCCGGCGATACAGAGAATCACCGGAATATGGTAAAAATGACACAACTTTTGACATGATCAAGACTTCAATGGCTGACAATGCTTTGAGTTGGGCTTCTGTGTTCAACACTTTTGAGGCCTTAGAGGATGAGTTCTTGGGCTATTTGGGTAACAAAATGGATATTGGACGTGTTTTTAGTGTTGGGCCGTTGAATATGGTAAATGGGTCCAACAAGTTACGGGTAGGTGATAAAAAGTGTGATTCTAATGATGGTGTTTTGTCATGGCTTGATCAATTTGATGATGAGTCAGTTTTATATGTGTGTTTTGGAAGTCAAAAGTTGCTCAAGAAGGCCCAAATGGAGGCATTGGCAAACGGGCTTGAGAGTAGTGGGGTCCGATTTGTTTGGGTCGTGAAGCCTTTGACGACCCCACAAGTGGCGGGTGGATACGGGTCAGTTCCAAATGGGTTTGAGGATCGGGTTTCGGGACGAGGTTTTGTTATAAAGGGATGGGCTCCACAGACTTTGATATTGAGTCATCGAGCCGTGGGTAGATTTCTGAGTCATTGTGGATGGAATTCAGTATTGGAAGCAATATCGATTGGTGTAATGATATTGGGTTGGCCAATGGAAGCAGACCAATTTGTAAATGCTAAGTTGTTAGTGGAGTACAAGGGTTGTGCATTCCTAGTTTGTGAGGGTGGCGACACTGTGCCCGACTCAACTGAGTTGGCTGGGAGAATCATCAAGTCAATGCACGAGAATGTAATCGAGAGAGTTAGAGCAAAAGAATTGAGAAATAGGGCCTTGGAAGCAGTTAAAATTGGTGGGAGTTCCAAAAGTTGTTTGGATAGGCTTGTTCAAGAACTTGTCCAACTTAAAAGTGAAAAATATTTGTTGAATTAAGAGGGTGTTTGGTGTGTTTATAAGTTGTTTAAAATATTTTATAAGATTTTTAAGAGTTCTGAGATATTATTAAGTGTTTAGAAAATATTTTATGAAAAAAACTTATAAATACATAAAATAAATTACTTAGTTCAAATATGTTAAATGTTAGATTTCTAATAGTTAGGGTGTTGGATGTAATCGAGAGTATTTTCTGGTGCAGTGTGAATTCTGTGTTTTTTTATACTTTTGATGTATTTTAATGCTTTTCTCATTAAAGGGCTTATTAATAAAGAGGGAGACCACACGAAAACCTCATGGTTTCTGGTTTCTAATATTTAGGGTGTTCGATGTAATCGAGAGTACTTTCTGGCGCAACATGATTTCTGTGTTTTTTTATACTTTTGATGTATTTTATACTTTTTCCATTAAAGGGCTTATTAACAAAGAGGGGGCCCACATGAAAACCTCATGATTTCTAGCCGGTTCAAATAATAAAATAATTTTTTTTAAAATAAGTTGTGATTGACTGATTGCTTATAAACATCTTTAATAATTTACTCTCGTACTTTTAATTGAACAATTATTATTACTAATATCTTATAATCAAATTAACTTGTTTGTATTCAAACAGTTTGAGATCTTATTTTAGAAAAAAGATGCAACTTCTTATAAGTTCCAAAAAATTCATGTAAAATGTGATATAAAGTACTTTTCAAAATAAGCTTTGCCAGACTCCCTCTAAGGCAACACTATTTGTAGTAAACATAGCTTTATTATCTTTAATAATAGGCTTTTCATGTAGGTTATTAAACATACAACAGATTTTTTGCAATTAATTTGAACTCGATCGTGTTCAATTAACTGCATTACAAACTTTAAAAATCATATGATAATCACTACATTATTCCTTACAATTATTATTATATATAAATCGGAAAATTATAGCACCAATCCCGATCCACGAAGCTTCTCCTCAGTAATTCGATCAATTTTCTCAACCATTTCAGCAGTCAAATGATTCTTCCAATCTCCAACCTCACCTCTCCTAAAGAACATGTTATTTTCCACACCAAGTTTCATTTTCCCCTTCCTGTTAACTTCCAGGCTGCTCAGATTATCAAAACTACATAAATTCAAAATCTCATCCACCAGGCCCGATTCCTTTTCATCATCAGAAAAGGGGCAGCCCAAGAACTCAGCCAAGCGCCGTAAATTATCTCCAGGTTTCTCCTTCAGATCCTCAAACTTCAAAAATTGAACCCTGTTAGGATTTTCTTTGCTCTGCTTCCAATATTCCAGGACATGATCCCAAACCGGCCCACAAAGGCTAACCCCCTTACAGAAAAGTTCAAAAATCTCTCCAATTGATCCTGTGATCTCCATTTCCCCAACCCTAATTTTTTTAGCATGATGCCAATACGACACTAAAATGTCCTTGGGGTCCCTGCAAAGATATACAAACTTTGGTTTTGAGCTGCTTTTCACGGTTTCAGGAAGAGAAACGTAAGGCAGATGAGTGGAAAAGCGCCTGGGAGATGGATAGGAGGAAAGATCAGGGATTTGATTGGGGTCATAGAGCCCCATTTCCAAGTAAGGGACGAGATCATGAGGATTATGTGAAAGAAGACGGTGGTTTTTGGCTATTACAGGGTGTTTGTTTGATCGGTTGATTAAGGTGAAAATGATTGCTTTCAACCAAGTTGTGCCTGATTTGGGAGTTGTAATGAGGAATATATCAGAATCTTGAGGTTGGAAGTGTTTTTGATAGGAAATTGCTCCGAAGAGAATTCTATCAGGGTACCAGAAACCTTGATACTGGTAAAAATAAAGTAACGATCCTCGTGCTTTTGGGAGAGTGGAAATGAAGTCTTTTAATTCTTCGGATTATGTTTCTTCATGAGGGAATGGAGGAGTGGTAATATCAGATGACATTTTCCTATCCTGAGAAAGAATGAGCAGAGCAGAATTGCAATGAGAATTTAAAAAAAGTTATTGTATATAATAAGCATAGCATGCGATGATCTAAGCTTTTTTCTCTTTACTAATTATATATATCTTTTAACCCATGCAGGGACATACGCAAGAACTTCTTTCCAAGTTCCAAAGTGGTGTAGCTACAAGTTGTGCCTGATCCTGTTATTTTCACCCAAGCCATGACAAAAACGTCGTAAGGAATGGGAACTACTAACAATGAACATAAGTTAAGACAAGTTGATTTATGTAACAATTACACTCCAAATATTATACAGAAACATCCATATTCTTGCATTGTCAGATCAGTATAGACAAGCGAGCAGGTAAGAGTTTCGTTGTACCTATGCACCAGAAATTTTTTTGCTATTCGTAGTTACGTCCCGACTTGCTATCAACACCCGTAATCTCGCCTGTCATTCTGTGATGGAAACAAATCAAGAGTTACTAAAACATTTCATCAAACACCTAGGAGCACAACAAACCCAAATGCAAGTTTATGTTTTCGTGTCAAGTGGTACACGTAATAATAGTAAAACTTACACAGAAGGAGACATCACCCAAATGCATTTGCATCAAACAACTTCATATGCAGCCGCCCTGTTCGTGGAAATGCCCCGACCGAAGAAAACATGCAAATACATATTATACATACGCAATACCAACAGACAGGACAAGGGAATTGGAACCCACTAGATTGTTGAGGTAAGTAAGTATTGACGTATGGCTTCTTTCATGGGATTTGCGTCAGATACAAGCTGGGCACCGCCGGCAGCATCAGCGGTCATAGTTTTCCGCATCCTGGTCTCTATCACTATCACTAGTACCGTTTGAAAAAATACCCTAATGAATAAGATAGAAGGATTTGTGGGATGTGCGCGTGTGCAGTGCATCGTAGGTGGGACTTACGGAGCGGAAGCGTTGATGTTTAGGCTCCATGAGAGGGATATCCAAATAATTTTAAATATAATGTTAAATAATCAAACGATAAGCAATAAGTTGCTGTGGTGTAGTGGTTATCACGTCAGTCTTACACACTGAAGGTCTCCAGTTCGATCCTGGGCAGCAACATTTTTGTTTAGCCATTTTATTGGGCTTTTTCAACTTGTCCTGGGCAGCAACATTTTTGGGCCCATTATTATTTCTGGACTAAAATGATTGGGCTTCTTATGATTGCATATTTAATACGAATCACTCGTATATATCTTCTTTTTCCTAGGGTTGGTACCAGGTGGGTTTAGTGTTAATTACGAGAAAAAGCAATAAAATACTAGCTAGGTCTTTTGAATATTATATTTATTAATGACTATTCTTAATTAATCTCTAATCTAACCACCTATTTTTAGCTAGCTAAATGACACCGCCCTAATTTTTTCAACCCGACCTAGCACGTCTACAAACTCTATTTAATATTATCTGTAACATTCCAAAAGTATTGAATATTAGTAGGTGGCCTGGATGAGAGAAACGTCATCTTCCCTTTAATTTGCAAATGCTAAAAGGCTAAAAGCAAATAAGAAATGTCTATAATAATGACACAAGTAGGTGACATATATACTATCTTCCCTTTAATTTGCAAATGCTAAAAGGCTAAAAGCAAATAAGAAATGTCTATAATAATGACACAAGTAGGTGACATATATACTAATTCAATTATTATTATTTTTAATAATTAAACTACATCATTTTTTTTCTATATTTTAATATCTTAATCTATATATTAGCTAGATTAATTAACTGATCATAAGCTTTGAAAGTTCATAAAATTTTGTTGCAATCAAGTTGGGAAACATGAGCCGACCATTTCACCATCATTGTGTAAATTTGAGAATTTCATTTGTGGATCCAATATTAATTTGTTTGGCATAACAACAAAATGAAGTTCTGCAAAAACTATCCCTATTGTGTCTGTCTCAAAAGCTTCTCATAAGTCAGGATTGTGATCTCGTTTTACTCGACAAAACCTGCATTTTCTGTTGGAATCTCTAACCATAATAATAATAATAATAAAGTCACGTATACAATTTGATAATTATCATTATAAAAAATCGAATTCAAAACTCGATAATTAGAGTAATTTCTGGTGACCATTGAGCTATTTCTAACCATAATAATACAACTCTTCATAAATCAAGAATTTTTAACGGATACAAATTTATCACAAACTTATAACTTTGTTTTGATGGATTCCTTAATAGATTAATAAAAAGAATATATCTATAATCAATTAATTTATAATAAACTCTCATATGTGAAATAATTTTAAGGTACGGTGTAGGATACCGGATTTGCATAATTTTGTTTTCCATGCATGATGCATCTATTGGCTGGTGCATTTGACATAATCAATAGGCGCGTCGCACCAGATCATGATTCACAAAGCATAGACCAGCAGCACAAATATGATCTCATCTATACGTGCGGCCAGTCAAAGCAGCACATATCATGTGCTTGAGTGGGCCACAATCCGCTGTACCACTGGCTAGCTATGATTTTCTGGACAGTGTACTCGACCAATCATATAACACCATTAATTAGGGGTGCACACGAGCCGAGCCGAGTTTTGGCTAAAAATTCGAACTCGAGCTCGAACTCGAATGTTTTTGAGCTAGCTTGAGCTTGACTCGAGCCGAGCCAAGCCTGGAATTTTCAGGCTAAACTCGAGCTCGGTGGGACTTGAGCGCGAGTCGAGCTAGCTCGAGCTCGGCTTATTCAGCCCGCGAGCCGGCTCGACTCGTTGAGTACCCCTACCATTGATATTGATGGGAACCTTCTTATGTTTGTCAAAAGATATTGATAGGAACCCGAACAGTTAGTTGCTAATATAATAATCAAATTTCGATTGGTTTAGTAGGATGAGAAATTGGATTCTTTAAGTAAGATTTAGAGTTCAAATTCTAGCTTCTGTAGAAAATAATTGAATAGAAAGGATCACCTTGATCCAATTAGGCATCTACCAAAAATCGAATGGAAAACCAAAAATAAATAAATTATTAATATATTCATAACTAATTCATTGTCTGGTCAGTCTGAATAAGTCATGTATGCCATTATTTATTTGTATTAAACCACTTTTCAATTTTCTTGTTATTAAAATATTTTTACATGAATAAATGAAAGTACTCTTTAATTATGAACATTAAAACACGGACAAATAGATATATATTATGAGTGCTCAAGAAAAGAATTTAAAAAGTTATAATTTGAAGTAGTCATAAATAATAAATTCAGAGATATGGTTGCCATTATTTGTATAGTATATTTAAAAAGATGTATAAAATTTCACCTACTACTTTACTATAGATAGAAATGTGATGTTCGGCTTATTTATGATGTTTCTACCGGTGCACTGAAAACTCTATTTATGAAGGTGAACCACATTTATCCGTTATACAATCAATCTTCCTTCATTTGGAAAATTGGATTAAATATGAAAGGGTGGTGACAAAGACCTTTTTTTTACTTATTATTTTCATCTATTTTAGTTATTTAATTTGTGTGTGTCTTTGCAAGACTTGGTTAATTTTTTTTTAAAATAAGACTTTTGGTTAATTAGTTCGGTTTTATTTGCAAACTCTAATAAAAAGTCCCGATTCTATTAAAAAAAGCCAAAAATGAAGTGTTTTACTTTACTTTTCTACTTAAAATAAACTGAAATGAGCTAGAAGCTAGAAATACTCTGAAACCTACATTTTTTCAACATTTATGCTTTTTTTCTCTAGTATGGCAACATATTTTTGTACTATTTCTATGTCTTAACTTTTACCACTCCAACTTTTAGTTTTCGTCAAACATCACTAATTTATTAATATTGACTACTTACATTACAATATTTGCTGTGTGTCTAATTAGCCCTTACGAGCTACCACCTACACTTTTAAAAATTCTATCATATATATTGTGTCTTGTCCAATATCATATCCGACACTTCTCTAATGTAAAATATCGAAAAAAATCAATGACGTTGTGTTCGTGTCCGTGCAACGCATTATGGACATTATAATGTGTAAATAATTATTGTTTAATGCCTACATCACTAAATTATAATTGTATGTATTTGGTATATATTTAATATATCGTATATGTATAGGGAAAAACGGTTTTAACCTAAGCCTTTCATAAAAATTATTATCTAATTGGTTTGATTTGGTCACAAGTGTATGATCTATAAATATAGGTGAAATCTCAGTTTTATGACTAAAATATTGGACATACTGATGGAGATTGTGGTTGCTAATATACTATAGCTGATCATCACACATTCAAGAATCTGATATTATTGGAATAAATACACGACCGAGACATGTTAACCATATTCAATATTAGTGGTCCTAAATTCCCAAAACCGATTTTAAAAAAAAATAAATTGATTAAAAAAGCAAAGTACATAATGTGTCATTTTGTTTGTCATGACCTGTTTTTTCTGAATTATGCCATAACCCACCCTACCAACTTCACCCATACAAAAATATTATACTATACTATAATATTTAGAATAATCCCACTCTAGATACCCTAAGATTTGAAGTTTTGCAAAATTACAAAAACTTACCCTATCAAAGAATTTGGATTACATTCCTCAAGAGTGGATAGCGGCTTTTGATGACTTCATACTAATAAATTAATGAATTTTCCATTTATATTATCAATTTTGACGGAAATTTTTGAAATATAATGGATAAATCACGTTTTTCATTAAGGTTTCGAGTGGTAATTTTATACAACTCAAAATATGTTTTCATAATTATAATAAACCAATCTCCACTATTCACTAACATGCTATACGTGTATGAATAAACTGTTTTTGTAATATGGAAATTAAATAAAAAATTTAATATTTTCATTGCAAACTACAATATTTTCTCTTTCTAAATTATCTCAAGAGCTAGCCCAAGTGCAAAAATCTGAAAAAATAACCCTAGTAATGAATGCCATTCAAACTGTTTCCACTACCACGTTTATTAGTGTTTCACATATATAGTTCAAAATGTCACATTCCATTACCTAAATGATGTCATGAATATTTAGAGAATTCACGTATTATTTTATATATAATAAATATGTTAAGGGTGAAAAGTTTTAATTGTGACTAAGTTACGAACCGGATTAAGGACCTTTAATGTAGGATTACTCACCAACGTAGCGTGGATCAGTTGGCAACACAGACTGAGTTTGTGGGAAGAGCCTCAGGTTCGATCCCCACTAAACACATTCGTTGGGAGGAGTGAAGAACCTTAATTGTAACTAAATCCCGAACTGGATTAAGGGCCCTCAATGTACGATTACTCGAACCAGAAATTCACACAAAAAAAAATATAGGATTACCCAAACCGATAATTCATAATATATATATATATATATATATATATATATATAATGTATAAATAAGGCATGCAAATGACATTATCGGACAAATATCAATAATATCGGGATAAATTGCCGATCCATGTCTGACACAGCACAAATTTACAAATTTTTGTGTAGAGAGAGAAAGCTTGGTAAATCTTTGGAGAGAGATAGAGAGAGAAAGGAAGAGTTGACTATTTGTAAGTGGTGAGGGATTAGTGGTTGGCATTTATTTTCTTACAACATAATATTGCTAGCTCCACTAATCTAATCTCTTGCTCTCTCATAATTTCTTGCAATAAAAATAATATAGAAATCTATAGTTGTCCATCTGTATGTATAAGTCAAAACGCCTTTATGCATTGTCATTTAGCCGGCTGAGACTTCGCCACCAAATAATCTCTTATTAAACCCAAAAAATAATAAAAATTAATCTTCATTCCACACAAATTTCTCAAAACAACTGAACCAGAGCTAGAGTTTTCTTTTCTCTCTCGTTCGTCTTCACAGATACTCGACGAAGAGCTTACATCTGTATCGTAGAGGGCCAGTCTGGCTCCGAAGTGAAGGTGTGTGCGTTTTTATTCGGATCTTGGGTTGGTTTTTTTGTGATGCTGTGTCATATGATCTGCTTTCTCGCATGCTGATGGATGTACACTGTCGGGATTCAAATTTTCTATCTTTTTTTTTTTTTCCCTGTTTTCTGTTAAAGTTGATGATCCATATAAAAACATTGCAGCGAAAAGGGAGGAATTTTGCAGTCTTTTGTGAATCTTGGTTTGTATTAGCTGCGTATAAGTATTATATTGAAGTTTATTTGTGCCCTTTTTTTTGTTCTTATTAGGGTTTTAGATTGTTTCGGGATCAGAGGAATCAAATCCTTACCCATTTCTGTTTGCAAGTGTGATTATTAGACTAAAAGATTATTAGATGAGCTTTATAATATGAAGGGGTTAGCCTAGATCTGTGGGAAAGAGAGAGTGTGCGCATCTGATAAAGGGTAAAGGACAAATGATTTTGGGGTTTTTTTTTGACTTTGGAGCAGGAAATAGAGGTTAAAAAAGTGATTATATTTTAGCTGTTAAAAGTTTGTTGGGATGTTTGAAAAGTGGGGACTTTTCTTGTCTGCTTCTTTACCTTTAGACCAGGGGAAGATTCCAAAGCTCAAGTCTACTCTTTATACTTATTATGGAATTGTTAAAAAAACTGCGTTTTACCCAGGAAAGGCTTTTTTTTTTCCAGAGAGTATTCCTCCGTGAATGCTTTCTGGATTTGAGAGAAATACTTCGGGCTTTTTCCTTTTGCTTTTCTACTTTATAGTTGCAGTGTAAATGTGTTTCTGATACCAGAATAAATGTTACATGTTCTTTACGTATGTATGCGACTAAAAATGGGATTTTTAGCATTTACATTCATTTCCTAATTCCTGGAATTTTTTGGGCCTGAAAAGAAAATGTCAGGTAATTAGTTTTCAAGTTAGTTTCTTATCTTTTTTCATTTTTCCCCATATTCAATTTACTGCATAATCCAGAATTTCAATGGGGTAATGGGGTTGGCTGGAAGAGCAATCAAGACCACCAGAGCCTTTAATATTTAAAAATATTCATTTAATTCAGTCCTTTACTTGAACTTGAAGCTCTAGAATAAAAGTTGGCCATATACTTTAGTTTGTTCTTTCTCTCTTTCAATATAGTTTGATGTCAACTCTGTTTTCACCATTTCGTTGTACTGGCATCGACAAGTGATTCACTTTTATATTCACTATGTATGAAGGTTTTTGCTATCTTTAACTCTTCTTTCAATCTTATAGGAGGATTGTTTCTCTTATATGCCTGCCAAAGTGAATGTTTGCTTCACAACTCCTGAAAATTCTCCAAGCTCTCCCAAGTGATGTGGAAAAGAAAACCTGGTAAACGTTTCATTAATTTTACATGAATTTTGTTTATTCTCTTCATTAATATTGAACTAAAAAGTATGATTCTAAACCATCTGATGTAATTAACGACAGTGCCTATCACGTAGCTGAACAAGACATGACCATGAAGGAAAATGAGATCGGAACAAACTTTGATTCCAAAAGTTTTGAAAACAAAGAAAAATATCAGTTAGATGGAAGTCTTCAAAGGGAAACCAATCCTATAGTGTTTGAAGTGAAAGGTAAAGATGGATATTGGAACCCTTTTATGGACGAAATTTCCATGGACAACCAAAACGGAACTATAGATTCTGCAATAAAGCAACATCAAAATGAACTCTCATATCATCCAATCAGCCTGGAGGAAGATGCAGATTCATTATTTAAAGAAACAAATTATCAAGACGAATTACAAAGGCAAAACAGTGCAGATCACGAATGTTCAATGATAGTTGACGAGTTTACACATCGAAATGAGTCTGGTCCCTTAGATTCAGATATTCATTTGTGTAATGATGATAATAATAATAATAATGTACTGGAACCGCCTATAGTTTGCTACAAAGAGATCAATTATCATGTCGTGAAGGACATATGTGTCGATGCTGGTGATAAGGAACTTTTCATATCTGATGGACTTGGAGCTTCTTCATTGGAGAACGAAAAGGGTGTTAGTAATAGTGAGATCAAAGAAGAAATTTGTGAAGAATATTCCAAAGGAAGTCCAAATTTGTCACCAAACAGCTCTTTTGATGAGGATTCAATGGAGAGAAATGAAACAAACGTTGTTTCAAATGGCAAAAGTGTTCGTGATGATGCTCCAGAAGTGACCTCTTTGGTGGCAAGTCCTCTTCCAATTCAAGACTTTGGCACACGAAGCTTCCTCAGATCTTTCCTTAATGATTTAGATAGTGAGGAGGAAAATAAAATCCAACAACTTCCAGATCAGGTCTATGTTGCTTACACTGATTTGCACTTTTTCTTTTTTTTCTTTCTTTTAAAGGCAAAATCTCAAGATTGGTCTGTAACTTCGATACTTCTGGACTTTCGTCCTCCCTGATGTCACTTTTTAAATTTCTCCCTATAACTATCGAAACTTAGCAAATTGGTCTGATTTTCAGAAATTGAAAAATACATGTATCATCTTACGCGGCATGTATTTTTCCAGCTATTTCAAATATCGGACTAAAATTGCCAAAGTTTCAAACTTAAAAGGACGAAACTGAAAATGTGACTTCCGCGAGAAAAAAACTCTGAAACTGTGAAAAGCTACAGAATGAATGTTCCAATTTTACCTTATTCTTACTTTGTTTTTAGTTTGCCACTTGTGACTTGACACAGCAAGATTTAGCCTTTTTCCTTTGATTTATTATTGTTAATAATTTTTTTAAATTTTTAGAGTTAAGATAGATGCAATAGTAAGTATTTGCTTTCTTATCACGAAGCTGATATAAATTTCTATCTTTTACACAGCAGTTAACTTCTGGAAAAGTTGTTTCTGAGAATCTTGCTGCTTCATCAGTAGAAGCAGGGCCAAAGGAAGATCAATGTGGGAAGGTCTATGAAACATCCATCAAAGTCAATGATGATTTTTCCAACACAGAAACAACTGATGAAAACATTCATGATCAATCTCCTGAACCTACAAAGGAAAATTCTGACAATCTTTCTTCTGACGGCCAACTTCATATCTCCAGCAGCAAAAACCCAACTCCAATAGATAGTGAAAATCTAGAGAAATACGACCCTGGAGAATCGAGCTTCTCTGCAGCAGGTTTTATCAATTACTCAGAGCCAATAGCTTTTTCCGGAAGCATCTCCCTTCGTTCTGATGGAAGTGCAACGAGTGGCAGATCTTTCGCTTTCCCAGTGTAAGCTTTCGTCACTGTTGTTCTTCACTTATCAGGGTTTTTTGGTAATTTCATATTTTTATGAAATTGTTATGCATTTCTTTTTCAGATTGCAAAATGAATGGAATAGCAGTCCGGTGAGAATGAGCAAACCAGATGGGAAACATTTCAGGAAACATAAGGGTTGGAGATCAGGCATTCTTTGCTGTAGATTCTAATTGCTTCTATATTAGGTTGTTAGTGCAGATATACAACATTTAAAATTTAAATTTAAATTTATGGATCGGGTATTGTAATTATATATGTTAATTTTATTTTTTTTTTCTATAGGCTTGGTTTGCTTTATTATCGCATTTGTCCAAGTCATGTTGAGCTGGGATATGAACTCTTGTTGGTGGATGTTAATCATGCTTAATTCTTTTCTACATATTTATCCCCTAAGTTGCATTATTTGTTAAATATGCATAATCATTGTGAACTTTTAATGAAGATTTGTGATTAAAACAGAATCACTTGCCCTTTTCTTACGGAAGCTTAACGGGGTGGGGGTTATAAGTAATTTATCTTTTCAGGAGGGTTGTAAATGTAATTATATCTAAAAATAAGGTACGACTTGCATTGTAACTACACTATATAATTTGGGGGGCTAGACGTAATTAACCCAAAACAATCACATAGTATATCCAAATGTAGGGTTGCTGTGAGAAGGTAGCTTCTCCTACCAACTCTCCTTACACCGTTTGTTCTCTTGTCAAGTTGTGCATGTAAATATGTCAGCTTATTACATTCAGTTACATGTCAATTGTTCCTAAAACAATGTCACATGCATGCAAATCCTCTGATTATCAATGTCTGATACGCAGATGAATATTTGTTAGAATCTGTTTTGAGGATCTCTCTCTCATGTAAACTTAAAGAAAAAGTACAATGTACTTTCCACACAGCCTCTAGTCTAAAACATATATAGGCTTTAGAATCAAAGAATTAAACAAAAAGAATATTACTGGTGAAGTCCAATATTCTTGTCTGCACCAGAATCTGACTAACAAAGTACAGAATTAAGGAAAAAAAGAATCATTAATCAAATATTATCTTAATTTTCCAATACAATTAAATTAAACATATAATAATAAAATAAAAAAAGTCGATTTTTCTAAAATATTCTGGAGGGTAATTTGTGGTCCTACCATGATAGGTGACAAAAAAATAAGAGTGCAAATGGGATGAAGGTTCCCAAAAAGTTTTTGAAGTATAAAAATAAAGGGTTTTTTTGAGTTCTTGTTTTGGAACTCTGAATATTGTGCTTTGTGTATGTCCTTCTCTTGCCTCTCAACCCTCTTTTTTTTCCCTTCTTTCTTGTCCTATAAATTTAGACTTTCACAAAAACTAAAACTAGAAGCTGGAATAAACTTATCTTTTTAACTTAGCTATCAATACTTTTGCTATGGAATTGTTGAGTGTGATTGCTGCATTTTTTGTAGCAGTTTCGTTTCTGTTGGTACCTTGTGCTTCTGATCAAGTAAATGCGCAAAAATCTCTCAAACATTATGGTAATATTATGTACTTCTTTTAACATCCTTTTTTATGTAATTATATTTCAAGCATATATATATAATCTCATGATTTGATAATTTTTCTAATAATCTTCTTCTTGTTTAGGTAATTCTGAAGTTCACCATGCCCAGATTACTCTTCCTTTGCTGCCAAGAAAACTCAAACACCAAGAAGATGTATGATTTTATTTTTTTCCTCAGATAACAAATATATATACCTTAACTAATTTCATGCTTAGACAGTACGTTAATTTTCTGTGCACTAATTAATCATGAAACTAAACCTTTTGTTTTCTGATCATCACAGGTGATGAAGAGCTCTTCTGACAGAGATATCATGGCTTTATCAGGTACGTACTACATTATATGTATAATTTCTTCACATTAAAAATGTCGTCAAAAAGAAAAATGGTAATGAAATGTGTTTTGAACTCGGTCGAAACTATGTATTGCATGCAAACTTGGGGGGGTTCTGATTTGAGTTCGATCGATTTGAGTCCAGCAGATCGATTAAGGTCGGTTAATTTTTTGTATTTTTTGGTTTTTAATTCTTCTAATTATATTAATTATATTTTTTGCAACATGTTTAGGTGGCAAACTACAAAATAAAAAAGAAGAAAATGTGATGCAAAAAGGTACATGGAGAGAATGGGCAGAAGGGCCCAACAAATCAGAATATTTTACAATGGATTATCACTGGGTCAGAAGAAGACGTCCAATACATAACAAGCGAGTCCCATTTGTCCCATGAAACATGGGTTTTTGCTACCTATTAATTAGACCAAAAAATTATCAATTTTGTGACACAATTTTACCAACGAAAAGAAAATAATATAAGTAGGTTTGAGTAATTAACTATGTATTATTAGAAGTTATATTAGGGAAGAAAATAGGGAATGTTGTTTGGCTGGTTAGCACTGTGTGGCCGACACTTGTCCAGCAAAGGACCTTAACTTTTGTAACTAAAATAGTCATATTTATGTTATTAAGGAAATTTTCACTTTGTTTAATGGCCAGATTTTGTTGTTATTCTTTTGTTTTCAATGTGGTCAAAGGGGATTCAGAGTTCAGACCCCAATATACATATATGAATAATATGTATCATGGGTTGGGAATTCATATTCACAAATCACAATTTAGAAATCATACTTCATTTTCAACGAAAGCTAAAATGGAGGATTTGGGTTGAGAGAGTCGACATCAGTTGGTACAATACCGAGCACAAAAGAGAATTTGATGGAAAACAAATGACCGATAATGTTAACCGTCCCACATCGAATAAATACTAAACGCTTAATTATCTTATAAGTTTGAGCAACTCTCACTTCATTAGTTAGCTTTATGAGTGATTTAGGCTCAAACACTTTACCTAACAATATATAATTAATTAATTTTGATTGAATTTAAGTACGATCGATATATGATTTGATTTTTCATATATAAACAAGATATGTAACATGTGTGGTCGGTTAAAGGTGGGTTTGGGAACATGGGATTACTCGAAGTAAAAGTTTAGATTGCGTAGTAATTGTAAATCGCGGTACATTTGGCGCATGAATGTCTCTTTGGTTCGGCTGCTAGTGCTAGTCAACATCTTGAACTATGAAATTTTGAAACATGCATTGCATAAAATTGCCTCAATTCATGTTAAATATATAATTTAGTTTTCAATAATCAAGGTTTCACGACTCCCACGGCTACTCCTTTGTCAATATAATTATAATAAACTAGAAAAAATTGATATCCCATAAAACTAAGATTTATATGTAACTTAAGCCCATCTAGAATCCTATATGACGGCCCAATTCGGTTCAGATTTGGGCCGGGGACTCTCTCAGCCCATCACAATTGGTTATTACTGTTCTACCCCTCTATATTCTGTATACACTCTGGAAAGTGGAAAAAACACAGAATAATGGCATCTATGTAACATGTTCCAAACAGAACAATCTTAGATTCTTAGCAAATGTATGACTGTAAACTCTGATACTAAATTTTATGAGCCTTGTATATGAACATATATCAATGGGGCCATACTAAAAAACCAACCTCCTTGGGAAATCAATGTTGCAATATACAAGCAGCTAACATCAGAATCAAAAACCTAAGCCAAAAGCTGCCATTACTAAATTATCAAATCTTTAGTCTTTTCTGAGTTTGATCCGAGTCTTCAGCATTACTTGGATCTCGAACGGGCCTGATTGGGGGTTGCTTCGTATCATGATCCTAGTGAAAAACAAATGCAGGTAAGAGGAAATAGAGACAAATGAGAGATCATTGTTTTTGGGATAATTACAAATACACCCCTGAGATTAGGGCTAAATGCAGCCAGACCCCCTTTGTAAGAAAATGTTATTTGTTAATTTTTCCCAAATCTCAGGGTACTGGCAGTATGTACGCCTAACCTCAAGGGTCTAAGCATAATTATCCCTTTTTTTAATCAAAATGTTGTATACCTTAGCAATTGATGCCTCGGGAGTGGGCCCTCTATTTGCGCGGTTTCCAAGATTGACCTGGACCGAAATGCTGGCTTGAGATAGATCCATGCCTGTGCTCTCAAGCGCTTGTGCCAAAGAACTCAATAACCTGAAGATGGTCAAATATCGCATTGAGAAGTGCTTTCTTTTACGACACAGAATCAAGAATAAATAATAAAGAAAAAGATTGCCAGCAATTGGGACGAAGTGAATCGTATCTCCCTGTTAACCCTGTATGGGGGTCAGCTTGATCGGTTGAAGGAGAGCGAAATTATCAATTATTATAAACTTTATACACAATAATAAAGAATTGTAAAACTAAGGGTCGTTCACATCTATAACCCTCCGAGATTGCAGTATTCCAGCTGGTACCCCGCAAATTTGGAAAAACTACAAACAATCCCTTGTATTTTTCAAAATTACACAAACCATCCGTTGGAGTCTGGAAAATTACACAACCCCTCCTTCATATAGGGCAGCGTTTGTAATTTTAAACACTTTTGGGGAGTGGTTTGTAGTTTCTTTAAACTTGCAGGTAAGAACTGTAATATTGTCATATCCGAGGGGTTGCAGATGGACACAAATATTCACCCATGGGAGTAGACACTCGAGATGCTGATCGTTCCTCCCTCAATAGCTAGTTCATCGTGACCGTTCAGAACATGAGCAGTTGTGGGACGTTCAATTGACTGTGCTTCTGATGCAGGCCCCGATAACGAGGGTAAAAATGCACCATCATTTGTAATTGGGATGCTAATTGATTTGTTTTGATTTTCAGTTTGTTGATCTATTGAACGGGATGAGGAAACCCTAATAGGATCAGTTTCAATAGGATTATTCTGTTGAACGGGAAATGATGAACCGTTCTTAGCAGTTTGTGGCAGACCAGCTAAGCTCTGAACTCGCCAATGACTGTTTCTCTGTCAATAAAGAACATAAAAGAGGAGATTTAAGATGAATCTTGTTGATATAAAAAGAAACCTAGTGGGTGTTTGCAAAAACTTCTGCTTTTCAAGAAGCTGAAGTCGGAGTAGTAAAAGTTTGCAAGTACTCCAGTAGCCTATTAGACCCAAGAAAGCAAATGCTAAAGATGTTTTAGATATGCATCAAGATTCTACCCATGGCATGAGTTTTGTGGGCTCTGAACTCCATGGTTGATATGATCCCTCGTATTTTTCGACCTTTTCCTGTAGAAATTGTACATACTGAATAACCTGCATTAATTCATTCGTTAAACCCCAACAAAAGTTGCAAGTAACAAAAACATGCCATTTATTCCATGTAAAATTAAATTAAATACCTCTAATAAAAACGATGCCGTATCTCGCTTCTGATCACTGTTTGGTATCAATTCTCTTAATACTTGAAATCTGAGGTAACAAAAGAGATTTTTGTGAGGTGCCTTCAAAGACAGTCGGTAACAACAAAGCCCGTTAATCACTACAACTTGTAGTCATAAGTTCATGACCATACTTTTATTTTTTCTAACCACAATGTCAACAAAATCATGTTCAGCACTGACTACAATGATATGCAACAAGAATCCCATACTTGTACCGTTTGAGTAATATAAGAGAAAAATTGAGTCTTTACCATTCAAACTGATTTAGCTTCACTGATTTAGCTTCACTAACTCCCAACTATAGAGCCATTCAATTTGTTCAATCACATAAACCCAACTTTTCAATTCTTTACAGCTAACTCTGACATATTGTCACAACCTCATAAACAATCACAATATTAACTAGATAAAAACTCAAATAAGGACATCCATACTGAAATTAAACTCATAAAACTTTCAATGAGCATTTCATGGATAACTGGATAACAGATGAGCATAAAGCAAACATTTGAAGCATTTCATCTTGTTAATATCAACATAGGCTCATGACGATTATTATTCCAAGAATTTCACCTCTCATTGATCTTGCTCCGGCGGCGCTGTTCTGTCACAGAGTGTTTTGACCTCATAGCATTAGCTTTATCACTGTTCTTCCCATCTACTTCAACAAAATCCAGACCAAATTATTACAAGGATTACCATAATTCTTCTAATTCATAAAACCCAACATTGAAGAGAAAGGAAATCGCATAATTCTACCTTTGGTGTTGCTATTGGATGGTAAACCATCTTTCTTCGTACGGAAATCGTCATCCTCTTCTTCTTCATATTCCTGATGACCCTTTCCAGATTTCATCTTTTTCTAATTTCTTCTTTTCAAAAGATTCAATCTTTTTCACGCTTCTCTGCAGAAATCCAGTAACTGAATCGACCTAGAAAATTTTTAATGTAAAAGTAGCCGAAAAAGGGTTAATGGTATCGCCAACAAGCGATCTACTAAACTAAACACTTAAACGGATCGTAAACAAAACAGAAATAAAAAAATTATATCCTGGAAAAGATTACAGCTTTTTGGATGACACCAGAGTTATTTATTCGGAGCTTGGGATTATTGGGGTGTATTGTACGGGTACAAAGAGCAAATCGCCGTAACTGCTACACCAGCTTTATGGTCTGGCAATGGTCCTCATGGACATAGCAAATGAGCTGGTCTTCTAATTTTATTTTTGTTCTTCTGCATTGATTATTGTAATTTATTTGTAGTGTTTTTTTTTTTTTATTACATGATATTTTGTACTTGGCAAATTTCTCGGAAAGAAAAACATTAATAAAGAAATAAAACTGGACGATTATTAAAGTATGTACGATTGTGGTGAAAAAGTTAGTCTTGTGAATCATGTGATGTAATAATTCAAGTTAAAGTCATTGCGAAAAAAAGAGGGATTCACGGGATGTACTTGCATGCTTTCATATGCAATCTTTGCGAAGAATTTTCCAAAATAATAATTTTTACAGTCCGGATTCATAAAATATTATTAGTTGTGGGCAAGTTCAAATTATAATATAATTCGTGGATTGGGTGTTCGAATTTATTCACCAATCTACAAAGCTTCATTTAATATTCTTTTTTATATATTTTTTGATATTCGAAGATGAGGTGTTCGAATTTAAAGAAATTCGAACACCCCACGTACAAATCTTCATTTAGTTTTTTTTTTTTCATTGAATTCTTTTTTTTTATATTCGAAGATGGGGTGTTCGAATTTAAAGAAATTCGAACACCCCATATATGAATCTTAATTAAGAATTTATTTTATGTAAATTTAGTTCTTTATTTTAAACCCTAATTTATTGTCTCCTAATATTGTTTTATAATATTATTAAAACTAAATTATTTATGTAATTATAGATATAATTATAATTGTGTTCTCTCAGTGGGCCAGACAAATACTAAGACGCTGTGCAGTTAGATTGAGCAATATAGAATGCAATTGCGGACACTGTCGGGCATTTCTTGTGCTCATGCCATTCTGGTTTGCAGGACTGAAAATCTTCCAGCATCACGTTACATGAAGTGGTATTATGAGATTCATCATCTCGAGGAGACCTATAGTGGCAAATTTTATCCCATATGGGATAAAGGATATTGGCCCCCTGCCCCTTTCGAATTGGAGTATAACCCTGAGCGGAGAGAGAACAATCGTAGTAGAGGGCGCGACACAACTAGAAGAAGACCGAATGAAATAGATCAACCTAAAATACGCGAGCGCCAACAATACCAGGAAAATGATAGTGATTATGAAGCATGATCATCCCGAAGAAATTAGGCATCTATGTCTTTCAATTTCCGTTGTGTCATGTTTGTCTTTCAAATTTCAGTTGTTTCTTATATGTCTTTCAACTTTGATTGTGTCATGTATGTTTTTAAATTTCAGTTGTGTAATGTATGTCCCGTAATTTCAATAAATTAAGTTTGTTTGTGATATATAACGAGTTAATTTTTCATAAATAAAAAGATAACACAATACTCGTATACTTAATTTAAAGTTATTTAAAAGAAAAAATTTAAATTAAGATAACATGGGGTGTTCGAATTTAAAGAAATTCGAACACCCCATCTTCGAATATCAAAAAATATTTAAAAAAAATTAAATGAAAAAAATAATAAAAAAATGAAGATTCGTACATGGGGTGTTCGAATTTGTAAAAAATTCGAACACCCCATCTTTAAATATGAAAAAATATATAAAAAAATAATAATAAATGAAGCTTCGTAGATTGGGTGGTCGAATTTGCAGAAATTCGAGCACCCGGTCAATGAATTATATTATAATTTGAACTTGCACGTAACCAGTAATATTTTATGAATCCGGACAGTAAAAAATATTATTTAGAAAAATTCTTCCAATCTTTGCCTATTTATCGTCATTTGTCATTTATTAAGTAGTTAGGTCAAATTTACTACGGATATATATTTCCTAACAACAACTCAGTCAGTTTGGTTAATTATCTAATAGGTCTCTTAGAATGCGTTTAGTATTGATGATTAGGGTAGATTTGGGGCTTTAACCCACTTTAATTTTTTGTTTGGTATATAAGATTAACTTGTACGGACTTAACACTTAATCTCCGGCCCGTTAAGATTTAAGCAGTTTAGGTAAGATATAAATCACACCCTAGGGGGTGAGATTTAAATCTCAGCTGGTATCTTTAGGATTTTGGAGGAATTGAAAGTTCTATTTTACCCTCTATGATTTAACTATTTTTAACAGAAATATTTAAACTATTGTGAGCTTTTTGAAGGTGTGTTGAATGTTGCAAATGTGGGGTTTTAATGCAACTCCTATTTTTTTTCTTCAAACATAAAAAAATAATAGTATTTTTTTTTAAAATTTTTTATTATATTTCTGTTATGAAATAAAATATATGTCTTTTTGTGGTGATGAATAAGTTCTTGGGTTTATGATTAAAAAAAAAAACAAGTTCATGGATTTTGAAAAACAAAAATCCCGATCGATCAAATAAAAAAAGACAAACAAAAATTCTTACAGCCAGTTAAGAGTTAGAAGGGTTTAGTTTTTATTTTGAAGGGTAAACATGTAAAATACATCATTTTGATAACTTAATCATGGATAGCAAATAAATAATTAATGTACAAAGATTAACTCATGAATCTTCAATCTTAGATACCAAACTTTATATATAATTATACATATTTTCTCCTAATATCACTTAATTAGCGTTGACCAAGATTAATAATAAAAAAATTATTTTTGATACCAAACACCATCTTAATATTTAATATCTCCTTTAAATGAGATTTTATGATAATGCCCTCCAAAAATAAAAAAACAATATATTTGTTGCACTGCAGTCATGGCTACCTCGTGCTCTGTGGGTCAATACCGCTTTGCCAACCATAACGGCCAAGAATTTTATAATTTATAAAATAGTATAGAAATATTTATAAAGGTAAAAAAAAAGTTGTATTTTCCACTAATGTGCTTGATAGTGGATATTCTGGAGAATACACGTGGCATGATCCAGGGAGACAAACGTCACATGTATCTAGTCTAAGTCCACTCGCCATGTGGCCAAAGCCCAAGTCCGACGGTCAACCGGGTGAACGAGCCTGACGGTCGACCGTCGTAATGAATCCAGGAAGAGCTCAAGCTTCTAACTCGAGCGTTACACGCTCGAGTTTGCTAGTCGATCCTCTGTGTGCGTCTCTAGGAGCAGGACTTGAGAGTCGAGGCGCTGAGCTCGAACCTGTCCCATCCCCGCACGCTCGAATAGACTGTAACTGCATTAAATGCGCCGCACCTGCCCTGACAGCCCGCCATACTGGTGTCAGCCTGAAGTGACGGACAATCATTCCTTTTAAGGAATAAGTCTGACTCGAGGCTCAGGCATTAAATGCCCTGCAGTCGAGGCATTTAATGCCCGCCCAAACAATGTATTGTGTGTGTACTGTTCCATCCTATAAATACCTCAAACATTTATTGTAGTGGGTAAGCTTTTCTTCATTAATTGCTCCGACCATTTTCCTCCTCATTGGAATATCTTATTCTCTAACTGACTTAATTCAGTGGAGGGGCTACGCCGGAGACAATCTCCTCCGGCCAAGTAACCCGGTGTTCAGTGCTTTTCAGGTCGAAGTCGGACTCCACTCTATAAATTCAACTGACAGATTATGACACGTGGTCGACCCTGATCACTTACCAAAAAACACCCTCATCAGTGCTAAAATCGACATATTTTGTGGATATTGGAAGACTGGTTAACATATTTCCATGGCCCTTTAGGTTGGGAAAAATTTGGGCTAAAGAACAAATTTTTGAGTCCATATTTAGAATTTTATCCTGTGGGTCTTTCCGACAAATGGGCTTAATTTTATAATACGGGCCTAACTACAATAACTTCAGCCTAAGAATAGCTATTGGGCCGATGAGATCTAAGAATTGACGTTTAGATTGGGACATTGGCTTTTCAAAATTAGTGGAATGAGTTTTTATCAGTTTGATAAATTAATTCATGATTTTTCTAGTAACAAATTTTAAAGTAATCTCTACATATAAAGAATTCAATATTTCGAATGAGTTTTTAGTAAACTCTGTTTTATAGTATCAAATCTGCATAATTTGAATAATTCATAAAATACCGAATAATATCCAATTAAAATTGATCAAATTATTGTAGAAATATATAAAATATTCTCAAATGTTACAAAAAAAAACTGTTTTTTTATTTCCATAATGGTTATTGCCCATCGCATGCCCTTATGTCCCGTTCATACTTCATAGACTCTGAGTAGCTCTAGATTTCTATTATTGTTCGCAGCAGTCATAATTAATTAAGCATGGAGCTCTCTGTAGATAGAAATTAAAGTTATTTCTGGCCTCAAAATATCTCTACATAACGAACTAAAACGCACCACTTGGCAGGCAGAGCCTGTTGAATTGAGGTGCACCAAATGCTTAAGCACATAGGCACATAGCAGATTTATTTGTTTATTAAATGCATATAATAATTGAAACCAAACCAACCAAGAAACGAGCCAAACATGATTGAATAAAATGGAGAAACATGAAACTTCATTACTTAGGCAAGACTCGAATACGTGCGTGCAACAACAGACAAAACCAACTTAACTCAAGGCCGGCCGGCTTTATTTAGAGTCTAAACAATAACGTTGACACCTCTCTTAACATAATCACAATTAATTTAAATATTTATTATATACAAGAGAGATCTTAATTTTATTTTTATTTTTTTAATTTGCTATACATCGAACCTACCTAGCTAGTATGATTAAAAAGAATTGAAAATACTGTTAACCCGTTCGGAATTAATTAACTTGTTAGCTTATAATGGTTAATAACTATTTCTTCACGAGATATCACGTAGTGTAACTTAACACTTTGATATAGTTTCGAACTTGGATATATTTGTTGGAAATTCAATCATCAGTAGGAAAAGCCCGACTCGTATAAATAAGTTTTAGAAAGAAAAAAAAAACTATATAATTAATTTCTTGATCACGAGATCGAAATTCATGAATCGTCAAAATTCTATCTTAGTGCATGAATGCATTTATATTATTTATTAAATTTTTCGAAAAGTGTAGTACTTATGTTGTCTTATTATTCCTTACAACGAATATGAACAACAATATCTGTTTTCTATATTCCTCTTTTCAATACCAAAAAGATGAATTAAAGAAGCAAACAAAGAATTTCTGGCAACAACGTACGTCAAAAGGAGGCTCAAAACCTGTAAGAACTGGAGTAAACCCACGTGCTTAGCTTTACAACACCGCCCACCGGAAACCTAGCTACTTATGAAATCACGAATATTCCCTCATCTTTCAAATAATTGCTAAAAATAGATATTGTACTATAATATAAAACCCAGCTCTTCAACAATTATATATATCGCCCACTGGAAATATATGGGGCGGCCTGTAATTTTGCAGCCAAAAACTCTTAATAAAATAGGATATAAAATCAGTGAAATTCATTCGAACTAGGGTTAAAATCTTAAAATATATATATATAGGGATTTGATCTAGCTTTGGTTGTATTTGCAATTATCTGGTGATATATTAACACGAGATCAAGATGACGTGGCTATCAAGGATTGGATAGTTTTTGTCTTTTTATCGAATCCCGGCAAATTTGATGCCGTACCTGGTGCAAATTTAGAGGGTGCCACGTGCCCCTCTTTCTTATTCTGTCATTTTTTATTCTTTTGTTTGATATATTAATTTTCAATATTATTCTTAGGGAATTAGTATTTATATAAATATATATGGTAGTTGTTTTATAAATTTATTTATTAAATATTATTATTTCTATAGTTAATTATATTTGGGTAAATTTTGTATTGTTATATTATATTATAATAAAACAAAATAATTAATAATAAATATAATGAGTATGCATTTAAATGATTAAATTATTTAAATTTATTAAAATGTTTAAATCAATATTATGTAGAAAAAATGTTTTAACTAAAATAACTATTTTAACTTTAAAACTTGAATAAAAAATTTGAAGAAAAAAACTACATAAAAAATATAAAAAAACACAATATTAAATAAAAGAAACTGAAAAACAAGTAAAAGAAGAAATATCTATTTTTAATATATCTATAAGAAAATTTATCACAGTTAGTTTTTTAATAAATTAAATAAATTAAATTAAATACAGAAATTGAAAACAAAAGAAAAAGGTAATAAAGAATTTCTAAAAAAAAAAAGAAAAAGGTAATAAAGAGACAAAGAGGGGCACGTGGCACCCTCCAAGCACCTGGTGCAAATGCACCAGGTGCGGCATCTAATTTGCCCGAATCCCCATTGCTAAGGTACAGTGAATCGGACCAAACTCGATAATAAAGCTTCAGCTCCAAAATAAAAACCATAATCTTATACACGTGTGTACTGATGCTCCGCACGTGCGTTGTTGTTGCATAGTATCCGGACTGGCCCATAACTTTGGTAAGAGCTAGGCAAGGATAACGTACGGGACGACTGACAATTCTAATGTTATTGCTGCATTGTGATGGACGACATATTATGAGCGAGCTAAATTATTGAATATATTGAATGAACGTAGCTAGAATATATATATAAGAAACAATAATTTAATATTATTTGATATATTAATTCAATTGTTTATTTTACTTTTATGTATTATATAAAAAATATTCTTGTACGTAATGTTCGAGTTCACATAGTTTTACATGTTCCGATGGGCCGGCGCTGAATTAAGTCAATTAATGTTAATACATATTTTCTGTGCAATGTGGATGCATCAACTTTATACTAAGAAAAATACATTGATATATTACAGTTGAATGTTCAAATATCGAATACATAGAAATATAAATACTAATATTGGTTCTTCTAAGTTGTTTTAATTTTGAGATGGATTCAGAAGTGATAGTCACACTCATTGAAAAGGCGAACACTTCTGAACACCCTCTTGGTAACATCATTTAAGATTATTGTAGAAACTTTTCTCATTTCCATTGAGAGTGCAAGCTTGTTCACATCAAAAGAGAGAGGAATTCGTGCACCAACCTACTCGCCAAGATGGGTCACAGCATCTCGAAGTCTATTGTTTTTTGGAATGACCCACCCCCTGAGGCACGGTTAATTGTATTCGGATGGAGATTGAGCTCTGACTAGATTTTATTTTATTTCTTGATCGACAAAAAAAAAAATTATACTAATATTAGTATTTTGTTTGTAAAATGTACAAATCTAGATAGATTTTCCTCGGTAAATGCACGGAAATTCGGTTTAGTATATAATGTGAAATTTTTGTGATTCTATGGGAAGTCATACAAGATATTCATAAAGAATGAGACAAAATGTAAATGCGACATACTTCACTTACGGGATCAAATATTAGAGTTTCCCTAAATTAATAAGTACTGAACTAACGATAGATTTTTTTTTTTTTTTTTGGTAAAACTAGCGATAGATTTAGCATGCAAGACTTTAGCTTTTTATTCCAAAAAAATTGATTAAATTAACATATTTCCCACTATGATCTTATCAATCAAACTGTCAAATATTCTGGCTAGCTACTATTTGCTTAAACAAGTACTAAAACAGCATGTTAGACATGAACAGATTACAGATCAACCTTAGAATCATTACCGTATGGAATATTTACGTGCTCTAGCTTTTACGTGTACAATTAAGGTAATAAGTGCATCTAATAGTGTTCCACTGCTCTGCTGATCATATGCTCTTTAATTATTACAATTAAGATATATTTTTGACTTTTATTATGCATGAGTACTGCAGATATATAAGAATATATATTTGATTAATCGTTCTAACAAAAGTAATCATATATATCTTATACCCTTTTTATCATTTGACTGGACTAACCTCACAAGAAATGACGTTTCCGTTTATGTCCTTCACATAAATTTGTACTAAATACTAATCCATCTATACCAGTAATTTTCATTATACTGCATGTGACCGGCCTTGATGAAATTATTGAAAATAAATGATATATCAATTATATTAGAAAGAAAGAAAAAATAAAATAGAAATATATATACTATAATTTAACATTTCTTCATTAACAAAATATAAAATTGTTAATTTTTGGTTGCCTTTTTATAGAAAATAAAATCAATAATGTCCCAAAAAAAGGGGAAACAAACTTGTTGAGTTGTGATAAACTAAAAGGGCACTAAACAAAACAGACTAAAGAAAGGGGGACGATAATCGAGACGAGCCAACAACCAACATGCATAGTTGTGATAAAATTATAATTTAAGTTGCTTTTTTCTTTTGTGTTTTATATATAAATCGGTTTTATTTATTATATGTGTTCCAGTGAGAGTTGCTCCAGTCAGCATCACATGGTGGGATTGGCTAAACGGATGAGGCTTATTTTTTGTTTAGGGTAAATAAATTACATTTATTATCCCAATCTATTAACCACGAACACGGACATGGTGATACGAACACGACACGTATAGATACAGCTACATAAATTTATTTTGATATTTTACACTAGATAAGTGTCCGACACGATACGACACAACGAGATAGAATTTTTAAAAATGTCCGTGCTTCATAAATCTCAATATTTAGTTAAATTTATATACTAGAAACTACGACATAGTTCCTGAAATCATAGGGAGTTTATTGTAATTTCTTAAACTATTGGGATTGATTTATATATAAAGTCACCTAACTACAAGATATTAGATGTAGTTTGCCATTTTTTATGAATCTATACTCTAAAACTGTATGGTGGAGACCATATTCCGGCATTTAATTAGGGATATACATAGACAAATTAAAGGGCATGCAGTAATGTACAGGGAGGCACGTCCTTTGCCAATTTATCTCACATCTGCTAGCGCGTTGCACGGACAATATGACAATTCTGGTCGACATAACCTTATCCATTGCTAGTAGTTAGCCGATGAAACATAGATACGGATCCGATAATAAGAATTTTTTTTTAACGAAGAACCCCTCAAACGAGGGGCAAATGTATAAATCAACTCAAATCAGCAGTAACAATGACATCCAAAGCATAAAAGGACACATCACCCAAACCAACGCGAACCTCAGCTGCATTCCTAGCTAAAACATGAGCTACTCTGTTAGCATCTCGGCGAACAAACGAAAACTGATATTCACTAAAATGAATCAATAATGCACGAACATCATCAATCAGATTACCAAGAGGAGAAAAATCCTCCTCTACACCTTGGAGCTTCCGGATTAAGTTGAGGCAATCCCCTTCAAAAATCACTTCGACTAGCCAAAGTCTCTTGCCAACCAGACTGCCTTCAAACAAGCCATCGTTTTAGAATACTCAGGCTCACAAAGATCCGGCTCCCGGACAGACTCCCAGCCAATGCAAGTCCCGGACGAATCACGGCACACGATCCCCACACCAATCTCGCGAGCAGCCTCAAATATGGCCGCATCAAAATTAATCTTGAACCAACTCGGAGATGGGTGCAACCACCTATTAGGGAAGGGCCTAGCCACCCGAGAAGCTTCAATCACCGAGACTTGTCCACAACTTGAAGCAAAATCACTGGCAACCCGCACAACGAGCCACGGCATCCAAACCACCCCATCAAACTTAGCCCGGTTGCGATTTCCCCATAAAACCCACAAGATAGCAAGAAGACGACGCCCTGATCAGCGTCTAAGAGTGTTCGATACGATATAATAGAAATTTTAGAAGTATACATGCATCCTAACTAGTAGCTTATTACTAGTTTTTTTTACTGTTTTGGGCCAAAAGTTTGACAATAGTAATTTTTTATTTTATTTATAATTTATACTGTCACCTTATAGTTATTGCATGGGTTTTGACTTTTTATAACATAGGAATTTCGGGTAATGCTAAATTTTGGTTAATTATATTATTTTGGTGATGAATAAGACAATTAGTTTAAAATGTTATTCCTAAAAAACAGGCACAATTACTAAGAGGGAGCTGACGTATAACTAATTAAGGAATTGAGAGAAGTACAGTTTACGTCTAAACTTTAGGCATTTTAATGTCAATAATTCAATAATAATATTTGATTTAGCCCTTACTTTTTTAAATAGAATAATAAATAGTTATGTGTCACATCAATGTCATTGTGCTTTTGGGATAGATACAATTTTGTAATTTAATAGTTATGGGATTTTAATTAGTTTGATTAGATTTGTGATTGCGACATATGCTTAATTAAAGAACATGATCAGTCCATGTTTAGGACAAGAAAGTCAAGGTTTGGAAGCAACATTAATATTTGACATGGAAATTTCCGTCACACTGGATATGAAAATTAAAATTATAAAAATTATAAATATTTGGGAGATTTTTATAATAAAGTGAAACATTTGAGAGAGGTTTTTTGAAATTTCTAAAAATATAAGGATTAAATTATAATTAAAACAACAAGAATAGTAAATGTAATTTGTCCAAAGCTATACAACAAAGTATAAAGTTACCATAGTTTAGTCCAAGTTACACCACCAAGTGGCATAATTTAGCGGTACAATACTATGCTAGTTTAATTAAAAGTTTCGAGTTCGAATCATTCTAGAAATAAAGCAATTTTTGACTCATTGCTAGGGAGAGATTTCCGTTATTCATTAAACTTATTTTAATTTTAAAAGGCTTAGTTACTTTGTCATTAGCTCCTTGTCTATGTACTTTATAAATTTTTCGATTTCATCATTTATATATAAGGCGGGACTTCTCTAAAAATCCTATTCAACGGCCGATTTTAATAAAAAAAAAAAGAAAATATTTTTATTATTTTGTTATATATCAAGTATTTTATAAAGTGGGCCCCACTGAAATTACTATAACCACTCCAAGTGGATTAACCTAAAAGAACCTATATATCTTTGTTAATCAAAGGTGCATCAGATCATGTTCCCTAAAGAATCCCAAAAATTATTAAACTTCCACTTCTGCCATAATGAATAAGATACTTTTTTGATAATTCTGATAATTTTATATTAAGGTACTCAGTGACCCTAATTAACACAGACAGATGATAAAGTCTTGTAAACTAATTGTTTATTAGAGTTACAAAATGATCTCAAGCTATCTTTGACCAATAAAGCTGAAATGACCAAACTACCCTCCACGAGTGACATGGAAACAGATTAATTGATTAATGTTTAATTTGATATTTATTCCTACAATGACATCTTTAAGCTTTTGAGTTGTGTGAGGAAGTTATTATCCTGTGTACCGTTGTCCTTTATGAGACCGGCCTTGACCAATAAAATTCTATTTTCGCTTTCTTGACTAAATCATACACCGAACCTTAGGTTGGTCCCAGCAGTAACATGAAGTGTTCCGCATGTTCTTCCTATGCACACGCGACGCACCCTGTCAAAACCTCGTACAAACACCGTATAATCACAAGTAAAAAGGTTTGGTCGTTACCCATTTTCATACGGCAAACTAAAAAAGTCAGCAGTAACAAAGAATTAAGTGATAGTTTCAAAAAAAAAAAAAAGGAAATAAGTGACAGTAACAATTTTATTTTATCGAATAAAAAATAAATAAATAAATTTCGAGTTTACCAATTGGATACATCAAATGTATATTGCAATATGTGTCGTATTTATGAGACCTTAAAAACCTAAGAAATTAAGCATAAATAGATATGCAAAATCCACTTGTTACATTTGACTATTTTTACTGTTGAAAAGTAATTTTGCATCTCAAGTTTTATTCACGCAAAAATACATAATAAATAATAAAGAAAATGACTTTCTTTTAATTAAAGGAGAAAAGAAAAGAAAAGAAAGAAAAGAAAAGCAAAAGAAATATGTTATAGCTTGTTTTGGAGAAAAATCACAAGTTTCGGAAATTACAACTTGCACCCTGGGGGCAGTTGTAAAATTCGAAACTATAAAACGAGATTTAAGGGCATGATTGATGAAAATCTTCTGAATTTATTTCTTGAGAGCTTTTGCTTTCTCGTTTGGGTCAATTACTTGGCTAATTTTAACTTGCGGGAATTGACGAAGAGTATTGTATATATTGTCATTGTTTCGGCTAGTTTTTATTTGACGGTTAACATTGTACAAAATGCCTTTGCTTCGGCCAGATGTTACAATTGGAATTTGACAGATTTTTGTACCCTTGAGCCTGCTTATATCATCGACTCTTTCAAGAACAAGATCGATCATGGTCTGATTGTGCTTAATAACAAGGGAAATAAGCCCAATCTGATGAGTACATGCTTTGGAAATAAACGGCCCAGAGGTCTTTTGGGACTCTCTACTGAATACGTGTTTCTCAAGTGGACGGTCCAAGTTAATTTTGATGAGTATGTATCACGTAAGAGTGATGAACTACCCAGATGTCACAAAGTGAGCACTTCTTTCCCTAATGCGAATTGGAAGAGCTTGCAGTTGATGTTGCATTGTTATTGCTATGGTGCTTTGAAGAGCCTTTGTAATTTCTATTTCTTTAGACATGGCAATGGCCTTGATTTAGCCATTTTTATGGCTTCTTATTTGTTTGATTGGATTGTTGTTTTGTTTTGGTTAATAAAATGAGGTGGGATCCTTAGTAAAAAATTCACAGCACACGCTGATTTCGATTAAAATAAAATAAAATGAAAGGGAGAAAAGAAATAACCCTAAAACCAAAACAAAAATCATAAAGTCATATCATAACCCTAAATTCATGCTTTTTCTCCTCAAAGTTTTAGAATAAAGCCAAGGGCAATTACGTCTATTGGTCACAGTCCACAGTCAAATACAGAAAAGAGCCCTGTGGATTCGCTGACCGTAACACGTCATTCTCCAATCTCTTATCTCCACCTCACCAAATCCACCAACGGCTAAGATCAACTGATCGTACTCCCATCGTGCGGCTTAGATTTCATATTCTAGACAGTTCCACGAAACGGGCTTATATAACTCGGGTTGGGCTTAGACTTAACCATATACGCGTAACTCTGATTGCTGTCGAGTTAAAATCAGAACATTCTAAGAAGAGGAGGCAAAGGCAAACAAAAAAGGAAAATAGGAAATTAAAGTAAAATAAATTATAGGCTGAGTTATCTCATTAAGATATATAGATATATATAGAAGAAAGAGAAAAGCAAGGAGCAAGAGAGAGAGAGAGAGAGAGTGAGCAGAGAGCAAGAACAGAGACTCAGAGAGTAGAGAAGAGGGTTTTGTGGTGGCTTGGAGGCAAAGTGTACTCCGGGATCAAATCATAGCCGTTAAACCTTCTTGTTGTCTGTATTCCGACCATTTGATTCTTCCAACGTTGTTTACCTCAACGGTCTTGTACAAGTTTGGTGATATACATAGGAGGGAAAAGCAGGATTTCGTCAGATCTGGTCGTCTGGTGAGTTGATTTTCTCGGATTATGTTGTGTGTTTGTGTGTGTCTTCACTTTTTTTTTTTTTTTTGGGGTTGTTTTTATTTCTGAACAAATTTGATATTATCAACATTTTTCCGGAAAGGATGAATGCTTATTGCGTTCGAGCAACCTTGATTTAAGGTGGCAGGAGTAGTTTTCGATTGTTAAAATGTGGGAACGCATAGCTGTGCGATGAATTTGATTATTTTGCTGATTCGGATAGGATAAATTACGTAGGTATTTCGTATTGTCTGGGTTACGTTTCTTCCGGAGTATTTATTGTTTCCTGACGTTTGCTGTGTGAAGATGTTGAAATAGTCAAGTACTTTTTCTCCTTGCTTGCTCACGAGTTCATCTTGTGTAAATGGTTTTCCGTGTCTGATTCTATGTAAATGAATATGGGTTTTTACTTTTTCGTCGTAGTCCGAAAGAACCTTACTCCATTTCCATCATTTCTTTTTTTCTTTTCATTCATTTTCGAGCTGGCTAGAAATGTTTTATGTACTTTTGTGGTATAACTCGGCCCCTATACTCTGCAGATCGCCGTCTGAAGATTGTTTGGAATCATAAATGGCTCTCTTGCTGCAGCAGTAATATCACAAATCTCTCTATTCAGCTCCGATAACATCAGTTCTTGGATTTATTCTGATACTGAGCTTGTTCCCAAGGGCGGGAGTTCGGATCTTGCTCGAGCCAATTGATGATCAAAATCACCTTCTGAGTTTGGCGTTCTCTTGGTTGCCAGTTGTGAGGCAATCGGCTTCCGGTTCTTTCTGTTCCTTTCATGTCTCCAAACCTAGACAGCCCAGTTCAAACCGAAATGGCTGTTGCAGTTTTCAAGAGTAGTCCCCTCGGCAGTAATGATTACCACAGCACCAATAGAATGGAAGGCAAACAAACCGGTCGGAGACGAGTCTTCGTCCAGACCGAGACTGGTTGTGTTTTGGGAATGGAATTAGACAGAAGCGACAGTGCGCACACTGTGAAGAGGAGGTTACAGATTGCCCTCAATTTTCCGATCGAGGAAAGCTCCTTAACGTTCGGGGATATGGTTCTGAAAAACGACCTCAGCGCCATCCGGAATGATTCCCCTCTCCTTCTGACAAGGAATTTCCTCCATCGGAGCTCGTCGACGCCGTGTTTGTCTCCCACTGGTAGAGACATCCAGCAGAGAGATCAGAGCGGGCCGATTGAGATTTTGGGACATTCCCTTAGTTTTGCCAAGACGAAGCAAATCGTGAACGAGGTCGTCAAGGCAGTGAAGAACGGGATCGATCCGGTACCCGTTCGGAGTGGACTTGGAGGCGCATATTATTTCAGGAATGTTCGAGGCGAGAGTGTTGCCATTGTGAAGCCGACTGATGAAGAGCCTTTTGCACCGAATAATCCTAAGGGCTTTGTGGGCAAAGCTCTCGGGCAGCCGGGGTTGAAACGTTCGGTCAGGGTCGGAGAGACCGGGTTCAGAGAAGTCGCGGCTTATCTTCTTGACTACGACCATTTTGCTAATGTCCCACCTACAGCACTTGTGAAAATTACTCACTCAATCTTCAATGTCAACGACGGTGTCAACACAAACAAGCCTCAGAATAAGAAACTCGTCAGCAAAATAGCATCTTTCCAACAGTTCATTCCCCATGATTTCGATGCTAGCGATCATGGAACCTCGAGTTTCCCTGTTTCTGCTGTGCATCGGATCGGGATTCTGGATATCAGGATTCTCAACACAGATAGACATGCGGGTAACCTTTTAGTCAGAAAACTCGACGGAGTCGGGCAGTTCGGGCAGGTTGAGCTTATTCCCATCGATCATGGCCTTTGCTTGCCCGAAAGTTTGGAAGACCCATATTTTGAGTGGATTCATTGGCCTCAAGCTTCAATACCGTTTTCAGAAGACGAGCTCGAATACATATCAAAGCTCGATCCTCAACGTGACTCGGAGATGCTCAGAAGCGAGCTCCCAATGATTCGAGATGCTTGTTTGCGTGTTCTATTCCTTTGCACCATTTTCCTGAAGGAAGCTGCTGCAAACGGGCTCTGTCTTGCTGAGATTGGTGAAATGATGAGTCGAGAGTTTCGTAGTGGTGAGGAAGAACCGAGTGAGCTTGAGGTTACATGTATGGAAGCGAGGAGGGTTATGGTTGAGGAAATGGTGTCTCCCAAGTCCGGATCGGATGTCGATGAGTTTCAATTCGACATAGATTATGAAGAAATCAGCCAAGATAACATCTCCGCGAAATTGCCTTCTGATGATTTTGCAATGCCTTACCATTTTGGATTCGGAAATGCTAATGTTAATGTCAATGGTAATGGTCGTAGTCCGCTTTCTCGACTTGAGGAAACAATTGAGGAAGAAGAGGAAAGCGAAGGAGAATATGAGGAGGATAAGGGTTTAATTAACATTCCGTCCCTAGCAAAATATCCCACCATTCCAAACCTGTCTATGTCGCTTAAAAATACTAGCTTATCTGATAAGAATCAGAAATTCCCGAAATTTTCCGGGACGAAGCCCGAGTTCGGTTATCTTGCAAATTCGTCATCTGGGCATAGAAGTGCAAACGAGCAGCTTCCTGCAAGCGTGAGCTTTGTCAAGCTGGCAGACATGAACGATGAAGAGTGGGGACTGTTTCTGGAGAAGTTTCAGGAGCTTCTTGCCCCTGCTTTTGATAATCGTAAAGCTGTTACGCTAGGACAGAAGCAGAGGCAGAGGCTTGGAACTTCTTGCAAGTTTTGAGGTATGGTATGATGGTTACTAACTTACTATAATATGTTTTGCTATGACAGATGAAAAGGAAAATAAGGTTTGCAGGGTTGTTTGAGCGAGAGTCGTAGCTTAGATTTCTTTGTGCTTTTTCTATCTTGTCTCCCTGGAGTTGTGTTAGGTGGGAGTGAGAGCAGAAGTATGAGAGAAGTATGAGATGGTTGTGTGTAAATATTCTTTGAAGACAGCTGAATGAAGAGGCTGGTAGAATTTCTTGAATATTTTCTTTCATTTTAACTTCTTTTGTTTCTTTTTTTGTTTAGGGCAGCATCTATATTGTTAGATAAATAATTTGTAGAAGGACGTCCTGGAAAGGAGTATCTGTATTTTGTATATATTGGATCCACCTCTTGTGTGGATTCGTTTGAGTTAAATCTCAGAATGGTTTTCGTGTTTTTCTTTCGCTTTCCAGTTAATTAAAAGACTTTGGCTGAATCTTGTGTGTGTGTGCGTGTTTCTAACATGATTTTTCTGGACCAAATGGTGTACAGAGATGAGGAAATTAAAGTTAAAACATAATTTAAAAATATACTATAAAATTACCTTATGTAAAATTTAGAGAGAAAAACATTTTATCTCCAAACTTCGATTTTTTTTAACACTTTTACCCATCTCAAGTAATTTTTATTTACAAGTCATCTTCTCAGCTTTATGATTTGTGCTATTTTATCATTTCCGATCACCCTCTGGCTGGAAATTTGTGCGGATTTAATCACATGAGAGATAATTTCTTTCTTAAGTACTTTTTTTTTGTAAATTTAGATGTAACTGCCATATTTCCACTCAAAAAAAGGTGTGAGAAGACAACTTAGAAAGAAAAAAAAAAAATTCACATTTGAGAATTGAGATGGTAAACTACAGAAAAAACCATAATTTTTGGGCAAAATAGTTTTTATCTCTATAATTTATCGTCATTATCGAAAGTAAAGAAGGCGTATCATGTCTACCGTATATTCTAACATCTTGTCCAGAAAATCATCATAAGATCATTCTTAGTTCTCTATAATTTCATAGTTTTCTTACAAAAACTATTGCCCTAAAATAATGAGTAAGTGTTGGCTCCAAATGTCACATTTTTGACGAATTAAGACTTTTGTTTTATGCATGGCGGGGTTATCAAGTCCTAAGGTCCCAGAAATTGAAAGATTGCTTTTAACTTTTTTGTTATCCTCGACCCCCGATTTTAAAACAAGGTCACAAAAACTTTGGCCCTTGAGTGCATTATAGAGTCAAGAATCGTTTACATAGTTCTACTAAATCCATTTCAATACAATGATCAATGACAATTTTGAAACATAATTTGTTCTGTGTTGTTTACGATGAAAAAGGAAACTTCTTGATAATATATACTCGGTTTGAAAGTGGATTTGATTGTTAAATGGTGAAACTTATAGAGGAGGTCAAGTGTAATTTACAAATTTATGGGGAGGAGTGGTGATAAATTTGATATATTAAATTACAGTGACATATATTGAGGTTTGATCTAATGGTAGAAACATCATTCAAGATTTGAATAATTACATAAATATACCATAATCAAGATTTTGTCTTACATAAATTAAATTATTGGACGGAAAACGATAATGTCATCACAAGATTTTACGGGCAACTTACTCCTCCTGCTAGAGTGCTAGATATCAAATTCATAGTATATTTGTGTAATTAAGCCAAGTATAGCTTAGATTCAAGATGTAACCATAAAACATAAAGAAACTCACCATAAAAAAAAAAAAACATAACGAAATAGATAATCTAATTAAATTGATTAAAAGAAAACTAGTTAGGAGTTAGTTGTGAAACCTCCAAAATATGGGCCTAAATTAATTCCTTGTTTTTCTTTTGATTCATCCACCACAAAACGACAAAAGTCGTCGTAAAAGTCGAAGCTAGCTAGACAGGAAAAGAAAAGGGATAAGAATATGTAGGTTTGGTAAAAAGTCTCCATCTTCAGATGTCAATTTATTGGCAAACAAGACCTCTCTGGCTCTCTCCCTTCATAGAGATATGCAAATTCAGTAACCAAAACTGGCCTGGCAGGCAGAAAAATAAGCTGATGACATGGAATTTGGATGGGTACAATCAAACGTGGCAGTCTAATCAGTATGTCGTATTTTAATGACAACTTGTCAGCAATTTCTTTTCTTGTATTGAGTGTAATTTAAGATATGATGATGCAGAATCAGAACAAAGATAAGTGGTATTTGTGGGACTGGTTTGATATATCTAGTTGTCCTAGTTGTTATGTACCTTTTTGCTTTTACGTGTCAGAACAATTTAATTTCGAAAGATGATATTGTGGACTTCTGGGTAACAATGAAAAGCAGTCCCTAAACATAGGGGTGGTATGTGTAATTTAAAACAAAGGAGTGTTTCGTATATGTTTCTAAAAGTTTGTGGGGATCGACTGTAGTATTACAATCTTGGAGGAGTATAGATGCAATTAAGATATTGATATAGGTTGGCTCAAACCACTATTTAGCTGAAGCCCACATCTTGCGTCCCAAACCCTAGAGATCGAGGACACTATATATGAGGATATATAATATGAAATCCTTAGAATTATACCTGCACTTTGCTTATTAGAACTGTTTCATTTTCTTTTTCAAGGGTTACATACCATCTGACTTACAACAGATCTCCGAATTAATTTTGTAGGGCGAGTTATACAAAAATTCTCCTGAGTTTTACGTCATTTATGAAAAATACCTTGAAACCTTGTAATCTTACATTTGCCTCCTGAGAGGGGATATTTATAAGGTTTCACTTACATTTTTACATTTTAAGAGGATATTGTGCAAAAGTTTTTAAGTTTGGATAGTATTTTGGATTTTAAAGCAAACCTCAGGAGTTTTTTTTTATAATAATTATCCCTAATTGTATACTTTGGTTAGCAAAAATTGGTCCCATGTATAAATATCCTAAATTAAGTCCATTGTATTATTATATGTAAACATCTGTATGTCCCACTATGATCATCGATCATGTCAAGTACACTAAAGTTTACTAAATAGTATTAATTATATACAACTTGCGTTTGGCAAGGCATGTTATTTTTCTCTATGATTGCCTTAAAAGGCTTCTGATTATAATTAAGGAAGACACTGGTAGTTCAATTCAATCACATGTGAAATAGAAGTGTAAATGACTCGAAATTGAGTGGAATTCTTAAGTTTATATGTTTTTCGTGAAGTTATTTAACTTATAAATTTTAAACTCAAACACAAGCTTATCTAAAATCTTCGGAGTTTAGATTCGACTATTTGCAATTGAATTTATTTGAACTTGAACTTGATCGCGAAATTCTTATAATTGTATGATTTGATTCTTAAAATTAATCCTAGATCTGATATAAATTTATTATACTAATTCTTACTACATTGATGAAAAAAACATACTTATTGACATATTAGTTATAGTATATATTCTAAATTACAAAATAATGAAAAAAATCCACAAGCTAGCTCAAGAGTTTGTAAACAAGTATTGTGGTTGGGATTGGATCATGAAAAGCCCAACTTCAATTTAAATTGACTTGAGTACTAGTCTAGCTTCACTTGAGCCAGCTCACTAGGAACTATCCGTAATAACAAACTTACAAAATGGATCTGTTTTTCATAAAGAGATTTGTCGTTCCTGATCCTACTTCACCTTAATTGTTATTTGAACAAGTCAATGTTCTGTCTTGGTTCGAGTGGGGAAAGCATTTTTCTTCTGCATGTCCATGGAGTTTTGAAAAATCCAACCATCTTAGAGATAGATAGCGAGGTAGGAGTTTCTTGAGCGGTGAAACGGCTTGACCCTATGTTACCTCCTAATGTAAAATGAGAATTCCTCATGCAAATGTCTTTATTTATTAGGCCTATATTAGTATTGAAGTAATGCATTGGGTAGAATCCACTAATGATTAGTTTGGGCTTTTTTTGTGTGTTTTATAAGTTTGGTGCTATTTTGAGCCCAACTAATCAGCCGTGCATGTTGGCCCATGTTTCTAATTGAACTGGAAGGTTGATTTAGGCATTTGTAACCATTGAAAATTTAGCAGATTAGTTGGATTTAAGCAAAATCAACTTGTATAATAAATGATGATGGCATTGTAATTAAATATCGAAATGTTTGAGAATCAGAATAAAAGTTGGATCTTTCTAGAAATATGTAAAGCTATTCATTTCATTTTAAAAGTTAAAAAGAGACACTAAATCCTACAACTTTTTGGTCCACATGTCAAATACTTTATGCTTTTCAAGATGTTTCGTATGTCTTGTAAACAATATGGTATGTATAAAAATAATTCAATTTCACTTTTTTTTCAGTTCTGCTTGGAAATTAGTACAATTTAATAACCTGGTCCATATCGAATATGCCGCTTGATGGGCCAACATATTTCGGCTGATAAGCAAAAGGGAAGCCCAATGATAAATCTAGACAGACCAATAGCAATAAACAAAATTTTTCCAATTCTTTTTTTATTAAATAAAAGGAGTCATATATCGACCGGAAATAGTTCCTATTTTTTTATTAAATAAAAGTAGTAAATGACAGTGGTCGCAAACTTTTTCCTATTTTTTTATTAAATAAAATAAGCTAGCGTTCGCTAGCTATTTCCTATTTTTTTTTATAATATAAAATGAGTTAGCGCCTGGAAACTATATACGACGTCTCACGTAATAATACAAACATTATCAGTAATTCGATCGGTCAAATAACATTACCATTATAAATAAACAAATGAAAATAATTAGGATATACATCTCCAACTCTTCTCATGAATGGAACGGCCTTGACAAAAACTCAGACTCCTCCTATCCAAAACCATAAATTATTAACTTAATAAATAAATAAAAGCAGCTTATATAGTATAGCACATAACTTGTAATAAATATTTATACATTAAACATGTCTCCATGGCCTTTCTGCATGATTCACACACTCTCCATATCTGAAACAATCAACAAGATGATCAATGGTCAATCCAGCGGCTTGCATGAACGAATACACGATAACGGGCCCCACAAATCGAAACCCTCGTCTCACCAAATCCTTGCTTATGATCTCTGCTTTAGGACTCCTCAATGGAACATTTCTTGGATGTTTGTATTTGTTGATCATTGGTTTATAGCTCACATAATCCCAGATGTAGTTGCTGAAAGATCCATATTCTCTTGCAACCTGCAGAACATTAGAAAGCAAAGATTTTGATACTTTTTGGATCATTTATGTCTAACTCTTCCAAAGATTGCTACGTTAAAGCTGGTTTCACAATTTTGAAAAAATTACAGACCACCTCCTGAGAGTTTTAGTTATTATAGAAACCACCCGTGAAGGTTTGAAAATATTACAGATGGCTGCATTACAGTTGATCCCACAAGATTGGGAAGATTACAGATCACTCCCTTAAAATTTTAAATATTACAGATTGAAAGTTTGAGAGAATTACAAATTATTTCCTAAAATGTTTATATATTACATGACGCGCCCCTGAAAGTTTGATAACATTATAGATTTTGATATATTACAGTGGTCCCACAGGCTTGCGAAAGCTAATATCTTTGAACATTTCAAAAACCACCCATCAGAGTTTGAAAACATTATTTTAGATGTAATTTTTTTCGTAGGTTGGTTTCTGTAATTTCATAAAATTTCTGGGAGTACTGTACAAGCTACTAAGTAACATTATTATTTTTTTCGCTAGTACATTTCGTTCTGTTTTACCTAAGTTCTACGAGTACAAAAAACTTACTTTTGTTATGCATTTTGCGTTGTCCACTATGCACCTTAATCTGCTTTCCGCTAACCTTAGTTCTTTGTTTGAGGCTATTTCAAGAATCTCTTTCTCTCCCATTTTCGCCACGTTGTTTGGATCAAAATCGGCAAAAGCTTCTCTATATAATTATCATTGGTGTAAGAATTCTGGCTTATGAATAATGTACTTGTGCCAAAATAGATAACTCTTTAAGCATGAAATAAATAAATTAATAGATTTATAATAAAATAACCTGAGAAGTGCTCTTCTCTTCAGGATTTCAGTCCAATTGAAATCCATAAGCATTCCACACATTGCCAGCAGCTCAAACAACAGACTATTTTATGTAATTCAAAAAGTTATTTATATTGCATTAGTATTAATTATAAATTAGGAGATGGATTTAAATATAAGATAAACTTACTTGTCATCATAAACTGGAACTCCCCAGCATTCATCGTGAAATTGTACATAAACCTCATCTGTCAACAAATATCAACCGTGAAAGTGATTTTGAGTAAACTAACATCATGATTTAAAGGAATAATGTACCAAAAAGAAAAAAAATTATTCAAAGGAATAATTACGAAAAACATCCTGAACCTTTGAAAATTACAAAAAAACACCCTGAGTCCGTGATTTTGCGTGTTTCAGGGGGATATCCGTTATGATATGTCAAAATTCAGGATCTTTTTCATAATTTTCAAGGTTTCAAGGTGTTTTGCATAAACGGCGCAAACGTCTGGGGGTTATTTGTTATTGATCCTTATTTAAAAAGTGAACTTAACATTGTCCAAAACTTACCACTACTGTTGGTTATCCAATTACATCTTCTTGTTCCTTCCTCAGTACTAAGAATATTTGCACTAAGCTGCTGCTGCTGCGCTACTTTTGGCATAGAAACTCCTCGTCTTTCAGGAGGGGCGATAAGGCGAAGGGCTAATGATATTTTCTGATCAAGTGGTGTCGAATAATCTGTTAATGAAGAATCAGTTGAATTTTGTGATAAAGATAAAGACAAAGAAGATAAAGATAGAGCTGAGCAAGTTCTTTGCAGCCCAATGGGGTATATTTTCTTCAGGTTCTTTGGAAATAAGTTATTATTAGTGTAATTTGGCTTCTCTTTTTCCCTGAAAATGTTTTTGGTCTTCTCCAAGCCATGGTTCTTAACATATTGTTTTGACATGGTGGAGAAGAGAAGGGGAAAATTCTCTCTCTCTCTCTTAATTAGGACATATCAGAATTATTGAAAGAGTTTTATAACATGGGATTCTCAGAAAAAATGTCAAGTAGAAGGTTTGGTAGGAGAAATGTGGATTTCTTAACTTAGTTTTTTTTTAAATATGTTGGTACTTAGTTTTTAAGGAAAATATACTAAGAAAAAGCATTTTTTTAAATATGTTGGTACTTAGTTTTGAAGGAAAATATACTAAGAAAAAGCATGTTGGACCTTGTATAATAGTTGCAGAAAAAGACAGTTGAATTTCAATCATCAAAGTAGCACAAAGATTCTTGTCCTGGAAACTAAAATATATAAAATAAGCTTCAGCTTGTGTTTAGGAGATAATAAGGAATCCAGTCCACGTACCTGCTACACAGCAACTGGCTAACAACAAAGTCTAACTGTGGAACTTTCTTTGTTGTCTAATATCGCCACATATTATCTCGCAACGCCGTTTACGAAAAACACCCTAAAACCTTGAAACATTACAAAAATTACACCTAGGTTTGCAAAACTAACGGAAAATCATTGATAATCGTTGACTCAGGATATATTCGTAATATTTCAAGATTTCATGATGTTTTTTTAAAAAAGACCTAACCTTAGGAAATTTCTCGTAATTATCCCTATTATTTTTTAGAAGGTTATTGTCTAAACCTACATATTAGTCTTTATTTGCTTCTTGTTTAACTGAATTCGACCACTGCTTTCCAATAATTTATGAACTAAGCCCCTATGACTAAGGTTAATTACCATCACTCTCTTTTCTTCTTCTAGAAATAGATAAAAATATAGTAGAATATATCTTGATGATAACTGATAAGCACTCTTAGTTAAAATGTTTGTCTCATTGAGTTGCATATTGGGTCCTATGTTAAACTTTAGTGGGGATGATGAGGCAAACACACTGCCTGCAAAGATAAAGATATTATACCATCTACCTTTCTAATTTATGGGTCTTTTTTTTAATAGAAAAATTGTAATTAACATTCCTAAATAAAACAAAATTCTTCCTAAACTGTGAGTTTAATAACATTTTATATAATAAAAAAATTGTGTTTTTAAGAATTTAATGGGGTTGCCTCACTAATTCCAAGCCTACCCGCATATTCGTTTTCATCAAAAAGAACATTATTTTTCTAATAAAATACTTCTCAATGATTGGCAAGTACTGATCATATAATTATAAGCTGAACTTTCCTTATTCGCCCTTCATGTTTGACAATAATTTATATATTAGCAATTTAGCATTAAAGCATGGAAAGAATCGTGACTCATAAGAAAATATTTTTATTTCAATCTCATCTACCATCTAAATTAAATATATAAGGAATCATATATAGAGAGATAGTCTTTTAGTTTAAAATTTAAAATAGATTTCTTAATAAGATATGAAGTATGTTTTTATAGTTACAAGTGGCTTCCTTGTATTATATCCAATGAATACCAAGTACCAAATCAATTTTTGTTTTTGGTCGGCAGTACCAACTCAATCATTAACAATAAAAGTTCAATAAAAAGTGAAAAGTGAAATTATGGTTGAAAATATTAGGCATTGACATTTTAAAATAAGTAGAAGTTGGTTCTTAAGAAGTACATAATTTTTTTTTATAAGTTTACAAAATAGAGTAATATATACTTGGGATACAAAACCTCTTTTGGAACTCCCATCTTCAATCTTTAAGTTGGACAAGTTGTTGCACAAGCCCATCCAAACCTCTTTCGGAACTCCCACCATTGTTAATTGCTTCCAAGGCCTTATCTCTCATTTCCTTCGCCCTAACTCTCTCCATCGCGTTCCCATGCATCGACTCGGTGATTTTCCGAGCCAACTCAACTGAGTCTGGCACCGTGTCGCCACCCTCACAAACTCGGAACGCACAACCCCTGTACTCCACTAACAACTTAGCATTTACAAATTGATCAGCTTCCATTGGCCAACCTAATATCATTACACCAACCGATATAGCTTCCAACACCGAGTTCCATCCACAATGACTTAAAAACCCACCCACAGCTCGATGACTCAATATCGAAGTTTGTGGGGCCCATCCCTTTATAACAAAACCACGTCCTGAAACCCGACCCTCAAACCCATTTGGAACCGACCCATACCCATCCGCCACTTGTCGGGCTGTCAAAGGCTTCACGACCCAAACGAATCGGACCCCACTCCTCTCAAGCCCATTAGCAAGTGCTTCCATTTGGGCCTTCGTGAGCAACTTTTGACTCCCAAAACACACATACAGAACAGACCCATCATCAAACAGATCGAGCCATGATAGAACACCATTGTTATTATTATCACACTTTTCATCACCCACCCTTAACTTGTCAGGCCCATTGATCATATTCAACGGCCCAACACTAAAAATACGTGGAAGGCCCATTTTGTTACTCAAGAAGCCCAAGAAATCATCGTCCAAGGCCTCAAAAGTGTTGAATACAGAAGCCCAACTCAAAGCGTTGGCAGCCATTGAAGTCTTGATCATGTCAGAACTAGTTGTATCATCATCTTTACTATATTCCGGTGATTCCCTGTAGCGCCGGAACAGGGAAGGGATCTGTTGCCAAGTAAAACTTGGGGCTCCCGGTAAATCATGAAAATTTACCACACTCCCAGGTTTCACAGCCTCAGGATTCGCCCAAAGATGGTCAAAAACAGCAGTTAAAAATGGTGAAATAGAGTAAAACCCAATCCTGGGAATACCCAGCTTTTGTGCCAAGTGATGAGTCCATCCGAGGAAGAAATCAGAGAGAAGGGCCACAGGAGGGTTACCGTGAGACGTAAACCACTGGCTTATTGGGTCTTGAAGCTTGGTTAGAGCTCTCATCATGGGTATGTTTCCTTGGTTGCCGAGATCCTTGACATTTTCGACGCCGATTGGGATTGAAGGGTCAGATGGAAATGGGAGTATTAGTGTCTGGATTGATGGATTGGCGGTGAGAAGTGGAGTTAAGATTGGAAGGTTTTTGGGAGTGATTAGAATGGTGATGGTTAAACCCCGAATAGCTAGTTGTTGAGAGAGATCGAGAAGGGCAAGCATGTGACCTTGTGCTGGATATGGGAAGACTAATATGTGGACGCCATTTTTGCTGCTCGACATCTTTTCCATGTCTGTGTGTGTGAAAGAGAGATGGTCCAAATTCCAAAACTTGATGGCACCGCACCACCGACGGATAGGGGTCCACACGAGGCGAGCCCATTTTAGCTTAAAATAGGAGCTCGAGTTCGAACTCGAATATTTTTTAACTGACTCGAGCTCGAGTCGAGCCGAACCTGGAATTTTCAAGCTTGAGCTCGAGCTCTGCTCATCAAACTCGTTTATGTAATTAAAAGTAAAAATAAAAATAAAAATAATATATATTATATATATATAATAATAATAATCTATATTAAGATTATTATTATTATTATTTTAACTATAAAATAAAATAAAAGAGCTTATTATTATTATAATATATTATATATAAGCTCGTGAGCCTCGGGCCTGAAATATATAGGCTCGAACTCGATTCGACGATAAGCTTGGGCTCTATTTAGCTCAACTCGGGCTCGATGGGACTCGAACTTGAGTCGAGTCAACTCGAGCTCGGCTCGATCAGCTCGCGAGCCAGCTCGACTCTCTGTGCACCCCTACCGACAGAGGAAGCAGGTATGAAAAAACTTCAATTATTTGCTAACAAATACAATTGAAAAACAGAAATATTTGTAATGAATTCATACAAGTAATAGATTTGATTTTATTTGTGGACTACAAAAATTCTCAAGCTGGTTGGAATTTTCTCTTTTTTATTCTATTATACAAACTCAACATCTCGTAACAACATTGTTTGGATTTCATTCTAATAAACTTTTATTTATTTATAAAAATAATCTAATTGTTGAAGTTGAAGCTCTAAAAACTAGTCTTGGATGTTCTCAGATTTTTGCTTATTTGTGATTGAAAGGCAGAAGTTAATTTTTCAAACTCCACCAAAATGCTGAAAAAAGCAAAAGATAAAAGTGTTTTTTCTTAGATCTTACACACACTGCCTTGGTTGTCTCTGTAAAAAGAGACGGTTTATAATCACGTCATATGTTGAAAATTAATCACAGGTTGCATGTAAGATGTAACTAAGAAATTATGAGAAACACGTTTTCTAAGGGAAAATATCTACATCAATTTGCAAAGTTGAATGTGGAAATTAAATAAAGCGTGAGTGGTCTTAAATCAAATTCCATTTTCCAGGAAAGTTTCTTCCTAGATGAAGACCAGTAAATCACAATTCACAAGAAGTCAAAGTTCATGTATACTTGGGCCAAAAGATTATATTTTTTCACTTAGGCCAGACGAATCAAATCTTTGTTTCTTCCAAGCACCTTCGTTTGGACTATGAGTCAGAAGATTGTCTCCAAATAGATCGTATTCACCAAGAAACTTCGGCTTATAAATCATCCAAAAAACCATGTGTTTTCAGCATAGCCCATTAAATTAAACAACTTATATTTGTGATTTACGAGTATATTGTAGAATTGTAAGAGAAGTTTATAACTTTAAATACATAATTGAATCATCATGAGTTGGTTTTCTGCAGCGTTGAAATCACTAGTGTTGTGCTTTTCTGCCAAAGATAAAGATGGAAATGTGAAGTCTACAAAAGTTGAAGTGCCTAAGAAACATTATTCGCCAGAGGCAACAATGGTTGATGCAGGAAAGCATTTCTCTAGTAAAGTGAATTTTCATTGATACTAATCATTGAATCACTAGTGGACAAGTTAATTTTTTGTTTATTTAAGTTTCTAGATTTTAAGTTTCGGGATGGAAAAGTAAAATATTGTTTTTGTTACAGCAAATTGCATTGTAAACCTAAAAGTTTGTATATTCTACACAACATATTCCTGATCACTTGAAAGCAATCACAAAGAATATAACGGTATAATATACCTGGTACATGCAGGGACTATCTATAAGCTAGCAGCTGACAGTAAAAGTTAGTTCTTGCGCGATTTAAGCTTCTAATTTACTTTTGCCTTTAAAATAAGTAGAAGTTGGTTCTTCAAACACTCTTAAGACTAGTGAAAAAAAACAAAAAATATAGAATTTTATTTAAAAGTTCACAAATTAGAGTAATATACTTGGGATACAAAAGATTGGAAAATTAGGAAATTCCTTTCCAATCTTTAAGTTGGACAAGTTCTTGCACAAGTCCATCACAATCTCTTACGGAACTCCCACCAACGTCAATTGCTTTCAAAGCCTTATCTCTTAGTTCCTTTGCCCTAATTCTCTCCATCACATTTCCAAGCATCGACTCGGTGATCTTCTGAGCCAACTTAGCTGAGTCCGGCACCGTATCGCCACCCTCACAAACTCGGAATGCACAACCCTTGTACTCCACTTACAACTTAGCATTTACAAATTGATCAGCTTCCATTGGCCAATCTAATATCATTACACCAACCGATATAGCTTCCAACACCGAGTTCCATCCACAATGACTCAAAAACCCACCCACAGCTCGATGACTCAGTATCGAAGTCTGTGGGGCCCATCCCTTCACAACAAAACCTCGTCCCGAAACCGATCATCAAACCCATCCGGAACCGACCCGTACCCATCCACCACTTGTCGGGCCGTCAAAGGCTTCACGACCCAAACAAATGGGACCCCACTCCTCTCAAGCCCGATTGCCAATGCCTCCATTTGGGCCTTCTTGAGCAACTTTTGACTCCCAAAACACACATACAGAACAGACCCATCATCAAACAGATCGAGCCATGATAGAACACCATTGTTATTATTATCACACTTTTCATCACCCACCCTTAAGTTGTCAGGCCCATTTATCAAATTCAACGGCCCAACACTAAAAATACGTGGAAGGTCCATTTTGTTACTCAAGTAGCCCAAGAAATCATCGTCCAAGGCCTCAAAAGTGTTGAATACAGAAGCCCAACTCAAAGCGTTGGCAGCCATTGAAGTCTTGATCATGTCAGAACTAGTTGTATCATCATCATTACTATATTCCGGTGATTCCCTGTAGCGCCGGAACAGGGAAGGGATCTGTTCCCAAGAAAAACTCGGGAATCTCGGTAAATCATGAAAATTTACCACACTCCCAGGTTTCACCGCCTCAGGATTCGCCCAAAGATGGTCAAAAACAGCAGTTAAAAAGCTCCAGATGAGTAAAAAACAATCCTGGGAATACCCAGCTTTTGTGCTAAGCGATGAGTCCATCCGAGGAAGAAATCAGAGAGAAAGGCCACAGGAGGGTTACCGTGAGACGTAAACCACTGGATTATTGGGTCTTGAAGTCTGCTGAGAGCTCTCATAATGGGGATGTTTCCTTGGTTGCCGATATCCTTGACATTTTCGACGCCGGGTGGGATTGAAGGGTCGGATGGAAAAGGGAAAACTAGGGTTTGGATTGACGGATTAACGGTGAGAAGTGGAGTTAAAATTGGAAGGCTTTTTGGATTGATTAAAATGGTAATGGTTAAACCTCGGATGGAAAGTTGGTGAGACAGATCGAGAAAGGGGAGCATGTGACCTTGTGCTGGATACGGGAAGACTAAAATGTGGACTCCATTTTTGCTGCTTGACATGTTTTCTAGAGATAGAGAGAGAGAGAGATAGAAACGAGTTTGTTTACAGTGATCCAAAAGTTGAGAATTTAATCTAGGGATAATTACATTTACCCTCTCGATTTAGAGGTAAATACAATAACACCCTTCAATTATTAAAAATTATAGATAAATTCTTAATTCTAATGGGAACCTAAAAAATTTAACGGAAAATTATAAAATAACTAAATTACCCATAACATTTTTGTTAAGTTATTGTCCAATTAATAAAATGTTGGCATCTACTTGGAAATAAGAAAATGACTAACGGCATGACCTAAGTATTAGAAAGAGCCATAGCCTAGGAAGTGTCTCTATAATTTTTAATAGTAGAAGAGATCTTATTGTATTTTCTCTTAAATCGAGGGTGTGTAAATATAATTATCTCTTTACTCTATGATATGGGGTAGAGCTTTTAGCTTATTAATGATTAAAAGGGCTAAATTTAATATTTTTAAACTCTACCAAACTGCTACAAACACAAACAAAAGAAAATGTTCGGGAGTTTTTAATTCTTTATAAAGAAAATCTAATTTGGGTTGATACACGTTTTTCAAAAGGAAAATGTCTATGTCAATTGTCAACTGATTATATATCCATTCCGCTGAAATCGAAATTGAATGTGGAAATTAAACATATAGAGCGTGGGTGGTGCACTGCTACATCAAATTCCATTTTCCAGGAAATTAACTTTATTCCTACAAGGTGAGTAGGTGACCAATAAATCTCAGACAGACAAGCAAGTCAAGGTTCATGAATGATGTAAACTTGGGCCAAAAGGAAAATTTACTATATCGGGTCAAACTTAGTTCACATAAAGAATACAATCTATGGTTTTTTCCTATGACTTTCGTTTGGACTATGAGTCACAAGATTGTCTCCCAATTGAACGTATTCTCCAAGAAACCATCTTTGCTTATAAATAATCAGAAAAATCATGTGTTTTCAACATATATAGCCCATCGAGTTAAGCAACTTAATATACGAGGATTGTAAGAGAAATTTAGAACTCAGAAACATAAGATGAGTTGGTTTTCTGCAGCGTTGAAATCACCATTGTTGTGCTTTTGTGCCAAAGATAAAGATGGAAATGCCAAGTCTACAAATGTTGAAGTGCCTAAGAAACATTATTCGCCAGAGGCAACAACGGTTGCTGCTGGAAAGCATTTCTCTAGTAAAGTAAACTTCCAATGAAGCATTAGTGAACAAGGTTTCTTGATTTTAAGTTTTGGGTTGGAAAATTAAAATAGATTGAGCAAGTATTGCTTTGTATATTAATTTGTTAGAGCAAAATTGTGTTGTAAAGCTATAATTTTGTAAATTGTATTGAATCTTTTTGTCTGAATAGAGTTTAGTTTTATTTATTTATTAGGCAATCCGATACTTATAAGTTGCAGCTTACCACCTCAATCTGTTTTCCAGTAGCCTGAGTGCTAACACAACTAGTCCACAATTCACAATTATAATCCACTTGCTGTATTAAAATTGATTTGGAGACTGAAATAAAAATTTCCCAAACTCATCCGGAAATCGGAATTAAAAGTTTGGTATATAACACCTTCAGTGTGGGAGAAATTTATATAATTTTCTCACATAGAACAAATTTACATTCCCTAATTAAGAGAAACACAATCACAATGAATGTCTTAGCATTAAGATCTCCACAACCTGTCGTGTAATTTTACAACAAAATTTCTGCAATACTGTCTGCAGAGTACAACTTTTCCAAATTCAACAAATATACTTAATTATTATCCTGCAGAAATAATATCAAATCGTTTTATCATACATTTTTCATCCAACATCCATGAAATGAAAGTAACTTTTTGCTGTGCAACACCATATCCGATCGAAATCATTGTCGAACAGGAGATGCATTTCTGTTGAAGATTGCCATTGCGTCGCTGTATATAGCCACCAAATTTGCAAACACAGCTAAAAATACCATGAAAACAGCCATAATCTTATGTTTCCTGGAAGTTATGTCATGAGAATCCCTGAAGCAAGAAAAGCAGAGATCAGGCTAAGATCAAGATCACAAATTAGTGGGGAAAAAAAAAAAAAAACTAAGATTAGACCATAACAAAACAAAGAATTAAATGCACCATTTTTTAAATAACGGACTACAATTGAAACATGAGAAATAAACGATAAAACTATATCGCGATACTTGCAAGAACGATTTTTATAATTTTGCCTGAAAGCTAAAATATTGTGTTAATAGTATAATTTAAAGAGTAATATGATGGAATTCCATCTGAATATTCTATCAGGAAAGATAACAAGTGGCAATTTAGAGGGTAATTAACATCGTAAAAAGTTAATTTTAGGTGGCAAAGTAATATTACGTACCTCAAAGCAATTGCAGCAGGAAAGATGAATCCAATACAAACAGCAGAAGTCGCACCAGTGAATTGGAAGGCATCCCAAATACTGGGAATAAAATTTGCTCCCAAGAACACAACTGAAATGAGTCCAAATGTGAGCGACCCAAACCGAAAATTATCATCTGCCAGAGGACGAGAAGATGAAAACAACAATCCATCCAAGTTCAGGCGAAGTGGAAAGAACACGACTGGAAAAACGAGCATGAGGTGAAGCGTGTAGCTGACACGAACAGCATCATTTAGCTGAGAACTAAAAGGGATGCTGAGATCTGCATCAAAGTTGGACAGAATATCATCGAGAGTCGAATCACCGAAGAGAAGGAAACCGAAGAAGCTCGTCATTACGTAAATGGCTGAGCATAGGGCTAATGATGTTCTGACGACCGATTTTATCCTGGATGGATCTTCAAGCTCACTCTCAATGCTGTGAACTGCAAAATGAAAAGAGAAAAAATAGTTATAGTTTTCTTGTTCAGAATAAAATTAAGGGATGTACCACACATTAATCGCACTTGTTTCAAAAATTATAAAAATATCCTTGAGGTTTCATTATTTATGTAAAATTTTCGTCGGATTCTGACTATGTTCACACTACCAGAAATATCTTATTTCCTACAGTCCATCGGTCTAAAAAGTCAGAGTGGGTTACAGACTAGTTGACGCCGGTCAAAGCCTCTCTTTTGCCGTGATTTTCAAAAAATTTATATGAATCATGAAACCTCAAGCATTTTTAAAATTTGTAATTTCTGAAAAAAGAAAGACTAATTTGTAATTACGCCAAACCTCAGTCGTGGATGTAAATTGTCATGAAATTAGAGTGTGTAACTTGTTGATAACATTTTCCAAATGTTTTGTTTTGGATAGATTTATTACCGTTGAAATGGCAGACATATGCAGTAACAAGAACTGGGACAACGGTGAAGAGGGACCAGATTGAATTAATATCAGATATAGCAGGAAGTAATCTGGGCATTGGAGTTGTTCCTTGTAGACATTTTACCACAGCAATTGCTGCAGTGATTACAAGAAAAACTAATGCAAGAATAACTGCCAAGGCAGAGGTGTGTCTCAAAGAATCTGCAGCAAAAAAAAAAGAAAATGAATTTCAGGAATCAATATGAAAGTAATAATATGAGAAAGCAGTATACAATCTACATCCATGAAACAAACAGTTTTGTGTAATCTGCATATTAGGGTTGATTACACTTACACCCCCTGGAATTTACTAACTTACATACTGTACCCCTCTTGTTCGAGAAATTACTGATGTCATCCAAATATTCAATTATCTGACTATTTTACCCTTATGGGGTTCTATTAATTTCTCAAATAAGAGCGGCATAGTCGGTAATTTAGCAAATCTCTCAGGGGATTAAGTGTAATTAGTCCCTGCATACTATTTCACACGATTTACAGAAATTCAATAGTCAAGATATCATTTTTCCTTTCTCTGTAACTTTGTAGTTTGTTAAATCAATTAATAATTCTCTTACCAATACGCTTGAGACATGCCAATGGAGTAAAGACACAAAGTGTTGTTACAAGAAGAACAAAGAATCGCCCATTCCACCAATGCACCCCAAACCAGCCCTCCAAAAGTCCAGCATGATGAACCCCATTTGGAGATGATCCAGACAGCACATCACCTTCAAAATCCCCACAGAAAATTCAAACTTAATCAATAATTTGAAAAAAAAAAAAAAGAGAAGTAAATTTAGACAACATTTGAAAAGAATCATACCAATAATGATCATGTACACAATCAGCACCCCAATATTATTAATAACCACACAAACTTGCAAAACTTTCTTGCCCACATCCCCAAAAGCACTGCCCATAACGCCACCATAAGAGGCGGCGCCGCCAGCTTTACTAAACTTCAGCAACATCCCAATAGAAAGTTCTGTGAGGACAGCAACAAACACTATGGCTGCAATACCAAACCCAAGTCCCAAAACCTTCATTGTCGCCGGCAGAGCCATGATTCCGGCTCCGATTATGGTGGTCGACAAGTTAAAAACCGCTCCGGTAAACGAAGCCCCATTAAAATCCTGATGATTAAAGCTGCTGCTTTCTCCCTTGTTCGGCTTCAAAAGGGGGGTCTTTTCATCGTTGATTCTCACAGAAACTGAATCTTTCTTGGATTTTCTTTGTGAATGTTTCGATTTCTTCTGCCCTTTGATCGTCATGGTTCAGATTCTGTAATACAAGCTAGTATCTTGAAATTATGGAGGAAAAAGGGTATATCAGACTGGATTTAACTTGTTTAATGAATGCAATAATGATGACATAGAACGACAGAAGGAGAAAAGGATCACGTATTTGGTAGTCAGCAAAGCTTATCAATGGTTGATTGTGATTGAAACCAATAAAAAAGGACTCTTGAGGTGCTGAATAGACGGCTACTAGATTTTGTCATTTTGTTAATTATTCGACTTGGTTCGTATAAAATATCATGGTATGTTGGCTTTTGTGGCGAACTGTGTACGTTTTCTTACCAGTATTATTGCAAGTTGGTGCTTTTCCCAGTAGACATGAAAAGGAAAGGCTCCTAAGTTTTAACTTTTACAACTGGAGGACTTGATAATGACAGAGCAGATTTCCTCTCACCAGAGCAAAATTGTAAGAAAACTCTTTTCTGCCCTTCAAAATTTTTGAAGAATAATAATGAAATTTTCTCGTCGTCTACGAAAAATAATCTAAAACCTTGAAAATTATAAAACAAAACTCTGAGTCAACGATTTTTCTTGTTTTAGGATGATTTTGTAATTTTCAAAGTTTCAGAATAAATAATCTAAAACCTTGAAAATTATAAAAAAAACTCTAAGTCAGCAAATTTTCTTTTTTAGGATGATTTTGTAATTTTCAAAGTTTCAGAATATTTTTTTTAAAAGGCCTAAAATTCAGAAGTATTTGTAATTGATCCTATTTTGAAATTAGTTAGTTATTCTGTCTGATTTTATTTTTATTTAGCATCTGATAGTTGAAATACTTGATTTTACTTTGTATACCTTGTTTAGCATCATTTACCACTTATTTTAATTTTAATCTTTTATAGACAACTATATTACATTTGAACTAATTGGGATCCGCCTGCCACGGTTACTAGCTAGTTTCAAATAAGAGAACTGAATTATCATCACATTTTCAATTATCAAATTCAGAAGCTACTATATAGTACAAATAAACTAACTAGAACAAATATAAATGACCTACATCCAATGATCCAAGCATATAATTCAAAAAAAATAAAAATGTTTATGTTTATAATTTGCTAATATCTCCCCAGGCAAACAGTTCTTCAGAAATATTTGGCATTGATTCAACAAGAATAATATATATACATTATCTCCAATATAACTCGATCAATGATATGATCTCTCAGCTGGAACAAAACTAAAATACCGAAAAAATATTTACAGTTCGGTTTTCGATTGACCTGGTGGTAAAGAAACTGCAAAAGCAACAAAGCAAACTACATTCAGTATCGGATCTTCGACCCACAAATGAACTTCAATGAGGAAAACTATCTAATATATATATAATTACCACTTAAATCTTGAGCATTAGGAGAACTTGAATTGAACCCATTATGAAAAATGTCGTGAAGTTCGTCTGCCCATACATTATGTGCCTGCATATGCTGATAAAGGATATACATATAAGGTCAAATTTTAGTTCACAACAGCTTCTGATGATTGCTTTTCAGCTTTTTCACAGTTTAAAATGTTTTCGACTATCAACTTCTGATTTTATCTTACTTGGGAGTTAGGTTGTCTGAGAAGTGCTTCGGAAGAAGTTCTCATGCCGGAAAGACTAGCTTGGATTATTCCATGTTGTGGTGGATAAGACATTGTCATATCAGGTGGAAAAGCTAGTGTAGAAGCTCTAGCTTGTAGTGTCTGTTGGCAATTAATATTAATCAATTAAAATATGAAACTTAATAGACAATCGATCACTAGTGATTGGAATGTGTTTGGGGCATATACTTACATCTTTAGATAGAAATGTTTCCATGTTGACGTCCAATTGTGGATTCACTGTTGCAAGCTTCATTGACAAGAACTGCATGGAGAGGAATTGGACTAAAATGAGTTATCTAAACAGCTTTAAGCTCTTCTAAGCAGCTTATAAGCTGTCTAAGCTCTTTCCAGAAAAGTTGGGAAATACAGACTAATTTTCAAGATCTTAAAACATCCTCTATTTTTCACCATATCAATTACACAATTGTCATTACTAACATCCCGTAAGCTCATGAACTTAATTATATCCCAACACTTTAAGAACTTATTTTAAAATAAGGTCTAACATCTTATAAGCTCTTAAAAAGTAAGCTTAGCCGAACACCCTCTTAATTGAGATCATAATAAGCAGCTTATTACATACCTCGACCTGCCGCTGCAGTGATTGCACATAATTAATGATTTCATCCAGCATAACAGCTTTTCCAGTGACCTGCTAAGAGAAACATTTTTAAGATTTACTAATTTAATTATTACAACGCGCATTAATTAATTCAATTTGGTTTACCTTGCCGCAACCAGGCACAATATCCTGAAGGAATTTCATCCTTTCACTAATCTTCTCCCTTCTTACCTGCACTTACAATCAAAATTTATGACAAACTTAAAAAAAAAAAAAAAGGGGGGGGATATTACCAACTACCCCTGGGGTTTGACTGAAATACAGAAAACCCCCTGAAGTTTTAGAAATCACCAACTCCCCCCGAGGTTCACTATGTCTCTCACGAACTACCCCTGAGATTCACTATCATCCGTTAATTTTTCCGTTAGCCACAATAACTCAGGGGGGGAGTTGGTAATTTCTGAATCCTCCTGGAGTTTTTTGTGTTTGAGCAAAACCCCAGGGGGTAGTTAGTAATTATTCCAAACAAAGAAAGATAAAAGAAAAAGACTACCTTATTTCTTACCCTTTCAGCAAGACTGTGACTGTTTGTAGCCTGCCCTCTTCTAGCTCTGACATGTATGTACTCTTCCTTAGGCGGGTTGGATCCCGGTTTCCTGTTACCATTTGAAAAAGGGTTTGGGTGGCCCGTTTGTTTTTCGTCTGTCTCCTTTGCTGTTTCTCCGTTATTTTCCTTATATTCAATTCTCTTCCTCTTGTTCAAGCCCAGCCCTTTACCAGAAATCTCCTCTTTTCCGCTAAATTCAGCCTCTTCACACTGATTATCTGATCCATCAACTCCATTTTTATCTTCATCAGGAGATTGCGTAAACTGTTCGATTTTCTTCTCATTCTTGAACGTCCATGATTCATCAGGATGAGAACTAGTAAATGGGTTCACCATTTCACTAAAATTTCCTCCATTAAAGCACGAAAATCGCGCTGCCCTTTGGATGAAAGCTGAATCAGCTGGAAAGGGAGGCAAGGTGGGAGGTACCATCATTGGAGCAGTAGGTACAAACATAGCTTCTCTTAGCATTGTATTCATATTAGAAGATTGATCCCAAATGGGAGGACAGAAAGAATCCAGAATAGGGGCTGAATTGCTCATTGTGGTAATTCCGATGGATGTATTTGTGATATTATTTACATTCAAATGCCAGTCTGAAGAATTGTTAGAATTATTTTCAGCCATATCTATTTTTCTGTTGAAGAATTCGGGAAAATCTGAAGCAGAGTACTAATTACACTTCCTTATAGTTTCATCTGAAAAGCCAAGGAACACCCTAAAAGCAAGCAAATTTAGAAAATTAATTAACCACCTCAAATCACTTAATTAAACCCCAAAATCAGAAAATAAGCTTTAGTTAGAAATTAAATTCCACAGTCAAGGTACCCTCCACCAGAAAGGGCAAAGAAATAGAAATATTCAAAGCTATTACTGAAATTAAAGCATTAAAAGGCCATTAATGCCCAGGAAAAACACAGCCAGTTCAGTAAAGAGATCAAGAAAGTGTTCAGAGGCGAGCCAATTGAAGCATAAAAACATTCATTTCAGCACCATAAATACCCAGAATACATTCATTTATTATTCAAAAATCATCTGGTCATAATAAAGAGCAGAACTGAATAGTGGGTGAAAGAGAAAAAGATACCATTTCCAGATTGTGGACTGCTTTAAGAGCTTTCTGTACTTTCTGTAAGCGATCCTTCAATTGAAATAAAAATGTAATCTTTCCAGAAAATTGGAATTCCGAGCCTTGTTATAGACCAAATTTGAGGCAAGCTGCAAAATGTACTGTGGCACTAAGCATTCAAGAAAACAATGGAGAGAGAGAGAGAGAGAGAGAGAGAGAGATGAAAAGGAAAGTTTAATCGGAAAGATGGTGCATTTATAGTTTTATACCCACGCCTCGCATCTTGATGATTAACCAGCAACCACCGCCACTGCTCCTTGTGATGAATGATGATACAGACTACAATACTATATAATAGTAATTGCAATTTTTATTTTAAATTTGGTCTAAATTAGTCATTTTTAGGAAAAGAATCGGTAAAGAACGGACAAATATGATAACAGCGGTTCCAATTTTGAACGATGTGTTAGTGTTATCGACTGGACTAATGGAAAGGTACGAGACTTTACATCGGTTTGTATGAGATTTATAAATCAAATAGCTCTCTCTTTTACTAGACTAGTATTTTAAGATAAGTTATCTTGTTCCATTTATAATAATTGGTATCAGGCTCAATTCAGAGTGGTGGCCCACGGAATGGTAGCTTGGGAGAGCTAGTTGTGACCAACGAGGATGTTGGCACTCAAGGGGGTCGATCGTCATAGACCTGAACCAATTACAATGTATGAGACTTGTCCCACTATGGGCAATTGGTAAGAGATTTATAAAGTAAATGAACTCTCTCTCCTAACAGACTAGTCTTTTAGGATGAGTTCTCCTATTCGATTTATAATACTTAGATAAATATTGGTCGAGCCAAATCACACTATAAATGTATAAATCACACTATCAATGTATAAAGTTTTTGCTATAGATAACAACTGTGTTTTCAAATATTCAATCTCAGAAACATCTGATTACACTTTTCAATCCGTCTGAGTTTGTGACTAATCCTTAGTACCAAGTTGGCTTGAACTTGTACAAGATTAAACTAATATTTTCACTCCATCATCATTATATATATTGTCACTTTATTGATTGCAGAACTTTTTTGCATAATATAGTATAGTATTTATCCAAACTTCTTACCCACAAGATTCATGATTTTGTACCCTTAAGTTTTTGTTCAATGTATTTGCAGCTTATGTATTAACTTTGCTTTTGTTTGTTTACTTTTTGTGTGTATATTTTAATGATAAAGTTACCTGAGCTAGCAACTGACATTGCCAACTCTTATTACATAAATTAGATTTACTATCTATATTTATTTTTATGTTTGGGCATTGTCTTTTTAAATAAAAAGAAGAGTTGATTAGATTCCTTTGGGCCCTTCAATATCTCCAATTATTACAATAATAATTTTTAAGATATAAAGACGACAAGAACGTCACGAATGGGGCATTACTACGTGGAATTAATGCTCTTTTTTTTTATATAGGAATTAAGCATATTGATTAATATTGTCGTACTTAAATAATAAACAATTAACAAAGATCTAGCTATAATTAAATAAATAATTTGAGAATGAGAGTTGGTTCTTGGTTGGCATTGGCTCTTCTTTGGGAAGCTAAAATCTAAGCATAAAAACCAAAATTAAATATAATCCCTTCTAAGTATCCAATAAGCAATTGGAGTTGGAGATTCTAGATCTCTTAACAAGAGCTTAATCACATTACAACAAATCACTACCTTCACCAATTAAACATAAAAATTCAACTAATAAATATTTATATGTCATTATATATTAATTACTTTTTTCCGATGATACATTAAAGTGAACAATCTGTCGCAATAAAGTGAAGTTGGTCGTCTTGAGGTTTAATCAATTAGATTTAGCACGTCTGGAAGTTGGAATATTCATGAAAAAGAAAATTTAATAATTGTGTCTAATAGTAAAACTCGCTAATTAATATCAATTTGGTTTGTGAGTCGTTGTTACAGCTTAATTGTGGTCAAACCGACAAGTGAATTAGCCAAAGGTTCATTGAATATTTAAATCTATTTTATTCCGTGTTTACATTGTAATTTCTTCATCTGTACTCTAATTACTTCAAACTGTACTATGTATCCTTCGTGTGAAAAATCTATTTTTTAAATAAGGTTGATTTTTGTGTTAGGTCATAGGTGGTGTCTATCAATATCATTGTGAAATCTGTTCCCTCTTTCGATATGACTTTTTATTTTATTATATTTATAAGTTGGCATATGTATAAGATCTTTCAAAATCTACATTTATTCACAAATATATATGTTGAAACACAAAAATATTCAAGTTATGGAACCTGTCAATGTGATACGTACGTATGAATAGGAATGCTAAATTTATGACTTGTCCATCAGATGAAACTATAGTAACTTTTGCTTGGCCATCTTACACTTACCGGCCACTTTATTGTATTGTTTTTTTTCTTTTTTTGTCGGGAAAAAAACAAACAAAGCTAATCCGGGTTTATTTCTGTCCTAATACAATCAACCATCTCAAAGGGTGGGTCAGTCCAATACATAATCGGGTCCGTAATACTATGCCCCATCTTAGCTAACAGGTCCGCGCACGAGTTCCTGTCCCTTCGAACATGAGAAATTCTGCAATCTTAAGAAAGGTGTAGAAAATTCCTACAGTCTTGAATGATCATCCCAAGCGGATGGTTATCAGTATTGGCCTTCTCAATAAGGCTAACAATCACTTCAGAATCGTTTCAAAGATAACTCGACGAAGACGCCGTTCCCAAGCCACTGTTATGCCTTGTCTAAGACCCAACAATTCGGCAACCTTAATTGTTATATCATTCAGCTTCATAGCAAACCCGTAATCTAATGTATGTTGTCATCTCGGATAACTCCCCCCACTGTCGCCGAGCGAGAGGTCTCAAACACTACCGTCGGTATTAACTTTGAACCAGCCGAAGTCAGGCCACTGTATTGTATTTGTCACGAAATTAATTAATGTATATTTCAGAAAAAATAATTAATTATATGATAAAAAAGTTTGATAATCGTTACTCTGCCTAGCTCAAAACTTATATTAATTAATTTTGCATTTTATAGAGGTCTGTATATATATAGTGTATAAAAATCAATGTTTAAAACATTTATATGTTGGAAAATAATAAAATTGCCTTTAATATTTTACAAAAATTCAAGGCCCCCAAAGATAAATGATAATAATGCGTAACATCATCAAAGCGAAGGACAAGACATGTCCTCAGCTAGCAATCAGCAAATTATTGGGAGTTTGGTTGCGTTATATGAAAATGTTGGCCAAGTTTTTCTATTTATGTTGCTAGTTTTATGTAACTTTGCCATCTATATTTTGCAGGAAGTTAAATGCGAAATCTTGTGTTAGGTCAATATGATTGGTTATTCTTAGTAACATCAAACTGCTTGTCATATAGTACTGAGTACTGACCTTTGTCTGAATCCCTTCTAGATTAATATGAAGGAATTAAGTTTAATCAAAATAAACATCAATAACTAGAAATAAGCGTTTGAGCCACTAAAATACCAGTTAAGAGATAATTGGAGAAGTGACTAAGACCTCACTATACTATATTTTAGTAATATAAAATACGCATATGTCTTCGTAATTCACTTGAGATTGTCACAAATGTAAGATATATTCAAACTAAATAAAATACAATAACGTGGCAGAATAAGGTGGACAAATTGTCACCACTCATTACATATATATATCCTTTTCATAAACATGGTATAAAAATCAATGTACTTTACAAATTGAACTAATTTATGAAACCCCAAAAGAAAGATTTGCATGCCTAACTATTCCAAAACTGCCTAGGATAGACAACACACACTTTAGATGGATGTCTTACTGATGTTCTAAATAGGGTATCTAACATTAGAATCATATGATTTATTGTACCGAACCTAAATATAAATCAATTAAATTGCTCTTAAAGCTAGCTATAATTGTGCAACGTTGATGCTTATCTTGACAATAATAGCTTTTGACGGACTCTTTTTGATTTTGCTTGATTCTTTCTCACCAATGATTCCTTTTAGAAGATAAAGTTTTCATATTTAAGGAGGATCAAAATTAAAATGTCTAAAATAATTAATGTACTAGTCGAACATATATATATATATATATATATATATATATATATTTATATATTATTTTGCTTATGGGCTTGACCTAATGATATCTAGTTCCATCCGGCCCATATTGAACATCTCTATCAGGTACGGTTTGATGGGCCAGTCTTGGTCCAGACAAGACAGCCCCCATTATAAAGTTCCAGTCTCCAATAAGTTGAAAATTTTCTTCAAATAAAATCGTTCTGCATTCTCAAAGAGTTAACACGATATAACACAGAAACCGCGCTTCATATATTTGATCATTCCGACGTCGTATAAGTTGCAATTAAGTAGAGCCCTAATCGGATCTCATCTCTATAAAACAACAAAGCAACCAGCTCCTCATAAAACCCTAGCCGTAAATTTCAGTTTCATATAGAAAAATTTCTGACTCTTAGATCTCTTCTTTTATGTATGCAAAATTCATTTCATAACTAGCTTTACGCTGTTAGAATCTCCTTTTAATGTTTCTATTCATTTGAAAAAGCGTATGCACCAGTAGCCCTTCGCAGCTACGAGAAAGAAGATGTGAAGAAAAAATCGAGATTTAGGTAACTTGGGTGCTAAAGAGATTCAATTTTTGGCAAAACATTTTGTTGGGATTTCGTCTCGTAAATTCTAATTCATTTTGCCAAAAGAACAAAAATAATTCTTCTTTTTTTTGTTAGGTTTTCTTCTTATAAGAAGTTGTGAAATTATTTATCGGAAGAAGGCGAAGCAAAATGATGAGAATTCGATAATCTGAATTTCCGAATGTGGAACTTAATCGAATTATGGTCTTCAAAGTTCTCTGATTGCCTTTATATCGATTCATTCCTCTTTTCCCTTTCTGTTTTTCATGGTTTTTCTTACTTCGAATTGGTCACTGCTGGATAGACTGAATATGGATTTTTAATGAGAATAAATTTTGAAATATAAATGTAAATTTATGTTTTTAAAATGGTTTTGTAACTAAATTTTGATTAAAAAATTTAAATGTCTTGGTTTTGAAAATTTGCACCATGATACGTAGTCGGATTGAAATTTGTATCCAGACTACACGAGCTTGGTGCCACATCAAATCCTTCTTGAGCAATAGCCAGTTGATATGTTTCACTCAAGTGGCTGGACTGGACTAGTTTAAACTATGAAGAAAGACATTTTCAATTTGTTGAAAATTCTCAATATAAATATTTTGCATTTTAATTTGATAAGCTGTCTGTCTTGATTTATGAATTTGATCCGAAATCTTATAGAATAAAGTTTTATTAAAATTAACTCTGAATATAATGAAAATCCGAAACTTGAGAAAAAAAAAAAACAGACCTAATTAACAAGTATACAAATGTAACTGAACTCCGAAACTTGCAAAAGAATTTGGCGTACTTAACTGGTAATTCTAGTCCTCAATTTGGAGATTGTAATTTGATTATCCATCAAAAAAATTTAGTTTTTGATATTCAAATAATATTCGGATCAGATTATTGGAACATTAAATTCGACAAATCAATGTAAGTATTTTGGTAACGTCAATAATACTGTTACTTACACATATTTATGGACTATAATTTCATCTTATTCATCCAATTAAAGTAGTATTCGTAAGATTCAAATACAAACCACATCGATTGGAACATAAATGCGACAGAGCTATTTGAGTAATTTGGGCTTTTGGTACGCTGAATATTTCAAACAAAAACGCCAACCAAATATGTGACGGGAGAAAATGGTCATTTTCGTCTCATACATTATCTTTGTTTTTAATTTTCGTTTCACACAGTTCAAAATTTTTTATTTTAGTTTCATAAACTACAAATATTTTCCAATTTTATTTTAAAGCCTATTTTCTGTTAAATCTTAACTGAAAATGTACATAAAATACATGTGCTGTTAGTGTGTTAACTACTAATTGGAGGAAAAATAGGTCATTAAATATGGCCAAGACCCCGTTTATGGAAATCATCTTTCTTTCCTTACTTTCGCTCTAATTGGTAGCTGGGGGTTAAAATTTCCCTCCAAGCCTGATGTATTAATGGACACATGTATTTCACGTGCATTTTCCGTTAGACTTTAATAGAAAAGAAGTTTTTGAGACAAAATTGAATAATATTCGTACTTTATGGGACTAAAATTTAGAACCTAAATTAATATGTGTGGGAAAAAAAATTAAAAATAGGATACTTTATGGGACGAAAATGATATTTTTCTCCTTGGGATGGATTATGAATTCAAAATTTAAAATACAATCACCTGAAAATTTGGTGAATATTACTTGATATGAAAAATAGGATACTTTATGGGACGAAAATGATATTTTTTTTCCCTGGGATGGATTATGAATTCAAAATTTAAAATACAATCACCCGAAAATTTGGTGAATATTACTTGATATGGAAGGAAAATAATTTTCTTTTTTTGGAATCCTTACTATTTACTGAAATCAAACAAATTAAATGTCGATTTTGAAAATAAGACATGGATTAAGTGAATCTGATCTCACTATTTTGGCAACATATCAATTTTTTACTTATAATACTCAAATTTCACAAAATCAGCAGTTAATTCTCAAAATACAAACATGCAAGTAGCTAGCCCTCAAATATCTGTATAAAACCCCTGTTGTTTCATTTCCCCAATGCACAGGATTAGCCTAAGTATTCAACATACTTTTAGCAAATTAACTAAATAATAATTCATCAAGTAACAATGAAGAAATTCCAGTTCCTGTTAGTCCTCTTCGTAGTCTTCATGGCTTCAACATCTGGTAACATTTACGTTGTTTTTCAATCATATGTTTTTGTAGTGATATTACGCTTACACTTACACGCCATATGAGTTTCATAATTACAAAAAACACCCAACTTTCGGGGTTCGTTATAAGTGTTCTGTTATGAAAAAAGAATTATATATAATAATAGTTCATATTTGGATGCAGGTCCATTAATTAAGGGAATAGAAGCTGCACTTCCAAATTGCCAGGTGAACGACGACTGCAAACCGCTGTGTGGAACAACTTGTGGTTTCTGTGCATGCCTTCAGGGGATCTGCGTTCGCGGCTGTCAAGGCCCGCCAATTAAGTAAACACTCTTTGTATGACGACTCGGAAGAAAATTGAAAATAAAAGAAATAGAATGAGATCGAGCTAGATTGTATCACGTGGAAGCGGGATAGAGTTGCCTGCAGTTTATGTGCAGCAAATATGGACACAGTTTTGTCCCTTTTAATTTGTTTGTTCCTGGAAAATTGTTGGGCGAATTAATTACGTCAATGTCCCCGAGTTTTGAATTAATTATAAAGAAAATTCTAATTATTTTACTATCTAGTTTCGCAGGAATGTGATTGTTTTGGTCAACTCCAATTAAATTTAGATTACCTTCATCAGCAAAAGGGGTTTATGCAATCTTGTTATAAAGGAACTTTACATTTATGTACACTTTATCTATAAATTAACAAACCCGGCCAGACGCCATACTTACACAATAAGTATTCAGTTTGATACAGATTAATTACAGTTCAGTTACACACAAAATAAACTGTATTCAAAATGCATGATGCCATTCTGACGTTCTTGCTCATCACTTTATGTTAGTTCCAGTACTTTTTTCTCTCTTTTCATGCAAATTAAAACTATATATATATATATATATATGTGTACATTCATAAGCAATTTTATATCATTATATAAGCTATGAGCTAGGTCTAATTGAGTACTATTTACATACTTAAAATGACAGGTTTTAATGCATTTCCAGACTTGCCGGAAGCCGAAGCGGCGTGGCCGTTCTGCCTCAAGAAAGCTAAATGCAAAGGTTGGTGTGGTAAATCGCCTGCGTACTGTGTTAATCGGAGATGCAGATGTATACCTCCACTAGGCCGAAATATTGACACACAAACAAACCACTGAAAATTCATGTTTATCAATCGATATATTAATGCCTTTTAATAATTCATGATATGTAATAATTTATACATGCGAACATGATCTTCTACTTCTTTGAGTTGCATGTTTCAATTTTCATGATGCAGAACCCGCTCGGCTTTCATATATATATATATTCCACCATGATATATATATATATATAGATATTGCATATGATCATAACGATGGGAGATATATGTATCAAACTCCATTGAATGAGATAACTGGTTCTATTCGATCTAAATGGCCTTTGATTTAATTGCTCACTAGATCAGCTTTGATTTTACAATTTAGATAGATTATTGTTAAGATATGGCTAATACTAATTAATTAGCTAGCAACGATTAATCATAACGGGGAGAAGCGCTAAACCCTTGAACAATTAATATAATGTTCATAGTAACCTGATATTATTGGGTTCAGGCAGACTTCATTTCTGATCGAGCCACTCAATAATAACCTGATCCAACCTATCAAAACCAATATGATGTTTGCCGGAGAAAGTGGCCAGATCACTGCCAACCGCCGTGCATCACCTTCTAGGCACTGTCGCGCCTCCATCGTCCAAAGAAACATCGATTTCTTTATATATATCATTGTGTTTGTCTCATCGAAAGAGCTAAAAATGAATTATAGATTCGCGTGATTTGGTGAAAGAATGAAAAAATGTGATGAAAGAAAAAAGAATGTGACAAAGAACCGAGAAGAACAATCACGTAAAATTGAAAAAAGAAAATAATTTCTTTTGATAACTAGACATAAAATATTATTATTTTACTTGGTCTGCCTTGTAATATTTTCAGTCTTTTGAGATTATTTTGGTATTTTCACATCTAAATAGGAATTTTTATACTAACAAATCTGTATTTGAGAGATTTTTGTCTGTAACTTTATGAAATGGGTCATTTTTTTCTAAAGACAAATTAGATTGAGACCTCTCCCTTGTTTTCCCTTTTTATTTTGTGATCTATCAAAGGCCCAAGGAGGACTTGGAATATAATCGTATAGATATTTAATATTGGGCTTCAGGGGGCTATCCGTATTTTATTCTATTGCGCGCTTAGGTTTAGTTAATGTTAGAATCTGATGCTTCAACCGTGCTTGACTTCCCTTCCAAAAGTACCTTTTCTCGTTCCTGGGCTTTTATTAGTTAGTCCTGGTAAAGCCCCCAGACGGCGTATTTTTTTGAAACGAGGTCCTCGGTAACGAGCGAACTGATCACTAAATAGATCAAAATAGGTGCAAATTAATTGTTCAGTAACTCAAAAAAATCTATTAAAACTATAATAATATATTTTTGAATTTTATAATCATAATCTAAGTTTTTAATACATTATATTATATAATTACCAAAAATATATATTATATAATTATTAAATTATTTAATTCATTTATTGAAGCAACTCGAAGAACTTATTATTTCTAATTTTAATTTTTATTAGTTTATTATTTAATTACTTTGTTAATTAATTGAAGTATGTTTAATTTCTTGAATTTACTTTAACTAATTAGTTTGATATAATTAAAATTTAAATTAAAAATTACCTTAAATATATACTCCAACCAATGTTTTAAAAATCGGATCATTAGTCAAACCGAAAAATCAAACCGGGTCATGGATTACTGGTTCAACCGCGGTCGAATCGGTGGCATCATTATTATGTCATTAGTAATAATAATAATAATATCTAGTAATTAAGTATTACCTTTTATATATATTTAATATCTAAAATTCAATAAGGTAATGTAATTATAAATTAAGCAACAATAATTAAATAACAATCAAATATAAAAGGAAAAAGAAAAAAAGCAAGGTAGAAATCGTCTAGTGAGAGATTTGTTTGTAAAGAAATCCCTAAGAAGCAAAGAAATTATTAAAAAAATGGTGAAACACGCTTTATATATGTTTCTTTATAAAATAGTAAAATTTTAGAACAATCACGTAGTTTTTACCAACGCGCTTTCCTTTTAGTAGGATTGTTAACTTTCCTTTTAATTTGTTTACCAAAAAACAAAAAAAATCTTTCCTTTTAATCTTCGTTTACATAATTATATCTATAACATCCCCATTAATTCATCAACAGTGAGCGCTTAACTCTTGAAGGATATTCAAACGATTCTCTCTCTGATCGAGTTCATCAATGACTCCCGAATCCGTTAGCAACCAAGGTAGTAATCGCATATCTATCTATGTATCTATCTACCTGTAAGCCATAACCCTTTCTTTTTGTTTTTAATTTCCTTTCTTATGTTCGTTTTCAGGAAGAACCGTACATGTAATCAACATCATGATGAATGTGGTAAATTTCGCCCAATTGATTTGTATTTATATGATGTTCTTGTTTTTATTTATGTAGATCGAACTTAATTAGCTAGTACTTCTAGCCATTCTTTTTTAATTTCTGAAGATGTGCAGTGAGATTTTCCTAGCTATTTGTTTTCGTAAGTAGTGATTTTTTGTTTGTAGCAATTAAGTTCTAGAATCCGAAGAACTCTTAGCTCTAAATCTAGGAATTAAATATCTCTCGTACTTCCCGCTAGCTAATTAAATAGATAAAAGGAGAATTATATATGTACAGTAAGGAAAAAGTGATTGTTTAATTAATTAATTTATTTCGGACAATACTTACTTGTGTTATATATGGAGTAAATTAATTAATTCCTTATTTTCGCCTACGCGTGTTCTTTCATGGACATGTATATTCACACGTTCACCGAGAGCACCAAGTCAACCAGACCGTTGAAAATCGCTGCAGTTATCTTATCGGGCGAGAAAAATTTTATATTTAGATTCTTATAGTTTGATAATTTTACAATATAATTCAAAAAATAATGTAGTCATTTCAGAATTTATTTTATTTTATTTTTATTTTTTAACAAAAATATTAATTAGATTAAAATATTTGGGTCAGTTCGGGAGAGTGCAATGGGTCGGGTCGAAGTTTAAAATGACGTTTCTACCCTTAAGAAACTCATGTGTGGCACACGTGTTGGCATCTGGACAGAATATTCCGCCGGAATTATATTATAGGAGGTAATTTATAAATATTGTGAAAGGTGAGGAGGTAACTTGTTGAAAAAAAAAGGTCAGGAGACAATCTGCAAAAAACCGCAAAAGTCAGGAGGTAAAAGAAAATTTTTCCCTAATTTTATTTTGGAATTTGTGAGAGGGGTGGTCTTATTAGCTCATTTTGGAGAGAGAAACAAGGAAGAACTCAGACCCATTTTGGAGACCACCAAACGAGAAGAAAAGGAGAAGAAAAACTCTCTCATTTCTTTCTTTTCTCTTCTAGCGTTTTAGTAGAAAACTTGTAGTGGTTTTTATTTATTGCTATATTTACCATCGTTGTTCTTAGTTTCATCCTTGTATTTCACTTGCACATATGAACAAAAGCTAAGGTTATTAATATATTCTAGTTAGGGTTTCAAGGTTCATGCCCTTTTGTTTTGTGAGATCTAATTGGCTTTTATGCTTTTAATCCATGATATCTTGCATGCTTCTAATTTTTATGATTATCACATGTTTATTGATGTTTGATTAGGCCTGATTAAATCATCTTTGCACATGTATATAGCTGTTCATAGGCTGCAGATCCGTAATTGTCTGTAAGCCATGGTCATGAGGTAACCAGCACTAGGACAATGTGCATATTGTCTGATTTTGTGTAGTGTGGCATGTAAACTAGTTTAAATGGGCTGAGCTTATGTGTTCATTGGCTAGGATTGGTGTCCATTTCGAGTCCAAATGCTGTCGACAAATTAAATCTTGAGTTCTTAACTATGGGGTTGTTTGTCGGTTAGGAAGTCAAGTAGTGATCTTATCCTATTTGCTGAATAAGTTAGAAAGGACGAGGTTGTCAGAGCTTCTCGGCGCTATAGCCAATCTGTCATTAGATTATAAATTTATTATTGTATGGATGATCAAAATTGAAAGCATGAACCGAGAAAATGCCTTGGGTATCTATTTACTAATATTTCCATGTTTTTCATCTTTGTTTAGTTTCATTGCTTTTTAAAATCAGTTCTTATATTTATATTTTACTAGTTTCAGTAAATTACATCAAACCCCCCTCTTTTAAATTCTGCATTTCTTGGTTACTAAAGATTTTAAATCCTTTTAGTCTATGTGGGATCGACCATTTACCACTATACGCAATTCATTGTGTTTGATAGTTTAGGATTTTATTTTTGGTGGCTTCGACACCCATCATTCGTAATGCCTTGAAACTTTGTGGGATGAGTTTGATCATCACTTGGTCGCCTACTAGGAACTCCAGCGGTCGTCGTTTCTCGTCTGCCCACTTTTTCATCTTCTTTTGTGCCTTCTGAAGACACGAACGTGCCAAGTCAGCTTGCTCCTCCCAAGACTTAGCCATTTTTGCTGCGTCGGGACTCCGTCCATCAGGGAGTGTAGCTACCAATGTGTGTGGGGTGTTTGGTTGTCGTCCGGTTCCTAACTCGAACGGATTCCGTCCTGTAGCCTCACTCCGTTGCAAGTTGTATGAAAATTGCGCCACCATGCACGTCCATGAGCTTGGCCCAATCCTTTTGATTTGCACTCACAAAGTGCCTCAAGTATATATCCCTCCACCAAAGCGTTCACCCTTTCGGTTTGTCCGTCGGTTTGTGGGTGAAAACTTGTTGAGAAGCATAACTCCGAACCGAGGAGCTAGTTTGAAAAGCTCCATTCATAACTTGCCCATGAAGCGGGGGTCTGGATCAGTACTGATGATACTTTTGGGTAACCCCCATTAATACTTCACTGATGATAATTAACTACCACGGTTTTCTCTGCTGTAAAAAGCCTGTAATTGCTCTTCGGTATAACATGAATACATGATCATAGTATAATTATAACAAAAGATTAATAATGTGAAGGTCTGCGAGGTTGGTAGAGATACGAAAATTGTCATCGGTTTATGGCCGCAGTAGTAGAGTAAATGAAAAATGAATAATAATCCTTCATGATGCATTTGAAAATGGCCTGGTATGTAATTCATTGAAGCTTGTAAACGGACAACATATTAAACATGAGGTTGTAAAATATAAAAATGGTCATACTTGAGTTTTATTTTGTTGTCGGGTTAGTTTGCAACCAAGTATGACAATTTTTTTTTAATTTTGCATCCTCAACCTCAAGTATTTTAAAAGTTACCGTTTGCAACTTCAAGCTATTTCCGTGATCTACTTTTTTTCAGAACAATTTACAATTCCTTACTACTCATTACTAGGTTTTATAAGAGTTAAAATTTCATTCCCTCTCGGAAGATAAAATTAAACTCTTTTTATCAAGTATTTCAATAATGTCCCTCTTAGTAATAAATAAAGTAGAACTGACATTGTATAAATCACTATGGAGTTGGTAAATTTCATTCAACTTTAATAACATACACTGTGAATTAAGCAAAGAAAATTAAAATGACACAAAACTAAATTGAGCATAGGAGTTTCTCATAATAAAATACCATGTCGATTTTGTTTTCCTCGTTATTCATACAAGCAACATGATAAAAAGATAATAAGTCCGTCCGTCCGGAAAGTTTTCCCCTGAACTCGGTCGTAAAAGCCGTTCCATTTGCCGTTGCGGCGGTGGATCAATGGAATCACTTTGAGGAGAAAGAAAGAAGCAGAGTTTCTGTAGTCGTGGAAAACAAACTTAATCTTGCTGTGCAGTCCAGAGGCTATTCAGCGTTTAAGTTGTTGGGATAATTACACTAGTGTAATAAAAATTCTATGTTTTTGTAATTTTACTGCATTTATTTTAAACTCTAAGTGGGGTAAATTGCATTTAACCACAAATAGATATACTATATTAAAATTGTAAGATGATCGTTAAGGATTTTTAATCCATTTTGATGGACTTAATGGCTCATTTAAAGTTCTCTAATTGTTATATATACTTAAAAAAATATAATCCGTAGTAGTTTACAATAATTCTATGAGCACAGAAAAAGAAAATTGATGAAGTATGCTAATTGATGATGAGTTTATCCTATTTTGGCCAATCAGAAGGTGGGTGGCCTCGTGACATAATTGCTTTAATAAAGCAAAGAAGTGGGGGGGGGGGGGGGGGGGGGGGGGGGGGGGAATTAACCGAAGAAGCAAGATTTTATTTTCTTTAAGTGGGAAAAGAAAGTGGCGACAAACCACTCAAAATATTACCAAGAAATTTGCAATATTTTCATGATTGTATTGCTTGAATGTAGTGTTTAGTTATGATGTCCAACCCATAAATATATATTGATACAAATTTGATAATGTGGACTCTAACTCTCTCTCCAAGCACTAGAGATTAAACTATGTCGAGTTCGAGAAAAAGTTGAAGATTTGATCACTTGTTTTGACATATGCATAGAGAAATTAATACTACTTACTTTAAAATAAGTATTGTCAAAAGTCGAAAAAGAAAAAATTAACTTGGTGGGGGAATTGTACAAGGTTCCTTGTAATATCTTCTTGCTTGCTATTGCATGGAACTTGTACCAATTATCTCAACTTTTGAAGATGCATTAGGAAAATGTTTCAGAGTGGGGAATCACCTAATTAAACTCAAATCTCATCAATTAAAATATGTTTATTTAGTTGGTTATAGAAGATTAAAACACTATATATAGTTATAATATGATTTAGTACATAGAAAAAGCTTGTGGTTGCAAGTTGCTACCATTAAGATTTGCTCACACTTTTTCTTGATACACATTTGCAGCTAGTTAGCATTTTTTTTAATTGTAATCTCATTGTGCTATATATAGAAATCAGAAACATGATCAATAGCATAATATATCGGGATAATTACACTTACACGGGTAAATACAACAAGACCTCCTCGATTATTGGAAATTACAAACAGACCCTCTAACCCTAATGAAAATCTAAAAAACATAACGGAAAGTTGCAAAATTACTAAATTACCCATAATATTTTTGTTTTAGTGTTTGGTATAAGTAGAATAAGTGAAGTGATTGAGCTTTTATCTGGTTAATGGAACGTTAGCGTCTACTTGAAAACAATAAAATGACTCACGGAAGGACCTAAGTGTTGGAAGGAACCATAGTCGAGGGAGTTTTTCTGTATTTTCCAATAATCATGAGGGGTCTTGCTGTATTTTATCCTAAGTCGAGGGGGTGTAAATGTAATTATCCCTAATATATATTTTCTCTTATCTGATAATTCCGACCGATTCCATGAAGGAAAAGACATGGACGAAGACTTTAAGTAATCAGTTAATTTTAGTATATTCCTTCCATCCACTCCATTACAGCATGTTTCATCCTCTGAGAAAACAGTTCGAACAAGAATAAATAAAGGAACCAATCCCAAGTATCTGGTATCAATCGATCGAGTATAGCTTATACAATACATACTGATAATATGCACTTGCCACTTGCTGAAATTGTTGTTATCAAGAAAGCATATATTATGTTACAGTTTATAATTAGCTCATCAATATAATACGTGATGTACACAGGTAATATGCATGCACTGAATATAATATTCTTCATGTTTTGCACTGGAACTTTCATGAAAATTAACTGGGAAGAAGAAGAAGGATATAAATCCTGTTGCCTAAGTTGGAATTCTGCCTACTATGATGCCAATATGGAACATATGATCATGATCTTGATAAGAAATTAAAGTGTATATCTTAGAATTCGGTATATTAATTAATTACAAAGTATATATATGTATATTTAATCTTCTTTGTTTCAGAAGTTAACAAGAACTCATTATTCATGTGAATTATACCAAATTTGTGAAAATCATGACAAACAGAGGTTTTGATTGACATCTAAGTACATTAGATCGTATCAGGGACGGAGGTAGTACTTGGGCGAGGGGGGCGGCCGCCCCCCTTAAAAATTTTGAAAATTTTATTTTTATATACAAAATTTAGAAAAATTATGATTTTACCCTCTCATTTGTCCAAAAACTGTAATTTTGCCCCCCTAAATTAATCAAAATATTTCATACTATATACATATTTTAATCTCGCCCCCTCTTCGTAAAATTTCTGGCTCTATCCCTGGATCGTATTAGCTAGTTTTCAAAATGATAGACTGTAACATACAAGCAACGTAACTAGCTAGTGTGAACATAACCAGAATTAACTAATTAAAGTTTTACAAAAACATAAAGGATAATTACCAACTATACCCCTGAAGTATGACCTAAATACAAAAAACTCTATTAGATTACAGAAATTACCAACTCTCCCCTAAAATTTTAAGCTTAGCGGAAAAACTAACGACGGTAAAATTTGTGAGAGAGAGTGTCTAAAACCTCAGGGAAAATTACTGAAACTGTATGAGTTTTTTTATATTTAGGTTATACCTCACGAGTCAGTTGGTAATTATTGGCAAATAAAATCAAGCCTCATATGTAAATCAGAGAGATTGATTTATACCGAACTTCACGGATAACAAATGCAGATATATTTGTATATTTTATTTCCTCATATCAGCCGCTGATTAACATACATAAGATGCATTAATAAGTTCAACTTTTCTCTAGATTACACGCTTTCCCTTTCCTTATATCAACTACATACAAATACACATGGCATATATTTAACTGGAAATTGAACATAATAATATTAGTAATAAGATGAGATTCAAATAACATCACATAAAGGGACAACCAATATAATTTGTCAAAAACATAAAGATGTGGGAGCATCAAAGAAAGCAGAGGCACACACTCCCTTTAATTTGGCTGTCTAAAAGACTCGACAGCTCTATAGTACCATAGTTTTCAAAATTAAGACCTTTTTCTATTCTGTAACACAATATGAGTTGATGAGACGGAGTCGGACCAAGAAAGTGTAAATTTCTTTCTACTAATGGGAATTGTGTTTCCAAAGACTCAAATACGAGACATTTGTTTAAGTCAGCAGAGCGCCGAACCACTAAGCTATATATGTGAGTTAGGTGGATAACACCACCCTTTATTGTATATCATAATTTGAGCCTTTATATGTATATATACATTTGTGGGATCACATTTCATCTTCAATGTACTTAATTTAGGCATTAGACGCAAGAGATATGGACCATGAAAATTTAGTTCAGGGTCCTTTCTATCCAAATTAAAGTTAAGTGCCGATTGAGTCATCAAATTAATTAGTTTAGAAATTGACATTTTATTTTTTCGAGTCTTTAAATAAATGTTCACCTTTACAAAAATTGACCTTGATTTAATCAACAACCACAATACCTCATTGGGCATGAGAGTTCAATAATTATGGAATTGCTTAAACTTTATAAAAGATGATCACATCCTCTAAGTTTGACCCTTAACTATTTGCTCATTTTCTTCTCCTTTTTCTCATAAGTTCCATGTCCATATAATTACGTTACATTATTATCACAAACTTTTAACCCCTTTACATTGCAATTTGTCCACACTCAATGAGATAATTTGAACTTCAAACTCAATAAAAAGGCAATCCTATGTATGGTCTAATTAATTAATATCACATAAAATTGGTCAATAGGTCATAACAATGACTTGTTACACCTACATGACATTTTAGTGGTGCTAGTGATTCCTCTTTAACTTGCCTGTTTTATAAGAATATTTCTTTAAATGTACACTTATTAATTCATACATATATGCATGCACATATTTTATTAGTGTTTCTTTAAATATAAACTTTTAAGTATAGTGTTATCACTAGCTTATACTAATTGGTCGATCGTCGTACTTAGATAAAACATAATCTGAAATATAAATTAAATTCGAGCTATACAATTAGGGATAATTACACTTACACCCATCGACTTGGGGTAAAGATAGATCCTCTAACCCTATAACGAAAATCTAAAAAACTTAACGGAAAGTTATAAATGACTAAATTACTCATAATATTTTTATTATATATAGTGTTTGTTATACATGAAAAAAGCGAAGTGATTAAGTTATTATCCAATTAATAAAATATTAGCATCTACTAATTGGAAACAAAAAAATGACTAACGGCAGGATTTAAGTGTTAGATAGAACCATAATTGAAAGAATTTCTCTGTAATTTTCAGTAGTAGAGGAGTCTTGCTACATTTTCCTTGCTACATTTTCCAAATCCATACAATTATTATGTCGGAGTGAATAATGTCACTCATATTCGATATCTCTACTGAATTTTATAAATTAATGTTTATATATGACTGCGTCACTATACTTTTATTAACTCCTCAACACGAAATTTCCAGATTTTCCAAAATGATGACATAAGGCTTCTCCACCTATAAATTCCCTTCCACTCCTCATTCAATAAGCCCCTACCACCTCAACACTCCCTGCAAATCAACATATTATATTCTTTCTTAATTTTTCTGATAATTTCTTCAACATATTTTCCAGTTTCCACCATGATTCCATCTGAATTAAGCTACTTTGCTCTTGAAAACCCCTCTATTTTTCCACCCAACTTCCTGCCCCACAGCACCACACCAACATGTCACTTTAGCACATTCACTCCAAATTCTTCATACATCAGCAATAACTCAACTTCTGATGAAGCTGAGGACCATTATAATCATTCTAGCATCATCGATGAGAGAAGGCAGAGGAGAATGATATCCAATAGGGAATCTGCGCGAAGATCGAGGATGAGGAAACAGAGACATCTCGATGAGCTTTGGTCACAAGTTGTTCGTCTTAGGACGGAGAATCATGGTCTTATTGCGAAGCTGAATCAGATGTCTGAAAGCCAAGATAGAGTTGTTGAAGAGAATTTGAGGCTTAAAGAAGAAGTCTCTGATCTTCGTAAAATGCTCGCTGACCTTCAAGTTGGCAATTCGTTTTCGATTTTCAGAGATCTTGAAGAGATTCCACGCAATATTACAGCTCATCTCAGGACTGATCAGAATTCTAAACAGTCTGTTCACTAAGAGAGAGATCAGAGAGAGTTTTATCTGTTTACTTTCTTACGTATCAGAACTGTTTTAAAGATTAAGACTAATTAATCAATGGAAAAGAAAACCAGTTCATCTCGCCGCGTATTGTTATCAAACTGTTTCGATTAAGAAAATGCATGTCCGAATCAAAGAATTCATGATTACTTTGTTAGATCATTCGTATAATCATATTACCCCACTTGGATTAGTCATAATTAGTTACCTAAAAAGTTGATCAAACAACGAATAGTACAAAATTCTACAGACAGCAAATTAATCTTAAGTAAACAAAACTATCATCGAATATTTGTCAAGTGATTTGATGGATTTCGGACATCCATTCGATAAAGCCTAATTCTTGTTGTTGTTTTTTAACAGGAAAACCGACAACATAATGTGAAAGTGTTCTCTTTTCCATTAGGATACTAATGTCAATAAAAGTTAGGATATGTTTCTGTAATTTCTCAAACCTCATAATATGTGAGTATAACTATATATCCGTAAAATTTAACTGGGAAAAAATAAAAAAGAAGAAGAGCAGGATGAAGAGGAATATATTTCTACTAAAATTCAAAGTATAATCCCCAAAAGATGCAATTTTTATATATGTAGTTCTCCCAAAAATTCAATCTTGATTCTTGTCCTCCCAACACCAAAATTATTTGGAGATAGTGGGGCTAATAATTCATAATGCTATACCATATAAAGCTAGACATTTCAACAAGGAATCCACTATATATATAGATATATATCTCACTCAAGCAACTGTTTTTATCTTTTCTGTGAGGCCAGCAACATTAATGTAAACACACGATCATTAATGTCAACTTCAGACATCACAAAAAACAAGGTGATATTCAGGTGTTTAATTTCCAGATGTTTCTATGAGTGGATATATCGATATGATATATATTGCATTTTTAATATTAATATGGCATCATATTTTAATATGCCAATTATCATATCTCCTTTTGCAATTTTGTCATCAACAACTATATATTATGAAAAGACCGCAGATTGAAAAAATATAGGGGAAAAAATGGAAACAGAGACAAGGGGATAAACAAAAGTGAAGCAGGTAAGATTATGTTGGATTATAAGGAAGTCATAATCGCACTTGAAAAATGTTTTAAAATGGAAATACCCCATCAAGAATCCAAATCCAACTAGTTTTTATCCACAGGGTTGCACGGGGAAATTTATTTATAATTATTAATAAAACATATAAATAATTAATTCATAATTTGAAACACACACTAAAATAATTCTTTTTATAAAATAATCATGAACTATATATACAAAAAACTCATTTTAAACGTATAAAAACAGTAATGGTATTTTTATAAAAAAGTAATGATTTTGTATTCGTAATATATATATATATATATATATATATATATATATATATATAATATTCTTTTAAACTCACGCACACAATCGATACAGAACAATTAAAATAATAATTAAAATATAAAAAAATATTTAATAATAGACCATATAAATAATGATTGAAATCTCTTGTATACTTGATATTATTTTTTTTGTTGAATAGTGTGTTATTATTTCATTATTAATTAATAATAATATTTATTTTATTATTTAAATTTCCTATATATTATGAAAATACTAATATTTAAATATAATAACTTAATCAATTTATTCACATTGAAATGAAATATAATTTTTCCACCTCAAATGAAAATGAAACATGTGTATTTAGAGATTTTTCTAAAAGAAATCAATTATTTTATTATTTTATAATATTAAGATAATAATAAAATTTAATTAAACATACATTTTAAAAAATTTATGTAATTATGTAACCCCCATAAATAATTAAAAGAAATTTTGGAAAAATAATTACATGATAGATAAAAAGAATACAAAATAAAAAAATATTAATTATAGAACTAAATAATCTTTTATCTAAATATTGTTAATATTTGTTGAATGGTAATTCTTCTATACTACACTTTCATATGCAAATTGAATATTATATTTAAACTATAAATAGTTTTAAGCTCCTCTTCAATCATATATATATATTTCTTAGCACATAAAAATAAAGTTCATAATGATTAGTAAAGTTTATTAAAATTTACTTAAAATTATTTCTTGATTGAAATTTTCAATATCAATATTATATAAAGTAGTTACATAATTCTACAATTAAATAGGAGTTATAAATTATTTAATATAAATAGATATATGGAATGTCAATAAAATATATATGTAAGTTACAAAAACAATAATTAACGAACTTAATTATGGAAACAATCTACATGGCAAAATGGACTAATTCTAACTAATCCATCTCATTAACATATAAGCATGTTTCCTAAAACATCCCACTTAATCATTTTCATATATATATATATATATATATATATATATATATATATATACGATTATTTATTCATCTATAAAGGGCTCTTTTGATAGCGTAGGTAGACTCACATTCGGTATTTAGAAATTTTATAATTTGGCTAACTAAAGGAGTTAAGGTATAGTTGAGTTATGTGTACCAAACATTAATAATTTAAAGTTACTATTTTGAAATTCATGAAATTCTTATACATGTTTGATACGCATTTAAAAAATAGGATTATAGGAGAGAGAAAAAAGAGGGAAAAAATAAACTTGGATGGAAAAGTGGAGATAGAAGAAATAGAAAATAAATAACATAAAGAAACTAGAGTCCACATGCAATCCTTAAATTCAACAATATCTGGAATGGGGGAGAGACTCTCGGTTTCACTCAACATACCCAAATCAGCTGACCTCACTTAAAATTGAAAGACCCTACCCACATCAGCAGACCGCACTTAAAATTGGAAGACCCGCATCACTTAATGAATTCTATCAAACAACAACTTAATAAGAGCTTAAACTCATATAAGTGAGCTTAAATAACTTCCAATGCATTTATACGGTGACAGAGCTACATAAAAATAAATAATGTACGTGTATATCTCATAAATTTAAATTCATTCCAAGTATATATAATTGGGAGATTTTTCTAAAACTAGTGGAATTATAATTTTTTTCCAATTATTTCAAAATTCACTTTTTTGTTTTTCTTTTCCAATTAAAGAGTGGGAAAGGAAACAAGAAAGAAAATGATAGCAAGTTTGTGGCTTGTGGTTTGCGTGTGCCCATGTTTGTCACTACTACTCTTTCTTTGGAAAACGACAGCAAATTAAAATCGACTAATTAAGATATTGCCTATTGGTGAGTTATATATATTCTTAACATTAATTTTCGGGAGCTAGGTTTTATTTACTCTGAATTAAATTATATATATGGTCATGAGTACTAGCTAGTTTAATCTGAATTTGAATTAGTTTTCAATCTTCACTAATAATTTCATTCGCATTATATATCTCATGTATAGTATACCAGGCACCGGCCCCAATACAATACATGTCCTAAAAGATATATCAAGCAGTACCGATCGAACCTCCAAGCTATAATTTGTTTAACCAACTCCATAACATGCATAATTAAGGTGAATAATGACTTCGATCATAAAGTTTAAATCTTCAACATATGGATCACATGAATGAACAAATTAAACTGATCATGTAAAAATTATGGATTTGTCCAACATAAATTAAATTGTTTGCAATGGAGCACGTACGCATTTGGCACACAAAAAAAAAAGAAGTTATGCAAAAGTTACTACAGCTTATGCAATAATGTAATTGCGAAATTAAAAGAATCCAAAAGTAACCAAAAACATACCCAAGATAAACAAACTCCATTAACTATTATCATGTATTTCCCAATGTATTTCCCATGCTCAGCGTGAGTGTTCTTATCCATTAAGATCATATATCCTCCGCCTTGAAGACAAAAGGCAAACACAAAAAGAAGCGGTGTAATAGCATCAACCCAAGTATTTGCTGAATTGCTATGTGATTAGGGTTCATCATGATGTTGATTAGGGTTCTTCCTGAAAAAGAACATAAAGGAAGGAAATTAAAAACAAAAAAATAAAGGGCAGGGCAGGGCAGAATTAAGTGGTTATGACTTAACCACAGATAGATAGATAGATAGATATGCGATTACTACCTTGGTTGCTAACGGATTCGGGAGCCATTGATGAACTCGATCGGAGAGAGAATCGTTTGAATATTCTTCAAGAGTTAAGGGCTCACTGTTACGTTGTCCTTTTAATACTGATTACTGATGAATTAATGGGGATGTTATATATATAATTATGTAAACGAAGATTAAAAGGAAAGTTTTTTTTTGTTTTTTGGTAAACAAATTAAAAGGAAAGTTAACAATCCGATTAAAAGGAAAGCGCGTTGGTAAAAACTAGGTGATTGCTCGAAAATTTACTATTTTATATAGAAACATAAAGCGTGCTTCCCATTTTTTTAATAATTTCTTTGCTTCTTAGGGATTTCTTTACAAACAAATCTCTCACTAGACGATTTCTACCTTGCTTTTTTTCTTTTTCCTTTTATACTTGATTGTTATTTAATTATTGTTGCTTAATTTATAATTACATTACCTTATTGAATTTTAGATATTAAATATATATAAAAGGTAACACTTAATTACTAGATATTATTATTATTATTATTATTATTATTATTATTATTATTTTACTAATGACATAATTATGATGCCACCGGTTCGGCCGCAGTTGAATCAGTAATCCGTGACCCGATTGATTTTTCGGTTTGACTAACGATCCGATTTTTAAAACATTGGTTGGAGTTTATATTTAAGGTAATTTTTAATTTAAATTTTAATTATATCAAACTAATTAGTTAAAGTAAATTCAAGAAATTAAACATACTTCAATTACTTATTTGAATTATTCTAATCTAATTAACAAAGTAATTAAATAATAAACTAATAAAAAATTAAAATTAGAAATAATAAGTTCTTCGAGTTGCTTCAATAAAATTAAATGAATTAAATAATTATATAATATATGTTTTTGGTAATTATATAATATAATGTATTAAAAACTTAGATTATGATTATAAAATTCAAACATATATTATTAAAGTTAAAATCTTTTGAGTTACTGAACAATTAACATTAACTAAAATTAATCAATAGAATAAAATTATAAAAAGGAAAAAATATCTTCTTCTCAGAATCTAAATAAGAGAGAGAAACAATGGAGAATGGCAGTCAATCGACAAGGGGGTCTATATAATATAATGGAGAATCTATGTATACTATAAAAGTATGAGTTTCTTTGGTGATTTAAGTTTGTCATTTTTCTTGTGATGATTGAAATACCTCTTTAATAATGTATATTCTTATTAATTAACTGTACAAATATGTAAATTTATAACTATATAAATAATAAAGTAATTTAATGATACTAGGATTCTTATTCTATAATTGAGTGATTTAGTAGGAATAGGATTTATAGCTCTACCGGAAAAAAAAAAAAAGATTTATAGGATCATTTGAGAGTCCTACTTGATTTAAGTCTTCTTATATTGTACTAAATATAATAATTACATATATGTTAGCAATATAAATTAAATAAAATTTCTGTACCTTTTTTTAAAATCTCTATATATATTTAATATCATTATATCAATTGCGAAAAATAAAATTTCTATACCTTTTTTTAAAATCTCTATACCTTTAATATCATTATATCAATCATGAAAAATAATGTATGATTTATAATTGGTAACATATATGTAATTATTATAATTTATGAAAAAAAGTACCACGTATAAAATTATTTTCTTCATTTATAGACAATAACAATAGATTAAGTATACGATAAATATAAATATTAAAATTAAATTATACAATTAAATAGAAAGTATATATAGAAGAAGATATTAAAAATGCTAATGACACTTTTTGATAGGGAATTTAAGCTCACTTATAGGAGTTTAAATTATGTAAATTTGTTTGATATAATTTATTAATTAAGTAATACGGGCCTTCTAATTTGAAGTGTGGCACGCTTATTTAGATATATTGAGTGATATTGGGAGTCTCTCCCCCAACCCAGATATTGTGGAATTTAACGGTTGTTGACTAATTATTTTTTTACATTATTTCTTTTCTCTCTCCATTTTTCCATCCACGTTTTTTTTTCTTTCATTTTCTTTTCTCTCCCATTTTTTTCAGGGATAATTACACTTACACTCCCTCGACTTAAGGGTAAATACAGCTAGACCCTTTGTACTGTTGGAAATTACAGAGATACCCCCTCGATTATGGCTCTATCTAACACTTAGGTCCTGCTGTTAGTCATTTTCTTATTTCCATGTAGATTCTAACGTCCTATTAACTCGACAAAAACTTACTTACTTCGCTCATTTCATGTATAACAAACACTATAACAAAAATATTATGGATAATTTAGTCATTTCATAACTTTTCGTTAAGTTTATAAGGTTTTCGTTAGGGTTAGAGAATCTATTTGTAATTTCTAATAGTGCAGGGGGTCTAGCTGTATTTACCCCTAAGTCGATGGGGTGTAAGTGTAATTATCCCTTTTTTTTAAGCAATGCATGTCAAAAACATGTATAAGAATCTCAGGAATTTCTCTTTATTGACTTTAAATTAGTGTTTGGTTCAAGTTACTCAACTAACTTAAAATACCGAATGTAAATCTACATATCCTATCAAAAGAGCCCTAAGGGTATATATAGAAGAGAGCGAAAAAACAAAAGTGAAAAATTATGAGATCGGATTTGAAAGAAAAAATGTACATAAAAAAGAACTACGGCCTAAAATTACAAGTTAGACTAACATCATAGATTTTGAACTACATTCATATATATGTATTGAGTTCTACTTATTAAAGTTAACATATGTTAATCTAATGTTTGGTATTTTATCTTTATATGACTATATTTTTTTTAGAACTGACGAGCGTCTTGGAGTTTTTATTAGGTCTACACCTTCTTTTATCCAAAAAAATACCAATCGAAACAATACAATACGAAGCCATGAACATAGTTAAAATGGGGCATGATAGAGATAGAAAATTAAGAAAGTAAAAATAATAAATATAACTTTAATAAATAATTTTTTGATAGTGAAAATTTTATGTTAACCTAAAAGTAGTTATCGATTTACTTAGAAGTCTGCAGGTAAATATATATTTGAAATTTATAGTATTAAACTTAAATATATGTATATATATGTTTATTGAAACATACATACTTACTAAAGTAACATTATATATTAAAGGAAAATCTATAAAAAAAATTCCACATAAATATATATAATTTATTTTTTTAATATATCATGAAAAATAAGAAAAATTGGTTATTATTTTTTATAAAATAATATATTTTTATGATTTTATTTGATGAGTGTGAGACTTTGAAAGTAAAGAGGAGATAATATTAAAGAATAGAAAAAAAAAAGTAAAATATAAAATACATTAGAGTTAGTTATGAAAAATTAAAAGGGAGAGCAAAGATAATAGATAAAAATTTACAGAAAAGAACAAATAAATAGAAACAATTGGCAAATAATATTAAAGTTTGTTACTTTAAGGTCTTATGCTTGTTTAACTCATATATATATACTTTAGAATCAACCTTATGGAACTCAAAACAATATGGCTCATCAGAGTTAATGTGCATGTGTTATGTTTGTTTGTTTGTTAAAATGATATTAATAATAACTTAATTGTAAAATAAATGATTATTTTGCAATTAAAGCACAAAGCGTGTGCTTTTTTAGCAAAAATAATATTTGAAAAAATAAATATAAATAATTATGCTATACGCGCGTAGCGCGTGCTTTTTACTAGTCTAAATAAAGAGAAGAGGGTCTCGTAATTATATCCTATAATGGAGAATCTAAATAAAGAGAAGGGGGTCTCGTAATTATATCCTTATAGAATAATAGGCTAGAAACTGTAGCGCCCCCGGAAGAAGGGCCGCCACATCCGCACCGAAACGGATTCCCGAGCTTCAGCGAGGGGCCTCAACTCAAAAACCCACTCCGGCGAACGGCACTCACGCAAGCACTACCGGCAACAGCAACGACATCCCAACAACAACCAGAAAAGAGCAGAGCAGAGAAAATGCGGAAGCGGTTTAAAAACAAGACAAATTCCATAAATGTCAATTAAACATGTGCAAATCGAAATACAACATAACAACAACACGTAGTGCCATCCATGGCTCAACTAGTCTACCCTATGCAATCCTAGATATCTTCAACTATCCCACAGCAGGGGCACATAAGTACATAAAGTAAATAAATATAATAAACAAGACTCGACTGTTGTTGGGACCACTGACAAGACAAACCAGAAAGACTGAGCCTATCTAGACCTGCTGATGCCGACTGACAAGATAGGTGACGTCGCCACCTGTCTACCTGAAGCAAGAACCAAAATAGAAGGGGTGAGTATAAAGGATACTCAGTAAGGGGGTTTTGGTCACAGTTCGTCATTTATCTTTTTAAAACTAAAAGTGGTGAGTGTTGCCCGTTTTGAGAAAGAAAATAAATACAAAATATAAGTTGTAAAATGACACAAAGCAACACTCGGGTTCGGCTTATTTGAAAACACAAAAGGTTGACGAACCGGATCCTTTAAAACATTTGCACGAAATATCAAGCCGATTGAAAGAATATTAGTTGGGTAATAAAGGAGGCTTAGGGTAGCAAGTACGAGTCACACATCCGGGTTTTATATATATATAGGGAAGTACATATGATAATTGAAGAAAACCGGAATGTGCTTCGACTTGTCACGAAAGCCATAAAACAATTAGACAAGCAATAAATGCAATAAATCACGCAGTAATGTGTCCCGGCGAGAACGGGCCCTCTCCTTATAACTCCCCATTGAAAAACATGCAAGCAAGTACTCCATCACCAAGATTCATAAACAGGATTTAAGGAGACGCGATTAGCACCACCATCAGGATTTAAGGAGACGCGATCAGCACCACCGTACAGGGTTTAAGGAGACGCGATTAGCACCACCGTTCGCATCAACTTAGGCTAGCCAACCTCCTAGCCGGCCCAAGTTAACACGCTAGAAGTATACATCGGGATTTGCCCTAGACGCACGTCCCCAGGCTCACCTCTTGTATACTCCGGGCCCAAGTCATAAAACAGGCTATGGCTCGCTTTTGAAATCAATGATAGTTATAGTGGCCAAAAGGGCCGTTCGAAAATATGATGCAAGTAGTTAAGTATGAATGGCAAAAGGTGCTTTTGAGACAAGTTGATGTAACGATCTAGGAAATACTCATAAGCGTCGTACGCTTCGGGAGCATACTGACGGATGTCCCTAACGACGTTACTTATAAGTGCCTCAGAGATCAAATAGTTACTTTTTAAAACAAATAAGTTACTTGTCTCTAGTTGGAAGCATTTCAAATCATTTTGGTTTTGCTACTAAAACGGTTTGACTAAGCATGTAAGGAATATTAAAGACAGTACAACAAGCAATAAGAAAAAGGCGGGGAATAAGTTATTTCGAAGCCTAAATAAACTATGTTCTTACTCCAGTTGAAAACAATTTAAAACCCTTACCTGGCTCGACAAGACAGTATGAAAGCAAGCGGTAGTCAGGTTTCTCCCTCGTTGGACCCACCTGTAATACACAGGGCCTAGAGGATGAAAACAAGACCGACAATACTAAAAGCAAGACACAAGACAACAGACGACGCACGGCAATTCACATAGAATCCAATCATGCAACAGGTGCAATGTGGAAAGTAAATCAATTAAACATGTAAATTACGGTACGACAATTAAAGAATATTAATGAAATGTTAAATAATGAAAGAACGTAAATAATAAATATTAAAGGCATGCTTAAACGCAATTAGGGCACGTAGACATGCTTAAAATAATATAAGGACGTTCTCTCGCGAATACAGGATTAATCGGACAAGAAACGGGAAAGATGGGATAAATCCCTAAACGAGCAAGGTGTCAATTGACGGTCAATTAGGGTCGGGTAAATTGTAAATTATGAAGAATATCAAATCCCAAGGCTCGAGGAAGCTATAGGTGAAATCGGATTGATATTCGGAGGTCGTATGAGAAAAGTCAACATTCAAATGAGTGGGGTTGACCAATTCCCGAAGTGCAAGAAAGGAAAAGGCTGGAAAATACACTAAGTATGTTGCACCGGCCAACGCACGGGCTTACGCACGAGCTTGGCAAGCCGGTGCAAGCACAAAAGGGGTTGCACGGCCTCCCGCACGGTCTTGAGCACGGTGTCAAGACCGTGCAGGTGCAAACGGCCATGCGCACGGGCCTGTGCACGGGCTCAAGCCCGTGCAGGCTGAAAAGTGAAGCGCACGGGCTCTTGCACGGTCTTGCTCAAGACCGTGCGTTCGCCCGTGTGGATCTACTGAGCAGCAGACTCAGCAGATCGCGAACCTCTCACGCGAATTCGAAATATAAATTCATATATCTCCTAATCTACACCATAAAACATCCTAATTTTCACATATAATCATACATATCAAATAAGCTACATATAGGCACAAGAATCACGTAAAATGGTCAAGTAATTCTTCCTAAACACGAAAATCCTAATATATATAATTCTATATATAAATCACGAAAAATCGCAAGAAATAACGAACGGAATGAAATGGGATAAAAGGATTACCGGTAGATAATGTAGTGAGGGTCGTTCGGGTTTTCACGGCTCGTCGATCGGGCGAGAAACGAGCTCGGTAGGGCGTCGGGAAGATCTTTCTCCTTTCTTCTCCTTCTTTCTCCTTTCTTTCTTCTTTCTTCTTTCTTTCTTCTTTGAAATGAGAGAATGAGAGAGATAGGTAGATATTTAGAAAAATATCTCGGGAGGGTAAAATGGTCATTTAGGCTTTTAAGGGCATTTATGTAATTTAAGAAATTGAGGGCATTTAAAAGATAGGTTAAATCAATCTTTTCCACCAGATTGATTAATCCAATTGGATAGATCGAGAAATTAGGTAAGAAAGAATTCGCGTAAATATTAATAATATAATACAAATATTCGGGTCGTTACAATACTCCCCTCTTCAAAAGAATCTGTCCTCAGATTCTCCTCCGGACTTCGGGGTTAGTTAAGGGGAGCATAATCTAAGAGCTCTAATAACGCGAATTAAAAACGAACATTTAGGAGCAATTAAAATACATTATAAAACATCATGCATAACAAAATATTTAAATGCAAATAACATTCCAATAAAATTCAAAGTCATGCGAAAGACGGAATTATAAAAACCCTAAACGAGGCTAACGTCGAAGAAGAAATTCCCAATGTAAGGTCCTTCATCACTGTCATTATCTATTTCGTTCTTCCGACTGATTCTTGTACTCTTCGTATCCCCAATGACAATTGTCACATCCTTCTCCTGTTTCTTGATTAGAGTTCCTTTTACAGGAAGTAACGCCATCATCATTTCTCCTATTGTACTCCTCGTCTTTCTCACAATCTGTCTCTTCAAGATCACACTCTTTCTTATTCTTTCTACAGAGTGTTTTCTCATCTTCAAGGGTATTTGATGATTTCTCCTCTCCGCCTTCCATTAAACATCATTTTCATCATTTCTTCGCTCGACTTCATACGAAACATCAGAGTCGTCATCATCAGAAGCCGATGTCGGTTCGTCTCCCATATAATCCTCATCGTCAGATAATTCATTATCCTCTTCACTAGTTGATTCTCTTCTGACATACTTTCAGAAGTATACTCCTTCAGACTCGATTTGTCAACGTCGGTGCTATCCAGAATCGTATAACGTACTCGCAACAGAATCGATCCTAGTCGACCAAGAACTCCTTGTCCTTAGCACTCTCTAATAGCGTATAACGAATTTATCGAATTCCACGCTATCCACACAGAGGCCACATAAATCTTAGCATCTAATCATTCAATTAGTGCAAGTGTGAATTTTGAAAGCAGTTAAAGCACGTAAATTATATAAAACACTTAACACATATTTAAAGCAATTACCATTCGAAACAAAATATTATGAATGAATGCTATAATAATGCAATGTACCTCTGCGAGTCGGTATCATGGTCGGGATCCCCCTTTCCTTCCCCGAGGGTTGCTTGAGTCGGGGCAGTCTTGAACTCGATGCTTGCTACTCCCACATCTGAGGCAACGTCCCAGTTTCCTCCTACACCTTGCAGTCTTGTGATTTGTCTTCCCACAATATTCGCAGGGAATGGGGTCCTCGTCCACTTCAGGTTCGGTAGGTTTTGGCATCTCGTAGTGTGGTCTCGATGTCGGAAAAGTGCTCGGTCCGGCTGGTTCTCTTCTTGCCTTCTCGTTGAAAGAGGATCCTTTCATGTGAGGAATACCTCGTCTCATCTCTTGAAGATCGGACTCCACTCTCATAGCTCTGTTAACTGCCTCGTGATAAACTCGAATGTCCAATCCTACTAATCTTTCCAAGATCTCCGGCTGAAGTCCCTCGATGAACTTTCGCGCTCTTCTTCGATCGTCAGATGCAATGTGAGGAGCATAGACGATGAGGCGGCTGAAAAGTGCCTCGTATTGTGCAACAGGGAGAGCTCCTTGGGTGAGGGACATGAACTCTCTTTCTCGGCTGTCACGTACCACTTGCGGCACGTACTTCTCTCGGAAGTCGGATAGGAACCGTGACCAAGTGTACGGAATTCTCTCAGCGGTCCATCTCTGTTCTATGTAACGCCACCAATCCTCAGCTGGTCCTCTCATGAGAAAGATGGCATACTCGACCCTCTCGGGGTCACCGCAGTGTATTACTCGAAAGATTCGCTCCAGATCGGCTATCCAAGCCTCGGCTTTAAGGTCATCTGGTTCACCCACGAAGCAAGGTGGGTTGTAGTGCAGAAATCTATCCAGGGATTGACCTTCGGTTTGTCTCGCAGGTATATGCTGCTGTTGTCGTTGTCTCTCTTGATGCACTTGCTCAGCAATCTGTCTCATAGCTGTCACTAACTCCCTTGCAATCGAATTCGGAGATAAGGGAGCGGTAGGGGGTCTTCGATGAGGCATTATGTACCTGCGCTCAATAAACTAGGAAAAAGATGCATGTTCGGTTAATGGAATGGTCACGTAAGGCATATAAAATTTAATCAAGACATACATATATGATTCGGATAGCATGTAGACAAGTTAAGCATGAAACAAATCACAGAACAAGAAAAACTCGATCCTATAGCCGTACGACCTAGACACGACAAGACCCAAGCAGAACACGACAAGACGACAAGACAACACAGACGCTACCTCGAGTTCCACATCCCCTTGCATTCGATCCCAACTCAGTACTACAATTGTAAGAGATCAAACGGTTGGTTGGCCATTCCAAGAGAAGATCAATCACAATTTCAATACTAAGGAGTTCTCAAGCACCTGTGACTGGAAACTCTAAGTCTCATTGACACGAAACAGGCAGACACAAGAGACAAGACAGGACGCGATTACAAAGCTTCGGTTCCTTTTGGGAACCTAGGCTCTGATACCACTGACTGTAGCGCCCCCGGAAGAAGGGCCGCCACATCCGCACCGAAACGGATTCCCGAGCTTCAGCGAGGGGCCTCAACTCAAAAACCCACTCCGGCGAACGGCACTCACGCAAGCACTACCGGCAACAGCAACGACATCCCAACAACAACCAGAAAAGAGCAGAGCAGAGAAAATGCGGAAGCGGTTTAAAAACAAGACAAATTCCATAAATGTCAATTAAACATGTGCAAATCGAAATACAACATAACAACAACACGTAGTGCCATCCATGGCTCAACTAGTCTACCCTATGCAATCCTAGATATCTTCAACTATCCCACAGCAGGGGCACATAAGTACATAAAGTAAATAAATATAATAAACAAGACTCGACTGTTGTTGGGACCACTGACAAGACAAACCAGAAAGACTGAGCCTATCTAGACCTGTTGATGCCGACTGACAAGATAGGTGACGTCGCCACCTGTCTACCTGAAGCAAGAACCAAAATAGAAGGGGTGAGTATAAAGGATACTCAGTAAGGGGGTTTTGGTCACAGTTCGTCATTTATCTTTTTAAAACTAAAAGTGGTGAGTGTTGCCCGTTTTGAGAAAGAAAATAAATACAAAATATAAGTTGTAAAATGACACAAAGCAACACTCGGGTTCGGCTTATTTGAAAACACAAAAGGTTGACGAACCGGATCCTTTAAAACATTTGCACGAAATATCAAGCCGATTGAAAGAATATTAGTTGGGTAATAAAGGAGGCTTAGGGTAGCAAGTACGAGTCACACATCCGGGTTTTATATATATATAGGGAAGTACATATGATAATTGAAGAAAACCGGAATGTGCTTCGACTTGTCACGAAAGCCATAAAACAATTAGACAAGCAATAAATGCAATAAATCACGCAGTAATGTGTCCCGGCGAGAACGGGCCCTCTCCTTATAACTCCCCATTGAAAAACATGCAAGCAAGTACTCCATCACCAAGATTCATAAACAGGATTTAAGGAGACGCGATTAGCACCACCATCAGGATTTAAGGAGACGCGATCAGCACCACCGTACAGGGTTTAAGGAGACGCGATTAGCACCACCGTTCGCATCAACTTAGGCTAGCCAACCTCCTAGCCGGCCCAAGTTAACACGCTAGAAGTATACATCGGGATTTGCCCTAGACGCACGTCCCCAGGCTCACCTCTTGTATACTCCGGGCCCAAGTCATAAAACAGGCTATGGCTCGCTTTTGAAATCAATGATAGTTATAGTGGCCAAAAGGGCCGTTCGAAAATATGATGCAAGTAGTTAAGTATGAATGGCAAAAGGTGCTTTTGAGACAAGTTGATGTAACGATCTAGGAAATACTCATAAGCGTCGTACGCTTCGGGAGCATACTGACGGATGTCCCTAACGACGTTACTTATAAGTGCCTCAGAGATCAAATAGTTACTTTTTAAAACAAATAAGTTACTTGTCTCTAGTTGGAAGCATTTCAAATCATTTTGGTTTTGCTACTAAAACGGTTTGACTAAGCATGTAAGGAATATTAAAGACAGTACAACAAGCAATAAGAAAAAGGCGGGGAATAAGTTATTTCGAAGCCTAAATAAACTATGTTCTTACTCCAGTTGAAAACAATTTAAAACCCTTACCTGGCTCGACAAGACAGTATGAAAGCAAGCGGTAGTCAGGTTTCTCCCTCGTTGGACCCACCTGTAATACACAGGGCCTAGAGGATGAAAACAAGACCGACAATACTAAAAGCAAGACACAAGACAACAGACGACGCACGGCAATTCACATAGAATCCAATCATGCAACAGGTGCAATGTGGAAAGTAAATCAATTAAACATGTAAATTACGGTACGACAATTAAAGAATATTAATGAAATGTTAAATAATGAAAGAACGTAAATAATAAATATTAAAGGCATGCTTAAACGCAATTAGGGCACGTAGACATGCTTAAAATAATATAAGGACGTTCTCTCGCGAATACAGGATTAATCGGACAAGAAACGGGAAAGATGGGATAAATCCCTAAACGAGCAAGGTGTCAATTGACGGTCAATTAGGGTCGGGTAAATTGTAAATTATGAAGAATATCAAATCCCAAGGCTCGAGGAAGCTATAGGTGAAATCGGATTGATATTCGGAGGTCGTATGAGAAAAGTCAACATTCAAATGAGTGGGGTTGACCAATTCCCGAAGTGCAAGAAAGGAAAAGGCTGGAAAATACACTAAGTATGTTGCACCGGCCAACGCACGGGCTTACGCACGAGCTTGGCAAGCCGGTGCAAGCACAAAAGGGGTTGCACGGCCTCCCGCACGGTCTTGAGCACGGTGTCAAGACCGTGCAGGTGCAAACGGCCATGCGCACGGGCCTGTGCACGGGCTCAAGCCCGTGCAGGCTGAAAAGTGAAGCGCACGGGCTCTTGCACGGTCTTGCTCAAGACCGTGCGTTCGCCCGTGTGGATCTACTGAGCAGCAGACTCAGCAGATCGCGAACCTCTCACGCGAATTCGAAATATAAATTCATATATCTCCTAATCTACACCATAAAACATCCTAATTTTCACATATAATCATACATATCAAATAAGCTACATATAGGCACAAGAATCACGTAAAATGGTCAAGTAATTCTTCCTAAACACGAAAATCCTAATATATATAATTCTATATATAAATCACGAAAAATCGCAAGAAATAACGAACGGAATGAAATGGGATAAAAGGATTACCGGTAGATAATGTAGTGAGGGTCGTTCGGGTTTTCACGGCTCGTCGATCGGGCGAGAAACGAGCTCGGTAGGGCGTCGGGAAGATCTTTCTCCTTTCTTCTCCTTCTTTCTCCTTTCTTTCTTCTTTCTTCTTTCTTTCTTCTTTGAAATGAGAGAATGAGAGAGATAGGTAGATATTTAGAAAAATATCTCGGGAGGGTAAAATGGTCATTTAGGCTTTTAAGGGCATTTATGTAATTTAAGAAATTGAGGGCATTTAAAAGATAGGTTAAATCAATCTTTTCCACCAGATTGATTAATCCAATTGGATAGATCGAGAAATTAGGTAAGAAAGAATTCGCGTAAATATTAATAATATAATACAAATATTCGGGTCGTTACAGAAACTGTTTGGAGAAATTTTCTGGCGGTGCCACTGGCACCAAGAAATGTAAGGAAAGTAGTGCAGCTAGTGCCCCTTGGCGTAACCACCTTATGACCAGGAATTTCAATTGACTCCCTTGGCATAATAAAACTCTTATTTATACATTAAATATGTAGAGAAATGTTTATTTTTCTTGATTTTGAAAGGATAATTCTATTTTTTGACACCAATAAAATTTTATAAAGTTACATGTCAAATTTATTTTAGGTAAAAAAATTAAAAGATTTCTAGATTTCTCTTAACTGTAACTACATCCAAATTTTCTCCACCTATTACTTAATTTCATTGAATAACCAAACCCTACCTAATTCTAGAAGTTATTTGAACATTTTATAATCTTGTAGAGTTGAATGATCTTGAGAATCAACCTCTGTTGTTGGATCAAATCAATGGAAATTGTCAATTTAAATAAATTAGAAGTTATTTGAATATTTTATAATCTTGTAGAGCTGAATAATTTTGAGGATTAACTTCTATTGTTGGATTAAATCAATCGACATTGTCAATTAAAAAAAATTAACATTATAAATAGGTGACAAGAAAATAGAAAAACGTGTATACATGTCGAGCAGAGATATAATTAGGTATTTTTGGCTAGTTTAGGTGATAATTTGATTAATTTTTTTAGAGACAGGATAATGTGATTAATGAGTGAGCATGTTTAATTTCATCGTGGACTTTTAAGACAATCTCAATCTATATACTATCCGTTTGGACTTGAACTTGAATTGGGTTCAAAACAGTTTGGGTTTTATAATTATTTTAAAATTTTGTTCTGAAACAGAGCCACTGAAAACCAATTGGACAACACTTCCGACCAAAAAAAACAATAAAGAACCACAGCAGCAACATCTTAAATGAATTGCTACACAAAATAAGACTCTAAATCAATAAAACACATTTACTTTCTACTGCCAACACCACGACTGCCTAGATCAGCAGCAGCTTGAGAGTTGAGAGGCTCGGTTTAGAGCACCCGATAACCAAAAAGCTCCTTTAAAAAAGTAACTACTACTAACAACGGCATTTGCTGCAGAAACAGCTGATTTTGTCTTAAATACCTTTGATCCACACATCTTGCAGCTTTAAACCCAGCTAAAAGCTTATCGGTCAAACCATTAGAGTAATCACTAATCAGTAATGGGTCTCCCATTTTTTTGGTATGTCAATTTTCTTTTTTTCTTAACTTCTAAAACTTATATTTCCAGACGTTCTTTTATTATTTTTTTATTATTTTTTCTTTCTCTTTCATATTCCTTATCCGTTTGTTTTTTTGCTCTCCTCTTTCCTATCTCTTTATTTTCTCTATGATTTTTTTTAATATTTAATTATTAATATTTTCTCTCTCTTCTTCTCACTTTTTCACGTTGTTTTTGCACTTGTTTTTTTATAGTTATAAAACTTCTAAGCTCTAAACTATTGTCAATATATTACGGGGTCACATATTGGCCCATATATCAAGCCCGTCTAAATCATAAGAAAGCCAGGATTTATTGGTGGTCCAGTGAAGCTAAATTGCCAATTAATAATGATAGACTCGTTTCTCAGTTCTCACATTCTGGCAGCAGCTAAGCGCACCAAACCATTGCTGCCTATAATTTCACCAAATCTCTTAACAATCTTCATAACCGGAGCGAAATTCTTTCTTGGCTCGACTTTGTGGAGCTTTTTCATATTATCTGAATTCTGTAGAGGTAAGTATTTGTATATTAAATTCAATTCCGTTTTTATTGTATCTGATCATGAAAGAGTTTCTGCTTTTGAATGAAATTTTTTGATGTGGCTTTATATTATTCCATGCTTTTTTTTTTCCTGCTTTTCTTTAATGGGTTCTGGTTTGATAATGTTTTTTAACTGATGGGTTATCTTATTAGAAGTTAAATTGCTGATCGGGTATTTTGCTTCAACTGTATTTCGTTACCAGTGAAGTTTTTATATGTGGTTTCGAGTTGAATTTGAGTAGTGCTCTTTTTTGTCTTACTGATTTTTGTATCTCATATAGTGGGTGTTTGCAAAGAGTACTTTCGGAGAAGCTAAAATTGAAGCCTAAAGCATGTCCTTGGAGCTTCTAGCATTTAGCTTATTTCTGCTTAAAATAAATAGAAGATGATTTTCGAAACACTCCCAAATTGCTAAAAAAGCACAAAAATGCTTTTCTTTTAAGAGTTTGCAAACTCTATCATAGTCTATGTCCTGTTACTTCCTCTGAGTTTGCAAAGCTGCAGTCTTTTAGATTGAGTTTGGAATTTGAACTTTCTAATTGATAGTCTTTTGTTGCATTGGGATAGACTAGTAATTGAGTATTTTGGAAGCAAGAATTTAATCTCATCTATAATTCAAAACTTTTTATTTAACACTTGTTTTAAACACCGATTTTCTCTTTAAAAGACTTTTTAATCATTCTTATATGTTTAAGAAGTATATTTAGCTCCAATTTGATGTTCAAACAGGAGAAAAAATGGCTACACCAACAAGAATTGGCCTTGCTGGTCTAGCTGTAATGGGCCAAAACCTCGCCCTCAACATCGCCGAAAAAGGATTCCCGATCTCAATTTACAACCGAACCACTTCAAAAGTCGACGAGACCATAAAACGAGCTAAAAGAGAAGAAAATCTTCCAGTGTACGGTTTTCATGATCCCGAATCCTTTGTAAAATCAATCCAAAAACCTCGTGTCATCATAATGCTAGTCAAAGCCGGTTCACCAGTCGATCAGACCATCAAAACCCTTTCCGTTTACATGGAAAAAGGTGATTGCATCATCGACGGCGGCAATGAATGGTACGAAAACACTGAGAGGAGAGAGAAACAAATGTCCAAACTGGGTTTGTTGTATCTTGGAATGGGAGTATCAGGTGGCGAAGAAGGTGCTCGTCATGGACCCTCTTTGATGCCTGGAGGCTCATACGTTGCATATAAATATATTGAAGATATTCTTCTGAAAGTGGCTGCTCAAGTTCCCGACAGCGGCCCATGTGTCACATATATCGGCAAAGGAGGATCCGGAAACTTTGTCAAGATGGTTCATAATGGAATCGAATATGGTGACATGCAACTGATTGCCGAAGCTTACGATGTGTTAAAATCCGTCGGAAAGCTCTCGAATGAAGAATTGCATCAAGTTTTCTCGGAGTGGAACAAAGGCGAGCTTCTCAGCTTTTTAGTCGAGATCACAGCTGATATATTTGGGATAAAGGACGATAAGGGGGACGGGTTCTTACTGGACAAAGTTCTTGACAAGACGGGAATGAAGGGTACTGGAAAATGGACAGTTCAACAAGCTGCTGAGCTTTCGGTAGCAGCTCCGACTATTGCTTCATCGTTAGATTCGAGATTTCTCAGTGGGTTGAAGGAACAAAGGGTCAAAGCTGCCAAAGCTTTCAAATCCATCGAGGTTACGAATATCCTCACCGAACAAGAAGTTGATAAGCAGAAGTTGATTGACGATGTTAGACAAGCGCTTTACGCGTCTAAAATATGTAGTTACGCGCAAGGAATGAACTTAATCCGTGCTAAGAGCAATGAAAAAGGATGGGGTTTGAAATTAGGGGAACTTGCTAGGATTTGGAAGGGTGGATGTATTATCCGAGCCGTGTTTTTGGATCGGATTAAGAAGGCTTATGATAGAAATCCTGATCTACCAAATTTGCTAGTGGATCCGGAATTCGCAAAGGAGATAATTGATCGGCAATTTGCTTGGAGAAGAGTCGTTTGTCTTGCTATTAACTCGGGTATTAGCACTCCTGGTATGTCTTCGAGTCTCGCTTATTTTGACACGTATAGGAGGGAAAGGCTTCCTGCTAATTTGGTGCAAGCTCAAAGAGATTATTTTGGTGCACATACTTATGAGAGGATTGATATGAAGGGATCTTATCATACTGAGTGGTTTAAGATAGCTAAACAATCAAAGTTGTGATTTTTATTGTTTCCCTTGATTTGGGGTAGTTCAGAATGAATAAATTATTGTTTCCCTTAATAAAGTTTTAACTTAATTCCTGATAATTGAACTAGAATATTGTTTGGCTGCTGCACTGTCTATCAAGTAGTTATTTTGTCAAATTATTTAGGTATAATTACTAAAAAAAACCTTTGGTTTGTGTCATTTACAGAAACATAACCTGAAACCTTGAAAATTACAAAAAAACTCTGAGCCAATGATTGTCAACGAGTTTCTCTTAGTTTGAGGGGCTATCCATTTTGGTTGGCAAACCTTAGGATGTTTTTTGTAATATTTCAAGATTTTGAGGGTGTTTTTCGTAAACAGCATTCTCAGGGATGCTCTTAATGGACTTATAGATTTCATATTTCTTTTTCTTTTGCTTTGTTTGAACAAGTTATTTCTTGGACAGTGTTCTCTCACGGATTTGTCCGAATACAAGCTCTCGCACAGCACTTAGCTACCACGTGAAACAAGTGCGTATGAAATCGCTCTTTGTTAAACAAGTGTATGAAAAGATATGTAGACACACATGACAGTTTTTCATTGTCGCAGATGTTTTTTCCAATGGAATTTAAATTCTTGATTTTCCCTGTTCTTAAAAGGGTTTTGTTGTTTACTTTCATTGTGGGCTAATTTCAGCTGACAAGATGTCACTGGGTGGCAAGACAAATAAACACATGAATCAAAATTTTGGAACTTTTGGATAAAAATGTTGTCCTGACTTTATTGAGACTTGATTCGAATGATATGTTTATTTTGATTAGAGTTTTTTTTTTCCCTTTTGTTCAGTTGTCATTATTAGGCTGTTTGTCGTCATAAGGCCTTGCGAAATAGAAAGAAAGTCCTTTTCTCCAAACTAAGCAACATAATGATTCTCAGAAGTTGTATCATCACATGAACTTGTAACTAAATATTGGAATGATTGTCACGTTCTGTGGAGCCTATTGTTGAATGTTGATTAACTGTTTCAAGCTGCATTAACTTTGTGTGCCTGGATAAGCGATAAACATTTTAGTGTAGTCAAGTGTTTGTATAATTGCCCATGAGAACTTTTGCTTAAGATTACAATTTACAGCAATTGGCTACTAAAGTATGAAGATCTCGCCTTTTTTAATGTGTAGCTATGAAACACAGACACGGACACGACACGACACGGCGACAGATTGTTTTCGACATTTTACACTAGAAAAGTATCCGATACGGTGTCGGACATGAGACGACACAACTGAGTAGGATTTTTAGAAGTGTCCGTGCATCATAAATGTATAGCCACGCGTCTTCGTAAGAGAACTGTATTTCCTCATTGTCTTTCTCCAGTTAACCTACCGTGAGAAATCCGAAATTTATGTTAACAAAAACTTGTCTCCTTAGTCCTTACTCGTCAATTGAACTTCAAAGTATGGATCCGTAATTGTCCCCGTCATTTGGATTTCGTCATTACCACAAATTATTTTACTAAATTGAACTTACCAATTCTTATTCAAACGAAACTTCACTATAGAAATCTCAAGAAAGACGTTAATGCCCTTAAGGTTTCCTAGAATTAAATCTGAGATGACAAATTGCAAGTTTCGTACAGTTCAATTCGCAATTTGCATCGAAAAAAAGTTTAGTTAGCTTACTACTTTTCTTTTCTTTTTACCACCCTATGTTGGACAGTGAAATTGATGCATATGATGCTGGACTGAAATTCTAACACTGCAGATAATTCATGTAATTCAAATATGGTGTCACTCGTGGGAATTATGTGTGTTCTTGAAATCTTTTCTGCAGTTCTTTTTAAGATATGAAAATTTATCAAACTCCCTAAATCTGGGATTCAAGAAACATCCGGTCTTACAAAAACCCCCCGTACGGCCGTACATAATTATCTTCCATTAATTCATAAAATGGCAAGCATATACGCGAACATGTTTTCAGTTACCTGCTTCTGGAAATGCTCAAATGAAATCTTCTGCAACCATTTAGATGTTCATATTCTTGGCAAGTAAAATAATCTTACAAAACCCAAAAAAACCAGAGGTGTACATGTGCATTTTGGCAAGGGAAAATCCTGCACAAGCTACTAGCTCAAACTTGCCGATTTTAATACTTGAAATTGCATTAAACATGGAAATTAAAAAATATATAAAAACAAAAAAGCTAGAAAATCTATATCACCAACTTTTATGCATTCCATACCTCACTTGAACCAAAAAGTTCGACAAAGACGCAGTTATACATTTTTCTTCGATTTCCCAGCATTCTTTACTCTGTTTCCAGACTTGTCTTTTTCCGCTTTTTTTATCTGTTTTTTCTTCTCTTCCTGTTCATTAACTTTCTTCCCAACATATTTCCCTGCATGGCCTTTACCAACGTGTCCATACAAATCACTCGGACCAGATGAGGCATCAGAAGCCATTGAATCATCGCTGTCCAAATCCTCTTTCTTGTACCCATTTACGCCGTTGCTGACGCCATCATCACCATCATCATCATCATCATCATCCCCGTCGTGATACTCCGTGCGGCGGTCCGGCGAAGCTATATACATCGTCCACCCTGATTCGCTGCTGCTACATTCTTCAAGGATTTTAGAAGAATCCATTTTCTTGACTTGCAGAGAAGTAAATAAAAATGCTATTTTCTTGACTTTTGAAAATTTTGATTCATGCATAATGAAAAGAAAAAACAACGAAAACCCTCTTCATCATTGAATAGAAAGAGTACAAGTGCTTAGCTGTCTCTCTGCAAAATAAATTCTCCGACCTTTATTACCAGGAGGCACACTCACTTTACAGGTGAACTAAAAAAAACCCCTCACTTATGAAAACAGAGTTTCAAAGAGGCCCCTTTTAAATTGGAAGATACTTTTGTTTTTTCTCTTCCATGCCCGCCCTATTTTTTGATTTTTTTTCTTTTCTTTTTACTTACTCCACTGTGTTGTTCATAAATATAAAGCTGCTTTTAAAAATGGTGATACAGATGAGGCCCACTCTGGAAATGGCAAAGAATGTATAATACCAATGATTTCAAATAGGTAGAAGAGGCCCTCTTCAGTGCTCTTTTTTATATTTATGAATCAACCTTTAATTCTCTGTCTTGTCATCAACTAAAGAGCAGCCTTTCATGTGAATTATGCAGTGAATCCAACTGTGTTTTTGGCTTCTTCTATGCAGGTTAATTTGGATGAGATGAGATGAGCCATGAGGGAGAATCAAATTTTTTATCTTTTCTTTTTTTGCTTTTAACCTACATTTTCATATGCGAATGAAATTCTTGAGCCCCTCCAGTACCCCCAAATTCTTGGATTGGCGGTGATAAAGTGAAAGAATTAAATCATATTATTAGTCTTAATCACATAAACTTGAAGTTTTTGCAATTCTTGATATATATATATATATCATGTTGCTCCAAAAGGGATATATATATGGACTATGGTGGCCTGATTTTTGGCTTACTCTTTGTTTGAACATTGGACAACAGAGGCCCCCATCTGCATTTCTTGTTTCCTATTTGAATATATCCATCTTCCTTCTCTCATTTTCACAAAAGAATAACTTCCAACTTACATGTGTGCGTGTGTAATGTACCTGAAATCTGTCCAAAAACTTACGGGATGTATTTAGATAATTTTTTAAGAGAGTATGTTTTTGTAATTTCTCAGTATGTTATTGTAATTATTCATTTTACTTTTATTTTTGCCATCATGTTAATGAGACAACATTCCCTTAGCTGGGGATTTTGATTCAACATGTTGTTGTATAATGGGTGACTTAATTATGGCAGCTAGGCATTGTTTGGGAGATGTTGACACTCACTGGCTTTTCTCTGCATCTTATTTTATCGACATCTTCATGTGGCACTGTACAAATCAATCTCTGTCCAGAAACCCAATGCCTTCTCAGTTAAATGCTCACCATTTTGCAATAAAATCTCTTCTATTTTATTTCATTTTCCCCTAAGTTTTTCGCAATAATAATTTTGTTGCACGAGTGCAACCGGAGATATATATGTATATTTGTGAATTTTTCTTGATATAAATATGACAATTTTATTTAAATAATAATACCTAAGTGGATGACATATTGAGTTAATTCCAAAAAATTTAAAATTAAAATTTGGTTGTCTTGTTGGGTTCTATCTTCTATGAACCTTCCGCTTGCAGAATGTGACATTTGGAAAAAGAATTGGCTAACGAAGCCATGTGTTGGGAGGTTGTGAATAGTCTGGAAAGTTATAGTTGTTAATTAACTTAATAATAACAATAGAACTAATTACAATATTTAAATTTTAATTATCATTTTAAAAACTCCCTGTGTTGACCTAGCTAGATACAAAGCATCCACACACCAACCATGAAAACACAATCTTTTTACATATCAAAAAAAGAAAAGAAAAAAGAAAAGAAAAAAATATTTGAGAATAATAAATTAAACAAGCTAGAAACTTAGTTTCTTCATCATTAATTGCATGCAGTAGTATTTCCAGGGATTGGAAAGCCTTGTAGCTGTAGCTGTGTTTATGATCGATCAGAATTCAGAAGTCCTACTAAGCTACGAATTTTCAATAGCATCAGATCTCATTGTACAATGTGTGGATTCATTACTTACTGCATGTAGTAGTAAAGATACAGCTAGCCGAATCTGGTGTGTAATTGTGAAGGTCTAGTCAAACAGGAATTATGGTCACCATTAAATTCCACCATTATTTTTCATGTGATCATACTGCTACAAAAATTTAAGGATGAATTAACGTACACTGCCCTATGGTTTGCTATAATTCCATATTTTCTGAAATTGATTGAAGGTTTATTTTCGAGATATTAAAGGGAGTAATACAACGTAAACTTATGTTTCTCATACAACACGATGCAATTTTCCGGTGGAATTTCCGGCGGCTGAGATGACAAAGTACTAAATTTGTATAGTTCAGGCGGTAAACTGTAAAAAATAAAAGTTTAGATGGTAAAGTGCAAAACTCGTCATAATTCGGATGGATAAACATCTTTATCCCTTTTAAAAAATTACAGAAAATTTCCTGAATTTTCAAACAATTATAAAAATCTAACAAAATAACTCGTGTACTTTATACAAAATTTTACAAAGAAAAACCGGTAATTTGTAATTTTTTGAAACTTCCAAGGAATTGTTTGAGGGAGTATTTTGTAATTATTACAAATATTGGGGGTAATGTATGTAATTCGCCCAAAATCTAAATAACACATACAGCATTCAATAGTTGGAAAATTAGCCATAAGGACCCATTGTAACATCCTTCATAGAAATAAGAACCAACTTTTAAAAGTGTTGCTCAAAAGGACCTATTTTGGGAAACTCTTAGAAATAAGGACCTGTTTTGAATAAAAAAAATATTATTTCTGCCTAATCATCCGACAAGTCATCAAAATTTCATTTTCTTTTCTCTTATTTTCTATTTACTTATGAGATAAAAATATTTTCTTTTGTAATTTTTTTATTTTCTTTTCTGCTTTTACGTTGTATTCTTTTTTCTATTTTCTCTCTCCTTAAATTCTTTTCCTTTTGTTTTTTCTTTTGATCATATCTTTTCGTTCCTTTATCGATCGTATAAATTTATAGTCCAATTTAATCCTCTCAACGAGACGAACAAAATGATATACAGAAATCTAGGTTACGTAATTAATGAAAAAAACAGCAGCAGCGTCTCTGTAGCTGACCGGAGATGATAATGGAGGAAATTCAAGACGATTATCCATGGCGGAGCAGCCAGGATTGAGATTAATGGAGCAAGCTGAAGGAATTCCACAATACTCCCAATACCATCTTAGATTTCTAACCTGATGAATTTAGAGAGAGAGAACATTTGGGCGAGAATTGACTTTTTATTAATTGAATGATGAAAGTACTAGTACAGGGTATATATAATAGTCCCAATAACAAAGGTTTACATAAAATGCTCCTAATGCTAACATATCTAATATTTGTAATAGATATCATTCTCCTTCTCTCATCGATGATGCTAGAATGATTATAATGATCCTCAGCTTCAACAGAAGTTGAGTTATTGTTGATGTATGAAGAATTTAGAGTGAATGTGCTAAAGAGACATGTGGTGTGGTGCTGTGAGGCAGAAAGTTTTCAAGAGCAAAGCAGCTTAATTTAATTGACTCTGGACATAATAATTGTATGGAATTCATAAGAATTAAAAATATATAAATTTTAGATTTTGTACACTGAAATTGGGAAAAAATACCTTTATTATTTACTGTAGTACTTCATAACTGTTGGTTTGTACTTGAATTTCTATATTTACAGATTTTTCTGTAATAAGAAAACTGTAAATATCAGATTTTGTACTCTGAATCGTGATTGGAGTACCTTAATTTTTCAATGTAGTACTTAATAACTATTTATTTGCACTGTAATTTCCATATTTCAAGATTCATTTGTAATAAGAATATATATAAGAAAAATATAAATACCGGATTTTTACTCGTTTGAATGAGGTAATTACCTTGATTTTGTAATTGTCTCTCAATTTCCATTTTCGTAAGAATTATAAAAACTTTAAATATTAGAATTTGTACTCTGAAACTTGGAACAAGTATCTTGATTATTCACTGTAGTACTTTATACGTGTATTTTTGTACTCGATTCTCTATATTTACCATATATTAGGAAACCTTGTTATATTGAATTTTATACTTTGTTTCAGTCTCTGAGTACCTTGATTTTTCAGCGTAGTACTTTAAACGTATTAAACTGTACTCGAATCTCTATATTTCCACGCATGGCCTGTAATAAAAATATATTAAAAATAAATATGATATTATAGTTTATATTGGGAATTTCGAAGTTGCAGGGAACTCTTCTGGACATCCTCGTGGTATCTTTTATAATAATAAACAATATATAGTAATACTTGTTAGATTGAATTTTATACTTTGATTTTCGGTCTGAGTACCTAGATTTCGCACCATAGTACTTGATATCTGCATTCTTGTACTCGATTCTATATATTTGCCATATATTAGGAAAACTTGTTATATTAAAATTTATACTTTGTGCCAGTCTCTAAGTACCTTGATTTTTCAGCGTAGTACTTTAAACGTATCAAACTGTACTCGAATCTCGATATTTCCACGAATGGCCTGTAATAAAAATATATTAAAAATAAATATGATATTAGAGTTTATATTGGGAATTTCGAAGTTGCAGGGAACTCTTCTGGACATCCTCGTGGTATCTTTTATAATAATAAACAATATATAGTAATACTTGTTAGATTGAATTTTATACTTAGATTTTCGGTCTGAGTACCTAGATTTCGCACCATAGTACTTAATATCTGCATTCTTGTACTCGATTCTATATATTTGCCACATATTAGGAAAACTTGTTATATTAAAATTTATACTTTGTGCCAGTCTCTAAGTACCTTGATTTTTCAGCGTAGTACTTTAAACGTATCAAACTGTACTCGAATCTTGATATTTCCACGAATGGCCTGTAATAAAAATATAATAAAAATAAATTTGATATTAGAGTTTATATTGGGAATTTCGAAGTTGCAGGGAACTCTTCTGGACATTCTCGTGGTATCTTTTGTAATAATAAACAATATATAGTAATACTTGTTATATTGAATTTTATACTTTGATTTTCGGTCTGAGTACCTAGATTTCGCACCATAGTACTTGATATCTGTATTCTTGTACTCGATTCTATATATTTGCCACATATTAGGAAAACTTGTTATATTGAAATTTATACTTTATGCCAGTCTCTGAGTACCTTGATTTTTCAGCGTAGTACTTTAAACATATCAAACTGTACTCGAATCTCGATATTTTCACGAATGGCCTGTAATAAAAATATATTAAAAATAAATATGATATCAGAGTTTATATTGGGAATTTCGAAGTTGTAGGGAACTCTTCTGGACATCCTCGTGGTATCTTTTGTAATAATAAACAATATATAGTAATACAATCATAAGTGTTCCATATATATGTCAAACATATGTCAATTACCATTATTATATATGAATAACAAAGTATATCGACTATATTATATCGCATAAAGTTAATTAAAGTATGAAATCGAGTGGGAAATATAATTCGATGAGGAATTTCTAAATATATTGTGTGAAACAATCATAAGTGTTCCACATGTATATCAAATGTATGGCAATTAACATTATTCTATATGAGTAATAAAGTATATTGATCATATTATGTCGCATAACGTTAATTATAGTATGAAATCAAGTGAAAAATTTAAATTCGATGAGGAATTCCAAATATAATGTGTGAAACAATCATATGTTTTCCACATATATAGTGTACGAATCTCACTAATCCGAGAAATGTGAGATTTTCTTCATTGAATATAGAGTACATATATGTATTTATAAAGTATTATGATGTGAAATTCAGGTATGGTTGGTCCGAAATCAAGTACAGATCTCACTAATCCAAGAAATTTGAGATTTTCTTCATTGAATATAGAGTACATATATGTACTTATAAGTATTATGATGTACAATTTAGGTATGGCTAATCCAAAATCAAGCACGAATCTCACTAATCCAAAAAATGTGAGAAAATATTTTTAATTGCATGGATATATATAAAATCAACCGAGTAATAACATGGAGGGAAACTTAATTCCATCATTTTTAGTATTTTTTATATATTTTTCTGGCCTAGACCATGTAACAGCGATACAGTAACATAGAATACATACCCTTGCTTATAAGGTATTGGGTAGTAAAATTGAGGTATGTCAGGTCCGTAATCAAGTACGAATCTCAATAATCCAAGAAATTTGAGAAAATATTTCTAATAGCATGGATATAAAACCAACCGAGCAATAACATAGAGGGAGACTTAATTCCATAATTTTTAAGATTTTTTATATATTTTTTTGGCCTAGACCATGTAACAACGATGCAGTAACATAAAGTACATATCCTTACTTACAAGGTATTGGAATGTAAAATTGAGGTATGCTTGGTTCGAAATCAAGTACGAATCTCAACAATTCAAGAAATCTGATATTTTTATCCATTGAATATAGAGTATATACATGTACCAATAAGGTATTATGATGTAAAATTTAGGTATAGTTTGTCCAAAATCAAGTACGAATCTCACTAATCCAAAAAATGTGAGAAAATGTTTTAATTGTGCGGATATAAAACCAATTGAGCAATAACATGGAAGGGAACTTAATTTCATTATTTTTAGGATTTTTTATATATTTTCCTGGCATAAACCATGTACCAACGATGCAGTAACATGGAGTATATATCTTTACGTCAAAGGTATTGAAATATAAAATTGAGGTATTCCTGATCCGAAATCAAGTACGAATCTCAACAATCCAAGAAATTTGAGATTTTTTCCATTGAATATAAAGTACATACATGTACTAATAAGGTATTATGATGTAAAATTGAGGTACGTCAGATCTGGAATCAAGCACGAACCTCAACAATCCAAGAAATTTGAGAAAATATTTCTAATAACGTGAATATAAAACCAATCGAGCAATAACATGGAGGGAGACTTAATTCCATCATTTTTAGGATTTTTTATATATTTTTCTGGCCTAGACCATGTAACAGCGACGCAGTAAATAGAGTACATATCCTTGCTTATAAGGTATTGGGTTGTAAAATTGAGGTATGTGAGGTACGTAATTAAGTACGAATCTCAACAATCCAAGAAATTTTGAGAAAATATTTCTAATAGCGTGGATATAAAACCAACTGAGCAATAACATGGAGGGATACTTAATTCAATCATTTTAAAGATTTTTTTTTATATTTTTTGGCCTAGACCATGTAACAGCAATGCAGTAACATAGAGTACATATCCTTGCTTATAAGATATTGGAATGTAAAATTGAGGTATGTCGGGTCCATAATCAAGTACGAATCTCAACAATCCAAGAAATTTGAAAAAATATTTCTAATAGCGTGGATATAAAAGCAACCGAGCAATAATATGGAGGGAGACTTAATTCAATCATTTTTAAGATTTTTTTTAAAATATTTTTCTGGCCTAGACCATGTAACAGCGGCGCAGTGATATAGAGTATATATCATTGCTTATAAAGTATTGGAATGTAAAATTGAGGTATATCAGGTCCGTAATCAAGTATAAATCTCAACAATCTAAGAAATTTGAAAAAAATATTTCTAATAGCATGGATATAAAACCAACCGAGCAATAACATGGATGGAGACTTAATTCCATCATTTTTAGGATTTTTTTATATATTTTTCTAGCTAGAACATGTAACAGCGACGCAGTAACATAGAGTACATATCTTTGCTTGTAAGGTATTGGGTTGTAAAATTGAGGTATGTCAGGTCCGTAATCAAGTACAAATCTCTACAATCCAAGAAATTTGAAAAAATATTTATAATAGCTTGATTTTTCAAATTATATCAAGAGTTTCGACATTTCTCAATTATAAATGATACCAAGAAACATAATATTATACCAAATCTATTGATTTCAACTTCATTTTGTTTATTTTTCAATTAAATCCTCCCATATTCTAATGTTAATGGGATCGACCAAAGTCAAAGTCCATGTCCCTGCATAATCTGATATTTTCATATCCTTTCTTCCCTTTTTTCTGCAAATAAATGAACAAAAAATTGCAAATTTAACTTCAAATTTGAAGAAAGAGAAGTTTATATTGTAAAGTCGAAAGCTTCACCTGAAAATCATCAAAATATAGTTGTTGGGTGGATTTATTCTCATCAATGATTGACTTCAAGCTCCCTCGATAGCAATATATATATTTGAGCATTAACTTATATAAAATCAAGAAAATCAATATGAAAATAATACTTACTGGAAGAAGGAACAACAATTGTGGAAGGAGGAAGATGGAAGGATCGTCGGAGAAAATGACCGGAAGCCGCCCGTCGCCGCTACCGCCCGTCGCCGCCACGCTTCCGTCGTCCAACAAAAACTCGATTTCTTTATATTATTTTGTTTGTCTCATCGAGAGAATTAAATTGGACTATAAAGTTGCACGATTTGATAAATGAACGAAAAGATATGATCTAAAGAAAGAAAGAGATAAAAAGAATTTGAGAAAAAAGAAAATAGAAAAAAAAGTCACGAAAACAAGAAAAGAAAAGAAAAGAAATTATTTTTCTCTAATAACTAAATAGAAAAGAAGAAAAAAAAAATGAAAATAAAATTAACTTTTTGGATGACTTGGCACAAAATAATAGTTTTTTATTCAAAAGAGGTCCTTAATCCTAACATATCTCTATTTGACTAACACTTTACAAAGTTTGTCCTTTTTTTTCGGTCATTTTATCTAGTTTTTCTTGATTAGTTTTAACTTTCTTTCGGGCTTGTAATGTTGGACTTACTAGTATGCAGAATTGGGCCGCCAAAATAATTTAATTATTCAAATCTCACCATTTTCATCCCAAAAAAAAATGGGGAATGATTTTTGGGCTGTCAATGGATTGGATTTTAATTACAATTCGATTCCAATTTGAATATTATTAATTTTTTAAGTTTTAGGTATGAAAAAGATAATGTTATCAAAAACTAATTTATCTTTAAATGATTTTGGCTAATTTAAGATATTTATATAAAGAATTAAATTTAAAAAATTATACAAAAAAAGCTTAAAAGTCAACGCAACAAAAAGGCAAGGCCCTTTCCGTTTCGCCGTCAAGTTATAAGTTATAACCAAAGATTTTTTAGGTCAACGAGATTCCTAATTCCCAAATAATCTCATGGGATGGCATTCCCGTAATAAAATACAATCACAAGGTCAATAAAGGGTTTCAGAGCCACTCTGAAGATCCAATTCCAGTCTTTTAGATCCAATCCTTTTCCAGCCAAAAAAGATTTACTAGAGAGAGGAAAACACAAAAGTGGCAGTTCCAGATGAAAGGCTTCATTTAACAATTAACTCTTTTACCCATCATCTATGATTCGTTCAACCCCTTTATACCTCATTTATTGACTAAATAAGGAAATAAAATTCATTGTGTAGAACTATTGGAGATGGGTTTTCTTGAATTGGTGAATTCCATCAACTGGGAGCATGAATCCTACCCACAATATGAAGATTTCATTATACTTCCTTGTTTCGCACTATTTTTTCCCACAGTCAGGTTTTTGCTCGACAGATTCATCTTTCAGGTTTTTCTAACAATATATTTTGCTGCTTGATTCGGGCTTTTTATATTTCATAGTATATGTCGCCTGATGTGTTTTACTGGATTTTCTGAGTGGCCCATTTGGATTTTGTTGTTTTTTTATGATGGGTTTGTGTTATTTGATCACTGTTTATGTAATTGAAACTAGTCAGGGGCTTGAACTTATACTAGAATGCAGAATATTGACTTGGTGTTTCTGTTCAATGTTGTTTTGCTATCAACAAATTCTATCCAATCGTAGGAGATACTCTTAAATGTGATGCGAAAATTATAGGTTCAGATGTTGAGTGTGTCTTTATTAACAAGGTTTGTACTGGAAGTAGGGAGACTCTAAAAAGAATAAGGGATTAAATGTGTACAATGGGAATCTACAGCCACTAGCTTGAAAATGGCGAGATACGTGAATTTTGAAATCTTGTTCGATATCTTGAAATTGTTAAAGAAATATACTCTATAGATTCAAATAATAACTTCACTGAGGATTGGCTTTGTAAATAATGTTAAGGCTAATGTAGTATTTGCTGTACTTTTGTCTTGGAATGGCATTAGGTAACGAAGAGCATGTGTTTTCTTCATAAGCTGCATTAGAGAAATCAATGACCAAAATTCTGCTACCCTTGTCGGAATTATCTCCTTTACATTATTTTTCCTTGATCATACATCTGAAATATCTATAATACTCGGAAATTCACAAGTTAAACAATGAAAAACTGGTATTTCCACTTGTTTCAAAGATTTTTTCTTAATTTAGCCTGGATATATATGTTGCAGAAAGTTGGGAAGCGATTGATATACGGGAAAGGAGCACAAGTAGTGGACAATGATGAGCACAAGAAGAAGATACGGAAATTCAAGGAGTCGGCATGGAAATGCATTTATTATCTTTCTGCTGAGGTATTGGCAGTTGCTGTGACTTACAATGAGCCTTGGTTCACAAAGACAAGATACTTTTGGGTTGGGCCCGGAGACCAAGTCTGGCCTGATCAACAATACAAGTAAGATTTCATTTCTTTTGTTTCAGTAGGTCATTTCATCAAACATCTCCACCGCATTAGATTCACTTTCAAGAGTTGCCCAAGTTATATATAATTTTGACTGGCTTTTGATATCCAGGCTTAAATTGAAGGCCCTCTACATGTATACAGGCGGATTCTATTCCTACTCCATATTTGCTCTGATATTTTGGGAAACGAGGCGCTCTGACTTTGGGGTTTCTATGTGTCATCATGTTGCAACTTTCATTCTCATTGCCTTGTCTTATATCTTCAGGTGTGTTTCTATTGAAATTACTTATCTATTATTTTAATTACAGAAGTCAAGATCGAAATATGTTAATTTGGAGAAAATGAGCAGCTTGAAAGAGAGAAAATCAGTTAGTTATTGAACATTTATCATTTGAACCCAGCATTATTCTTTCATACGGATAAGACCATCAGCCAACTGAACTATATTGCTGTTTTTGTAATTTTCCGATCGATTTTATTTTTGTACACTTTACCTCCACAAATGCATGAGTTGTTACACATTTGGCATTACCACCTAATGCCTAATTGCCTATTTCCAGTGGAAATATTGACAAAAAAAAATCCTGAAAGTTACAAATATTTTGTCGCCATGTAAAAACATAAACCTAGAAAATACATGCAAAATCATTATGAATGACTTTTTAGGCAAAATATTTTATTGAAAATAGGTTAGAGGTGGTAAAGTGTAGAAAATAAAAGTTGGAAAAGTGCAAAAACGATCATAGTTCAGATGACAAAATGTCATCATTTATCCCTTTTCAAATAACTTTTTCTTTTTGATCATTTGCTTTTAACATACTTAATTTACCCTAATTTCTGATTATTGCAGATTTGCACGTGTCGGCTCGGTTGTTTTAGCTCTTCATGATGCCAGTGATGTATTTCTTGAAGTAGGAAAAATGTCCAAATACAGCGGCGCAGAAGCATCGGCAAGCTTCTCATTTGTTCTTTTTGTGTTATCTTGGGTCATACTTCGTCTCATATATTATCCATTCTGGATCTTATGGAGCACAAGGTCAGATTTAATCAATATTAAATATTTGACGTCTCTCTTCTCAAACAACTTAAGTTTTAGATGAGGCAATCCTCAAATAATTGACTAGCATAATTAATTTATTGCATTTAAACTTCCATTTTTTTTTTCTAATATATGTATTTTACTCTTACTATTTGCAGTTATGAAGTTCTCCAGACTTTGGATAAGGAGAAACATAGACTCGATGGACCAATCTATTACTATATTTTCAATTTCCTTCTTTTCTCCTTACTTGTTCTTCATGTTTACTGGTGGATTTTGATGTACCGAATGCTTGTCAAGCAAATCCAACAAAGGGGCGTTGTCAGTGAAGATGTTAGATCTGGTAAGTCGAAATCCAAAATCCAAAAGAAACAAATTGAAAAACATGAAATGGTTTTGTAGCTCTTATGAATAATCATATTTGTTGGTCTTGGTACAGACTCTGAAGATGAAGATGATCAGCATGAAGATTGATGAAGGTACAAATGTTATTCTGCCTAAATTGGGGGAATATTTCATTTTTCGATTCGATAAATTTGTATAAAACTGAATATTAGTTCGAACGAGGCTGATCGAAGAGGTCAGATGTCGAAAGAAGGATGATTCTTATCAAAGCTTTTATTTGTTTTTTCTATATTAGTTCAACCTGTGCTGGCTTAAGATTTTACAGTCCTTTTCCTTTACTGCTTAGTTGAGTGTAGCAATATGTCAACGTTCTGATATGCCTATCTTGAAACCTTGTGCTGCTGCTGCTGCTGCTGCTGATGAAGTGCAGCAATGAATACTTTGTACATGTTTTTTCCAATCTTCTGTTTTACATCATTGTTTTAGCTCATATAATAGTTTGTTTATTGCAACTTCCGTGCTATGTGAAATACTTTGTACTCTGAAGAATTTGGCTTAAGGGTTGATTTTGTGGTCTAAGTTATTGTATGTAAATCATCGGAAATTGATAAAGTCAATATTTTGATACATGAACACAAATACGAAAATACAAACATGATACAACATGTATATGAGAATATGGGTTATTTTTCAATATTTAGCACTAAATAACTGTTTTACACTGTTTTCGACATGAAATGACACATGGTGGAGAAGACCAAATCAACAAACTAGTTTGACAATTTCCTTTCATGGAAATCTTCTTCCACGCGATTTATTTATTTCCCACTCTATTTTTTCAAAGTACTACAGAAATCGGCCGATCTTCCGATTCATTCATTTAGGGGTGGACATCAAGTCAAGCTAGCTTGCGAGTCTGTCGAGAATAATATTTATGTAACCTATGACTACAAGACTTATCATTTGGTTAGAAAAAAAAATAAAATCAACAGCAAAATGATTCCAGATAGAGCCTTTCTCTGAGGAATTAATTCCTTCCATCAACCCTTATCTCCAACAAGCTTCGTATGTGCTTCAATGAATGATGCATATATTCTATTTTTATACGTGCAAGTAACAATTTCATTCGAATACTATTTAATTTGATATGAGTTTGTTCATTTATTTACTTACTATTTTTGAGAGGAAATTGAGTCTGACATATACATTAAAATGGATCATTCGTTGTATTATTGATGATATGTTAAAATACATTGAACATTCTACCAAAAAAAAATAAAATACATTGAACATTAGAAAAGAGAAAAAGCTAACATGACAAACCAAACTAAAAGGGAAACAAAGGATTATAAGTAACATGCATATACATTAAAATGATTTTGACATCGATTTGGTTTGAATGTCTATCAATTGTTTTGACCAATCATATATATTCATATTCTCCAAATAATATTTTCTGTTTTTTTAGGGGAAGATTGTTGAGCATTAATATGATTGTTCTCAGTAGTACTTGATAAATTATTGAATGATGATGTGTTGGAGTAATAATGCACTTCAAGAAACACATGGACAAGAAAGGCAAGACTTCTTTTTGGCATAATTTATGTTATGTACCAATTATTTGACCTCGTAAAAAGATTAATTGCACTTGTTCTACTAGGGTACTAGTTTACGTACAAACTGCTTAAGCTTGAAAGACGGTAAATAGTTGTATAACTAGATTTTCTTTTGATTTTATGTAATTTATATTGTTATCAATATGTATGTATACAAATATTAAAAAATAAAGAAATGACATTGTGCAATAATAATAAATTTAAATAGGTGTTTGTTATTTACACAACTACTCAATATCTTATTATCTGCAATTCTAAATAGAAGGAAAGAGAATCAAATCATACCTTTAAATAAGTCTGCGGTGCGGTCTGCCCTCAATTCAATATTCATTAGACTACTCGTGTCGATTTCTGAAGATTTCTCAGTTCCCAAAATCTCCCAGAAAAAGGTAAAGAAATTTTAGAAACATCCCCATCTTTGCAAGCAAATTAGCAGCAAATCTTACCTTAGAATAATTAATAGCAAAAATCACACAAAACAAGAGGCATAATATAATGCACAGTGCACACGTATACAAATACCCATTGAGAGGGGAGGACTATAACGCTGTTGTTTTCTTTTGCTGAACCCCACTTGTAACCGAAAAACAGAGTATCAGCACAGGAGGAGGTCAGGTCAGTGTTATTTGAATATTCATATTTTTTGTTGATATATGTTTATCCGAAAATACCTTTATTTTTTGTTGATCTTTTCCTTTTCCTCTAGAACTTTCTCGTTTATTTTTCTGTAGCTTTAGTTTATAGATCCAAACACGCATCGAGAGCTTGTTTATCCGCATAAAGTTTTTATTTTTCTCGGCTTAAAGTGATTTTTTCATCTGGGTATGTGTTTGTTCTTGGTTTTATGCATTGTTGAAATGCTGATCATTCTGCTTTCCTGGGTTTCGATTTGATTGAATAATGGGTCAGTTAAAAGATTGGCTTTTGAGTGGAAAGATGTGTTTTTTACATTCTTCGGTTACATTTATTCATATGAATTGATTTTGGACTATAGAGACTGCAGTTACTTAGTAGTTTGTTGGAGTTGGCAGTGTAATGGCTTGTGGGTTGGTGCGAAACATGTTAAGTGTTGACAGATATGTTTGAATTGTCCATATTAGATTTGGTTCTTTAGCATGTCTTGTTTTATTGATTTCTAAGTTTTTATTATTTTCGTTTCCTCCTTTCATCTTTTGTTGTAATTTTGGATTTTTAGGGATATTCTGATAAATAAAATGCTGTTTCCCAAGAATAAAAATAGCCGCATCTCAGAATATCGGTCATTATAATTTCAAGTAATCACCACTTTTATGTAGTTGTTCTGTTCTTTTGAAGGGCATATAACAATCATTATAATTCCATTTCGTTTTTTTTTTCAGAAGAAAAATCAAGTACAATGACTAGAGAAGACGAGTTAACTCATTCTAGACACGGTCTATTGAAAGATCAAGTTCGTTTGGTTAAAAGGAAGGATTCGGATTCGGATCGCTATGAGATTGCTCCAATTCCTGATAATTTGTCATTTGAGAAAGGTTTCTTTGTTGTAGTTCGAGCATGCCAATTGTTGGCTCAAAAAAATGAGGGTCTTATTCTAATTGGTGTAGCTGGTCCTTCTGGAGCTGGAAAAACTGTATTTACTGAGAAAATACTTAATTTTATGCCAAGCGTTGCTGTCATTTCAATGGACAATTACAATGATGGGAGCCGTATTGTTGATGGAAATTTTGATGGTAAGATATTTCCATTCATGTTCATTTTATTTTCCTCAAAGTCCTCCTGTTATATGCTGATTTTGATTTTGGATCTTCTTACGTTACTCCTGAGAAGCTGCTCCTGTGAAATAGAAAAATGTGTTCTGCATTTCACTAAGGGGGGTGTTAGTGAAAAATTTTGGGAAGTTATATTAGAAGCTGAAGAAGCAGCATTGCAACATGTTCAAACTAGAAACAACTGAGTTTTTTCCTATAATGAAGCTTTGTACATTTAACATAAACATTTGCATAAAATGATGACATCTTTCTTAAATGTATCATGTGAACAGATCCACGCTTGACAGACTACGACACTTTGCTGAAAAACATTCAAGATCTGAAGGCAGGAAACGAGGCTCATGTCCCAATATATGATTTCAAGACCAGCACCCGAACGGGATATAGGTCAGTTCGCATTAGCAATATCTTATGTGACTGGATATATTATAGTGCTAATTACAGCGAGAATCCCTTAGGTTTTTGGCTAAATACAGCAAGTACCCCTGATCTTTGGGTAATTACATGTACACCCCCTGAAGTTTGAACTTTTCTTACAATTGAGTCCTACCATCACGGATTTTTGCTTACTTCTAAAAATTCCCATGAAAATCTGAATTTGCCTTTGTCTCTTAAAAGAGTCAAAAGTTGGACTTTGACTGACAAGGGCAAATTCGGATATCTTAGGAAGTTTTAGATGAGGGGGTACTTGTTGTATTTAGCCCATTGTTGAGGGGGTCTAGCTGTTATCAACCCTTTATCTTATTATTCTTTTCCCGGAAACCTTATGAGTATAAAACTTTTATTTTCTGACTTATTTTCTGATCTCATGAAACGACATTATAATGGCAGGACAGTTGAAGTCCCAAGTTCTCGCATTGTGATTATTGAAGGAATATATGCTTTGAGTGAGAAATTGAGACCTTTGTTGGATCTACGGGTATCTGTGACAGGTGGCGTTCACTTTGATCTTGTTAAAAGGGTTTTAAGGGATATACAACGTGCTGGTCAAGAACCAGAAGAAATTATACACCAGATATCTGAAACAGTTTGTATTCTTAATACCTATTCCCACGTATTGCTTTGAAATACTTTTTCGGAAGTTCTCATTTAAATTTCTTTATAGGTGTATCCGATGTATAAGGCTTTTATTGAGCCTGACCTTCGCACTGCACAAATTAAAATCATCAACAAATTTAATCCGTTTACTGGATTTCAGTGCCCAACATATATACTTAAGGTAACATTTTTTCACTAATTGATTAGCTCATAGTTTTCACTAATTAAAATGTATGTATGTAACTGTTTGTTGCGTGCTTTTTAGTCTATGAAGAAAGTAGATGTGGAGAAAATCAAATCTACAATGTCTGAAGAACATTCGGAACATACAGAACAGACTTATGATATATATCTTCTACCTCCTGGTGAAGATCCAGAAACTTGCCAATCTTATCTGAGGATGAGGAATAGAGATGGAAAATACAATCTCATGTTTGAGGTATGTTATTTCAGCTTTTTATAAGCTAAAAGCAGAAAAGCCTTTTATTTTACTTACTAATTGGGCGATGTTATTCTTGTGCATTTTTAGGAATGGGTGACTGATACCCCATTTGTGATATCTCCAAGAATCACTTTTGAAGTGAGTGTTCGTCTCCTTGGTGGATTAATGGCCTTGGGATACACAATAGCAGCCATACTCAAAAGAAGTAGCCATATTTTTTGTGATGAAAAAGTTTGCGTGAAAATTGATTGGCTGGAGCAGTTAAATCGTCATTATGTGCAGGTGGTGCAAATTATTATCTTTGTGTGCTACCTTTTCTCTATTATTTACTTTGCTCTACTATGGTAAAAAGTTTAAGAGAGGATAGCATAGATGTCTCCATTATTTTCTTTTAACTATTGTTAATATACTTCTTAAGTTTTTAAACCGTTTTGATTGATACAGGTACAAGGTAGAGATCGTCTTGTCGTAAAACATGCAGCAGAAAAACTGGGATTGGATGGTTCATATGTTCCAAGAACTTATATTGAACAGATACAGTTGGAGAAACTCGTAAATGAAGTTATGGTATGTAAGCTAGCCTATGATCTAGTCTCCATTAGTAGTCCCTTATTTTGTCTTGTGATCTTATCTGAAAAATTCCTACAAAATTCCAAAAGGCAATGCCAGATGATTTGAAAACCAAGCTTAGCATAGATGACGACCACTCAAGCCCAAGAGAAGCACTTTCTCGAGCCTCGGCTTTGACAAGAATCAGAAATCTTAGAAGGTGAACTTTTGTCCTATAAATGACAATTTTACCCTTAATATGTAAATCAGTATAACTTATACATGATGTAGAAATATATAATGTATTATTTATATGGAGAGCTTAATATTGGAAATATCGATATCGATCAAGCTGAATATGGACTGCTGATCACTAAGAAATAAGAAGTTGACTTGAAATTTTGATTAAAGTAATTTCCGATCAAGGGGCTTTATTGCCTATTTTGATGATCATAGGAGGGTAAAATTGAGATGATCTTTCTTTTGTTTCAAACAGTGGCATGTCGCATTCGTATTCAACAAACAGGGACAAAAATCTATCCAAGATTGACAGGAGATTCGAGGATAGAACAGCCGACTCATCAGCAACATTAGCAAATGAGGTAATAATTTAATTTCACCAGTTACAACCTAATCATTGTCTAGCATTCTTACATGCTGGAATATCATTTTTTTTCTTTAAGTTGTGTTCATATATGTGATAGGGAGCTGTAAGACATCTTTCAGAACAAATTTCTACGCTAAATGACCGAATGGATGATTTCACATCTTGCATTGAAGAGCTAAATTCCAAGCTAATGACCAAAAGAGCTTCTCCTAGTTCACAAAACCTAGCTTTGCCAGCTGAAGCCTGTAACGGGTCTGCTCCAACTTCTTACTTCATATCCGGTTTGGGAAATGGATCTTTAACTGGTTCAGTAATGCAGAATTCCTCGTCTTCGTCCCAGTTAGCAAAAGATACATCTTTGGTTGAAGAGGTATTACTACTAATCTCTTTCAGTAAATTGAAATTTTCAAAATACTGATAAATAAACTACTTTTAGATATTGGATTATCTTTTTTAGAATCACTAGTAAAAAGCACGTGTACAGCAAGTGAATAATAATTATTTTTTTTTGTAAATATAATTGTAAAATTTATGAATTCGTTGAATAAATAAACTTTATGAATAAACAAAATTATTATATGATTTTGAAGAAATAATTTTTTTGCCAAGTAAGCGCGTTAACAGAACTTATTTATAGAAACATTTCCCTAATTTAGTTATATTACTTAGTGTACTTACAATTGTTTTACTTGCTATAAACAGCTATCAAGTATAGCACGGGGCCAACGCCAAGTTATGCATCAGCTCGACAATCTGAGCAATCTTTTTCGTGAAAATATGATGGAAAGATCAGATCGAAACAAAAGGCGTAACCAAACTGGAATTGCTGAAAATGATCCACATAGAGCGTCAATGATCTTAGCTTCATTGGCGGTTGGTGTTCTGGGAATTTTTTGGTTCAAGGGTTTTTTATCCCGAAATTGAGGAATAACCCCAACTAATATAGCTCGACATGTAAATTTTAGCTTCCTCATGTCTCTTCTAGATAGGTTTATCGTTAATGGATCCCACAACGAATTGTTTTTACGGTGCCACACCCTTCTGATCGGGAAAATAGACTCTGCATGGATCGAGCGATCTGTGCTTGTGGTTTTCGGAGGTAAATGATCTCTCCTTGTTCTTTAATTGAGTTGTATAAGTGAAGGGTGTAGTTGCACCAAATTTTGCAGTTTAGTTGGGCTTTTTCGTGGGATCTTTTGCATTCTTCTTGATATTTATGTGCTCAAACTGATAAGAGATTTGGTGGAATTTTGCATTAGAATTTGGAATTTATGTTTTATCGGCGAATTTTGATGTAGAGGTGATGAGTGAGTCGCCTCTCTTAGTCTTTACTACATAGGGTAGTTGGATATAAGATGTGTATGCAGCATTTCAATTAGCTAGGGATTTACTTCTTTTCTTATTCTTTAAATCGAAATACATCACTTTGCACACACGATTCTGATTTAACTACCAAAACGAACAAAAAAAGCTAAGTTTTTCCTTCAACAACATTATTGCTACAAACTCAGCCTATGTTCACCCTAAAAAATCTCACTCAAAAGTCAAACGCAAACTCGAGTACTCTAAACTAAATGTCACTCTCTCAAAACTCATTCTATACTTTCTCAGTAATCTATAACCTGGCCAAACTATACATCATTCCCTCTTACCGAAAACCCCTTACCTAAGACCTCATGCATATCCAGGCGTCATCACCTCGGACCCGAAAGCTCCATGGCTTGAGCCAAGAAAGACGAATCATCTGTAAGATCCGAATACCTCTCCGATGATGAAAACTCATTAGCTCTACACCGTCCTGCCTCGGCCCTCTGAGAAGCTTCCCATTTCTCCACGAGCCCATCTCCTGCAAGCATCCTCACAACCTCAGACATCTTTGGCCTATGACTAGGAAGATACTGGGTGCACAGCAAAGCCACCTGCACCATTTCCTCAATTTCAATCCTGTCGTAGCCATTCTTGAGATCCTTATCCACCAACACGTCGAGCTTCTTCTCTTGATGAATCTTCCTCACCCAATCAAGCATAGCTCCTTTCTGATTGGCCGCTTTCCCAAACTCTAGGGCTCTCTGACCCGTGATGAGTTCCAAAAGAAGAATGCCGAAACTGAAGACATCAGTTTTCTCTGAGGATTGGCCGGTGGAGAGATACTCGGGAGCTATGTGGCCAACTGTGCCGCGAACGGCTGTCGTGACGTGGGAATCGTGGTGATCGAGGAGCTTTGCGAGGCCGAAGTCTCCCACGACAGCCTCGAAGTACTCGTCCAGTAAGATGTTTGCTGCTTTCACGTCGCGGTGGATGATTTTTGGGTCGCATTGCTCGTGGAGGTAGAGTAGACCTCTTGCTGCTCCTATGGCTATTCTTTTTCTTGTGCCCCAATCTAAGGATGGTTTGGCTGCAAGAAATAAAATTATTGAGTTATCGAACCTTAGGGTATGTGGGTGTAATTATCCCAAAAATAAATATCTTTACCTTTGAGACGCGAAGCGACGTTTCCATTAGCCATATATGGATAAACCAAAAGCCTTTCAGATGAAGTTATGCAAAATCCATAGAGACGAAGGAGATGTCTATGGACAGCAAGACTGATCATTTCTACTTCTGTCTGAAACTGAATATCTCCACCAATATTACTTCCATCTTTAAGCCTTTTAACTGCAACAACTGTACCATCCTGGAGATAGCCTTTGTAAACATTTCCGAATCCTCCTTTGCCTATAATGTTCTTGCTGCTGAAGTTGTGTGTAGCAATTTGAAGTTCTCTGAATTGGAACCTTCTCAAGTTTCCTAAACATAGTTCTTCGCGATGTTGATCTGAAAATTTGACGGGATATTAGTTGGTGAATTGTTGTTGTAATAGAATATCTTTATAGTTTATTAATACTTGAAAAAGTATTTTGTCATTCAATGATTATATTAATTACAGAAACATACCATAAACTCTAACTGCCTTACATAACCTTAACAAAAAAAATTTGACAGGGTTGTTTCAGTAATGTCTCAAACCTCAGTGCATATTTGCGTAATTAGGTCAAATATCAGAGTATGTGAGTCTAATTATTTCAACATTGTACTTCTGATGGTAAAATGCTTTTTCCCAATTTATATTGAAGCTATGGGAAGTTTACCATTGACATCAAAGAATATCTGCTTGTTGTGCTTCCGTCTCCACCATAATAGGAAACCAAGTCCAGGAATTAGTAAGCAAATGCAGCCGAGGCTTGTGCCGATTGCTAATGCGACTTTGTGACTGTTTCGTCTTACTGAGGATTGAAGATTTTGATCAGCAGAGAAAACAAATTAAACACCATGGTTTTCTTTTTTAGCTGATTAATATGATTAGATACGGTCGTTATCTATCAACAAGCTCTTACTTTGTGGATTGTTTAGAGTGAAATACAGAGGCATTGGCGCAGTTCCATTGCATTCAGGCTCTTTTCCAGTCGAACATATCATAGGATTTCCTAAAACACTGTCAGAAAGTAAAATATGGTAATGATCAACGAAGGCAACTTAGTATATATATATTTTGAGAAAAAGGTGAAATTCTACACAAAAAAAAAAAGAGTACTTGAAGGTTTTGGCTACAAGTCTTGGAACTGGCCCGCTCAAATTATTGAATGACAAGTCCCTGTGAAACATTACATTAAAAACTTCAGACAAATATTCCATCAGTGCAGACACAGGACATGTTTGATTCGACATAATAGACTGTATTGCTGGTATGGTTAAACTTCCTTGGAATAATTACGTTCACATGCCCTGAGTTTTGGCTAATTACGCAAACACACCCTGAGGTTTAGAAAATTACTGAAACATACCCTGAACTCTAACAGCTGCTAAAGAACCCTAACGGAAAAGAGCAATTCACGCTAAGTTCCTGGTTTTTATGTTAAAAAATAAAATAAAATTAGGATGCCCTCAAAATTCGTCCAACCACTTGATGTAGTAATGAAAATTCATTGACAGGGTATGTTTCTATAATTTTCCAAACCCCAGGGTATGTTTGTGTAATTCAACCAAACTTCAGGGCATGCAATTGCAATCATCCCAACTTCGTTTGACACGAATAATATGTAGAATCAAACATGCTCATGGTCTGATGGAGTAAATATGGGATTAGAAGATTACAGAAAAGTCAGCTGCGTCAAGTTGCCCAGAGCCATAGGAATAGCTCCAGTAAGGCTATTATTGTTTAACCTCCTGTTTTCAACCAAATAAAGAGGAAAAATTACTACTATTCAATAAGGAATTTAAAAAGAACTTTATATATTTTCAATAAGTTATTTCTTACAGATATTGTAAACTTTTGAGTTGGGCTAAAGAAGAGGGTATTTCTCCATTGAGCTTGTTGTTAGAAAGATCAAGTGCTTGAAGTTTAGGCAGTTTTCCCAGTTCAGGTGGAACAAGGCCTGATATATTATTATCCTGCAACAATCTGCAAAATAAATACTCTGTTAAATAATTACATAATATTTCAATATTTTACATTGTTTAACATATTTATATTTTAGGTTGGTTGTTTAGCTGCTTACACACTGGTGAGGTGAGTCAAATTTCCGATGCTACGTGATATCGTGCCGGATAAACTTTGACTTGGGATTGCTCTGCAAAAACCATGATTTCAAGTTTATCAGAAACATTAAAGGAATAACTACGAAACTGAGGTTTGCGCCGTTTACGAAACTCACCCTGAAACCTTGAAACTACTGAAATAACACCTTGAGCAAACGATTTTCCGTTAGTTTGAGGTTGTTTTTGGTTATGCTTTGTCAAAACCTCAGGGTGTTATTTGTAATTTTAAAAGTTTCAGAGGGTTTTTCATGAACGGCGGAAACCTCAGGGTTACTTGTAACTGAGCCAACATTTAATTATAATAATATGAAATTTTATATCAAATTTGGAAGTGATTATGATCAGCTTACAGAGTAATGACTAGACTATCCTTTGAACATTCAACCATAGTCCAGCCACAAGGATCAACAGCATTTTCATCCCAATTAAGAACTCCATGAGGATCATACAGTGATTTCTTTATATCCATCAGAGCTTGCACTGGAAATATTTTATAATATAGACAATTATTAATAAAAACTCCAAATTATCGAAGAAATCAGAATTAAGAAAATCATAGGCATATAAGTCAAAACGAGCTGTAGGAGCAGCCATCCCCTTAAATCTATATACAGTCATCTTTTACCTACCAAGGTATAAGAAAAAATAATTCTTTTTCATATTTTAATAAAATTCAATATCGTCGTTCCTCCATTATCTTACCTTCAAAGTTGACACCATTAGGAGTAAGCAAAGAAGCTGCATAAGCCCAGAAGCTGAAAAAAGCTATAAGCCAGAAAACAGCTTCTTCCATTGAATTATCACCACAAATTCAAGATTAACTACTGAATATATGAGCTTTTGGTAGTGGAGAAAGAACTCTGGTCAGAAGCTGTTAGGAATTAAGTTGTAGCTTGAAGCATTGAACAGATTGTCAACTAAAACTTTTCTACTGAAATAGAAAACACATAGACATCAAATGACAATAATGGTACAACTCCTGATGCTTTGTTATACAAGAACAGCACTGGCTCCCAGCTCCTGTCAGGTCCCAAGTTAAAACAGATGTTTGTTTTTGTAATGAAAAAGTGAAGTTCGTATATATCAGGAGGCCTGCTACTTGTCCAGCAAAGTTGAACAAAAGAATATATATAGAAAACTGGGTACGTTTAAGATTAACCCAAAGTACACAACTATATGGAAAAGGTGGGGTGGGTATAAGAAAATTCCTTCAATCATGGGTTGGTTTCTTGTAACTTTTTTAGCTCTCAAATAAGAATTTAAAATGTAAAGTGATTGTCTGATTGATGAGCTTAGTGTTGAGCACTATGGGATTTATATAATGCAATTATATTATAAAAATCTAGTCCGTTCGTTTCACTTCTTCATTTTCCACAGGGGCTTAACTTTAAGGGATAATTACAAAAAAAAAACCAAGGTTAATTAATTTCTTTTTTTTTTTTGAAAATACACTAAAACCTTAAAACATTGCAAACACCCCATCCCTTAAGGTGTTTTTTATAATTATAAAACTTTGTACAGTGTAAATGTAATATTTTAACTAAAAAGATTACAACTTGTAATTAAGCAAACTTCCTTTGAGATCGAAATATAATTAATTTAAATATATTTATTCCCAGTCAAATGTAACGGCACTTTGATGAAATATGCATATGTCATTTACATATGGGTGAGAAGTGAGAAATATAACTAACAGTTTGTTGGGATTTGTTGTTAAAAGTGGAGATCAGGAGATACGTACATATAGGGATTTGTTCGGAGTTTTGGTAAGTGTCAATTAAGATCGATCTATTGTCAGAAATCAGAATCCAAACATTCCCTCTTTCTTTCTCAACTTGCGTCTATAATATTAATCTATATTAATTACTTGAATTATTAAATTAATAAGACACTTAGAGCTAGTTTACTTCCTTAGATTTCTATCTCAATAAATTAGTTATGAATTTATTAGCAATTTATTATTTAACTAATCCAGTGTTTATTTACTTTACTTATGAATAAATAAAATAACAACTACTCTTCCACTAGATTATTATCTATAACGATAACCTAATTAGTCTAAGACTCACCTCATTGCACAAAGCCCTAAGCAAATTCAAGTAAACATATTTTATGATTTATTATGTAACCTATCTAGCATAATCAAAGTAAATAAACTAACTCTTAGAAGGGAATGATTATAAGACACTTATAATGAGGTGCTTAGGTGCGAAACTAATGATTAGAAAAATAATCCGATTAAGCCGAAACTTTTCAAATACTCTCTTAAAATATAAAAATATGTACTTAATATCTCTAAAAAAAATCTTACAAATACTCCTTCAAAAAACACTATAAGATTACAAAATTTCAAGATAAGAAAACAACTAAAAAAGAAATATATAAATAGCGATTCTTGAAGATTATGGGGAGACATTATTGCACTTAAAAGGTTAGAATCTCGAGAAGACGTAGCTCGAGATTGGTGATGTAATGGTTCCTACTTCCTCGTGAGTCAATAATATGATGCTTTCTTTATTCATCTTTAATTATTGTGTCATTTTTGTGCTTTGCTTTATTTATTTGATGCCAAAAATGGTTTTAAATATATATATATAATCAATGGACAGTCAAAACCAATAGGACAACTCACATTTCACACAATCGATCGATTTATAGTTTAATTATTCCCCACCTCATAATTATAGTTAGCTACCAACAATAATTAGGAACTAAGGGGTACTTTCTTTTAATATCAATTATAAACTTCTTTGATACTTTTATAAGAAACGTAAATTTTAATCTTGTCTGCATAATTTAAAAAAAAAAAAAAACTATATATTTTTACAATTTTTCTTGTATTATGATCAGTTATATAAACATGCTCCATTCCAACTAGCTAGTATATATTAGTACAATTTTTTCTGTACTTAATTTTTGACTCTGATCTCAAGCTACTATTCTTGATACTTTGATTCTTAATTAGGCCAGTACCGTACTCAAAATGCATTATTGTACTCTCAGGGCAGAGATTCTATACAAATAGTAATTGTCCTATTTGTCTTTTTGCATCCTCCTCGTCGACTCTATGTATATTCATCTAATTGCGTACATGCAATATATTGTGAGATAGCCACAGCTAGACAATAAAACAAATTCTACACTTAAGGTATATCATAATACAAATTAGTACCCCCTCTATTTTCAGAATTATAGAAAACCTCATGAGAATTCAAACAATTACAAATAATAGGGGTTATTTTGTAAGATTTTGTATAAAATATACGGGATGGGATGGGATATTTTGTTAGATTTTTATAATTGTTTGAAACATTTGGGGTTTAATTTTATTTAATATTATGGAGCAGAGGCAGAGCGAAATAATTAAGGATGTTAATTATAAGAACAGCTAAACAGCCATGATGCAGATAATGTCTAGCTAGCTTTATGGTGTTGTACTGTTGTACTGATCTCCACTGTCTCCAGTTACACGTGCATGGGCGGACATCATCATAATTCATACGTTTGACTTTGGTCAAATATTCTTTGGATCCATTTGGCTTTGGCTATCATTAATGTTGACCATCATCATATATAGTAGTAATTAGATATCCCTTAGCTAGCTAGCTATATCCTTAATTATATCGATCAAGTACCTCATGTAATTATATATGGAATCTAGTCACCAACGTAACAGTACCTTTGTATCTTGATTGTGGAATTAGAGCTAATTGTTAATGATTGATTAGCAACGGGAATTATATATATACTTAATGCAGCCTACTAATTAATTACTGTATGTATAAGTAGTACGTACATGAGATTAATGGCATCATAAGTTTCTTAAAAATGCATGCCTGAAAACAACTAAACCTGCAGATGCATGCAAGATTAATATCTACATTGTCCAAAATTCCAAATTTTACTAATTAATTAATTCTGCACAAATTCATGCATGCACTAGCTAGCTAGTTTATGAGTAGTCGCTATTTGTATTGTTCTTTTCATCTTTGTGGAAAAAGCACAAGAAGATGTATTATTATATAGTGGATTAGTGGATTCTCTTCTGTCAATCTGCATATCCCTTTCATCTCTGCATCTCCTTTTCCTCTAGCTTTTCCTTCATCATGATCAGATTGATTAATTAAGTAGAAATTATTTAATTTCAATTCCTAAGGCAAAAAAGTTAGTTAGGGTGAATTATAACACAAAACCCCTTAGTTAGTTTCGCACTTTTACAATTTCATGACTATCAGAATTCAAAACATTGCAACCTTACAAATATCGTGAGAGTTTTCTCACGCGGAAATTAAATTGGTCTATACATATAACTACTGCAACTGATGCAGAAATACATCATCATTTCATTGCTTAGCTTTTATTTTCTACTTTCTTTTTGCATTTCTATTATAAAATTTCATTTGTTTTTTCTTTTGTTATGTATATATGATTTGAATTTGTCTAATTAGAATTGATAAATTATATATAATAAATAAAATAAAAGCACGTAAAATGGGCTCACAAGCCTTATAGATAAGAGTTTTATATATATATATATATATATATATATATATATATATATATATATATATCCTCACTCTTGAGAAATATATATATAGAGCCAAAGAGGAAATGAATCGATGTAAGCATGCATGATTCAATTTGTTTTGTTTGGAAATTTGGAATCTAAGAAGCTAATGGAAATTAAGGAATATTAATATTGCCTAATTAATGTTGACAATGATATATATATATATATATATATATATATATATATGTTAATGGCAGAATGATTCTCCTAATTAATGCAAGCAAGCGCTTTATTCACAAGGAAAAGTAAGTATTTGTTCCGAATTAGCTTTTTCGGAGTTACTTATAAAAGCTTAAGATGCCGTACGTAAATTTATTATAACCCCTTTAAATTCCTTTATTAGTGCATATGTAATCTTCCATTCTAAAAAATCCTTTTATTATTTATTTTTATTTTTTTTTGGAGTTTTTACCGATTTTTTCTGGGCTTGGATACTGTAGAAATTCATTTAAGAAAATCATCCCAACTTAGTTATTTCATACACAAGTTAATTAGAACGTTTGATTATTTCAACCCTAAATCGTTGTTAACGAATCTATTGTCTCCTCTCAAGTCTCAATAAACAAACTGAATTTTGATTCTAAGAAATCGCTGCCTATCACCAAATTATATAGTGGGAAAGTTATGAATAATGTGACCAAACCTTTAGATTCTTCCACTTAACAAATTGTTTACATTCCTCACTGTTTGGGGTTCTTAAACTGCCCAGTTCTGCAATTGAGTTTGTCAAACTATTAAAATATAAAATCTAAGTATTACATCAGTTATAATTAATTGAAAAATACAATATGCTACTAATTTCCATACAAATGGAAATTAACAAAATAGTGCAGCTACTTTAGAGGACAGAAACAAGAAAATCTTTTCATGTTGGATTAGAGTACTTTGGTTGTCACATTTTACCTCAAATATTGATATGGGTTGGAATCATGGACAATAGCAAGCAAACAAATTAAACACCCTAAAATTATGGCAAACATTAGGCTTTTTCGTAAGTACATATGAAATTCCATATTTGCCAGTAGTAGGGGTCATGTGTTAGACTATTATGTGTTAGACACAAATTACTTATGTATAGAAAATAATAATTTATTAATTCTTATACAAAACTAATTCAGTAATTTACCGTCGAATTTAATTATGATGAAATACCAAGCATTAAAAGAGCATATGGTCTTATTTAGTAGAAGCCCAACTGTGGTGGGCGAAAGGCCATATGAATGTGAAGAGCCTACTAAGCCCATTTGAATCTAGAACATATTTGGGCCCTATGAGCTTATTTGTTTCTTGTTCAAATTTAATTTCAACCATGGTTAAAAATTGAGATTAGAAGAAGTAGAAGTAGGCGGTCTGTTGGGCCAATTTCGGTTACGTCATTTAATAAATACTATATTTATATGTACATTAATGTTTACGGTTAATTATATATTGTCATCCAAAACACGTTTTATACTTTATTAGTTATCACCCAAAAATTGATTTCATTATAGTTTGTCACTAAAATCCATTTTTTAGTTGCCTAAGCGACCACTTAAAATCAACAAGGAGAACAAATGACTTTGCACAAAGAATTCACAGTGATAATGTCAAAATGTGAAAATAGCCTTAGTAATTTCAAATGCATGTTTCCATTCATACTATTAAAAAATGGATCAAGATGACAAATGATAGAAAATCATCAATTTCAAACCTAAGTTGTTAAAGCTTGATAAGGTGGTAAAGTGTTAATAATTGAAAGATTCTTCTTAATGATAACGTAGTTGATTTATTTGATAAAATCCAACTTTTCTCCAACTGTAATTTAATTTTATTGAGTAAGACAAACTCAATATAATTATATAAAATCTTTGAATGTTCTACATTTTTGTAAGCAGAATGAATGAGGATAAACCTCTACTGTTGGATTAAATCAATAAACATTGTCGATTTAAACAAATTAAAAATTATAAATAGATCACAAGTTTATTTGTGACTATCCAAAAATTAAGTGTTTAGAATGTAAATACAAGTTTTCTTATAAAAAGGTGGAAGAATAGTGTGTTTATGTGTCATGTCAACTGGACTATTGGAGCGTTTGATTCACTTGTCATAGTACAATAAGAAAAAAATTACATGTGTTGTATGTTGCACTTTAATTGTCCCCGATGAAAAGAAACTTTGGCTACACCAATGGGGATAAGGCTTTCGGCATAGTTGAGGTTGAACTTACATGTGACTAGACGGCTGCAAAGCACGGACACGGCAAAAAATTTGCCGTGCAATGTCCGACACGTGTCGGACACGGACATGGGTCCGACACGGCAAAAAGTATCCGAAAAAAAAAATAAAAAAATTTAGGACACGGTGTCGGATACGGCTGGGGGAGTGTCCGACACGGCTAGGACACGACTGAGGGAAGTGTCCGACACGACAAACTCAATTTTTTTAATTTTTTTATTTAAAAGGGTCAAAATTTATTTGAGAAAAATAAAAAATTATAAATGAATGAAACGGTGTATTAAATTAATTTAAATTTATTTTTTCATCATTTTTAATTGATTCTCACAATATTATAATATACAAATTATAATATTCTTTTAACATAATAATCAATTCGTATATTTAAATTTTACTAATAATTATATTATATTGTGACAAATTTATTTTTTAATTAATATTTGTACATATATTATATATGAACATTTATATTTTTATTAAAATTTATATTAGTCAGCCGTGTCGGAGCCGTGTCGTGACCTAAAATTTTTAAAATCACTTTTTCCTTTCTTTATTATTGAATTGATAGGAATTCTCTTGTTAAGACCCTATGAATCAATTAAAATCTTAGATTCATACTAGAACCACGATGATTCAATAAAAAATCACAAGCTAAGCTAAGGATTCCCTAAATAAGAACCATTGGATCATCACGTATTCCATGAATTAGATAAAAAAACTAAAAAAAGAAAGATTTTTCTTTTTTTTTTCAAACTGTTTGAAATTTTTTTGGAGTTCGGACACGAGGTCGAATATTAAGTATAAATCATAGTTCAAATAGTTCTTAATCTAGTTTATATAGTTCGTGTTCCAGCCATGTCGCCGTGTCCGTGTCCGTGTCCGTGTCTCCGTGTCCGTGTCCGTGCAACATAGCTAGACAGTTATCCGTAGATTAAGAAAAAAGTTGAAGGATTTATTAAATTGGTCATCTACAAAGTTGTATCTTGTCTTTGGAAATTACACCTGATTCTCTCAGAGAAGAGGTGGTCTAATGCAATAGGTCAATACAATCTAATGAATTCTTGCCTTGAAAATAAACCGAAATGGACAAAGCTCCATTAATTTCTAGACAAGCACTTATTTTCAAATAGCATAAACATTCCAAAGGGTTTAATGAATTCTTCGAGCCTTTATTCTCTGTACATAGGCCATCCTAAAATGATCAAAACAGGATTGAGTCATAATTCGTGAGAATTCCTTGCTGGTTTGAAAAAAACATGGGCTGATTCAAGAAGAAAGCAAGATATTTTATTTACCGCGTTGGAAGGGCAGAAATTCAAATGTTGTTATATACAATGCTATGATGAAGGTTTACTACAAGTTAATTTCAACCACTGTTAAAATTGAGATTAGAAGAAGTAAGAGTAGGCGACCTGTTGGGCCAATTTCGGATACGTGACTTGATAAATAATATTATATATATATATATATATATATATATATATATATATATATATATATATATATATATATATATTAATGTTTAGGGTTTATATATCGTCATCCAAAACATGTTTTATACTTTATTGGCTATCATCTAAAATTTAATTTTATTAGACTTTGTCAATATAATCAATTTTCCAGTTGCCCATGTGACAACATGCACCGACCACTTGAAATCAACAAGGCAACAAATGACTTTGGATAAAGAATTCATAGTTAAGATGTCAACTTGTGAAAATAGCCTAAGTAATCTCAAATGCGTGTTCCCATTCATACTATTGAAAAATGGATCGAGATGACAAACAATAGAAAATCATCAATTTTAAACCTAAGTTGTTAAGGGGTGATCATGTGTAAAGTATTAATAATTGAAAGATTTTTCTTAATGATAATGTAGTTGATTTGTGACAAAATCCAACTTTTCTTCATCTATAATTTAATTTTATTGACTAACCTAAACTCAACAAAATTCTCGAAAATCTTTGAATGTTTTACATTCTTGTAAGTTGAATGAATTTGAGGATAAACCTCCATTGTTGGATCAAATCAATAGACATTGTCGATTTAAAGAAATTAAAAATTATAAATAGATCATAAGTTTATTTATGACTATCCAAAAATTAAGTCTTTAGAATGTAAATACAAGTTTTCTTATAAATAGGTGAATCAATAGTGTGTATATGTGTCGTGTCAATTGAAGCGTTTGATTCACTTGTCATAACGCAAATAAGAAAAAAAATCACATGTATTGTATGTTGCATTTTAGTTGACCCCGGTGAAAAGAAATTTTGGCTACGTTTATGGGGATAAGGCTTTCAGCATAGTTGAGGTTGCACTTTGTTTGATGTACAACTTGTTTTACATCAAGACATTTATACTCAACTCCTCACGCGGTTGGTCCCTCCGTGTACTCAGTTGTTCAACTACTATTGGTGGCTTTCAACATAGTTGAGGTTGAACTTGGTTTGATGTACGACTTGTTTTACACCAAGACATTTATACTCAACTACTCACATGGTTGGTTCCTCCATGTACTCAGTTGTTTAGCTACTATTGGTGAATTTTTAGGTTTTGTGGTCATAGATAAGGATAAGGTGATGTAGGTTTTATTGCTTTTTCATATACTTAGTTGTTTAGCTACTATTGGTGCATTTGTAGGTTTTGTTGTTAGGTACTATTCTTCTCGAATTCTATTCAATTTTGAAATTGATTTGGTTGAGTGATGACTAGATGGTTATCCCTAGATTAAAGGGGGTCTGTACTGAGGAGTACAATAGGCAGGGGCGTCAAAGGTGCGATGATCAAGCACATGTGATTGTCGTTCTTGTTGAAGAAGTAGCGAGAATACCTTAGAGAGCTCAGGCAAAGGATCCAGTAACATTATCTGAGAACGGACAGGACCAAAATGGTCGTGGAGTCCAAACAAGAAAGGGATGACACAACCTTGTTCTTGATATTTACGAGAATCATCAACAGTGCCACAAACGTGGGGGTGGAGCATTTACAGGAGCGAATAGGCCGAAAATTGTAGAACTCATCTAGTAGTCAAAAATTGAGGAATCACCCTGTTGGACGACGTAGATCTCATGTTGGAGTTCGGCGATGCGAAATATATAGCCATTAGAGAAGCGATTCTTCATATCTTTCCAGATCTCAAAAGCGGTGTCTATCCATAGTATACTCTGAGCGATTATTGGCGAAAAAAATGGACTTGATGATCTAAGAGACCACCATAGTATTGGAGCGTTCCCAGGCATCGAAGATTGGATCCGTCGGAGAATGTATCAGAATAGCACATTATACCTATAAGATGTTCCGTTTACATAGTTTGTAGTCCTTGTTTCAGGATCCTCCTCAAAGTGTTCTCCAATTCACGTGCAAACAACATGCTATTTATCCATTTGGTAAGAATCATACAAAGTATAAAATATTAAAAGCAAAGCTTCAGTAGTAGAAAAGCTTAGGAAATGACATATGATCACTAAAAACTACTGAAATCAAAAAACAAACACAAATAATACATACATTTCATTCTTAATTCGGGTATTGAACAAGATCGACAAAATTTTTACCTCATATATGAAATTTTACCAATGTATGAAAGCATTTTTGATATTGCTTAATTCGTTCGATATCGTAATGATCTTCAAGTTATAGATATATACTATGTCTTTGTTCATCCATCTTTTATCCATAACACAACTTATACACGAGTATAGTTACCTTCTAAGTGTCAACAACCTCGGATTCAGAGCAGACATTTTAAATTGCTTCATACTATTGAAACATGGATCAAGATGACAAACGAGAGAAAATCATCCATTTTAAACCTAAGTTGTCAAGGCGTGATTAGGTGGTAAAGTAATAATAATTGAAAGATTCTTCTTAATGATAATGTAGTTGATTTATTTGATAAAATCTAACTTTTTTTAACCTATAATTTAATTTTATTGAGTAACCCAAACTCAATATAATTCTAGAAAATCTTTGAACGTTTTACGTTATTGTAAACTGGATGTGAATTTGAAGATAAACCTCTAGTATTGGATCAAATCAATAGACATTGTTGATTTTTAAAGAAATTAAAAATTATAAATAGGTCACAAGTTTATTTGTGACTATCCAAAAATGTAAATACAAGTTTTCTTATAAAGAGGCGAAATAATAGTGTGTATATGTGTCGTGTCAATCAGAGCGTTTGATTCATTTGTCACAATGCAAATAAGAAAAAAGTTACATGTGTTGTATGTTGTATTGTAATTGACCCCGATGACAAGAAATTTTGGCTACGCCTATGGGGATAAGTCTTTCGGCATAGTTGAGGTTAAACTTTTGTTTGATGCACAACTTGTTTTACACCAAGACATTTGTACTCAACTTCTCACACGGTTGGTTCCTTTGTGTACTTAGTTGGTCAGCTACTATTGGTGGCTTTCAGCATAGTTGAGGTTGAACTTGGTTTGATGTACGACTTGTTTTACACTAAGACATTTATACTTAACCCGTCACATGGTCGGTTCCTCCGTGTACTCAGTTGTTTAGCTACTATTGGTGCATTTGTAGGTTTTGTGGTCATATATAAGGATAAGGTTTTGTAGGTTTTGTTGCTTCTCTGTGTACTCAGTTGTTCAGCTACTATTGGTGCATTTGTAGGTTTTGTTGTTAGATTTGGATGAGTGATGACTAGACGGTTATCCTTAGATTAAGGAAAAAAAATTAAAGGATTTTATTGACTTGGTCATCTACAAAATTGTATCTTGCTTTCGGGAATGATATGATCCCCTCGAAGAAGAGGTGGTCTAATGCAATGGGTCAACACAATGTATTGAATTCTTGCCTTGAAAGTAAACCAAAATGCACAAAGCTCCATTAATTTCTAGACAAGCACTTATTTTCAAAGAGCATAAACATTCCAATGGGTTTAAAGGAACTGATTTTTGAAGAGCTACGAAAAAGTGTTGCCTGGAAGCAGTTAGGTAGTTGTAGGGGTGACATACTATTGCTTGAAGACAAAAAAAATTCTAGAAGATTACTAACGAAGTAGAGTTTGATCAAAATATTCTTTTATGCCATATAGCAAATGTGTTATGCTACCAGAAAAATGTTGTCAATGAGGAGCGAGATAAGAAACCATGGCTGGAGGAGTTCATTATAGAGGCAAATTCACATTCACTAGAGAAAATGGAGTTTAAATTCTTGAACTGAAATAACAACATAAAAATATATTTTTCAGTATTTTACAGTCCAACCAAACAACGCACATTTTAAATTGCTCCATACTATTGACAAATTGATCGAGATGATAAACGATAGAAAATCATCAATTTTAAACCGAAATTGTTAAGGGCGTGATCAAATTGTAAAGTATTAAAACGATTGTGTTTCGTGTGCTAAAGTGCACTTAAACCTAAAGTTTTTAAAGCGTTGGTCTTCAAAATAATAAGGTGATAACTTATAAACAAATGCAAGTTGGGGAAATAAGGTGTGAAGATAAGTGCATATTTGTTGTGGTGTGTGCCATACAATAATGCAAGTAAAAATCTCACACATCTAACGAGCAAGTTGTAATAAACAAGAGATGGAAGGACTTAGAGTTAATTTTTTAAGTATTTTCAAGACTTGGTATTTGACTCAGGAAATTTGCAAAATCTTATACTAAAATCAGATAAATATTCTATAAGACCATTTTTAAAGGCAAGGAAAATCAAGTTTTTCGGAAAAAACAAACTCTAGGTTCCCTTAATTATCGTTTAATTATAAACACTGGCCATGTAAACAATCGAGAGTTGCTTAGACATTAAGCACTGTCAACATTAAAGAGATTTATACATTGTTAATTTCACAATCTCAATTAATAGTTGTGTCTGAAAGAAACGTGTTATATCCATTGTGGATATCTACCTTTTTAATTCCCCTAAGGTTTCATAGCATAAAGCAATTTCACTACTGCATCTTCTTCTTTGATTCGTAGCCATCCATTTCAAAGAAGGAAATTTTTTTTAGGGTAAATTATACATAAACCCAGAAGGAGTTTACTAAATTACAATTCATGATCTTTTTAGTTAAATAATTACGGTTATATCCTATATGAAATTACATAACTATAAAATACATCCATGGATTAGGATTCCATTAGGGAACATTAGCGTTTCATTCATAATTAATAGAATATTTTCTTTTTTGACATGAATTACCCGTTATACCTGTGACCCTAACAAAAAAAAATTACAATTAGAATATTTATGATATTACAAATAATACCCAAGTGAAATTTAGAGGCAACATATAGTATAAAAAAATAAGGGTATTTACGGTATTCACTATTCATTTTTGATGACATCATCAAGTAAATAATGGAAACCTAACAAAACCCTAATATGTGGATGTATTTTATAATTATTCAATTTCATATAGGGTATAACAGTAATTATTCACTAAAAAATTATGAATTGTAATTTAGCAATTTTTTTTTGGTCTAAGTGTAATTTTTCCATAAACCAAAAAAGTATACTTTCATTTTGACTCATTTGACAACTGAAGCAAAAGCGTGTCTTGAGGGTGCCATAAGCGTTTCCTTCACGCTGTGGGCGGGCGGGAGAGAAAAGAAAAAACTTTTTAGTGAAAGTAAGAAGTAAGAACAATTTCCTCTTTTGATTTCCACACCAGAATTATATATAAACCCATGAATCTCTTTCTTCACTCTACAGATCACACTCTCTGCAATTTCATTGGTAAGAATCCCAACAATTTCTCTCTCAACTTTTTCTTTTCATTTTTTCCTTTTTGAACCGAAGTCCAATCATCCTTGGAATGAAAAACGGCGTTTTCAATTTATGCACTTTCCCGGATTCGTTGTTCGATCTGCTACTCTACCTTCTCGTTTCTGGGTTTTGAACTCTCGTGTTTTAATTTGGGCGCAAAGTAATTTGCTTTACTTGGTGCAGGTTATACAGATTGAAGGGTTTCTGAAGAGTAATTTATTGAGGTGTAATTGCAATAATCGAAGAAAAAAAGAAGAATCAGCAAATGGGTTACATAGGGTCGCATGGAGTTGCGGCTCTCCATAGGTACAAGTACAGTGGAGTAGATCACTCTTATGTGGCCAAATATGTGCTGCAGCCCTTCTGGACTCGTTGTGTTCATTTCTTCCCTCTTTGGATGCCGTAAGTTTTTCTTTTTCGATTTTATTCTTTTTTTGGGGGTTTTAGTGATTTTTGTTGTGTTTTCTTTTTGGTAAAGCTTTTACTTCTTCTGTGAATTTTGATTATATTTTGCGTGATTCGCGTTTCTGAGATATGGTTTCTTGAGTTGATTGGACTAATTGGTGCTTCTAAGTATACACATGCGTATAAATATGGATGCCCAAATGATTGATGCTGCTACACAGTTCTCTTAAAAATCGAGGCTAAAGTTTGTGTAGTTTGGTAAAATCTTGAGCTTTTGCAGACTATAAATTAGAGCTCCTCTTCTAAAGCTTTGAACGGTAGTCAGAATGTTAAATGGTTGTTGACAGTCTGCAAAACCCTCGGGGTTAAACAGTTGAGTGTAATTTAGTGGCAGCATTTTGCATTAATGATGGATCTTAGACATAAGGATGCACATAAGTTATAACACACGACATATTTTAAGCATTGTTAAATGAAGAGCTTTTTAGTACCTTGGAATTGGTTACACAACATTTCTTGAATCCTTTTTTTTCTTCTATTTATGGGTCAATTTTTTAATGCTTATACTGTATTGTATTTTGTGCATACTGCTGTTCTTCTGATGGGCACTAATGATATTTCTTTTCCGTTTGTGCATGGCCTGTACTGCAGACCGAACATGGTAAGTATTCTTTGAACAGTATCTCTTTTTTAATAGGTTGTAAGTCTGATATTTTTCCATAGTCCATTTGCTCATACTTTGTCTTCGTATTTTCCATTTCCAGATTACGCTTATGGGATTCATGTTTTTGGTTATGTCTGCATTACTTGGATATGTGAGTGGACTCTCTCTCTTTCTCTGTGTGTGTGTGTGTGTGCATTGTATCTGATTGTCTATATCCCTGTGCAGATATATTCACCTCATTTGGACTCACCACCTCCAAGGTGGGTTCATTTTGCCCATGGAATGCTGCTCTTCTTATATCAAGTATGGCCATCTATTTGGGGTTCTATTCATGGCATTATTTAGATTTTTTGTTATTCCGAACTAAATCATATGAAACAAGAAGTGGGAATACATGTTCTCCTTGTATTATGACCATTTTAGCTTGCGTTATGCTTTATAAGATTTTGAATTACCGAATTTCTGTTTTTCTTTGGCATGCATTCTATTGTGACTCACAAACCTATCCATTTCATTTCTATTTACTTTTGACAGACTTTTGATGCTGTCGATGGAAAACAAGCAAGAAGAACAAGTTCCTCTAGTCCATTGGGAGAACTTTTTGATCACGGTATTGTTTTTTTCCTATTGTTTTATTAGTATATTTTCATATTTATTTAGTACTGATAAAGATCCTCACAAATTTCTCCCTCCCAACAAAATTGCAGGATGTGATGCTCTTGCATGTGCGGTATGTATTTGAGTTATTACTTGTTCTTTTCACCAAACAGTGGTGAAAGTGAAAGTTTAACTCTTGTATGGCTTTTCTATAGTTTGAGGCCTTAGCCTTTGGAAGCACAGCTATGTGTGGGCGAAATACTTTCTGGTTCTGGGTTATTTCAGCTATTCCTTTCTACTTAGCAACATGGGAACAGTAAGTATATTTGTTGAATCTTGATTTTTTTCCTTTTTCTTTATTGGCATGGTTTTAAGCACCTAAATTTTTTAATTGATTATGGGGATGATTTGTTTGATACATGATATGGGCCTTAATCTTAAGGCTTACTTTTGTTTCCCTTCTTGAAAAAGAATAACTAGCTTAAAATGCAATATTTTGCTCTTTTTCTCTAATATATTTCTTTTGTGTTTCCTGTACAGCTTTTTTACCAATACTCTGATTCTTCCGGTGGTAAATGGACCAACAGAAGGTCTAATGTTGATATACATGGTCCATTTTTTTACAGCTTTTGTCGGTATTATTTCTGTCTTTTCTTCCTTATCTTTAGCGTGATTTCAATGTTTTTGCTAGAATAGTTATCATTTCACTGAGGATTGATTCTGAATGGTAATATTTTTCAGGTGCTGAGTGGTGGGCTCAACCATTTGGAAAATCTATCCCTTTCTTGAATTGGATTCCAATTCTAAATGGCAAGTCAAAATAAGAAATAGGTTAGAAATATCTCTATTATGTTGAAGTCACTTCTTATTCGTTCCATTCTTCTCACTTTTACAGGAATCACAATGTATAAAAATGTTTTGGCTCTAATGATACTCTTTGCTGTCATACCAACTGTCGCGTTCAAGTGAGTACAGTTTCTTCTGTCCTGTAAATGAGTCATGCTATCAGTTAATATATATCTCTTTTCTTTTCCAATGTTATAATTGTTTGCATTATCATTAACTGATGTATAGGACTTAAAATATACAATTCTTCTTTGCAGTGTAATCAATGTTCATAAGGTTGTTAAAGGAAGAAAAGGGAACATGCTAATGGCTTTGGCAATGGTAGATCTTTTTGTTACTTGGATTCTATCTCTTCTTATTTTTAAACTTCTTTAATTTTTGAATTAATATCTTGCTCTCATTGCTCGACAGATTTATCCTTTTGTTGTGCTATTGGGTGGAGTGCTTTTATGGTATGCCGTGATTTTCCGTTGACCCATTTATTTATTCAGAATTATTTATTGTCTATTACTGATTATAATTATCTGCACAGGGATTACTTATCTCCTGCTGATGTAGTGGGCAATTATCCACATTTCATCGTAGTTGGTACTGGTCTTGCATTTGGCTTTCTTGTGGTAATATATCTAATCTTATGGATCTTTTTTGTTTTTTGGGTATAAAATACATTAATTGCACCATAACTACCTTTTTGAAGACTTCATTATTTGAATTTTGTATATCTAGAAATATGGAGTAATTTGAAGGCTTTGTTGCTGATTGAAAATTGTTTTGCAGGGAAGGATGATTCTCGCTCACCTATGTGACGAACCTAAGGGCTTGAAAACAAATATGTGCATGGTACGGGCATCATCATCTTAATCAATCATATTTGCTCAAAATTTAATCTTTCAGTTAATATAATAAGATATCTTTTCATTTTTCATGTAAGTTGATGTTTATACAATGCATTTTCCTGTTTGCATTTGCAGTCTTTATTTTATCTGCCTTTCGCCATTGCAAATGCTCTCACTGCTCGGCTAAATGATGGGTAAATTTTGACTTTGATACTTTACTGCTATATTCTCTTTGACTTTTTCTTTTTTGAAAACGTGTGAGATTTTCTTCTTGTTGTAGAGTTCCTTTAGTTGATGAATTCTGGGTTCTTCTTGGTTACGTTATATACACAGGTATTAAATATATTTATTCCTATTTATTTATTACTTCTTGGTCTCTAAATCTACAAATCTCTGAGACTGCATTTTCTTTCACCGTTTGCTCTGTGTAGTTGCGCTCTATCTGCATTTTTCAACATCGGTCATCCATGAAATAACATCAGCTCTGGGAATCTACTGTTTCAGGTAAAGAATATTTAAAAAATATATAATATATTTTATTTTATATATATTATAATTACATCTGCGGCCTTTGAATTGATTATGCTTCCTATTCATTTATTTGCAGGATAACAAGGAAAGAAGCTTGAGCCATGATAAATGTATTACCTGGATTTGCATTAAAGTACCTAGAGGTTTAAATTAAAACCCGTTCCCAATAAATCCACAATTTTATTATATTTTTGTCATTTTTTCATGTGTGATCTTATTGTTTTGTAGATAGTTTGCCTTTGGTCTCCATCGACACAGTTTGTAGCCGGCAACTTTCTCCCTGCAAAAAGCTCGATCATGATGTGCCCGCACTTCAATTTATTTTGGCTGAACAAATTATGAAAAGTTTAGTTTTATAGCTTGTGACCAGCAACTTTTAGCTTCTGAGCTGTCGTGTGATCCAAATTGCTAGGATGACAATGCTATTGATATTGTTGTATTTGAAAATGTTATAATGTGGCGGAGATGGCGTTAAGTTGTTAATGTTTTGCATATTGCAAGATTACTGTTGTGAATTTGATCCAATGCCATGTTTTTTTTAGTCAGATAATGATATTTTCACGATTTCCTTCTCGCGAACATTATATTATTCGTCTTTTTTTATGTGCTTTTATTTAATAAAAATCCTTTAATACATTAAACCCCCCAGGGGTGTTCATGTAATATCATGAAACCAGAGAGTGTTAATGTGATGTCGAAATTTCGCAAGCAATGGTCGTGTTTCTGTTTAAGCGTAAAGTAAATGGTTGTAATAATTGCGTTAAGCATATGGGCATAAAGCGTTTCCAATAGGGAATTAAAATCTGAAAGTTGGGGGCAAAATGCAGAAAATCTTTCTGTGATCATTCTAAGATGAACAAAATCCCTGTTACTTAATATCATATGAATAAAAATCCACATAATCTCTCAGCAAAGAAGACACATATGCTTCAAACATTGAAATAACTCATTATATAATAAAGGCCTCAAAACATTTCCAATAAACATAAGCTTTCTGCGATCCACGCTCGTCTCCTCAACCTTCCACTTGAAGTGAAGCTAAACTTTCAACATAACCACATGCTGGATCGCCTCCTCAACCTTCCACTTGAAGTGAAGCTAAACTTTCAACATAACCACATGCTTCAAGAAACGGATCAAGATTCCTCGTCTCAAGATGCCTAAAACAATTCTCTCTCGAATTATAAAGAACAAACTCGTTATCGAAGACGAATAAGATTTCGCCACTCGGCAACACACACAAAGGGTTCGAGTACACAAGCTTCCCAGGATCATTAACATAAGGAACAGTAACAACTTTACTCCAAGACTCCTTAACACCATACTCCTTCAAAACCCAAACATCAGCACGAGTTTTCTGATAATTACAAAGAACACAAATCGATGCTCCCAAAACTCCCAAAGACAAATCGAAACAACCTTCTCCATAGTTCGGTTGCTCAACAATCCCATATTGCTCACTCCTTAAATCAAGAGAAACAATATTCCATCTAAAATTCCTATCAGTTCCAGGAGTTGCTCCAAAATGAAGCTTCCCACTTGCAAATTTTCCGGAATCGTCCACAGGATTGCCGCCCTTGAAATCCTCAATTCTTCTCCAAGAATTCGCCTTAAAACTGTATATCTTCACTTTTGTATCATAAACACCTGAATTTCTATACGTACAGAAAATGCCCACAACTTTGTAGTCATCATCAGCTTCACTGTAACCAAAACCCCACATATAATAGAAGCCTTGCTTCATTTTAACATTCACAGACGGCAATTTCTTCGATTTTCTCGTAGATGGGTTCCATAAAAACACATGCCTTTCATCTATAGCCATGCAAATTAACCCATTACAAGAACCCACTACCCAAACAGCTCTGTGCGGCTTTTTCTTAGGATAATCAATGTCACACCCAACAGCCAGAGATTCGAACATCAAGGAGTGGAGCGAGCAGTGGCTTAGGTTATAATGGGGGTTGGAAATTGTTAGCATGATTTTGTGATTGGATAAACTTGCATCGTTTGTAGAGTTTTTGAGGTGGGTTTTTATGAATTGTGAACTGGAAATTAGTGAAAGCCATGACTTAGAGACACACCTGAATTTCAAGAGGGATTTGACTGGGAGTCTTGCCAGGATTTGTGCAATTATTTCTTCAGGAAAATTGGGGATTTCTTCACAATTAGGAGGTTTAATCTGATGGGTGATTTTGATTTTCTTGATTTGATCATTCGGAGGCGAACCTGATGAATTTCTAGTGCTTTTCATCATGGAATTTCGGCTGTTATAGAGGTGAGGGAAGGAGAAAAGTCTAACCAGACAAGCCTGCCCTTTTGTGTGCAGAGATCGAAGAAGTATAGGAGTTAGGACTGCTCCAGTGGCCTTCAGTGCCTACTTGTCTTTTTTGGTAATAATAATATAATAAGTTTGTTTTATATAAGGGTCTTTTTCATACCACATCAATGTATGTTTTAAACTTTTACAGCAATAATTTTAGAAAAAAAATCATATTTAATTTAATCCCACAATGTAATTGGTTATTAATTATGATCCTATCTCCGTTAAGGCGTTAACTCTTTCGCCTAGTGAATATTAAAATTATAAGGTTTGGGGGTTAATTTATAAATGAACAAAATATTAAGAAGAGTTAAAAAACAAAAGAAACAAAAGAAATCAGAGTGTATTAGGGGGCCGGTGGGCCTCCTGCTCAATGGTCTTTCTGCCAGTGGGCCTGTAACCAAATAGAATAGACTTCCACATCCAATATTCAATTGGACCTTCAAATAAAGTACAAGCCCAATATCACAATACATAGAAGATAGTATAAGATATCAAGAAACTGATTTAGAGATAACAACTTGACAAGTAGGGTGAGGTTGAGTTAATGAGTATTTCAGACTGATCCATCCTTAATTAAATATTAAGAATTCGAACTCTCTTTTCAAGCTAGCTATTCCACCCTTTGAATTTATATGTATTCATTAAGTTTTGGCTTTAGGTTTGATTGAATAGTAACATCTTTTAGTATATCTCAAGAATGTCAGTTTAATCGGAAATCTCGTACTTTTAAACATTAAGATAGGATTCGGCTCGCATACAAATATTAGGTGGTTAAAAATAAAATCAAAAAAAGAATTTATATATATTTGGTAAAAGAACTCAATTTAACAACTCCAACGTATACTGATCCTAATGGCCATGATTACGGCTTGTGCTTTAAAGTTTAAGGTGCTTGATTCTGTAGTTTTTTTAGCATGTTAGATTATCTTATTCAGTACTTAAGATTTTTGAACTAGCTACTTTAGCTAATCATGAATGATTTATTCGATATATAACCCAGAATCAGACCCCTCTTTCAATAAATTTGATACAAAAAATTAACAATATATTGGAAAAGCTGATCTGAAAAAGCATTAAAAAGCCCTGAAAACAGGTATCTTCGTTCTGCACGGCCGATCAGCAAATAAAATATTGTCTTGAGAAATCATGGGTATAATCATATATAGTAAAGTAAATGGTTGTAATAATTGCGTTAAGCATATGGGCATAAAGCGTTTCCAATAGGGAATTAAAATCTGGGGATTAATCTAAGTTGCATAGAAATCTCAATGTAAATTGATTGATACTTGGCAAAAAGAGTAAAAAATCTTGTCATTTTTCTTCACTTATATGATTGTGTTTAATTAGCTAAGTATTAAATGTCACCACTCTCAACCTCCACTACACAAAAATGACAGTGCAAAACTCCAAATCCAAATATAGGTATAGAAGAAGTTAGAGAGAATAGTGAAAGTTGCGATGAAGAGAAACAAGCATGGCTTTTACTTGGAGAAAAATATCTCAAGAAAAGATGAAAAAGATAATTCTTGAAAAAGTTGTAAGAAGCTAGACAGAGATATATCAGAGATGTAGACTGATTGATAAGCCCCTACAACTACTTTTTACCTTCCTATTCCTTCCATAGTTCCATTCATTGCTTACACTCAACTCAATACCTACTGTGTGCGTGCGTGCGTGCGCACTGGATTTTTCAATCACTTGGGGTGTGGCTTTTGAAAATTCTTATAAAGAAATGTTTTCCTAGTTAGAACTTAAACAAAGTTATGTAGATGGATGTTCCGTTAGGCTGCTTTTTACTTAAAATAAGCTAAAATCAGTTGGTATAAAAAATATATTAAGAGTGCTTTCTTTTATTATTTTACAAGTACTTTTATTATTTATACTATATATCATCAAACAGCTCGAATATTTATTATTCCAACTTTATAATGTAATTTGTTTTAGAAAAAGGAGTTTCTGCAATCACCATCGCTCTCTCTCTCATTCTCTCTTTCTCTGACATAAAGAATGATGACTGCAGAAAGATGAAAAAGTTTGAGTCTTGCGTGGTAAAAGTAAACGTAAACCTCACGCCATTTTCTTAAGCTATATCCTATATATATCTTCATTCCCTATGATTGATAGTTGAAACTCAACTCTCAAAAATCCCATCAAAGCTATAGCTATAATTTCTTGACCTGCCTCAAAAAGAAGTTTTATGTTCTACGTAGCCAACCCATTACAAAGAGAGGAAAATCCCATGAAAGCATACACTAAATACCCTGATTTTAACTCTTCTTCATCGGAAATGTTGTGTAAAAAGCACCCAAATTCATCTTCTGTCGGAATCTGCGCTTACTGCCTGAGAGAAAGATTGGCGAAATTATCATGCTCCGACTGCGGCGAAAATCGCTGTTCGTCATGCTCTTGCTCCTATACCCCCTCCTCTTATCGTAATTCCTGCAGCAAATTGGAGATTGGGAGGATGTCAATGTTGATCGAAAATGAGAAGACTGACAACCCACATTCGCTTTCCAGAAGGAAAGATGATGTGTCGGACAAATTCATCCTTTTCAGAAGAAGCAGCAGCAGCTCTGTGGAAATGAAGAAAAGAAATGGGTTTTGGAAGATAAGAACGCTTTTTAGGAAGAGAGGGAGGAACAATAAAGGGCGTGGGGAAAATAGTGAATTTTGTGATGAAAGTAGTGAGATTTGGGCTTCCGACATCATGGGAGTGTCGAAATCTGGGTCACTTTGCAGTTTCAAGGGCGGTAGGCATAATGATGTTGATGAACTGAGTGATTGTGGCAAAATTTCTGATGTTAGTAGTGGTATTTTCTTTGATTCTGATAAACATTCTGAATCAAGGAGAAGTGGATTAATTAGAGATTCCCTGTCTGAAAGTGGCGTTTTTCTGAGAAATCAAGTTAGGGAAAGTGATTTTAGTAAAATGGATGAGTCGGCCTTCATCGATTTGAAGTTGGCTTCGTTGTCTGAATTTAAGGGAGATTTTACAGTAGTTGAGAGGGGATTGAAAAGGGGGAACCGAAGCCAAAATGTTTAGAAATGGATTTTAAAGTATAATTCTGCTGCTGCTAAGGAGGAAAAATAGTATTTTGAAATCTCGGAATTAAGAACTTTGTTTGTTTTTGTGTGTTTTTGGTGGAAACAGAGTAAATAGTAACTGCATGTTTGTTGCTGTATTTTCCAAGATTTCTTTGTTCTAGTGTGTGGTATTTTTCATAAGAGCAATATGCGAAAATTTCATAAAAAGATGGCTCATAAAACTATGGATCGTCATCGCGATCGTGGAGAACTGATTAAGCCACCGTTCCATTTATATTGCAAAGTTCGTCGTGGAGAACTGATTTTAAGCAAGCCACCGTTCCATTTATATTGCAAAGTTGCGGAACGGCCACAACCTCATTTCACCTATTGAATCACCAAGATCACATCTTAAGTATCTACAAAAGTTCATATAGATCATAACAATGCTATTATTTTGCTATTACCAGCATAGACGTATTATGTACATTATAACGTTATGATATATAAAGCTCTGGAATACCGTTTCACACAGCGATATAGGTTTGAATATTATTAAAAATAATATTAAAAAAAAAAATTTATGAGTGAATTTTTCATAATATTAAAAAAAAATTCAATAATGAAATGAATATTATTATAACTCGATAATGAAACAATAACAGATTATTTAATAAAAAAATAATATAAAGTATAATAAAAAACTATTTTTTTGATCAAAAAGACAGATATTTCAATCATTATTTATATGACCTATTATTAAATATTTTTGTAGTATTTTAATTATCATTTTTAATATTTCTGTAACCGTCATGATATTCCTTCTCTATATATGTATAAATATATATTCTCTCTATTATAAATATAAAATCAGTACTTTATCATAAAAATATCATATTATTATTTTTATACTTGTAAACTAAGTTTTTTATATACATAATTCCTGATTATTTTATAAAATGAATTACATTGGTGTGTAAGCTTTAAATTTTGAATTAATAATTTTTAACGTATTGTTAATAATTATATAAAAAAATATAATATAATTTATTTAATAAATAAAATATCCCGTGCAACGTATGAGTTAAAAAAATTAGTAGTTTTGTAGAAATTCATGTTTGATTAAAGATTTGACTATTCTACTATTAAATGCGAAAATATCATCTACAGGTCTATTATGGATGCCACGCATCACGCATTAATGTGACAAAGCATTTCAACAATCAAGCTAATCCAATAATAACTTGCTTGACTTTAGCAAGCTAGATATTTCAATCTCCCTCTCTTTGATAGTATATATAAAGATTACATGGTATGGATCGTCCGAGGAAATACATTCAGGTTTTGCAGATCTATAAGATGTTTGTGACAAGGCCTCTCTCAGAGTTGCTAAAATCTCCAGAAACTCTTGAAGCCGAGACTGATGGTCCGAATTCAGGCTACCTAGTAATCCAAGACGAGGAATCCGAGACATACTCATGTTTCGGGTTCTGCAAGAATCGGACCCTTAAGCAATTGCCTTTTCCTCAGAATAAGGAGCTAACTGTTCAATATACTACAAGTTCAGGGGAATCCACCCATGTTTCTCTTGACCCTGTTTTCTTAATACCTGTTCTCAATCAGCCATTATCTTCCAATCAGTACTATGCAATTGTTCCACATGGAAAACGCAAAGGGTATGTTTTTCTTGTTCTGTCTCTCGTACTTTTGAACTTTTTTATGCATTTTCAGTCTGATTGAAGGGGAAAAAATCTCGCCTTTTGTATATATGTTGAGTGGAAAATTTCACATGTTTTATGAACGTATGGTACCTTCTTTTTAGAGAAGAACCCGTCACTGATTAGTCTGCGATGAAACTTTCTATTAGTTTATTATGAATTCTGTCAATCTGCCGGAAAAAGTTAGATGACGGATTGAGAAGAATATTGGTGATGGTTTTTGTTAGTAAATTAATTAACTAATTAATAGAATTTGTTTTCATTAACTAATTAGTGACTGAAAATAAAGTCTTGGTCCTCTGCTTTCTTGTGGTGTTTGAACTTTGATGTATGGTTTTGTACAGTCAAGTATGAAACCAAAAAGTTTAGCATTATGGGCAAGATTTATTTTCTTATAAATTTTAGAAAAGCATTAGGTTTTACTATTTTTAAGGGACAAAGTTTTTAATTTTATTAGATATGAAATATGAAATATTTCATGCTTAATTACTTTCATGAATGTTATAATCATGATAATCGATATTTGGATATTGTTTCTGCAGGCAAGCATTCACCTGTTCAAGGGAAGAAGATAAAGTCACCTGTTGTTTCTGTCGCTGCAAGAAAGACGTCAAACCAAGGCCGTTAGATCCACAAAACATCTACCAACAATTTAAGATAGCTCCATACGAAGGGTGTTGCGCCCCAAAGAGCACCTTCTTCGCGACCTCCATTGCATCAGACGGTTTCCCTCCTTACTTCCTAAGACGCGAGGGCTGGTCCATGTATACCAAAACACCTCACAATTTCCAACTAGAAACAGCACAAGGCCTCAATTCCAAACTCCGTGCTCATCTCCCACAATTTCATTCATCAGTCAGCAACATCATCGGAAAATGGTATTCTCCATTCATATTCGTAAAGGAACCATTAACACTAAAAGAACAAGTTGAGAAATCAATGTACTATGAGATCACACTCGAGCAAAGATGGGAGCGGATTTTCGGCTGCAGTAATGATGGGAGTTCTTCTTCTGTGGTGATTGATGGTTTGTTTGATAAAGAAGAAGTGTTTGTTGGTGGTGGAAAAGCGATGTGGGATGAGAAGAATGCCGTTGATGCGGTGATATGGTTTATGTGTAATAATGGAGAGACGGGAGTGGGATTGAGACGAGAGATCGTTGAGAGAATGAAATGGGAGGAGGAGAGAGGCGGATGGGATGGAAATGGTGGAAGACAAGTTAAGATTAATAAAGTTGAAGAATTTAAAGGAGATGGGAAGTGGAATGAGTTTGGTTGTTATGTTCTTGTTGAGAGGTTTAATGTGAAGAGAATGGATGGAAGTTTGGTTTTGTGTTATGATTTTAAGCATTTTCATCATATGAACACTAAATGGGATTAGATTTAGGTGCTTCTTGTTTTTTTTCTTTGTATGTTCTGCTTTAGAACATTGTGTTTAAGAGTTTGTGAGTTGTGTTTGTTGACTTCCATTAGGAGATTGGGGACATGTTGCTTGAGGTTTTCGTGTGAATATGAATAAAGAATGAATTTATTTTATATTAACTTGTCCAATTTCCTTACTATTCTTTTAGGCGAAATTTAATTTATCATTATGAGCATAACAATTTTTATAATTAATAAAGTAAGATTAATTAATAATCACAAAATCCAAATTTTAAAGTTTCGAATATGGTATGCTAAGAAGACTAATTATAATTCCTATGCTAAAAATATGAAAACACACAGATTGTTTGGATCACAAGCAAATATTTTCTCTAATAATAGATTAGTCAAATCTTAATCAAACATGAATTTCCTCGAAACCTTCATCCTTGACATTGCATAAGAACGAACATTCCTGTAACATACCTTACGAGTTACGACTTCACATATGGAACTTCTAACCCGAAAATACTAAATGAAAATCAATCAAAGTCAACATATATCCATGAAAATTGACAAGTACCCACCCCACTATTAGTTAGCTTGACGCGTATTGTAATGGGGACAAATCTTATCAAAGTTTTCAACCAATCACAGCTAATACAAGATTTTTTTTTATTTGACTTAACCAACCTAGATATTTCAATCCTTCGCTCTCTGTGATAACATATAAAAAGATGACATGGTTGATCGAGGAAAGAAAGAAATTAAACCAAAGTATTGCAGATAAGATGTTTGTGACAAGGTCTCTGTCAGAGTTGCTAAAATCTCCCGAAACTCTTGCAGCTCCACCTGAGGGTCCCAATTCAGGCTACCTAGTAATCCAAGACGAGGAATCCGAGAGATACTCATGTTTCGGGTGCTGCAAGAGGCGGAGCCTTAAGCAATTGCCATTTCCCCAAAACAAGGAACTAACTGTTACTTATTTAATCCCCACAGGGGATAAAACAGAAATTTCTCTTGACCCTGTTCTCTTAATTCCAGTTCTCAATCAGCCATTGTCTGCTAATCTCTACTACGCTATTGTTCCACATGGAAAACGCAAAGGGTATGTTTTTCTTGTTCCATCTCTCCTATTTATGATTTTTTTTTCATGCATTCAATCAGATGACAAATGTAAAACACATATCACATGATTATTTGTATTTGGAGTTTAGTTAGAACCAAATCCAGTCACTTGTACAATCATGAATTCATGACCATCACTTGGATATTTTCTGCAGGCAAGCATTCACTTGTTCGACGGATGAAGATAAAGTAAGATGTTGTTTCTGCCGCTGCACGAAAGATGTCAAACCGAGGCCATTAGATCCACAAAACATATATCAACAATTTAAGATATCTCCAGATGAAGGATTCTTGAGCCTAAAGGGCGCCTTCTTCGCGACCTCCATGGCATCAGACGGTCACCCTCCTTACTTTGTTAGGCGAAAGGGCTGGTCTATCTACACGAAAACACCTCGCAATTTCAAACTAGGCACGGCTCATGGCCTCGACTACAAACTACGCGCTCATCTCCCACAGTTGCATTCATCTGCAGTCAGAGTTGTCGGAAAATGGTATTGTCCTTTCGTATTTATAAAAGAAGCTTTAACGCTAAAACAACAGGTTAAAAGATCAATGTACTATGAGATGACGCTCGAGCAAAGATGGGAGCGGATTTTCGGATGCAATAATAATGGGAGTTCTTCTGTGGTGATCAATGGCTTCTTTGATAGAGAGGAAGTTTTTGTTGGTGGTGGAAAAGCAACGTGGGATGAGACGAATGTGGTTGATGGGGTGATATGGTTTAAGGATAATAATGGACGGACTAGCGTGGGATTGAGACGGGAGATAGTCGAACGAATGAAATGGGAGGAAGCCAGAGGTGGATGGAATGGGAATGGTGGAAGACAAGTTAAGATTAATAAAGTGGAAAAATTTAAGGGAAATGGGAGATGGAATGAGTTTGGTTGTTATGTTCTTGTTGAGAGGTTTAGTTTGAAAAGAATGGATGGGAGTTTGGTTTTGTGTTATGATTTTAAGCATTTTCATCAGATGAAGACTAAATGGGAGTAGATTGATACTATAGATTTGTGTTGGAAGAACACTGTGTTAAGAGAATCAGAAAATGTTGCTTCAGATTTCTTGTTAAATATGAATAAAGTTTAGTCTGGATTTGTTTAATTTGTATTAATAATATTCAATGTCCTTCAAAAAAATTATTTTTTCATCTCTGAGGGTGAGGGTTTGTTTACTTCATATTTCATAGGTTAGGATGGGATTACATTGACTTTTTGCATATTTCGTTTTTTAAATAATAATAAGAGCTTTTCCAATCAATTCTCTTGCATAGACTGACTTTTGAATTTATGCCAACCTGATCAATCATGGACTTTAACTTGATTAATTTGATCACATAATTCTGAAAAATATTGGTTGCTGCATAATTCGTTAGAACTAATATTTAACTTGATACATATGTAATTTATCTATGGGAAATAAAGTTTTTGAACGTTCCTGGATTCTTGGAGCTTCTTCCATCATGACAAATCTCAACGCAGCCACCATGAATCTCCACTGCTTGATCTAACTTCACGAAAATTTAACACCAAAACTTGTTCTTGTTCATGAAGCTGATCATGAGCATCAATTCGTGGAAAGTTAATATGATTTCTGCACAAGGGACAAGTCCAATGGCCATATCCAACCCATCTGTCAATACAGACACTGTGGAAAACATGGCTGCAATATTTCAGCTCTGCGATTTCATCACCCTCCTCAATTCGGCACAAACAAACTGCTCATTCGTTAGAACCCACATCGGAAATCTCACAGTTACGCCTGAAACTGTGTGAGTATTTTGGTTATTATGATTGTGTGGTCAAATTTTTGAGACATGTTTGGAGTGAGAAGTGAGAGGGAAAAGAAAAGGAAATGTTCGACAACTTTGGATGCGAAGCTCTCAACAATTCACGCTTTTATAAACATGTACGCTTACTCTGTACTGTTCCAAAATCCAAACCACGTACGTACACACGTTGTACATCAGACAAGAATTGTGTAGCTCTGTTACTGTTCCTACTTTTTCCAGGATATTCACGTTTCTTTTTGCAAAATTTCAATAAACAAAGTCGTGCATGTTTTCATTGTGGACTTTGTAATCTTAATGTATATATTATCCATATACATATCTAACAATTAACACCAAACTGACCCAAAAAAAAATAATAATTAACACCAAAAAAATTAAAAAAATAAAAATATATATATATAATATCTTTGTACTCCTTCAAAAAAAATATCTTCGTACTTGATTTCTTTATTTGTTTCAGTTTTGCTTGGGCTCAAGTCTGGGCTTTCACCTGGGCTTTGTATGAGAATATGTAATTGGCCCACTTTCCTTTTTCTTTTCTTTAAAAAATAAAGATCTCTCAAACCAGACACATTAGCATTAATAGATCAATTCTGAAAATACAAGATCATATATAAAATATTGGGAAATGCCCTAAACATCAAATACTAGCCGAAACTGTAACTTTTGCGAGTGAGCAATAAAATGGGCAGTACATTTTGCCACTCTCTGCACGCACGTTTCAAGATAATTAATTTTCACAACCTAAGTCAAACTAGTCCAAGAATTTCTCTAGTCAAATTAGTTTTTGACCAATTAAAGAATTTCCAATTTCATATTTAAATAAACCAAACTTTCAAGTATCTAATCCAACTTTACAAAAATAATATTCATCCAAAAGATTTCCTAATAATTTTTCACACAAAATAATGAAAAAATTCTTATTCTTAACAAGGTATATTCTGGCTTAAGACCTTTTCCCACGCACGCTGCACGCCCCAGTGCCTCGTGGCTCTCGTCCACGATTTTCGCCAAACTAGAAAAGGGAAACAAAATCAACCAGAAAAAGCACAAAATTGGGAAAAATTGTTTCCTAATTTTCTTTACAGTAGCAACAAATGTCTTTCATTTTTAAAGCTAATTTCATAAGCTCATCAGCAATGGCGTCCATCGCGGCAGCTAAAGCAAACCCATGTACACCTTCTTTCTCTTACTTTCAAAGATTAAAATTTTCCCACAAATTCTCGATTAGACTCCCAATTTTCTCGAACCCACCAAGCCAAAGACTCTTTTCGGTTCATTCCCACAATCCCAACCTCGATTCCGTCAAAATGGATCAAAAGGTATCCGCGGCCGAATCGGGTGCTGGTAGTCCGGCCCGATCGGAAGCACCTCCATCCCCTTCTGCCGCCATTGATTTTCTCACTCTGTGCCACCGTTTGAAGGTGTGTATTTTTTATTTTCTTTTTCATTGCATGTTTATGTGGTTTGAAGTTTGTGGTTACCAATCTTGTGTGTTTGGGTAATGTGAAGATGAGATTGGTTTATGTAGTTTTTGTCTATGATGGGCAAAATTGGAGGTCGAATTTGAGAACATTTTCTCGTCTTGTTATTTTTCTACTGGTGTTCAGATTAGGTCGTATCTCCAGTGAAATATTAATCTTGAAATGTACTATATAGCCTGCTAATGAGGTCTTTTGCTAGAGAGCCTATCAACCTAATCAATGTGAGGGGAAAAGGAAAATAGATTATGGAATTAGAAAAGCTAAGTGTTTGTATGCAGGACATTTTGTTTTGTTTTTCCTTTGAAAATGTGTCCCTTTGAAGAGGGTGTAGCTGAAGCAGTGGGAGAGAATCCAGGGGTAAAACTTTGTGATTCATACCAGAAAGGGAATAACTGTTCTGTGTTATTAGGGACTTAAGTGGACAATAATGAGTGAACTAAAACTAATTTTCAGAAAACCACTAGAAATATATGTTCATCAGATAGGAATGGGAAAGAACAAAGGGGAAGAACAAATTTGATTTTGTCTTTCTACCTACACATCTTTCTATAACTGTTTACTTTAGCCATGTCCTCCTATTCCTTATTTGTTCTTGGATAGGATAGTTATTAATCTCTCTCTCTCTCTCTCTCTCTCTCTCTCTCTCTCTCTCTCTCTCCTCAGTCTACCAAACGAAAAGGGTGGCTGAATCATGGGATAAAGGGTCCTGAATCGATAGCTGATCATATGTACCGTATGGCCTTGATGACTTTGATTGCTGACGACCTACCTGGTGTTAACAGGGAAAGGTTGGACTCCGTTACATTTTTCTGCTCAATTTATTTATACCTTTTTGTTCTCAGAGTTTTATAGTTCAAGAATCATGCTAATTATTAGTTAGACGGTGGATGGTCGGAAATTGCTGTGTTTTTATTTATTTCTTTTAAATATGTGGAATAAACCCTTAAATACTTGTAGCGACACATGAATTCTGCCATCAAATGTTAAATATTTACGTAGATGTATGATCTCTGTAAATCTCTTTGAAGTCCCTCCTGAATAATAGTATGTCTGGAGAAAAAATGCACCAAAAGTTACTTTATTCAGTGTTCATTCTCTCGTAAATAATCGATATTGTTGTTAATCAATGCATGGAACAGGTGTATCAAGATAGCAATCGTCCATGACATTGCAGAAGGTAATTTATCAATTCAATTGTACCTTTCCTCAATTATAGTTATGCAGCATCATAATAATTTTCTCAATTTTGTAGCCATTGTTGGAGATATAACTCCATCGGATAATGTGCCAAAGGCAGAAAAGAGTAGAATGGAGCAAGAAGCATTGGATGAAATGTGCAGAGTTCTTGGTGGTGGGATGAGAGGTTTGACTTTGACTAAGGCCACATATATTTTTCTTTATATGTAATCCATGTCCGACTCGTCTTATTAGATGGTTTATTTAACCCTTTTGGCAGCTGAAGAAATCCAAGAACTATGGCAAGAGTATGAAAACAACTCGTCTTTAGAGGCCAATCTTGTGAAAGATTTTGATAAGGTATGTAATTATATATTTGTCTGCCAGTCTTAAGACTCAATGAAATCCTAAAGCGCTTTCCCCCTAATTCAATTAGGATTTTCTGTCATTTTCAAGTAAATATACTGAACTGTTCTAATGCTTCTTCAGGTTGAAATGATTCTTCAAGCATTAGAGTACGAAACTGGTAAGTCGGCTCTAACATGTTATCTTCAATAAAAATTATGTCAAACCTTCATTTTTAATACTAGAGTTGCCATGTTTTTGTTTTCTTCTTACTTGATTGTTTTGTCATAAAATTGGCGCTTTTGGGGAAGTGATTGTTGGAAATGTGAAACGAGATGGTAACCTTTGTTATTGAATCTTCAGAGCACGGGAAGATCTTGGATGAATTTTTTCTCTCAACTGCAGGTAAATGTGATGGATGATATACTTTTAAGACAAAATCATGAATTTGATTGGTTCTCTTTAATATAAATTAACTGTTATAACTTGTTATTGCATGTTTGCTTGGTGAAGGGAAAATTCAAACTGAAATTGGGAAAAGATGGGCAGCAGAAATCACATCCAGAAGAAATTCAAGATTAGCGAAAGAGGACTAATATCCTTCTAAACGATCATTTTTTTACTTGTAACTGGCAATTAGTTCGCTGTCATTTTGACAAATCCTAAGAGAAAATCAGATTGTAATGAAAGCAAACTTTGTTTATTCTAGAAACTTTGTCTAATGCTAATATCCGGATCATCATGCTATTAGTCTCGTTATAAATTGATTTCTGCTAAATTTATTGGATTGCTAGGTACTCTTTTAAACATCTTATGTAATATATAGCAGCTTATAAGAGTTGCTATGTATTCGGTAATCTTCTTGTGTAAAAGAAGCTTATAAGCTCTTCTAAAATAAGTGAGGAACACTTATTCTTAAAATTACAACACATTCTCATTTTTCTTGTACTAATTATACAATTATTGCTATTAATGACTTATAAATTTATCATCTTCTTTTTATTTGAACACTTTTAAAATATTATTATCTAAATAAAAATTAATAGGATAGCGGTTTGGGTTATGCTATCCTAACTTTAATTAGTTCATTGCGGCGGCTAAAGCAAACCCATACAGCCATAACTCTCCTTCGTACTTTTAACTTTTAAAGATTAAAATTTTTCCCACAAATTCTCGATCAAAATCCCAATTTTCTCGGACCCAGTAAGCCCAAGGCTCGTATCGGTTCATTCCCACAATCCCAACCTCTATTCCATCAAAATGGATCAAACGGTATCCGCGTTCGGGTCGGGTGCTGGAAACCCGGGCCCATCGGAAGCACCTCCTTCCCCTTCTGCCGCCATAGATTTTCTCACTTTGTGCCACCGTTTGAAGGTGTGTGAAACAAATTGTACATTTGCATGTTATTGTAGTTTATGGTAATGAATCTCGTATGTTTGGGTAATGTGAAGATGAGATTGGTTTATATAGTGCTTCTCTGTGATTGTCAAATTGGAGGTCGAATTTGAGAACATATTTCCCGTTTTGTTATTTTTCTACTGATTTTCAGATTAGGTCGCATCTCCAGTGAAATATTAATCTTCGAATGTTGCATTATCAGGGTTTTACTAGATAGCGTCTTTTGCTAGAGAGCCTATCAGCTTAATCAATATTAGAGAAAAAGGAAAAGAAATGATGGAATTAGAAAAGCCAAGTGTTTGTTTGTATGTTTTATTTATTCTTTGACAGCAAGAGTGAACTAAAAATAATTTTCAGAAAACCATTAGAAATATATGTTTATGTTCATCAGATAGATATATAACATAAGAACTTGGTGTCCGAGCTGTTTGATATTGTCTATTCTACCTCGTATGTCTTTCTAGAGCGGTTTAGCATGGCAAAACGAACTCGTATGTCTTTCTAGAGTTGTTTTATTTAGCCATCTCTCTCTCTCTCTCTCTCATACAGTCAACCAAACGACAAGGGTGGCTGAATCATGGTATAAAAGGTCCTGAATCAATAGCTGATCATATGTATCGTATGGCCTTGATGACTTTGATTGCTAATGACCTACCTGGTGTTAACAGGGAAAGGTTGGATTCTACTCGATTACATTTTTTTGGCTCATTTTATTTACATCTTTTTGTTTTCTGAGTTTTATAATTCAAGAATCATGCTAATTATTAGTTTGACTAAATGGTCTATCAGGTAAAGAATATGAATGAACCGAATGAACTCAGATTTGTCGATAAAAAGTTCATGAGGAGATGAGACAGCAGAAATGTAATTTGCTGTCTTTTTATTTAATTCTTTTAAAACTGTTGAATAAATCCTTAAATACTTGTAGCGATACTTCAATTCCGCGATCAAATGTTAAATATTTACAAAGATGTTATAATCTTTGTACATCTCTCTGAAGTCCGGAGAATAATATGTTGGGAAAAAATGCACTGAATGTTATTTTTTTCAATGTTGATTCTCTCGTATATAATCGATATTGTTGTTTATTAATGTGTGAAACAGGTGTATGAAGATAGCAATCGTACATGACATTGCAGAAGGTATTTTTTCGACTCAAAGTTTTCCCAATTATAGTGTTGCAGCATCACAATATTTTCTCAACAAATATGCTTTAGTTTTCTGATATAATTATATTATATTTAACTGTTGAATAATTTTGTTATGGAGATTTATTCTATTTTGTTACTTCTGTAGCTATTGTTGGAGATATAACTCCGTCTGATAATGTGCCAAAGGCCGAAAAGAGTAGAATGGAGCAAGAAGCCTTGGATGAAATGTGCAGAGTTCTTGGTGGAGGGATGAGAGGTTTGATTTTGACTAAGCCCACACATATGTATATTTATATATGTAATCCATGTCCGTCTAGTCTTATTAGATCTGATATTTTATCGTTTTGGCAGCAAACGAAATCCAAGAATTGTGGCAGGAGTATGAAAACAACTCGTCTTTAGAGGCGAATCTTGTGAAAGATTTTGATAAGGTGTATAATAATGTATCGTCCCTCATTTTTAAGACTCGATGCAAATCCGAAAGCACTTCTTCCTAATTCCACTAAAGAGTTTAACCTTTTAAATTGATTTACTAAACTGCTCTAATGCTTCTTCAGGTTGAAATGATTCTGCAAGCATTAGAATATGAAACTGGTAAGTTCGCACACACATATTATGTTCACTAAATAATTTGTTAAACCTTTATCTATATATATATACTGAAGTTACTATGTTTTTGTTTTCATCTTACTTGATTATTTGGTCATAAAGCCGACGTTGTTGAACGTCGGAAATGTGAAACAAGATGGTAACTTTTATTATTGAATCTTTCTGCAGAGCAAGGGAAGATCTTAGATGGTTTTTTTCTGTCAACTGCAGGTAAATTTATTGATTCGCTTTTTTTTTTTTTTGTTTTGGTTTCCTACCCAGTTTTTTCTTTTTTCTAGGCTCAGGTACTACAGAGGCCCAATTGGGGCGACCCTCCCAACCCAATGGATTCTCTTTTAGTATTGAATATAACTGTTAAACGACTTGTTATTGCATGTTTGTTTTGATGAAGGAAAATTTCAAACTGAAATTGGGAAAAGATGGGCAGCAGAAATCACTTCCAGAAGAAATTCAAGATTAGCAAAAGAGGCCTAAATATCCTTCTGTTTGATTATTATTTTTTTTACTTGTCTGGAAAATTAGTTCGCCGTCATTTTGACAAAATGTTGCAAAGAATCTATATAGCCGTATCCACTTGGTACTGTATCTGTATCGTATCGCTATGTTCGTGTCCATGCATCACAAATGCCAACTAATTATTTCTCGTTATAAAATTGATTTCTTCTAAATTTAATTGATTGCTATGTTGAATAACACACATGCTCAATTTTCTTTCTAATTTTTGTATTGATTAAACAATTGTTGTTATTATCATCTTATAAATTCATCATCTAATTTATATTCGAACACTTTAATATATTATTTTTAGAATAAAAACTAATAATTTATAGATATTTCAAGAACATATTATAAAATGCGAAAGCTTATGAACTCTTTCAAATAAGCTGAAAATTGTAATGAAGAAAATCCTTCTATATCTTTAGATACCTATAAAAGGAGAAAGAAATAATGTATTAGAATTTTGTCCGTTTATTTTACTTAAAATTTATGCGATTTAGTTTACATCTACAACATGAAATGTCAAATACGAAAAGATTATAATAAGAAATTCAACTAATATAGAAGAGAACAGATATTGACTTTTTATGCAATATAAAAACAAAAATGTTGACGTTAAAATCATTAATTGTTAAAAACAAAATGCGATCATTATGTTGCAAAATCTTTGTCTCTGTCATAAATCGAACAATTATGTAGTAACTTATTACTATACTCTGATTTCAACGTTTAACTCGAAAATTAACCACATAAAATCATAGTGACCAGATTTATTATTTTTGAAATCGCACTCACACATACTATTCTGACATTCAATCGAACAATTCCAAGAATTTTTCTCATTCCCCATTGTTTTGGAAATTGGAACCGTCGTTGTCACTCGATCACTGCTTGTGGATTGCCCTGTAAATCTTTGCTCAATTCGCCGACCCCATATTTGCGTGATTAGGGCTCTATTATTCCAGGAATTGATTCTTTTCTGTTACTTTGTGGAGAATTTGAGAGGATTTATTTATTGGATTATACACATCTGGTGCCCAATCTATGGCCATTTTTTCGCACATGATTCGTTTTGCATCTTCCGATCAGGATAGTGCTACAGCACCCAGAAAAAGTGATTATGCTTGTGGATATGGTATTATTCTTTTGCCATATGCGACTGAAGCGTAAGATTTGACGGGTGGGTCCTTTTTTTCGTATTTTCAATTTGGATTCGTGATGATTTTGCCGGTACTGTTTGACGTGTGAATCTCAGTCGGTGATATTGAAATTTCCTATATGTTGATTGTTAACCGAAATCTAGACGGCTGGTAGTTTCAGTGAATTTTGGAGATTGATCACCGGGTTCCGTAGCAATTTCCAGGTGATTTTGGATGAATTCATGAAATATTGAATTTTTTGGGCGATATCTATCTTGATGAATTTGGTTCTTTCATTACAAATATGGAGTAATTCGTGCATAATTATCGATTTGTATGGCGTCAGATGAACTTTAGTCTGAATAGATTATAGATTTTTTTTGGATTTATTGTGAAGGTCATTTAGATTTGCTTTGATGCTCTGATATTACCCCCTTCCAATGTCATCTACAACTCCATCCTCAGATTCTCCAGATGATTCTGGAGACTCGCCACCAGCCGAGGATGATAACAATAACAGTAATAATAATCCTCCCAGTCCTCCCAAGTCTTCAAATTCTTCCAATTCACTCCTTTCTGCTTCACTTGTAACCAAAACACCATCTCCTCCATCACCTCCCGAAGACGACGAATCATCATCATCTCCTCCTCCCACTAACAATACTCAATCAACTCCCTCTCCATCTCCTCCTCCTACTACTAATAACTCTCAACCTACTCCCTCTCCACCACCCGATGACAACAAAACACCTCCACCAGCAAGTCCTCCTCCAAAGTCAAGCCCGCCACCTAATTCGCCGCCGCCCCCCACCGACACGTCACCGCCTCCGTCACCTAGCCCGCCTCCAACATCACCTTCTCCAGAGCCCCCTGATTCACAAAATGTTTTTTCCCCACCCCCAGTGGAAAGCCCACCCCCACCAAGCCCACCTCAAGATTCCCCGTCGCCGACACCACCGTCCCCCACCACACCAGAAAATTCACCACCATCACCATCCCCACCATTTGAGCCGCCCTCTGACTCGGGCGGAAATCCTGTTCCACCTAGCTCTCCAACACCTTCTCCTCCGGCTCCAACTACTCCACCGTCAATGTCGCCACCCGTGACATCATCGCCACCATCTCCTCCCTCCATCGTTCCACCATCACCGGCCGTTGCGCCGCCAGTTCATCCCAGCGCCAATAACTCCGGTTCTAGCCAACCGCAATTTTCACAGTCAAAGAACGAAGAAGGCGGCCTTAGTACTGGAACGACAATCATAACTACCGTGGTGGTTGTTTCCGTATTTCTTGGTATTTTAGGAACGGTTGCGTTCTGTGTGTGGAATAGGAGAAAACGGGAAACCCGACAAAATGTCGTTTATGTTGTACCAAGTCCGAGCCAAGAATCTGGGAATAATTCGGATTTGGCCTTACTGAAGGCTCAAAACTCAACATCCAGGGGTGCTATCGCGTATTCACCTGCCGGGGCGGGTAGCTTCGGCAATTCGAGGTCGTGGTTCACGTATGAAGAACTAGTCGAGGCCACTAATGGGTTTTCGTCCGAGAATCTATTGGGTCAAGGTGGATTTGGGTTTGTGTACAAAGGGAAGCTTCAGGATGGGAGAGACGTGGCGGTTAAGCAGTTGAAGATTGGTGGAGGACAAGGGGATCGGGAATTCAGATCTGAAGTCGAGATAATAAGCCGTATACACCACCGCCATTTGGTTTCGCTTGTTGGGTTTTGCATTTTGGAAGATAGAAGGCTGCTTATATATGACTATTTGCCTAATAATAACCTCTACTTCCATCTTCACGGTAAGGTTTAGTGCTTGTTAATATAAAGAATGGATTTTTTATTATAAAATTGTTATTGATATTTGTGTAAACAAGTTTCAGGTGAAAGTAGGCTTGTTATGGATTGGTCTAGACGTGTAAAGATTGCTACGGGTGCTGCTCGTGGAATAGCTTACCTTCATGAAGACTGTATGCTTTTTAAGTTCTTCCAAGAATCCCATACTAACAATATATATGAATATATAACAATATTAATACTAATGAAAAAGTAGAAGCATTTACGTGATCGTCTAGGCTTACATATTAGGTTACCTTTTCATATAACTTATTGTATGCAATAAAGGTTAAACAGAGAAGAATGTAATAGAGTAGGATCCAGGATATTACTAATTTGTAGTCCCATTAAAGAGAATGATACTAATTTTTCTTACATGTTGTCTTTCTCTAGGCCATCCTCGTATTATCCATAGAGATATCAAGTCATCGAACATCCTTCTAGATGAAAATTTTGAAGCTCGGGTATGTCCAGCTTCTTGCGAACTCTATTATTTTCTATTTTTCAAAACATGTTTTTAGAATTTGTTTTCCAGGTTTCTGATTTTGGGCTTGCTAAATTAGCTATGGACACGAATACTCATGTTACGACACGTGTAATGGGAACCTTTGGGTAAATTTTAGTCAACAAAGCTTGTCTTGATGTTCAACAAAAACTAGTGGAAGCAACAGGGAATTAGCTTACGTTGGTTTGTGTTTCAGATATATGGCCCCTGAGTATGCATCTAGTGGCAAATTGACTGAAAAGTCCGATGTGTTTTCATACGGAGTTGTGCTTTTGGAGTTGATTACTGGACGCAAGCCTTTAGATTCATCTCAGGATGAGAGCCTCGTCGAGTGGGTAAGTTGAAATGTGAAAATTCTATTTATAACAGAAATTGAATACATTTTGTCATCTGAATTAATTCTCTGTCAGGCTCGACCTTTGCTTACCAAATCACTCGAGACACAAAATTTTGAGAGTTTAGCAGATCCGAGGCTCGAAAAGAATTATGTTGATAATGAGATGTCCCAAATGGTTGAAGCAGCAGCAGCGTGTGTGCGACATTCATCTGCAAAGAGACCAAAAATGGGACAGGTAATAAATAATTACACTTGTGGAGTAAATTTTGATTTCTTCTTAGTTTTGTCCAATGTTCTTGATAAACGAGGTCTTGTGAATTTGCCTATGTTTTCCAGGTCGTGAGGGCTTTGGACAGTATATCCGCCCAAGACTTGGATAACGGAATGAAAGTAGGGGAAAGTGAACTATTTAACGAATCTGCTCAAATTAATTTGTTTAGGAAGATGGCGTTTGGTACTCAAGATTATAGTATAGTTGATAGTAGTTGGGGTAGTGAAACTAGTGATGTTAATATGGTAAATAGTCCGAGAGAATGATGTTGACAAGGAGTTTCTCAAGATGAATGTATTCATAGTTCAGAATTTTGTTAGCTTAATTAGAGATCTCGATTCTGAGTCCCTGGAAACACATGATCAGTTCCCAGGATCAGAGAGATTTACACCTTGCTGGTTCGATTGGCTCAAACGCGAAATAAGCACAGTTTATAAGAGTCAATGTTGATATAAATGTAAAGGCATGCAATTCAGGTGGGACATTTCCTTCTTGCTAATTAAAGAAGTGAGTTAGGTTTTGCTTATTTTCTGGTTGGGGCAATTTTTTGATGTAAATAGAGGAAAATTTTAGTGTTTTGTGCAGTATATGTTTCTAATAAAAGTTCATACAGTTTTTGCTCTTTGATCTGCTACATATTATTTTGTGGAGGAAACCCTTTCCTATATCTGATCAATTACAGGATAAAATACCCAAAATTATATCTCTATGTTACACTTCACGTCACATTTAGCAATACAAGTAAGAAAATAAAATTTTAAAATTTTCTTCGTATGACCATCTTCTCTCTGTATTTCCTACTAATATATGATAAAAAAAAGACTGCAGTCTCCTAGATTCTCTGTCACTTTTTGTTTTGCATTGATACTCAACTTGGGTGGGTCGGTGGGTGAATGGTGCAGAAATAATGAGTGCATTAACAAATTTTTGCTGGCATTTTGAGTATTGAAAAGTGGATAATGAACTTGCTAGGAACATGATCACTCTACCGGCGGTGCTAACGTTCTAATTTTAAAATGTTTGGCACCTGCGCTGCTATACATATTTTTAGATTTTTTATTTTTGACTAAAAAGAAATTAATTTTACCTGTATTTGGTGGATAATATGAAATCACAAGGAATTTCATTTTTGCATTTTAAATTTGGGTATTTAAATTAACGGTGTAGGTAAAATAACTATCATGACTCATGAGATTCGTTGAATATGATGGGTTCAGATTTGGGTAAGAATTTTCCTAATTTAATGCCCTGTGGTGCAGTTGCTGCAATTAATACATTGGTTTCTTACCTATTCTACACGAAATTGATACATTTTTCTTATTGATTCTTTCAGTCTATACTTCGAAAGTGACTGGCAATGGCATGTGTACAAAGACTTAATAGCCAGCCATTGGCCATCATTCTGGAGTCTTGATCAATGATCTTAATTTTCTTTTCCCCATTTTTCAGTTCTCTCCATTTAAAGAATCTTTTAAAACCACTCCATCTCAACTTGTATTTAACATTATTATAAATAAAAATAGCGATGAAACTACAATTTATTTAAGGCTTTAAGCTTGTACGCTCATGAAACACTCGTTTCATATGAATTGAGTGTAATTGTACACATATCGAATATGAGCCAAGAAACAAATATTTAGTATGTGAATCAGATGCCTTTGAACAAGAGAGATGACACAATTCGTAGTTTTGCTCGATTTAAATCATGAAATCTATCTTATTGTCATAATTTGCAAGGTGAAAGAATGTACCAAGACTAGGTCACATGGTTTTGCAATAAGAAATTCTTATATTTGGTTGACAAATTCCAAAACAATTTTTCCTTTCTAAAAAAATAAAATAAAATCAAGTAACAAACTCTAAAAGTGACTATATTATTATTATTAATTACATTTCCGTCCCCTTTCATACGACGCGGTTTCTCTTTTTGTACCCATTCATTTGATTCATTCAATTTAAGAAGAACCACAACCCCACAAACAGCAAACGGTCCAAAAACCAAGTGGAAAAACTTGTGAGGAAAAATATTCATTACATTGCTATCAAGATCTTCATTCATCCCGTCGCCTCCTTTCTCAATCCCCATTATGATGGCTAAGATGCAATCCGAACAGCTCGAACAGCTTAAGGACATCTTCAACCGCTTCGACATGGACCAGGACGGCAGCCTCACGCAGCTGGAGCTCGCCGCCCTCCTCCGCTCCCTCGGCCTCAAGCCCTCAGGCGATCAAATACATGTCTTGTTGGCCAATATGGACGCAAATGGAAATGGGTTCATCGAATTCGACGAATTGGTAGAGACCATCTTGCCCAACATGAACGAAGAAGTCTTGATCAATCAAGACCAGCTCATGGAGGTTTTCCGATCCTTTGATCGCGACGGGAATGGTTATATTACGGCGGCCGAACTCGCCGGACAGATGGCCAAAATGGGCCACCCGCTAACGTATCGGGAGCTCAGCGAGATGATGCGGGAGGCCGACACCAACGGAGATGGTGTCCTTAATTTCAATGAATTCGCTAACATTTTGGGGAAATCGGCGGTTGATTACCTAGGCCTCTCTGTGTCCTAGGTGTTCGATGATTTGACTCTGAAACTGGTACTGATTTTGGGTATATTTTCGTTAACAAATGTACATTATTTCTGCTGATTTCTATTGATCTTGTTTGGGAGAAAATGGCTTGTCTTGATTAATTATGATGTCATTTGGGAAAATTAGCGTTTTTAATGATGATTGATGGCCAGGAATTATATGATGACTCGGTCTAATCAAACTTTTAATTATTGTATTATTATTACTAATCCAAGACTAATGGTTTCTTGTAGTTTTTTTTTTTTCTTTCTTTTGTTCCATAGTTTCTTAGGCTTTTTCTTGTACATGTTAATGGAAAAATTGCCAGAAAATCATACTATACTTATGTACTATGATGTTCAAGTCATGAATTTTGCATGAATATACATGACTGATTTATAGAAGAATGGAAAAGAAAACCCTTTGCATTAAATATTGGCAGCATTCATGTTTGTTTAATGCCAAGAAAAATGACATTTTACCTACCAGCTGACTTAGACAATGAAGTATTATGATGATTCTTTTTCATGATGATTGGATAATCATGTTTTGGATTAGATTATAGGGCAATTTACTTTCAATATCCCTCTGATTTTCATTTTATGTAATATAAATTAGTCCTTATTTAAGATTTACAAAAATCCTTTGGAAGTTTCATTATTCATGTTAATGCAGAAATGAGTTGTTTTCAAAGATGTGAACAAAGTCAAAATTCGACAAAGGTCTTGTAGATATAATTAAAATTTAAGGGTGTTTTTGTAATTTCTCATTGCAACTGGCAATTAATGATAATGCATGTGCAGTCCCTGTATTATTACGTCTCTGTTTGATACTCCTCCAATTCTCAAACTCAATAATTACTAAAACACCCCTGAAATTTTGAAAATGAAACAATTCAAGAATTCAAGGATATTCCCTTTTGTAATTGTAGTGTGCAATAGTGACAAGGCAGCATGGACTTTTACAAAATATTGAAAACTATTTATGTAATTTCGGGATTTTTTTTAAGACTTAGGAAAATATAGCTTCAAGTAAATTTTGAGACAAAAAAAAAAAAAGTAAATTTTGGGACTCCCTCTAGATTCGTCTCTGCATATATTAATCTGAACCAAGACTCAAGACATTAAATTCTTATGCAGCAGTATCTGCAATCAAAAATAGCCAAAACACATGGACGAGATAATCGAAATTATTCAATGAAGAAACATACTTTTCTCATGCACCGTAAAGATACACGTACAAGATATACAAAAATTGAATGAATAATCTTCTTTCCAACACTAATCTCAAAATGTACAAGCTAAAATGGGGTACAATAAGGATTATACTTTTTCTGTACAAACCTAAGCGTATACTTCAAAACGAATCCAGCCCCCAAGATCATGTACAACGGGCAGACCTCAAAATCAAGAAACGCCTTCAAATGTTACCTATGCTTGTCACTCTTATCTTCCAAAGGGTTCGTTCTTGCCAATGAACGTGCAGTATAACCAACAGTTATCGGCCTTATAGACCTCTGCCTCACCATACGACAATATTCGGGATCTTCTGCATGGCCCTCGTGCCTTATCCACTGAATCATTCCATGGTACATTGGGAAGAATCTCATCTGAACTGATTTGTACACGAAATAAGGCACTAAAGCTGATACAACCACAAAGACCGTCACTACGTAGAAGGAAGGCGTTGGAGCAAGCGTTTCGACAAACACTTTGTATGCAGTTGTGGATAATCTTGGCGGCATGGCTCCATATGCCAGGAGGAAAAGATACCATAAAGCAATCCCGCCCCAGATGAAAACATGTTGGATTAATGTGAAGTAGCTGATTGCAATCGCCATTTGGCAGTTCACGACCCATACGACGCAAGTGTACATTGTTGCTCCAAGAATTTGGTAGTCAGCAACTTTGCCGTCTTTGTTGAATCCGTGAGGACTTAATGCCCTTATGCAGAAGAAGAAGATTATTATACCACTGCAAGCGCCATTCAGCATCCAGCCAATTATACGGCGCCAGCTGAAAAGGACGTTCTGCACACCTTCTTGGTAAAGCAAAGGAAACTGCAAAGCAAAGTTAAGAAAAATTATTAGGAAATGGGTTGGAAACGTTGGGGTTAATGTAAGGTAAACATAAGTTACAAGGGAGGTATTAGTAATTTTGGGCTAAGAAGGGGTGTTGGTGTAATTGTGTAAATGCATACCTTTAGGCAAAATCTAGCAGATACATCCTGGTCGAAGACCCCAAGAGCAATGGCCGGAAGTGAGGTAAAGAATACGTTGTACAGGGACAAAAACCAATCATTATATGCAGGTTGTCCAGAAAACGATGCATACGCCTCGTATAGGAAGACTGTAACGCCAAAAGTGACATTCTTATAGAAAAAGTAGCAAATCTGCACAAAAATTACATTAGAATAATCAGTTGATTCCCTATGATGTCAAATAATGTTCAAAGATTCTCTATCAAATCTGATTACACAAATAATGAAGTTAATTAAGGGACAAGCAGAGAGTTTAAAGTTAAGCATGTGCACTTCTCAGAGCGAAGTTGGGGAACCAGCAACAACTCAAAAAAGAAAAGAAAAACGAATAATTTAGTTAACTACCATTGATGAGATCCTTCTGTAACACCAATGTCCATGCACCAAAAGCAAACGTTCCAAAAATTTGAATTGAGCAATTGCAATATCGCTGGACATGACTGCTTGCATTCCTTCAACACCACTAATTCCAATTCCAATATCTGCTTCTTGAAGCATACCCACGTCATTCGCTCCATCACCCACTGCTAGAGTTGTCTTCTTCGTTCCTTCTTTGACGAGTCTCGTCACCTATACAGTTCAAATAAATTTTACTTATAGAAATTTTATCAAAGAATCAAAATTGACTAGTTGAAAGACGTAAAAAGTTGAGTTCTAAAAGTTGGGGGTGTTTTGAGAAAAATGCACAACACTTTCTAATAATAAAAGGAACCTAGAAGTTGAATAAAAAAAACAACATCCCAAAATGTGCTTCGAGCTTGTTTTAAGCAAAAGAAGCAAAACAAAACTGAAAACACTCGACAAACTGATAAAAAAAATTGTAACTTACCAATGCCTTTTGTTTGGGTGACGACCGACAGCATATTACGGATGCGCAGCTAATTGCAAGTTCAAGAAATGATTTTTTGACAGTATCGTCCAATGCGTATGCAAGAGATTTCCCATCAATGATCAAAGCAAAAGCCTCGGAACTCGATTTAGCAACAAGAGTCTTTCCTTCACTAATCTGCCTCATAACACTTTGCTTTGAAGCCTAATAAATTAAGAAGGCAACGGCACAAGTTTAGTAAATCAATTATACATATCACTTATGTAGTGTTTGCAAACTCTAAAAAGAAACCACTTTTGTGTTTATTGCTTTGTTTGTTTGCACTTTGAGAGTGTTTAGAAAATCAGCTTATGAAGAAATTAACTAGAAGCTGGAAGCACCGAAGGACAAAATTTCAGCTTCAGCTTCTATCTTCTAGGTTATTTCATAAATAAATGGGGTCTCAACTATTTTTTCTAAACACTCAATTACACATTAATAAGTAACTTTACCTTAGCAATTACATTCTTTTCACCCGATTTCTCCAGGTTTGTGATCTCAGGACTATCCAAGGTAATAGTAATTTGTTTCATTCCTTGTCTAAGCAAGCTACAAGCATACCCAATATTAATGGCTGTTTCCATCTTATCCCCAGTCAAAACCCATATCTTTATTCCCGCTTGAGCAAGTTTGTCAATACATTCAGGAACCTGCCAAGATTCGTCAAAAAATTAGATTATTTTAAATTAAGCCAAAACAAGCTTTTTTCAATTAAAAAAATTGTGTTACAACTTACCCCTTGTTGGAGCTTGTCCTCAACAGCTGTAGCACCAAGAAGAATCAAATCTTTCTCCGCTTCTTCAGCCACTTCATCAATGAGCGTCTCACGATCAGCACTTACTGAGTTTTTGGCCTCAGAAAATTTCTCATCAAACGCTTTGTACTCTTCTTCACTAAGTTCACGGTAAGCAAGTATTAAGGTCCTCAACCCTGCATCAGCATAGTCATGCACATGTTTTCTGGTTTCCTCTTCGTATTTCCTCCCGTACTTAGCAAGCCTCTCGAACATGACACTAAAATCAAGCCATGAAATATTAGCAAATACAAAAATTGCTTCAAAACAACTGAAATATTAAATATGTTACAAAAGGAAACCAACCTGTCGGCACCTTTGCAGAGTAACAATAGCTTCCCATCCTCATCCCTTACTATTACTGACATTCTCTTTCTTGTACTGTTAAATTCTAAAACATTCAACAGCTTGTACGATCTGTATCACCAAAAAATAGTAAATTTTAGTATTATGTCCTCAGACGCTCAAGTTTGAAAAAATTGGAGCAGTAAAAGTCGGGAGTGTTCGGAGAAAAAACTACAAAAGCCCTATCAAAATAATAGAAAAAAGACCCCAGAAGCTGAAAGAAGCACCTCCCCAAGAGGGACTTCTACCTTCTAACTCATTTTACGCAGAAGCAGCAAAACAAAACATTACTTCTGTTTCTCGATAAGCAAAAAGCAGAAAAACACTTTTTGTTTGAGTTTGCAAAAGATACTGACCTTTCAACCATTTTGCCAGAGACAAGACTCAACTCGTTGACATGGACGGTCGCTTGTGTTCTTTTAAAGAACTCAAACCCAAGCTCTCTAGCAGCAATAACAAAAGCAGCTTCATCGGGTGATTCGGCTTCATAGGTAACTTTCCCACTATTCTCATCAATATCAGGAATAGCAGTATGACAAACAGCCAACAAACGGAAGAACTTCTGTATGACATCAGCACGAGGCTCGTTCACCCAATTCCCACCCATAATTCTCTCATCATCAAAATTGAAGCCCTTGACCATCGACTTTCTCGGGCTATCCTCAACTTCTTGCTCAATTCCATCTTTACCCTTGACCATCAAAGGCGAGCCTTGTCTCCTAGCCATAGCCCGTTCGACTTCCGTTACACCATATCCATAAGCTGTCCCAGCCACAGAGCATTTAATGAACTCCATTGAGTTACAAGTCAAAGTTCCCGTTTTGTCTGAAAGAATAGTATGAACTTGTCCTAATTCCTCATTAAGATTCGACGTCCGTGCATGAGCTGGCTTGTCAGCTTCTTCATAATACATATAAATGTCTTCATTAATGAAAATGCTCTGAAGAACCTTCACGATTTCTATCGACACGTATAAGGAAATCGGAATCAAGTAGCTGTACAGCAATAAAGCTGTCAAGAAATGATAAATGGCAGCAAGTGGAGCTCTTTTGGGATCAAAAAAGATCTCAGCATTATCCGGTCGTAAATACCACCTTTTGTGACCACCCTGTAAATCTTCTCTCGTCACGACCCCAAAGTAAACCGACCCCACAAAAGCCATCAAGAAAAGAACGAAGAATAAAAAGTAAATAATTTTATCCATTTTTCTCTCGACCTTGCTTCTTTTGGAGGGAGGATCGGTTGAGTTTTGCATAACTTTCGTGTCATGGCCGGTGAAGACGACGACTCCATAAATATGATCTGTGTTTCGAAGCTTAGAATCTCTAAGCAGAAGCTGTTGAGGAGAGAGAGGATATTGCTGACCTTCAAAATCCATGCTTCCAACAAAAGTGTAGAGATTTGCATTTGGATCTTCGCATTTGATAATGGCTTTGAAATCTTTGAGGTCGTCTCCATCATGTAATAATGAAGTTACTTCTAATGCTTGTTTGAGTTTGAGATTTGTTTCGCCGTCGAGATTCATGGTCTCAACATAGCAAACTGCATCTTCGTAACTGGAGGACAGCAGAAGCAAATCTGCAGGAAAGAATTCGTCCTTCTCGACTCTAACTATATCTCCAACTCTAAGATCTTTCCATTCGGTTTGCTTAAACTTCCCACCACCTTCATGGACCTTCACCTTTCTGTTGTTCACCTCAATATCCTAAAAATAAAAGCTATTTTCATGAATAATAATAAAAATTATAACGACGAGAGCAATAGCCGTAATACAAATTCATTAAAACAACTCCCAAAAATTAATTTTCTTGGATTTCTCAACAGTAAAAGGGAAACCATTAGTAAACTCTCACAAATTTAGTATTCTTCATTGAAATATGCAAAAACCTAATTTCCCACAAACCATTTCCAATTGTTTTCAAAAAAGTGTAACAAAGTTAAACATCAAAAACCCAACACTTCCACCACTCTCCACAAATTCAACGGCCCGTTTACGGATTAAACTTTAGAAAAGCAAAAGAGCACATAAAAAAAGTAAATCAAAACATCAATCACAAGATTAAAAATCAAAAAACACCTGTTTATTTCGCCTCCAGTCTTCGATCCCTTCTTTAATCATGGTTGCTCCAATAACTATAATCAATGGAATTATTGCACTCACAGCAGAATAAGGTGCAAGTTCAGTGAAAGACAGAATTCCAGTGACAAGGAAGTAGAAATTAGCCACTCTCCTAAACTGCTCAAACAGCGACTTTGGTAAGAAAGTTGCAACAGTATACTTAGTTGTCCTAACATAATTGGTCGCATAATTTCTGAGACTTGTCCCCAGTCTATCTGGTTCGTTGCAATAAACCACTCTTGAAAAACCCGGTCCACCAATCTGTGATTGGTCTTCATCTTTGGGTGATGAACCCTTACCACGTTTGAATGAGTAGATCTTGCTGAAATTTAACCTCTTCTTTCTTGTACCTGGTGTTTTCATCTCTCTAACTGAGAAACCTTGAAATCTCCGAGAAGATAGAAAAAAATCCGGTCTTTATAGCTGAATTACTGAATTAGTAGCAAAATGCACTCTGATAATGCAGATGCTACTTTTATCAATACCCAGAAAACCCAGTACTACTACCGAATAAATAAATGTTTCCCAGATAGAACAACACAAAATGTAAATAATAAATAAATGAAGTCCTCAACCCAATAGCTCCAAAAAACCCTGTTGTCAAAAGAATTATTTTGTAATTTACAGGATTCGGAGCAAAGGATGAAGAAGAGCTTCCCAAGAAAGAAGTAGAAGAGGTTCAGGATTCAGAAAAAGCAGGAAAATAACCAAAAGAAAAGAACAACCCCACAGATTCCAGTTGGAATAGTTCACCTTTAAATCTCAAAAAGATTCAATCTTTAACAGGCCCAGAAGGCGATATATGATCAAGGCCCTCAATCCAGCTCAAACTAATGAAATAAAGTGGTATATACAAAAAGTTATATATACTTGAATATAAAAACGGACATTATATATGAGACATGAAAGAAAAATACTGAGGAAGAGGATGTGGGGTTTGTACGAGTATTTGATTTTTCTAATGGAACAAAACCTTTGAACATTGACTTGGATCTCTCTCTCTCTCTCCTTTCTCTCTCTTCCCCTGTTTCTTCCTATCTCACTTTCTTATGGTTTGACTTTAACAACCACTGGATTTGGGTTTTTGGACACGCGCAATGTTCGATTGAAACTTTCAGAACTACTATTCTTAACAAAATACGAAAAATTGTTTCAGAACTAACGCATTTAAGCCTTCACTAAAAATTATCAGGAAATTGATGTGAAAAAGATTGAATTTTCAGAGGGAGAAAAAAGAAAAGATGGGGCAGAACGTGATGGAAGATTATTAAAAAGAGGACAATTATTGTAGGTCTGCTTCGTTTTTCACATTAAAAAAATATTGGATTTTTCGCGGGAAAACATATTTCCCAAGAATGTTCTTGTAATTTTCTCAAAAAAAAAAAAAAAAATGGGTCTCCTGTTTCTAGATTGTCTTCTCTATTCTACTCTCTGTCTTTGTCGCCAAGCAGCTTCCCAGAAGAAGAGACGAAACAAAAGTGTATAATACCAGAAAGAAAATACTTACACATGTCAGTGGATCTCTATTTTCTCGATTTTAGAGAAGTATTTCCGGGAAATTAGTGTAGAAATTAACTAATTAATTTGTGAATATTAATATTAATTAAATTAAGTTTTAAGGGTTATAGACTTACAGAGCACAATAGATTGGCCAGCACGGCGGGGGGGTTCGCCTTCGACGTATGGGATGACATAAAGTCAAGTCAAATTGTTTTTATTATTCTAACTCCGTGAGTGACTAATGTCATCTCTCCAACTAGCTCCCTATATATGCATATTATATATTAAAAATAAATTATTATCAAACGTTTACTAAAGTAATTGTCATTTTATAATTTATAATATGAATTTCTATATTACATTACATTAATTAAATTTGTGAAAAATAGATTGACTAATTATGTAACAATTTAGGGGTGTCTTTGGATAGTAAAAGTTAACCATTGTTTGACAAGGAATTAAAATCTAATTATTAAGTTTGGAAAATAGAATTAAAAATAAATAAATAAGTGGGGTAACCCTTGAGTCCTTGACCCACAAGAAAAGAAACACTAATTGTTAATGCAAAAAATGTGCCGTTTTGTGTGATTGGTCAATTAAAGTGTCACAGGGTGGCTGCTAGGGATGCATGAAATGGATCTTGATTTAATTAATATTTGAATTTAATTTGGTAGGATTGTTTCTGGAAACTGTAAAAGAGATTTCTTTGGATTTTTTATTTTTTTTTGGTACATAAGATAAGTGATTTATTTCGTGAATTTTCATAAAATCTAATCATAATAATTAATATCTTATTAGATTAACTCTTACTTTAATTCGACCACGCATTTTATACAAATCCTACACGACATTACATATATAAATATTTTTTATTATTATTATGATCGAATCGGATTGGATCACTTAGGTATAAAGTTCTCTCTATTAATAACAGCTGCCTTCCCACAAGCACTCAAACTAATAGCTATGTTTCCAGAGAGACTCGAATTCGAACATCTGCTTAAACTAACATAACACCAAACAGCTAAACTATAGTGTTACACGATATTACATAAAATTATAATACAAATCTATCATTTATTTTCTTTATCTTTTTTATTGCGTCATAGATTACATATTTACATGTAACCACATTATTAAATTCAATTTGTAAGAGTTGACTTTTTTATTGTGACAATTTTGGCCATTTTGTTTTGATAATTGTTTTATTTCAATAATTAAATTTATCTAATTAACACATGCGAGAATGCGATTGACTAAAACTCTTTTCTTATTTTCATAATTAAAAGATTAATAAGTGAATCTTCTTTCTTGCCTAGTGTATATGTAAAAAGCAAATAAAGTCATGCAACCAGGAAAAAATAGCAAAGAAAGTGGTTTAATCTTACATTATTATTCTTTTGGTCAACAAAAACAACCTATTATTTCCATTAATTATAAGAACAATCATGATTTTTGCACCTTTTTAACGTCACATCTAGACTTGTGCCATTTTATATTTGTATTAAAATTTAGGGTTCAATTGAAATTTTCTCCGAATCTTATTTTCAAGAGCAACTTTTTTATATTATAGATACTATTCAATTAGATTAAAAGCTGAAATAATAATAATAAACTATTAGTTACATTAATTTAAAATATATTAAAGTCAATTGATCAACAATAACAAGTATCCAATATTAACGACGACGGGCTATAAATCTGACTGTTGAATTATACTCAACCAAAAAGAAAAAGGAAAAAAAGTAAAGATGAAATCAAATATTGAATGCGACATTTCTAAAATACAACTGGCTAATGGCGATTAAACCATAATTAATCTTTAATTGATCCGTAAAATTATTGATTAGAGACCTGTCCCATTTGTGAGTCTTACAATGCATGCTCACTGCTCAGCCGTCGGTAGCGGCAGGAACTAGTCAATTTCTTTCTTCTCTCTCTGTAGTCTATATTTTATATTTATTTATTCTCAAAAATATATGTTTATTAATTACACATATTTATTTTTTGTTAATTAATTATATATATATAAGACTCATAGTTGCACTCAGCAGTTTGGCGCCGGCTCATTTTCCACAAAGGACAGAGCATAATCTTCAATAAGGAGTGGCGAAATTATGAAAAAATATTACTCTATTTAAATTTTAACTTGGACCCGCTTGGATGAATTGAATATTACAGATTATACCCCTCTTAAGTATTGCATGGTTCCAATTTAATTCAAGTATTTTCTGTCAAAAAATCTGTTATAGTTTTTCAATTAATTTTCTATGACGTATTAATGAGGACACCTACAACGGAATTTTTAAGCAAGTTAACAGAAATTTTGATCACAACTATATCAGAAAATTTAAAAGGAAAAAGTTAAAAGGCAGATATAGTACAAGAGAGAGTAGGTCGAAAACAACTTCTATCTGCCATGACTTACATCAAGAATCATTCAAAATAATGGTCCAATTAATTAAGGGGAATTACATTTATCTCATATATATGGATTATGTCAAATTATTACTCTATAGCGGTGAAATGTTTTGTCATCTAAGTGGATTTCAGGTGAATAAAATATTACATAATAGACCCCTAACTTTATAAAATGTTACATATACTAGATCATTTGAGGGCATTTTAGCCATTTAAAATATATTTAACAAAATATTTTCGCCTATGAAAAATGTTAGGAACCCTAATTGTAGCTAATATATATAAGGGGCCATTTGTAAGAGGTTGTCAAAATAAAGAGAGTCTAGGTGTAATTTCTCATGATACGGCAAATATTAAGGGATCTAAAAGTAATTCACCCATTAATTAAAGCTAAATTAAACAAGCTAGCGTTGAAATTTGAAAGATTTTTATTTGGTGGGGATGCACATATATCAGAGTTAGATTTCCATTTCCATGTCCAGAATTAATAATATTTTCCTTACATTATAATATATGGATTAGGTTACCTTACATTAATTGATATTTGAATGTGTAGTTTTACCAGATTACAAATTTAGGCTGAGAAAATTATTTTGTAACTAGTGGAAAAAAGACTAGTGTAGTTTTACCAAACTACAAATATGCCCTCTTAAGATATCAAATTATCAACCCTTTTCAGTATAAATGTATAATTGACAAGGGGTAAAATAGGAAGTTCAACGTAAAATGGGACGGATCAGGTATCTGTAAAGTTTTGAAATTTTCAGGTCAGCAAACCTTAATATTGCTTTTAAGAGGGGTATAATCTGTAATATTCAATTCACGCGGGTGAATCTAAGTGTAATTATCCCTTTTTATTATCTGTTTGATATACTTTTGATTTCTTTTATTTTTTAATTTGTGAATGTATGTTTTAAAATGACTACTTTTGTCTTTTTTGATTGCCACAAAGCTAAAATTATAGACGCATTATTTAGCTAACTTTCATCAACTTTTAGACTTTTGTGACAACTTGTAGATCGAGCTTATTGTAATTTGTTTTTTTCTCATATTTCTTCAACAATCACTTCCTAGAAGTAGATGTTGTCATAAATAGATCTACAAATGCACAAGCACAACTACTATATTAGGACATTTTTACTTAGTGAATTTTAGATGGTCAGTTAAATGTTATTGCCTAATTAATACTAAGGCGTGATCTTCATTTTAGTAATTATTTCATAATTAATTTGCTATGTTTTTTCTTTTTTCACTAACACTTATTAAGTTATCATTATTGTTTTATCTTTTTTCCTTTTTCGTTATTGTATATACGTAGTATTCACCAACTTTTGAATTAAAATAGCACTATAACATATAATAAAAAGAATAATTGTATTAATTAATTGAAAATTTTAGAAACAAACCATAAAGATGTACGGGCTAGCTAGAATAGGTTGGTGTAACCTGCCCGGACTTGAGGCTTTCTCCGGCCCCTGCCTATCATATAGGTTAGGCTTCTACCATTAATCTAAAACTAATAAAAATGGGGAACACTCTCATTTCTATAAGGGATAATTACACTTACACCCCTTGATATAAGAAAAATACGATAACATACTCTCAATTATTGAAAATTATACACATATCTCCTAATCTTAATTCAAACCTAAAAAAATAACAAATTTGTATCATTTTACTCTTAATGAAGGTTAACTTGTTCGTTAACTTAAGAATGCATGGGATAATTACACTTACACCTCTTGAACTTGAGAATTTTGCTGACATATGCCCTAATCCTAACGGCGGAACCTAAGTATTAGATAGAACCATTACTGAGAGCTTGTTTCTATAATTTCAAATAGTTGAGAGGGTATTATTGTATTTACCCGTAAATCGATTGGGTGTAAGTGTAGTGATCCCTTTATATAATAACCAAATTTTACTTTCCAAATTCCAACCCTCTCATTACAATATATAACTAGTTGTTATCCCTTGCATTGCACGGAAAAATTTATTTATAATTATTAATAAAACATATAAATAATTAATTCATAATTTGAAACACACACCAAAATAATCATGAACTACATATATGATCATAATTCATAATTCTTTTTATAAAATAATCATGAACTACATATATAATTCTTTTTATAAAATAATTTGAAACACACACCAAAATAATCATAATTCATAATTCTTTTTATAAAATAATCATGAACTACATATATGAAAGAAAAAAAAAAAAAATATATATATATATATATTAAACTCACGCACAAAATCGATATAAAAGTATTAAAATAATAATTAAAATATAAAAAAAATATTTAATAATATACCATATAAATAATGATTGGAATCTCTTGTATATTTGATATTATTTTTTGTTCAATAATTTATTATTATTTTATTATTAATTAATAATAATATTTATTTTATTATTAAAATTTCCTTTATATTATGAAAATACTAATATTTAAATATAATAAATTAATAACTTAATCAAATTATTCACGTTGAAATGAAATATAATTTTTTCACCGCAAAATAAAAATAAAACACGTGTATTTAGAGATTTTTCTAAAAAATATTAATTATTTTATTATTTTTATAATATTAAGATAGTAATAAATTTTAATTAAACATACATTTTAAAAAATATATGTAATTATGTGATCCTACAAAATAATTAAAAGAAATTTTGAAAAAATAAGTACATGATAGATAAAAATAATACAAAGTAAAATAATATTAATTATAGAACTAAATAATCTTTTACCCAAATATTGTTAATATTTGTTGAATGGTAATTCTTCTATGCTAGACTTTTATTTACAAATTGAATATGATATTTAAATTATAAATATTTTTAAGCTCCTGTTCAATCATATACATATTTTTAGCACATAAATATAAAGTTTATAATGACTAGCTAGTAAAGCTTATTAAATTTTACCTAAAATTATTTCTTGATTGAAATTTTCAATATCAATATTATATAAAGTAGTTATATAATTCTATAATTAAATAGGAGTTACAAATTATTTAATATAAATAGATATATGGAATGTCAATTAAATATATATATATGTAAGTTACAAAAATAATAATTAATGAACTTAATTATAGAAATAATCTACATGGCAGAATGAACTAATTCTAACTAATCAATCTCATTAACATATAAGCATGTTTCCTAAGACATCTCACTTAATCATTTTCATATATATATATATATATATATATATATATATATATATATATAGTTAGTTAGTTAGTTTACTTACTTGGATTATGCTAGATAGGTTGCATAATAAATCGTAAAACATGTTTACTTGGATCTGCTTAGGGTCTTGTGTAAGGAGGTGAACCTTAGACTAATTGGATTATCACTATGGATAATAATCTAGTGGAAAAGTAGTACTATTTTATCTATTCATAAGCAATATAAGTAAACGTTAGATTAGATAAATTATAAATTGCTAAATAAATTTCTAACTAATGTATGGGTATAGAAATATGAGCAAGTAAACTAGCTGATATATGATTAACGTGTATATCAACTCGATTAATCAAACTTAAATCGGGATAATATATACATTAAGAAATTTCAAACTAACTTATCGCTTGCAGACAAGACATAGGTCATGTATATATATGTACCAACTACAAATAAACAAATAAAAAATGGCTTGTGAATATCTTCAAATGATCTTTATTACGCGGTAGTGGGCTCCTTTCTTAGGTTATTTTAGGGTGTGACAAACAATATTTTTGGCTTTTATTGGCAAGAAATGTACAAAGAAAGTGCCAAAAACCCAGAAAAGAAACATGAAGAAAAGAATTGCACAAAGTTAGTTTCAATTACTCAAACCTTTTGGTCCCTTTCATTTCATTACTTACTCCATATAATGTTGTTATTTAGCATATCGATGACAGTACTGTGAGGTCCCAGTTGGTATTATTAATTGATTTTATAGTAATATATATTCCAATCTATGTTTTTAAGATTAATTTAATGAATGAATGAGCATAGAGAACCTTGTTTAATTTTTTTTAATAAACAGTACTCAAAATCTTGTGAAATTTTTAAATAACTCACCGTCCCTGTAAGTCTTTTTGACAGGTTCTGCGTTGGTTTCGATCTTCCATGTTAGTTTATTCGTAAATAGTACTTAAGGGAATAAAAATTTATTATAAAGAGTTTTAGAAAATAGATTTCCAAGATAACTCATGCAATTTCCAAGATTTATTCGTACTTGCACACACGTACGTTCACACATGCAATTTTTGGAAAAAATATTTCCAAGAAAATCATTTAAATTTTCTAGAAACTCAGTTTATATAGTTTCCAAATTAGCAATTAACTGAGAAAAAAATGAAAATGACTCGAGATAGAAATTCAACGTACGTATTGGATAGGGATGTTTTGCTGCAAAAAGTTGACAAAATTAGTCAATTCTTTTATTTTGCTCCAAAATATTATTCAAGAGTTCATAATAATGCAAGTACTATTATATAGGAAGAAGTTCCGAATATTTATTATATGATTTATGAGTTCTGACTTTATAATACCGGATTTTCCGACTAATGTACCCTTTTGTTGAATTTTTTATATACGCGAAACTTAATTGAAAAATCAAATTACACGTAAATCATATTCTGTACGAGTCAGATTCGAGAGGTCTACCCAACTCATTAACCCCCGAATAGAGATTTGCTTCGTTTCTATTACTTCTTCCCTTCAGAGCCCCCCTCAGAATTGAATTTACGTTGCAAAACTAATTGTATTGATAAGTTCCAAGTCTAGTGGTCCTTGGACATGATATTTTAAAACATAAATTCATAGTCTTTTTCAAGAACTTAATGTAAGGCTCATGTGGTACCAACTTTAGTTAAGTGTGAATATATCCCATTTCATGTCATTTGTCAATTATTATAAGTAATTATTAATTTACAAATTAGCATCGTACAAGTATAGTCTAAACAAATTCCAAAATTTGGCCGCATTGTCGGCGTTTCGGACACACAAAAATAAATAAATGGCTCATTCTTGCCAATTTCAATTAATTTAACGTAGTTGGTGAAGTACAGTTCATATGTAAATTATTTAACTTGAGAAATAATTATATTCCACGTCAGCTTTTTGAGGTAAAATATTTGCTTCACGAAGTACTACAATTTTTGTATACTTCATGTGGGCTTTACTCTTGTAAACTGCTATTAATACTGGGCTTCCATTTTTTCATGAACTACTTTCAAAGGCCCAATGGACAGCTTAGTAAGTTTCACTTCGATTCTCAAGCCCATTATGAGTGTGTTTAGATTTTATTCGATTTTAATACAAAATAATTAATTATAAATTTCATAAATTAATTGTAATAAAATACATAAAAGCGACAAGAACAAAAAGCTTTGCGCAGCTCGCATCTTTCAGTTCCTGCGTGCTGTTGTTACTGCCAATGAACAAGAGATCAGCAACAAATCTTGGCATTTCTTCTCACTCTATCTCTGAGGTAACATTTCTTCGTGTAAATCTCCTCTATCTCTGAATCTGAGCTATGTACAACCCTTTTATAACCTCATCAATCTCGCTAAGAACGAGAGGCTTACTCTCATTTCCATGCGACGAATACTCACAGTGTTCAAATGAAAGACACCCTTTTGCCTATTCATCGTCAAGAGCATGTTGCTCCTGCTGCGTTAGTTCAATGTGTAAGGCGCCCATGACCCCAAGTTATTGCTGTAATTTATATGGGTTGAGGCAATCGTCTTTAATTCAGTGTTCGCCTTATCGGAAACTATATCCGGGTGGATTCGATCGGTGTTATTATGCTCGATTACCTGCTTGTGATGTTGATAGGAGCTGTTATTGCGATAGAGTTAGCAATTTTAGGGATAAGAATGTGGGTGGGAGAAAAGTGGGATTTAGGAAATATAAGGTGTTTGAGGAAAGGAGTGAAAATTATGATATTGGGGGTTTTGATGAGGCTGAGGCTATGCTTAGTTTGCTGACTGAGGATGTTGATGAGGAACTTTTCCGTGTGAGTAAGGAAACTAAAAGATTGTTGAAAAAGCCCGAAAAGAGAGAAAATGGTGGATTTAGCTATAAGTTTGAGGTTAAGAAGAAAATAGTTGATCTAGATGAAGAAGATGAGCATATTTGTGAGTGTGGGTCGAAGATTATCTCGAATAAGAAGGATAATAGAAGGAGAGGGGAAATAATTAGTAGGGAAGAAGAGAGAGAAGCATTGAGGCAAGAAAATAGAAAAAGAATGTTATTAGAAGAACAAAGAACGAGAAGGAGAGAAGAGAGGGAGGCATTGTTGAGGAAAGAGAGCCAACAGGCTGAAGAGAAACGAGAGAGAGAATCTATATTGAGAAAAGAGAATTCAAAATTGAGTTCAAGAGCTGAAGAGAGAGAAGATTTGAGGAGAGAGGAGGACAGGCAGAAGGTGAGGAGAGATGGATCTAGTTGCTCTTCGTATTACTCTGTCGCTTCAACAGGTGATCATGCAAGTGACACTGAGATTGATCTTACAAAAGGGAAATCTTTGGGAGAATCGTCTAGCAGTCATAAGAGGATTACAAGGATTAATGAATTAAATTACCAGGATAATAGGAAAGAAGATATAAGGCGTGAGGACTATAGAGAAGAGCACGTGGTTAATTTGGCAAAGAATAGTGTTGTTGAGTCTGACTTTAGAAAGAAATCAGAGAAGAAACTTACTGATCTATCAGTGATAGACATGGAATCAAGAAAAGAGAGCTCACAAAAGGAATCAAAGTTTTCAGAAAGTAATTATGAAAAGTCATCTGATTATTCTGCAAGATATGATGATAGGAACGTGATATCAACAGGAATCAGTAAATTTAATGAAGAGAGAAGGAAACGAGAACTTAGGCAAACAAGTGATGATGCTTCAAGACAATCTGAAACGAAGCTCAAGTATAAACAATTTACAGAAGTGCAAGATACAAGAAGTGATGATATTAGAAATTCTCACAGCTCCCAAAAAGTATACAGTGGCAATTCAAGTCAGGAAACAATTGGAGAACATCCAAAAGCTGTTGGACTTGGTCAAATATCAGGAATTCAAGGGGTTAATATTACAAACACTTTGATTTCTCAGCGAAGCACCGAAACGAATATCAAGGAGGAAAAGAACTACTCAACCAATATTAATATTTCAATTAATGATGCATTGAAGCAGGGACAACAACAATACGATCAAGCAAGTGATGTAGTGGAATCGAGTGGAACTTCCCCAGAATTGGCCCAAAAAAAGGGTAAGTCAATTTTGAGAATGGAGTCAGATCAACTAATAAAACAAGAGGAGAACGTGAACTTAGCTTACGGTTCATCTTCAAAAATTATCAGGAGTGATATTTCTGAAAAGGAATATGATGAATCGACCAACATATCAACCTCTCAACCTGGAGATTCTGGTGCAATTGTGAGACGTCCATCTCTAGGATCAACTTCTGAGATTACTGCAACCAAAAGCAATAGATCTGACGGACAGCCTTCAAAGGTCACCTCACGTGAAGATACGATAGGTTCAGCTGCTCGATTACAGGAATCATCGGCACACTATGTTGGTGAGTTTGTTCATCAAGTAACAAGTGAAATTGAAAAGGAGAAGAAAACTGTGGAAACGAAGTCTGAAACTAAGGGTCATGATAATAAGCAGTTTGGAACAAAGGGACCTTCAGATGAAATGTGGAAAGTAGAAGAACCTTCTGTTCAAGAACTATCAAAAGTAGAAAACCGAGATAATTCAGAAAAAGCTGGCAATGCCGTTGTCAGGAGAAGTGGAAGATCATTATGGAATGTATTCTCAGATGTTGTTCATTTGAGGTGGGCCCACCATTCTGAAAGTCACAGCTCAGGCAGAAAATCTGTTGGAAGAATTTCTTCCCATGAGTCCAATAGTAGTGAAGCTTGGTTTTCTGGTCATGAAGCAGAGGAAAATGAAGAGGCAAAGGAAAAGCATACACAAGAAGAAAAAAGCCATGCAAAAGTCGAACAAGGTGCCAGCTCATCAACTGTGGGAATAAATACCCAATCTTCCTCGGTTGCAGCAATAGTTGAATCCTCTATTCCATTAGGACTACAAAGATCTCCTGCCATACAAGCAGTTTCAGAAGCTGGACAAGCTAATGCTTCTGATGGTGGCAAGAATGAGATAATTGAGCAACCAACATCAGCAGGAAGGAAACTTCAGAGGAAAGACCAACTTTCAAGAGATATATTTGATGAATGGGAAGAAGCTTATAGACTTGAAGCAGCTCAGAGACAAACTGATGAAATGTTTATGAGGGAAGCGCTTTTGGAAGCTCAAAGAGCTGCTGACAGCTGGGAGGTACCTGTGGGGGCTGTGCTAGTGCACAATGGAAAGATAATTGCTCGTGGGTGTAATTTGTAAGTTTTTTATTTTTTTTGTATGCTATGCTCTTTTCTTTGTTATGTGAAAATTGAAAACTATGTTACTATTTACTTCTTGTTTCGAATTAATTCAGGGTGGAAGAGCTGCGTGACGCGACTGCCCATGCAGAAATGATATGCATAAGGGAAGCTTCCAACTTGCTCCGGACATGGAGGCTTTCGGTAATTATCTATTTCTATGTTCATTTAATATTAGCTGATTGGCTGTGAATGTTATTATTAAGGGTTTCTGGTAACCAATTTCGTCGATTTAGTTGGAATTAATTTGCATCCAACCGCCTAACATGCAGAAAAAACCCTGTGATTTAAAAAATTTCATAGAAAACTGATCCTCATCTTGTAGAGAACTTTAACTTCAAATTTTTACCTTATTTTATTACATAAATAATATATTTTCACCATATGTTATTTTCACCAGAAAAAAGAGGGAGGTCCTAGAATGATAATCTGTAGGAAAAAAAGCCATCTTTTGTTCCTAACATACTCGCCACTACTGCAAAGAAAATGAAATTGAAAGAAAACTATATTGGTCTCTATGCAAATGTTAGGCACCGAATGTGAAGAAACAATCTTGAAATTGTCCCAAACTTCCTCCGATATCGCCCATGGCGCCGAAGTGATAAAACCTTATACTGTCTTGATGGTCCGTCTCCCTCACCTAATTGATGATATTCATCAATTAACACTGTTCATTTTGTGAAATTGATCTCACCAACATCTTCCACGCGTGGGACCCATTAAATCTCACCTAAGGTTCGATCCGAAAAGTGTACGGAAAGCCCAAAACCACCACTCCTTCATACCGCCACCGACGCCTACCGTCGAACATCCACCATCTGTCTAAATTTAAATTTACATACACCGATCCGATCGTCTTGTCAAGTTCAACACAATTGTAGATTCGATTTCAATATTTGGAGAAGGATTTTGGAGTAAGGAAGAAAAATCAGGAAGAAAAGAAGAAAGAATAAGGACAATTTTGGAGAAAGAAAGAAAAAAGAAAAACTTATAATGAGGGTAGAAAAGGAATTCTAATGTCCAAATACAAGTATTTTCGTGTTTCACGCGCGTGAATTGCACGATAGTTTTATATGCCAATTTTATTTTTTACAAGGTTTTGTATGAGATTTTTTATTCTATAGCCATTACACAGGGTTTTTTTTAGCCATTACAGAGGGATTTGGATGCATTTAACTTATTTTTTTAATGAAATTCCTATTCTCCCTGGGAATTATTGGTCTATATATATGTATATGATTACTAAGTGATCCTCTCAGGGAACCTCTAGAAAAGATAGTAGAGCTCATTTTTTCGGTATTACAAACAAGATTTATGTCCAATTTTCATCTACAGGGAACAACACTGTATGTAACACTTGAACCATGTCCTATGTGTGCTGGAGCAATACTTGGAGCTAGAATAGATGCCGTTGTATGGGGAGCTCCTAATAAACTTCTGGGAGCTGACGGCAGCTGGATTAGGTAATCATCAAAAGTTGATACTTGAGCTTTTTTAAGCAGAAACAAGAAGACAAAACACTTATTTTCTACTCTTTCGTAAGCTAAAAGCAAAAAAGTACATCATTTTAGAGTTTACAAACACTATGTAATGGTTCTAATAGACATCAAAATAACTCGATGATCATTTTGCAGGCTATTTCCAAATGATAATGGAGAAAATGCCTTGGAACAAACTGATAAGCCAGCTGCACCAATTCACCCTTTTCATCCTAAGATAATTATTAGGAGAGGAGTTTTAACAGCCGAATGTGCAGAAGCAATGCAACAATTTTTTCAGCTTAGAAGAAAAAAGGAGGAAAAACCCGACTCCGCCTCAGCCTCTGTTCCGGGCCCCACCTCAGCCTCTGCATCACCCTCAGCTACAGCAGCACATTCGCGCCTTCCTATCCCACATCGTATACCCAAGTTTTCTGCAAGAATGATGCATTTCTTCTTCTGTCTTTAGATAAAAGCCTATGCTTTGTTAATTTTCACCATCTACTATCTTATTTGTAGCTTTTTGGTTTCTTTTATTTATTTTTGGAGTAGTAAATATTATTGTTTCTGTGGACAAAGATATGGCAATGAGCCTGGTAACCGTCTTTATATCAAATCTCGGATAATGGATTGATGAATTGCAAGAGATAAGAAGCTTTTGGTAGTGTAAATATAATCAGAATTCGATAAGAGTTTGTCATGAATAACAAAATTTTATGGGTATTTTGTTAGTTTTGAAATAAAAGGAACTAATTTGTAATTGGATCAAACCTCAATGATAGTAGAAATAAATTTCCAGTATATATTGATAGTGAAAGCTTGGAGGGTAAAAAACAAAAAAAATACACTTCAAATAGAGCTTGGTGTTTGTTTTTATTGATTGACACTTGATACCTGAGTAGGATGCTTTGCTATAATCTGAATTTGGGTGAAACTAACAGTTTGGTTTAATGTGTCTCCTCAACTGTTGGCACATCTACATCATAAATGGGGCCAACTAATTATAGGTAATGAGTGGACACAGTTTTCTTAATTGAGTTTTCCGACACCGTTAGTAATATTTATGTTCTGTACTGTTCTTGAAATAACAATATTTTCCTTTGATTATCGGAATTTTATCAATTTTACCTTTAAATTAATCAAATTATCACAAATCTGACAGCCATTTAGACATTAAACCAAATGTAAATCTCATAAAGTTGGAATGGTAAAGTGTAGTAAAAAATAGTACAGCAATCAAAGCATTAAGACAATCATGATTTGGGAGGGACAATGATTTTATATTTTTATTCCTTATTAATTGCAAGTTACTTCTTTCCCTTTGTGGTCATGAAAGAAAAAAGTTGCTTCAAGAAAATTACGATTGACAAAGAAACTTATTTAAAGGAAAAAGGACCCATTTTTAGGTCTCCACATCCCACCCTTCTCTAGCTTTATTGCATGTTTATATCAGAAAAATGCATTTCTCTTTACTCCAAAGGAAGCTCCCAAAAGTCCTTAATTTAAACACTGATTGCATGAAGCATGTGTAACACTCATACAATTAGTGTCAATCAAGTAATAATTAGATATATATCACACCTTACATAGGAACGTTTTTGACAGCAATATAGGACCAATTAGGGTTTAGCTTCTCCAGATGGCAGAACAGTAGAACAGTTCTTTATGAAAACAACATTCCCTCTCATGACCTATCACCAAACTCTACTTACCTCCAAAAAAGCTCAAATCTTTATGTTATAAATACCAATGGCCGAATCCAAATAATCTCCAACCCTCTTCAAAATGGCCAGAAAACTACTATTAGCTTCTCTCTCTTGCTTCTGCATTTTCTTGATTACCGCCAATGCCCAAGTTGCTCCAGCAGCTTCACCTACTACACCAGCCACTGCCTCACCGCCCGTTGCTGCTGCCTCACCGGCAGTCGTCGCCGCAACACCACCCGTTGTCGCCCCCACAACTTCTCCAGCACCACCAACCTCAAGCCCCACCACCCCACCCCCACAACCACCAGTTGCAAGTCCGACCCTGCCACCAGCATCGCCACCGCCACTGCCGCCAACCACCCCGCCACCAGCCCTAGCGCCAGCTGTGCCACCACCAACCACCCCACCTCCAGCTGTCCCGCCACCAGCAACCCCACCACCGGCACCGACCCCTGTGGCAAACGCACCAGCGCCGACACCTGTAGTCCCCGCACCGGTGCCGCCACCTCAACCACCACCGGTCGCTGCACCAGTGCCACCACCTATTTCCTCTCCCACACCGGCACCAGCCCCGGCACACCACAAGAAAAGGAGGCACAGGCACAAGCACCACCACGCTCCGGCGCCGGCACCAACTGTTCAAAGCCCTCCGGCACCTCCAACAGTTCAAGATACTGATGATGACACGACTCCGGCTCCGTCACCAACCCTAAATTTGGTAATAATTTAATGCATAATTGTGTAAAGGTTTAATTAAATATGCACCCATTGTGGAAAATATGGAAATACAGTTTATACCCCTCTATGTTTGAAAATTACATATCAAACCTCCAGAGGTTAGTAAACTGTAATTTTCAAAGATGGACGGATACAAACTGTAATTTCCATATTTCCCAGGTACAGATGTAATTAACCCTTGTATAAAATGTATAAACATCATATAATGGCTGAACTCTAATCATCTTCAATTACAGAATGGTGTTGAATCACTTGATGGAAGAAGTAGAATAAAGGTGACAGCTGGATTGGCTGTGGCGACATTTTTGGCTATCACTAGCTTCTGTTCCTAACGAGCTATAGATGAACATTTTGGCACAAGAGAAAGGTTTATTGGCATACAGAAGAGGATCAGAGCATCTCTGCATTTTTAACCATATGATATTCATTCTTTTATCTCCAAACATTGTATTTTCGCTATATAAATATATGAAATTGTTTTATTTGTGATCATCCTACAATTCTACTGACGTAATTTTGCTTTAAATAATCGAACATGAATATCTCGGAGATCTCTCTAGACTTGATCTGAACTTGCATCCAAATCAGTTTCCTCTTGGAGATTGTACTCAATTACGAGTCCAAGATTGTCAACTAACTTGTGATACCGAGAACATCCTGCACACTGTTGAATAAAATAGTTAGCTTAAACGGAAATTTACAGCAGCATAGAATGAGGAAACTTTGAAATATAACAAAGGATAATGAACGTAAAATGCAAGAATAACTACCTGAACATAAACCAGTCCCCTTTCGTAAGCTAATCTGTTTATCAATCTTTGTGTTCGTGAACCACAAGCATCGCACGTAAAGGTTACCAACAAACTTCTTCTTGGAAGCTTCAGATCAATAGCAGCTTCCTGGTTGGAAGAATAAAAGGAGCATATTTAATCACAAGTAGTCATGAACTCCATAACATAATAATTATAATCCAAAAGACAGCAAAACCTAGCATAAAAGGACAATTTACCTGTTGCGATTTATTCGAAACAGAAGACTTATCGGCTTCGGAGTAGTCTTCACAACTATCTTCCAACAAGCATGAAATCCTTGGCAAACATCGTTCCAGAACCTTATTTCTTTGGGAAGAAATGCGCAACCTACTCTACATAGGAATATAGGATAAAAAATAAATACAACTTAAAACCCAGATAAATAGAAACGCAGCCGAGCGTGGACTGAAAAACTATAATAATTAATTCTAAAAACTATGAATGTAAGTGAAAGATGACCTGGGGAACGAAGATGCTTTACAATTCAGGCCGAAATTAGGTTTTGAGAATTGGGAACAGAGTGCAGAAGAAAAGGGGGCTTTGATTTTGGTGTGGGTGTTGGGCGTCGAGCGTAGAGAATAATCAAAACCCAGAATTCTGCAACTGCTAATGGCAGCCATTTTCAATAGTAAAAGAACCTTCAACGAACCAAGGTTGTTCCTGCTGCCTCAATTTGCTAAGTTATTCTTCAAAGTTTCTAAGTAGTTGTAGTGTTTTTCCCTTTAATATTCTATCCTTCTTAATTTGATTTTCTCTTTTTGAGATTCAATGAAAACAGATTAGTGAAAAACGCACAACTGGTGAATTTGCCAGTGACCTAATTTACTTTTTAGCTATAAAAATTCATTTCAATATATTTGCCATTACCACAAAAACATAATCTTTTGACATTAAAATTTTAATACAGATTTGAAAAACAGCATCCCAAAATGTGCAGAGTATGAGAAGTATTCCAATTTTGCAATTTTACCTTTCAAAAAGTGTAATGTAACTCGACATTGAAAAGCTTTATTAACAATGGCATAATACTGAATAACCTAATGTAAGAATTGTGCGCCCAATTTGTTTAACAAATAAAAGATACGGAAATCTGGATTTGGAAGAAACGAGATAGCTGAAGCCGTACAATTTAAAGGAGAGAGGGCTTGAATATAACTTTAAAATCGTTATTACCTCTAGAATTTAAAAAAGAAAGACTGTCACCAACACAAAACACTCTCCCTCATAATATGAGGGTCAAACTAAATGATTTACATTGCACTGGATTTCATTTTCTGGCTACAAAACATCATAAACTTGAAATGGCAACTTTTACAAGAGTCGGAAAGCTTATTTTTGGCCAACTCAAAGCTGTACACACCAGTGCTCACTCTCTCTCTACCCTCCATCTCACCTTAAGACATTTCTCGAAACCTAGCAATGGCTTTCTTCTGAATAACAGCTTTGTAGCTATCTCCAGCTTGAACTTCCAGGCTTGGATCCACCTTTTTCGGTTGATGGCTTCCTAATCCGGCTCGCGTTTCTATGGCCTGAGCTTGAACAGGCTCCACCATACCACTCCCATCTTTTCCGAGCCCCTGCACGAAGAATCAACACAGAAACCACACAAAATCCCACCAAACAAAATCAGATCAAGATACATATACATAAATATAGGTAATTCATATCCACTACCCCTGAGGTTTGTGTAGTAACAAATTAGTCAGAAATCGAAAAATAAAATCCTGAGGTTTCATTATTCATGTAAAATTTGTGAAAATAGTGGCAAAGAGAAGCTTTGGCCGCTGTTGATTAGGTTTGAACTAAATTGACTTTTAGACCTCTGATGGAACTAAAAAGTACTTTTCTGTTTTTAGTTTAATAAAAGCAAAATTTTAGTGCTTCGGTTCGCTACCTGAATAAGCTAAAAGCTAGAAGCACCTTTTAGGGTGTTTTTTCCAATTTCTAGGTTCTTGTTTCTATTACTTAAAAGTGTTTTTATATTTGTTTCCCCCAAACACTCCAAACTTTTACTGCCCCAATCTTTTACAACTTTCTCTTCCTCAAAAGTAAAAGTTTTTTCTTTTGGGAGTAAAAGGTTTTGCAAACACACCAAAGAATCATTATACACCAAATTTGCATTGGGCCATGTTCGAATTTTTGCATGGACTAATGTGAAAATTATGGAAACTCAGGGTTTAGAGATGGTACCAAGCCTTCATGCCATCCCATGCTGCGTAGCATCCGGTTTCCCACATTGCTCTCATCAATTGCCCTATCTGATGTGATCACATCATAAGTCTGGGCTTGTGCTTCTCCACTACCTCGTCCACCACCAACACCGGGAGGAAAAGGCATATTGTCCAACACACCCCTTCTAAATGTTGGATCTCGATCTTGAATTCCACATTAACAACATAAATTTTCTCACAAGTCAATACAGAGTCAAATAAAACTAGCTATTCCACCATTTGGAATCTTATTCTTCAAAAATTTACACGTAATTGCCAAGCTATTCCCATCTATTGCCTATCACAAATTTCTGTCAAGTCCCACAAAAAAACTAGGTACAAAATTTGTTTTAATCTAGAGTTTAATTAAAAATAGAGTAATTTTTTACAAATTCAATGAAAAAACTTACTTGAATCTCCTGAATTAGATAAATCATCACCAAAAGCTGATGATGATCCATACAAACTTCTCCTCTCAGCTGCACGGTCTCTGTAGGTAGTTTGTGATTGTTCTTTATTTGCCGACGGCATCTCAGAAAACCTTCTTTTACCACTGCCAGCAGGCACCGGCGGTGCATACGCACCTAAGGCAGATGCATCTGTCCTGAATGGTGTTGCAGCAGCTTCTGTAAAAGTAGAAGCTCCAGCAGAAGAAACACTAAGTGAAGAAGCAGGCGTTGCATCTCCTTGTCCTGTATAAACCGTATCTGATTTCACTTTCCCAATTCCAGACCCTCTTATCACTCCTTTTAAAGTCCCACCAGAACTGGAAATTACGGGCCTACCCCTGTCTTGTGATTCCAAACCAGCAGATTGAGTTATAATATTATTCTCCTTTGGTGTCAGGTTGAATTTGCACTTAGATCTCTCTTCAGCAGAAGCGGACAGGTGGCTGTCATCCAGAGCAACACGTGGCGCTTGTCCTTCATGGCTTCTTTGCTTCCACATGGTCAAGACATTATTCATTTTCTTCTTATTAGCAAGGAGGCTGCTTTTGGAGGCCAGTCGTATTTCTTTCATTTTTTCTTTCTCTTTCTTCTCGGCAGCTATTGCAGCTGCTGCTGCAGCCTGGACAGCGTCTGGTAAAGAAGCAGTAGCTTTCTCATTTGATGCCACTGTAGCAGCTGGTGCAGATATAACAACTTTCCTGTTATTATTGGGACCATCCGATGGCTTAGATGATGTTTCAGTCTGTTTGGCATTCTGATCAGTGCAAGGGATATATTGCTGAGTTTGTTGATCAAAAGTGTACCAGAGACCGTTATTGCCATCATAATATAAACCTGTATTTCCATCGTAATAGAAGCCAGAAGCAGCATCGTAATAATAGCCAGAAGCTTCATCCCACACAAAACCAGATTGTGGAGCAGAAGGGTCGGTTTGGCCAGCAGCAACATTTCCGCCCTGCTCGGGAACCGAACCGGGTTGCTTATCCTCTGGATCATATTCTTTTGGTGCCCAACCAACTGCGTCATACTAAAGCATACCAGAAAAAAAGGAAAGAAATAAACATGATTATCTACTTAGATTAGACCAATACAAGAAGCTGAGTACAAAAGGCTATACGGGTAAAAAAAAGTTGGAAAACTTTATCACTTGCATAAGATCAACAAGCCAAGAAAGATAACAATTCAATGAACATGAAGTTTTCAAGTTAGCACACACAAAGGATATAAATCGTTACAATATTTTGACAAAAGAGAGTGGGGAAAGGACTTCAAAGCCTGGCTTAGTTACCACCAAAATAAAAGATGGAAATTTCAACAAATATTCACAACAACTATTCATTTCATTATCAGAGAAATCTAAAACGATCTTCCCAAATTGGGCCATCAGCAGGTGAAAACCAAACAGTATAAAACTATCTGCTGTGGGACAAATGAACCAAGTTGCAATGTACAAGGGGAAAAAGTAAGATAACAAACCTGTTGAGCAAATGTTGCTGCTTCAATTGCAGCAGCTGCAAGACCACTCGACTGAGAAGCTCCTGAGAGTGATGATCCAGGCCCGATAATACTTTTGGCATAGGCAACTCGAAGAATCTGCCCATTTTTCCCCAAGGTAGTACCGTTTGTTGCTTCAAGCGCTTTAGTAGCATCCTCAACCTGACGATTGTGAAGAAAAAAAGGATATGAACTTAAGAATGACTTAAAGCTGGAAAAAATAATCAACATAATCCATTAAATGTTGGGCAAATTACATATGCGTACCCTTAAGTTTGGTGTATTTACAAACTGATTTCTCTAGTTTGAGAAATTACCATATAGTCCCTAAGGTTTTCCATAACCCATATTATATAATTCAGAAGCCATGAGGCTATCCACCTAAGCATACATATGGATAGCCTCATTGAATTTTATTTTGCCATGTCAATAAATATGAAAATATTATTTATTATTCATCCTTATCCAAAAAGATTAAAATATTATATAGATATGTTAGTTCCAAATCAGTTTAAATTAAAACAGTTTCTACGACATCATTATACATATTGGAAATAAAAACAATAAAATTTTCAATAAAAAATAAATTAAAAAAAATATATTGAAATAAATTTAAATTAATAAACTGCAATAATTAAATGATATTTAAACTATATAAAAGTTATATAGTAATTAAATTAATAAATTTAAAATAATTAATTTACTTTATTAAATAAAGGCACGGGATTTTAACTAATGTGTGTATATTTCGAAAATAACCCCACTAAGGTTTCAGCTGGGGTATTTTTGGAAAATTTACACATTAATTGAAAATGCAGGGACTATATGGTAAGTTTTAAAACTAGAGGAATCAATTTGTAAATACACCAAACTTTAGGGTACCAGATGTAATTCTCCGAATAGCAAGTTATGTGTCATGCTTGACAGAAAAGGACATGCACATAAAATAATTGGACACTTCAGGAGCTCTTTCCAGCTTATAAGGAGTTAAGGAGCTCTTATAGCTTCTGAGACCTCCAGGCTTAACTTTCAAAGTCAGAAAATACTGCAATCATGGTGGCTAAAACTTACTGAATAAAAATGGACAAACGCAAATCCTCTTGAGACATGAGTGAACTTGTCTCTAACAAGTCGCAAATCCTGCAAGATTTGAAATTATTATAAATCCAGAATAGTAGACCCAAAAAAGCAACCACCAAAAGAAAATACTGCACCTTAGTAGGAGCATGTTTCGAAAACTCATAACGAAGCATTTCCTCATCGGCATTTTCATCCAATCCACGAACAACAAGAACATGGGTAGGACCTGAAGCTTATTTAGTTGAAATTACAATTTACACCAAAACATAAGGTCTCGCCAACTGACAGAACTGCTGCAAGTAAACTAACCTGCTTCTCCTCTCCTGCCACTAGAACTGGAATTTGATGATGCCATATCAGCTGGGGGAGCATCTTCGGTTCTCGGCTCATTACACTAATTGAACAAATGGAACACTTTAATTAAATTGGTAAAATAAGTTTAAAACTCCTCCGAAATTGGCTCGAAGAACAATACCTGAAAACAGGATGTTCTCCTTGCAAAATTGACACAGCCACAAATGGTGCACATCCAATCAGATGGCAACATGATACTTCTATGGCTACCATGGCCTGATCTTGATGCATCCATTCCATAAGATCCATTAGCTCCCCCAGTTGGCTTACTACTGCAACAGAAGTCGTAGCTTATAACTACAGTTACTGGGAATGATTTTCTCAACTAAAACCTATTTTGCAGATTTTATTTTCAGAAATCGAGAATAACTTGTAAAATACGGAAAAACTACATCCAGGCAACAAAGAACAGTAACTAATGAACCCATGAAAGGGAAGGTTGATCCTATACCATAGAATAAAGAACAAAACATGATACACCAGGACTGATAATGTATCAAGTCAAATAGAAAAAACAAGACAATCCAGATCAAAATCAATTGGAGCATATGAAACTTGCTATAAAATCTATGATGTCATGCATGCATATCATCTTTCTTCAAGTTATACATTCCTCGCGTGTTTCAATTGATAATTTTTTGGGTTTATCGAACAGCAAAAAAATGACATTTATACCTGTACTCAAAGAAGAGCTTCCTACCATCAAAAGGAAGACCATCATGCCCAAGCCTATCCATCATTGCTTGTGCCGCATCCTGTTTTATAAGAATAAACACAATTATTTAACTGGGAATTAACAAATATCAAATACAATGACAAGACCTGTGCTTCATACCACAGAAGGGAAATCAATAAAAGCAAATCCACGAGAGATTCCAGAGTTTCGCTCTTTAATCACACGAACATGGCGAAGGGGTCCCCATTCAGCCTGATGTAGAGAGCCAGTCATGCAAATGAAGTAACAATAGTATTTGAGCAAGCATTAAAGGAAAAGACTAAATAAATTAGGGCAAATTACATCTACTACCCCTGAGGTTAGCCCTAGTTACAATTTAGTCCCTCTATTTTCAAAAATTACAGAAACTTACTGACATTTCACTTCATTACCAAAAACTTCCGGAAACTATACAACATGAAGCCAAAAAATGCAAATAATCAGCCTATTTCAGGAAGATTTTGCATTAAAGTGAAATGACGAGTTTTTTGTAATTTCTGAGAACAGAGGACTCAAACCTCAAGGGTAGTAGATTTAATTCGCCCAATGGATTAAGAGGATTTACCAGGATCTGATACAAATCTTCTTCGGTTGTCTTCTGGGAAAGGCCCTTTACCACAACCGTAGCAGAGGGAGCCTATAAAGAGACAGTGCAACTGCTCAGTCTATTTATCAAGTAGAGGTAAAAAACAGAAAAGGGAAAAACCCAACAATAATAGTGTAGCATACAACAGAATAATGGTCATGCTGGAGTCTATCATCACGATCTCTTCTTCTCTCACTTCTATCATAACGATTGTCATCATAACTGTCTTCTCTATGACTTCGACCATGACTTCTGCCTCTAGGAGACCTCGACCTTGCCCGATCATCACGGCCATGAGAAATAGAATGAGAACGTGAATGTGAAGGAGAACGTTCGTGCCTTCTGTATGGGCTGATTTCATCTTTTTCACGACTGGGGCCTCTTTTTTCCCATTCACGGTCTCGAGATTCACGCCTTCTCCAGCTACCATCTCTCCTACTACTGCCTCTGTCATAGTCAGAATCATAACTCTGTCTTCCATAATCATAATCTCTTTCACGGCTACGAGATCTGTACTCATAATCATCATATCCGTAATCATCACGGTCACGTCCTCCATATCTAGCAGGCCTGTCAAATCCATGACCATGATAATTGTCAGAGTACATTAACAATCATCCTGGAATTTCCCAAAACTCTAGTATCATGTCAGTCACATTTAGGTAGTGTTTGCAAACTCTAGAAAAAATGACTTTTGCCCTAAGTGCTTTTCTTCAGCATTTTGAAAGTATTTGGAAAACCAGCTTTGGCTTATTTTACGCAGAAATAAGCTAGAAGCTAGGAGCACCTAAGGACATGCTTTTAGCTTCAGCTTCTAGCTTTCAGGTTATTTTCATAAATAAATGGAAATTTCTTGAAAGCAGTGAAAGCGTCTCTGAGTGTTTTTTCCCAAACAATCAACTGCTTTTTTTTCCCACTTCTTTTCCAAACACTCTCTACTTTTACTACAACCTTTTTACAACTTTTACTTTAACTTCTCCAAAAGCAGTAGAGTTGCAAACACCCACTTATCAGCTTCACAAAAGAATGGATTGCATAAACTGCAAAACTTACGCCTTTTCATTCCGTTTATGATCTCTCTCGAATGAGTAATCTTCTTCATAGCTTCTCCTCCTTGTTTGAGGCCACATATCAACTGGTGGTGGTGGAGGAGGATAGTTATCCCTCTCCAATACATCTCGATGAAAGGCGCCCCTCGGGTAGACATTTTCCCTCGAGAACCTTTCATCTATTAACCTCCTGTCATCATAAGATCCACCATCCCTGCCATAACAAGGTGAGGCAAGGCCCAACAGAAAGAAGTGAAAAGGAAAAGAAATAACTAGCACATGCAATAACCCAAAAATAAAAAATAAAAAATAAAATCTACTTTTAAGAAGTTAAGAAATAGACACCAATAAGAAGAATAGCAAGTAAATTGCTCTGGTGTACTTTTGCTCTTAATCCAACCAATCAACATATATATAGGAACAAATTACCCTCTCGACGATAAGCATCATTGTGCACTCACCGAAAATTTGAATCGTGAACTGCACCATACCCCTCCAAAGCCTGTGGATTCAAGAAAAGGCTGTGTCAGCAATGTAATAATCATGGTAAACGTACGCAAACGATTCCATATCCTCACTGTCCCAATGGCTTCTCTTATGTTCTTTAAGGAAGAGATGTCGGGAAAAAATTGACAATCACATGAGCCTAATTTCTCGTATATCATCCCATATATGTGATGAAAAAGAAACCACAATTACGCTGTTATTTTCCCATCCTTGACGAAGGCCATAGCGTCCATGATCCATTGCTCCCACGACGAGTCAACCTTTTCCTGCAAAGCTCTTCCTAATTGTTGAGAAGCTGTAGAAGCAAGATGAATGAAACCGTCCCTGTAATCAATGAAGAAACAGGAGTTACGCCATCTTCAGGCCACCAAAATCTTCATGAATTGGCTTCCTCCTCTAATTGGCCTCCTCAAAACCAAACACTTACAAAGAAACTTTCTTCAGACACTCTTTTACCATATAAATTAAGACAATGAGGTGGTAATCATCAATAACAATGAAGTGGTTAAATTATCTCCATCAGTCAAGGATAAGCACCACTACATTCACTTTTTCTACCCCATAGGTATGATACAATAAGAAAATCACTATGGTTCCTGCACCCTATCAGTCTAGAATCAATTGAGGGCCCTTGGTAACATGCAAATTAAGTAATTTCAATATTCTGCCTATTGGTGAGTTTTGGCATGATATTAGTACTATATAAAAGTTGAAATATCAACACTCCCCGAAAAAAACAGAATCGGCCAACGACCAAACCTTTCAGATAATGGTCAAACTTCTCGAGGAATAATAGCAGGATGCCAAAACCCAAAAGTAATTTTCAACGTTAACCAAAAAAAAAGTAATTTCACTCACGCATTCAAGTTGTACCTCGGCCGCCTTGCTATGTAAAAATCGTTGCCACGGTAATATAAAAAGGACCGGGCATTCATTCCGACGACAGTAATACAAGAAGGAAAAAAAAATACACAAACAAACTTTTATGCCTACGCAGAATTCGGGCACGAAATCAATATCAGAATTAAAAATTGAGACTGCAAACTGATGGCATGCCAGGCGAATACCGATACTGATTGACTCTCAACATTCACAAGACTCAAGCTTTTTAACTGATAAATCACATACCTCGAGGGAGAACAGAATTACTATTTATTAATCACCAATAATCTTAGCCCTCACAAATTTAGGGCTTCCGTAGCGTTTGTGAAAGCAAAAATTAGGGATTGGAGATTTGATCAGTGGAGAATTGTTTGCCCTAATTCAATCGTGTTATTAGCAGGACAGCAGGTGAAGGAGGTGCCAAGGTGGGCTTCAAAACTTAATTTTAGCGGCCCAAAAAGTCTATTTTGTCCCAAGCTAGAAAAACAAGTACGCATGTTTTATAACATTTTGGGCCACAATTGATTCACATAACATAAATGGCACGAAAATATTATGACATTAATAGTTTAAACATTTTTAATATTTAATATTTCTACACTATTACTAAATATAGTTTTATTTTTTTACAAATTAATATCACAACATCAAAATAATCCAAAAACAATGAAGCAAATTAAGGGGGGGGAAAACAACAAACCAAAACCTTAATTTTGTGAATATAGACTCAATGTTTGAATTTAATTTTATGGTAACAAATTTTTTTCTTATGAAACCTGTATATAAACTATTTGTTATAGTTTTCTAATATAACTATTTTTCTCAGTTAGCACCACTATTAAATACTTAGTCATTAACTTACATTAAATATTTCAAGAAGTTGATTTTGTATTCTGTTTGTTTCTTTAGGTATTGTGGTTTAATTTAGTGGATTGTGTAATTTTTGAGAGTTCAGAGCTTGTGCTTTTTTGTTTCTAGTTTTTCTATTGTGCTCTTTTGGTATGCATTTGTTATAACATGATCCTGACTTAAGTTTAGTTATGTTCATGTCGATCGAATTATATTGTTTGGATTGATGGTTTTGGTTTGATTTAATAATATGAGGGAAGCCTCGTCAAAATCCTACGGCCGCTCGTGGTGGTTTTGGTTTAAAAAAAAAAAAAGTTCTTCAATCTAACAAGGGAACTAAATAGCGCTGAGTTACATTCAAATTATTAATTTTGGCCCTCTCTGAATAACAAGAGTGAAGAGACCATTTTGCGACTACCTTCATGTGCAAAACTTTGTGCATACAAGTATGTATTATTCTTGTAAACCGAATAATGAGAAAGAACAAAAAGGAAAGGAAAAAAAAAAAAAAAGATAAAGGAGCATCAACTTATGCAAATAGCAACATAGGAATAAGTTGCATCAATGGTCCTAACTATATAAAATATAATACTACATGATCTATTAGCAAATTGCACTTCAATCTTGCTCATCCACCTCATGAAAAGGAAGTGGCACTGTCTTCACAGCTCTAAATTTGCCTGCATTATTTAGATGCTCATTCTCCAATCTGCACACCAATTAACCACACAATAATTCAGAATTTGAACATATATGGATCACACATGTCTTACATCATTAACATTGAGATAAAGCATCACTAGCTAGTTGTCATGTCACAGATTAGTTTGTGACTGACACGAAATTTTCTCTTAGTTTTTATAAGAATTACACCACAGATTGTTCTATCTGTATACGTGACATAAGATTTTGTGATGGATTGAGAAAATATGTCACAATTTGATCATTGACAAGATATTTAGTGATGGATTTTGTCGATTGAGTGATGAACTTTCTTGCAGTGTAACATTAGAATCGTCATTTTTTACCTGTAAAAGTTCCATAGCCCTCGTCTGACAACCTCGAGTGCTGCTAAAAACAACATCGTTACTCTGTAGTCCACTTTTCCGAAATTATAGTGGAATACTGTTTGCAGCCAAGCTAGCCGGAGAACTAGGTTCAATCCCTACATCAAGTAACAAATATTGTTCAATTCCAACTAGAAAAGTACCAATTTGTCATCTTTTGCAAGAATATATCAGGAATTTTATCCGGGAACAATAAAGAACTAATGCCAACAACTTGAAAATGAGAGGGAGAGGATGAAGCATTTTGGAATATTACCATAGATATAAAGTATATGAACTTCTGGCGAAGCATTAATTCGTCTCTAAGCCATGGATTCTTGGAGTTGAACTGGAGCAAGCCCCAATCCTTTACGAAATCCCAGTAAAGCTGATAAATAGTTGCGAAAGTTGACATTATTACAACTAAGCAAAGCCACCCCACGTTTCTTTCCTTCTCGTACGCCACCTTGGCTCCGGCTGCCAGCATGGCAGACACATATTTTCCTAAGTTGAGTAGGTGGCTATTGTGCCCTTCATCAAACCATCGCCGCGCACACTGGAAAAAAAGAAGGAATTTACTTGGGTGTTAATAAATTTCATTAAATTTTATATCTTTTAAAGAATTTAAATGTGATGATTAAGTAGTTAATAGTCATTTACCTGCATGGCTCTCCAGTAATAAGGTAGAAAGGAAACTGCATAAGCTAAGTCTCTATAGTATGTGTTCCTCATGCAATAGTTGTAGTCTTGAGTTTTGTAGCTTCCGGTAATGTAATAACATGCTATGTACTCTAAGTTTCTTAGCATTGGCACCTGATTGAGAAACTCATAATTAGTACATATTAATATAATACTAATATACACAAAGTTTCACATACAATAGAATAAAGGGATAATTACGCCAACACCCCCTCTAGTTTGGGTAATTACGAATACACCCCTTAAGGTAGTTTCATTATTACACCAGTTAAAGGACGGACAGCCACAATTTTGGAGGGTGTTTGCTGATGTCGTCAAAAAAATTCAATGAAAATCCTATTTCTCCATTCTATTTATTGATCAAACGTTTTGACTCTGTTTTTGGGCTGCAAAGTATTTCTATTTATTTGAACTATTAGAAAGCTGTGTCTGTAATTATCCAAACTAAAAGGGTGTATGTGTATTTAAGCCCAATCTCAGGGGGGTTTGGTGTAATTATCCCTAAAACAAATTTACATGCAAGTAGCATTTGAAGATGAGCTAATTACCTGGCTACAGAGTTGATCAGCCATAAAAAAGTCTAGCATGACGACCTTATACAAAGGCGATAAGACGATGTTTCTCAACACAGAAAGCAAACGATAACGGCTCGATTTGTATATGATGTTGAAGGGGCAAACCAACACTATAATGAAAACCTGCAAATAAAAAAATAAAATTGTTCCATTAGTAAGTAGTGATATAAGAATATTTTTCACTTACTAATGATGATATTTAATTATTTATCATATTTACCAGTAAGAGAAGACCGGGAATGGCTCGAACTTGATTATAAGAATATCCTTTCGCCACTAGAGTTAGATGTACAAACAATATGCCTATTACAGCAGTCATTGATGTGGTGCAAATCAAGAAAATATCTCTGTACTTTAGTTCCTTTGTTTGGGACAGTTCAAAGATGAAGCTGTAATTTATTCGTGTCTTTCGCCACATGAAAATGTTGCATCCGCATAGGAAGAAATGCAGAAATAGTAGGCTAAACATGCTGCAAAATTAGAGTTGGAATATTTCAGGTATCTGTTTTATATGACAAATAGTTATATACAAAATTTTCGGATTTAAGCACTTGCCTGAGGACGGGGTATACGGTTTCCATGTATACGGTATCTGAATTAGTTTTATAGAGTCCTGTAATATGAGCCATGATAACATATCCAATGAAAAGTGCAAGGAAGCAACCAGCGAACAATCCTGGTGAAAAAGAGTAAAAGATCAGTTAATTTTGCTTGCAATACTAAGATATCTGTCACAATGCTAAATATGGTTCCAACTTACCAATAATATTATATATTTAATTGTTATGTGGGATTAATAAATGGGGAAACTTGCATCTTCTACCCCTGAAGTTTCGTGTAATTACGAATTAGTTCTTGTTTCAGAAATCACAAATCCCAAGATTGCATTATTTATGTAAAATTTGTGAAATCGTGGCAATGTGAGGCTTTGATCAGCTTCGAATAAACTTTAAACTACATTGACTCTTCGACGACAAATGGAATGTAAGAGAGAAGGCGCCATAATCAAAGACCAAAAGAATGTAACCTTATAAGGGGCCTTTTTGTAATTTTTAAAATAAGAGGAACTAATTCGTAATGACACCAAATCTCAAACATAGTAGATGTAAATCTCCCTAATAAGTATCTCGGTTATTTTTATATCGAGGAGTTTTAGTTACCTTTGTATTGCCTTTGTCCTACATGGAGAAAAGGCAAGAAATATGAAAATCTTTATAAATTCCGAGTGAAACATTTAAGTGTGACCATTAAATATCCTTTTAACGTGATTTGTGGGTCCGAAGTGTAACATATTGTTTGAACCACAAATTCACTAAAGGGGGCCAGTTTGTTAAAGTTTAATTTTTGTAGTCAATCAAACTAATAATGGCTTAAGTGGACCATTCTTTGTAGTCCACCTTCAAAAAAAGTTGGACTCTTTTAACCCTTTTATCTTTGGATTAGTGGCTGAGTCAAGGCTATCAAATTCTCCAATGGGAGTGGTTCAATTTGTTGTACAGTGATAAAAAAACCGATGATAAAAATTTCAAATATCTCCACTTTTAAAATTATCTTTAAATTTATTGCAATGAAACTTACCAATGAAGAATGTGACAGCATGCGATTCTTTTCGCTGCGTTGGCTTGAGGTATTTCATGGCCTTTCTTTTATCATCTTCAGCAAAATTCTTGACAAAAAGTTCCTCAACTTCATCTGCTAACTTCAAAGCCTGTCAATAGTAGTGAAAAGCTTATTAGGATGTTTGCAAAATTCTCTCTTAAGTGCAAGACAAGAAAATCTTACAATCACTTCTAACTGTCTCAGAAAAAAAAATCTGATGATGGGAACTTCTGAAGAACCCTTTATCCCACATCCAATCATCTTCCAATCAAAATCGCACACCGAAACATTTATTTCACAATTTTTTTTTTCTTTTTATAAAGAAATTGCAACTTTTTTAGCTTACCTTGTCTGAGCTGTTGAAGTAGGAGCTCTCAACAACTTTTAAGTAAATGGGAAGCACTTGTTTGTTAGTAACCTGAAAAAAAGACCAAGTTTTGTTTGTTATGAGAGAGATAGGAATTATGTTCAATCCAAAAAACTAAAGATTGGTCACAAACACTTACTTTGTCAAATTTCTTCAAAATCTTTACAAAAGCAAGCATGTTCAAGTTCCTACAAGAAATTAACAGACATAGTTAACATCTTTTAATACTTACGAAAAATACCCTGAGGTTTGGCCTTCTTCGTAAAACACCCTGAAACTTTGAGAATTACAAAAAAGTCTCGATTCTGTTGACCTTAATTTGAGGGTATTTTTTGTTTCCATCGGCCAAACATGATCAGGGTGGTTTTTGTAATTTCCAAGGTTTGGGGGTAACTTTTGTAAACGATGCTAACCTCAGGGGTTATTTGTAACTGACTATTTTTTAAATAACATCATTAAATATTTACCAATATCCACATATTAATTAATGGTCATACCTATAAGTTTTGAGGTATCCTAATCCTTTATAAAGCTCAACAAAAGCACCCCTAATCATTTTTTCTGCATGATGCAGCTTTTTCTTGTTAATATGCAGCTTATTTCCTTCTGGACCACATTTTTTGGACTGATTAACCATATCATCCCAAAGCAAATAAGTAATAGCTGAAAACGTGCGTGTTGGATTCGTAAGAGGAATGTGAATTCTCAAGTTTCTCCCTTGGCAGTTTATTACTCGGCCCGAAAAGGACCTCATTTTCCTCATGGATTTTCCCACTTCACCAGATTTTGGAGATTCTGTTGATTTTATATCATCTCTATCAAGTTCTTGACTTAAATTCTCCATCCCCTGCTCTGTTTCTGCCATTTTAATGATCTCCTCATCTGCTGACAAATAAAACAAATGTCACGAGTTAAATATTAAGAAAATGTGTATTCCACTCTATAATTTTTCCTTGTTTTATATTAAAAAAATATTTATCCAATTTTAACCGAGCGGGTTGGGTTCAAGAATCTTTTTATATAGTAGCTCAAAATATCAACTGATAATATACATGGATGTACCGAATTATTGGCAATATGTAATGATATATGTGAATATCATTTTATATTAAAAAACATATATTTTCGACGAATTCTTAAATATTTTTTAGTTCATGCATGAAATAGAAGAAATGAAGCTTCATACCACATGTAATGGTGCCTGATATTGAGTCTTCCTCCTTAGAATTCTGAGAACAACTCCCTTTAGCATGTTGTTGCTTTAATGCATTTTTCAGCTCAATAAGAATCTCCATTTGTTTCTGCAACGACTCGCCCCTCTCGAGAAACTCTTTCTCCTTTCTTCTATAAAATTGGTTCACTTTATTGAGCTGAAGATCCAAAAGTGCGAAGAACTCAGCTGCAGCATCAGTATCAGCAAATTGCTCAAGCAGCTCAGTTTCATACATGTCTCCTTTACTATCCGTTGGTGCAAGCTTACGATGAACCTACATCAAAACTTTCAAAAATCAGAAAAAATGATGTATTTTAAAAATTATGATTGAAGTTAGGAATAATTACGAAAACCCCCCCTGAGGTTTGTGCCATTTACGAAAATCACCCCTGAAACCTTGAAAATTACAAAAAACACCATGATTCAAAGATTTTCCGTTAGTTTGAGGGTTTTTTTTTGTTTTGATTTGTCAAAACTCAGGGTGTTTTTCGTAACCAGCGCAAACCACAGGGGGTTATTTGTAATTGACCTATTAAAATTGAGGGACTGGGAAATTACTTGAATAACCCTTGGTTCTCTATGTTTATGATCAAGAAAAGTGTGTTTTCTCAAAGAAGAGAAAAGGGCATTGGAGAAAGAAGTCTTTTGATCTTTCTTTCGGTTAATGTTTTGATCATCGTCTTGGAGATTGATTTTCTTGATGTCTTTCTTCAGCTGGCAGTAATCAACAAAGGCTTCTTTCCACTCAGGAATTAATTGTCCCTCAAATTGCTTGGAGAATTTCACCATTTTCCCACACAAAACAATTTCCAAAGAAAAAAAAAATGCAGGAAAAAAAGTATGATTTGTGAGTGTTTGAATTGAGAGAAGTAAGATTTGCATTTATTTATGGAGATCAAAAGAGTATTGATGCTCGACAGCACATTCTGTTATATCCTCTGCATATCTTTATATGCTCATTCCACTTGGAATTAAGGTATAACAGTTTGGCAAACTGGAGAAAAATTGCCAAACTGCTATACTGACAAGGCAATCTGTCAGCCAGAAACCAACATTTATAAGAGGTAGATGAAATTTGGGGGCCTGATTAATTCATTTTATTTTTAATATATTTTTAAAGTATAGTCTTTTTAAAAAAAAAAAAACTAATAAAGGGTATGATGGAGATTAGAAGATTATGTAGTGTTTTTGAGTCAAGAGATGCTCATTTTTATTGCAAGGTTATTGGTTAAATCTTTTTGCAATCAACAAAACCTGTCTGTAATTAGACCAGCCTGAATCCCACTATATTTAGGATAACGAAAAGCCATGCAATAATTTAAATTCTCCCACTTTCATGACTTGGGGAGAAAAAAAGAAGTGATTGTTTAAAGAAGAGATAACATAATTACATTAAAGTCCAAATTATATATGAATATATGGTAATGCATGCTAATAATAACATTTATCGTTGCTGCAGTGCTGCTACAGTTTATTTCTAGGGATAATTACACTTACATACCCTGATGTTTTGCCTAATTACGTAAACATACCAGATGGGATGCTATTAATTAGAACTAGTAGTTGTAATAATTAAGGTTCTTAGGTTGAAATATTCCTGCTATAGTATAATTGTCCCAAGTTGTGAGCATATATAGTCTCTCTCTCTCTCTCTCTCTCTCTCTCTCTCTCTGTTGAGAAGGATAGCAACACCAATGATGTTACGGATGTGGAAACCTGAAAGCGCCATCTTTCATGATTTGCTGACTCGAAGATACGCAGCTCGTTTTCTCTAATTTCCCTTTTTTTATTTCTCACACGTGTGGACCATATATATATATATATATAATTAAGGCGAATTACATCTGCCAATTATCTCCTAATTAGATATATTTATAAATTGATCCCTTTAATTAGTTTGAGAAATTATAGTATTAGTCTTTGATTTCAACAAATGTGTAATTAATTGTTCCAAAACATTGATTTCATTGGGGCTCTTTTTCAAATATTTACAAATTTATTGAAAATCTTATGAACTATAAGCTAATTTCTCTCGAACCAGTTGAATTGATTTGTAACTTTACTAAAATATTTTAAGATAACCACATATATATAATTCAGCCATATATTTTTGAAAATTCAAAGAAATTTCGGATTGATTCCTTATGTGTACTACCATGCACCCTACCAATGTTGAAATAGAGCCAACAAGTTGTAGCTTCAAATAAGTATCGAATATTGGAGAATAATATGTGAACAATGTGGCTCTAGTTTTTTTATATATATGTGCCAATGCCATTGATATATAATTAATTCTATATAGGAAGTTTCTAATATGGTGCAGACATTGCATTAATTTGGAGTAGTACTATAGGTCATATTTCAGTTAAAATTATCATTGATAGAGTGACAAAAGTTAATAGAGTTTCAACCAGAAAGTAAACTAGCATAATGCTTAATTGAGAAGTATATATGCTAACTGAGATACATTCATATATATATATATATATATTTGTAATTGAAATCTGATACTTTTGTCAAACTTTACTTGAAACGTACATGTTGTGGATCAGGGCTAATAGGCATGGAAAATTGTGTTTAGATCTATATATATATAATTTGGCCTTGCGAATTGAAATTGATTAAAAATGAAGTATTCTCTAAATAGTTAAAAATCAAGGTCCTAAAGCTATACAAGTAGAAAATTTTGAATATTTTATTGGTTTTCCATATTCTTTGTAATCGACTATATATTTATTGATTGATAATTCTATTTAAAATATATATATCAATCACACATTATAAATATATATAATACATTTGTCATATAATTATATCGATCACTGACTTTGTCGGAATTGAGGTAAAATTTTGCGTTATTCAAGAATCAAGATAACAAATCCCACCTCTTTCTTTATATATATATATATATATATATAATTTTGTAGTACGATCGAGCTAGAGTCGATCAAATCGCGTTGATAATGTAGTTATAAAGGCCATTATATTATATTCAAAGTTCAAACACAAAAATAAAGTTGACGATCGATCTTGTCGTGTATGTCCTATTAATACTTTTTTGGGTTCTTGAATTGGCAATATATTTCATGATCTACGAGCTAGGATGAATTCAAAATATAAGGTAGGAAAGAGGCCATGCACGAGAATGATATCTGCGGCTTTTAGTCAATACAACCAATGACAATGTACGACGATCATGGTCTGAGTAGGATCTCATTTTTCACGTTGGTGCGCCCTTGTAAGATATATCACCCCACATATAATTATGTCTCTAGCTTCCTCAAACAATATATATATATATATATATAAATAATGATGTGAAATTAATGTTTCATGTTTGAGCTAGCTGTGTCAAATATCTACTGAAAAAAAAAGATATATATATATATATAAAATGTTTGGTAATAATCTTTTATAATCAACTGTGTGATTGTGTCATCATAATCCCTCCCTGACCAAGCTAACTAGCTATTCCTTAATATTTAACGGAATATCTCTTAAAGGGGATGGAATGTTCCACTAAGGTAGATTTAGAGAATATTTTGCTAAAACGGTACTGTCAGCTTAATTTGAGGATTAATAATTAATTAGTTGGATCTCGTCCAACCTATTGTAAAGTCGTGATTAACACAACACGACAATTGATGTTTCCTTATCAAGAACGACAAAACAAACGAAGAAGAAAAGAATGAGGAATTTATTACTATATATATGCATTCAATTCAATTATGCAGATGCTGTATCCATGCATGTTTCTTCAATATCGTCATTATCCCATATATAATGAGTCATATTTATACACACAAATGATAATAATTATATTAGTGTATATGTTAAGCTTTCCAACGTACGTAAAATAATTCTGAGATGAGCATATGATTCTGGATTAAGGTTCGAAACAACTATCCTAGCTTATATTATTTTAATGGTAAATGCACATATCGATCGATTGAGAATATCCCATTTTAATCATCTTATAATGGATTAGCTAGCTAGAAGCATCTTTATTCTTTACCATGCCTAAATCCCTTGGATTTTAGATTCACTCACGGCATATACTTCACTCAGCTGGTACTCATCAAAATTCTTGTATAATTATATAATTAACTTTTTGGACGAATTACCCAAATTCCCCAGATTTAAGGCATTTACAAAAAAATACCCTGAAACTTTAAAATCTTACATTTACACCCCTGTGAGGGTAAATGTAAGATTTTTTCATTAGATATTTGTAAAGTTTCAAGATTTATTTGCATTTTCAGGAAAGTATTTGTAAGGTTTCAAGGTTACAGTGATGTGTTGGATTTTGTAGGTAACCTAGCTAGGGGAGCTTTAGTAAGTTTCCCTAACTTTTTTTATGGTTGTATAAAGGAGTACTGCTACCAGAAATTCTTTTGGGGGGCTAGAGCTTTTCAGCTTTTCTTTTTACGGGATTCAAAGGAGCAGTGGCCCCCCATATATATAGTACAGAAAACAAATAATGAGCAGCATGAATTTAGGCGAAGTATATGCCTTTCTCTTTGGCATCTTTTCTAGTATCCCATAATAAGCTAGAGCGCTAGCATGGTGGTCTGCAGGATTCTGGATTTTATTCTGGCTGAAAGTGTCAAGAACCACAGATATATAAGATAAAAGTATACTAGAATAAATCTAATTCAATTAATGGGTTGAACGAATTCATATTATAGATCGAACGCATAACGACTATGTTGGCTATTCCACATCGAATAACTACCTAACTCTAAACTATCTTATAAGCTTGAGCAACCCCTCACCTCATTAGTTATCTTTTGTGAGTGAGTTAAGATCAAACACCCTAACTAATATGGTATCAGAGCAGGCTGTCTCCTGTATTAATAATTTCACGCTCTAGGTTATTTCCCAATAATTGGGCCTGGGCGTGAGGGGGCGTGTTCTATCCCACATCGAATAAATACCTAACTCTAAACTACCTTATAAGCTTGAGCAACCATCACCTCATTAGCTAGCTTTTGTGGGTGAATTAGACTCAAGCAACCTAACTAACAAACTGTATATTCTAATTCCTAGCTCAATAAATAACCAATATATGTCGACTCAAATTCTTTTCAAGATAATACTATTTCATTCAACGAATTGAAATTTCTATACATCTTCTTGCCAAAGATGTTAGATTTATATAGAATCGCAATCTTTGAAGGGATTAGAATCAGGTAAGTAAACATTTGTGGGTATTATTATTCTATGGATAATCAAGAGAATACATCCCTTCTCTTCAGAACTTTGTATTATTTATCACTTTAGAATTAGTGATTCAACTTTTCAATTTGGGCTCAGTATCCAAAAAAGGAATTTTCATTTACATAATAATTGTCTTAAGCAGCATCGTTCCACAAACAAAGCATATTAACATATTCCAACAATCTAATTCATAATCTAATTTACTTTCATTTTTTTTTTTCATTTTCCACCCATTTTTTCCAAGTTCGGGTACTATAAATATCCAAAGTGGGGCGATCCTCCCAATACCAGCCGATAATCTGTACTGATAATGGCAAAATATTGAATATTTGAAAGATACACTATATTGTTTAGATTTTATAATATAGAAAAGTGATTGGAGGTTTTGTAGATATTTATAGGTAGTGCAAGGCAATAGTGAATTAGTGATTCTACTTTTCAATTTGGGCTCAGTATGGGCTTGGTCCAGTTATGTGTTTATACTATGGACGCGGCCCAAATTTAGATAGAAGTTGGAAATGGAACCACCAAGTCACCAACACTTCAATGCAAATATATAACGGGAAATTAGACATAAGAACCTCTTTCACAGGTTTCGTTAGAAAAAATGATCAACTTTTAAAAGTGTTAGGCAAAAGGATCTGAAACTAAAACTTTTTAGAAATAAGGATCTGTTTTGAATAAAATAATATTATTCATGCCTAGTCATCAAAAAAATATTTTCTTTTATATTTTCTTTTCATCTGATTTTTGGGTAATTACGAAAATACTCTCAAAGGAGTTAAAAATTATTGAGAAAACCAAAGAGTATTTCCCTCCAAATTTGCAGGAGCTAAACCGTTGGGGAGACGAATCATCGTAATTGAGCAGTTCTCAAATATAATGTTTGTCCCTGACACAGTTACTACCATACAAACGGACATCAGACTGAAAAGACGACCGCTTGAAAAACCCTTCCAGAATCCCGGCTTGAGAAGAAGCGAAATCTGCAGAATCCACCCCAGGTATTCATTTTTCTCATCGATTCTATATAATAGCATTCATTCTCAGACCTAAACACTACATATATCGATCACCAGAAACGCAGAAAACACCCCCCACCGCGGAAGCAGAAAGCCTCAAGTCTCAACCAACTCATTTTTCAGAAATACTTTGAAGGTACTTTCAAATGCTTTGATTATTTAGATTTGAGCCCATATTTTGTGGAATTTTATACTTCAAGTGTTGTTTTATTACTCAGATTTCTTGAAATTTCTTTAATACTTTGGTTTTCTGATTTCCTGACTTGAGTTTTACTGCCTTTGAAATAGTCATTTATACCCTAGTTTCGTCGTTTTTGTACCTTCATATTGGTGTTTTAATACTTCGAAATGCGTTAATTATTTAGATATTTACCCATATTTTGTGAAATTTTATACTTCCAGTGTTGTTTTATTACTCAGATTTCGTGAAATTTTTTTAATGCTCTGGTTTTCTGATTTCCTAAATTGAGTTTTAATGCCTTTGAGCACTGTCCTTTATACCCTAATTTTGTCGTTTTTATACCTTCATATTGGTGTTTTAATACTTCGAAATGCGTTGATTATTTTGATATGTACCCATATTGTGTGGAATTTTATACTTCCAGTGTTATTTTTTACTCAGATTTCGTAAAATTTCTTTTTAATGCCCTGGTTTTCTGATTTAGCCCTAAAATTGAGTATTAATGCCTTTGAATAGTCATTTGTACCCTAATTTCCTCGTTTTTATACCTTGATATTGGTGATTCTATACTATGAAATTGAGTCTTGTAACCTGATATTGGTGTTTTAATACTTCGAAACAGTCTATTCTACCCTAATATTGTCATTTTTATACTTGAATCTCATTCGTATTTGGTGTTTCTTATATCCTGTAACTTGATATTTGTATTTTAATACTTCGAAATAGTCTGTTCTACCCTAATATTGTCGTTTTTATACCTTGAATGTCATTTGTATTTGATATTGGTGTTTCTATATACTATGAAATAGTCATCTGTACCTGGTATTCTTCTTACTGAAACCCGTATTGAACAAGACAGCATTCGAGGGTCGATTCGTTAAACTCGTCAAAAGATTCTGCAAAACCAACTCCATCATCGACAAAGAAGTCATGGAACGAGCGCCTGTGGAGATTGGTAAGCAGTTGAACATGCCGGCACATGAAGTCCTCTACCGAATCATCCAACTCCGGGACCAATTTGTAAAGTTTCGAAGATTTCTCGCGGACTACGATGTTATTTTATCTTCGAAGAGGAGAAAAATCATCATTGGGGAAAAGTACTATAAGGGCTACCTCAGCACCAAATCGGAGACTGCGGAAATGAAATTCTTCCGCCGATACGGACTTTCGTATTACGACAAGGTCCGATTTATCTTCTCCATAGCTCGTGCTTCCCTTATTGATGAAGAACCAGTGGGGTATCATGCCAATGATATTCCTGAGGAAGAGTCCGACATTGAGTATTTCCCGGAGTTAGAGGAGAAGTTTGAGGAGGAGGAGGAGGAGACATCTTCTTCTGATGATGATGGTACAGCGTCCATCTGGAGGAAGATGAGAAAAATCAGATAAATTAGTTGTTTTTTTTTTGAAGGTTTTATGAAAGCAATCTTTATTTTTATGTTTAAATTTTTTATTTAAGTTTTTGTTAAAAACAATTGTGGCATTTTAATGCCACGTTTTTGGAACTTTTTATGTTTAATATTATGTTTATATTTTATGGTTTACTGATTTATTATTTTCTATGGATTATATGCATTCTGCTTATTGTTTTTTTTTTAAAAAGAGTTCTACTTCACAATAGGACTTTAGTACGTTGGTGTAAACTTGAAAATGCTTGAAAATGTAGAGAAATCGAGTACATATTCATACATATAAGGTATTAGGATGATAAACCAAGGTAATATCTAGACTAGAACAAAGTAAAAATTCCAATATGTGGCAGAAATATAAAACGAGTATTGAAAAATAGGTATCAAGTACAGAGGTGCAAAATCAGAATTCTATTTCCAGAAATCAAAGTATAAAATACAATATAACAGGTATTGCGATATATTGTTTATTATTACAAAATATCCCACGAGGATGTTAAGAAGAATTCCCTGGAACTCTGGAATTCCCAAAATCACATTTATTTTTCATATATTTTTATTACAGACCATGCGTGGAAATGTAGAGAATCGAGTACGGATTTCAAACGACGAAAGTACTAATCTGATTAATCAATGTACACTATAGACATGAACAAAGTATAAATTCCAATAAAATAAGTTTTCATAAAATGTGGCAGAAATAGAGAATCGAGTACTAGAAAATGGGTATCAAGTACTTAGGTGCCAAATCAGAGTACGAATTTGAGGAATCAAAGTATAGAATACAATATAACAGGTATTGCGATATATTGTTTATTATTACAAAAAATCCAACGAGGATGTCAAGAAGAATTCCCTGGGAATTCCCAAAATCATATTTATTTTTCATATATTTTTATTACAGACCATGCGTGGAAATGTAGAGAATTGAGTACAAATTTCAAACGTTGAAAGTACTAATCTGAATTATCAAGGTACACTATAGATAGGAACAAAGTATAAAATCCAATAAAATAAGTTTTCCTAAAATGTGGCAGAAATAGAGAATCGAGTACTAGAAAATGGGTATCAAGTACTTAGGTGCAAAATTAGAGTACGAATTTGAGGAATCAAATATGGAATACAATATAACAGGTATTGCGATATATTGTTTATTATTACAAAAAATCCAACAAGGATGTCAAGAAGAATTCCCTGGGAATTCCCAAAATCACATTTATTTTCCATATATTTTTATTACAGACCATGCGTGGAAATGTAGAGAATCGAGTACAGATTTCAAACGTTGAAAGTACTAATTTGATTAATTAAGGTACACTATAGAATGGAACAAAGTATAAATTCCAATAAAATAAGTTTTCATAATATGTGGCAGAAATAGAGAATCGGGTACTGGAAAATGGGTATCAAGTACTTAGGTACCAAATCGAATACTGACAAATGAGAATCAAGTACTTAGGTGCCAAATCGAGTACTGACAAATGGGTACAAATACTTAGGTGCAAAATCGAGTACTGAAAAATGGGTATCAAGTACTTACATGAAACATCTAAGTACTATTTTCAGGAATCAAAGTATAAAATACAATATCACAGGTATTACTATATATTGTTTATTGTTACAAAAGAATAACGCAGTAATCTGAAATAAGTACCTTGTCCTAACATTATAGAACCCCAAAAGTTTTAATTACTTCGGATGCATATAAATAAATCATTTTCGCGTTACTATACTACTTGAATAAAATTAGTAATTTCTAAGTAGAGTTGAATATACTACTTAAATCCAAACTTCAGTGAAGTTGGACATAAATACTCCGTTCAATATTCTAATTTAATATTAAGGAATGTTATAGTATTGTCATGCTTTTGAACCAATATGTATGGAATTCATAAAAAGAATACCAATATTTCATTTACGATCATAGTTCAATACTTCAAATTCGTTCAATATCACAAGTTATGTCATAAGAAATATTATTGTATTCATATAAGTGTGATCAATTGCTCCTTAAACGTAATTCCCCAGTAAGATGTATATTTCAGTTAAGTTCATAGTTGAATCAACTTTAATATTAGACAATGATCAACATACCAAGTTAGTCGTATCGACCTAAATTTGATTAATTACTCGATCACACATGTGGAGTACGTTTAAGTATATATAGGGTGTAATGTTGATTAATCAAGGTGCACTATAAAATGGAACAAAGTATAAATTCCAATAAAATAAGTTTTCATAATATGTGGCAAAAATAGAGAATCGAGTACTGGAAAAATGGTTATCAAGTACTTAGGTGCCAAATCAGAGTACGAATTTTAGGAATCAAAGTATGAAATACAAAATAACAGGTATTGCGATATATTGTTTATTATTACAAAAAATCCAACGAGGATGTCAAGAAGAATTCCATGGAACTCTGGAATTCCCAAAATCACATTTATTTTTCATATATTTTTATTACAGACCATGCGTGGAAATGTAGAGAATCGAGTACGGATTTCAAACGACGAAAGTACTAATCTGATTAATCAATGTACACTATAGACATGAACAAAGTATAAATTCCAATAAAATAAGTTTTCATAAAATGTGGCAGAAATAGAGAATCGAGTACTAGAAAATGGGTATCAAGTACTTAGGTGCCAAATCAGAGTACGAATTTGAGGAATCAAAGTATAGAATACAATATAACAGGTATTGCGATATATTGTTTATTATTACAAAAAATCCAACGAGGATGTCAAGAAGAATTCCCTGGGAATTCCCAAAATCATATTTATTTTTCATATATTTTTATTACAGACCATGCGTGGAAATGTAGAGAATTGAGTACAAATTTCAAACGTTGAAAGTACTAATCTGAATTATCAAGGTACACTATAGATAGGAACAAAGTATAAAATCCAATAAAATAAATTTTCCTAAAATGTGGCAGAAATAGAGAATCGAGTACTAGAAAATGGGTATCAAGTACTTAGGTACAAAATCAGAGTACGATTTTGATGAATCAAAGTATGGAATACAATATAACAGGTATTGCGATATATTGTTTATTATTACAAAAAATCCAACGAGGATGTCAAGAAGAATTCCCTGGAACTCTGGAATTCCCAAAATCACATTTTTTTTCATATATTTTTATTACAGACCATGCGTGGAAATGTAGAGAATCGAGTACAGATTTCAAACGACGAAAGTACTAATCTGATTAATCAAGGTACAGTATAGACAGGAACAAAGTATAAATTCCAATAAAATAAGTTTTCATAAAATGTGGCAGAAATAGAGAATCGAGTACTAGAAAATGGGTATCAAACAAACGGTTATAAAGTATCTCATGGCCTAATCAAGGTACCACACTAAACGGTTTTCTTATATATAATCTTATTACAAACAAATCTTGAAATTTTTGATTTACAGTACAAATAAACGGTTATAAAGTATCTCATGGCCTAATCAAGGTACCACAATAAAGATTCAGAGTATAAATAAAATATTTAGAGTTTATTCGGTAGCAGAGGAATCTAGAAATATTAAAATTCAAGTACAAACTAACAGTTATTGGTCCAAGATTTAGAGTACAAAATCTAATATTTATAGTTTTTATCCAAACCAAACGTACAAACAAACAAGAAAAATTATACTGAAATCATCATAGTCATTCCAATCTTCATAGCAAGAAAAAAATGCAGCCTCTCAATCTCATCCTTCTATTTGCAATTCTCTCAATTGCCTGGTTGACAGGACGCAGGGGAGAGATATCAACAGGATTACACTGGTGTAAATGACACCCTCATGGTGATAAGCCCAATTTAAGCGTCTTGTACAGATGGATCATGAGCTCGACATCCTCATCATTCAACAGTTTGACAGAGTGCCCCGTCATATGAGGGGCAAGATATTTCAAAATAATGCCACTTTGGTGAGATTGTGGCCATTTTCGATTGACAAATTGGCAAATATCCATTATTTTCGTATCAGGTCTAATTGGAAATATGTGCATATGGGAATCATACTCAATACTAGCGATGAGACGACGGATGAGCGCGAAATCCATACCTCCCTCGTTCGGGAAAGCCATTTTTCAACCTACGATAGGGAATTGATGATAATTTTGATAAAATAAAACGCGTTGGAGAATATAGATCAAAGTTCATTCTGTTGTTCATATGCTGTGAACGTACAAATAAATAGATACTCTCAAGATTGAAAATAAATGCAGCAATTAATTTGAAGGACTTGCCCAACCTAAAAATATGAAAAGACTTCTTCAGTAAATGCATCAATTTGACTGCACGTTCCCGAGAATGAATCTTGAAATATCTTATCGGAAAATTACAAATTACTCATTTCAACAATATATTTATTTGATAATATGAAAAATATACATAAACTTGAAAACAATTGGAATCCAAATTGTTCAAACAACTAGAATCAGAAGAAATTGCGCCACATAGAAAAACAAAAAAGTGAACCCTAAATGTTCAAAAGATCGAATCGTACCAGGCAGAAACAGAAGTTGAAGAATTAAGCCCAAGCAGAAGCTGAAGACACGACAAGAATAAGTCCCTGGTTTACTTTTCCAATTCAGAGGCGTCGAGAAGAAGGAGAAGAAGAAAATAAAATGTATAAAAAAAAAAGAAAAGAAATAAAAATTTCTGAAAAATTAGAAAAATAAATGGAAAAGAAATTTTTTTTTTTTTATGAGTTGCAAATTAATATCTATTTTTTTTTTTCAAAATGAATCCTTAATAATAAGAGATTGTTATTTCAGGTCCTTTTGGCTATAACTTTTCAAAACAGGTAATTTTCTCTAAGAAAAAAGGTGACTTGATCCTTTTGTCTAGTTTTCCCAATATATAAAGGGACTTTAAAAGCTCACCTCATTTGACTCATTTCTTAATAATAATATTATTATTATTTTTATCAATAAGCTAAAGTTTTTCGATGCAACGTGCTTAATTTGACTTCACACTTTTTTAACTATACCTTAAAGATATTTTATATTCATCGCAAGGTCTTTTTTAATGTAGACAAGAACGCTCAATTCTAATGCAGGAACACAATACGGTATCACGGATATAATATGATAGTAATATGATAATAATTTTTTAAAAATATTCATGACTAGACAAATATTCGATACTGTAAGAAGTTTATTTATTTTTAAATGCATGTCATATAAACTCATGAAATATTGAAATTGAGTCCATATGATAAAAGACGAGTAAAATGAAATTAAAATGAAATTAAGTGAAGATATGGGATGATTGATGTGAAAAAATATTCAACATAATATTTCTCCAACTTATAAGTTATAACTAAAAATAAGTTATTTTAAAACATAAATATAATTTTTTTCTGTCCAAATTCTCCATAATTTTTTGAAATGTGTACAATTTAATTATATTACAATCCAATGAAACTCATGTACAATTTAATCAATCACAAGCATATTAAATAACTCATCCTATATACATAAATACATGGCAAGAAACTATATACGAAATTACCACAGAAGACCAACACTTCTACATACAATCGTGAGACTTGAACCCATAATCTCGAAATTCTGGGGCCATGGTAAAAAATAAATTATTTAATCAAAACATTTAATAACTACATAAATTACCCTAAAAAGAAATCATAAAAGCGACAAATCGGAATTCGGACAAAAGACTTGTTCCAAATTTCCCAATATACAATAGCCAATCATAACACAACACGTGGTAACCTTTTTTAGACTGGGCCTACTAATCACCAACCCCACTAGTACTACCCCACGCGCACCAAAATTCAAACTAAAAACATCGGAAAATCCAAAAAGAAAAATCAACATTTCCATTTTCCACACAAAATCTCTTCAATTTGTTTGCAGTTTTCTTATTTCTTCTCTCTGCTTCATCGTCCCTCTGCAAAAATCTTTCGATCATTGATCACTACCAAAGCTTGACATACTCACATAGCCACACACAGGGATATACGGAGGTGTGCGTATAAAAATACGTATAAACATGCCTTCCCAACATATACTCCCTGTATCTAATCCCAAGACCCCATCATCATCTTCGTCTTGGCCGCTGATCAATTCTTCGGCAGCATCGGCGGGAATGCTGATCAGATCAGAAGATGATCTGGACATGGGGACAACGAGGATTTTGATGCCTCCCGAGGACAACAAAAATGAGAAAAAACCCCTTATTCCGAGGACAATGAGCTGCACGGACGCCGCCAATTCGAATTCGTATTTTCAACAGAAGAGGCGGCGGCGTGTGGCGAGTGCGAACTCACTCTTGACTCTCACCGACGGCCGGGGGCAGTCTTTCCAGCAAGACATGGGGCCAGCTTGCACTGATACTTATCTTGTTACTCGACTTGGGTTGAAGCTTTTGACGTATCTGGGGTAAAGATTCAACTTTTATTGAAGTTTCAGTTTTAGTTCTATTATTATTCTGAAATTTGATGATACAGTGAAATTTTGTGGAATTTGAAGTTTTGAAATGTGGAGAGAGCTGTTGATTAATATGAGACAGCTTCGAGATTCTAGTACATATGATGTTGTAATAACCGAACATCAATCTTGTTTATAATATTTGGAAATATATTTTATGAGCTGAAATAACCTTATCTTCTTCTTAACTAGAAACCTTTACATCTCCTTAAAATGAAGATTGGAACAGTGTACTTGAAGAAATAATTGGACTAATGCATTATTCAAGCTCCTTGATTATAAAGGCATGTTCTTACTTACTTACAATCCCATCAGCAACCTTAAGTATTGTTTTCTGAATTCTGATTAATGTCGTACTCGTTACTTTCTTAACTGTATTTTCGTCTATTTTTCGAGTTAGAATAGTTTTGTGGTTATTTGAATCTGTGCAATGTTGTAGTGCTTCTGTTCTTCAAGAAAAGCTATTGCTTATAACTTCATAACTTAACTTCTGAACACTTTCTAAGCTTTTATCTTTTTCAGGGTAGGCTACAGATGGATCACCAGATTTCTTGCCCTCGGATTTTATTCTTTCCTTCTTTTTCCCGGTTTTCTTCAAGGTGTGAACATGTATAGTGATGTTGTGCTGTGTCAACTGTTTACGTTGATGTTCTATATTATGCATTTCTCTGGGTAACATGTACATGTCAGTTTCATTATCTGAACTATTTAATTATCTGATGCAGTTGGATATTATTACTTCTTTTCTAAACAAATTCGTCGAAGTGTAGTTTATGGTGACCAGCCCAGAAACAGGTGTGGTTTTTGTGAGCCTCATTTTTCATATTAATTTAATATTCTTCTTTCTGCATTTATTTTATTTTGGCATGACGGAAGAATTCCTGCCACAGGCTTGATTTGTATTTACCAAAAAATGCCGACGGACCAAAGCCAGTCGTTGCATTTATAACAGGCGGAGCCTGGATTATTGGGTAAGCTTTTATTTCTAATTTCTTCAGACAACATAGTACATAAGTGGAGTTGGCAAAAACTCCTACTTTGAGAAGTTGGCTTTTGAAAAAGTTGGAGTAGCATGAATTGGTAGTGTTTGGAGAAGAAATTACAAAAGCACTTCTAAACAATACAAAAGAAACCTAGAAGCTGAAAAAAGCACCCCCACTGGTGCTTCTAACTTCTAGCTATTTCAGCTTAGCTTATTTTAAGCAGAAGTAGCAAAACGAAATGTCCCATTTTTACCTTTTTCAAGCCAAAAAGCAGATAAACACTTATTTTTAGAGTTTTCAGCAACTCACTTAATAAAGTGCCGAAATCTTCAAAAACATCATTTTCATTTTATATTCATGAATGTGGACCATAACAACTTCTGACAAGAACTTCATCTGATACAGTTATAAAGCTTGGGGCTCTCTTTTAGGAATACAGTTATCAGAACGGGATGTTATAGTAGCTTGCATAGATTACAGGTAATATAAATCGTTTATATCTTTAGTTAATCAATGCTATTAAGCTAATGTATAAATCATTTCCACTTATTTCATATACCATATTCACAGGAATTTTCCTCAGGGAACTATTAGTGATATGATCAAAGATGCTTCTCAAGGAATCTCATTTATTTGCAATAATATTGCTGAATACGGAGGAGATCCTAACAGGTAGCATGTTTGTTTGTTTGCATTATTTGGCATTATAATTAACAATAATATTGACATTATTGTTTGCATATTTTAACAAGAATGTAACTCCGTTGCTCTTTAATTCCTTAGGATATATCTTATGGGACAATCAGCCGGGGCCCACATTGCAGCTTGTACTCTAGTCGAACAGTCAATCAAAGAGGCTAATGGAGAGAAGACATCTTGGAGTGTCTCTCAATTAAAAGCTTATTTTGGTTTATCTGGAGGGTGAGCTCGTGTCCAAATCTATTAAAAAAACACTCAAGAAAAATAAAAATAATAATAAATAAAACCGTGCATCTATTATTGAAATGACCCTCTTTAAAAATATTTATGGACAGGTACAATTTTTTGAACCTGGTGGATCACTTCCATACGCGAGGTTTATACCGCCGAATTTTTCTAGGGTGAGAATACTGACGATTCTTTTTCTATATTTATATCTTTTTTAAATTTATCTTGATGATGGTTTATTTAATTTTTCAGCATAATGGAAGGCGAAGAATCCTTACAAAAATATTCTCCTGAATTAGTTGTTCAGGAGCCAAACAACAGGAGTGCTGCTTCTCTGCTACCTCCTATTATCCTCTTCCATGGAACTGCAGATTATTCGATTCCCTCTGATTCCAGGTTTTTACTTTTTTTTTTTTTACATGTTTTTTTTATATACTACCACAATTTGCAGCTGGAAAACATAATATATAACATTTCCTTTTTTTTTTTTGTTCTTATAGTAAAAGTTTTGCTGAGACTCTTCGAAGCTTGGGAGTTCAAGCTGAGTCGGTTCTCTATGAAGGAAAAACACACACAGACTTGTTCCTTCAGGTCTGGTTAACAATCTCTCGTGTATAAATTTAGGGTCTATTACAGTAACCTCCTACATACTACGTGTAATTACACAAACACTCTAGCTTCTAAATTACAAAAACACCCCTTCCAGTCATCGAAAGATTTAACCAAAATCACATGCAAGAAAATTTTGCTAAAGTTTGATCTATAACATCTTGTAAAATTATGTGATAATCAGCTGAAAGGGGTAACTGTAAGGTGGAAGTAAGTTACAAGGGAGGTATGTGTAATTTTAAAGTCAAGGGGTGATATTTTTGTAATCACTCATGTGTAATTGCTAACTTTTATTTTATTATTCACACAAAATCAGGATCCAATGAGAGGCGGCAGAGATGAAATGTTTGAAGATTTGATTGCCATGATTCATGCTGGCGACTCCGAAGCTCTGGCAAAGGATTCGACAGCACCACCAAGAAGGCGTTTAGTGCCTGAATTCATGTTGAAAATGGCAACTAAAGTCAGCCCTTTTTGACCTTTTTAAAAAAAAAAAAAATTCCTAGCTGGGATTTATGAAAAAATATGATCCTTGTATTGTACATATATTATGTTCTGTGGCCTAACCTATTCATTTGTGGCATATTTAGGATATGCCTTTGATTGCTGCTAAGTTCTCTAGTGAGAAAAGTATCTGGAAGACAATAGATTTTGTCGTTCCCGTTTGTACTGCAATGACGGGCCAATCAATTGTAAAATTTTCGGAGATTAGATTCCTGGTATTATCTGAAAAGAATTTTTGTCTCTGTTCAAGATTGATATTATACTGCAGCAGCAGCATTTATTCCTGCTACAAATATGCTTTCAAAGTGAAGTTGGCTCTCTCTCTCTCTCTCTCTCTCTCTCACACACACACACACACACACACTTATGTCAGTGATTGTGTACATCTGGTACTAGGTTATCTCAAGGTTTCCTCTGTGTGTGTGTGTGTGTGTGCATACACAAGAAATAAAACAGTTAAGTGCTTTAATTATATATCATCATTTTTATTGGACGAAGCCTTAGATGAAAAGTTACATTATCAGAAGCTAAACACTGCATCACATTCATAAACTTAGCAAGGAGCCACAAATGGCTGTTCTTAATATAGTTGCACACTTAAAATTACTTCATCTTTACTTCTTTCACCTACTTCTCATTTTTTTCCAGCCGACTTCGCACCTGATCCCTACAATCACAATCAAAATATCACTATTAACTTCATTGTCATTGTCATTATTATTATTATTATTATTAGGGGTGAATTACATCCACTACCCCTGAAGTTTGTCTCAACTACAATTTACTCCCTCTGTTTTCAGAAATTACAAAAAACTACCGAACCATTACATTTTATTACAAAAAGTTCCTTGGAACTATACAACATGAAGCCAAAAAATGCAAATAATCAGCCTATTTCATGGAGCTTTTTATATTAAAGTTAAAATGTCCGGGTAGTAGATGTAATTCGCCCTACTATTACTACTACTACTACTACTACTACTATTATTATTATCATTAGGTAAATTAATAAAAAGACACACATATATATATATGGATTTTGTAGTCATGCAAGTACCTTCTTCTTAGGCTCCTGGGGCTTCTGCACCCCCTTGGTAGCACTCTGTTTGGAGACGGGAGCCTTGGGAGCCTCTTTCTTGCCCGAACCAACTGATTGAGAACCAACAGGTCTTGCAGCTTTGATTGATGCCATTTCTAAGGGTTAAAGAAAGCTTTAAATTGTCTTAATTGCTTGTCTTGGATTTTATCATGTTTATTTTGCATGTATTTATAGTGTTAGTTTCACTAAGAGTATGGATGGAACAAAAAACCTCAGTCTAGTTGCACTAAATGTCATCCAATGGATTGGAATAACTCAGATGCTAGGACTCTTTTTCACTAGATGATGCATCAGATGCTTACATTATTGAGCATATTACTTAGTATTGAGAAGTTTTTCTCAGTTGAGGAAGTTCATTTAAGGAAAAAAAATCACAAAAAGGAGCAAGATATTTAACAAATTTTGCCCGTTTCATTTGTTGAAGTATGTTGTATTGAACGATTTTTGAGTTTAAATATCTAGGAATAATTACATTGACATTCCCTGAGGTTCGGCTTAATTACAGAAATATACGCTGATGTTTAAAACATTACAAAACAAGTCATCACATTTTTTTGAATTTTCTACTTTTCATTCGGCTTTGACCCTATAATGACCAACTCACTTTTTTCTGTTAGGCTTTTCTAACGGGATGTTAGATGCTAGGGTATGTTTATATAATTAGACCAAATCTCGGGTATATCCCTTTAATTTGTCCAATAATATAACATATTTTGTGATTTCAAAGTTTGGTATCCGATGTCATCGTCAGGTACTCGGGTTATGTGATGACAGTTCTTTGGGTCCAGGAATTTCTTTTGGTAATGCAACTGCCCATAATATGCTAAAGACATTCCTTTAAGTTTGGAATAATAATTTATTTAGAAATGATTGCATTTTCTCTTGAGTCTTGCCTTTCTAATTATTTCAATATCTCGACAAATTTTGTGATTTTATGAAATTACAAAGATGCCAAAAAATAATCCCAACCAGGGGTGGAATATAATCAACACAGTTGAATTCTACTAGTAAAACAAATTCAACAGAACACCCAATCATCTTAAAATAGCTTACTTAACCTAAGTTTAAACCAAATAATCCCAAAAGACACTGAAATTTTTTATGTTAAACTCCCACAACGCATAATCTGATTCACATCATCTATAGAACATTTTCTGCACATAAAAAAGTGTTCGTTCACTTCAAAAACCAACTCAACAATGTATCATAACTTTCATCTCCATGTAAAAACAGCTACATATTTCTATACTGTAAAACATATACTAACTTTTACTCATCACCCAAAAAAACAACCTTCATTCATCAACCAGTATTCCTCATCCCAGCAGCAATCCCATTAATAGTAATAAGCAACGCATCTCTCAGCTTCTTATTATCATCGTCTCTTCTCAACCTCTTCAAAATCTCAACCTGCAACATATTCATAGGATTCAAATAAGGAAGCCTACTCTCAATCAACTTTCTCAAACTCCGATTATTCTGAGACAGCTTATCATGTCCAGTAATCAAAAGCACAAACTCTTCAGCCGTCAGAAGCTCTTTTCTCAGATCCACCCCCAGACTTTTCCTGCTTTCAGACACCAAAACATCGTCATAATGCTTAGCAATCGGAATATCAGCTTTTCCAAGCACCATTTCGATCAAGTCAACAGTTGACTGAAAAAACGGCCAATCTTTGTACATAGCACGTAAATCTTCAGTATGGCCTTTTTCACAAATGCCCTTTAATCCGGCTCCAACTCCGAGCCAAGCTGGGAGAACAAATCTCGTTTGAGTCCATGCAAAGATCCATGGAATAGCGCGCAGGTGGCCGATTCCCACTGAGGCCTTTCGCCTCGTTGGACGGCTTCCTATGTTGAGAGCTCCGAGCTCAGCCTGTGGGGTCGCCTCGTGGAAGTAAGCGATGAATTCTGGGTTTTCATACACTGTGTTGCGGTACGCGGTGCAACTGATTTTGGAGATCTCGTCCATTAGATTGCGCCATTTTTCTTCCTTGGGACGCTGTGGAGGTTTTAAGGTGGCGAGAAGGACAGCTGTCGTGTAGATTTCTAGCTGACGGACGGCCATTTGTGGGAGGCCGAACTTGGCCTGGACCATTTCTCCTTGTTCGGTTGATCTTAGAGTGCCCTGATAATTCGTGGATTAAGGTCAAGTTTGACATATACTTACGAGGGCAAAATAGGAATTTCTTTAAACAATTTAGATGATGTCAGCAAATTCCTTCAAAAGATTTAAAGGCTGGACCAACTGTCAAGACAAGTTTAGTCTTCAGGGGGTGTACATGTAATTTTCCAAGCCTCAGGGGTACTGCCTGTAATTAACCCTTGAAATCACGGTTCAATTAAAAATTCCAGCATTTTAGATGGGAAAAGAAAAAGACGAGGAGAAGTATATTTTGGTGTTTGGTTTCCAAAGTAAATAGGAAAGAAAAGAAAGAGAAAAATTAGGAGAAACATACACTATCGAGAAGGAAAAACATTTTCCTCAAAAAAATAGTGAGGAAAAGGGAGGCACTACAGGGAAGGCTTATTCTCATAATTATAATATCATGTTGACAACTCACCTTCTTTATCTCTATTCTACTCCATCACCCAATTCGTTCCTATTAATCAATCTTCATCATTTCTCTTCAATTTGGGGAAGATTATTTTCCCCTACTACTTTCTTAACAACCCACAAGTTGAGATTTTGATTTTGCTTTCTTTTCCTTGGCAAAATCTGAGAACCAAACACAGTGTCTCATGGAAAAGTGAAATGACTATAGTGTGATCGATCTTCGAAAAGAATTGGAGCAAAAGAGAAAGCAACTGCTCCACGAAAACTCGACTATATCTTATTATATAAAGCAACACTTAAAAACTGTTGATTAAACAAAACAGAAAAAAGAAAAGGTCTCACCATAACTGAACCAGGCGGTTGGGATTGAATGGCAAGATACGTAGGACCGCCACCACGTCCAATACTGCCTCCACGTCCATGGAATAGAGTAACTTTAATGCCAAATTCCTTGCATGCATCTACAACATCTTCTTGAGCTTTGTAAAGTTCCCATGCAGCAGTAAACCGTCCAGCATCTTTACCTGAGTCAGAGTATCCAACCATGACCTGTCGATTTCATATTGGTCAAGGTCAGATCAGATTAGCCTTCAGCAGCCACAGTAAAAGAATAGTAATAAGGTTTAATTAAATTTAGACCCCCTGAAGAGAGGTGAAATTACAGATTAGTCTCCCACTTTGGAAAATTACAACACCTCCTTCATTTTATGTGTTTAAATGTAAGGACTGATGGCAGCGTAAAAGTACAGAAATGCCTTGTTTTAAAATTTTAAAAAAGACAAAAAGCAAAAATATTTTAATTCTGAATAACCAAACATGCCTCAAATTTTTTCATAAACAAGGAAATAGTAGGATTTTTTTTACACAAGAAAATTTGACACGGGTAGATTTGGAAAAAACACTTTTTGAGATAGGGTTTGTTTTAGGGTCTAATCTGCAATTCCACCTACGCTCAGGGGGTTCAAATGTAATTACCGTAATAATAGTAGTAACTGTACCTCTTGGTGTCCATTATGGTTCTTGACAATATGGTCACGATACCAGTCGATTGATAGCAGCTTTCTGATGACTGAACCGGCTTCTCTCAAGTCCTTCACAGTTTCAAATAGAGGAACAACTCGAAGCCTATTACAAAATGACATTTTTGGTAAGAGCTTAAATCTGTATAATAAATAAGGTGAAAAGAGGAAGCATGCCTTATTTCTAGATTATTTGCTTTTACTTGGCAAAAAGTAGAACACTTTAAAAAAAGTTAAAAATAAATCATAATGAATGCTCCATTTGTTATTTAAGAATAGGGTTAGCTAAACTTTTGAGCTGTATTTCTGGAAATTTATAAGTTAAGTTGAAGATGCAAGCTTTTCAGCAGAATGGAGTCATCTTACGTGCCACCAGGACATGGTCTTCCTTCTCCACCAACAGCAAGACGAGCATCCTTCTGCAAGAGCTCCACAGCAAGAACATCACTAGCCTGCCACAAAAAAAAAAAAAAAAAAACATAAATGAGCTAGAAAACATGTTTTGTAAAGAATTTTAATTGTTGTAGCATTTTTAGTAGGCCATGAGCTAGTAATCATACATTGGACGCCATAGAAATCACATATGCTCCAAGGCAATCACTTCCCATTTCAGCAGCTACTTTGAAAGTGTCTAATACTTCTTTAACATCAGGGACAACCTGAAAAGGAAAATAAAATTAACAAGATATATTAAAATTGAAGTATGGCAAAAGCAATTACCTCTATAGTTGGAGGAACAAGTGGCCTCTTCCCCTTGAGCTCTCTTGTCAGGAAATCAAGTTTCTTATCTTCATCCCACTCACTATAGGTACCCATATCAAGATATTTGGTTATTGCATCAAGTGTTTCAGAATGTCTACCAGATTCCTGGTACATTATGCATGATCATTAGTACAAGCTGAAGCATAAATAATAGTTCTATGGAAATGGAACGACAAAAACCTGACGAAGGTCAAGCTTCATAAGAACCATTCCAAAAGTAGCAACACGTCTAATAAGGTCAGTCAGCCGTCCATCAGCTAAGATTCCAGATCCACAAGATTGCTGTACATGAAAAAATCAACCAGTAAATGAATATATAGAAACAGATTATATCTAAATCATTTATAAATGTTTTTCAGAATGAAGATACCAGTGAATCATAGCACAGGAGCAGTGGTTCCAAAAGTTGCTCTGATGTTTCATAATAATCCGAAGGTTCATATTCACAGGGAAGGTCCTCAAGAAGAATTTCTAGACGTTTTCGTGTCTTTGAAAGCTGAATGTAGACAAAGGATACCTCATAAAATTAGAAGTAGTCGACAGAAATAAAGAGAGTGCATAGCCACTCTCCGGCATAGCTCTCAGAAGATCTGGAGGGTGTTTGGCTGAGCTTATAAGCTCTTCCGGACAACTTATAAGTTGTCTAGGAGCTTTACAAGCACCCAAAAAAGTGTTTTGAAAACTTTTTGAGCTTCTAAGATGTTATGAGCTTACAAGATACTTTTAGATAAGTTAACTTATTTTAAGATGTTAACACGTTCCCCTAGCTTTTGATCATATTAATTATACAATTGCTATTAACAACATCTTATAAGCTCATAATCTTATTTTATCCAAAAACTATGAATCTTATCTTTATAATAAGATCTACTTCTTATAAACTCCAGAAACATCTTATAAGATGTGAGAGTTTAAGCTCTTCAAAATATGGTTTGCCAAACATCCTCTTAATCAAAAACCAGTCATGGAAAAAGTAGCAAAATAGAGTGAGGTAGTCACATAGTGTCCATTGGAAAAGCATAATCGAAGAATTGATGTCTAATAGATCACAATTAGAAAGAACAATTCCAGGCAATTAGAAACAGAAAGAGTACCGTTTCTTTGATATCTCCTAGAACAACTCTGTAAGGAGCAATTCCAGGTACTTGGGAAGAGCTTGGCTCCAAAAGCCTCTGAAAACTGCTTCTTCCTGTTTGTGATTCAGCAAATAGTCTCCTCTGAGCTATAAGTTGAGCTGAGCTAAAAGGTGTTTTTGGTGTCGCAGGAGCAGATCCTGGATTACTACTAATGTTGCCATTTCCTTGTACTTTAATGGAGAGTTTTTTAACATCAAGTTTTTTGACTTCCGAAGAGTTTTGATTATCCTGTAAGAAAGAGGCATCTTGGCATTAAATATGAAAATGCAGAAGCTATAACCATTAAGAAGCGAAGAAAGTGGAACAAGTAAAAGCAAATTTCCCTGAATACCTGACGATTCAATGGCATGTATTCTGACCCAGGAACATCTAGTCGAGGATAGTGAGAGTCCACCTTATTGTGTTCTACCAAAAAGTAACGAAAAAGACAAAAAGACAAAAACGAGAAGGCATATTTCAATCAGAACTTCCAAAAATTAAAAAATGATGTCATGAAATATGAGATCTCCAAGATGGAAATATGAGAAGACTTGAAAGAAATAACTTTTAAAAAAAGGAACAAATTGGAGACCAAAAGTTACAGCATGCAGAAAGCTTTGGCACCGTAAATAAGAAAGAATCTCAATCAAGTAAACATAATTACAAGAATAATCAACAAAAACAAGTGGTCGTACAAAAGTTCAAGAGTATACTTTAGGAGGTACCATTGCACTACCTAATCATTTGTCAGAAAATAGTCTTCTATTGTAGTAATCCATCTTTAGTACAGACTGTACCAATTACAGATCTTGTAATGTTTGATGCAAATGAAATTTGATGATAAACAATCAAACATTTCAATGATATTGAATTTGCACCAAAGAAAGCATCTAATGATTCGAGGGAGCTCAAGAAAGAAACTCCATGAACAATCATTGAAATCATATATAAACAATCAAACTCGTCATGATCAAGAAACTAACCTGCACAAGAGGGTAGATCAGCTCCAGCTGGAATTTGTCTTGTAAGAGATGAAGCATTATTGCTTTGGTTCTTAAATTGACCCCAACTAGACTGTTGACTCCAATTTTCATGCCGATCCTCTTCTTTTTCTGAAACACATTTGAGCAGTAAAAAGTTAGGATAATATTTTATCATTTAGCAAGAAATGTCCTCATGGCAAAGCCTGAGAAGTTACCAGTATTCAAAAATCTAATCTACGAAGTGCTGCTTGCTTCTAATTTTCAGAGAGGCAAAGGTAGAAGAAAAATAACTTTTTACTACTTGACTTGTCTACTGGTCCAGAAAGTCATTTTTGGTCAAATTTCGAGAAGCGCAAATAGCATTTAGAATTCAAATCAGGCAGAAACAATCAAGATGGTAGGTTCAAGTATAATTGTTACTTTCGTCATTCATAGTATGCCATAGAGTTCCTCATCTAAAAACTAACCTATCATACTGATATTGATCAGTTTTATATAGTCCAACCATTCAAAAGATTATGACTGGCATGACAGACCTCTCTCTAGAATTTCATGGGCCAATGTTGATAACCTCTCATTGCATTGATTAATGGAGAGTTCAAATCTGAGGCTATCAACTTCACGCATGTAGAGATCAATAGCCATCCACCTGGATAACAGAGATACATCTCTCGTGACCTAAACCATGGGAACAAAACCATTATCAGCATGGTGATGCAATAGATTAGTTCATTTTACCACCAACATATAAAACCTTACAGCCATTAGTCTAGTACTAGAAGATATATATGTCACTTGACAACAGATTTTACATAATAAAGGAACTAAGACATCACCTTTGCTGTCACGTTAGGATTTCCATCTCGATCACCTCCCATCCACGATCCAAATTTTATTGGAGTGCGAGTCAAAGGTAGTGGTTTTCCAGTATGCTGAGAGAAGAACCAATTTTCAGACCAAAAAATACAATGAATGTAACAGTTTTCAGAATAAATGAAAAACAACCTTCTTTAGAGCATTGCTGAGACGACGTAAGTAATGAGGTACAGCTCGCCAGAGTGATTGTTCTACAATATTTAGGCCTGAAAAAGAAAGCAGTATTATGCAAGTGAAAAAAGGCATACAGATCTGACATATCCAAGTATTTACCAGCTCTAGCTTCATCAACTGGAGTAGGCTTGTGACGCCTCAGTTCATCTGTAAGCCATATCGAATCAAGCTCTCGTACCTACAATTTTGGAAAGCATCATCGAGCATGTCAAATTATCAACTATTTCCTTTTCTGAAATTCGAACTTAAAGTAAAGCAGCTACCAGATCTTCAATCAACATCTCTCGATCTTCATGCCCAAGGTCAGGCCGATCATTATATTCTAAAAGATGCTGCAAGAGTATATGAATGGCATCAATTAAAACTCTTATTCTCGTGGCCAATATATCTTACTGATAGAACGACAAAATTTGGTAAATGGCCATACTGCAATTCTAATATGCTTATATTGCAAGGTTCGTCGGTTTATTTGCGTGGGATGTGCTGTAAGGACAATTTCAACCTCCTGTGGTAAATATATCAAGCATTATTTCCCAAATAAGTTATTTGATCTGTTGAATTTATAAAACTAGGCAGAAAATAAGCAACAATAACTGACCTGCTTGCAAACAGTTTCATAAAGCTCATCCGGAGAGACACCACTCTGTGCGAGCTCATTTAAAGTATCATCACAAGATTTTGATAATTGTGAGGCATTTCGAGCCTTAGTTACTCTGCGAAGTTGGATATTACTAATTAGTGCAGAAAACCAAAACCCCAATTTACAGTTGCTTCTCAGGAAGAAAAACAAGACATAATTAAGGAAACAAGCAATCAAAAGCTTGATATTACCTGTGATGAGTTTCTGCAATCCCTGTCAGGTTTAGATAATGACTGAATGCTCGGGCAAGTGTTAGGGCATCCTCAAGTGTCATTTTAGACAACTCGTCAGCCAGTTGCTTCTCAAGAAGCTCTGCTGTGTCCTCAATTCCAGCCATTCTCATGTTGCATGCACTCTACCACCAATATTTTATTCATTAATTATTATTTTGATACTAAGAAAACAGATGCAGACAAATTACACTGAAGAAAACAATTCTCTTAAATTGCTTTAAAGAAGTGCAAATTAAGACATTTAGAATTTTTTTTTATGAGATTTATTACGCAGAGTTAGTACCTCAAAATACAGGGCCTACAACACTTGCACTGCCGATTTACACATAGTGACAAATATAAACGTATACTTGAAACAAACCATTCCTCATATCTTTCCAAACAGGACTATATGTTTAGCATAATTTACTGCGAAAAGAAACATGGATACCATGCATTAAACTCAACAATTACTAAAAGAATTTAGCGGTTTCTGCATTTCATGAGCTTGCTCATAGAATTTGGCAAAGACATGAAACCATGCACTAGAGATGAAAAAGGAGACAACATTTGCTAAATATCTTTACACCTAATCCACATTGACGACCTGATATGCCTGGAGTAGAAATGACCTTAAAGGAACAGAAATTATTCCGTGCCCAAAATCCACAATAAGTTACTCGGAAAACCATAAAAATGCAAGGAATCCAAATGGTGCTGCGGCAGAAGAGTCCGCAGTCCCCGCACACACAAAACTCATATAAGAATAAGACCGGTATTCTGCATGATCATGAAATGCAAGGAATTAAGAGTTCCTAGTGAGTAAAAAAGCGACTAAAGGAGCTAAAACATTTCAAGACACCAGCAGCCAATTAAGGCAACGATCGCAGGAAAAAGGAGAAATCCGAGAAACAGAGTACTAACAAAGGACTAGCAATAGCATAAGAGAATAAATCAAAAAACACCTGAGCGAGAACTCTAGTTCTCTCCAGGTTCTCCATGAATTCGGGGCCTGCTTCTCTCTGAAGAACATCATTAAGGAGGTTTCCCAGCAATTTGCAGTCATCTTCATACCCCTGAAACGATATTTCCTCTGCTATATCATCCGTGATATCCGTCATGTTCTCTTCCTTAGACGTAAAATTTCCAGAGCACTGTGTGAAAATCGAAAAGCAGTAACGGAGAAGCGAGCACTGTGTGCAGTGTATGATGAATGAAAAATGCAATTTCTGTTTCGTTTTCGTTGGAGGAAGAGTATTGGTAGCTGTGGTGGGGGAAAATGTAAGGCTGCGATGCTTTGCCGTGAGCATGGAGGCATGGAGATGACGCCACGTGGCGTAAGCAGCGCAATGTACGGCAGTGTTTTTGTTTTCCTTTTCTGGGAGTCTGGGAATAGTACAACGTGACTGTACCGCTGTTTTCTTCCGTCTTTGATTAGTGATAATCTTTCACTAATTGTTGATTAAAGTTAGGTAAATTTGTTTAATTCTTACATTATTGCATATTTTTAGGAGATAGTATTGTAAAAATTTACGTGTTATTCAATCATATAGCTATGCAAATAAAAACTCCTAAATATTTTATGTTATTACAAAAAATTCAGTGAAACTATAGTGAATGTAATAATTAATTACAATACAAGCTAAGTTTGTGGAACGAGTCTCTAAATACATTCGTTGGAAGGAATGAAATTTTTTAATTATAACTAAATTCCGACCCCAAATATAAAATTAGCCGAAGGGTCCACACAAAAAAATAATCAATTACAATAATTAGGAACCAGTAATCCACTATTTACTCTTGTCTCCTATTGGCAATTAAAAAAATTTAACTTTTCAGAGTGCATGATTGCATCTTGTCATTGTGTGGGTGGGTCCTTTAGTTTGGATTATTAGGGCCCATTTTAAGAGAATTTGATTGATTCAATCAGGTTTAGTGAGATTCTTTTCCTTTCCTTAAAACTTCCATTCTTATCTAACTTCTCCATTACAATTTCACGAGTATCCCAATCAATAACTCAATACACCAATCTAATCAACAATCAATAAATTACAAAAAGCATTACCAAAAAAAGAAAAACAAATTACAAAATTTGGGCTTATTTAGTCGGGCTCATTGACAAGTAACAGAATAGGCCTTAATGGGCCGAATCCAGACAAACAATGTACCAAAAATAGCTGAACTCATGGGCTTTTGGGTGCTGGGTAGCTTGAGTGGGGTAGCGTAGGGGTCGTCTGAAGCTATTTTTAATTGGTTGTAATTAAAAATAAATCAAAGAGAAAATTGTCATTTTTTCTCATAAAATATTATATTTTTAATTTTCATCCTACACATTTCAAGATTCTCAATTTTAGTTTCACAAAATATAAATTTTCTTCAATTTCATCCCAAAACCTATTTTCGGTCAAATTTTACCGGAGAATACATGTGAAATGTACGCGTCCATTAGTATATCAGACTAGGAGAAAGTTTTTTTAACTTCTAACTACCAATTGGAGCGAAAATAGGACATTAAAGATGATTTTTATGTTTCCAATAAACAGGATCTATGACATTAAAGATGATTTTCACGTTTGCAATAAACAGGATCTTAGCATTTTCGTTCCAATGGTAGTTAGGTGTTAGAATTTCTCTCTAAATCAGATATAGTAACTGGCATGTGTATTCCACGTGCATTCTCGGTCAAGATTTAACGAAAAATAGATTTTTGGACAAAATTAAAGAATATTCGTACTTTATGGAACTAAAATTAAAAATTCTGAAATTTGTGGAATGAAAATTAAAAACAAAATACTTTTATAGGACGAAAACGAAAATTTTCTCTAACATCACAAATGCTATTATAGATTTTGAGGAAGACAACAAACATAGACTGGATTGGTCTCATTTATCTCCAATTACACCCAATACATATCTAGATGAATGCTACCCAACTCAAGTTGAGAATTTTAATTCAGTGGTTTATATTTTCTTTCTTTAACTACAAACCTAACTCAAGTTAATTATCTTATTTAATTTTAAAATTTAATTAAGAAAAGTAGTATTATCCCTAAAATATCTCTTTTTTCATGGAATAAAATACGTAATAAAATAATTCAATATTTTTTTTCTCCAACACCCATTAACTAAATTATTTTTGTATAATTTTTTCTTTTTTACTTTTAGGTATGCATATAATATATATATAAAGTGATCCCCATTTTTTTTCTTTTGTTTAACTAAATTTTTACAATTAAACTGTACGGTAAAAAATTTTTAACAACTGAGCAATTCAAAATCTATATTTAATGAACATGAAAGAAGAAAATTCGGAAAAAAAATCATACAAAAATTAGTTAGTAGCTGCTAGGAGAAAAAAATTAGATATATAATTCTTATTATTTATATTATTTCGTAAAAAAAGAAATATTCTAAAGATATTATTAGTATTTTTCCATACATGTCATTCATCTAGATTTAGATGTGTATTGAATGTAATTGGAGAAAATGGGGTAATGGAGAAAAGCCGAATCACATTGACTCATTGTTGAACTTGCAAACATCTTCTCACAAAATCATTTTGAATCAAATTGACTACGAAATATCACCTACTGTAAATCAATGATACCCTTCTGGCATTGTTAGCAATTTCAGTCAATCTTGGAAGTTTTCACTTCGTGCAGCCATGTCGTCGCAACCTAAGCAAGAAGTCGGGGTGGGGGTGTTTCTGCTGAAGGACAATAAAGTGCTGCTGGGCTGCCGCCGCACCGCCGTCGGCCGTGGCACCTTCGCTCTTCCCGGGGGCCACCTCGAGTTCGGTCAGCATTTACCTTTTTCTGATTATGTGATAAATTGATACCTTTAATTTTGCCCCCTTTTTGTGATGGTTTAACAAGAGTTGTTAGATCTGAAAAGTGAAAATAGTTGATACATTCTCATGTTAGGGCACAAAAGACAAAGGTAAACCAGAGCTTACAGTATGATGATTGATTGACCAAAATCTGGAAACTGATGAGACTTTCGATTAACTGTTTTTGCAATTTCCATCAAATGTTGATAGCAATTGGGGAACTTGTGATTAATTTAGACTACAAAATAGCCATTTTTGACCTGATTATTTATTCTTAGGCGGATTAGGTGGTTATGTTTACCTGCATTTGGATTTGAAGTAAGTAGGATTTCAAATGACTTCATAGTTCGCCATAACTAAAAGAAAAAGAAGAGTTCCATTATGCAAACAAGCTCAATGGTTAACTTTTTAGTTGTCATTTTGAAATCCTCAGCTCAAAGTCCATTGATCCAAACACAGCTTCATTGTCCAAACTATGACTTGTATCAGTTTTTCTTTATGAGTCTAAATTTAGATGTACTATTTGCTATATTCAGGGGAAAACTTTGAGGAATGTGCAGTGAGAGAAGTGAAGGAAGAAACCGGGCTCGACATTACTGATATCGAGCTCGTGACAGTCACCAACAATGTCTTGACTGATCCGAAACCGTTACAATTGATAGCAATTCTAATGCGTGCATCGCTTGTGGATCCCAATCAGATGCCTATCAATGCCGAACCTGAGAAATGTGATGGCTGGGATTGGTATGACTGGAACGATCCCCCAAAACCTTTATTTGAATCCCTAGAAACTGCAATCCAACAAGGTCTTAATCTTTTTCCAACCAAATTAGAATGATGGTTTTAGAATAAAGAATGTGGGTTATTTTTGGCCTATTATTGTCTGTTCGTGGTTGTAACTTGTAACTTGACATTGATTAACTTGATGAAAGTGGGATGTTTATTTTCAAGTATCCACAGAATGAGAAAATGGTGATGGACTTTCTTACTACATTCTGGGATTTGGGATGTCTTATTTTGTTCTGTGTGCTGTAAGCAGAACTTAACATGAATGTAAGATTAATGCAAGATTTATACAGGGAAAATTCTTATCTGAATAACGTGTTTGGTCCCAGATATGAACTGAATAGTTTAGATTTGACAACATTTTGTTTAGCAAAATCTTGATCTTTGGGGGTTTTCGAGTCAAGTGGGGTCCAAATCTGATTCATGTAAGAATCTGCTTTCCTCGGTAAGATATTTCATATGAAGAGTTTTTGGTATTTTGGAGGCCCAAATGCTCAAATTTGGCCCATAATTGTGGATTGGTTCAATTGGTTGTTGCCAGTGGCTGTAATAGGATTGTATGGCCCATCTGATTAATAGTATTAAACACCAAACTAACCATCTTTTTATATTAAAAAATAAATCTAATCTAAGTCTTTTGATATATGTCATGAGAAACCCAATTTTATCTGAATCAAATAATGTCAAAATACTTTCTAATATTTCAAAACACTAACCTCATTTAGTAAATGTATGATGTTAATCAGCTCTAACATTTTGTTTAATTTTTTTGGGGGGCAATTCCCTAATCTGAACATCAATTATTGGTTTAGATCTTGATTCTGAAACATCATGACCTTATCATTCTTTGGGAAAGAAGATAAAACTAGATTATTAGTTAAATATAACCTAGTTTTTATCTCTAGTTGTTGGCTGTAGATCATGATTAGTTGATCCATAAAATTCTGAACCCATTACAACATATTATATTAAATATATGACTGAATTTTTTTTAAAAAATCTAAGGTTCATAAGGCTTTGTACTAATGAAGGCCCTAACATTCAACGAATACTTTGACATCAGAAACTGTATATACACATGTGGTGCATATGGAGGGGTCGGCGGAACAAAATCTTGAGTCTTTTAATTAAGATATACTAATTATATTTTTCTAAAATTCAACAATTAAAACTAGGTAATCATTATGTGCAGCACTTTCCAGCACATTCTTTTGCGGATTAATTAAGGTTTTTATTGGCTCGATGTAATTTTCTCATCATTACTTCACTTTCCACACTAACAATTGTTAATTGTTAAAATTTTGGCCTTTTATAGTGGAATTGATGACAATAAGCAAGGTATGGTTAATATGGTGATTGTAAATGCCAAGTGGTATTTCATGTTCATTTTCCTTACATTTATGAATTAAGCCTCTGCATAAAGTGGGGCTTGACGCGCAGTGTCAGGAAAAAGTAATATTATTGAAATATAATGGAAATTGTATTGGATATCATATCAGTTATCGGTATTTGATGATAACATTTGTATCGTCATATACATATTTGTGTATCATAGTAAAGAGATTACGTCTACTAACAAACTATCAGGAACATTGTAAGAAATTATTTATATTCAAAAAAATTAATTCATAATTGTTTAGCTTATGGGCTGATTAGGTGGTGGGCCCTCAACGGTTTAGGCCGTTTATATTTCCTGAAAAAAAATAATCTAAGCAGTCTTATTTTGGGCCATCAGTTTACATTTGTTATTTATTTGAGATTTAACGGTTGTTAACTTGAGTCAGACAGTGGTTAATGGACCTTTAAATCAATCTGGACTCAATATCTCAAAATATGAGTTGTTATATAAACTGCCCAAATTGAATTTAGTGGCGGGCTCGGCTGGGAACCCACTTTAGTGACCGAAACGATGTAAACTGGTTAATTTAATTATTTTGAATGATTAAATGCCGTTATTTTTAAATGTAAACGATTTCTAATACTCAATTTTTCTAAGAAAAGAACACATATTGCCATTATTGAATTCGACATTAAATGAAGTTCTATTTGAAGCTAATAAAACTCATTAAATACAAGTCCATCTCATGCTAAAAATTGTGGAGATGTTGCAATCTGTTTCCATTTACATCAGTACACATACCAAAACAAGATATCAACCATTTTCAAAAAATAAATAAACAAGATGTCAACCTCCCATCATATGTCATAAGGCATAACATTTAACATTTTATGTATCTTCCATCAGACTCGATGCATATAAACATTTCCTTTTACTCTTGAATATGGTGGATTTCTCATTTTTTTAAAAAGACAATTGTTGACGGTTACTGATTAGTAACTACCCTGATTAGTATAGATATTTAACACCAAATATATTTCGAGATTTTTCTTTTCTTTTTCGAATATTGGGGTCGAAAGGACGAAAATGGATACGATTTGGTGAGGTTTCACCTATCCTAAATTGTTTTTTTCCAATACAAAATCTTTAAAAATCAGTCAATTACGCCTCAAAATAGCCTCTATATTTCCCACACCACCAACTCTCATGATCCCTCTTCTTCCTCTGCATCAGTCCCCACCATTTGAATATAAATCCTTTTGTCTCCTCAGATTCCACTATCTCTCTATTTCCCCTTTCACTTCACATATCTCCTCTCTTGAATTTTTCTGCTCTGCTCTTTCTCTATCACACTGTGTGTTTTCTTGTCTTCATTCTTCTATATAACATCCCTAGTAAATACTAATTTCCTTATTCAGTTAGGTGGGGCTGTTCACCTTCTTTTGTCAGCCATATTTCCACAGAGGGCAGATAAATAACGAAAAAAACACATTATATAACAAACAAGAATTACTCCATTACATTCATTCACAAAAACCATCTTCCATATATCTTCCAATTTTCCCCTCAGTAGTCACTCCACTACAGTTTCCTATTTCCAGAGAGATGAAGGCAATCACAGCCCGAAACGCACACGACTCTTTCTCGTTCTCAAGAAGATACTTCAACTGGAAGAAGAAGGTCGAGGAAGATGAAGACGACGACATGGAAGAAATCCTGACCGTCGATTCCTCAAACTCCGACGAGAAACCCAGATCAGATCAGGAGCCAAATTTCCCAATACTCAAGCACTCACTCTCAACGGGCTCGACGAAGCCCCAGAGAAAGAAGCTTTCAGTAATGGCGGTCGCGAAGCTCCGGTCAGCTCTATCTCTGAGCAGGAACCGAACCCACTCCTCATCGGGTTTGGGAACAAAAGTCGTGGGCACCCTTTTCGGGCACAGACGCGGCCACGTCCATTTCGCGTTTCAGGAGGATTTTAAACTCAGCCCGGCCTTTTTAGTTGAACTAGCAACGCCGACGAGCATTCTCGTCAAGGAAATGGCGTCGGGGCTCGTGAGAATCGCGTTGGAATGCGAGAAGAAGATTGAGAAAAAGGGGTTCAAGCTTTTGGAAGAACCGATTTGGAGAACTTACTGCAATGGGAAGAAGTGTGGGTACGCTATGAGGAGAGATTGCGGGCAGGAGGAGTGGAAGGTTTTGAACGCTATCGGGCCGATTTCAATGGGCGCCGGAGTTCTGCCTGGAGCAGGGGAGCTGCCCGGGGCAGGTGATGATGGAGAAATGATGTATATGAGAGCTAAGTTTGAGAGAGTTGTGGGCAGTAAAGATTCTGAAGCTTTCTACATGATGAATCCTGATCGGAGTGGAGGGCCTGAACTTAGTATTTATTTGCTCAGAGTTTGAATTTAATTTATGTTTGTTATTACCAAGTTTGTGTTTTTATGTTTATGATTTTAGGGTTAGGGTTTGTGATGAAGTTTGTTAAGAATTGGGGATTTTGATTCTCCATGTAGTTTGGGAAATGTTGTTTCTTGAATTCTTATTTTCTGGTAATGGGAGATTTTATTTGGTTAGTGGGGTGAAGGGATAGTAATTAGTGAAAAATGTGATATAGATGGTTGGTGGGGAAGGTATATCTGTGTATAAGTTGGGGTTTTCAATATTTTCCTGATCAATGAAAGCTCAGATAATTTGCAGTAAGTTTTTTGTCTGCCCTTTTTTGGTTTTATGCTGATTTTTCTTGAAGTTTTTTAAATGAATTTCTTTTGTATAAACCGAGCAATGCTATTGTCTTTTTCATCAAGTTTAACTTGCATTATAACCATATCACTTAATACAGACCATTCTGTAAATAATATCGATTGAGCATAAGACTATTCCAATTTCTATTTTGTAAACTATAGACCAAAGTTCCATTAATCTAATGGGATGAGAAAGGTCTAGAGTTCAGACATTAATATGGAGTAATTAGTTAGGAGGGTCGTTCCTAATTGAGTTTCTTAGACATTAATATGGAGTAATTAGTTAGAAGGGTCGTTCCTAATTGAGTTTCTTTAATATCCGAATCTGGAAGAAAAAAGGGGTTGCAAAGTGAATTTTTTCTTTCCTAATTTTGGTCTTGGCCTTTCCGTAGGTATTGACTATTTAGGTCTTTTTCTGTTAAGAGTAGTTTTATTTGTTAGATACTAAGTTGAATGGTTTCTTGTTTAATATGGTTAATCTAGGCTTCTCCAGAAGTTGTCGTTGTTCACCAGTCATATCTTCTGCCAAGATTTTGTTACAAATTAACAATAGAAAATTGTTAATATTTTATCCGGAATACACATGGGGTTATAAGTTATTAAACGAAAACCATATATATAAATTATAATTTTGTGATCTAGATTAATCAAGTAATAAAGGGATCGGGATTGACATAGAATTTAAAATAAAAATAAAAATAATACAAAGATTAAGATGAGACAAAAGATAGAACGTTCATTTGGCATGATTAGGAATGATTTATCCACGGCCGGACAGACTCCAAGTTAATCATTTAATCCAACGCATGTGAATGGATACCCAATAATGGGTTTCCTTCCCTACCCAACACGTGGTTATGACTTATGAGTATAATTTATTTTCTTCAATTTCAAGTTAGATTTTGGTTTTGGACCATAATTAATTATTATAGGTTTCTTCCCGAAACATGTGTTGTTTGTAATTTTATCATTACAATCTTGTAATCTTACATTTACCCGTTAAAGGGGTATTTGTAAGATTTTTCAAAAGTATAATGTATATATTTTTATGTTTAAGGAAAATATTTGTAAAGTTTGAAGATGGATTTCAATATTTGATATATTATAATTAATGTATGGCATTATCTTGAATAAAAGGAGTTGATATAATGGTGTTATAATGATGAGGCCTTGGAGAAATAGGGCAAAAGACTTTATGTGGTCTGTTGAGAAGGGTTCAAATTAGGAGAATACCACTTGAAATTGTTGCCAAATATTCACCATATTCATACATAAATGCCTAGTATTTGTACATCATTTTGTCTAATATTGCTCCCTTTGGGATTGACAGCTATCAGTGAGAAGCCATATGTTAGTATTTATCAATTAGACATTAGTATTCACTAGAAAAAAAAAAAAAAAAAGATTGTTAATCTTTGAAAATTAATAAAGGGAAAAATTGCAACTTTGGTCCTATAATATATTGTATTTTGCAAGTTCAATCCTTATATTTTAAAAATAAGCAATTTTAATTCTATATTAATTATATTGTTGCAAGTTTGGTCCTGCCGTTAAGTTATGGATGGAAAAAGCACGTGCCCTGCATGTGCACCGTTGGGGTTGAGTTGAGATGGAGCTGATATATAAGTCAATAAAAAAACTTACACATAAATCCACATTAAAGTGACTACAAAATATGTCAATATATGTCTCTTAAATTTGAATCTTTAATTTGGGATTCTCTGAATTTTCACCATTCCGCCACGAAATAGGCTAGAAAAAATAGATTTCGCTCTAGTACACATCGAAGGTTTGATACACTGAAAAAAGTCACAAACATTAGAAGCACAAACTTCAAATCTAATCCTACGATTTTCCTTCATCCACGATGTCACGGTGCCACAAAAACACGATGTCTTGGGGAAGAGTTTGAAGAAGAAGACATGATAAAAAGTAAGAATGAAGGATAGAAAGATTGAGAGTGAAGATGAATGATGAGAACTAGGATAGTTATAGGCCAATTTTCCCTCTATTTTTTAGGTTTAGGGTCTTAATTTTTTTTTCAAAGTGAAAAACTAACGAAGATTCTTAGGAGTTAATAGTCAAGCTTAATAGCAGAACCAAACTTGCAACAATATAATTACTACATGACTAAAGTTACTTATTTTTAATATATAAGGACCAAATTTACAAAATACAATATACTATAGGACCAAAATTGTAATTTTTCCTTAATAAAGTAATGGTACTATACTCAATAAAATACTAATAAATGTCATTATGTCACATGTATAGTTTACCAATTATATTTTAATTAAATAATTTACCTGATTAAGGCACTGCACTTAATTCCCTTTGACAGTCACTCTTCACTGACCAGTCACTGGAACTTCAAACAATGCTGCTACGAACAGAATGCATAATTACATAGTAATAGAATTATGCATCAGAAAATGTTGGGTACAGCTGCGGCAAATATGTCTACACCACTTTAGTCCAGTGTAATTTATGTAGTTTAGTAGTGGCACATTATACTAGCTTAATCAGAAATTTTTGATTCCAATTTTTAGAAATACAACTGCAATGAATAGAAAAAGTTTTACAATTTAGTAGTTCGATCCGGATGGGAGCATATATGTACACTTTAGAAAAAAATTTTTTTTTTATCATGAGAAACTTTTCCCACAAATCAGGTTAAATTTAAGTGGGCCTCTACAGAAGGTGGTTCTTATTGGACCAAGTGTATAATATTATTAGACTACTTTATATGCGAAACCAATTGAGTAGAGCCCAATCCAATCCAACAAAAAAGCAGAAATTAAACTTGGGCCTGCCGGATTACTCGAAAACAGGCCCAATTTAAGCTAACCCATCTCCTTCCATGAAGCCTTATTATAAGAGGGTTGGACCCAAAATCTGTCCCGTTAAGAATTTTCAATTTATGATTGAATTTTGCACTAAGTTATTAAAAAATCATCACAACTATTAATCTATTTATTAAAATATATAAACGAAATATTAATGGAGAATTAATTGACATCCATGATCCAGTTAAATATATATAGGACTACTGGACTAGTGGTCAAGGGTTTGAGCGTATGAAATAAGTTGCCTATGACAAGGGGAATGACGAGTTTTATTATTTTACTCTCTATATCATGTTTGGCACGCATAGAAAAAATGGTCAGAAAAGTCGTGTTTTATTTTTATTTATAATAATTCTTTAATTGTATCTGCTCTTCTTATACCGTGTGGAACATGTCTCGTAAAATTGACAACGATGGGCTTATTAGTTAGAGTTGACCATAAAATATATATACTATTTCCCCCAGCCATACGTACCCAAAGTCAAAACACATCAAACGTGACTCACTCAAACTTTAAAATAGTGCATAAAATTCAGATATTAATTTTCCATTTATTACATCATAAAGTGGAAAAAACCATGAAATTAATTTAATTATTACAAGAGTGAAAGTACTCTTAAGCTAACTTACTTAAATCACATACAATTGGTATATATCATTTCAATGATATATGGAACTTTTGAACACTCATGGATGACAATTACAATGCTAAGATTGTAAAAAATCTCCATACATCTTAATGCAAGAAACTCCTTGAAATAGCTAGGTTGATTATTTGATTTTTTTAGTTCATGTTGTATATATAGTTTCGGGGAGTCTTTTTTTTGTAATAAGGTGAAATATCAGGGAGCCTTTTGTAATTTTTAAAACTAAAAATAAAAGAATTAAATTTTTATTGGGACAAATCTCAATGGTAATTAATATAATTCCCCGAAAATATATAATAATTCATCATTCTATATAAATACAACATGAGATGATCAAAAATTGAATAACCAGAAAAAAGATCAAGACAAATTTTACAGTATAATGATGACTATATTCCACCTAATATCTCAAATATATATATATATATATATATCCATTGACAACAAAAGAAAAAATGGAGAAATACTAATCTGTACAATGTTAAATATCGAAACCAAATTGTGAAAAATCAATGCCTAAACACAATTTCTTATGTTTTAGGCAAGCATAAAAATAAAAAATAAAAAACCCAAAAAAAAAAAATTAAAAAAATGAAAAGAATAATTCTGTGGTATAATAACTTCTGGCCTTCTGCAATTAATATCTTCAATTTTCAGGTAAGGAATTGTGCCTCTTGGATGGAGCAGAAGGAGGAATTGGAACATTTTTAGGAAGTCTCGCGAAGAACAAACCATCTGCTAAATTTTTATCCTTCTCTCTGAAATACTTCAATGCCGCTATTGCAGATGAATCATCTTCCTTCGTCATCATCATTTTTCCAGGCCTAATCGCGACGACGCAGGAATTCAATAGCAGAAAGCCAAGAAAAGCTATGGCGATCAATTTTCTCCAATAACAAGCCATAATTGAAGAACAAATTCTTGTTTTTTTTTTCTGATCTAGGTTCTTTCTTTTAGGGTTTTTGGAGAGAGAGAGAGAGACAGAGAGAAATTAAGATATATGTGTATAACTTTTCTTCAACAAGAAGAAGAGATTTATGTATATATATATATAGATGATTAGGGGGGGTGGGGGTTGCATGGGTAGCAAGAAAAGTTGAGGAAAATGAGATGTGAATACTTGAGAAAGACTGTAGAATTTTGGGTTTAATTTCATTTTTGGGATAATTACACTTACACCCCCTCGACTTAGGGATAAATACAATAAGATCCCCTATACTATTAGAAATTACAAATATACCTGCTCGACTATGGCTCTGTCTAACACTTAGGTCCTGCCGTTAGTCATTTTACTATTTTTAAGTAGATGCTAACGTTTAATTAACTGGACAACAACTTAATCACTTCGCTCATTTAGTATTTTCATGTATAGCAAACACTATAACAAATACATTATTATGGGTAATTTAGTGATTTTATAACTTTTCGTTAGGGTAAGAGGATCTATCTGTACTTTCCAATAGTACAGAGAATCTTGCTGTATTTACCCCTAAATCGAGGGAGTATAAATGTAATTATCCCTTTTTTTTTTTCATTCTCAAGTGTTTTGCACGCAACTGGGTGTTGAATTTTCAATGTCAACGGTTTGCGAAATTGATTATTTGGTGCCGGCGAGTATTTCTTTTCTTTAATTTTCTTTCCATGAAATTTCTTGTACGTATGTTGCTACCCAGCTAGTATGTCTCACGATCATGTTCGATTGATTGCAATTTCATTTTTTGGAATTGAATTTTTGTGATTATGAATATAATATGATACATACACATTTATTAAAAAAAAACAAAAAAAATCCAGAGCGAATAGCGTTCATAAATGATCAAATTAACAGATACAAATTATAAAATTCACATAAAACTTTATAATAGATCAATATTCCCGAAATCAACGTAGGTTGAAACCACTAATTCCACATTTATATACAAATTTATTGTTAGATGTGGCATTTCGACTTTATAAGATATTGTCTATATAATTTTCTAGTATTCTACACACAGTGTGTGTGTTTGTGTTAATTTGAAGATAGCTTAAAATGGGAGTCTGGGAGATTTATTAATGGGTTTGTCTGAAATGAGTATCCAAAGTTCCCTTAAATTAGGTCCATGTTTAACGAACATTGCTTTCTTTTGGCTGGAGAAAAAGGTAGAATTTAGACATTAATTTATATGTATGAATTGCCTAAAATAAAAGAGATCTTTTGCGTGCAAAGCCTTAATTACAAGAAATAAAGGTATACAAAATTAATTAATTATCGACAATGATCGACTGACATCTGGAATTAATTGTCACATTATATGTTAATGTTGGTATCTATCACTTTAGATTCTCACTGGCGGCCGAATCCCACTTTGAAAATCAATATCGCATTTTTTAATAGTCACGAAGAAAAGGATATATGAGGGGCTGCAGGTAGCCATTGTCCCCTCAAAATTTTACAACTTATTTTTTTTAAAAAAAAAAAAATTGCTAATAACCATTTATATTTGTTTTATAAACTTGATTTCGTAATTCTTAAGTTTTATGACTAACGTTAATTTTATATACATTTGGAGACTGCAGTCTGCAGCTGCTGAGTGTGAAATTCGTTGGGCAGATGAGATGACTTCTTGCTTCTGGTCCAAGAATTGGTGTTTAAAGTCTCAAATCAACATTCTATAAAATAATATAAGAAAAATGAAGTCTTTAATCAACTTGGTTGATAAAATAGCTAATTTCAAAGTCAACTGTTAACAGGAAACCTTGACCAATATTAAATAGATATTTGGATTTGTCGTTGATTCTTGACGAGAAAAATTAAACAGGGTACGCAATACCATTATACCAATATGCATAATAAAGTAAAGACCGACATTCTATCTAAGAGTTGAGATTAGTAAAAATAGAACAGCTAAAATCGACGACTAATGGTAATGGGAGTTGTTGGAGCTAGATAGAATGACTTTTGATTATCGAGTGATAATCTAAGTTCTAACCATGAATATTTTCGGAGATTTATATTGCTACCGATCTGATTTGTATATTTGTAAATCACTCTTTTTTGTTTTAAAAAATTAAAAATATCTCTAAATTTTCATTATTAATATAAATTTTTCTTCGGATTTTAGTAATGTTGCATGCCTCAATAATTATTAATGTTAGTTAATAACATATTCATTTGTTTTACGAATTCTTATTGTTTGCAACAAACTACGTACATAACTCACACTATACTAAATAGGGCAATTTACATATATCATCGTTACTAAAGTTTGGTGTAATTATGAATTGTGTTTCATAAATTACAAAATGTTACTCGATGATTTATATATCATTCATGTAAAATTTGTGAAAATATGATAAGTAAAGGGCTTGACCAGGGCCATCTAAGTTTTAAATTATAATTAATCTATGACTGTCTTTCTGGAAATAAATTAATGTAACAGATATATATTTTCTATCCTTGGGCATGATGACACAAAGGGTTGAAATTTACCGAACCTGATAATTATGTTCCAAATGGACAAATATCGAATGTATGGTATAATTAGCTGTCTGTAATATTTTCTAAAAGCATATTTTCAATCTGCAATTCCGTTGCTCGCCGGCTTAGCTAGCGTCCGGCATGAATCAAAATTATATTGGTCTGTCGGATTTTGTTTAATTAAATGATGACTATATATAGTAGTACGTACTACGTAGTTCATGTAATCATATTGTAAATATGTAATAATCCGTCTATAATTTGGGTAATTGTTACTAATTAAGTATGTCATGAACTTTTTCAATAACACTTAGGAAAATCATGAAATAATCCTAAGTCTTTTATATTTTCTAAAACAATCATCATCACATTAGTTGAAACCGGTGCTTACTATATATTCAATATTTTATTTTATGGCATAGTTTATTTACTTGGCTTAAGGAAATCAGCCCAAAATTTGATTTTGGGCTGGGCCGTCACATGCAGGCCTAAATATATATATATATATATATTTTTTTATTATTACAAAAAGACTTTTAAAAAAATGAATTTCCTTTTTAATTTACACGCACAAAAAAAATGAAACCCATACATATATCCACTCAATCCAAAAATATTAAACACCCAAATTAAAATTTCTTTTTCTGATCGCCAAATCCCTAAAGCCTGCAACAGAACATTCAATTTCACTTTAAAGAAAAACACCTTGATATGTCCAGAGAAATTAAAGACAACAGCACGCAGGAGTACTACTGTTTAATTTTCAGTCGTCTGATTGCATCCATTTCTCATCACGATGATCATATCATATATCAATCGTACGTACGACATAAATACAAAAGGACCACTTATTGTAATAATCCAACTGTAGCATTTGCATGCATGCACACTGCAGACATGAATTGATGCATATATATATTTTGCCAAATGTAAAATACAGGCTGTTGCTTCTATTGCCTTTGCTATATCGTTTTCAACGCATTAAAATCAATGCCTGGAAATAAGCAATATCTGTGTGGGAGAACTAATAATTAGAATATTGATGAGCAAAAGATCAAACTTAGTTTTCGTGTAGTCCCATAATTGAGATATATGTGTAACATGAGTTGTCTACTTTGGTGTAAAGTAATTAAATGGACTGTTTTGCAAGAAACTTCGTGGGAAAGGGGGTAAAAAAGTAATTTGGTAATCTATTATTTTACGGGGTATTTTCAGATGCTTCTACTTTTGAAGTGGTGAAAATTGGGAGCTTTGTTTGGAGGAAAATTTAGAAAACACTTTCCAATAATCGAAAAAAAAAAACTAGAAGGCTGAAAAAAATTAAAATACCCCTATATCATTTTTTGGGCGAATTGCATCTACTACCCTTAAGATTTGAGCTAATTACAGTTTAGTCCTTATGATATCAGAAATTACAAAAAACTCCCTGATGACATTAATTTCGTTTAATAGAATACCCTGAAACTATATGAAACGAGGCCAAAATATGTAAACAATCAGCCTATTTCTGGGATTTTCTTGTAATAAAGTGAAATATAAGGGAGCTTTTTGTAATTTCTGAAACCAAAGTGAACTAAATTGTAATTATCTCAAACCTCAGGAATTGTAGTCATAATTCGCCGCCCATCTTTTGAATAAGGTTAACAAATTTACAAAACTGTCAACTCCATGTTTCCATTTTAGAAGAAACTTATCTTTAACCGTAATGCATTAAAAGATGGGACAAGACGAGTCCATAGTACCCAAGTACCATGAAAAGAAGGATATCTATCGTATTATTGTCTGAAATTACTCATGTACTCTGAAGTCTGAATTTCTGATTCCTTCAATTTTGATTTGTTGTACTACACTGCTGCTGTCATTTAAAATTCCTTAAATTTTGATTAGTACAATAGTGCTGTCAAATTTAAAAATCTTCCATGCAGTTTGGTCAAGATAAGGTTAGGCCGCATCTTTAGATTTTCATAATTACATAAAATTGTCCCAACATTATTGATAGCCATTCAAATCTTACAAGGATTTTAATAACGTAATTATGTTATCTTATGTATTGATGAAGATTTAAAAATTACAGGAAACCCTCTCAAGTTCTTGAAATTACTATTGGAGAACTTAATTTGTTTTTTCTTTTTTTGGAATGACATACATGTATCTACAACACTGAATTTAGACTTGAATTTGGACCACTTCATCTTCCTTCTTAAAGGCAAGCACCAGAAGGTCCAGAACTAAGTCAATATCCAGAAGAAAAATATTTGAAACATGGGTAGTTGGTTGGTCATGTGATTTACGTAAGAAATAATGGTGTATTTACAAATTTAGTACTCCCTCTTGTTTCATAAATGACAAAAAAATTCCATTACGGTTTTATTATTTAATTTAGGTAAATTTTGTGAAAATTATGGTAAGAGAGGCTTTGATGGGTGTGTCTAATAGGATTTATATTGAATTGACTCGTAAATCGATAGACTATAGGAGACAAAATGCTCAGGTGGTGTTAATATATCCAAAATTTGACAAAAGTTTTAATGAATAATAAAATATATGGAGTATTTTTGTAATTTCTTAAATAAAAGGGACTAATTCGTAATAACACCTAACCTGGGGTAGTAGATATAGATCACCCTTATATTTAACATTATTCATGTTTTCAATGAAACAATTCAAAAGTTGAGTTATTCCAAATTTGATACCATAAATTTCAATATTATATTATAGTTAATATATTTCAAACACTTTTTGGTATCAATCTGAAATAATTAGTGCGAATTTTAAACAGCTCGGACCTTATATCAAAATAATATAGAATTAAAACTTAATGTTTAAATTCCAAGTGAGAAATACTACATAAATTAAGATTAGATCCTATTATATAAAGAGTTTGCTGTCAAAATTGTGTTTTTCATTAATAATTTACAGAGAATATATATACAAGAAGATGAGCACTAAGATTGGTAAGCACAAGATTGCAGCCAATCAATTATCAATTACAATCAAGAATAAAAGGAAGTGAATAAATTAGAGCATCATATCAGGGGCATGTCCAACGGATAAAAGAATGGAGAAAATATAATATTTCTATTCTTGAGCATTGGCATATTCACTATTATTATATATGTTACATACTTTACCAGAAAAAAGTGAAATTATGCCCATTTCAATTCAATAACCAAGAATGTGTTCAAGTGGACAAATTTGCAGTCATAAAAGATGAGATAATAAGATTTCACTCCATTCCTATAGCAATACATATACACATAAAATGTGAGATTTCATCTCTTAAAAGATACATATGACTTCCATTGAAACTAGAAAGTAACACAGCCAACTTACCAAACAAGCCCTAACTAATCATCTCTTAAAAAATTCAAAAATCGTAACGATAAACACCTCAATCATAAAAATAAACCAACTAAACCCACACACAGAAATTCCCAAGGAAACCACATGATCATACTCCACATTTCCCTGATGATCATCATGAATCTCATACTTCATCATTTCTTTCTGACATTCTTTTACCCCAAATGGCACATTTCTTGTTCCAACAGGATAGCATAGATTAGGATTATCCCAAGCCCCAAAACGATTCCCCATTTTCCCATAGAACCAATCAGAGAATTTAAGCTCACCTGTCAGATTATTACCATGCAGGTACAATGCACCAACATTAGGCAAATTTGCAAGAATTACAGGAACAATCCCTGTGAGCTTGTTATCATTCAAACCCAGAAATCTTAATCCCTTCAAATCTGCAATCGACTCCGGTATGCCACCTGTCAGGCTCGTATTGGCTAGGTCTAGTGCACCCAGCCTCATCAGATACCTCCACTCAACAATCATGATATCTCCTCCAATGGGATTGTTTGAAAGGACTAATTCATGCAAAGAATGTAGATTTTGAAGTGATTTTGTCAATCCACCTGATAATCTGTTGTTGCTGAGGTCCAAAAGTGTTAGGCTATTCAGATTTCCAACTTCTTCTGGGATTTTGCCTTGGATTTGATTGTGGCTCAAATCAAACTTCAAGAGTGAAGTCAGCCCTCCAAAAGTCAACGGCATGGAGCCAGACAATGAATTTCTACTCATGTCAAGGATCAAAAGACTGTTTAGCCCTCCAAAACTATCTGGGATTTTGCCTGTGATTGAGTTTCCCGCAAGATTCAGCCTTTTCAATCTGAGCAAGGTGCCCAAACATGGCTCTAAATTACCTGTTACTCCATTTTCGACTAGGACTAATGACTCGAGATTCTTGAGCCCACAAAATGCGACCGGAACTTGCCCCGTTAACCCAGGATTCGATCTGAACTCTAGTGACAATAAATTTGATGCAAAAAGTTCCCAATTTTGAGTTGGGATTGAAACGGGATGACGACGAGGCGAAACGAAGCAATTGAAGAATGAAAGTGATTTTAGATGCTTTAATGCAAACAAATGTGGGCTGAATTCTGCATTTCCAGCACAACTTAAGGAGTTGTCATGAATAGGGCCAATAGTTAACTGTGTTACATACCAATAGCCATCATATAGATCACAAGAAACACCCTGTCAAAGAACAAAAAAGAAAAAAAGTGCAAATGATTATCATAAAATGTCAATCCAAAAATATTATAACAGATCATGGATAAAGTTTCTGCCTCTTTTTACTGATAAAAAAGCTGCTTGAAAATCTTTTAAATAGTTGGATTCCACTTTTAACTGTAAGAATCATACATTTGTCAAAATACTTATTACATTCTCAAACCCAACAAAAAATTGAAAAACAAAACATGGGATGAAACATAAATCACCTGAATAGGAGTCCAACCACAAGGATCTGGATAAAGATCCGACCCGTTCCACCATTTACCCACAAAAGCTTGAATAGCAGAAAACAGAGCATCTTGCTCTGTTTTCTTCATTGGAGCTACCACACTCTCATCTTCTCCATTACACCACACACTAAAACAGAGTATGCAGAAAACCCAAATAAAAACCCTCAAAGATTTGATCTTTCTCATTATTTTGTCCAAGCCCAGAAAATTTCTCGAGACAAATCTTCCAAACACCTCCCGAAGAGACCTTACCTTAATATTTTCAAACCCGAGAACATAAATATAGCTAGTCTGAAGGTATATTAACTCTTTCCACAGAGAGAACTTAATGCATGTACTCAAAAGAAGAATCCTAAGGGAATAATAAATATCATCAAACAATTGAAACAATGCAACGAAATGTCCGAGCATAAAGGCGCAATCTTTGCGGTGTTTATAGCATAGCCTAAGGTAGTAAATGAAGGTCGTAGAGACAGAGAGGCATCAGAAGATAAAGTTAAAGAGCGCTCTTCTCAATGCGCAGAAAAAGATCGAAAAGCAGTTAAGGAAATGTCAATAATAAGATCACAACAAAGGAAAATGATGAAGAAAGGTAGCTGAGTGATGCCCTCTATTGCTCAAAGGGTTTCTATGATTTTGCTTTTTAGCAGACAAGAATGATTGTGATTGGGGTTGAATGTAAATATCAAAGTTGGGATGGCTTTAATGTTTTTTGGAATTGGGAATATATTTTGTGGTTGGATTTGTGCAGAGTTTCTGGTTAAGTTTTAGTAGGGTTATGGGGGTGGGGTGGGTGGGTAGAAGGGGGGTGGGGGTGGGGTGGGGTTTTGGGGGACCATTTTGCATGGCAAAGTGAAGACGGGCATGTAAATGCATGCAAGACAAAGGTAGTTTTTGTCTCTGGGTAGCTTCTTCTCACCTTTTGGGCTGTTGGGTTTTAAATGGAGATTGGTGTAATGGAGAAGATAGAGTGGGCATTGGAGACTTGGAAATTTGGAAACTTTTTGAGAAGCAAGAAATTAGGGTTCCTAGGAATAGGGGATAATTGCAATTTATGTGCAAAATACTATTATACTCTTATTAATGGGAACAATGATTGGATCTAAATCGATGGAAACAAACAACTTAATTTGGTTCAATATATAATGGGCTATTGCTATCTTCTATATTGTTTTTAAGGAAAATGACATTAATCCAAATTTCTAAACCGTGTAGTGACAAAACGAGAAGTGCTTTTTACGTAACTCGTCTCTTTTCCATATATAATTACTCTAGTGCCTCTATATTTAGATACATAAATTTGATATCTAGGCCCATTCAATGTGCCAACTTTTTTAATCCCTTTTCTCGATTTCCTTTCACAAGAAAGCATCTAGCAAATTCTTTTATGGAAAATAATTTATTACATTCAAATTACAAAAAGATTTTTAGGCATAAAAAATCAAATTCAAGAGTCAAGACCTCGAAATTGTAAAGTTTTAGAACCTCAATTTTTATACTGGAAACAATAAAAATTGGAAAATCTCCAAACACGCAGAAATACACAGAGTGAGTGAGAAGTAGTTAATAATAGGGGGACCAAGATGATAAATAATATTATTCATTGAGGACTTAATGAAGGTCTCGCAGCAGAAGCTCTAAAGCCCACTCTATATCTTTTATCCAGACCTATCAATATGATCAGTCATTTTCTCAACTTGTCATAGTTTTAATTAAGCCTTTTGGGACCTTATTTCGTGGGGAAAAGTTGGATCTAATATCAATTCTCTTATGAAGCAATGCTCTAATCTGGATATTTGACAGCAAATCTTTGTATAAAACTTGCAACCAATAGGCAAAATTACTAATCACTTTATGGGAAAGATAATGAGACAACTACATGTGGGTGCACATAAATCTAGCAGTAAATGCTTCATTATTATTCGTGTAAAATTTATAAAAATTGTAATAAAGAGAGGGTTTGGCTAGTTTTGAATAAGTTTTATACTGTATTAAGTATTAACTCTTAGATATTATGGGGGAAAACGACAAAATCACTTCAAATAGCATGAACATAACTAGAACGCCACGAATATTGTAATGATTAATAAAACTTAATAGGTATTTTTATAATTTCTAAAACAATAGAAACTAATTTGTAATTACATAAAACTTTAAGAGTAGTGGATATAAATCTCCCTTACCAAAAAAAATATCTATTTGAATTTTGTCTTTTTTAAAAGTTTAATTTGAAATTTCTCGTTTGAATATTAATTAAACTTAAATTGGTCAATTTTAAAAATCAATCTCAAATTGAGCCATGAATAACTTGATTCGGTTTCATCCCTAACGTGATTCCTATAAAACCTTAAGAACTTCCAAGTTAAGTACTTTCACCACTATTTACAAGAAAACTCATTCACTTAATTTATCCATTAAAAAAAAAAGAGAGAGAAAAGAAATAGTACAGACATTGCTTTAATTGGATTTATGTCCAAGAATTACATAATTTCGATCTCTTTATCCATTAAAAAGAAAAAAAAAAAAGGAAAAAGAAAAGTACCGACATTGCTTTAATTGCATTTATGTTGAAGAATTACACCTTCTGCATCATGTGCACTAATAGGTCCGGTCCAGTTATGGTCACTAATTCAGACCCAAAAGTGTCAATTTGTTAAGGACAAACAGAAAATAAAGAGCAGGATTAATACAGTCAAAATGCTCCACAGGAACTAATCACAGGACGCAAACTCTAAAAAACAAAACTTTTAGCGGCAGCTTCTAGTTTTTGTTTTGTTTCAGCAATTAAGGAGTGTTTGGAAAACCATCTTCTGCTTATATTAAGCATAAATAAGCTAATACTTTTAGCGTCAACTTCTAGCTTCTGGTTTATTTCATAAATAAGTGGAAGTTTATTTAGAGTAACAAAAGTGCTTTTCAACTTGTTTTGGCAACACTTCAACTAATTTCTTATCTAACTTTTCACTTTTTTTTCCCCAAAATGCTCTTCACTTTTATACTCCAACTTTTCACAACTTTAGCTTCTGCGAAAGCAAAAGCTCTTGCAATTGCAAACACCCATTTATTAAACTGTGATACATGTCAAAAACACAAGAAATTCTAACCGTTAAATCACTTCATGAATGTGTAAAAATTGCACCTACTGGTAACTCCACAGTTTACAAATATATGCAACAACAAATGTACAAAGGAGAATCTACTGTTAACAATAACTGCACAAAATCAAATCAAGATGTGAAGAATGTCCAAATCTTTTTAGTTGCAGAAGCTCCACCTGGATTCTCGTCTGTATAGTCATCATATTCATTTCTTCCATTCAACGAGCTTCCACGATCATGTTCGTCAATTTTCTCTGGAGTACTATTCACATCATCAGTGATATCAGCAACATCAGCTGATGATGTCTGAAAATTGAGGTGTAACGAGAATTAATTATAAGCACATGATTAAACAAGTAAGAATTTTGTAAGAACTATAGGAAGAATGTCTAGGGGAATTGAGGATTTTACCACGATTGCTTTAGTACTTGGGAGAATTTGAGTATGTATAGTATTATTAGTGTCATTATTGCTAGAAACTTGTCTCGATTGTGCAGAACTTATTTCATCATATGTCGATAAATTGGCATCTCCAACTTTATCTGTTTCGCTCTCACTTTCTGTTGAAGAAGCTATGGCAATTCCACCACTGAAAATTGAAAACCATATAATTTTTAGACAAATTTCAGTAATTTATAAATAAAGGGTGAATTACATATACTGCCATTAAGGTTTGGCGAAATTACAAATTACTCCCTCCGTATTCGTGAAGGTTCATTATTCATGTAAAACCTTTGTTGGAATTTGGTTATCTTCACACCGCTAAAAGCAGTCAATTGGTTTAAGGATTAATGTGGTTTAAAGCCTAATCGGCGACAGTCAATGTCTCTCTTTGCCACAATTTTCACAAAATTACATGATTAGTGAAACCTCAAGGCTTTTTATTGTAGTTTCACCAAAACTAAGGGGTAGTAAATGTAATTCACCCTTAAATAAAATATTAAGTAACATATGATTATTTAAAAAGGATGATTTACATTCCCTACCTCTGAGATTTGGTGTAATTATATATTAGCCCCTCTTGTTTCAAAAATTACAAACACAGCCTCAAGGTTCCATTATTCCTGTAAAATCATGACGAGAATATTTGACCAGCACCAATCAGGCTTCAAACTGCATTGACTCGTATATTGATAGACTAACGGAGACAAACGCTTTTGATGGTGAGAGAATATACAAAATCAGACAAAAGAATTACGGTGTTTTTGTGAATTCTGCAGAGTGGGACTAATTTATAATTACACCTAACCTCAGGGGTAATAGATGTAATTTTCCCTTAAAAATACTGAAACATATCACAAAAATTTCAAAAGGAAATTGTAGACTTACGGCCTGTTTCGACGAAGATTATAACGTATCTCACTAGCATTTGGTACAACTAAAGCATCGATTTGGCGCCTTTTGCTGCAGGTACTTTCTGTGTCACTTTCACTTTCACTTTCAGGAAACCACTCACTATCATCAGTATCATCAGTCCCTCTTATTCTAGAAGGTTGAGGCCTACTTCGCTTCCTTGAAACTATATTAGCTTTTGGCCCACGTGATTTCTTGGAATCTTCCAGAACATCTTGCACTTCAAAATATCCTTCCGTCGTGATGGGTTCTTCAACATTTTCAGTTTGGTCAAGCTTTTGAGGAGTAAAATGTCGAACGATCCTGTTTGGGGACAAGTTGAAGATTCTTGGAGTGCATTTCTTAAGAAGCCAAGAAATACGACCGGATTTTGTTTTCATATTATCCATTTTGTAAGAAGCAGCTTTTTCTAGATGTTCTTCTTCAATGATGTGAAAATCAGATAACACGTAGTCCTTAGCCATTTCCCCACATTTCTGACAATTCTTAAATGTCTCAACAAATTCGAGAAATCCGCTTCTCTCATCGATAAGTTGTTGGCGTTGCAGCTTAAGCTTTTGACTAAAAACACCAAGCTCATCAATGTCCTTGTATATTTCTGCTTGCTGCTCATCTAGCTTCTGCTTGTCCAAAGCAAATGATTCTTTCTCTAATCTAAGAGACTCCAACTCTCCCTTAATGTAATCATCGGTAGATAGTTTTTCTTCTTTCAATTGATTTTCTCCAGAGAGTTTCAATTTTTCTATCATTATCTTTTCTTTCTCGAGTTCCCGTGAATCTTTAGTAACTTGTTCTCTCTTTTCTTCGAGTATCTCCCACCGTTCCTCAAATTTCTTCCCGTCATTTTTTAAATCCTCACTTTTTTTAAGAATTAAATCATTTCTTTGATTATACCTGGCGATTTCTTGTTTCAATTCAATTTGAAGACGAATATGCTCATTCTTCTCAGCCTCAGTAATTCCAAGATTTTCTATTTCATCATGAATTCGAGCTTCCTTTTGACTAATTTCCGTTTTCATCCTCTCAAGCTCATCTTCAAGAATTTGCATACTTTCCTTCTCGGAAAATACTTTGCTTCTCAGCAACTCTAGATTTTTCCTCTCCACTTTGAGGGACTTGTCGTTTTCCTTAAAATCTTTTACCTTTAATTCAATTTCTTTCTCTTTCGCCTTAACTTCATTCAACTTATTTTCCAGTGTTTGCTCCCGTTTTTTCAATTTTTCCTCCATACAGTTCATTTCACGAGCCTTTCGATCCAAGTTATCATGTTCGACTCTCATTTCCTCATCAAGCAACATTCTTTTCTCTTCAAATTCCAATTCAAGCACTTGCCTTTTCATCTCCAATGCGGACTTGTGTTCATCAAGAAGCTTCTGAATTTCCACCTATTAACACAAACATAATTTTGTAACAATTTCTAGTAATTATAATGTCAAATATGAAAATATTGCACATACTCACTCTCTCCTTCGCGCTCAACTTCTCAGTCAATGCAATCAACTCTTTCTCCTTTATCTCTAGCTTACTTCTAAGAGATTCAGCTTTCTGGAAACAAATTAGGAAAATCAAAACATAATTTTTAGATACTCAATAAATCACAGGTTGCTCACAAGAACATCTTGTTAAGCTCATTTACCTTTTCCTCTCTCTTATCAACATCTTCTTTATCCTTCAAGAAAGTCGCTTCATGCACATCTCCCCTAGTAAAACCACAACAATTCAAAGGGGTAATTACAAATAACTTTCTGAGGTTTGTGCCATTAACGAAAAACACCCTAGAGTTTGGCAAATCATAATGAAAAACACCCTCAAACTAACGGAAAATCATTGAGTCGAGGTTTTCTTTTGCAATTCTCAAGGTTTCAGGTGATTTTCTAAACGGAACAAACCTCAGGGAGGTTTTCGTAATTATCCAAATTCAAAATGTAAGAAAATTCGAGACAAACAACAAACAAATTATATATTCATTTGAACCCTACTCATACCCTGAGTTCAAGGACACAAACTCCCTCTTAAGAACACTCTCACGTCTCTCGATTTCCTGCAACTTCTTATCAAGTTCCAGACTCTTCCTATTTGCCTCAGCAAGCATCTTATCCGCAACAAGCATCTTTCCTTGTATCTCAACATCCAAAACTTTTCTTAAATCCGCTTCTCTGTTATCTTCCTGAGAAACTTCGATCGAATGAGATGCTTTTTCACGTTTGAGGATCTCGACCACTTCTACAAAAGATTGCTGAAGTTGTTCATGTTTTAATGTCCGCTCTTTTTTCTCAATTAACAGCAGGCCCATATTATACTGATAGTCGTAAAGCTACCAAATGAAAGATTAAAAACAATATAGTAAATCCAATGCTCGCATTCGACATAAAAACAGGCAATAATACCAATACATATTTTTAATAAAATTCTTTAATTGGGAAACAAATTATTCCTTCTAACCTCTCGTTCAAGCTCTTGAAGCCTCTCGACCAAATCCTCCGAATTTCCCACATAGGACATATCCGTATCCTCACTCAACAAACCTGCAGACGGAGGCTGCAATGGGCCGTCAATAAACGACACCGTTTTACCCTTCCCAGAAGATTTTCGCGCCCTGGACCGCATCGCTTCGTCAATGGGTGCAATTGATAGCAAACATGGTGTGATTTTTTTCTAACATTAGATTCGGGAATTTGTTTCAACTCATAGACGAATTCGGGAGAAACAACAGGTTCGTTAATCTTGAGCATTGGGAAAGAATTTCACTTTTTTGGGTTCGAAAGGAAAAGGAAATGTTTTTACGGTTGTAAATGTTTTAACAGGTTTGGGTTGTTGCATGAAGAAGGGGATTCGTTATTCAGGGATAGTGATCAATGGAGCTGGATCACCAAATATAGTGCAAAGAGAAGAGAAAACAGATAAAGATTTAGAGAGAGAAATCTGAAATCCCAGTGTGATGGCGCAATGAGGGAGATGTTTTGGCGGATGAATTGTGGATTTTTTTATTATTTAATTTTTCAAAATGATGCACGGATACTCCGACTATTCCAACTGACACTGTATCGGTATCATATTGTGTCCAACATCATATCTGTCAGGTCCGACACCGTATCGGACACATAGCGTGCAACAAAGAAAATTATGTATGATTGTATAAAGGGTGAAGCTCCTGATATTTATTCTATTTACATTTAAACTCCTTATATTATGGTAAGTATTTTTACTCAGTCTCCTAATATTTAGTCTAATTACATTTAAACTCAGTTCTATGATTCATTAACGATTTTCATCATATTTGATTTTCAATTTTCGTTATATAAACTCAGTTCTAGGATTCATTAGTAGATCAAATGTTACAGATTTGAGTAACTTAGAGAAAATAGGATTAAATTATGGATCAAAATCACAAATAATGAGAAGATCGAGTTACCAATATCTTTTGTTGCTCAAAATAGTAAATAAGAAGAATAATTTTAAGTATATTGCCTTTGGGGCGGTACTGTATGTACTCTGTAACACCAAGAAAAGGAAAACAAAAACAATAATAACGATTTGTGATGCTTTAATTTACAGGAAGCTCTCAATGTTGATTTCCAGAAAGGGGCATGGATCTGGAATGTCAAAGTTATCCAACACCTGAGAAATTCAAACACGAAATCAAACTCAAACTCAAACTCAAGCTCAAAATCAAAATCTGGGAAAAATTAATAATTCTACACAAACAAAATAATTTGACATATAATACCTGTGGGTGCACGATTCCAAAAGTGCCAACTTGCTTTCCTCTGTAAACGATGCTTGCTTGTCTACCAGGAAGAAACTTGGGCTCCTAAAAAAAGGATACGAAATATGAAGATCGATATAATAACTACAGAAAAAAAAAAGAAAGAAAAGAAGATCGTTATGATGCTTATACATCTGAAGTTTGAATATAGTATCCTGTTTTATCCCCAGGTGATACAAATGCAGTTCCTGTCACTTCCATGATTCTGTCCACAAGACCATGTATCAGCTGCAAAATATAACATAAGTCATATAGAGGGAGAGTCAATTTATGCTAGCTGTATGAAGAAAGAAATTGATCAATTAGATTGCTGCTATTAAAATTCAAGAAGGGTAAATCAAAAAAGTTAGAAATAGATACCTCAAATCCAGAAGTAGCTCAACAATATAGAGCTGCCAGATGGCGACGATTTGAGGCACCAACATCTTTTGCTTCATCTAGTAGTACAACATCACCCACTTCAAATATCTGGATAAAAAGATCATTCAGCAATTTTGAGAAATTCTAAAACGAATGGGAAAATGAAAACGAAAATGAAAATTTACCCTAATTGGTTTTGGATGGTCTTTATTGTGTCCAACAGTTTTCAATATGCCAGGCATAAGACTGGTGCGCACAACCTGCAAAAATTAATTGGGAAAAAATGATTATTGCAATGTGAATTTAAATGTTGCAGAATGGAAAATGAAATTAAACAAACCTCAAAGTCAGCAGTACGAGGATTTCCATTGATTGCTGCTGTTGACTTGTCATCTTTTCGGTTAAGCATGGTGAAATTTTCTTTGTATGAGCATAATATCCATGTTAACACCTCTATATAACCAACCGTGGCAATCTAACAGACAGAAACAGAACATGCAACAGTTAAACATAGTGGGTGTTTGCAAGAGCTTTTGCTTTGGGAGAAGCTAAAGTCGTAAAAAGTTGGACAACCATACCTCAGCTCGAATAAGATCACTGAACTGATTCAATGACTGTGGCATTAGGGAAGGAAGTTTTATCTTTGGAATTGAATTGTAGCCATAAGCAATTGCAACATCCTTCAGAAGTCGAAAGGAGAATATTATTGATTGACCACAAAAAGAGTTGAAAAATACGAAAAGCAGAATAATAATTTTCAGCCAGTAGAGTACCCCAGCCACGTCACAAGGATGAAGAATGTCACTTCTTGTGGGTGGAACAGATATAGTGAAGCTCGTTTCATTTATAGAGTTCTTTGCATGTAATTGCATTTTATTCAACAAGCGAGCAACCTGAAATCCAACTTATAATGCTATTAGACACAGTTTTTTGGTTTTTGCATCACTGTTATCAAAATAAATAGGAAAATAACCTAGAAGCTAGAAGCTAGAAACTGAAGCTAAATTAGTCCTTCCTTGGGTCCTTCCAGCTTCGAGCTTAAAATAAGCAGAAGTTGGTTTTCGAAACGATACCTCATGAGCAGGGATGGAGACACCAATTGCACTGGTGATGTAAGGCAAAGGCACCACCATTTGGTAAAGTGATAAATCAGGGCAAATATATGATTTTCCATCAGAGTATATCACTTCTACTGGCTCAACTTCAAACTTGTTTTCGCAATACACCGAAAACTTGGTTACCTGCAAAAAAATATGGTGAGAAGGAGAAAAACAGGGTTGAAAAGCTAGAGCAGTGTTATTACCATTGTGTTCAAAACAATATTGGCTTTTGTCAAATCAGTGGCAGTGCATTCAATAAAAACATTCTTCGTCTTCAAACTACTGGCAGAATGCGCACCATTAATAATCGGGGGCAGTGACAAAACCGTTCTGCACAAAGAAGTATTGTAAGTTTTAATTAGATTGAAGGAAAATTGAGCTTCGAACTAGCAAGATTTCTAATATCTTAAGATTCTAGGAAAAGCTCAATAACCTTTTGCGGTCATATATGACGGGGAAAACTGGAGAATTCTCAATTATATGCAAGAATTTCTTCAATTTCATGTCTGACTGCAAAATGATGTAACAAAATCTTTTATAATTATAAAGACCAACTTCTCATGACAGGAATTGATGTCATACACAGGATTCATAGTTTAGTAGTATAACCAAATGTAGGACTTACCTTGTAAAACTCCACTAGTTCATCAGCTCTGAAATTCTTTGTCTGATCCAACAAGTTCAGCACAATATATGAGGGTAAAGTTTTCAATATTAAGCAACATAGTAAATTCAGAAATATATCTCAAATAAGTACCTGTTTCAGCGGGACAAAGTTTATTTCTGGAGGTGATAATGCCTGAAATTAGTACCACTAATTACTTCCAAATCATAATAAATTCAAGGTTTCAGAGCAAAAAAGTATGACATTACATAGATGAGAAAGCTTTCTCATACTTGAAATTATAACACAAACAACAAAGGGTGTCTGCATTTAACCAGTCAAAATTTCCCTACAAATCTAGAACAAATATAAAGAAAGATCAGAATTGAAACATTGAACAAATAAACAAACATATATTTATATACCTCATAAGTGAAAGGCCCTTCTATTGTATCCAAATCATGTGTGCCAATAGCAACAAGGGTTCTTCGCCTACATAGATGCAGCAGGTATAAAGAAATAAACTAAAATGCAATGAATAAAAGTTCCAAATCAACGAGATTAATCATATGAAAAAAAATGCAAGAGTATTCCATTTACATTCCTCAAGAGAAAGAGAAATCCCTTTTCCAAGATCCAAATACAGAGATATGACAGCATTAATTACCAGAAGATATTCTGATGGAGCCTATCTTGAAGATCAATAAAGCTATTATATCGGGTTTCGTCAAATGTAACACCTCTTAAAACAGCACACGCAACATATGGACGAATCTTTGATGTCTGCAGGTGAAGAAAATCACTATAAGCAGCAATGTGGAAAAATAAAGCATTCAAGCTAGGTTCCTGCTATGCAAACCTCTAGCTTGACGTGCATTTTGAGCATAGATTCCTTACTGATATTTGCCACGTTATAGGTAGGAATTGGGTCAAGCCCATCAAATATGCGTAGGGCTTGTGCCAACCCTTCAAGACAGAGCAAATCATATCTGCGTTCTAGAAACAAAATTCAGTCACCATATCAAAGAAAGATTGGAGAAATGAAAAAAGAAAGCTTCGTTAACATTACCTGTTAGCTGGAACTTCAATTTTGTAAATTACCTCCTCATCTTCAGACTGTTCTTCATCATCCAAATGCTTCTCTTTTCGAATAATCGCCTTTTCTGTCGTCTGTTTAACATCAAAACTTCAGAATTCGACCATCTCTGGAAAGTGTACGTACTCTGGAATTTATCAAATATTGACTCATAACTCAATCTTGAAGACTTCCCAAAAAATCAGTAAATCTTAATCTAATTTCTCACATACCACATCATCTAGCTCAATGCCAAATTTGAAGCACAAATCTTCGAACTCTTCTTCAGCTTAAGTCCACCAAAAGCCAAAAAAGAAAGAAAATTCATATATACGTAGTATATACATTTAACATAAGAAATTTTGGATACGGTATAGATTCTTACTGTAGGTGCGGCCTACGGCTTGGAAGAGGCGATCGGGCCGACGCTGACGGTGGGCATGGTGATTTCCGGAGGCGATACGGTATCAATCTGTAATCTCTACGCGGGCAAGTGTTCTCTAATACTTATTGGGCTTCGCAGCAACATGGGCCAATATGTTTGGGCGTTGCAGCAATATTGGCGTATATGTTTGGACTTTTCTGTAAAATTGGCCGAATTACTTCATCTCGGTTAAGGATTTTTGTTTTTAACTAGATTCATTTAGATTTTGATAGTAATGATCATTAGAGGAAATAATATGAATTGTCATTAGAGAAAATGATATGAATTGTCAAGAAAACAAATCCATACAATCCCAATTCAAGATTGAAGTATCTATCTTTTGGTACAAATGAGTAGACTCAGACTAGACACTTCAAGATCCAAAAAATATCCAAGAAAAGTTCTTCAAACATCAGCTATTCTACTAAATAACTAAAAGGGTTTCATTATTGAACTGAATCTTCAATTTTTCTGAAAATATTCTTTGGTTTTTCAACTATTTACAAGTAGCAACCAACACCTTTCTTGGTGGAAGAGAAGGCTTTCTACCATGAAGCAAAGCTAAGTTATCCAAAAAGAGAACATCCCCCTTTTCCCACTTGAATTGTATGCTTTCTTCTTCAATGATCTCCTCACATCTCTTCACCACTTCCTCTGCTATTTGGCTTCCATCCGCCATTGTGGCGGAGCTCAGCTCCTTTCCGTGCATCCCGACCATGGTGTTGAACCACATTCTCCTCCCTTTTCTTCCATCAAAGACCCTTGTCAAAGATCTCGGACCTAATATCGTTTTCACCCCACCGTTTGGTAGCCATTCCAACTCCATTCCCAACGCCTTAGCCCTGCATTCATAATTTCCGTTTCAAGAAAGTTTAACCTTTATAAAATTATCAAGAAACTAATTAAGACATGTCTTAAGTACCTTATTACCGCTACTGCACGATCTGATGTCCCAAAAGCATCTTCCCAACCTCGTCCTCTCATGGAAGAAGCATCATTCTTGCTGAAGGCCGTGAATGTATATCTCAGACCTTTCATTTCCAACTCCTCCACCACTTCCGGAAACTCCTCCACCATTCGTTCTGTCACGCGGAAGCTAGGAACAAACGGAGTCTCCCCTCCTTCCGGTGGAGGTACTTCACAGAAAAGTATCACTTTCTTTGGAAATTCTTTAATCTAATCAAGCCATACACAGCACATGAATCATAATATAACTCACCTATCTATAAGAAAATTCAACACCATAAATATAGTATAGTAGATCAAGCAAACTCACCAAGACCATCTCATGGTGGTAGTAGATGAATTCCGACAAGGGACCTTCATTGGCCGTCCAAATCCTCTTGTACACGTGTGTTCGTGGAGCAGGCCCCACATATCGGATATCCTCCCATCCAAAAGTCTCAACAATTTCATTGAAGTCTCGAGCATTCTTAACATCAAAGCCTCTTAGGAGGACGGCGCTGTTCTTGACTATCATCTCCTCAAACCACGCTTTGTTCTCTCTTACGGCGAACGACAAAGAATTAATGTCGGTTTCGCCACCAGGCGGTGGCTGCAGAACTAGTGGCATGGTTTCGCCGTCGACTAGTTTTTGGCCTTCACATTTCCCTACCATGAAATTCCTGCAAGTGAACTCCATCTCTCTTGAATTTGAACTTAAAGCTTGTGTTTATGATGATTTCACAAGGTTTGTTGATGACTTGATGTTAGTTTTGCTAGGTTCAATTTATAGAAGATTAATGGTTACTTGTTGATTGGCGATTGTATGTTATAATAATATTGCTGGTTTTTGTCTGTCTCAGCTTAACCTTAACCATTTGTAGTTCTTGCAGGTTACACCTTTCACTGTCTTATGTTGATGACTTTGTTTAATAACTACATTTTTATGTTTCCATTAGACATTTGGAGGCTTAAGACATAGGAAACATAAAAAATGACATAGTCTTACTCGTGATTTTTGTCAACCTGCCTATGGTTTAAAAATATGAATTGTATATTCCACGATTTATTACATTTTACATCTAATTTTACTTTCACTTGTAATAGTAGAGTCTTGGATAACCACCTGGATTACTGCACTATTATTCAGTTGATTAATTGAGTTGGTTAATTTTGACTCTCTTATAATAATAATCTATGTAAAGAATTAAATAATATAATTAATTTGATTTATTAATATTTAAATTTTTTAATAATAACATTAATAAAACAATCTTTGAATTATGAATTTATGTAAAAATCAATACGATAAATTAATTAAAGGAATTAGCCAAATTTGAATTTGTGTTGTAGGGAAGGGAGACAGAAGGAAAAGGACTTATTATATGGTCCAGGGACAAATAAATCCAAGATTTCCAATATATAGAGTGAGAAATATATTCTTGAAAAAAAAAAAAAAAAGAGCAGAAACTAAAAAGAGTGAGAACGGAGAGAACGCAAAGCTTTTTACAGTGTCTGCATTTATGTTCATGTTAATTGATGATTTGCAATTTTCTTCAGCGCGAGCTCAATGGTTTTCCATTTTCTAGATATCAATGCCTTACCAACTCTAATTTCCCAATTCTGACAAATTGAAGAGTTGGATAGAAACGAAAATCCCTAAAAGATGTGCTCTTCAATGTCATCCTTTTCACTCTGCTTGCCCTCGAAGACACCTTTTTTGTTAAACCAGCGTTTTAATTTTACCTTTACAGGAAACCCATTATATATTAGACACAGAAAACCTAGGCCCTTTTTGCTTTCAGCTTCAATTGCTGAGGAAAAATCGAGTCTTGAAATTTCTTGGATTTCTGGGGACAAGATTGACCCTAATGACTACAATGGCTGGGCCATTGCGGAATCTGCTCCAAGACCAGTTGAAAAAAATGGTAAATGTTTGATCTTTGGGCCTTTGATGAACCTTACATTTAATTTTTCTCAGTATTTGGAACAATTGGAGATAATTGTGAAAGGGTTTCTGCAGGTTTGCATAAATTTGCAGTAATTGGTATTGGAGCTTCAGTAGCTGCACTTCTTGGTTTGATTGCCTATTTCTCATTCTCGAGCAAAGGTTGAGTGTTTTGTTTCAGTAAAAAGATTTACTGGTTTTTATTTGGTAGCTGCCAATTTGAATTAGCTGATATATAGAACATTTATCAAAAGGCACAAATCTGATGTTGCTCACTGGGTACAGCAATATGATCTGGTTTTTTAGTTTAACTGGTTTGCTGATATACTATTGTTTTAGGTTTTGGATTTCGACTCAGTTCAACTTTGAAGGATAACATTAGAAGTGAAGAAGTTAGTTATGATATGTCATTGAGAGATGATCAGGTTCCTGAAGAAAATTTGGATGAAAAATCAGATGAGTTTGTAGCAACAGGTGATTTCGATATGACTATCTTGAAGTTTATTTATGTATCTCTTATATTTTAAAAGAGTGGAATAAATCTTGTTAGTTTAAAATCATAGACTTTCCACTTTATACATATATCTAATGATTCTAGCTAATATGTTATTCTCTGCTTGAGCCTTGAAGAGACGAGCATTAATACAATGAAAGAACGAACTGAGAGAATTATCATTCCATTTGCTGTGGACTCTACTCAACAAGAAGCTCTCTCAGCATTAAAGAAACTCAAGGTGTGTTTTCAGTTGATATCTCGTGATAATTATATATTCTTTATTATTTTGTTTTAGCATGAATCTTTTTGTAATTGATAGAAAGATCCTTGCTTTACAATACTGTAGTTATGTTTCATAGTATAAGCTTCTCAGTTCTTTATGTTCTATCAAGGTGTACAGATTATTGAAGATGATGCAAGGGCAGATGAACTATGCACGAGGCGGGAATATGCACGGTGGTTAGTGCACATAAATTCACAACTCGAGAGGTATTTTTTATTTCATATCAGTTTCTCAATTTAATTTATATTTATAAACATAATTAGAATCCTCTTAGCTGATCCTTATTCGTTGGTCTTCAGGAGCAGGAAGCATAGGATAAATTCTCTTGCTGCACTTTCTGGATCTAAAGCTACTGCTTTTGATGATGTGGGAGTCGAAGACCCTGATTTTGAATCTATTCAATGTAAGTTCAACTTTTCCAGAATTATTTTGTGAATATTAATATGAAAAAAAATGTTTTTTTTAGTTGTTTATTGGACTTGTATTTAGCACTAGCTGAGGCTGGGATAGTTAGGAGTAAACTCTCAGATGATGTGGGAGACGGACATGTGGATTTTTCTCCAGAGAGGTACATCAATTCTCTAAACTTTTACCACCCATGTTAAATCATGACCAATAATTATATGCTTGATGTAATAGGTTTATATCTCGTCAAGATCTTGTTGATTGGAAAGCAAAAATAGAGTACGAAGTTCTGCCCGGAATCAATGAAAAGGTAGGAATTAAAATATAGCTAATTACATTTTCCTTTTAATAGCATAAATGGAAGACAATATAATTTGTTCTCTAAAAACCTGACTTTTCTTGCAGTTCAGATATCAAGGAAGAACATTGGTTTTCTCGATGTGAAGACAATCTCTTCAGATGCATTGCAGGAGATTTATGTAGACATGCTATCTGATGAAAAAAGCATAATCCGAGGCGTTTTCGGTTCTCTCTTCTTTCTCTATTTAACTATGTTTTTTTTGGTCGAAATTAAATTTTTTTTTTTGGTCGAATTCTCTATTTAACTATGTGTTTGAATTTCAATATTATAAAACTAACAAATGTTTATTAGATATATTTTATTATGATATTTATTATTGTTATTATTTTGCACAGGACAAAGCAAGCGATTGCAACCAAATAAACCATGCACAAAAGGTCAAGCTGCAGTTGCACTCTCAAGTGGAAGAATGAAAGAATTCATACCAGCTGAAATATCAAGATTAGAAGCCGAAAATATCTCAAGGCAAAATGAATTAAAAGAAGTGATGTCCGAAGTTCTAGAGAGAGGTGAAATAAAGCAGAATTGGGAGGGAAAAATAGAGGAAGAAAGAACTCGAGGGGTAGAATTGGACATTGAATATCGTTTAGCTGTTGATGCTTTGGAACAGGAACGGAGTTTTCAAGAGACTGCTTTAGCTGAAATAATGAAGCAAAAAGCGGCCTTGGATTGTCAGAGACAGTTGGTTTCTAGTTTGAAAGAAGAAATTACAGAAATGTCTGATAAGCTTTCATTTGAGAGGGCTACGTATATTGATGAGCAGCGTATTGTAGAGGAAACGGGACGGGATTTAAAGGTGAAATTTGAAGGATTGGTTGATGAGAAAACGATTCTAGAAGCTGAAGTAGAAGCGTTACGTATATTAAGGTAGTGTTTGCGAATCCCTATAATATTACTTTCTGCTTTTTTAGCTTCAAAAAGGTGGAGTGTTTTGCTTTGCTGCTTCTGCTTAAAATTAGGTAGAAGAACCTTCACGAGTTCTTTTTTCAGTTGCTAGGTTCTTTTTTCTATTATTATTGGGTCAATTACAATACCCCTTGCAGTTTATGCCGTTTACAAAAACACACTGAAACCTTGAAACATCTCGAAATTACCCCGAGGTTTGCAAAACATAACGAATACCCCCCTAAACCTAATAAAAAATCATAAACTCAGGGCGGTATTTGTAATTTTCAAGGTTTGACTCAGGTTTTTTTTCTAATTATCTGATTATTTAATGGTGGTTTTCTACCTTTCCTCGAAACACTGCGAACTTTTACGACAACTTTTTACAACTAATTTACTATCATGTTTTTAGTTCACTTTTCTTGTTTTTTCCTTTCTCTTTTTCTTTCTTCTTTCTTTTTTTTTTTTGTTATTGAGTGTTGAAGCTATTGGTGCAGATCTTGGGTTGAGGAGGAGGCAAGAAAAAGCCAAGCACGTGCAAAGGTTCTCGAGGAGGCTGGACGAAGGTGGAAATGGGACAGTTGATCTTAGGACAATCTTAAAATCATTAGATTCTACAATTGACAGATTTCACAGATTGTTAACGAACTGCCTGAAGAAGCCTAAATATAGGAGATTTGGGAAAATGTTTTTGTCGTAGTCGTATTCGATATGTATAATTTTTGTTTCCAAAATGAAATAAGACGAGATATTGGAGGATCGTATCCATCTTGTATTTCATTGTCTCAGAAAAATTAACATTCTTGGTTTTTTCCAGTGATGAAAATTTTGGGAAATTCTTGTATCGACTCAATTTCGGGTTCTAGTATATATTTAATGATACAAATTGTGGTACTTAAGAATTAGTGGCTCAAGTAAGTGTTTCTTTTTCTTTTGGCACGGTTACGAATACCTAAGGTTTATTCTGTTTATGAAACATATTTTGAAACTTTGAAAATTAAGAAAATTACCATGAGATTGTAATGAAACACACACACACTAACTAAGGAAAATTCGTTGACAATTATTGGCTTAGGGTGGTTTTTGTCATTTTTAAAGTTTCAGGGTATATTATAAAATGGTCAAACCTGAGGAGATTTTTTTGTAATTATTCCTTTTCTTTTTCAGAACAGAGTCTATCAGAAGCATGTAGTTTGTACAATTCATCACTATCTGCTAGCAGAGATAGAAACTGGTGTATATTGGAGCTTATACAACTTCTCCATTGAGAAAAGTAAGATAATTACTTATAAAAAAATAAAAAAAAGAGCACAAGGTGACTATAGCCCGATTACGGCTGGTTTTCGTTAAAAAAAAAAAACAAAACTCCCATGATCGGAAAATGTGTATTATCTCATTGTGATCACAAGACTTCTATCCAAAAACTTGGCGCCTCCAACTTTCCCCTGAATTTGAGAAGGAAGACGAATCACACGCCGCTGATCCCCTGCTTCCACCAGCAACTCTGATCCTCCTCTAAACTGCAATTTTCCAAACTAGGTTAAATTCTTTTTTCATTAAGTAAAAAAGAAAAAAGGAAAAAAGACTTACTTGGAACAGCTTGATCTCAGACTTGTCAAAACCTGGCATGAATAGCTTAACTGATTTACTGGACGGATCAAAAGTCACGGAAGATAACAGGCTCTTGTTCATAGTTTCCATAAGTAAATCCCGAGCTTCTTTGCTCTGATCGCCGACAATAATTTCATTCCAATTTAGGTTTTCACTCAATTCTAGATGTGGAATTACAGCACAAGGCAAAGGTGAAAAGTTATTCCCAACAGTTTCAGCTAATGCCGTAGGAGAAATTGGTGTAGCTACACCAAATGCACCGGATATTTGTGCACCAGCTTGAATTGCACAGCCCCAATAGCGCAATGCTGAATTTACAGATATGGGATTGTTGGGGTTCATCACGAGATAGCAGCCAAATGTATTAGGTTCTGAAAAAGCAGAAGATGCCTTCTGTAGATCAAACAAATAGTATCAGAAAATTGCGCAAAAGCCCCAAAAGTTATAACAAGAAACCGTAATTTGACCTCTAATGTTTGTTCTAGAAAATCCCATATTTCTGAACTCAATTTCCCGTTTAGATTGGTAGTTTTGCTGCTTAGGCTCAAAGCATCATCAGCAAGTCTCAAGAGAGAGGGCCCTGCTACTCGGCCTAGATCAGTCTTTTCAGCTAGACTCCTCAGATATTTTAAGTATAATCTTCAAAGAAAAATGAAAAAGGAAATAATCAAAAACTTCGACTGGGACAAGGTGAAGTTTTAGTGTGTTAATCTAATTTAATATTTTAAAATTATATACAACTAGAAATAGTCCATATTAGGAAAAATGTGAGCACACTTCAATTAAAGTACCAGAGTTGTGTATATTTTTGTTTTATTATTTAAAATTACAGTTAACTAACCTTGCTTTACTAGGTGCACCAATCATACGGATTGTTTCTTCGGTGCTTATACCATCATACACAACTATGTCGAATTTCTCATTGTTTGTTCGAGTCGTTTTTCTGAAAATTCCTACAAATTGGTCGAGTTCCAAAGCAGAAAATATAGAATCCATACCGGGGAGTACACCAAGCTCCTCACCCACTATCTATAACATTATGAAGAGAGATTCAAGAAATCATATCCTAGGTAAATTCAACGATGAAGATTTATTGTGAACTTTAATATTCAGATTACTATAGTTTTTACATACCTACCCCTTCCAGAACACCTTGTGTCATATTTAGACGAGCATCGGCCTGCTTAAGCCTCTTAAGGGGTTCAAGAATCATCTGTGATTAATAAACAATGCTCATCAGAAGACAAAATCTGCTCAACCAAATACCTCATCATGAATATATATGAAGGAAGAAACTAAGTTCACATTTGATTTGACATGATATATTGTATTCTAGGTATAGGTACTATTTGCAAACTCTAACAAAGTTTTTTTGCACTCTGGCTTTTAAATAAGCAAAAATATAGTGTTTTGTCTGGCTGCTTCCGCTTTCAATGATCTAAAATAAGCTAGAAGCTGGAAGCATCTATATGGGATGCTTTTTCAGCTTTAAGCTTCTTGTTTCTACTATTTGATAGTATTTTTGTACTTTATTCTCCAAACTTTCCCAACTTTTACTACTCCAACTTCCGACAACTATTGGCTTCTCCAAAAGCAGAAGTTTTTGTAAACACCCCTATAATACAATAAAAAAGCGTCCAACACAACGTATCACAAAATTTCAAATGTGCAGTAAACTGAAAAACGTCAAATATACCTTTGTGGTTTCGAGTCTGACAGCTGACAGATTATCATTGCACTTGATAGGAGATGGTCCGATTTTACAGTTGAGAAGATATTCAGCTGTAGGGTCTTGAGAATGTATCACAAGACATGTCTTGAGCCCCAAAATAGCATAATGCTGGATACCGAAATCGAGCACATGATACAGATTATTAGCTATATGACAAAGAAACATCTTGAATATCTATTTGTAACGCAGATACAAGAAATGTTTTGTGTAGTCCGTGTTGACATTGTCAAATTATTTCCCAGAAGCACCTGATTATTCTCATCATTAGCAATTTTCACTTTGTATTACTTTTCTTCTTGAAATAATAGTTTTATAAACGCATGAGTATTATTCAGTGGGATCAATTTCACTGGACCAATTAAGTTCTGATGAAATTAATCAATTGTTAGCTTAAACAACTAAAAGCTCCTTACCATAAAAAAAAATAAAAAAAAAAAAACAAAAAAAAAACCTAAAAGCTATCATCACCTAATTAAAATCAAGAATAAGCTGAATAGAGGCATAAAGTTTAACAGCAGAAGATAAATAATCCACTAGTCATTTCACCCAACTCCCAATTCCCAAAAGTGTCAAAATCCAATAGAAAACGAACATACACACAAGTGTGTGTTTAAACGTATACCTGAGCCGTAAAAATGGCGGCAGTTGTTTTTCCAGAACCGCCTTTACCTAAGAAAGTAATAAGCTTCGTTGGGTTAGTATCACTACCCTCATTTTTCCCGGCATTGGCGGCGATTGTCAAAATCAAAGCCCCATTTCTCTTTTCTTTACTTTTTCTAATTTTCTGATCCGTTTTCACTACCGCAAAACAGTGAAGATCTGGGTCAATGGGAGGCGAAAAAAGTGATCTTCCGAGGAGTATTGAAGTGCACGACGCCATTGATGAACGTGGCAGGAAATTGGAGTTCTTGTGCAGTATGTAATTGGAGATGGACTGCAGAAGAGAGTAGAGGATGGGGACTAAAAGGTGTGATTTGCAAATAAGCCCATATTGTTTGGGAAATGCGTTTCGTACCCACAGCTATTGCGGGAAGATTTAATTTTTGTTTATCCAATTTGGCCCCTAATGTTTTAGTCCTCTTTTTTCCTTTCTAATAATATTTTAGTTTTCTTTTCGAATTTTACCTGTTTTACAAAGGTAATTTTATTACCTGAAATAGGACTTGAAGCGCATTTTAGGTCCTATCTAATTATGACCTCATTTGATTATTTTCCTCAATATTTGAGTTTCACGATTGTTTCTTTTTTGTTTTCCCATTAATTAATTCTTCAGGTTTCTATAGATAATAGGAATCTTTTTACCAAAATTCCAAAACTAAACTTCACCTAATCAAAGACGAGATAAAAATGACGAAATAAATATACAAACATGAATAAATCATCCACACAGACAAAAAAAGAAGAAGAAGGGGACAATACCAAATTAAAACTTCTCATTAAGATCACCAAAAAAGGAAAATTTCTTTTTTCATCAGTACAAAGTCTTGTCCAGCTTCTCCGGCGCCGGAAAAGTTAAACTTCTAAAGGGGCTAGCTCTCGCAGGCGACTTGGGCATCTCGGAAATCCTATTGCCGGAGTAATCATAATATATCACTCCCGAAAACTCCGGCGGCTGGCACTTCTCTCCCATCATAATCGCCTTCTGCCACAACCCGCTCTCTTCTTGCCCGCCGGAGTATTCCCGCCTCGCTTTCTTGGCTAGAACGAGAGGCAACAACGCCTTGTGGCTTATACATGTGGTGATGAGCTGCTTCGGCGACTTTAATGGCGATTTAGGCGTGTTTGGTTCGCTAGTTTCTGAGGAACTCTTTTCTGCGTTTTGTCTTGCATGTTTTGCACAAAGGGCTACGAGTAATGTAACCGAAACAAACATGCCTATTGCTAGAGGGATTGGGGAAAAATTTTCGCCATTGATTTCTATGGGGCGAACCATATTTTTTCTTGTGTTTCTTGTAGAGGGTTTTGAGTTTTCTTGAATTAATTTGATGAAGGAGAAGAAAAGATAGAGAAATATTGAAATATTGAATTGTTTGGAAATAAAATTGTGTTGGGGTTTTAATGTTTTATAGGGTTTCTAGTGTATGGGTAGAAGTTGGAGTGTGGGGGAAAGTACAAATTCAACTTCAATTACTAATTATATAATGGTGTTGTTACTTGTTAGTAAGATAATAAATGATGATATGAAATATTGGAGAAATTCTAGTTCGGTTGAATCAAACTGTGAATATTTTAGTTAGAGTTTGGTTGAGTCAAAAATCAACTAATCATACGACAAGTGTATTATATTTGTTATAAAATATAAATATAGAGTATTTATCAATTGATTAATATTAATCCCCAAAACACGATCTAAACTAAAATTTTCATGGAATGTGAATAGGGGTTTTGGTAGCAATTGGAGGGTGAACACAGAGATACCTTCGTTAAATATTAAGAAATTTTTATTCGAAACTTACTTAGTCAAACTCAATTAATCATATAACAAGTACTTTATTCTATTTCTGATTGGTCTATCTCCGTCTACCTAATAAATATAAATATGATTAATACTAGTTGGTGCAAATTAAACTCAATATGAATAAGAATTTTCATGGAATATGGATAGGGGTTTGAGGTGTAATTAATTTGGGTCATGTCATGGGTAGGCAACTTGGATGACTAGCAAATTAATAGAGCATGAAACATTGATATCGAAAAATAGACTGCTAAATTCTTATAAATATTCATGCGAGTTTGACTTATTGCATGCATATATTTTTAAGAGTAGAAAGAATAAATGGGAGTATTCACATTAGGATAATTAGTATATATTCGGGGAGATTACAATCTAAGTGTCTCTTCCTCTTGTCATATGGTTGTCTAATTAAATCAGTATAAAAGTAATGCTTAAGTGGCTATATATAATTTTCAAATTATAAGAAAATTATAAATTAGTTCCTCTTGTTTCATGAATTATAAAAGAACCCTTGAGGTTTTATTATTGTTGTAAAATTTGTGAAAATGTGACAAATAATAGAGGTTTTAACCTGTGCCAACTAGACTTAAACTATATTGATTTTTATACCAATGGACTCCTGCAGGAGATAAGACGCTTACGGTGATGCGAACATAACCAAAATTCGATAAAAGTTTTACAAGAATAATGAAACCTCAGGGATATTTTTGTCATTTTTAAAACAGAAGGGACTAGTTTGTAATTATACCAAACCTAATAATAATAATCATCAAATATGTCCACCAACATTTGTGATGCAAGAATTTGTGGCCTAACGAATTAAATTTATATCTATCTATACGCACCAACTAGCTGGAAAACCAAAATGTCAACCAAACTCCAACTTGAGCAAGCTAGGTGGTTCTGATCAGTCAACTTCAAGTGTGCTGCAGGAGCATGCCATAGACCTAGTCTAAATTTAGATATGTATGATCATGATTCATGACTTCTTGTTTATATGAAAGACCAATTTCTGCAGTTGACTAATAATACTGCTGCAATTTGCAAACTGGATATTTAAATTGCAGTTGACTCTTGCGAGGCATGACCACTTATGTACCTAATATGATGCACGGACACTCCTAAAAATTTTATCTTGTCGTGTTGTGTCCGACACCATGTCGGACACTTCTCTAGTAAAATATTGAAAAAAATCTGTGTCGTGTCCGTGTCGCTGTATCCGTATCTGAGATTCATAGCTTATGTCATACCAATATTTAATTTTTCTGCTATATATACTTTTTCTTCGCATTAGGCAAGCTGATTGTTTGGTTAAGTATAGGTATAATAACAGTGGGATGACAATCTTGATTCTTGCCCAAAACTGATGTTTTGGAGATCTTGATGCGGCATTAATGGAACTCAATGTCGGCAGTACATATATATAAATGAAAGTTTGCAATCAGCAAACTTGATGTTTATGGTAATTATCAATTAGTATCCTTATTTAAAAAAAAAAAGGATAATTACTTGAAACCCCTTAGGTTTTGTCTTTTTTCTTAAAATACCCTGAAACCTTGAAACATTATAAATACCTCCCTGTTCAACTGAAATCTTACAAGTACCTCCCTTGAAATACAAAAATGTATACATAATACCCCGTGAAAAACCATAGGTCATTGGCGGAGCCACATAGAGTTGAGGGGGTGCAATTGACCCCCCTCACTTTTTGAAAATTTCACAAATATATATATATATATATATATATATATATATATATATATAATGTATTAATTAGGTATTGTGTTTAGTTTTAATGTGATAATTTTTCAATTGACCCCTCACAAAGTCATAAATTTATATAGAATGAGGTCATGTGTATTAAAAAATATATTACAAAATCAAAGATTTTTATTTAATATTATTAAATTAAATATAAGTTATTGAGTCATTAAAAAATATGGTCAGTTATGAAAATTCTCCTAAAGTTTATGTTGTTCATGGAAAATACAATGAAACCTTGTAATTTTACACATACCCCTTTGAGGAGGTATTTATAAAGTTTTTCAGGGGTATCATGTATATATTCTTATGTTTCAAGTGGGTATTTGTAAGGTTTCAGTTGACTAGGGGGTATTTGTAATATTTCAAGGTTTCAGAGCTTTTTTCGAAAAAAAAAAAATGTAACCTTAGGGGTTTTTCATAATTATCCTTATAAAATAAGATGCTAAAATTAAATTTATATTAGAATGACCGCCTGAAGAAATTTTCTAGCTCCGCCACTGGCACCAAGAAATTAAATGTAAGGAAAGTAGTGCGGCTAGTGCTCCTAGCATGCACTACCAACAGTGGCGTAACCACCTTATGGCCAGTAATTTCAATTAACTCCTTTTACTTAATAAAACTCTTATTTATACATTAAATATGTAGAGAAATGTTTATTTTTCTTGATTTTGAAAGGGTAATTCTATTTTTGGACACCACACAAAATTTATAAAGTTACATATGGAGGGGTTATAAGATAAAAGGAAATAGACAATTTTTTTGAACGTAAACGAAAAACTACATAAATAAATGTTGATTTACTTGTCATAAGATAAAAAGGAAATAGACAATTTTTTTGAACTTAAACGAAAAACTACATAAATAAATGTTGATTTACTTGTCACAAAACAAATAAGAAAAAAATTAAATGAATTTATTCTTTGATAATAAATAGTCAAATTTATTTTAGGTAAAAATAATTAAAAGATTTTTGGATTTCTCTTAACTGTGACTAAATCCAAGTTTTCTCTATCTATGACTTAATTTCATTGAATAAGCAAACCCTACCTAATTCTAGAGGTTATTTGAACATTTTATAATCTTGTAGAGCTGAATGATTTTGAAAATCAACCTCTGTTGTTGGATCAAATTAATCGACATTGTCAATTTAAATAAATTAGAAGTTATTTGAATATTTTATGATCTTGTAGAGTTGAATAATCTTGAGGATTAACCTCTATTGTTGGATTAAATCAATTGACATTGTCAATTAAAAAAAAAATTAATATTATAAATAGATGGCAAGGAGATAGAAAAACGTGTATACATGTCATGTCGAGCAGGCGGAGAGTTAGATTCACTTGTCAAAATACAAATAAGAAAAAAAATTATGCGTGCTGTGAACAAAAATTCTAGCTACGCCACTGCCTTAGGTTACAAGGTTTCAGAGTGTTTTTCATAAACAACATGAAACTCATGGAAGATTTCGTAACTAGCCCTTAGAAAAATTACAGAAATCCTTTAGATGTTTTGTTTTCATGTAAAAGTAGACAAATTAACTGAAAATCATGGCTAAAAGAAGCTTTAATTAACTCTACTCCATTCAACATATAAAATGGCATGAGCAGTTAATATATGTCCCATATTTTTTACACGGGAAATCATCGTAGTGCAGTTAAACTTGTAATATTCTTTAGCGAAATATTCAAGAAAAAATAATAGAGTAGGGCACAGCATGTCTGAAATTATTATAGAAAAACTCGAGTATGAAATATATATGTGTGATAATAAGGGATCTTATATATATTATTAGCAGCACTTAATTTCTGATCAGTTTGATTACTAGTGGCCCAGCAAAATTAATCTCGTTAATTCTTTGATATGATAAAAGGTGAATTACAAGTACTTTTATCAAACTTTTTTAAATTCTCCATAATTACAATCAATGAAATATATTCTCTTACTGTAAATTAAGATTGTCAGCTAGCTGAAGAAATTAAAGAGGCCAAATTAAGGAGAGAAAACGTACAAAAATTCCCAGAATTAAATTAATGGAGAAAAACTGTTAATCCGATATTCCATTGGATTTGAATTTAAGAAAATGGAATCCAGTACTAATTAAAATGAAGGACTGCTAAATTCGTTCCACATAAATCGGATCGGGACGGGCCAGCAGGAAACATGGATATTGCCACATTAGTACACAGCTCATCACGTGCACTGCACGCTCTCCTTAATTTCTGTTGTAAGTAATCAAGGAATGAATACTAAAAATGAGTTTTGACCAACCGGCAACCGCATTAATTAATTAATACATTAATTATTATATATGAATTGTTAGCTAAGTAGCCAATTTTTCATCCGATATTATCCCCTGCAGATGCCGTGCCGTCACAACTACTCATGTTTCTTCAAATTTCATTCATTCTAAGCTAAAATAATATATATATATATATATATAATGGCGATTATTAATTAATATAATTTCCATCAACATTTATAATAATAAAAAATAATTTTTAAAAACCCGAAAATGGAAAAGAAATTTAGGAAGAATCGTTAATTCATGTAATATATCTAGCTACTGCAAATTCTACTCTTCTCATCATCATACAATTTACATACAGTAGTACTGATCAATCTCCAAAAAAGAGAAATAATAATATATTTATATCTTGAAAATTAGTAAATTTAAAACAATGAAATCATCATGCACTTCTCACTAACCCCATTTTTGTTGATCATCATCATCATCATCATATATCATCATCAATACTTTTTAACTAGTGGTGCAAAGGGTTTGGACCTGTAGGGACGAGGCGCTTCTCAACACCATAACGTGGATCAATCTCATTTCCGTGATGGTCTGGCGGAAGTTCTTGGTGGCTGCGGTGGTGGAGGAACGGTGAGAAGTCGAACTTGCTAGCCAATGCTTTCCGGCGGCGCCGTATGATGATGGAAGGTGGTCGAAATGATCTCTCTAAAGATGATGCAGCTCCATTAATGATATTATTGGATGATGTGTTTTGTAGGTATTTGAAGTTGTAGAATTCATGAAAGAGAAGTAGGAGGAGAATAAACCAGAGAAATGTGTAGAATAAACGTCGAGTGATCATTTTCATGATCTTGTGGAGAATAATATTGGTTACGAATGAGATTAATTAGGGTTTGAAGGGGAAGCATGGAGCAATGAAATAAGGAGATCGATCAGAAAAATGGGGAAATTTTGTTTAGTGGGATTGAGAAAAGTTGAAGGTATGACAGCTCGATCGAGTTTAATTGATACACCAAAAAATATAAGAAATTTATGAAGAGAAGAGTTGAATTTGATTGTACGTGTTTGCTTCTATTTGAGACTTAATTTGTTACCGGCCTAGCTAGTTTGTATTTTATGATTCTAATTTAATGTGGAGAGGATTCAAGAAAAAGGGAGGTGGCCGGGATGGGTTCATTTTCCAAAAAGAGTTTCCTTAAAAATCAAGGAATCATTATGTGGATTGTCAAACCCTAAATTATATAATATTTGATTATATATATATATATATATGTTTATTAGCTATATATTAGTACTAGGGTTAAACTATTGATTTCATATTTTCATTGAAAATGGGGAATTGTAGTACTCAAGATCTTAATTTTATGTTGGAGGCGATCTAAGTTACATATATATATATATAAAATGCAATTATGTGGTTTGGTCATATATAAGACGGGACGTATCAATTAATTAAAATGCTGCAGGGTATAAAAGAGATAATTCGAAAATGATAAGTTGAATAACATATTATATAATTGATCAAATATTATTATATCACATTGTCTTGAACCAATTAAGCAATCCACATATACACTATTTGAGAAGCAATTGCTAGCTAGCAAAAGAAAAGGTGAACATTGAGGAAACATTAGGGGAAATACTTTATGATTGCAAATTAGTGCAAGGTCATCCTAACTTTTATAAATTCATAATAATACGCAATCATGAAAGAGCATAAGTACTGGAGTAATGATTAGTTGTTAATTATTAAAACAAATAAAATGAGGTAATTAATTTGATTGGGCCTTTACAAAATTTTAGGCCAACAACATATTTTTGGGCTATATATTCGAATTCACATGGGAAAACTGTTTACTTGTTACATATAAGTCACGAATACTTCTAAAAATCTGATTTTGTCGTATCATGTCATCCGAATCTAAAACATAGATAATTGTTTTTTTTATTCAAAACCAATGGAAATTTGGATCATTTCTCGATTAACATAAATAAAATTTTGTATTGCAATATCCATATTATGTCGTATCCTTGTTACCGTATCCTTGTCCGACTGTCTATCTTTCATAGCTTGGTAAATAGTCATATGATAATCTATTTATAAATGTAACATTTGAAAATAACGTTTATCTAAGGAAAAGTTGGATGGTCTCCATCTTAATTCTTAAGTTGTAACTTTTTTTTTAACCTCTGTGTTCTAGAATCTCTGAAATATCTACTATTCCACCTTTATTAATTAATTACACACACCCATATTGTAAAGTTAGTAAAAATTTCTCGGTCAATTATGCCATGTTATGACTTAGGTACTGTTTAATTAAACTCTATAATAGAGTACGTACTATTCTATTTTTAATTTCTAAAAAAGCTTACAGGAAGTAATTCATCTAAAAGCTGCAAGCATTCTGAAATGTGTTTTTAATTTTTTTTCCCAAACACATTGAACTTTTACCACTTCTATCTCCAAAAGCTGAGACTTTTACCGACAACATATTATCGAAATAGACTTACTAGCTAAAAAAAAAGTGTCGGCGAGCTGGATTAATTTGTTATAATATATAGTTTAAATATATATTATATCATTTGTGTGTGTTCGCGCTTATGGGCTTCTTCATTTGGGTTAATTCTGTTCATATTATTATGTTTATATTGGGCTTTTTATATAAAAACTATGGGCCTTTTGCTCGAAAAACGACCCAGTAATTGTCTTATTGGGATTTCAGAAACTAGACAATTGGCGCGCAAATGGAACTCATTCTGCTATAGTCAAATTGAAAATGACCTCTTTTTTTTTTTTTCCCCTTTAAACCAAAATTTGGAAAGGTCTAATTAGCAGGCATAAATTACAACTTGGTCCGTAGTCGGTCCAAAGTCGGCAGTGCTTTTAATTTGCTCCCATTCAATATTTAATGCAATTTATGTTTCATAAATGTTTAGTTTTTTTATTTTATTTTATCTCATATTTGCTATAATAGTCAGACACCAACTTCTGGATATGATAGCTAAAAACTTAAAACATATGTTTTCTTGGTCCACAGTCCACACACACACACAGGGTTTTTTTTATTGTTCGATAAATGCATGAAATTAATTTCAAAATTGATTGCATGTAGCTAAGCCATTTTCTAGCGCCTATATCATTGTATTTTTTTTTTTTTGTCTGTAACTTACTTATTTCTTATTTTGCTTCCAAAATTTTTGTAATTTACATTTTTAAAAAGAATAAAAATCCCTCAAGGGGACAATTGTATTAAACATTCAATTCAGAAAATACAGCGCTAGCCGAAGCTCAATCTTCGCAAGTAAGCAACAAAGTGGGCAACGCAGTTTGCCACACAATTGACAAAAAGGAAACAACAAACAAACAACCCTACCGGCTACCACTGATCTGATCTAATATATTCAATAAAACTCTCAAGGGTTGACTGAACCTCAGCATTACCATGTATCTTTTGTGTCAGTGGTAATTAATAGTCACCTTCAAAATCGGGATAGATGCTGCATCAGACTAGTAGTGGTGGTCAGGAGGCGGTAGATTTGATGAAGATGACATAATGGAGGCAGCAGATCTGGATATAAAGGCAGCAAAAAATTGCAATTTTTGAAAGAAAAACTCTCATGCGAGAGAAAAAAACTCGTATTTGAGAAAGGAAAGAAAAACTCTCATGCAAGAGAAAAAAACTCTTATTTGAGAAAGGAAAACTCTCATTCAAAAGAGACAAAAAGCAAAAAAAAAATAAAGCAGTATCAGGAGTCGGTGGTACTGCCGGTGTAGACTCAACCAAAAAGACTGAGCTCGCCGGCGGCTAGGGTTTTGTCTTGAGAGCGCAAGAAAGATTAAATTTCTGTAATTTATTACATCATAATTATAAGAAACGTTGAAAAAGTCCCGAAGTTGAAAAGAAAATCTACTTGTGGGAATAAATTGCAAAAATAATTTGTAGAGGTCCAAAATTAAAAATAGGTAAAGTTGTTTACTTCGGGGCACGCCAATCGCCATAGTCCAATGGCCTGAAAATCTGACCATCTTGTCCATATTGTTCTCATGGAAATTACAAACCATGCCACTGAAGACTGAAGTCAATTTCACAGCAAATCCATATTCAAACTCTCTTTTTCTCCACCTATTTTATCTCCTTTTCTCCAGTTCCTTTACCAGCAATTTCAGTACTCCTAAAAAAGTTAGGAGTTTTTAATCCAGAAAGCAGATAAAAAATACCAGATTTCCCTTTCAGAATCATAAAATCGAAATGTGTTGCAAAGATATTCATAGCTGTTGCTCTTTTTGTCTGTCATATAATGAACCCTAGCTAGTAAATTGGGGATTTTGGAAACAGAGAAAAAGAGTCCTTCTTGTGGTTAATTACAAAGCTGAATTATTGTAGTTAGGATTTCGTTCCCTTTCTCCTTCTGCCTACGCGCGCAGAAATACTAGCTTCTCCCAAATTAATTATCTACATTTTATGGAATATGGATATATTTTTCCTTTCTTTTCCTGATTTTACTAGAAATTAAACTTAGTAATAATTTTCGACTCAAATATTATGCCAAAAGTCAGTGGAACAAGATACAAGAGAAACGAGGCAGAATTGAACTGTTAGAATATTTGGGTCTGTGTATGAAATTAGAAACTTTGACACCAGTCATTTCTGTTTTTAAAATTTTTATTGCCTCTACTTTATCAAATGTTTACTAAGGTTTCAGGCAACATATACACTTCCAGACTTCCAGGATAATATCAAGCTTTTTCTATAAAAATGAGAGAGAATTCGGATGCTAGCAATACACCAGAATTCAGTTGAATGTTGTTGTTTTGTCTGATGAACAAAACACTTGCATTTATAAGGGCTCAGGTGTTGAAGGCAATTAAACATGATTAATGGCTGGAAATGAATGGCTTGGCTGTTTCAGAATTGATTCCACCATGAATGCATTCAAGCCCCATGGCCTGACAATTTCAGACTCCAACAGTCATACTCTAACAGTCTGATTTAATTTAATTGCAAAATGTTGCCTGAATTGGGCTCAATTGGAGTCGGCACTGGCCCAAAAAGAAGGCTTTCTGGGCTCGGAGGTAAGGCTCTTTAACTCCTAGCGATGATGCGCACGTGCGAAGTGCAAAGTGCACCATCATGCGACACACGACTAAGCGATACAACCGGCCCAAGCCCAAGCGCATGCGCAGGCGCAGCTTGATATTATCCTGGAAGTGTATTGCTTAAAACTTTAGCAAACTTCTGGTGAAATAAGGGCAATACAAATTTTAAGGATAGGGATTACTTATGTCAAAGTTTTTGATTCCATACACAGACCCAAATATATTCTAACATGAACTGATTTTGTTTCATTGCAATATTAGAATAAAGCTAGGGTTTTAGCATGGCAATTTACGTAGTTTTACTCCAACATTTGGACATAAAAGTAATTCCCAAACTTGTGTTAGAACGTTGTTAGTTGGCTATCCTACATCGAATAAATACTAAATTCTAAACTACCTTATAAGCTTGAGTAACCCTCACCTCATTAGCTAGCTTTTGTTGGTGAGTTAGGCTCAAGCATCCTAACTAACATGGTATCAGAGCAGACTGTAATCCTGCATCCTGCATGCATTAATAATTTCAGAACAGGTTGTCTCTTGCATTAATAATTTCACGCTCCAGGTTATTTTCCAATAATTGGGCCTGGGCGTGAGGGAGGCGTGTTGGCTATCCCACATTGAATAAATACTAAACTCTAAACTACCTTATAAGTTTAATTAACTCTCACCTCATTAGCTAACTTTTATTGGTGAGTTAGACTCAAACACCCTAACTAACAAACACAGACTTTTAAAACATAGGCAAAACAGGGGCCTGCGTGTTATCTGATGTAGAAGCATCATGACAAGTAAACAGCGGTAATGACCTGAAACATTGTCGATGGTACTGTTTCCAATTATGACTAGCTAGGGACTTAATTAGTATATATATGCAGATCATGAGGTATATACGAAAATCATTGCTGTCGGAATAATTAACTGATAATATTGCAGTCTTTGTTAGTTACGGATATCATGATATGTATATAAATATAGAGGTAACATTATTTTGTCTTTTGTTCACTACATTTATTGCGAGATCATGGAAACTGTTCGTGCATGCAACATTAATTTCTCTGTAAATTAAGGGGTGTTTGCACTTTACGGATTTTGGAAATTGAAGTTAACAGTGGGAAAAAAAGATAGTTTAATTAGTGAAATATTGGAGTACTGTTTGGAAAAAGAATTATAAGTATAGAAGAAAAGTTAAGTGTTTAGAAGCACCGCAAGAAAATTTAATAATAATGATAAAAAAGTCAGCTGACAGTTTAAAAATTATTAGAAATGTTGATATTTAGTGACAATATATTTCATTTTATCACTAACTAAATTTATTTGGTGACAATAATTCTATATTATCACAATATACATCTATATAGTGACAAGCATTTGGAATTTTCGTATCACAATTGACAATTAGTGACTTACTTATGGTGACAACTTGGTGACAATATAAAATTGTCACTATAATTTTGTAATAAAAATTTATTTGTCACCATAGCTATGTTACTAATTGTTAATAGTGACAACTTAAAACACCATCTTGCCATCTTGTCACTATTGTATATCATGAAAATTAATTTTGTGACAAAAACTAAACTTTTGTCATTAAACGAACATAATTAATGACAATTTTTACATTGTCACAATATATTTTGTCACTCATTTTCATTTTTCTTATAGTGAAGAAAAAATTAAGAAGCGATTTTACTACTCTCAAAAAACTTTTATTTATATCGTTTCATAAAAATAATTATCCCACTCAATTATTCGTTCATATTTCTGTCCTTAATGAGGGGTAAACTAGCTATCTGCATTAATGCTAAAATTTAATCACTACTTAATAAAAACTATTTCAATGCTCAGCTTCATGAACTTTATTATATATGTTCCGACATGACTAGTAAATTAAAAATTAATGTATAGTAGCTAGCTAGCTCTATGTTGAATTCATAACGGGTGCCAATTATACTGAATCTATTTTGTGAACTAGTTGTTATTCAAACGCAAGAACAAGAAAAACATTAAAAACGCACACACACATATATATCACAACAACAAAAAATATAATAGTAGTTGTTGAATATGTGAAAATTGTCACTAATAATTTATCTGGGACAATATTTACTATTTTAAGTTGTCACTATTTATAACTATGGTTTTCACCACTAGTGATGTTATATAAATTGTTTTTGAGATAAAATAGAATTTTTTTTTCTCTAAATATATATAATTGCACAATTGATCTTCTATATATTAATGCATTTATATGGTTATATAAATGCATATGATAGGTATCATCAAGTTCGAAATTAATGAGAACAACGACACTCGCTCAGATCACCACATAATAAACACACATATGATTACTTAGCTACCTTGCAATATTGCATGGGATCTATCGGAGATGATCGATTAATTAATTGGACATCGACTTAGGAGATATGATGTCAATTATCAAATCTTATTTTTTTCTAAACCTACGTATGTTCCAAACCGGCCTACTTCATGTGATTATTAATTATTCCATGTTATTAATCCCTCATTAATATAGTGTCTCGTTCCATAACAATTTAATTTTTTGATAACAACATCGTCAATTAGCTAGGCGTGAAGAAATTATATATAAAAAGATCATAACTATTTAATTTTCATACTACTACCACGTTGTTTCTCTATTTTATATATATTACTAATTATGCTTCTATTTTTGAACCAAATAATGCGATTCTTCATAATAACATGACACTAATCTATATATATACGCAAATTAATTCATCTTCTTGATTTGATCGATCGCGAGGCAGTTTTGTTAATTGTATATATATATGTTGTATATTAAAACTTTACAACTAAAGTTTTTAATTCCGAATATTAAAGAAACAATTCAGACATATCAGAGGTAGCTAGGTAGTTTCAGGGTTAAATGTTTGTATGTTGAGCATTATATCATCTTAAAATTACTGCACCATTTATATGGAATGCATTTGACTAATCACCCTCTTCAAATTTAAAGAATTTATTTTCAAGATATATATGCTATTAAAGGGTTGAGTATATATACTTCTATTGTTTGCTTCTTAATTCACCCATTTTGCAATTTTTCCATTAAATTCATACAAAATTAGGGCGAGTTTGCTGCAAACTTAACATTGTTGCTCAAGAAAGCAGCTGTTCCATTTTCGTTCAGTTTTCAAAAGTTTCACGAATAAATTAATTAATTCAATCGATCTGTCGGAATTAGGCCAAATTATATTTTTAGTCCTGTAATTATCGATTTATAGTATTTTGGGTCCTAAGATTTTTTCACTTGTAATTTTAGTCCTATATTCTCGAAATTATAGCAATTTTAGTTCTTCAGTCGCCGAAACCCTATTTTTTCGCCAGAAATTGGCACGTGGCATGTCGATGATACACGTAAACTCCACCTCAGATCCAGGTTTAAAATTATATGTTGGGATGGATGCAAATAACAATATCTATCCCATTGCATATGCTATTATGGACAATGAGAAAACTAAAACATATGTGTATTTCCGACATGCCACGTGCCAATTTTCGGAGATAAAGTAGAGTTCCGACAACTGAAGGACTAAAATTGCTATAATTTCGAAGTTATAAGACTAAAATTGCAAGTAAAAAAACTTAAAAACCCAAAATATAATGCTACAGGCCGGTAGCTACAGGACTAAAAATACAATTAAGCCTCGGAATTATGACAAGTTCATATATAGTTTTAAAAATATTTGAACATGATGAGAACAATAGTGTATCAAATGACAGAATTACGAGGAAAAAAAATCCTATATATATGTGTGAGTATATCGTGTGGATCAGATTTACCCAAAAACAAAAAAACATAGAAATGAACAACTTAAGTGAAGCAATAATACGAGATAGGGTTTCCCCTCATTTATATCTAGCTAGGTATTCAAGGATCGGTTGGTGGTCATCTTAAATTATTGAAATTTGACGAACAAGAGTGCAGCTGAAATCATAACAATTATTTACGCTCCAATATTAATTAATACAGAAAAACAAGACAAGAATTTAAACTTCCACAACTCATCATACTTTAAATGATTTACAATACATACCTCATACAACAACAATGATGAGCAAACACTACCAGATCATAATTATCTCCCTCATAATATATAGATCCTTATTGATGAAACCCTTGAAATTTTGGTGTAGCTGAGTAAATTGTGTAATTAGGGTTACCTGCCAATAGGCTGTCCCAATTTCCCATAAATCCCATGAAATTATTGCTCGGATCTAAGTTAGGTCCTGAAACAGTAGAAGAGGATGCTGTCGGACAAATCGAATCTCCAAGCAATTTCTCAATCGTCCCCACATCGGCTAATTGCTGTTCGTAATTAGGAGAAACCCTAATTTCTTCAAGAAACCCTAATTTCTGATCAAGATTGTCGTCATTACAAATAGGGTTTGGTTTATAACATCCTTCACCAGAAATTTCTAGGGTTTTCATCATCACTTTCTCTCTAGTTCGACTCCTCGCCCTTGCCCTCGCCTTGTCCCTGGCAGCTTCTCTACTTTTCTTCAATTTTTCGCCGTCGGGATTGAAGGGGAATATGGTCTTTTCATCTTCTTCAGCTGGTGGAATAGTGCTCATCTGATCATCATTTCCCGACACAACTTCACATTCGGATACAAAAGATTCGCTCTTTGCATCACTCGCGTTCGAATTATTAATGTTGTTATTCAGCTCGTTGATGGCCTTCTTGGATTGAGTAAACAGCCACTCTATAGTTTTGCTCGCTTTATCATACCCTAACATATCTTGAAGATCGAAGAATTTACGTGCAATCTGAAGAGATAATCTCATTCTTCGATCTCTGATTCCCTGAGCTGTGCAGATTTTGCTGTGTCTGTCTTTTTTCCCAGCTCTTCTTCGTGGAACAACTCCGAGCTGATTTCGTCTCCTCATGGATGCTGACGATTCAAGATTGGATTTTTTTGAATTTTTTTTTGTGGGATTATCTTCAGTGTTGTTGTGATCAGTGATGATCTGACCGTGGGCTTGATTCTGGAAGAGTATTTGATTTAAGGGTGATTCGTGTTCGTCAAAAAATGGTGAAGGGAAGTTGGTGAAGAGAAATGGAGGGTCGTGATCTTGGACTTGGCTAGGGTTTTGATCGGAGGGGAAAAATGGTCTTTTGGACAAGGAGTAATCAAAAGGGTTATTGATGTTGGAAGAAGGAAACATGTTTGGAGCTTTTGTAAATGCACTAGTTATTGCTTCTCGTCTTTGATGAATTTGTGGAGAGCTTTTATGGTGTTGATCTAACTTGAACAAATTCTTTTAAAGTGGGAGCTGGGACATGATAAAGAACTCATGGTAAAGGAAGAGAGAGAGAATGAGATTACTTTTTAAATTAAAAGATATATAGATAAAATTAGAAAATTTGCTACTAGTGAAAGTTGGGGCATATACTTGGTAAAGTACTTTTCGAGAATAAATACAAAACATATAAGAGATGTTTCCAAAAAAACAAAAAAAAAAAGAACATAAGAGATGTAAATTAATAGGACTATATAGGAGCTAGGTGCATATGGTTGAGTAGAAGGGATTCCATATATCATCATCTATTCTTAAATAATCGGAGCTAGATCTCTGATTTTGGATTTGGAACTGCCTTAACATATCTCATGATTAATTTGGGTTGGTATCGGATCATCTCATTGTTTAAATCAAGATCAGCATATCAATTGAATAAAATAACTTCTTATATACTACCGTCCAATTTTTACCATTTGCATGTAATGAAAAATCTGATGCTCAATATATTAATTCATTTAGAAATTTCCCATGTTGCAGAGGGTATTGATCTGAAACTCACGTGGGAGTAGGTGAGATAAGGAGACCAGAACCTACACGTAGTCGAGTGGAGGAGGGCGACCGTTTGTACGTACGTAGTTATAATTATGATTAGGATTAATAACTACGTATGTAGTAGCTTAGTACGCTTCATTCTGAGCACATTTTACCCTAACTTGTCATGAAACAATAATGAATGATATATATTTTGTTTAGTTATTGTATTAATTAATTATTAATTGTGAAATATAGATCAATAATAGTAATTTGAACTTTCTGTGTAATAAAAATAACATGCCCAATTTTCAGATAGAAACTTTGTCTACTTAAAATTAATGTAAATTAGTTCTCCTATTGAACTGTTAATTGATCAGTAATTTATCAAGCTGACTGCTAACTCAACCTTCATAGTGGATAAAATTGTTAGTTTTGTGCGAAATACTTATATATATACATAAAAATATTAAAATTTTGGTCAATTGTATTAATGTAATAAATGAGTCAAATTTTGACTTAGCATCTTCATTTTGGGACATGTATTTATTAATGAAGACGTAATGGCGCCGTAGTAAAACCACGACCCAATTAAGTTACATATAATGGTTTTATTTATTTTCTCCTTCTGAGCTGAGATTGAAAGTGAATTTACGATATCTAAATTCATTAAGTACTAAATTAAAGATCGTAAATAGTAAAGTTAAAACTTTATCTTTACATTTAATATACAAAATATTATAAGTTTTGAAAGATCTGATGATGATGATGAGGAGATGAATTGTTGATGATATAGACGTTCCATAACCCTATAAAACCCTAATCTAAGGGTAGGACAATTATTTGAGCCAGTGTATTTAACTTGCTTTATTTCCATTGAAGTACATGTTGACTCAATCACATTATGTCGCCATTCAATTCAAAACTCCAAAATAAAAAAGTAAATATTCCAAAAATATCAACACTTATCGTTTAAACGTGATTGTTCGGGGATATTTTCGATTCGGAAAATGTATATATTTATTGAAATCTCAGAGATTATATAATAAGTTTTCAAATAAGAAAAGTCGTGCGATTTGTAAATAAAATATGATAAATGTCATTCACTCAAATATTAAATACATTCATATAGCTAGTATCATGAGGGTGAGGTTTATATAAAGTTTTGTTTTAATAATTAATCTTAATTAAGAGACGGTTTAAACTTCAAACTAGGTATTTGATGGACAACCAAATTTTCTTGCTTTATGATTAATGACTCATTATTAGGTGTCCCTCTCGTTAATCTTGAAAGTAGAATAGAGAATCTCAAGCTATATTCATAATGCCAACATTTTTCTAATTAATTTCGTGATTATATATATATATATATATATATATATATATCTTTTAATTAAGGAAAATATTTAAAAACTCAGATTAATGTTCCACTTTTATCTATCACAAAGATTTAGTGCATATTTTTTCCAAGTAAAACTTTGTGCCTCGTTACTACTACTTCAATAAACATTGGTTCCATATATATATTTTTTTATTGTTGAAGAAGACATTTTTCTTCTTTTTTTTGAAGAAGACGTACATTTTTCTTCTGATGTTATAAAGATGGGGAAAATGCCAAATATATACATAATTAATTTTGCAATCCAATATAATTGAATACGAGGTCAACATATATATGAATATGGATATTTCCCTGAAAAATTAATATTAGAAAGAAAAAAGAAACATATAAATTATTGATGGGGATAATAAAATTCTCTGTCACACCCACCACCAAGTACGTACATATATATACCTGCTTTGGGACCCTACGCAGCAGAAGGCGGACCACATAATAATAGCTAGCTATAGGGCTTTTATTGTATTGTTTCAATTCATAAAAATTTGTAATTAAATCGGAAGATTTACGTTTGATTCTTGACCGACGACCACAACTCCACAACATATACATTTCTGTAAATTATATTCAACCAAACAAGACCTTCATGGCTTCATGAATTGTAACAAATACATGTAAAATTTGAAACTGTTCACTAGCTTATAAATACATGTAAAACAACATATACATTTCTGTAAATTATTTTTAAGGTTTTTGTGACTATTGAAGTGATCGGACGATGCCCTTCAATAGCCGAGCAAGACTTTTTTGACAGAGTGTTTGAAAATTCTTAGGTATTCTCGATGGATATTTCGATGATCCTTTTATGGGGGTTCCGTCCCCTTTATATAAACATATTCGTAGTCCAAATCTTTGTATTAGGGTTAGAGTTCTTTACTGTCTTAAATTACCGTTCCTTCAGGATAATTATCAGATTATGGCTCTGTTTAATCAGGGCCTTTATATTAATTCGATTTATTAAGTCCAATTAAGTTTTATTAAGTCCTCAGTCCAAATATCTTTTAAAATTTATTGGGCTTTTTGCCGTATCGGGCTAAGCCCAAAATATTCGATACCATCCATGAAAGTTAAAAATGTTTGCGGAAAATTATGTTCAAGTGCAATTTTAAATAATAGAAAAAGGTTCAAGATTAAAATCGTAGAAGTTGGAACAGTAATATAAAAAAGAACGTATAGAAGCTTATTTTAACAATAAACAGCTTTCGGCCCTCTTCGCAATGAGCCCATAAGAAAATACATAATGAAGCTCAATAAGAAGTTTGGGCTTTGCTCTCGGAAACATCACTGTGTTCAAACTTAGCCCAATCAGTTTTTCTTATGTTTTTGTGAACAGATTATAAGTTTAGCCCAATTTTCCCCCGGCTTAAACCATCTATTGCCAGCCCGATCAGACCTCGATTTTATGTTAGGTCTAAGTTGCACGAAAAATTATGAAAATAATATATTGTTCTAAGAACTCTAAATTTTCTTAAAAAGAGAACGAAATACCATCACATGTCCGTTTGCTATGCACGCGCTTAATATATGTTATGGTAAAAATTGATAAATAAGGTTTCTTATACAACTTATTACATATTCAAGGTTATTGGTGTATAATTCACGAAGCCAAATGGATCATTTCAAGGCGAGAAAATAAATCAAAACTTCAACTTTTAATTTCAACAGATTAACTTGGGTATTGAGTTAATTATCGACAACACAAGGTTTTTATGTAATTAGTTATTTTTTAGTAAATAAATATAAAAATTTCATCACTAGCTAGTCACTAGTTAACAAGAAAAATTAGTATCATTATTATAACATGAACCGGTTTCGGGTAAAGCAATACTGATGATGGACTCGATTGATCTTATGATGTCTGGCCATTAATTGATATGAAGACATCAAATATTAAGTTTTGGTATGTGTTGTGTTGGCCCCTCTTCACATGCTTTAATTGACCAACAATTATAATAATATTTCTTTTTAGATAACATCAATACATTAATTTATTGGAATTGAAATAATTCCCTCAAAAATATTAATTAGAATAATACCTTACCAATTGAAACAGGTCTCAATAAATATTAATCTTGAAAAGATCTAAAGACAATCAATTCAGACATAATGGAAAAAGAACTATATATTATGTATATAAGGGATATTGATTTTTTCCCTTCGAAATATCAGCGTTTTTTGAGTTTGCCATCTAAATTAATTTTTTGTACACTTTACCATATGTACTACACGAAACTTATACTTTACCATCTCTATTCAATTTTAGGGTAAATATTCCGTCTAGTTTCCCTCAAATGCCACACACGTGACTGTCGTAAAATACGAAAAATGTCATTAAAAAATCACATGAGTGGCATGTGTGAGAATCTAGATGGAATATTCCACTTAAAATTGGACGGAGATGTTAACATGTTAGTTTCATGTAGTTCAGATGGTAAAGTATATGAAAAATTAGTTTAGATATCAAACTCAAAAAACTGATAGTTCAGATAGAAAAAAACAATATCACTACATATAATATTTTGCTAAAACTTTTAGAGCTTATGTACATTAATATCTTATTATATGCAGCTATATATAATGTATGTATATACTATTGCATAACTTATCTGATATTTTGATTACATTTTTTGAATCTTCATTAGTACTTTGATAGGGGTAATCATGTTCATTCACGTATCATGATCCTAGCGGTCTACCCGTCATGTAGATACAGTTTTTGTCTTTCCAATAAGCTGGTCGATGATTGTTCAGGTTGTCGACTTCCAATCGTAAGATCAAATTCACTCGCACCAAAGGTCGTCCGGTTGGTGGTCGAGCGTAGGTTGTCGAGGCTGGTATGATCGAGCGTAAAGCTATAATAACCTCCAGTAGACGAATCACTAGCTCGACAGCCATGCTGAAGGGCTCTTTGGCCCAAGTTCATGCCATCGTTAGGCATGTCAAGGTGATCGTTTCCGATCACACAGCCTTTAACCGGCCATCATTGAATCACAACGCATTAAATGTGGCCGCCAGACATCCGTACCTCGGACTGCACTAGCCTGACACCAATATCCCCTTTTTTAAGGAATATCGTAGATCTTCTGCAGTATTATGATCGGGCATTCAATGCCTGTCAGTCGATGCATTAAATGTGCACCCAGAGAGGTGTACTTAGTGCGTGTTAGTCAACACTATAAATATCCTAACATTTATTATGGTTGGTAAATCATAACTTCTGGTCTGACCGCACTCTTGTTTCACCCTTTTCAATTCATTAATATTGACTTGAGCATCAGTGGTACTACGCCAAAAACAACCTTCTCCGGCCAAGTAACTCCAGTGTTCGTGTGTAATGTGTTTCAGGTCGAAGTCGACCCCCATCTTTACAAATTCAACTATTGTGTTCGAGTACGTTGATGACCACAACCCATACCAAAAACCGACATCATCATAGCTAATTCACATTAATTTTGGAATTAGGGATGAATGTGAAACAAAACTGAAGTATTAGATACATTATGACAATAATTTCATTGTTAAACGACCATAAGTACTAAATTGAAACATACTATAAAACTTGAGAGACTAATGCATCGCGTTTACAATATTATGACAAATGTGAAACAAAAGTGACATATGAGGTAGTACGTAAAAGTAACATAATTTATAAAATACAATAAAACTAAAAAAGAATTTAAGAAGACTACAAAACCAATGAAATGCTAATGTAAAACGACATCGTCGTGATCATTGGATCCTCACGGTAATGGGGTAGTGTAGTAAGGTCCCAGACGATTCAAATTCCACAAACTTGGACACTCGCAAACTTCGATACAATTTATCTAGTTCTCTTACCATAAAGCATCAAAACAAACAAAACCTCAAATTTTAAACGCAAAAATAATATTTTAAATAATCTGACGAATCTTGGCTTATTCATGCTCGACATAAAAAGGACGAATTTAAAGTTTGAAATTTTCAAATTATTTAATATTTTCAATGTACCAGCCCCTGCACCAAGCAAGTTTTTCAAACCCCATTCAAATTTTCTTATAAAGTTACCACATTTTCTACAACATCCCAAAATACATATGATTTATACAATGAATATCATAGGAAATATTTTAGGATTTTAGTAATATGTTGTAGCAGCTAGGAATAAGACCAATTGAGCCGATCCGTAAATATAAAGATTATGACATGAAAAATAGTCTTGAATCTTGATCTAGAAGAAAAAAAGAGAGGGCAAATTACACTTTGTACCCTTGAACTATACTTTCCGTCGTATTTGTCCCTTGAAGTGTGAAATGTAAAAAATGCCTTCCTCAATAAAATATTTAGACTGAATTGTCGTAGTTTTATAAAAATAGATATCATATTTATTGTTTACAGTGTACTTTTTTTATTTATACTTTAAATTTACCTTAAACAATATTTTAATTTACAATATATAAAATTAATGAATATTATAATATTCAAAATTTAATAATATGGATGAAATGGTTAATTAAATTAGCTTGAGATTAAGTTAGTGACTCGGTATTCTTAACTTTCTAAATAAATATGAATATGTTAATTAACTTGAGTTATATATTTTTTTGAAGCTAACTCACATAAATTTATTTAAGCCTATCTAAAAAATTTAGTTAAATATTTGAGATTTGAAATTTAAATGAAATGAATATATTAAATTAAACTCAAAATAATAAAAAATATTTCTTTTTTAAAATTCACAATCGGTAAACTTTTATACCAAAACATAAATTCCTTAAACTACCAATTATTTTATCTACATCAAAACTAAATAAAAATTATTTAAATTAATATTTAATATATAATATAATCACATGCTATTTTAATATTAAGTATTAGGTTATGCTTTTCTATATGTTTACTTAAAACTATTTTGGGTAGAATATATTTATAGTTAAATTTAAAATAGAATACTTGAATATATAAATGATATAAATATATATACAAATCTAAGGGTAATAAAGTCTAGTTATTCTATTGAGGGAGTATATATTACATTTCATAGTTAAAAAGTGTCTAAGTGGAGGGAAAGTATAATTCAGGGGTGCAAAATATAATTTGGCCAAAAAATAATATTGAAAATCCAATGAAAAAACATGGTGCTTCCCAGAATTTTCTTCCACATGTCTCTCTTAAATACTCCCCATTTTGTACAGCTTCATGACTATTGATGTAACGCCAACAGCCAACCCCCCCTAACCCCCCCACCCCCTCATCTCTATACATCTGCACTTGAATTCGTATCCTCATCCAACAATGTTAATGGCATTGATTTCATCCCATTTGTACGCCTTCACTTTCCTCCTCCTCCTCCTCCTCCTCTCCGCCGCCGCATTGCCACATTCTTCCGCCGCAGCCGCTACCCATACTCTCAAACTCCCACTCCTCCACAAAACACCCTTCCCCCCGCCGCCGTCAGAGGCTCTCTCCGCCGATAACCACCGCCTCTCCACCTTATTCTCCGCCATCCGCGGCCGCCGCGCCCATCCCCAGCTACCCGTCAACTCCGCCGCAGCTTCCGGCTCCGGTCAGTACCTAGTTTCTCTCCACCTCGGTACTCCTCCACAGCGCGTCCTCCTCGTGGCAGACACCGGCAGCGACCTTACCTGGGTCGCCTGCTCCGCCTGCCGTGGAGACTGCTCCTCACGCGCCACCGCCTTCTTCCCCCGCCATTCCGCCACATTCTCACCCTACCATTGCTTCGATACAACCTGCAAGCTCGTCCCGCAACCGAAAACACCGGCTCATTGCAACCGAACGCGCCTCCACAGCACGTGCCGGTACTCCTACTCCTACTCCGATGGGTCCATCACCAGCGGATTCTTCTCCAAAGAAACGACGGCGTTCAACACTAGCGCAGGGAAGCTAGTGAAGTTTCAGCACTTGTCTTTCGGATGCGGGTTCTGGAACTCTGGGCCGAGTGTTACGGGCCGAAGCTTTAACGGAGCTAATGGAGTATTGGGCCTGGGCCGCGGCCCAATTTCATTTTCTTCCCAATTGGGCCGATTATTCGGCCGCAAATTCTCCTATTGCTTAATGGATTACAGCCTCTCTCCACCGCCAACAAGCTATCTTCTTATCGGCGGCTCGGCTAACAGAGCCGTATCCGAGTTAAACCTAAGCTACACGCCGCTCCTTAACAACCCTCTTTCTCCAACATTTTACTACATTGGCGTAGAAAGCGTTTCCGTCAGTAGAGTGAAATTACGTATTAGCCCCTCCGTCTGGGCAATTGATGAGTTTGGAAACGGCGGGACAGTGTTAGACTCGGGGACAACATTGACTTTTCTAGCCGAGCCGGCTTATCGAAGAATCCTAGCTGAGTTCGAGCGGCTCGTGAAGCTGCCTAGGTTGTCTGACCCGAGTTTAGGGTTCGATTTATGTGTAAACGTGTCGGGTTCAACTCGGACGAGTTTCCCCCGACTCAGTTTTGAACTCGGTGGCGGCTCAGTTTTCTCACCACCGCCTCGGAACTACTTCATCGACACGGCCCCTGACGTTAAATGCTTGGCATTGCAGCCCGTAACAACAATTACGGGCTTTTCTGTTTTTGGGAATTTACTACAACAAGGATACACTTTTGAATTCGACAAGGAACGATCCCGGCTAGGGTTTACACGACACGGTTGTGCAGTTCAGTGACTCAGTGAGTCGGGTATTCACACGTTATTACAAGAATTATTTGTTGGTTACGTTTTAAGAAAAAAAAAAAGGTGATTAATTATTTTGTAGTTTATTGGTGATTAGATTTGGAGGCATATATATTAATTATTTGTATGAATTTAGTTCTGCATGTGTCTTTTTGCATGACACGGAGAACAGCCAATGTGCAGAAAAAAGCCAGTTGTTTTTTTCGTTGCTTTTGGAGTTGTCTGATTACTGTTGGATACTTTCTCGTGAGATGTGATTATTGAATTGGGCGACATTTTGTCATAAATATTGAAATAAGATCATCCTAGCTCCCATATTATTTATTTATTAATAAAAGTTTTGGAAATATATATGAATTCTTGGTTTTATTTATTCTTCTATGCATGTAGTTATGGTGGAGATATCAATTTCGGAGTCTCACGAATCAAGGTTAAGATGTTTATTAATATATACTAACGTGGTACTAGTGCTAGAATTAATTTGAATGTTCAATTCTAGCGTTCCAAAATAAGGTTGGGCATTGCTAGTCAAACATAAAAGTTGTTTGCTCCGTTTCTATTTCTTGTTGAGATGAAAAAGCTGTGATCAATCCAATCAATCAGCATTCAATTTTCAGTTTGAATATGACTAGGTGCTAAAGGCTAATTATATATTTCATTTTCACTTTAGTCAATTAATGGTTTAATTAGAGATATAATCGAAATTTGATTTATGGATATTTCAATTTAATTTTTGTTTTTTTTGTAATGACTAGAAGAAGAAATCAATAATGGGAAAGGGCCCTGAAATGAAAAAATGGACAATACAAGAAAAGGCTGTAAAAGAGGTAGCCAATAATTAAGTTGCTTTTGTCCCAATATGTTTTGTATGCCCTTTGGATCTTTTCAAAAGTTCATCATTTCCATAGAATGAACAAACAGTGAGTCCAACCAAGTTCAATGCTGCAAACTTTCTGACCAGGCCAACATGCATTTTTATGGGATTTTATTTTATTTTGATCATATTAACTAAAAACTGACATAATAATTAACTTTAGGTCATGAAAATGATCAAGTTAGCCCTAATTAATCAAGGACCAGCTAGCTAGCTGTATATATGCATGGGGTTAGGCTTCTGTCTCTATGTACCTATTTAATTTTCTAACATGACATATTATATATATATATATATATATATATATATATATATTATACGAGTATCGTTTTTATATCCTAAACTAGATTATCGGGCCTGGAACTAGCTCTTGAGCCATCTAATAGGATTGGGCTAAGTTTGGTGTAACATTTGGGCAAGCGGCCCAACTGGACTTATTACTTTTTATCATATTTAAAGTTTCTTTTTAATGGAGCATTTTAGTTAATTTACTAGGAATTTGTTGCAAAATAACTTTATGATTTCAAAAAATTATACACAGAACTAATTAAAAAAAGTCAAATCTTTGTCACCGTATAATGTACTTGCTGTAAATTACAGAGATATTATAAAATCGAAGCACATATATGATGAAGCTTAAACTCAAAATTGTAACTTTAGAATCTTAATTTGTACCATTAACTGTGGAAAGTCAGATTAGTGATATTGATAGGTGTTTTACTTTCGGCTGTGCATGAAATGAAATGAGATAAGAAATTGAGCATTTTGGCAAATCATTACAGGAAATTAGACAGTGTATGTTCACATTTGGTCTAATTTCACTTTTTTTCTGTTTGACAGCAAAATTATAAGTAACTTTTCTAGCTTCAATAGTACTGTCAACTTAATTTGCCTTTGTTTAATTAGTTCAACATCCTCTGACTTTTGAGACTGATTAACCTTTGATCAAGACAAGTAATTCCATGTTTGAAATTGAGACCCGAGCCATATTGTATTTTGGATTACTTTTCACATTGATTCAATTTTTTTAATGTTCGTTGAAATTAAAAAAATACTTTCAAACAACCTAGCTAGCTAGCTAGGGTACTTATTTCGGAATTTACACGTACATTTCTTGAAAATTTCGGGAACTATATATATGAAATTTTGTCAAATAAAAAGGACCAATCTGTTAATACACTAAATTTAGGGGTAAGATACGTACGTAATTCATTCTATTCTATCTGTATATGTAATGTAATATATATGTTGACCCATTGGAGAATGGACAGCCACTGCCCATTAGTTTAATTGGTTTCCGACAAGTGGACAAACATTAGGTTATAAATTTATAATAATCCATGAGATGGATTGAGATAGGTTAGATTTATCATCGTCCACTCTCTCACCAACTGTCTTTTTCATCACATTCTCTTTAATTTATTCTTTCTTGATTTTTTTTATTACATTAAAGTAAAAGCAAAAAGACAGAAGTCCATTTGTTCTTTTTTTTTTATATGAGTAAAATTTTAATCGAAGTTTATATACAATTCAATTAATTATAAATATATTAAAGAACTCATCTTATATATACAGAGAAATACATGCAAATAAACTATAAACCAAACTAATAAACTATAAAACAAACTTTTATACAGAAGACTAATACCCATAATCGTGGGTTCGATCATGGGGCCTCTTCCTTACCGCTCGGCCAAGGACTTCTTATTATTCTTTTTTTCTTTTCTAGATAAATAATAAAAAAGGCCATTAATTATAATTTGGCCGAATTAAGTTAAATCTACAGATTAATTATCATTACAAATTTACCATGTTTAGTGAGGAGTTAGGGAACATACGTCATGACAGCATGGGATTGTTGTCATCATATTCGACTATGGTGGGATGGGACTGGAGACTGGAGTGCAGTGCACTCATCATCAAATTAAATCACCCCCTCCCTCCATTTTTAAAAATATATAAAGAAATTCCCTAGGATTTCAATTACACTTAATAAAAAAATCTCACAAAATAGTCCATGTAATTTGTAGAATATCTTCAATTGCTTACCTCCTATGTAGATTGTAATTATATGAAACTTTAGTGTTTTCGTTTTTTAATTTTTTTTATAATTTTTAAAAACAAGAGACGTATTTTGTAATTATGATAAATCTTAGAAGTAGTACTGTATGTAATTCCTCCGCGCCTAATTATATAACACAATATATATTTATTATTTTATCTTTTATATTGAGAGAGATCTAGAGGGGGGACAAGAGATAAAATTAAAGTGTAAAGTTTAAAATGGGGACCATAATATAGTTGCCATGCGTGTGACCATTAGAATTGCCAAAAGAGACAACAAATTCGATCCGTACTATATACATGAAATTATTATGCCTGGAAGAGCACCAAAATGAACAATAATAACATATATTGATAAATTAGAAACTTTAGGAAGTGTTTTCTAGTTTTAATTTTAAATTAGAAAAACAATTTAACAATTACCAATCAATATTGATCGATATTGAAATACGTACGTACAATTTTTTCTTCAATATATCATGCATGTAAAATTGTAAATAGCTAGACTATACATATGTACAGAGATAAGTACTGTATAACGGCAAAATCATTAATGATTAGTGATTACGCTCTTGGTGGAGAATGGAAGTGCAACTAAAAAGACCCAAGCTAAGTCAAAAGTTATCTCTTTCTCTATGGGACAATCAACACAGTCAATTCAATTATGATGCTATAAAAAAGTGACTATAAAGTTTACTAGGCTTAATGATACAATTGAATCAACTTTTTTTCAGCTTCCAATATTTAAGCTTTCTCAGGTTCTGGAGACCAAGAATACTTTTGGATCGATTTCAAAAGCAAATTCTTTTGATACTTAGCTTCTTCTCGCAATTTTAGGATATATAATATTTTCAACTTTTTATCTAATTCTGAGATAATGTTGCAATTTATAACCTATAGTCAATATTAATAAAAAAACATATTTTACTTGCAATTTTCTTAATAATAAATTAAAGATTTCATGAATTAGAGGATGCATGGGGGGTGGGTTGGAGGAGTGCGTTCCAAGACACAATGATTACATGGGCCTGATGCTTAATTGGTAAACTACAAAAAGCTTCGCGTGGACTCACATATATAGCTAAAGAGAAATTAAGTCGATATATCGAAGCATAATAATATATAATATTATTCACCATTTTACCTTAACAAAATGTAAGCAAACCTAGCTCTACATTACCTTTTTATTATTACAGTACTGCAGTCTGCATGTAACTATGTTTAATGTTTAAATCTTTGTCTATGATCTGTCGACAATCTGTGTGTTGTGTGTTCACTGTGTTTTGCTTGTGTTTCCCCCCATCTCTCTCTCTCTCTCTCTCTCGTTATTATATATACAGGCTTGAACGAATCACCATACAAAATTGCATTGATAATTGCAAATTAATATTAAATGTTTATCATGTAATTAATTAACTATAATATTCTGATAATTAAATTAAATTAGAACAACGTGTATATACATGCTATTAAAAAAGTTGTATGGTCTGGAGAATTAAAGTGACTGCATGCCATGAGAAGATCAAAGGTTTTAACTTTTAACAGTACTTGAATAACCCTAAATATCTGATCAGTAGTGGAAGAAATTAAAAAGTGGAAATTAATTAAAATAAATAAATAAAACAACAAAAAGATACAAACAAAGCACAATAAAAGGGCCCGATCAGTCTTCAGTCTTCACCATTCACTAAGATCACTACACTTTAGAAGCCGAAGCCTCTGCAGCCAAAACAAAAGAAGAAAAAGAAAATTAGGCAAAGCTAAAGAAGATCGATCAAGAAGAAGAAAGATATCTAAGAGAAAAGTTATTCTTAGTTAAAAAGAGATCTAAGAATTTATATATCAAAATACAAAGGTCAGCTGATTTTTACTTTCTTTTCTATCTGTTTTATAATTCCCTTTTGCCCAAGAATCCAACTTCTTCATACTTATAAATTCCCTTTTAATTCATGTATCATATATATTCTCTGTAATCTTTTCATCGTCATGTGTTTAAAGAAGATACGGCCATGATTATTATGAAATAAATTAACCCTAAAGTTAAATTCTGATTAGTTTGTTCCAAGAGCTTGTTTCCAGAATAAGTTTTATTTAACCAAGCATGTCTTAATTAGGGTTTGTGGGCTTTGGTATATATTTTACATTTGTTTGCGTGTGATATATTATGTTCAAGTAGAAAAAAATTCCGACCAAAAGAAAGATATTCAAGAAAAAAATAAATATTTTGGAAAAGAATTACGTTTAATTTACAATAATTTCGAGGGTTTTCTGAATTCAGGTGAATTAAATCACAGATTCACAAAAAGATGCAGCAACAAAACAGTACTAGTGATGCATATTATGGAATCTTACCATGGAATCTCTCTAATATCCACTCCATCAACCCGACTCATTTCTCAACCCGTGAAAGCGACCCGTTTCGCCTCCCACCTCCGGCGCCGCCATCCTACGGCGGTTTATTTAACCGGCGGCCATCTGGGTTTTATGATAGTGGGTCGGACCACCGCCTGCGACTGATTTCTGAGTCCTTAGGGCAGGTCGGCAGCGGCTCAGCCTCTTTTGAGCTGCAGAAAATGACGGCTCAGGAAATCATGGACGCTAAAGCTCTAGCAGCCTCCAAAAGCCATAGTGAAGCTGAGAGGAGACGAAGAGAGAGAATCAATAATCATCTTGCTAAGTTGAGAAGCTTACTTCCCAACACGACAAAGGTAATTATAATTATTAATTAAGCAATTAAGTATTTTATAGCTTATACAATTGTATTAATCTTCGATTAATCACTCAAAAAAAATTACTTCATATTAATCACTAGTATCTTCGTCTAAGCGTACCAAGATTTACACTCCACAGATATGTTGTAGACTTTAGTGAGAATGGAGGAAATTAAAGAGGGCGTAATCCATATAATATAATTAATCCGTAGGACATGCATTTTATATTAATTTCTTTCTCAGTCACTTTGTGTTAGCTACTGAATTCTCATGAATAATCATGATGTATTTTCTATAATATTGATTTTATGTGGATTTAAATATAGAAATATATCCAAAATTCTTTAGTTGGTAAAAATGACAGAAAAATTAAAGCTCATCTTTTATTTCATGGGTTACATATATTATATATACTAGCTAGACAGTGTACACTGATATGAATATATATGTGTAAAATATTCAAATATAATTAACCTTTATTTTTCCTTTCTGGGCTAGCTATGATTCCCAGTGTTAATTTCGGAAATTAAAATTTTGGTAAAAAAGGAATTTTGCTAGCGTTGATATCGCTCCTTAAAGCTTCTGCTAGGATAAAGTGAAACAGCTAGGCATGAAGACAGTTGAAAAGCTTCCATATGGAAATTAAAATTCTTGCGGCCGGATTTAATTTTCAGACAAAACTAACTCGAAATAAAAAGTAGAAGATATCGAAAAAGAAGCATTCTTGTCAGTCAAATTAGCTTAATTTAATTCCAGACAATCTTATAATACCCACGTCGCCTAGTTAATATACTTCAAATAAATTATAACCTAGCTAAAAGACGCTTTTGGCTCTAAAATATTTAACGTTTTTTTTAATGTTTTTCAGACGGACAAAGCTTCGTTGCTTGCAGAAGTAATCCAACACGTTAAGGAGCTAAAACGTCAAACTTCTGTAATAGCAGAAGCAAACCCGGTTCCGACCGAGATAGATGAATTAACGGTGGATGATGCATCATCAGATCATGAAGATGGAAAATGGGTTATCAGAGCTTCAATCTGCTGTGAAGACCGTTCCGACCTCTTGCCGGACTTGATCAAGACTCTGAAAAATATGAGATTGAGAATTCTGAGAGCTGAAATCACGACCCTTTGTGGGAGAATGAAAAATGTTTTGTTCATAACCGGAGATGATCAAGAAGATGATGATGATGATGAGGAGCAGGTGCACCAGCAGTACTGTATAAATTCCGTACAGGAAGCTCTCAAAGCTGTTATGGAGAAATCATCAACAAATGGGATTAATCATGATCTCCAGTCTGGTAAGTGTAGCTAGGTTTTTCGATCCTTATTTTGCATGTGTTGTTTTTCAGTCTGAATCTCCTAGCAATTGGGAATATTATCTCTACTGTTTTATAGTACACGTGTATTTTTGAGTTTAACAGTAGCTAGATGAAATACAATTATATAATTGGAGATTTCAGTCGTCGTGCATTTGGGGGATGGCTAAAAATTAATGTAATATCGGTCTTGTAATTAATTAACTTTCTATTTTCAGATTTCTGTCATCTCTAATGTCACTTTTCCACTTTCATTATGTAAGTGTGAAAATTACGTAGAAGTCCGACAATTTTACCTTTACGGTTTTGGATCTTCTTTATTTTATTTTATTTTTTTTTAATTAAGCTGCTACATACGTAATATGGGGTGTGCTGGAATATTAATGTTGGTAATTAAGTTAATTAAAAAGTGAATGCGAAAAAGGAAAAATGAGAGAGACAGAACGAACGAGACGTGATAAAGACGTACAGCTTGGAAGATCGTGGTGGATTGTGGTTGGTGAGAATTGGCGACAAAGAGTGAAATTTAAAAAGATCGAGGAAGGATCTATTTCGTGAGTAGATAAATCAGAAACCTTAATTAGATCACATTCAAAACCTAGCATAGAAATCAATAGACATGTTCTTTCTTCTTCATCCAACATGATACGATAAACGTATCCAGTTTCAACAGTTAGTTCATTAATGTTAGTAGGAAAATTTTAGTCTGGCAATAACATTAATGTTAGATCATTAACGTTTACTATCTATATAGTTGACACTACACATCATAAGGTAGACAGACTCAGAACAGATCACAACTCTCTTACAATGATAAAATAATATTACTCACGGGCATACATATCTGGGATATATATATATATATATCTAGCCTAAATCCAAAATAACAAACAGTACGAGAAAAACGTCATGAGCTCCTAGGAGAATCACCACTCTAATTATATATTTCTCAAAATTGTACACGATTGTCACTCAAAACTTGAGCTCCCCTGTTTTCATAAAGCCTCCTTGATATTAAAAGTTCTTGATAATGTTCTTGCATGATCATATTCATTCATCTCCACCAGCATTTTCCTCAATCTCCTAACAAGTTTATCACTGTCACCATCCCTCCCCATTGTCACATATTTTTTCTCCATTGTCTTCCCGATCAACAGCAAATACTCAACCAAAGGCTGCAATTTTCTGCAACAAATTCCCAAACAAAACAAAAAAAAAAAAAAGCAAAAGAAATTAAGCATACATCTAGAAAGTAGGAACAAAGAGAATTTACGAAAATGCCCAGACGTCAATCATACCTTTGATCCCCTGTAACACCAGGACCAGTCCAGACACCATATAAGGAAGAAATTACCCTTTCTGCTCTTATGATTGCATCATGAACATTTGATCTAATGCTGTGAAGATGAGGAAGAACTTTTCCCAATAAAAGTTCATCGAGAGCAATTTTTTCAAGAACAGGCATAGCAAGAGTTTTATTCCACAAGCATATATTCCTCATCAGACGAACACACATACCAAACCTATATGCTGCAACTCGAGCTGCATTTGGTACAGAATTCATTTCAACCTGGCTCCATGTAGGCACCTATTATTTAAGATCACAAGATATTAGAATAATAGTAATAATAATAATGTTATGACAACAAATTACATCTAGCCCCCCTGTAGTTTGAGAAATTATAAATAGGCTCCATGTCTTTGAGAAACTTTATGTCCATCTTACAAATACCCCTTCTGTCTGGTTTCCTTAGGGCTTTAACATTTTATGGTCTAATAATCAACTACAAATACACTCAGGGGTGTAAATGTAAATTTTGCAAAATTGAAGGGGTGAAATTGTAGTACACATTTACACCCCCTGAGATAGGTATAATTAAAAATACACCCAGTCCAGATTTTAAATAAGGGTAACATAGTACTTCTGCAATATCTGTTAGGGTATGCTACAGTGAAGGGTCTAAGTGTAATCTCTTAAACCACAAGTGGGTCAAAATGTATAAACACATTAAATATGAGGGGGTCTAGATGTAATATCCTAATAATTATAGCCCCAGGAAATTTTAGAACATTTACCATCAAATCAGCCACAGCCTTGGTGAGGCGATCACGAAGCACAGCCACCAAATCAACAAGAGCCGAACTGGAGTGACTAACATAATTGAAGATCAAATTCATAGCAGAAACAGCATATTTAGTTTCCCGAGTACTAAGTGTGTCCCAGCAAAAAGCTAACTGATGGTGTAGAATGGGAATTGCAAGTTTTTCAACTAATTCAGGAATAATATTTGCATCGGCATCCTCACTCGTTTCATTTTCATCTTCCGAAACACCATAGCTGAATAACAGAGAATGCCTGGAAAATAAAGAAAAAAAAATACTTAAATGAATAGAAATCCAAGAAAAAGAGCATTCAAGGGAAATTATGTAAGTTGCATACCATTTCATATCATCAAAATCTGCATCTTCATGGAGTGGGTCCCACTTAAGAAGCTCAAGCCTAACATAGGGCGAGAAAATAGAAGGTATGCTTAATGACATATAAGCATCACGATAGGTTGAAGAATATTCTTTCTTCCATTTCTCGAATCTTTCAACCACAATTGAGAACTGGGAATATTCCTCAGCTGCATCACTGAAAATCTTATCAGCAACCTGAAGTAATTGACTATGGGATGACTCATAAGCTGTGCTCTCACTATCACTTTCATCCGTGCTCAATTCTCCTTCCATTTGTTGAATGGAATTATCATTTTGCATGGCTGACTTTCTCTTTGACTCAGCTTTTGCTCTTCGTTTCTGTCTGGCATCTGCTCTTCTTGTTATATCCATTCTTTTCTGAAGATTTATGTCTCTGCCAAATTCATCAAGCTCCATAGGAGCACTTTTTACAGCACTTGCAGCAATAAAAGCTTGTCCTTTACGGGTTGCAATAATAGCTTCTTCTATTTCTGTAATTTCATCATGATTATCTGCTGCTCTTCTTTCTGTGATGGCTTTTGCACGTTCTTCGTGAAGCTTCTGCATTTGTTCTTCAAGTTCCTCGATGAAAGGAGCTTTATGCTGCAAGAAGGAAACATAGTGGGATTACTAAATCATGCCCTCCATAGAAACTAATTAGATGAAAAGATAGCTAAGGATGAGGACTAGATGCAGTAATTTACCCTAAATTGTGAATGATTGATTAGTTACATAAAGACTAAATATGTGTTCAGCAGCAATGATGACAGTTGAAATGATCAGTTGAGAAGTATGACAATTACCAAAGGGTAATTGCAAAAAATACAAAAACATTTAATTTTTCTGCTAAAAGAATTTTTAATTCCTGTGGTTATTAGAATTCTTGGATTCACATTCCAAAGTGTTGTCTGTGTTTCACAACATTTTCTCACGAAGTTGTAGATTTTGCAGTCATTTGTCATATAATACGACTTTCAAAACCATGTACATATAATGAAGCTTTCTTTATGCAGGTGCAACTCTAATGAATCTGCAAATTTGTTATAAAGAGAAGGCACCCAAAAGCCATAATTTCACGCAACATGCTCAGAAACACATAACTCAACAATAACAACCAACATTCTTACAAATCAGATTTAGTTCATACCTGCAAAAACTCACATATAACAGAAACAAACTCACGAAGCTTTTGCATAAAGAGGAACTTCTCACCGGCAGCAGACAAAGAATTCTCCAAGTTAGAAACATTCAGCAACGAAGAAGTCAGATTCTCTTCAGTCTTCTCCAACGACATCATGGTTCTGCCATGAGATTCCTTAATCCGTTTCAAGTTCTCATTAAGGGCTTTTCTAGCAAGCTCAGCCTGGAGAGATATCGAAATCTCATCAGCACTAAACATATCCAATCCAGCCCCTCCAATACCACTATAATTTCGATTCCCATCTACAATTTGCACCGGAGGATGAACAAAACTAGGCTGCAAATTGATTGGACGAATATTATTAGCACCATTAACACTACTATTACCCAATCCTTGACTTCCAACTCCATCATCAAGCCTTTTTCCCAAACCTTTCCTCACTTGCTCTTCTTCCCACATCTTATCCTCTTCATCCTCATCATCGGTAACAATTTCAGTTCCTCTCTCTTTCACCATTGGTCTTTCCTCAAAATCCTCAAACACACCTTTCTTATCATGTCCGCCGACTTTCTCACCAAAGAATCCAATTCTCCCACGAAATTCTGGCTCTTCATCACTTAAACCTTCAGCTTCACCATGATTGCTTCCTCCATCTATTGCTATATAATCTGGTGCAGCAGCTTTTGCCTGCCTGAGTCTCTCCCTTTTTGCCCTAATTTTTTCTATCATAGCTTGGTCTGGTATGCCATCTTTGTCTTCTCCTAAACCAGGCCCTAATCCTACTTCCTTTAATCTGGATAATGCATCATCTCTTTCGATACTCAATTCTTTGCGTTTCTGATCAAAACCTATCTCATCATCCTCCGAATCGTGACTCTTTCCAGAATCTAAGTCGGTCGAAGATACGGGCTTAATCAAACCCTTTAAGATTACTACGGGTTCCGCATCGGGCTTGGGTTTATTACGGGCAGGCGCGGCGAGGGTTTTGGTGTTTTTCTGAAGCTCTAAGAGGGCTTCTTTAGTGTAAAGTCCGGCTTGTGGCTGGACATTGGAGGGGAGAGAGGAAGATGGAGTGTGCTTAGGAATTCGGTCTTTTGCGGAGATGAGTTTGTGAGCTGATGATTTGGATGAGCGCGAAGAGGAAGTGGAGGGCTTGGATGGCGGCCGAGAAAAGGGCGATTCGTCGTCATCGGCGAAGGAGAGGAGGCTCTTAGCAGGGGGCTGAGAAGGTGGTTTTTTGGGTTTATTGGTGGCTGAGGGTTTGTTGTTTGCCATGGACGGGTTTCCGTTGGTTTTGGAGATTGAGGGGGCGGGGGAAGTGTCGTCATCGTCATCGTCCTCGCCGGCGCGGCGGCGGAAGTTTTTGCGTGATTTGGCGCTGCTCATGGTGGCGAAGGGCGCCGGGTCGAGAAATAGGTTTCAGATTAGTAACTCTGATGGGCTTTTTGTGGGTGGGCGATTTTGTTTGCTGGGTCGGTTTGGGTTTCTCTGTTTCTGCATGCACGTCTTTATAAAACGTGTTTCGTTGTCTCAGTTTCGGATAGTCGTCCATCGCCAATCGTCAGATTATCATTTAAATTTTTAATTAATTTTTATCTCCTTAAATATTAATTACAATTTGATATGGGCCAAGGGCAAGTTTATTCGGCCCAATAAGAAAATATGACTTGGCTCAAGCTTTGTAAAGAGTCCAACTTTGTCTAATACTGGGTCCAATAACTACCCCATTTTCTCTTAAGCTGGGCCGTGGCAGTTAGAGACCTCAATGATTTTCACAAAGTAATAAATAATTAAATGATTCGATAGTCAAAAAATAAAATAAAATGATGGATAAATCTAACAGCTGAAAAGAATAAAATTATGTAAGAGTTACAAATTAATTATTTAAATATTAAAAAATTAATTTATTTTCATACACTTAAGTCAATCATTAAGAAGTCGTGCTGGGTGGACCTAAGTGGTTTCTTTTCCTTTTTGTTTGATAATTACCCGGTGGCCCTAGTCAAATGAATATTTTGTTTCAGCTAATTAATATACTTTTATATTCTTAAACTAAAATATCATTATAAATTACTTTAGATTAATTATCTTATTCTAAAACAATATTATATATTGATTTTCATAAGAAAAAGAAAAACCTACTAATTTATCCTATTATAACTTTAATTTAAATTGGCTCCAACTTTTTGGAAAGTAGTATTTTATTTGTACTGTTCCCTCGTCACATCTGACAACTTTGAAAAGAATGTGAAAAAATAAAAAGTGAGAGACACAGAGGAAACAAAAAGAGGTGGGAAAATAAAATAAATTTATTAGAGAAAACATCTGCACGAGAATCAAGACAAGACTTTCGAAACATCCCCAGGAATACTCGATTTAAAGCTAAATTCGAATGAGTTTGAAAGAATATTAGGGAGAAAGAACAGAAGCTTTGGAGTTTTGAAGTGTTGAAGCTTCGTTCCACTGTTCACCATGGCTGGGTAACCCTCTAAATCCTTTGTCTAGTTGTTTTTTCTCATGTTCAGGTGATTCTGTTTTTTTTTTTTCTTTTTTTTTTTTCTGGTTTTTGACATCATTATGCTAAAGGTGGAGAAGAAAGTAGATAGTTACAGATTGTCGGTGGATGAATCTGGAAGTTAAAAAGTGGCATTAGATTCTATCTGCAAAAAAAGCTCCGATTTTTATTTGGCCTTATTACCGAAAGTTTTGATCTTTACTAACATGAGTGAATCTTAGGTAAAAAAAGTGACAAGGGTTGTATTGATTTTAGTAGCATTAGGAAATGTATTCAATAATCTGGGTTAATTTTAAGAGTTTAGCTTCAATGGAGCTTATATTTAGTGTCTCACATATAGACAAGAATGGCCCTTTTTGTATTAGACTGTAGGGTTTGATAGTGGGTGTATTCAGTTATCTTTGTTCTCAGTTTAATTAACTTATTTGTTTTTTGATTGATTATGGGTTTAAAGTTTCCCACTTTGGATCTGGGCTTTCCTGTTTTCCTTGCATTGAGCTTGGTCTTTCTTTTATGATTGGAAACAACATTTCTGTTTTTATTATAGGAATGTTTGATACATTTGTTCAACTCCAGAACTTATAGACTCATTATGCTGTTGTTGAAATTACATTCTATAACAATCTTCACACAACTAGGATAGACTCATTATGTGGATGTTGTTTTGTTCAGTATTCCACATTGCATTTCATGTATCAGTTCTTGAACAATTAATGAATACTTATTTTCTTTTAAAATGCAGGCCGTCATGGTTGGTTGACCCAAATAGAATTGCCTCTAAAATCAGAAGTGCATCGAGTTCATTTGATCCTGGAAAAGAAGCCAATTGGAAAAGCAACCCTACAAAATCTTGCCCAAACTGCCAATATGTGATCGACAATAGTGATGTATGATTTTGTATTTCACGTATTTTTCATTTCCTTTTATGTTATCAATATTCAATTATAATATGTTTATCTCGTTTTTCAGATGGCTCATGCATGGCCAGGATTACCACGAGGTGTGAAATTTGACCCTTCTGACCAAGAAATTATTTGGCATTTACTTGCTAAAGTTGGCGCTGGGAATTTGAAGCCTCATCCTTTCATCAATGAGTTCATACCAACTGTAGATGAAGATGATGGCATTTGTTATACTCACCCTCAGAATTTGCCTGGTATACATTAAAATGAGCTCGTCCCTTTTTCTTTAAAATCATAATTAGGGATGTAAGTGAACCGAGCTTTGGTCTTTTTTCAAGCCTTGAGCTCGAGTCAAATAAATTAACACTTGTTGACTTAATTACATTTACACCCCTTTGGAGATTGTCAAATTACAGCTGGTAAGTTTGGATAAACCACAAACCATCCTAAAAATGTTTTGAAGATACAAACACCATCTATATTAAGGAGTGGTTTGTGTAATTCTTCCAAATTCCTGGGAGTGGTTTATGTAATTTTGAAACACTTTAGAGAGTAGCTTGTATCTTTCCAAACTTGTGGGTACCAGTTGTAACTATTGCAATCTCGTAGGGTGTACAGATGTAGTTGATGATATTTATTTCCAATAATTTTACTTTAAATTCCATAATTTTCTACTATTTTACTACGTTTGCGTTCTAAGCTTCAACTTGAAAACTAATTGTATTTATTATGTACATAAAATAAATATAAAATGTAAAAGCTTGCAAGCCTCAAACAAAGATGATTTACACATTTAGTTCGAGCTGGACAAACAGACTCTGTCCATTTACATCCCGAATCATAATTCAGGACAATGTCAATTAATATTATTTTTTACACATACTAAATGTTGTCAATTCATTTTTATTTTCAATGACTACTAATTATTAGGTGTGAAGCAAGATGGAAGTGTGTCACACTTTTTCCACAGAGCAATCAAAGCTTATAATACGGGCACGAGGAAGCGTCGCAAGATAAATGGTGACAATTTCGGAGATGTTCGTTGGCATAAGACGGGTCGAACCAAACCCGTTTTACTTGACGGGTTACAAAAGGGATGCAAGAAGATTATGGTACTATATGTGAGCCCAATTAGAGGCGGGAAATCTGAAAAGACTAATTGGGTGATGCATCAGTATCACTTGGGTACAGGAGAAGATGAAAAGGAGGGTGAATATGTCATTTCAAAAGTGTTCTTTCAGCAGCAAGTACAAGTTAAGCAGATTGAGAGAAGTGAAGAAGATGTTTCTGAAGATGTTGGGACCACTGTTGCTAAGGTGGACCCCGTCACACCCAAGTCGGTCACTCCTGAACCTCCTCGTGCTGAGAGGAGATTTGCTGATTACGAGACTGGACAGAATTGTACACTTCCTACTGTAGAGGTAAAGTACTCAAAAGAAAGGGTTTTTAATTTGGTAAAATTAAATCAAACTGGTTCTATTTGGTTCGGTTCGGTTAAGTACTTACAAGTATATCAAAACACATTGAAAAAATACGAATTATTACATCATGCAAAACTAGATTATCAATACAAAAGATCAAGGGTTAAAATATAGTTTGTTCCCTTTGTCATGAAAACATTACAATTTACTACCCTCACAGATTATAAATTCACTGAAACACCCCTACTTGGCCCATTCTAAGTGTAAGAAATAACCAATGACATTCTTGGTACGAAAAATTGGTCAACTGAGGGACACGGTAAACAAGGAATCACGGGGTATATTTCATGGTTCTGAGTCGGTTGGGGTGTTCCGGTAATTTTATAAATTGGTGACTTGTGAGGTAAGTAAGCTGTAATCATTCAGAACGCTGGGCACAGGGTACAGGCTGTAGTTCCTCCTATTTAGAGGGGGTGTAGATGTAATTAGCCAAAAACTATCAAATTACTATTCGTTCTTGTTAAATTTTCAATCTTTCTGTTGGTTTATTTTAATGAAATAAAACATTGAAATGGACTTTCACATTCTATTCTTTTCTTTCCTTTCCTTTTAGCATCAAAATGAGGTTCAAATGGGAGACAAGTTAGAAACTCCTTCAGAGCAATCGAATGATCCGAACCAGATCAATAAGGAAACCAATGAAGATGAAATGAACAATGATGATGAGGCTGCTGAAGACTCTAAATGGTGGGAAAATGATTCTCAATATTTGGTTAGTTCACAGCAACTTGTAGAAGGGCTATCTCTTTGTGATGATCTTCTCCAAAGCCAATCTCCAAACAGGGACAATTCTGGAAATTTACAAGTGTCAAATGCCAAAGGTCTTCTATCTGATTATGCTCGTTTAGGACCCGAGGATTTGAAGAGGGATTTGGAGGAATGCCAAGATTTGGCTTCTGATCCAGCAAATATTGACCTTGATACGCCTCCCGATTTTCGCTTGAGCCAACTTGTAAGGTTTTTTTTTTTTTTGGTCTTTATTTGTATTTAAAATGTGCCCTTTTTAAGAAATTCACCTCGTCTGAGAATTGGAGACAAAAAACATTAAGTGGGTGTTTGCAAAAACATTAAGTTGATAAGCATTTACTACTTCCAAAAAATTTCCATTTATTTATGAAAACATAGAAGATAGAAGCTGAAGCCAAAAGTAGGTTCTTAGATGCATGTGGCTTTTTACATATTTCTGCTTAAAATAAGCAAAAGCTTGTTTTACAAATACTTTCAGAGTGCTTAACAAAAGCAGAAAATCCAAAAGTGTTTTTTTTATTATAGTTTGAAAACAGCACCTCTATGTTTAATATTTTACATATTTTACGTGCAGGCAGTTTTCTTTTTCATACTTCACTTTTTTTGGGTGCAAGCTTGCTCGTGAAATTCTTTCCTTAGATAATTAAATATTAATTATCTCTAATAATGAAATATAATGCAGGAATTTGGATCTCAAGATAGTTACATAGCTTGGGGTGGAAGCGTGCTGGGGGGCAAAACGCTTGACTAGAAGTGAGCCAAGAAATGTTATCGAAGAACTGATTGTATAAAAATCTTTTGTGAAGCTTTTGGCTTTTTTGTCAATGCATGTAGCTCATGTAAAACTATTAGTAGCAGTTTTTGTTGATGATTTAGGGGCTTGATTGTTTGATTTTTGTAACCATTCATTCATGTGATCTAAACAAGAGTTTCTAGATGCCCCTATTTGAGCTGTTGCTGTCTGTAAATCTTAAAAGTATCTTACTTCTGCGTACACTGTAATATTTTGAACATCAATGGCTATCACTATGCTCTGCATTTGGAGAAGCTAACATACAAGTAAAAGTTGGAGTAGTTTAGCAAAGAGTGTTTGCATAAAATGCAAAACTAAAGAAAAGCTGTTGAGTGTTGCGGAAAAAAAGTTGACAAGCACTTTTACAAGGCTTTATTGAAAAATTATTTTAGACTTTTATCAAGTTTCAGTACTTTAATTATTTTAGTGAAATTATTAATTAGCATTTTGCAACAAGTGCTAAATTTGTAGGATCGGTAGAGCTCGGACCTCATGGAGTCATTCGGTTCATACGGCCCTAATAAATTTAAACTTAGGTTTACCAACTTACTAAAGATAAGAAAAATATAAATGAGACTGAATACTAAAGATTGCTCAATATAATGAATATGTGTTCAAGTACAAGTTGCCATTTCCCAAAGTGGAGATGGTGCTATTTATAGTCTTCCCCAACATGCTAGGGCCACTTGGATTAATTCTAAGCCTTGAACTAACTTGATGTGGAGGGTTGAGATCATATAGGTTTAAGATGGGCCTTCTCTCTAATGGGCCTGACCTGGGCTTTGCCAATTGGGCCTAAGTATAAAATAGTAAATGGGTCTTGACCCATATCAAACTTGTGATTTAATTCACAACGTTTTATCCAAACAACAAACCCTGAAAATATTTCATTCGAGAGTACTGCATTCACATTATTCATTTTCCTAATATTTCATCAAAACATATTTCTCCCAAAAATTAAAAATTCAAAACAAACTTAAAGTTTGACTAAACTAGATAATTTAAAACAATGTAAAACAGTACCCTGTAATCTGTATATCTTCCCAATCCATGTTTTATGTTTGTTGACTGTGGTAGTGTTTGCAAACTCTAATATAGAGAACTTTTGTGGGTTTCAGATTTCGCTTTTTTAACCCAGTATTTTGAGAGCGTCTGGGAAACTTTCTTCTGCTTATTTTAGGCTGAAATAATCTTGAAGCTTAAAGAATTTAGGGACATATACTTTTTAACTTCAACTTCTAGCTTCTAGATTATCTTCGTAAATAAATAGAAGTTTCTGGACATTAGCAAAAGTAGTACTTCTTACTATAACTTTTTTTTGTTTTCCAAACACACCCAATTTTTACTACTCCATTTCTTTACGACTTTTGCTTCTCAAAAAGTAGTAGGTTTGCAAATTAAGCACCCATTACATCATCTACAAGTCACCAGGACTAATTGGGACTTTTGAAACCAATTTGAATAGGTGGTTTGATACAACTATACAAGGACAAAATTGCACAACTGGAAAGAGGCAAAGAGATTCATGAACCTGGATTAGTACTATCGAGTCTTGCAGCTCATTAAGGTTGTCCTCAAAACATGCAATAAAAACAATATCAGGGCCCTGCCTGCAACAAAAATAATTAAGATTTTGAAATTTCTGAGGGGTCAACAAATGCTGGATTCATTTGAAGCATGATTGCGTAGAAGGAAACTGATTTAACAGCTAGGGTTTCAGTTTCTTTGTCGCTTAGCATATATATCATGCATGCTTTAAGTAAAATGACTACACATATGATTATTTAATGTATATTATATATCATTGTAGATAAGGAAACATGCATCTGAAAGCCAGATAAACCCTAGCTAGTGAAATAACATGATAAATGGGCCATCTTTGTTTCTAGATTTTTTCAGGAGAGTTGCTATCTTCTTCTTCTTCTTCTTCTTCAGTGAAGTCAATTATTTGGTTGTTAATTTGTTATGATATAGAGCAGAACCGAGCAAGAAATAAAATTTTATGATAATTATTGCTTAAAAGCTCTAATGGAATTAGTAACCGGTTGTTAATAATGGTGCAACATGGAGGGGAGGTAACTGTAATGTTAACTGGTGCAACATAGAGGGGAGGTAACTGTAATTTTAACTGATTAAGAGGGAAGTTGGTAAAATACTAGATATGTTAAGAGGGTGTGTTAGTATAATTAAACCTATAAACAATTCAAGTCTTAGGTAAAGTTTAATTTCTAAAATATATAATTGGAACCCCTTACATATAGTTTTCTGATTTTTCGATAAAAATAAATATGATTTGAGTGTGACCTAAACTTTAAATATAATTAACCGTTTAAGTTATATGATGACCTAGCTACTAAACAATTGAGCATCCTGTAAGGCTCTAACCTATATATGTATAATTGTCAAAATTAAATAAAGCCTAAATATACAACACTGTGCCCTAATTTTTAGGCTTTAGTCGATGGAGCATGAAATAAAATAGGAAAGTGATGCTACCTCGTGACTGGCCCCATGATCAGTATTATTTTTTTATGTATATAGTGCGATGAAATTCACAAAAAAGGACAGAGTACTTTAAAAAGAAAACATCATGCAAGAATATATTACATTGTCAATTCCAAATCTTAGTAGTGATCTGCAGGCAATTATGGCGCATGACCAAATTATATATATATAATTGTTTCATTATCATTAATTTGTTGTTATAATTAGTTGATAACAACTAATATGTTTAGATTTGCTAAACTTTTTGATAAATACTTTTAAAATTCATAGCCCACATAATTAGATTTTCTGATTAACTGGACGTAACTAAATATAACTTAATTAAGAAATCTTCGCATATGAAATCAATATTATGAGAGATAATTTGGGCATATTCTGATTCATTTAGATGTTGACAAATAAGAATACTGATCGATCCAGACGTGGATTTTTGACTTTGGGGGCTATATTTGGATATATCACATTACAAGTTGACACGTCCAACAGAAAATTAGATTTATTGTAAATTAATTATATCTCATATCAATAATTGTGAGTGTGCAGTGGTCATTGTCGCATACTTGCAATTGCATTTCTATCTCACAAAATGTGTTCAACTTTGCCACAAAATCCCCAACTTCAATTTCTCTTACAACTTCTGACACCATACAGAATCGTTCAAACTTTATATATACTACTCATTTATAGCATCCAATTGTTTCAATTCACTATGAGATACCTTGATACAAACATGTCATGATACAGTATAATATAACAATATAAACACGTCACGATCCATATATGAAAACTCGGATTTTGTTATGATGATCAATACTAATCACTATGTACAATTAGAAACTGCGCGCATTGAAATGGCCACAATTAGACAGTGAATTAACTTAACTACGAAATTTCAAGATCATATATTGAAATTATTGAAAAGAGAAAATAAATAAATAAAATTGAAGAAAATTAAAGGAGAAATTGCACGTGGGGGAAGATAAGGCTGCTGTTTTGATATGTTGGGAGGGTGGGTGTGCCCTTTAGACCTTTTTGCCTTATTTTTATTTCTTTAACTTAGATGACAACTATATATTTTAATTTATTTTAATTTATTTTAATTATTGGCCGACACCTATATTTTCCGAGATTGCTCACACTTACTGTCCCACCAACTCCAATATTTTATTTATTAATTATTACATATTCTTAATTTTATATGTCATAATGTATATATCCTCTTTTCTATATTATATATTATTGGGTATAAACTTAATTTTTATTTATAATTGCGATTTGTTTGTCATTAATTAAATACATTTAACTTGTCTAATAATGACAAATAGAACATTCCGTATGTAATTAAAAGCCTTAATAAGAGAATTATATAAATATTACATGTCCCTTTCCATTCCTACACATCACACATTAGTATTTGAATCATACGACCAAGCCCACAAAATGATTTTTGGCAGTTTGACCAAATTTATATAAATTAAACGAAAACAACATAATTTAACATAAAAGTATAACATATTTAACGTATTTTATGTTGTTTGGTGCAGGACATGCAGAAGTAAACAAGATTAACTATATTATTAAAACACAAAACAAGATTATCTTGTTAATTACTAGTAAACTCATATATAAGTTGAAGACAGTTTAGTGTCTAGTAACCTCCACCAATAATCACCAAAAAAACAAATGAATAAATAATAAACAATTCCAAAGCCTAACCATAATTATATTATCTTAATTAAGTGCTATTTTAGCATGCCATCATGCTTTCAGCGGCCACGAAACGACAATAAAGCGCCATTATTTTCTTAAATAAAATATTTAATTTAATTAATCACGCCTGCGCCTAGACGTGCCTTTGAACAGTTGCAAAATTGAGTTTTTGACTGATTGAAAAGAAGTTTTTGAGTTTGTAATCATAATATTAGCCAACTTTAATGACTAACAATAGGATTAAGATCATACTTTAAGATCTTCAGAAATTATTAATATTCACCATAGAATATATGTATATAATATTGATTAATCTTGCTTTTTTCCTTGATCGTTATTCAATTAATCATTGAAAGAGAAGCTAATCCATAGGCTTTAACCGAAAAAAGGCTTTTGTATATATATATTAACTAAAAGAAAAGCCTTTGACCGAATAATCATATGTAGAAAAAGCAAAGAGAAATCCTAATAAAAGGAGAAAAAAGAAGAAAAAGGGGCGAAAGATAGCATAAAATAAGGAAAAAAATAAATACCCACAAAATCTACTTTTTTTTTCCCCTTCCTTTTCAGAAAAATAGGAACTCTAGCATGAATTTTAACGCAAATAATGAGAATTGAGACCCATTCAATAATTAAGAAAGTTAATTAATTAATTGGATCTCCCTTTTGTATTTTCTAATATATCTTAGGCTAAATGGATTCAAGAAAATAAATAAATAATTAATTACAATTAGTCATCCCTCTTTTCAGTTTTTTCTTTTTCCAATTTTCCACTCAATTTTTTTCCAGTGATCTCTCTTCAACTTCTGATCATGTACATGATATATGCTCTAACTAATAGAATCTAATAGAATTTTTTCCTTTTTAAATATAAATGGAAGAAGATTCTCAAATAATCAGATCACTTCCACAGAGAAAAAAATTACCGTAATTTATAGAGGAAAAAGTGCCCATTAATCCCAAAAATTAAAAATATATAAATTACACTCAATTTCCAATAATTCTTTCTTTAGATTTTGTTTTGTTTTCCCCCATTCTTGGCCAAGAGAGAGAGCTAGCATAGATTAAAAAGCAAGAACTGATTAAAAAGCAGTGATAATTCCCATTCAAGCTACAGTACTGTATATATTCAAGAAGCCCATGAGGGCAATTAGTACAAAATTGTCGAAAATCTAGTCTAATCACTTCTCCCGCAGCTTATATTTACACTCTAATCAACAAACTCGATCAAACACAAGAAGAAAAAAAAGAAAGAAAAAAACCCATCATCTTCGACAATGAACATGACAGAAAGTCAAACAACTTTCAATCATGATAGCAGAGAAGCATAACTACGCATCTTCTGATTATGTAGAGTCTTGATCTTTGTTCTCTGAGGACTCCACTAAGTCCTCTGCTTGAAATTCTTCTCTTGCTGCTGTTGCTGCTCATCTTCATGTTTTTCTGTTTTGGGATTAATTGAAAGTAGAGAGAATTTAAAGTGTTTTTCTTTTGTGTGTGTATTTTTGGTGTTTGAGATTGTTTTGAGTTTGAAGTGTTGCAACTTCCAAGTGGTGAGGGGGGGTTTTATAGTGTGGTTTGTGGTCCAAATTAGGATTGGTCGAGTAAAGAGCCAACTATGGGGCATCAAAGGGTGTGCAGTGCCCCTAGCTTAATAGACATTTTCTTTTTGATGTGGTTCCCCACTTACCACTTGGGATTCCATAGCCAACTACAAATATGGAAATTTGATATAACTAGGGAAAATTACTAAAACATCCATGAGGTTATCTAAAAATTTTGAAATACCATTGTAATTTTGAAATCTTCTGAAAATATAAAAAAAATTTAAAATCATACAAATATTCCCTAAAAAACTTTATATTTACCCCCACATGGGTGTAAATGTAAGATTTTAAGGTATTTTTTATAAATATCATAAATTTTATAAGAGTTTGGGTAATTCGCCCATATAACTATTTAAACCTCCTATATTTTTTTCAATTAATATTTTACTTCAATTTTATGATACTATCTCATTAGGGTTGTAAGTGAATCAAGATGAACGGTAGTTTTTTGACAGGGTCAGAGCTCGATTGATGAGCTAAGAAAAGTAAGGTACCAACTCAGCTCAACTCGACTCATTTAATTTAAGTTTATATTAGCTCGAATTTGTTAAAATTATATTTTTATTTATATATATGTGTATAATTTTGAAGCTTATATAGCAATATTCATTGTATATTTGTGTGTAGGCCTCACCTACCAACACAATGGGTCGGCCATTGCTTGAACATGGTAACATATTCCCGTAGTTTATGAGCTACCTTACAAGATATGTTGATGATATATTGAATTGGTGAGAATTATTGGATTTGGAATTTTTTCTACTTCTATAGTAAGTTAACTTCTTTTTTTTTTTTTTCTTCATTTATTTGTTTGGTTGAATCCAACTAGGACAATTGGGATCAATTCGGTTGAATCCTACTTATGATATATTGCATATTTAACTGTTTTCATCAGAATTAAAACCTTGGTACTGTGATGTAAAGCAATATATAAGTAAGATAATAGATTAATAGGTCAAACCTTAAGTACAAGATAAGAGTAAGACGCCATTTTTGATATTCTAGGATTTAATTATGATGTACTACTCTCTGTCTTTATCATCCTAGCTAGCTCGTTAAGTACAAATTACAATATTCTTTTGCGGGCAGCTTCTAGAGATATCAATGGTATTTAAGTAGTTTTATGATTTATTAAATGAATTATGATGATTTCATAAATAATTAAAAAGCACCATATTTATAAGGTATAGTTATACTTACATCCCGTCGACTAATTAGGAAAAAATACAGCAAGACCCCCTCACCTATTGGAAATTGTAGATAGATCCTCTAACCCTAAGAAAAACCTAAAAAACTCAACGGAAAGTTATAAAATGATAAAATTACCCATAATATTTTTATTATAGTATTTGTTATACATGAAATGAGCAAAGTGATTAAGTTATTTTCCAGTTAATAAAACATTAGTATATCCTTGAAAATAAAAAAATAACTAACGGAATTACCTAAGTGTTAGATAGAATCATAGTCGATGGGGTGTCTCTATAATTTCCAATAGTACAGGGGTATTATTACTGTATTTTCTTCAAAATCGATGGAGTGTAAATATAATTATCTCTATTTATAAATATAAAATAAATGCAAGTAAGAATATTTTGAATCCCTATGTCTAAAATTAGGCCAACTGAAATCTTAGTCTAATGGGACGAAACAAACGGATCAAAATACGAGTCAAGGCCCCACGTGAATTACAATTTGCCGTGCCATATTATCCATGGTTTAAAAATACTATTAGCGGTAATTACATTTTCTATCCTGAAATTTATCTTAATTACAATCCAGTTTCTCTAAATTTTAAAAATTACAAAATGTTTTTTATAATATGTTATTTTATTACAAAAAACTCCTTGAAACTATTATGAAGCCAAAAAGTACAAATAATCACTTTATTCCAGAGTTTCTTACTTTCTTACATTGAAGTGATCAGTAGATAGAGGTTTTTTTATAATTTTTAAGAATAAAGAGACTAAATTATAATTAACTCAAACTTCAGGGATAGTAGATGCAATTGGGCCATACTATTATATTAGTTTTAATTTGTATTGATTAGTTAAGAAACCAAGATGGAAATTTCAAGGGTGTGAGACAGTGACCTTGAGGACTAAATTTTCGCAACGTAACATTAGTTTAATCTTAATTTTACAGGCTTCGTTAGTACAAATATTTGGAAACCCAAGTAAGTGATAGATTAATTTACAATTAATATGGAATAAAAAACTATTTAACCCACTTGCTTCGCCTTGTGTTCCTCCCATTTCAGTAAGGACACCTGCAGCAGCAGCTTCACATTAACCCTAATTTTAATAGTTATCAGGAGACATTTTACCCCCTAGCTCTTTTTTCTCCAAGCATACTATCAAAGGTCAATATTGGTAATTGTGCTAAAGGTTTTGTTGCTTCTTACATCGTCCAAGCAGACACAATTAATCACCAAAATTTTCATAATTAGTGATAAACTTGCAGTATGATGTAATTAGAATTATAGTCGTATTTTGAAGTGTCCCCCATATATATATAGATAGATGGATAGATAGCTGTATTAGGCGTTTGTTTATTACTTTAATACAATTATGAATTCATGTGAGATTGATTGTATTGTATTGTAACGAACAACAAAGTCAGGCCACACGTGATCATCTCGTGGTTTACACGGCTTTTTGCCCCTGCGATTCTCGACATCATCTAATTAATTAAAATTATATTATCCCTTATATATATATATCTATATTATTATAATTTCATTCTAATTATGTAATAGCATATGGTAGCCGGTTTAGAATTCAATCGTAGTTTATGTATGAAGCCATTGAGTTAGAAAATTAATTAGGGTTCTGCAGTACCTGAACTCAAAAAAAATCAGATGGAAAATGAAAAAAAAAATGGTAAATTATAAGAGCATTAATTAATTTATATGTAGACTAGACTACTGTTTGATTTTCATTAGTTAGGGATGTTTTGATCACTGGCTGAGTCAGGACTCTAAAATTATCCCTATCTCAAAATGTGCACTACAAGTTATTTTAAACTAGTAATGAGGTGCGCATTTTATATATATGTGTTTATAATTGATAGGAATGTAAAAAATAAGTTTAGTAATGCAAACTCCTCCCAAAACTCTTTCAGTACTGAAATAGCCATGCGTAATTAAGCAGAAACTGGGATTTTAGTAGGAATTAACTATGTTTTAAGTCGGTCATTATGCCTAGTGATTAGCTAATACAGTTGTAACCTTACGTGCGGGTCGAATTCCGATACGTCAATCTTGATCAGTCAGGAAAGTCCTGCGATATATGTTGAGTTTAGTTTATTACTTAATGACAGTTTGTATTAACATGAAAACTAGCTAGTAATTAATTCGCAATTTAAACTTATATTATCTCATGTGTTTCGTACAAACACAGCACTGCCACTGCTGGTCATAAGAGATGTACACCAGATTTCTTCTTTAAATATTATAATAACTGCACAAAAATTTACATTAAAAAGGAAATGTACTCTCTCTCATCTGAATAATCCAAATGGCAGCTTCACTATAATCTTGCTGTGTTGCTCGAAAGAGCTGCAGCCTTAAACTCTGCATGAAGGACAAAGCCAATAATCCTTCTTTGTCGAAGTAAGGATGAGCTAAAGCTCCTTTTGCACTGATTCGTTGGCGGGCTTTATAACGGACCATTGATGTTAAAAGTTCCCACCCATATCTCCATCCAAATCCATTCTTTATTTTTTGTGAAAGAATTCATTCTTGAATTTAAGAAAAGCATGATATACATTTTCATCAAAAACAAGTAAATAATGATCACAATTTGTATTAATAAATGAAGCCCTCAAGAAAGAAGAAGAGCAATATATATAATTACAAAAATATCCCTTATAATTATGTGCAAATATACAAATCTCTACTCTTTGTCTAAAAATTGCACAAATCAATACCTTTTTCGATATTACGAAATATACAGTTAAACAGATGATAGTTAGCTTTGACTTTTAAATACTAAAATTAAGAAAATAGTAGGAGATAATAAGGGCAATGTTACAGCCTATGGAAATAGTAGGAGATAATAAGGGCAATAGTAGCTTTGACGTTGCATCAAGGACTATTCAGATTCCGCAGTTGGTCGACGACAGAACCACTTAGCCTATGAAAATCAGAGCGGTGAAGGAGATTTGCTTGGACGGGTGGGTCCCGGTTGGCTGCTTTGCGGGCCATTGGGGTAAGCTTTCCTGTAATACTGTAGCGCACGCGTATGCGGTGACAGTTATCCCGAGTTGTGCAGCTACCACGCACTTTTATTAGTAGCATAGCTTCTTTGTCTCTGGCATCTTCACACCAGAAGTTTTGTGGGACACCATCGACAAACTCTTCTACTGTTTCGTATTCTTCGTGTCGGATTGATATTTCAACAATATGATCTGGTTTAATGATTCCAGCTGCAGGATTGACCTGTTTAAATCGGGACAATTAACATAAGGTCGAGGATAACAAGTTTTCTAGCTAGTTATGCATATCATTGTTCATTTTGCAGTATTTCAACGTAGTCTTTCTTAAATGCAGTAAAGAAATTAGAAGACCACCTCAAGCCAACGGGGGAAGCCAAAAGAGCCTCTTGGGCGATGATCAGATGCTTGTCCATCCTCGTTAATGGTAGATAGACCCTCGCAACTTATTTCGAATAGGGCTCTATCTTTCTTGCATTTATTCGTGATACGCAATATAGATGTATCCTGGTTCTGAAGGATAATGTTATTTGTGCTGACAATTGCTTCTGGAACCTTCCCGAGCTCTTCAAGCAAACGCTTGATTTTCACATTTGACCTGATGATTTCTCCAAACTCTTGCCTTCTTACTGACTCGTCAACTCGAGCTACCTCCACATTGAAAATGCAACGAACGGGCTTGTGATCACTATCAGTCACATCCATGCAAGCCTCATACCTGCCAAAGATGAATAGGTTAATTACACTTAGACCCCTTTGCTAATTACCAACTCCTCTCCTTGATGCTTTTAAACCACCAACACCTCTACTATAGTTTTGGTATGTCAAGAAACCCAAACAGGAGCTTTCAAATGACCATGTTGTCCTCAATGATAATTTTTTTCAAAAACAATGGAAATTAATTTATCAAGCAACCATTCTCTACCCCAAGGTGTCTTCTGATGTTTATATTTGTAAGAGGGGGTGTATTTGTAATGTTTCTGATTTATGTTTGCTGGAAACAGGGTAGATAGTTGCTACATGAAGCAACATAATAACTTACTGCAATATTGACGTAACAACAGGGCAGTCTAAGCTGCAGGTAGACACTGAAGCTGAACGGGTGTCACGATACAAAATTCTGTCACACCAGGCAGGAATTCGTTTCTTCTCTCCAGAATCATAACCTTAACAAGGATAATCAAATCTGTATCAGATCTCTAAGAAAACAAGTAAGAAATCTCTATGCAGTTATATGCCATGGAAAAATGTCTTGTGGAGAAGCAGAGGTAAAACAATTTAATTTCTATTACCAGCCAAACCAGGTTGATGCTTCTCAAACTTGTACGTTGGAGGAAATCGAATAACAGCTTCCCTCATTCCTTGGAACACATTTCCAGCTTTCATTTCAGCTCTCAGCTGATCCCTTTCTCTAAGCCAATCAAAGCATCTTTGAGAAACAAAATCTCTCGCTTCATCATAAGAGATTCCATCAAGCCGATAGTTAAAATCTCCCAGAAATACAACCATGTCTGCCTCAGAAAGCTCTGGCATCCCTTCCACAGTACTAATTCCCATGGCCTGTACAACCCTCAAAACATTTTATTTTTCAAGCCACTAGAAAAGTTTGCTTCCTTATACAGTAAACAAAGAAACTCCAACAAGAAATCATATATTTGTACTTACGTTTGTAGTGCGAAGCAACTGAACAGCAGATGAGACACCAGCTGCAATAGAAAGGGCCAACAGCAAGCTCGATGATAAATATAAGATTGAGCAGGCAATGAAGCAACATAAGAATAAATGCAGCACCATACCAGCAGCAGCATTTACAAGATTGGATGGCCGACTAAAAATCATTGTTTTGTAGACATGATCGAAATCAGCATTTCGACGATTAACAGCCTCTAAATGCGCAGCAAAATGGCAATTCACAAAGCACAGCACACGGCCATATACTCTCATTCTCAGCCCAACAGCTCCCTGCCAAGAGAAACCTTAATTTAACATAGAAGTTGATAAAAAGTCTATAACAAATAAATAAGCAGACAATTTATGTTTCAACTCTTAACAAAGTAGAAGACATCCAAAGGAGTGATACCTTATTTCCAATCGCTCGTCCTAATCCACAAGGAACTGCTGCAACATCAATATCCCCAACATGGCCTTTGATAGTGTTTCTAACCCTACACATTACATTTTCAGTTTCAGATCAGAAGAATGAAGACGTTAACAACTAACAAGAATATATGGCACATTAACGGAGTAGACCACCGTATAACTGAAGAAGAAGCAGATATATCTCTCTTTTGCATATGTTCCATTCAGAAAGGAATTATGATCCCTCCAATGGAACTCTTCACTGGAATATTAAACACTTATGACAGGGTTGCAAGGAGAAGGGAAGCAGAATCTTTTCCAGATTAAAAAACCAAAACTAAAACTCAAAAGTTACTTCAAAACTGGAATATCTCAGATTGGTAGAAGTACTGCAACAATACTAACCATACAGAGATAAGCAAGCCAGCCAACTGCCTGGAGCCAACACGTGAGAAGGTAGAACCTTCGCCCAATGTTTTCCCAATCATATCTAACCACCATTGTCCTGCAGAACTACCCTCAAGACCCATCTGCAAGTAATGCAAGAGCAAAAATGAGTATGTCTGAAAAGCTGAACATTAGAATTTTTTTGCCAACAAATAACAAAAAGAGGTAACAAAGAAGAAAAAAGAAAAGAGAGATTATACAGTTTCTTTAGCAGCAGACATGGCAAGAAAACCAGCACCCATTTCCACCTCCTGCAGCCCAACAACAACAATATCGATATCTGCAGCAGCTGAGCCCAGCCATGATATAAGAGAATCAGGAGCAGCTCTTCCTTGTGCGACATTCCAAGTTCCAGCCAAAAATTTCAAATTCTCTAGCCTCGTGTATACAAATTCCTTCACGGCCAACTCTGAACGGAATATATTATCGAGTGGTCCAGGAGAAGTGATACTCCATCCACGAATACCACCATGGTTAGCCAAAGTGAATACATAACCAGGGCCAACAGCTAAATCTATCACGGGGCTACTATGGCCCACCCATTGCCCAAGCAAATCACCATTCAGATCAAGAACCTGAACAGTTCCACTCATATAACCCACCCATATTCGAGACCCTATTGTACAGAGGCTTTGGACAGCAAAAGAATGATGCTGAATTTCCTTCAAACGGTTTCCATTTCCATCCCATTGCACAAGAAGCCCATTGGCACAACCTGTCCAAATCATTCCATCAACAGTTGCAAGTAATGCTTCAGTTCTTCGAATATCGTCCCCAAAAGCTCCTTTCGCGGCAGCTCGACGAACAGCATCTGCTGCTCCCAATATAGCATTACGTGAACGTTGAAAGAAATTGAAAGAATTCTGTGGTTTTTCTTTTGAACCAGATAAGGTTTTCATCCTTATCTCATCTTCTGTAAAATTATCAAGTGACAGGTTTTCAATCTGACCATCAATGTTGACAATTTTCAGTAACTCTCGGGTTCGAGCATCCCTGCATAGAGGATGAACATCAAAAAAAGAACTCTGGATAGTAAAATTCTATCAGTCAAGACTTACCACAAAGCCGATGATTGGTAACTGGCAGTCCACACCATTGCCCCAGCATGATCAGATACCATATGCTTGATGTCTGAAGTAAATATGTTATTGCAGGCACCATTCTGGATAAATTGGCTCCTAAGGTCAATGTATGACCTCTCAACCAATAAAGAAGCCATGTGTCTCTCTCCCACTGTTAGAGAAAGGGATTTCTCAATTGCTTCCCAAGGCCAGATCTTCATTCCACCACCCTCTGATCCAGACCATATATCCCCTATATCAAAGAACAAAAATCAGGGATGAACCACATATAACACTTAAAGCTAGATGAAATGTTCCTTACAAATTCTCAAAACAGAGTGAAGCAAATCATTAGTCGTGTTAATAATGAAAACTATTGCATATCAAACCGAAAATCTCATCTAATTCTCTACTACACACTCAAAATGCCACTATCAGCTCAAGTTGCAGTCATTTCATAACATACACTAAGCTAAACTGAAAGAAACACAAAAGATTGTGTAAAGAAAATCAAGATTACCGTAAGAACTCACAACCATGGATAGCACGGGCCCTCGATGTGCTTGCCACGAAAACAAATCCCGAAAGCCATTCCTACTACCACCATTCCCTCTTCCATTCACTTTTTCACCTGAAAAATCTAACATCTTCCAACACATAATCCTCCCATCTCTATGCCCACTCCACACCACTCTGTTCCCTCCATCCCCGACCAAACACAGAGCAGCAGTAGCCACCTCTTCAGATTCCCAATACCTCACAGTCCCCTCTTCTTCCTCCTCCTCCGACCCACCATAAATATCATTCTTCAAGTCCCATACTCTGATTCCACACTCCGACCCAGCCCACAATTGCGGCCCATTACCATCGTTTACACAAACAATTTTCCTAAGGAACCGCCCCACTTGAGTTTCCCTCAAAGGGTGTGGCCTAATCTCAAGGCTCGGAGGCCGCTTTGGGTGAACCGCGGCCCTGACCGGCGGTCTAAAAATGCCAGCCCCGCCACCGGAACCAGTGAATTCCGGAAGCGGCTGATCGGGGGACGAAGAACTGGAGAGCTTTCGGTCAAGAAACTGGAGCATGTAATCCAACCGCCGTTGGTAATTGGAAGATCTACCAACGTCATCGTCTTCCTCATCCGACGACGATGAGTTGTAGAAGCGGTCAAAGATTCTGGGGGCTTTTTGGTAACTCGATGAGGTGTCGTCGAAGCTGAAGTCCTTGCCGCCGTCGGCGGATTCCTCATCGGAATCGGACCGGAATGCAAACTTTTCTGAGTAACTGTGAAAATTGGAGGTCCTGGGTAAAGGAACATCGTTCTGGTCATCCATTGGCAAAACCTGTTTGGATGATGTCCAAAAAAAAATTCTTGAGAAACAATTTACAAAGTGCCTTAAAAAAACAAGGAGAGAGAACCTCACAAGATTTCAGCCAATACATACAAACTTCAAATATCATGTATTCATAGAAAATATAAAATAGAGTTAGAAAGATTTTACATATATTAGATATCAGGCACGTTGAATGCATAAGCAAAATAAGTCAAATCTTCACTAAGCTTTTTATAACAATATATATTTTTATTAGTTTAATATATTATTAAACTTATGCACTACAAGAGAACTGCCGAAAACTGACAAATGCATACTTACGATTTTCAGTAGACGTAAACCAGCAAATTACTTACATAAATAATAGCAAACATGGCATAATTCCAGTCAAGAAAACCATTAAATTAAAATGCTAAACTCACCTTTTATGCATGAAACTATACAGCCCTGATCCTCTCTCCTCTGCTCCAGTTTAGTGTTTTTGCTTGATATTTCACCTGCCAATCCATTTATATTGTCCATTAGCAACAGAAGCTCTAGGTTTGTGTTGAGTTGAATTTGTGAAAAAAGGAAAAAACAATTCATAGAGACCTTAGACAAAAACCATCAACATTGGTGGAAAATCAGTCCATACTGTAGCCTGTTGTGGAGGAAACACAGAAGCCCTAGAAAATAACCGAAAAGATTCAATATTCAAGCTAAAGCCCCAGAAAAAAATCGAATTAAGAAAAAGTTATCATCTCAAATCTCAGAAACAAAACTAGAATTAGTTATTTTAGGGGTCTGGTGCTTTACTAGAAGTACAAAACTTTTAAATAATTTTATTGAACTTTATTGCATATATTTAATATAGATTGAGTTCAAATTTATTTTACTAGTAGATCTCTTTTTCTATAAGTACTTTAACTGCAGCTTTTCCTTTTCTTTTTTTTTTTTTTCTTATTAATGTGTTTATAATGAAGTCACATTTATCTTGGAAGACATAACAATTTAGACACTTACACTGAACATAAAATAACATTTATCTTTAAATTTAAAAGTTAAAGTATTATTATTACATATTCACAATCATTGTTCTCTAAAAACATATATAATTTAAGGTTAATGAACAAAATAGTTGACTAAGAAACATAAAATTAAAAAGAGAAAAGAAATATAACTGTTGAAATAAATTAATATTAAACAAATGCATATAATCATAAAATAGTGAAAAGAAACATATTTTTAATTTAAAACTCAATAAACAATCAAAATAAAGAAGATATATCTACATATAAATATATATATTAAATTATCAACTAAAACAAGATATATTTATAATCAAAATTGTCTTAACATGTTCATTAATTAACGATAATTTTTTTCTGGAGAAACCCTATTAAAGTGTAAAATGAGTCAAGAAATTAAATTATATAAATTATATTCTTACATGAGAAATAAAATATATCAACATAGTTTAGTTTCTATTTATTATCATTATACTTTTTCTAAGTACTAGTAATACCGCATACTCGATGTGTGTGCTAAAAATAGATATAAATAATATAATAATGTGATTACATTACCATAATAAATTTATAAATATTTATTATTTATTTATATAATTATTTATCGAATTTAAGATAAATAAAAAATAAGTAAATGGTATATAATTAAAATTATTAAGTAGATAAGAGAGAGGAGGGAGATGAGAGAAGAAAAGAGAGAAAAAGGAAATTGAACAAAAATTATTACACCAACAGTTACCTTCTTCAAGGTTTTAATTTTGGAAGAATCCCAGGTCGCACTGACAATGAGATAAAGAACTATTGGAACACTTATCTCAGCCAAGGAATTGATCCAAAGACTCACAAGCCATTAATATCAAACCCTTATCCCTGCACTAATCATCATAATTACAAGAAATTAGAATCTAATATTCCACCAGAAGCAGTACGAAATGTCTCCTCATCAGCTGTTGATCATCATCATCATCATCATCCCGCGAAGGAGTTGATGATCAGTGATATTGTAGCAACTCATCATTACAGAAGCTAAATGCATATGATCCCAAACACAGTCTGATTACATTTTAAAGAATTTAAAACTGGAAAAAGAAACCCATTTCAATTAAATCACAATTCAGCAAATATATACTAATCTAGCAGGCTTACAGTAGAAATAGATATTGAAATTAGCAGAAATTGATATTACCAAAGGTTAGAGGGCGGTGGTGTCTGCCGGCGGTGGCCAGTTGGTTGATGGCGGCGCGGCAAGAAGACCCACGGTGGTGGCGGGCGGTTGCGTGACTGATGGTGGCGTCGAGAGTTGTGGGTGGTGGGGCTGTGGAGTGTGACCTGTGGTGGAAGGCGGGCGGCGGGACTTCCGGTGGTGGGCTGGCGGCTTCTGCGGCACCGGAGGGCGGTGGTTGGTGGAGGGTAGGGCTGGGCGGTGAGTTGAAGGTGAAGGCGCAGCTTCAGCGTGAAATGAATGAAAGATAGAAATTAGGAATTAGAATTTTTAGGGTAGAAAATTAGGGATTAGAATTCTTTACGTTTTTTCATTTTTCTGTTTCTTAAAAACAGAATAATAATTATAGAGCTTTCGTTAATGGTGAAAATACGACGACGTTTGGTAGTTTAGAGCCCCGCCAAATTGGATGAGCAGCAACTACCACTGGCCGGCCATTTGTCAAACGTCAACTATTCACCAAACATTCAATTAATTTAAGCATAAAATATTATTTAGTTCAAGTTCAACTATCTGAATAAATATTATTCAAGCTCCCTTTTTAAATTCAATTAACGTATGTGAAAGAAACCCTAACTATCCTTTGTGAAAAGCGAGGGTAGAGTAAGGGAAGGAGACGAGAGAAAATTCTCTAAATATTATTGAGTAAAGGTAAACGCAGAAAAGAAAAAATAAGTACAATATGGGAACACCAGCCTATTTATACAATAACAAAAGCGTGTTCTTCCTCAACTAACTAACAGAGTTGCTGAACTCATAAGAAATAGCAATTTCTACATTAAGCATTACATGAATCAAATTTAAATAATTCACTTAAAATTATATTTTTTGGAATCTAATAATTCAGTGTCGAGTATTGTGGAGATTCAATTTATATAGTTATGTAAGGTACTTAATTGATCTAACAATATATATATTTATATATATATATATATCCTCATCATACTTAACCTAATTAAGAGCATATGTATATTTTGTTTTCTGGTGGTATGAAATCAACAAAAGAAATTGCATTTTCAAAATTGTAAACTAATGGGGAATATAACATTCCTTGTCTAAAGTCAAAGATTATTATATAAGGTTTTCCACCACCTAATCTAATCTAGATAGTACTGTTAGGTGCATGAAATTGTTTTTATAATTGCCATATCCTTAATGTCCTCTCATTGAATGAAAAGATTACGTGTCTTGTCTTCTTGTAATGTAATGTTGGAAATAATGTGTTTTTAAGTATAGATCTTATATTGATTAGTGTGAATTAATTGGGATATAAAAAGACATGTTTGAAAAACTTAGTGTATCCTACATTGATTAAAGCATTAATTACATTCAACTATATTAGTTAATGTAAGTTAGTGATATTCTGGAAATGTATCGCCTGGAGGGCGACATAAACTTTATGGACAAGAACTATATATCCGTGTCATTTTGATGACATATCCAAACCTCTAAATATAACATTTACTTATAACTAAAGTTTAACTAATTAGTAATTTAACATTAATTCCAAATTTTTTGAGTTTGTCGATCGGACAATAATTAATTTTGCAATATATGAAATACATCTTCTGTCATATATATAATATCTGTTAATAAACATGAAAACATGTCACATCCACACAGAAATTGTATTGTTACGGGATGGAATATTTTATAATATTATTTTTAGTAAATTTAGACATTACACGTAAAACAATAACATACCACGTCTAACTAATTATGATAACTAGCTGTGTATAAATTAATTAAAATTGAAAATTGATTCCCAAAAGGATTGGATGCATGAAATTCCACTATGAATGCAAAAATTCTTTTAACATTAATCCCGTACTTTTAATATTCTCTAAATTTACATTGGTAAATATAATTTTTTTTACATAGAATAAATGACTACATTGGAGCTAATAGCTAAAATAGTCGAGCTAGGTCTAAGACCACAATCTCTGGAGCTAACAAATCAATTGGAAGGAAGTTGTATTCTTGATCGGGTATCCGATGTACCTAAAACACATGCAAGATTAATCCAATAGAGTTGTAATTATATATAGTTAGTATTTATTAGGGATTATCTTGATCCCAAAAAAAAAAAAATTATATATTAGGGATTTCATTCACCTGCACATTACTTGACCAAAAATAATAATAATAAAAATTATTCACTTGCAATGCAGCTTAATGGGTTGATACGTATACGCTGTCCACTTGAGTTAATGTTAGAGCTAGCTTTGGAAACATTATAATTAATCCCAATAATTAATTAAGCTCGATCAGCACCAACAGTACTGCTCAGCATTCTGGTATCAATATAGTAACATTATGATCAAGAGGTTGACAACAATATTTATCCGGAGCCGGAGGTAATTGGCTATTATTATTATTACCATTAAGCAAGCTAAGTACGTAACTAATGCAAAATATATCGGATTAAGCTAGCTAGCTCCTTAAAACACTCTAGCTTGACGTTGTTCCACTAATTAATTAGTCTGCTAAACCTTGATTAACTAAGCAACAAAATATTAATCCACATATATAGCACAACCCTAATCTCCAAAATTGGCCCTACCTACCTAATTCTGGATAGGTGGATTTTTTTTATTTTTTATTTTGGTCGAAAGCAAAAAACCAAACAACTAAGAGGCCTCCGCAGCAATGTAGTCTAGAACCTCAATGGGAGGTTCTAGCCAGAAATCGAAATCTCTATCTAAGCCATGACCGAGCTTAACAAGTGCATCGGCACTTGTGTTGAAACATCTCCGAGCATGGTTAAGGCAAATGTCCCAAGGGATCCTGAAAAAGGCTCGGCAATTTTCAATACGGTTCCCAAGGGGGTGACACGAACAATCCGAGGACTTGATTAAATTAACCACGACCTCAGAATCAACTTCAACATCAATCTTTTGAACACGTCTCGCCCAAGCTAAGGTTAAACCCTCTCAAAGGCCTAGCAATTCAGCAGTAGTAATAGAAAGGTCCCCAAGCTTCCTGGAAAAACTGAAAATCCAAGTCCCAAGGTGATCCCTGAGGAGACCTCCCGAAGCGACCGATTTCTCGTTATTAAAAACACTCCCATCAGTATTGAGTTTGACTCGTCCCTCCAAAGGTTTCCTCCACCTCTCTACAATCAGCGGTCGAATCTCCGGTCTTGCAATGGTCTCGATAGCAGCCTGCATATCCACAACAAGGTTTTAGATGGCATTAACGGTTGCCGTAACAATCAGCCTTTTATTTACAAAGATGAGGCGGTTTCGAGATTTCCACAGAGTCCAGATTGTAGCGACAAAGATGCAGTACCAAGGACTCGACAGCAAAATAATATTCTTGAAATCCTGTTTCATGTGAACTTCAAACCAATTTGTAGCATCCACTCTAGTGAAAGTTCGAAAATCAGTGGCCACAACAATAAACTCCCAAACCCGCCGAGCATAGTTACAATTTCGGAGGATGTGAAACACATCTTGTAGCGCCCCTTTCCTTGGCCGGAGAAAGGACACCACATCCGCACCGAGACAAACCCTCAAACGAAGTATAAGTACCCCATCTAAAAATCCATCCCGGCGAACGGCAATCAATCAAGCAAAACTAGCAACAGCAAACGACAGCCCAACAACAACAGCAATAATAATAAATAAATCAGAGTTGCGGAAGTAATAACAATTATATAAAATATCATATAAGTCATCCATGGCCACGTAATTCATACATCATTCTCAATCATAATATAATCAATGCCATTCATGGCCAGTCTAATCTATCCCACATCAGGGGCACGTAAGTACTTAAAATTAAAGCATAATCCAAAATACATAATTAAATAAATTCATAACAAGAACACGACTGTTGTTGGGACACTGACAAGACAAGACACACGAGCCAACCTAGACCTGCTGCTGCCGACTGACATGATAGGTGACAACGCCACCTGTCGACCTGAAGTAAGAATTAAAATAGTGGGGTGAGTAAAAACACTCAGTGAAGGTTAAGAGGGAACAAGTACGAGCCACGTGTCCGGGTTTTAATTATATAGACATATGGAGATACATTTGCATAATTGAAGAAAATCCGGATCGTGCTTCGACTTGCGTATATGACATTAAATAATGATAAAATAATTAAAGCAGTAACATGCACGCAATTAATATCCCAGCGAGAATGGGCCTGTTCCTCCTTATAACCCCTTCACATTCTTACACTCCATCACCGGTGTCTGACCCCGAATCGCTATTTCGGGCGACTGTGAATTTTAGGAAAACGTGCAACGAATGCAACGTCCACCATCACTCCCAACCGTGGCTATCAACTCCTGACGGGCCACGATTGACGCTTAGTTTTGGGAGAAGCACATTGGATTACCCCTAGACGCTCGTCCCCAGGTATAACCTTCGGATACTTTCCCGGGCCCCATGTTGAAATGTCATGAATTTGCTCGCTTTGAAAACCGTACATAAATTGAATTTGGGCAAGTTTGAGTGACGACGAAGGGTATAAATCCTAAGTCAAACCGTCACGCTTAAAATAAATAATTTTACTTGCCTTATGAAAATAAAATGGTTTAGGGATACTCATAAGTACAATTTAATATTAAATCATTTGAGAGCAACCTTAAATTATAGATTAAATATCTAATAATTATACGAGAGAGGAAAACAAAGCAATATGAGCACATAAGGGGAGTTCGCAATAAATTAAAAGAATTCTTACTCCGTTTGAAATCATTTTAAACCCTCACCTGGAAACACGGAACGACAAGACACTCCAAGCAATGTCCTGACAAGACAGCCTGAAACTAACAAACGACAAAACCACATAAGACAAGATACGACAACGGCGCACAAAGACTACATTGCAATTAAAACCAATAAACAACATGTATTAAATGAATATACAATTAAAATACAATTAAATCAATTAAACTAAAAATACGAAATTAACAATGATAAACATGCTCAATTGAAATTCTAATTGCATATTCATGCATATAATATTATAAAGAAGCACTCATGCGATTTTCGGATTTTTCGGACAACATTCAAAAATTGAGGAAAAAGCCCTAAACGAAAAAGGTTCGATTCAAGGTCCGAACGAGATCGGAATTTTGAAAACTTTACCAAATATTCATCCTTGAATCATAAGGAAGCTATAGGCGAAAACGGCTCGATTTTAGGGGGTCGTATGCAAAAAGTCAACTTTTATTTTTGATCATTTGACCCCATTACCGAGAGCAACTAAGGAAAAAGGCTGGAAAATTGGCTAAGGCATTCGCACGGCCCAGTGCACGGTCTTGAGCACGCAACCAAGACCGTGCAGGCTGAAACAAAGGCACACGGCCTGTTGCACTGGCGTGCGCAAGCCGGTGCAAGGTTAAATGGCTGTGCACGGTCCGGCGCACGGTCTTGAGCAAGACCGTGCGTTGGGCCGTGTGGTTCCAACACCCAGGTGCAGAAACGCGATTTTTAAGGTTTTCTCGAGAGTTTCATGCAAAAATCAAATATGGGGAATTCTAAGGCTAAAATTAACATGTGAAATTTACACTCATGCATCGTACACATTAGTACCTATCATTTGATCCGAACTACACCAAAAATGCTAAACTATAACCTACGAATCAAGAAATTCATCAAATATTTATTCAATATAAAAACTATAAAAATTGAAAGATTTAATGGATGAAATGAATTGGAGAAAGAAGGTTACCGATAAAGAATCGAATGAGGATCGTAAAGCTGGTCTCGGAATTTAAATTGGTCGAGAAACGAATTCGGAACGAGATTTTCTTTTCTTCTCCTTCTTCCTCTCCCTTCTCCTTCTCTTCTCTCTTTCTCTCTCCCTCTCGATGGATTATGTAACCAAGAGGGTGCAAGAAGTGTGTTCAAGAGGGTGTGAGTGTGTTCAAGATAGTGTGGGTGTGTTCAAGGTAGTGCAAGGGTATTTTAGAAGATTGTAGGTTCGTTTATATAGATTAGAATAATTCGAGGGTAGAAAATGTAATTATAAAAGGTTAAAGATATTGAAATAATTATAATAAATTAAGATTAACTAACAAAGTTAAATCTTTTCATATAAAATTCAACTAAATGTCGAATAATTATTCCAAGAATAAATTATGGAATTTTCGGGTCGTTACACATCTTCACGAGCTGTGTTACATCGAGGGAAAATATCCGACGTTGCGAGCCCTCTTTCCATACGATAAGCATTGGTAAGGAGACAATCATGGTTACACAACCAAATGAAGTATTTGAATTTATGAGGGCATTTCGAATTCCATATCCACTTCCATCTTCTATTGTTAGCAGCCGGCGTGTCATCCATTAAAGACTTGTAAGCCGAGCTACAAGTATATTCCAAATTTGCAGAGATATTCCCACTCGCAGAGATATTCCAAATTTGCATATCTTCTCGTTTAGTACTTGGCAAATGGCAGCTTTTAATCTCGGCTTCCAGGTGCGAGGGTAGAACAGTACGAAGGGCAGAAAGGTGCCAAGTGTTAGCCGCATCAATCAGGTGCGAGACTGCCAGGTTCTCATCCCTTGGATCGATATCGGTCTCAAACCTGTCGGCAATAGGTTGTTTTCCAAGCCATCTACTGAACCAAAAGGAAATAGAGTTTCCATCACCAATCCTCCAAGCTATGTTGCCCTCCATAGCCTTGAAACTCCGAACAATTCCTTTCCAAAACCTTGAAGCGTGTGGCGGCGGGTTATGGTCAAGAAGATCAACCCCTTTGAGATACTTTTCGCGAAAAATGGTTTCCCACATAGCCGGCTCTTTTCGAAAAACTCTCCAGCCGGTCTTGGCTAAAAGAGACATATTAGCCTTTCGAGCCTCACGAATACCCAGCCCTCCATCCTCTTTCCATTTTATCACCGTGTCCCAGCCGACCATATGCATTTTGCGCCGAGAAACATCAGACGACCAAATAAAATGGCGGTTTAATTGGTCGAGTTTGTTGCAAATGTGCGTCGGGAGCCAAGAAGTATGCATCCTATACACTGGAATCCAGGCAGTGACCGATTGAACAAGAGTTGTGCGCCCCGCCATATTGAGAAACTTGCCCTTCCATGAAGATAGGCATTTTTGAATTTTGTCCAACAGGTCAGAATATGCAGCCCTAGAACTCCGTCCAACTTTCATATTAATCCCCAAGTATTTGCCAATCTATGAAGTACGGCTGATACCCAATTCGCTTGCGATGTCCCGTTGGAGGTTATGATCGACTTTCGGGGAAAATAAGGCTCGAGACTTATCTCTGTTGAGTTTCAGTCCCGACGCACCACAAAACGCCTCCAAAATCCCGTTGATTTTACGTGTCAAACTGATAGACGAATTACCCATCAAAATAATATCATCCGCAAAGAAGAGGTGTGAGAGGTTTGATCCTCCTTGGCAAATATTAAGCAGACTCCAGCTCTTGTCCTCAACGGCTTGAAGGATTTGATACGAGAGTCGCTCAATACACATAACAAAAAGATGGGGGAAAGTGGGTCACCCTGTCTAATACCGCATCTAGGTTGAATGGGATCAAGCGGTGCTCTGTTCCACAAAATTCTCGGTTGGACACATTTAACCGAACTCATGATGAGATTGACAAGTCTTGGTGGAACTTTAAAGAGGGTAAGGTTTCCTCGAGAAAATTCCAATTGACTTTGTCGTACGTTTTTTTGAGATCAAGCTTGAGGATCATACCCCCTTTACGGTTCTTAGATCGATGGAGGGAGTGCAAAATCTCTTGAAGGACCAGAATATTGTCATGTGTCGAATGTCCTGGGATGAAACTATTCTGAAAAGGACCAATCAAGGTGCCAATATAGGGTTTCAGTCGCGCCACAATAAGTTTGGTAACCATCTTGAAAAGAACATTGCAAAGAGCAATGGGACGGAAGTCACGGACCGTTGTGGGATTCTCGCCCTTTGGAATAAGAGTAATATAAGAAAATCCGATTGCGTTCGGAACTTTGCCAGCAGCAAAACATTCCTGGATAAATTCACACACCGAGTCGCCAACAATTCCCCAATATTTATGATAGAAAAACGCCTGCCACCCATCAGGCCCCGGGGCCTTGTAGGGGCTCATATTCTTGACAACCCTCCAAATTTCCTCATTAGTCAATAGAGCTTCAAGTGAGGTGATGGCAGCCTCGCTCAAAACTTGTTGAAATGAACTGTTAGGAAGAGGAACATCCACCATAGTTGAGTCACCTTCGAAAAAGGAATTATAGTAGCTCCAAACATGAGATTTGAGGGCAGTAGCATCCATGACCCACTCGTTATCAACCTTGAGCATACTGACTTTGTTACGCCGACGTCTAGTAAGGGTTGAGATATGGAAGAACTTGGTGTTTTTGTCACCAAACCAGTTCACACGAGATTTTTGAAACCAAATGAGTTCCTCTTGATGAAGGGTTTCATTGTAGTATTTCAAAATCTGATTTTCGACCGTCTCTAGATATTGATTCGGACCACGTTCCAGCTGCTTTTGGACTCTCTCTAATTGTTGGCGAAGCTGTCTCTTACGAATGAAGATGTTACCAAATTCTTCACGATTCCATTTCTTAAGATGCTCAGGGATAGGTGGGATTTGGTAATCAAACTAGACACATAATTCTGGATATATATATGTTTTGCCTTTTGATTGAGGGGACGCTATCTTCATTGACTTTTTAATATATATATATGAAACTTGGTATAGGTACAAGGGGCGGAACTAAGATAAGTTCCAAAAGACAAAAACAAAGATAAAAAGGAGACAAATGATGTATAGTGGTTTGGCTCATTCCGATTGTGAAAAACACAAATAAGACGGATTAATCCACTACCTAAGTGTATGATACTTAGGATTTTGAATAAAACTTTATTGAATATAATAAAGTACAAGTTACAAAGTGTTGAAAGAGTCTAGGATAAGTTCTACAAACTTGAATAACTAGATTCAAGGAAATAACTTATAATCCTATTGACAAGCTTTCTAACAACACTCTGTACGAATAACAATGAAGCACACTATGAGACGAAGACTCTATGTATGCGAAAATAATAGCTAGCAAGGCTTAAGATTTCATTTTTCATCTCTTGTTGCTTCTCATATATATAGCTCTTCAAAGCCAATACCAGCGCACTTAATGATACCAGACCCAAGAGGGCTAACAATATATATAAATAAAAAGGACTTAATAATAAGAATAATAATTATTAAGTCGTCTAAGATCTCACCTATTCCTATTCCTATGATCTAGACGGGTGCATGAACTCGAATTTCACATGCAGTACTGCCACTGCTGGTCATAAGACAGATTAATCAATTCTGTTACAAATTAACTCTGACAATAGCTAGAATATTATAATACACTTTCAATTCTCTGCATTTCTATAAGCATCAAGATTAATCAAGTACATAAATAACAATTCTTAGTACAAATACTTTCACTTAATTACTTTTCCCTGTAACGACACCAGATTTCTTCTTTAAATATTATAATAACTGCACAAAAATTTACATTAAAAGGAAATGTCTCATCTTTGTATATATATATATTTACAAAAGGTTAATTAGTCCTCTCTTGGGATCCATCTGCTCCACCATAAGCTCTTTCTACGCTGGTTGAGTTCATCAACGCTCTCATTTATCGTCCTAATTATCTTTCTCTGAATACGAAGAGCTGATGCAAGAGCATTCCTCTGTGCACTCGACTTCTTTTTAGGCTCAATTTCCTACAAATTACAAGTAACAACTTTTAAGTGATGTCCTCAACAATCAGTTAATTGGAAAATATAGGGTTAATAATCAAAACATCCATGGTTATATTAAACTCAAACCCTTAGCTCCTGCAGCTGAGCTTCAGTAAATCCACCATCTTTCTGTGTTCCAGACTTAGCCATGAGCTGAATAATCCAAACGGCAGCTTCACTATAATCTTGCTGTGTAGCTCGAAAGAGTTGCAGCCTTAAACTCTGCATGAAGGACAAAGCCAATAATCCTTCTTTGTCGAAGTAAGGATGAGCTAAAGCTCCTTTAGCACTGATTCGTTGGCGGGCTTTATATCGGACCATTGATGTTAAAAGTTCCCACCCAATTCCTCCATCCAAATCCAGTAACTCAAATCCACGCCGCAGATCATTGCCAGCACGAGCCTCTACAGTTTTTCTCCATGCAGTTAGATCGTAATCGCATCTCTTTAACTGGCGGTTGAATGTTATTAGGGCGCTGTCGGATCGTAATCCTGGGAATGCCTGTCAAAGAACATTGTTTCGCTTATCTTTAAAATATAATAAATTAATTACAGCAACTACCCCTGAAAGTATATATGCATGAAGAATAATTACAGCAAATACCCCTGAAAGTATATATACATGAATATCCCTTCAACAATCTCTTTTGTCTCTGCGTTTTCATCTCCACTAATCAGATATTTTCTAATTATCTTATTTAAATACTTTCAACTTAATCATTAATATAATAAATACAAAAAATTATTATTATTAATATAACTTAATCATTTTATAATATCAAACTTTAAACATATAATAATTAACTCTCATCTATGTATAATCATAAGTTCGTTAATCAATGTTTTCAAAAAAAAAAAAAAAGTTCGTTAATAAATATTGATGATTAAAAAGGCATAGTTTTAATATATTATGACCGCCTTCACCAATATATTCGAAGTTTAGACAGTTGATGAAATAAATTTCCCTAATAAAGTATTAGTGTGTAAATTACTCACCATTTGTAGGAATATCAGACCAGCGCTGTAGATATCGAATCTGTCTGGTAGGTTCAACTGGTTGAAAAATGTCAGCATCAAACTAGAATTAGATAATTAATTTTTATAATCACTTTCCTAAGAAAATTAGAATAAGAGAATATTCTAGGAGACCTGCCACAAAACAGGGGAAAGTGCAGTTGCAACAGGGGCAGATGGAGCCGACGGAGTTTGAGTGCTCATAATGTATTGTTCAGGAGCAGCATATCTAAGCAAATAAAACACATTACACACATATAAAACTACAAAAAGAATTTACAACTAAAGATTGAAATAACAAAATAATAATAAATATACCTAGGATCCAATAGAAACTCTTTGGGAATGTAATTGATGCCGACTCTCAAATCTGCAGCTGCTCCAAGATCTATGATTTTGAATGTACGAGAATCTGTTCCAATTTTCTGTTAAAATTAATATTTAAAAAAAAAAACAAAGATATTAGCAAAATTAGTTTTAATTGGCTCTGTCACCTTCTGAGAAAATAATGTTTTGGGGCTTAAAATCTCTATGAACAATCCCTGTTGAGTGGAGACCATCCAATGCAAATAATAGCTGTCTCATTATAGTTTGTATGATTCTATTTTCCCTCTCAATCCCTTTCGGCAAATCCTGAACTTCTCCAAGAATCATGGCTTCCACCTGACAAATCATAACCATCAATTTGAAAAGAAAAGAAAACAAATAAAATAAAAATGCCATATCGTTTAAAAAGTTGCGATTCGCCGAACAAAATAAAAGTTTCTGGCTCCGTCACTGCTTAGATGAAAAACCAAAGACGGATTTTGGAATTATTTAAATGTTATCAGTTAATATGATGAAGCTACATCGAGTAAAACTAAAATCTACCAACATGGAGAATCATATATTTGAAAATTGAAATTAAATACGCGCATATCCTATGATTCAAGAAAGTACCAACATTGTAAGGAAATTCTTTACTCTTCACTAAATCAGCAAGTGTGGCTTCCCCTTCATATTTCCATAGCAGCCAATACTCAGCTCCGTTCTTTGGAGAAGTCTAAATAGATTAAAACATGAAAAATTAATTAGCTCTGATCCACACTTTGAGGAAAAAGTACTCCATATTGTAAGATAATGTTTACGTTGGAATCGTATATCAAACCTCAAGAAAGCCGTGCATAAAATCGGCACAACTATTAGCACAAGCCCTTCTCACACGCTCGTTCATCCATATCTCCACCGCTCCATATTCGGTAGCTTTTTTCAATACTATCTCACTGTCCTATTATACAAAATCAAGAAATTTTGATAAAAGAAAATTTAATATTAAATGCAATATTAAGCACCATATTTTCAATTGGATATTTTCTAAAACTAAATTAAATGCTTAAAATCTACAAAAGAACTGACTTTGGCTGAGGGCTTCTTAGCCAATGAAGCCTTATAAACAACTCCAAAAGATCCCTCACCCAATTTCTTCCCCAACACAATGTCATCCTGTTATCAAATGGAAAAATCAGAACCATAACCTATAAATAGAAACAAAAATGAAAATGAAAATGAAAATAATCCAAAATCTCAAACCTTCTTGTAAGTAGGCCTGAAGAGTCTTTCGACAAAGGCAAGAACAAACATATCAAAGAATCCAGGGGCAACACCAGGAGTAGCCCAAAGGTAAGATAGAGTACCCAGAGCTAAAATTACACCAGGAATTGTAGGCGTAATTTCGTTCGACCTCGGAAGCGTACTTCTGTATATCATATCGCCACATTCCATTACAGTACAAGGTAGCCCAACTCCAACGCCCAGAAAAAGATCATGAACAAGATCGAAAATTTCGCCTCCAGAAGCGAAAACTACGAGATTTCTCGCCCTTGAGGTGGTTAATTTCTTCTGGGTAGTCGATTCGGAGCTCGGTTTAAGATGGAGCTTCTTGCCGAGAAATGGGGATATGGGTTTGGAGTTGAAGGAGTGGAGCTTCGTTCCGCCTAATCCAATCCCGCTACAGTTGGCAACTGCGGCCATCTTCAAGTTGGGAAAGCAAAAATTAATTTCGCTTAAAGATTTAATTTAGGATGAAAATTAGGGAAATCATCAGGCTTTTTGATTTTGTTTCAGCTGTTTGTGAAGTAGGAAGTGTGAGAGTATTGGTTTTCCGATTTTTTTGTTTTTTGATTTATTTTTGAATTTTGGTGACGGTTAATTTCGGTATTTTCTGTGGAGGGAAGGCGTTTGATTATGGGGATGTAATATAGACCACAGGTTACATTTGGGCTTACTTGTTGGGCCAACATACATCCAGGGGAAAACCTTACGTATTAAGAAACACACCACTTTAGTTTACTAAATTACAAAACACACCCAATTCAGTTTCTACTTTCTAGTAGAACCAGGGCAACCTTTAAGTATTAAATTAAGCTACAATAACTCAAATCTAGGTTAAAATTTTGATGACATTATAAAAAAGTAGATCTTGGAGGGGTTTTGTGTAATTTTAGAACTATCAAGCTAGTGTAAGTATAGTATTTTTACAAAGGGCCATTTGGATTGATTGATTTGGATTTGGAGAGGGATTTGAAATGAATGAATTTGAAATACATTTGATTTCAAATTCATGTATTTAGAATTCTATTGTTTGGCTAGATGAAAGATTTGTGAATGGATTTCAAATTAATTTGTCCAAAATTTATTTTTCAATTAAAAATTAATTTATATATTTATATTTATTATTTCATAATTAATAAAGATAAAAGAGAACAAAAGCGTTAAAAGATATATAGAGAGAAAGAAAAGGATATATATAGAGAGAGAGATAGTGAAGAGATGTATAGAGAGAAAATATAAAGAGATTGTTAGAGTAATAAAATTGTTGAAAAAAGTGAGTAGTTGTAAAAAAATTAAAAAAAAAGTGAGAAGTTGTAGATGAAAAAAATGGGAGATTAGGAGAATAGAGAGAAGAGAGGGAGTACATGAGAGAGAATTTGGAGGGAGAGGGAAGAGAGAGAGTACTATGTTGTGTGTGCGCGCGTGTGTGTGTGATAGAGAGAGAGAGAAAGAAATTATATGTGGGTGTGAGATACAGTAATGAAAGAAAAACAAGGTGGATTTCAAATGATAACCTTTTGAGATGGATTTTAAATCCATTAAAAATAAACTACAAATCAACTCCATAAAAATGATGGATTTTAAATCCATTGATTTCATTTTTCATTCAAGCGGTTCAAATGGATTTAGACGGTGGATTTAAAATCCATCGGGCTCAATTCCCTCCATCCAAATGATCCCTAAGAGATTCAATAACTATAATTTTCTAACCTGTCTCGTAGGATCTATATGTAATTAAATCTAAATTAATTGAACTATTTACAAATTTACACATGTAACACGGTCATATTGAAAGCTTAAGCAACTGCACTTTTTTTAGAGGATGATGATGTTGTTTATAGTCTTCATCAAAACAATGTTGCTTCCATACAGGGAAAGTTTCTAAAGGACGTAAATTTTCTATGATCATATAACTTTTTGCTTCGGGAATTGAAGTCGAATTATTGGAAGAAAGCACTTTTGGGCCTATAAATTTTCTTAAAATTTAGTACAACACAAGCCCATTAATCCTGGCCCACATTCGTATTAAAAAGAGAGAGAAACAGAAAAAAAAGGCATAAATTCTCTATTTAAATAAGTTGGTGTTTGATGCAAATCTTCCTCTTCTTCACATCTAAGGAAAAGATCTAATCTTTTTTTTCCTTTCCCACTCTACTTTGTTTTTCTTTTGACTTTCTGCACGAGCTTGGAGAGATGCTTTTGAAATTAAAATTTATTGCAAGATTTCCTATCTACTATATATATATTTTAATTCCTAAATAGAAATGATAAATATCTCATTTATTAATGTTTGCCACAAAAGGTCCTTTTTATGTAAGTTGTCCCAGTGGTCTCTGGTCCCCTTCACAGGAATATATTTTTAGAAATTTTCTAAATTAATTTAATTCGGCTGTGTACAATAAGTCATTTTTCAACAATAGTACTTCCAATAAGAGCAATCCAATAAATCATACCCAGTTAGGGTTCGATTGCAATAATTACAACTTTGTAAGAAATATAAATATTCTATCCGTCTAACTAATAGACAAGATGTTGAGATCAAAGGTCATGATCATCACAATAGTTATAAGAATATTAAACAGAGGAAAGCAGGGTTGTTTTTTTTTTAAGAAAAGATTGATTATCATTGATTAAAAATCATTAATTACATAATCATGAACAAAATCGGGAATATCCCTCGAACCTACGCAGGCGTAAGCTGCATTACGAGTTAGAACGTGAGCAACAATATTAGCCTCACGTTTTACAAAATCCAACCTAGCACTATTAAAAAGAACAAAAAAAGACTTACATTCCTCTATAATATTTCCTAAGTAAGAGAGATCCTCAGACTTTGCCAAAATCAATCGGATAATATTCAAACAGTCGCCTTCCACCAAAATATCAGACCACCTAAATCCCTAGCCAATCTCAATGCTGAAAAAGATGCAAATACTTCGGCAAACTCCGGATTAGGAGGTCCCTTTATCTTATTAGTTTCCCATCCAACTACGAGACCATTTTCATTCGTAGCAACCACTCCAATACCGATCTCCCCCGAAGTAGAAAAGACAGCTCCATCAAAATTTATTTTGATTTTACCACCTGGAGGAGGCCACCAACGAATTGGACTCCTGGAAGGAGCATTAACATGATGACTAGATGTAGTTTCTTGGACAGCCACTTCTTTCGGTGAATTAGACAGGTTAGTCATATCATTAGTATTCATATTACCAATAGTAGCCACTTGATCCATACAAAGTGATCTCGCTTGCTGGATGATCTTAGCCGGCGTTGATTCTTCTCCTTTCGCCCACTTCTTATTTCGAAAATACCACAATCCCCACATTATAGAAAAGAATAAGATCATATCTACTTCCGCCAATTCCTTAATGGCCAGTTCAACTCTATTGCAAAAATCATTAAGTAATCTAGAAACTACTCTCCATGGAATATTCGATAAAGCCCAAACTTGTCTCGAAAATGGGCAACTAATTAATGCATGTGCAATATCTTCAACATCATAATTACAAATAGAACATGCAGGATCGATATTACAATGATGAGAGATAAGATTATCTCCCGTTTGTAAGATATTATGACAGATCCTCCAAATAAATTTTTTTAGCTTAGGTAAAACTTTAAGTTTCCAAAGAAGATTCCATACCTTTGGTAGAGATAGCGATGCCAAATTATCCTCCTCCGGGACTGCCAAGCCAAGGGCTAGGTGATACGCACTTTTCATTGAGAATTTGCCATCCTTCGAATAGTGCCAAATCAGACAATCCGGACGTGCATGAGGACCAAGTGGAATACTCTCAATCGCGTCAGCATCATCCTTAACAAAGATAGAATGAACCAGCTTGATGTCCCATCGCAATTCCCCAGGAGTAAAAAGGTCCGAGACCCTATCTACCGAATATATTTGAGCAACCGGGAATCCCGGGCGAAATGAAGGAGCTCCCGGCAACCAATTGTCCCTCCAAATGCCGACGTTCTCGCTTGTACCAATCCTCCATCTAAAGCCCGCCGAGATGAGATAGAGTGAGGTATGAATACTCCGTCAGGTATACGAAGGAGATCTTCCGAGCACTGCATCAAAAATATTAGAATCCGATTAGTACCTTGCCTTGAGAATTTTTGCCAAAAGAGAGTCCAGATATTTCACAAGTCGCCATGCTTGTTTCGCCAACATTGCTAAATTAAATGATTTGAGACTTCGAAAACCAAGTCCTCCAACACTCTTCCGACGACAAACTTTCTTCCAAGCCATCCAATGGATCCTCTTATTGTCTCCATTATTCCACCAGAAATTAGAAATAAGTGAGTCCAATTCCTTGATAAAACTATTCGGCAACAAAAAACAACCCATGGTATAAGTAGGAATGGATTGCAAAATTGCTTTGATCAACACCTCTTTTCCTGCCATTGATAAAAATTTCTCCGAATACCCTTTGATCCTTTTCCAAATACGATCTCGAATAGATGAAAATACTGCCGCTTTGGATTTCCCAACTATTGCCGGTAAACCAAGATAAAGATCAAAATTTTCTGTCAGTCGGACCCCCAGAATATCCGCCATGCACTGTTTCTCTTCTATTTGAACACATCCACTGAAAACAATTGATGATTTTTGATAATTCATAACATGCCCAGACACTTTTGAATATTGTTCCAGCGTATCACGAATACTTTGCATGGCCCGATCATTAGCCACTCCACAAATCAAAGTATCGTCTGCAAAAAGGAGATGAGAAACACAAGTAGCTCCTTGACATACAGTAATACTTTTCAAATTGCCCGAAATTTCTTATTTCTTAATCATACACGAGAGGACCTCAGCACAAAACAAAAACAAGTAAGGGGATAGAGGATCACCTTGACGAAGACCCTACCCGAAAGCAAGGTTGTTTTTATTATATACATGATAATCAGTATTATAATTCCATGTCAGATTTAGACAATTACTCAACTCTAAATTTCGATTTAGTAAAATTATTATTTTTTCAGAATCAGAGGTATGCATGTCCGTCACGGGTTTGGAATTGATACCTACCTCCACCACCACCTAGACAGATGACAGATCGATCTGCATACATATGTATTATTTCTGTAAAAATTAATACAATTAATGCTAATTTTATATTATATAGTATTTTATTGTTTGTCTGATTGGATTAACTTAGAACAAGTTGTTGAATACAAGCGGGTTCCATGCAAGGAGAATTCGCAGCTTTTCTGGGTTTTACCAATTGCGAGGGTTTTAATTTTTAAATATTTAACGTCAATGCTATGCTCCTAAATGTGTGTGCTACGGCAATAAGCTATAATGATACATTTAAAGCACTCATTTATTGCAAGAAACGAATTTTAATTTAATTCAATTCTTGACTTTGGTATGTATATATATATATATATATATATATATAGCTAATAATTAATTCAATGGTTTTTCTGTTGGGAATTCAAGATTTAAATGATAAAGTGACAGTACTGATACGTAGATATAGATGTACGTGTGGATCCAATTTAATTAACAAGACCAGAATAAATATTGAAGTTTTTCACCTCTTAAAATTCTCAACATATTTATTGCTCGAGCAGTTTTACTAACGCCAGAGTAACCTTATCTTCATGGACAAAATTGCCCTTAATCGGATCCAAAATGACTTAACAAATGTGTTTGATAATTCTTTTTGTTTAAAATAATAATAAGTTAAAAAGTTCAAATTATGTAATTTATCTTCAAGATTTTAATACACTTTCTTATTTCTTATAATGTTAATTCACAATCATCATACTAGTCTTTGATAAGCTACTAAGAAATTGTTTACTTCCTCCGTTATTATATGTTATCACTCAAAATTATCCAGCGTGATTTGTTTACTTTCATCGCTTGGATACCCGATTTATATAAGGAGACCCATGAATTTGTCTACTTTTTATGGTATATAAACCGCGGGTGAAAACATATTGTTATTTATGTTTGAGAACTATAACTTTTATTTCTCCCCTCGAAAGTTGTATCTATTTACATCAGAATGTAATTTTTGGCGAATACGAGTGAAAGGAATCGAAGGAATGAAAATTTTGAACAAGCATTGACAATGCACGTGATGCCGTAATTATCAAGAATCAGGGGAAAAATTTGGAAGAGGGACAGAGGAAGGGCAATACTGTCATTCTATTTGAGTTTGGTTTGGCAATAAGGAAAATTGCTCTGGCACCATCCTCATCCTTTCATATCGTCTTGCTTTTTTTTTTTTTTTCATTATTCAAATTCACCAAATTCCAAATCTATCCTCGTCATTCCCCTTCACCTATTCCTTCCCGCTGATCACAGAGTCATTCTATTGTTCTCTCTCTCTCTCTCACAGAGTCACAGACACAGTGTTTGGTCCAGTCCTTATGTCCAGAAGACAGAGATTAACAACCAGCTCGAGCTCTCACTTGCCATGTCCCTCCTCCCTCTCTTCCTCCTTCTCTCTCTAATCGTCTCTTCCCTTTCTCTTTCTAACCCTTTCAGTAAGTCCATCACCTTCTCACTCTTCACTAGTTCACTTCACTTGTAGCTAACTGATTCTATTTCTTGTTTCTTTTTTCACAGACTACAGTTTGCACATTGACTGCGGCGGCCTCGTCGACACCACCGACGCCTTCCACACCACCTGGGTATCCGACAGATTCTACTCCGGCGGTGCCACCTCCGTCGTCTCCGAGCCACTCCACTTCCACCACCAGCAAGAGAAGACGCTCCGCTACTTCCCCATCTCCTCCGGCAAGAAAAACTGCTACTCCATCCCCACGTCCACCTCCGGCGGCCGCTACTTCCTCCGCATATTCACCGTCTACGACAACTTCGACGGAAAATCGCACTCCCCATCTTTCGACGTTTCCATTGAGGGCACTTTAGTCTTTTCTTGGCGATCCCCTTGGCCCGAATCAGTTGCCCGCTCCGGCGCCTACTCGGATCTCTTCTTTCACCACGACGGACCCGAAGTCGACCTCTGTTTTTACAGTATTGCCACTGATTCTCCGGTTATAGGATCTCTGCAATTGACTCAAATTGACCCCAATGCCTACCCCTTCGACTACTCGAAAAACTCCACCAACTACATTTTGGTGAATTACGGGCGATTTACCTCCGGGTCGGATCAATGGGGGCCTGGGTTCACCAACGACACTGATTTGTTTGGCAGGTCATGGCAGTCCGGCGCCGAATTCCGGCTGGATTCGGTCTCAATTGCTAACGGTGCAAAAATCAAAGCAATTTCAGCTATTAAGGATATAATTAACGTCGAAAAAAGCCCTAATTATTTCCCCGAAAAGCTTTACCAGACTGCAATTACAGCAACGGGTAACGGCGGCGGGATCATTGAGTATGAATTACCGGTAGATGCGAAGCTCGATTACTTGCTCTATTTCCATTTTGCAGAAATTGATGTGAGCATTACTAAAGCAGGGCAGAGGGTGTTTGATTTGTTTGTGAATGGGGAGAATGTGAGTCGAATTGATGTGTTCAAAGAAGTTGGGGGTTTTGCTGCATATGATTTGAACTATGTTGTCATGAATTTGAGCAGTACTACTTTGAATGTGAGGCTGGAATCGGTGGTCGGGCCACCTGTCATTTGTGGCCTTGAGAATTATGCAATAGTACCTGTTGATCTCAAAACTGTTCCTGATCAAGGTATGTATGTTGCTTAACTATAGCAAATTCTTTTTTTTGGGGGAAATTATGAGCTTATGATTTGTTGTGTGTTGGACTTGGAGATGTAGGATGGATTAGATGTTAGGTTTCTTGATATGGAATTTCAGAATTTACAAGTTCACAGTATAAACACTGCTTGGGAAGTGGTGGAATTGATGAATCCTTATGTAATGTCATTTTCTTGATCTTTTATTGAATTTAACGTTGCAATTCTTGTTTAATCTTATTGCCGTTTTGTTTCAAAACATACTTTATGTTTTGAGTGGGTGGTGACTGTTGAGGGTAAATAAAGTGGAGAAATTTGGACATTGGAGCAGGTTTACTTTAGTAAGTGAGAAATTTCAAAGGAAAATACTTATAAAAGTTGAAGCTTGTGCATTCTTCTAGTTAGAACAAATTGCAGAAACAAATCTGTTTTAAGACAAAACTTTTGCAGTTGTTGCGATGAGAGCTTTAAAAGAATCACTTCGAGTGCCTGATCGAATGGGTTGGAATGGAGATCCTTGTGCTCCTACTGCATGGGATGCATGGGAAGGTGTTACATGTCATCCCACAAAGAATGAAACCCTTGTCGTCTCCCAAATGTAAGTTTTTATTCTCTCTAGGTAATTTTATAAGATTTTTTAATTTAATTATCATTTTTTTTTTGCCATAATTATTTTTTATTTAAAACATTGTTTTCCAGTGATCTCGGGAGTCAAGGGTTGAAAGGCTATATCAGTGATAAAATTAGCCTCTTGACGAACTTGGTAAGCCTGTAAGTATCCACATTTTTAATTTCTCTATATTAAAACAAAGTAACTAAATGTTAACGGTGAATTATACTGTTCTAATTTTGTGTCCCTTGACGATTAAATCTCTAATTGGTATTTTTATGTGCAGGAACTTGAGTTCCAATTCTTTAGGAGGTAATTTACCCTCAGGTTTGGCTCAAAAGTCACTCGTGAAGCTGTAAGAAACTAAGATCATAAACTCTCCTATACATTCTTTTGCTGAAGTTTTATTGAGATATTTTAGTTCTTGATCACCTGTTAAATGTCACAAGATCTAAAGTCTAAACTATTAAACATTTCCTGTTACTTATGTGCAACATTTTTGTTATTTCGGGTTCTTTTGTGTGATTTCCATGATTTCCTAGTACAAAAACTATTCTGTTAATCTATTGTTCCTAGATGAATGAAGTTTTTTATTTTTTTCATTAGTGGTACGATAAAAAAATTCTTAATTTATTCTGTTTTATTAATGCAGGGACCTATCAAAAAACAAGTTTACAGGATTCATACCAGATAGCCTAACTTCATCTAGTTTGCAGCGTGTGTAAGTTTGAAGCTTCCTTTTTTCTTCTCTTCTTAAAAATCACATACGACTGTATTATTCAAACATCTTGATTCTTATTATATTTTTCCTAACTATGTATTGTTTTTCGTCAGAATATTGAACGATAACTTATTGGAAGGGCGAGTTCCGGAGGAACTTTATTCAATTGGTGTCCATGGTGGAGCCATAGAGTAAGTCATGTCTTTGATCTATTTGTATCAATTCTTCCCTTCTTTATGCAATTTTCATTTCTAATAGTTTACATTCTTTTGACAGCCTCTCTGGTAATAAAGGATTATGTGGAGTTCCTTCTTTGCCTGATTGTTCACTATTTTGGGGAAAAAACGGCTTATCAACTGGTGCCAAAATTGGAATTGGACTATCTTGTTTGGTTGTAATTTTTGGAGTTGTGTTTGGAATATACTATTTCTGCTTCAGTAGGCGCCGTAACGAATATGATTTTGGTCTACCTTCCGAATTAATGTGTAAGTTTATACCAAACAACCCCTTATAAGTTCTCTATCTCTCTCTCTGTGGATTAATATAGGGTGAATTACATTTGACTACCTCGAAGTTTGATGTAATTACAAATCAGTCCCTCTTGTTTGAGAAATTTGAGAAGTTGACCTTTTTAAATGTGTTGTTTTCCTGCAGCACTTTCGGCAAAGAGAAACAGATATCAGAGGCAGAAATCGTTGATGACTCTTGAGATGGAAAGTCAACATGCCAAAGGATTTATACGATCGTACAGTGCAAATTGATCTACTTCTTCAATAAGTGGGCACAATTTTGATTAGTTTCTCAGCTCAGCTCAGTTCAGTAAGATGATGTAGATACAAAAAAGGGAGTAAAAAGTTTAAGAAGCATTTTTTTTTTAGCATTTCATTGTGCAGTGTATCTTTATTTTTCACTTTTTTTTTTCTTTTTTCTTTTTGTTACAGTAAGTTTTATTTAGGGCATTTGGTGAGCCAATCACCATATAAAATTAGAAGGTGATTCATTAAGCTTTTTATTTCTACTTCTTCTTTTTTTTTTTTTTTACCAAGTGTCACTTTTTGATCTCTAAATTTTCATATTTGTCTCACTTTAATCCCTAATGTTCTAAAAATGACCTGTTAATCTCTTTAGTTTATAATTTCTCCCAATTTAACCTCTCTACACGTTTTAATTTCTCCCAATTTAATCTCTCTACTTGTTTTTTTTTCATGTTCTAAAAATATCACATTTTGGATCCATGTACTTGGTATCCAGATACGGAATTAAGGGAGTTTGAAAAAACACTGGTTCCCCAAGAGCAAAATTTTATAGGTCGATATTGTTTGGTATTTAATAATTGGTTGAATAAAAAATACGATTTTTTTATTTTTTATTGGAACCATTTTCTTAAATAAATCATTTAATGTATTATTTACATTCCATGTGCATCTTTGAGATGAAAAAGAAGATGAAACCCTAACCAAAGTACACAACTTAAAGGGCCTTCATGCTTGATTGGGCCTGACTTTCTCACGAAGCGGCCCATCTATTCTCTCATCACTAAAACTTTAAAGAGGGGCCCTATTTTTTTTTGGCATAGAAATAAGGACCCATTTTTAAAAGTCACACTCAAAAGGCCCTGTTATAACAACCTCTTATAATTAAGGACCTATATCGAAAAAAAAAAATAGATATTAATTTCCAACTCATCAAAAAACTTAATTTTTCTTTTTCATTTGTTTTTCAAACTTTTCAGAAAATTTTCTTTTTATTTTGTTCTTCTCCTTCTTTTCGACGCCTCTGAATTCTGAACTGAAAAAGTAAACTAGAGACTTCCCCGTCACGTCTTTAGCTTCTGCCTGGGCTTAATTCTTCAACTTCTGCGTCTGCCTGGTACGATTCGATCTTTGGAACATTTAGGGTTTACTTTTTTTGTTTTTCTGTGTGGTGGAATTTCTACTGATTCTAGTTGTTTGAAAAATTCGGATTCCAATTGTTTTCAAGTTAATGTATATTTTTCATATTATCAAATAAGTGTATTATTGAAATGAGTAATTAGCAATTTTCCGAGAAGATTTTTCAAGAGTCGTTCTCGGGAACGAATTGAAGTTTTTTGGCTGGGCAAGTCATTCAAATTAATTGCGAATTTATTTTCAATGTTAAGAGTATCTAATTATTTGAAAGTTCTCAACGTAGGTTGAATAATGGCTTTCCTGAACGAGGGAGTTATGGATTTCGCACCCGTCCGTCTCCTTGCTAGTATTGAGTACAATTCCCATATGCACATCTGCTCAGTTAGACCTGATACGACAATAATGGATATTTGCCAAATTGTCAATAGAAAATGGCCACAATCTTACCAAAGTGGCCTTATTTTGAAATATCTTGCCCCTCATGCCACGGGGAACTCTGTCAGACTGTTGAAAGATGAGGACGTCGCGCTCATGATCCGGCTACACAAGGCTCTTAAGTTGAGTATTATCACCATGAAGGTGTCATTTAGACCAGGCAATTGACAGGATTGCAAATAGAAGGATGAGATTGAGAGAGGCTCCAATTTTTCTTGCTATGAAGATTGGAATGACTATGATGGTTTCAGTATAATTTTTCTTGTTTGTTTGCACGTTTGGTTTGGATTCTTTGTGACTATATTTTTTATCGATATTTTTAATAAAAATTTTAAATATTAGTTTTTGTACTCTGAATCTACGACTAAGTACCTTGATTATCCACTATGGTACCTCACACCTGTTAGTTTGTACTTTAATTTCAATATTTCCAGATTCCTCTGCTACTGAGAAAACTCAAAATATTTTATTTTGTACTCTGAATCATTTTCATAGTACCTTGATTAGGACGAATGGTACTTTATAACCGTCTATTTTTACTGTACTCGATTCTCTATTTCTGCCATATTATGAAAACTTGTAATGTTGCATTCTATACTTTGTGCCAGTCTCTGTACCTTAATGTGTAAGAACAATACTTTATACGCATGAACCAGTACTAGATTCTCTATTTTCCAGACATGGTCTGTACTAAAAATATATTTACATCGGACTTTATTTGAGGAATTCACGAGGTTTAGGGAACTTTTCTTTACATGCACGTGGTATATTTCGTAATAATAAAAAATATATAGAAAAACTCGATAAATGAGAATTTATACTTTGATTCCAGCTCTATGTACCTCAATTCGGCCCTTGGATACTTGATAACTCCGTTCAAGTACTAGATTCTCTATTTCTGCCACATATTATGAAAACTTGTAATGTTGCATTCTAAACTTTGTGCCAGTCCAGAGTGTACCATAGTGTCTGAGAACAATACTTTATACGCATGAACCAGTACTAGATTCTCTATTTTACAGACATGGTCTGTAGTAAAAATATATTAAAAATATATTTATATCGGAGTTTATTTGAGGAATTCACGAGGTTTAGGGAACTTTTCTTGACATGCACGTGGTATATTTCTTAATAATAAAAAATATATAGGAAAACTCGATATATGGGAATTTATACTTTGATTCCGGCTCTATGTACCTCAATTAGGCCCTTGGATACTTGATAACTCCGTTCAAGTACACAATTCTCTATTTCTGCCACATATTATGAAAACTTGTAATGTTGCATTCTATACTTTGTGCCAGTCCAGAGTGTACCATAGTGTCTGAGAACAATACTTTATACGCATGAACTAGTACTAGATTCTCTATTTTCTAGACATGGTTTGTAATAAAAATATATTAAAAATATATTTATACCGGAGTTTATTTGAGGAATTCACGAGGTTTAGGGAACTTTTCTTGACATGCACGCGGTATATTTCGTAATAATAAAAAATATATAGAAAAACTCGATATATGAGAATTTATATTTTGATTCCGGTTCTATATACCTCAACTCGGCCCTTGGGTACTTGATAACTCCGTGCAAGTACTCGATTCTCTATTTCTGCCACATATTATGAAAACTTATAATGTTGCATTCTATACTTTGTGCCAGTCCAGAGTGTACCTTAATGTCTAAGAACAATACTTTATACGCATGAACTAGTATTAGATTCTCTATTTTCCAGAAAACCTGATTATATTGGAATTTATACAGAAACCTGATTATATTGGAATTTATACAGAAACCTGATTATATTGAAATTTATACTTTGATTCCAGTGTACATAGTACCTTGATTTATCAGAATAGTACTCTATATATTCTTAAACGTACTCCACATGTGTAATCGAATTATTGATGAAATTTATGTCGATACTATAATAACTGATACTAATAACTTGGTATGATGATCATTATCTAATATAAAGTTGATTGAACTATGAACTTAAGTGATATATATATCTTAAAGGGTATGGAATTTATTGTATTTGAGATATTGATCAATCTTTCTTCTCCAAAGAAAATAAGCAATATTACAAACTTAGGGCGTAGCCAAAATATGGACTATATCAATGATTTAATTGAAATTTTATATTGTAAGAGTCAAATTTAATTATGACATACTTAATATAGTTTCTCAAACATTAAGTATCATTGAATTTTTTAATCGAACATGATACAAGCGAAGTACATACATGGAGTACTTATCTGTACAAAAAATTACTGGAATGTAAAATTCAGGTATTGACTATCCGAAATCAAGTACGAATTACCAACAATCCAGGAAATGTGAGATTTTCTTCATTTACATGGAAGGTATTTCTATGTAAAATTCAGGTATGCTTATTCCCAAATCAAGTACGAATCACCAACGATCCAGGAAATGTGAGATTTTCTTCATTTACATGGAAGGTATTTCTATGTAAAATTCAGGTATGCTTATTCCCAAATCAAGTACGAATCACCAACAATCCAGGAAATGTGAGATTTTCTTCATTTACATGGAAGGTATTTCTACGTAAAATTCAGGTATGCTTATTCCCAAATCAAGTACGAATCACCAACAATCCAGGAAATGTGAGATATTTTTCATTTACATGGAAGGTATTTCTATGTAAAATTCAGGTATGCTTATTCCCAAATCAAGTACGAATTAACATAAAGTATATAACCTTAGTTATAAGGTATACATATCTAACACTGAAGTATGTAGTTTATGAAATCAGGTACGAATCTCAACAATTTCAGTAAATATCTCTCAACGTACTAAAATCCTATTATAAAGTAGAACTCTTTTTAAAAAAGACCATAAGCAGAACGCATATAATCCGGAAAAAATAATAAATCGGTAATCCATCAAATATAAAGCTAAAATATAAACATAATATTTAAAAGAGTGACATTAAAATGCTAAAATATAACATAATAATTACCTGCAAAAAGAGTGGCATTAAAATGCCACAATTATTTCCAAAAAAACCATAATTGTTTCTTTCCAAATATATAAAATTAAAAATAAACATAAAGTAAATTATTTTTTTTAGAACTTCCCCAGACAAAAAAAAAAAAAAAAAAAAACTTTCAGAACCTCCTCCACATGGCCCTTGCAAAATCATCAGAATCCTCCTCCTCCTCCTCATCACCAGTATATAACTCCGGCATATGCTCACGGTCGGAATCTCTATCCTCAATATTGCTGGCAGCATACCCCTGTGGTTCTTCATCGATAAGGGCGGCACGAGCTATCACGAAGATATATCGTAGCTTCCTATAATACGGAAGTCCGAAATCACGGAAGAATTTCATGGAAGCAGTCTCCCATTTCCTGTTTCTGAAACCCTTATCGTACTTCTCCCCTAGGGTAACTCTATTCTTCTTCGAGTTATAACTCACATCGTATTCCTTGAGAAACCTTCGGAAGTTGACAAATTTATCTCAGAGTTGGACGATTCGGCAGAGGACTTCTTCCGCCGGTATGTTCATCTTCGCACCAATAGCCGCAGGCGCTAGTTCCATGACTTTTTTGTCGATGACGGTGTTGGTTTTGCAGAATTCTTTGAGGAGTTTGATGAAGTTTTCTTCGACTTCGCGGTTTGCTTGGATATTGGTTTCATTAAGCAGAAATGCAACATGTCGGTCGCTTGAAGCTCCCGATCGCGATCACGATCCCGATCCCGATCCAGATGCTCCAGCAACCATTTTCTTTTCAAAGAGAATTCAAAAGTTAAATTCCACATTGCAAAATCAAATATACATTTCAAAGAAAAGACTAATTCGAAGTATTAAAAACCAATCTTAGAGTATTAAAACAACAAAACCAGGTAAAGATGACTAAATAGTATATAGAAACACCAATATCACATACGAATGCCATTCAAGGTATCAAAACGACAATATTAGGGTAGATCAGACTATTTCGAAGTAATAAAACAACACTAGAAGTATAAAATTCCACGAAACATGGGTACATATCAAAATAATCAACGCATTTGGAAGTTTTAGAACACCAATATCGAGGTATATAAACGACGAAATTAGGGTACAAATGACTATTTCAAAGGTATTAAAACTCCATTTTAGGGCTATATCAGAAAAACCAAATCATTAAAGAAATTTCACCAAATTTGAGTGATAAAACAACACTGAAACTATAAATAAGGGTACAGATCAAAGTAATCAACGCGTTTGAAAGTACCTTCTAAGTATTTCTGACGGTGGTGGGTTGGTTTCGGCTTTGTGCTTTCGCGGTGGTGGGTTCTTTCTGGTATTTCTGGTGATCGATGTAGAGTTTAGTATGAGAATGAAGGCTATTATATATAATCGATGAGAAAAAAGAGTACCTGGGGTCGGGGACGTCGCGTCGCTTCTTCTCAGGCCGAGATTCACGAAAGGGTTTTTCAAGCGGTCGTCTTCTCAGGCGGTCGCCTTCTCAGTCTGAAGTCTATTTGAATAGTAGCGAGGGTTTCACAGACATACATTGTATTTCACGGCTACTTCTCTTCTCGACGGTTCAGCTTCTGCAACTTTGGAGGGAAATACTCCTTGGTTTTCTCAGTTATTTTTAACTGCTATGAGGGTATTTTGGTAATGATTTGGAAATTGTACGAAAAGAAAATACAAAAGAAAATAATTTTATGATGACTAGGCATAAATAAATATTGTACGAAAAGAAAATAGAAAAGAAAATATTTTTTTGTAAATAATATTATTTTATTCAAAACAGATCATTTTTTCTAAGAGGAAGTCCCAAACAGGTCCTTCGGTCTAGATTTTTCAACTTTAAAATTGTAGGCCCATTTCTCTTTACATGTCTGTTATTAGGAGAGAAAATGGATGGAAGAATCAGAAGCCCAATTAATTTTGGATAAATCTTTTGTATTAAGGCCCAATTTACACGAGTTATATTTGAAAAATCTTTTTCAAAAGACTCTAATCTAATTAATTGCTGTACTTTTTTTCAGATTTTTGCAACGCGAAATTAATTCATAAATGAAGAAAAAGCTAAAGTCCCAGCATTAAGATGTGACTTGATTAGAGACTTTAGACTTGGCTTTTTGCAATCAATTTGTATTAGACTGGGGTCTTGGAAAACTACATTTTCTTCTTTAATTTCTTATTTAGTGCGTTGTATCCAATTCATTGTTTCAGCCTACAAAAGGCAAATCCGACCCCCTACCGGCTACCCCTATGTAAGAGTAAGACTTAACTACTGGAGAACGAAATTCTCAATTTTGTAACATTTCTCGTATAAATAATTAAGTAATAAAGAATTATAAAAATAATCAAAGAAAAATAAAGGGGCCATCGGGCTATAAAAATAGGGAGATAATTTACATTTACCTTTCTTAAAATTTGGTGTAATTATAAACTAATCCTTCTTATTTAAAAATTACAAAAACATACCTCGGGTTTCATTATTCATATAAAACATCCGCTCGATTCCACCATCGAAAGCTCTCAATATATGCGGTTTAAACCCTTGTTGACGCCGTTTAAAATTTATCTTTGCCAAAGTTTTCACAAACTTTGTGTAATTTTACATGAATTCTAAAATCTTGAAGGGATTTTTGTAATTTCAACACCAAAAACTCAGAGAGTAGCTAGATATAATTTTTCCTAGATATTAAAGGCTCTTTCCCCACCCCAACCCCCCAAAACCCCCCCACCAACTGGCAACTAGCTTTCCCAAACCAAAACTCATCGTATTCTAACACAATTTTCAGTTCAGATGAATGTGTAATAAAAACTCAAACTTACCATTCATAATATGTATCTCTTTCTCACGGTCCCATGACTTTTATCAACGAATAGTCTATTTCATCGTGATCCTTATCTAAATCCCATCACTTCCTCTTTATGTTTTCTGAGTTCATTCAATGTACTATAGTGTTTGGTATCAAGAAATCCATATCCTAGGATTGGAACTAAAATTAGGTTCAATAATCATATTACAAATGACAACAAAATCAGCTGCTTTCTAAAGTTAATTAACCTAATATATATTATGAAAAGATTTGACAATTAATTAATAAAAGTAATCAGAAGTTTAAAGCTGTAAAGACAAAGAACATAGGAAAAATAAATCAAAATGACAGCTGAGAGACATAATCTATTATGCTACAAGTTTTTGCAGCTGGTACACAAAGTCTGCTAATTAGGCTGAAATATTAGGAATCTTTATGGTTTCACATTGATTGATAGAATTGTCAAAAACTGCTAGACTGCATACTACTGTATAGTTTCTAATAATACTATAAAAACAACATGAAATTAGTGTAATATTTGTCTGTTTTGGCCTACAACTTCAGTTCCAAGTCCTTGACTAGTAGTCTTGGATATTAACCCTAAAAAGAAGAAGAATAAATAAAAACAAAATAAATGTATGGTATTCGATCCAGACCAATGTGTGTAAATATATCATTGTACGTACGTTGAGGACAGTTGCATTCCCAGAGACTCGTGATTGAGAACATTATCTCTGAGACAAAATGTCAATGTCCGGCGAGGATCGATCGATTCCAATTAATATTTTTTCCCATTTATTTGTACTTATCACTCTATATATTAGCAATATTGTCCATAGGGAAGACAGGATATGACTTGGTCTTGGATAGTACAATTTAAGATAAGAAATACTGTTACATGCACAGAATGAGACTTAGAATGAGACTTAACCTAACACTATGTATGTCTTACTATATATATGATAATTAATAACAATATTATTAATTAATTATTGTACATTGGGTTTCTGACCTTTGACTCCCGAAATTAGGCAGCCAAAAAAGCCCATGTTGACAATTCTCTAATGCAACCCTGATGATGACTTTCAGATGTGTTTTTTATAGCTAAAAAATTCAAAATAATGACTTTTCTTGGGTCTTTATTAAAACATTATATATCTGTCCTGTTGAGTGATATTTCCACTTCCAGGCTGCAATTAACAGTCATTATTAATATATATATATATAATTAATCAATGTATGCTTTTTTGACTGGACTTATCAGAATTCAAATCCAATTATTAAATAAAGTTGTAAAGTTGGATTTAATAATTTAGTTAACTATTGTTTTGGAGGTCTACATGTTGCATTCTGTTGGGTTTAATACATTTTTAATTAGTTTCTTGATTGTTACACATGAAGTGAGTATCAGAGCCACGTCGACGTTCAGATTACCACAACTAATTGTCATTAGGCCAGTTTAATAAGCCGATTAGATGGCTATTGAATACTATATTACAGTACTTAATTAATTTTCCAATTGGACCATAGGTTATTATATTATTATATGGTTTTGATTTGATCAGTTTTACGTTTCAGTCTATGTAGCTGACAACTTAACCAAATTCCAGCCTTGCTTACAGCATTGGAGATTAAGATATTCTATGTGTGACGTGGTACTAATTTCTTACCCATAATTGTCTCGCTTTCTCAGTTTATAATTAATTATATTAGTATTAATTTACCGACTCTTGCCTCGATCTTTCAAAATTGGGTGAATTACATTTACTATTTTTGAGGTTTGTCATAATTACAGTCTAGTCCCTGATCTCTATTTAGAAACTATAATTTAAAAAACTCCCCAGCCCGATATTTAATTTTATGACAAAATACTTTCTGAAATAGGCTGATAATTTACATTTTCTCGCTTTCATATTAATTGTAAAGCTTCAATTAGTACCAATCTCATTAATCAATTCTGTTTGAATTTATATATTGGGAAATATATGGAATCTTGTCATGATTCACACAGGATCGGAATTGAAATGTTCAACGATATATATATATATATATATATATATATATATAGATATATATATATATATATATATATATTAATCTACTTAATTAATTAGGGTCCGTACGGTGATGCTCGTTCACGCGGTGCAACATACTAATCACAATCCATGCAATTATTGTACCAAAAAAGAATAAAGATATACAATATTTTTAGTGAATATATGTCATAAGTTTGAATGTCATAAAATGATTTTAATTCATTATATAGTAGTTTTTCATTTTGGTATATATGAATAAATTAATTAAAGGGCGAAGTTATATGCTCAATAGTTACTTATAGTAACGTATGATGTGCGAACACTTCTAAAAATCTTATCTAGTTGCCGTGTCGTGTCGTGTCGGACACTTCTCTAGTGTAAAATGTCAAAAAAATATTGTGTCACCGTATCCGTATCCGTATTTCATAGAATTTATTAGGAACATATATATATATATTAACATTGAGAAACTTCTATAATAATAATAAGAGATTAAAATTGGAAAATTTATGAAAATAACAGAATTTGCATCTACTTGACACAGTGGACCTCTTGTTATACGTAGAAAAGTCTTCTCTTCTCCTCCTCCCTATCTCAAGGCAAGTGGTTTTTAATTCTCACTTAAGGTTTCCACTTCTGATTCATTTCTCCAAAAATATAATATACAATACATATATATTTTTACTAACAAAAATTAAGTCAGACAATATAATACAAAGTTTGATCAACGAAACCTAAAATTCACAAAATGACCATATCATTGAACTGTATATATATATATATATACTAATATTATTTTCAATAGGCAACTCATCTAGCTATAAAAGAGAAATGACACCTCACATATAAAATCCAAGAACTATTTACTAAATTATATATCCTTACCAATCTGACCATCTACATACATCATCGGGCAGTATAACTTATGGGTTCGATACTGTATTAATTGAACCTAAAACCTCATTTTCGAGCTTTAAGAATGTACAGTCGGTTTTAGTAGAGAGGATTTTATACTTTAATAGTTCGTTAGCTCGGATCTGAATAATGAGCCAGTGATTAAAAAAAAATACATACATGATATATATATATATAGTTATGATATTTTGGAGTATTTAGTAGGTAGTGGCTAGTGGTGTAACAATGTGGTAGATGGGGACTGACCTAGCTAAGCTAAGGGAATAGTTATCTGCAATAGAAGAAACAAAAGCAAATCCAATTAATGGTACGCAATAACAACATACTCGATCGATCCCTCCAACTTGCTTGCATGCCCTAGCTAATCGATGTTGACTTTGTAAACCCTAGCTATGTTTGTGCGTGCCATGTCGACAACATATACGTACGCACATGTATATTCATACGTACGTACTACTCCCACTCAATTTTCAATTTTATTTTTTCATCTATAATTTATTAATTTAATTAAATTAAATTCTACTATCCCTCCATATTACTTGGATTACAATTATGTCTACCAAAACGAATTAATATTTTAATAACTACACTATGAGAGCATCTTTGAAATTTCAAAATTAAATAATTTTGATTTTATAACTACAAATAGATCGTTGTGAACCAATGGGGAAATTAAGTTATGTGGCATGCCAGGGGTATGGTGTGGTCCCTAATTTGATTAATCTTTTCAAAATAAATTAAATAAATACCGTTTAATAATTAAATATTAAATATATAATAATGAATAGGTCGTCAACAAAAGCAACTTGGCATATATCGTAGTACAATTACTAGCTACCCCACTTGTACTCGGTCTAGTGGCTCTAATTTAATTCCCATGCATTATTTTATTTTCTTTTAATTCGGCGGTGTTTATTAATGATGATGGAATGAATATTTTTGGGTAAAAACTAGTCGGCTCATCTCCGTCCGAACACAATCAACTACTTGAGGCGATAGGATGTTCCAATAAACAATAGAATCAAGAAACTTGGAGGATGGTGTGGGCTAGCTTGAGATATTGCACATGTATAACTAAACACTAAAATTGTATAATAATTAAGAAAAAGAGTTAAGAAAATTTACATTTATTACTGATGAGATTTAGCATAATTATAAGTTAGTCCTTCTTATTTTAAAAATTAAAACATAGATTAAAGGAATTAAATTGTGGCAAAATCAATAATAGGACTAACACATCACGAGATTTACTTTAACGGATTTCATTTATTATTAATAGAAACATGCATGACCAAATGTGACATTCTACTTCTTTTTAATTTCAAATTGCAAATTAATGATCTTGACGACTTTTCACTTATTTTCTTTAATTCAAGTTTTTCTAAGTCTTCTATTGGTGACAAGAAACCAAGCCCAAAAATTCTTTGAGACAGGGACATTAGCCGCGTTGTCCTTCTGACAACTTTAATTTTTTCACCTTAAGAAAATTCAACAAATGAGACACCAGATATTAAATTCTCTTTCTGTTTCTACTATTTCATGAATCTAAAGTTGGATTTTTTTTTTTTTATAGCATCTATGTTGCATTTCGAATAAAAGTTAAGGGTTCCAATCCTTGCTAATGTGGACATTTTGTTCTAGTTATTTTACTAGTTAATTTAGATTATTACGATTACGATAATATATAATTAATCCAAATTTGAAGAAATTTCAACTGATGTATAGTTAGATATTCTTAATAATATAGTCATGAATTGAGAACATTATTGTGTAATTAAAGCAAAAGTTTACTAATTTCTTGACTAATAAGTTTTTGGATGTTGTATAAATTAATTAATTAATTAATTAATTATGATAGCGAAGAACACCATAATACCAGATTCGATCACATGTGTTGACCCGCAAAGGTGGGTCTTCGTCTAGAAGAATTTGAAGCAATAGTCAAAGATTTAATTATTTTCTCACACAGTTATTCATTTTCTTTTATTATTTGCAATTAATTTCCCTTATAATTCTTTATATATATATATATATATATATATATATATATATATATATATATATATTCATAAAATAATAAAGTTAGAAATGAATGAAAATGGGCTGATTGCGTGTGACAGTGATGAAGAAACAAGTTGAGACAAAAAGATGCAAAATGAAAGGCACAGGAGATAAAGCGTGTTCTTTACAAATTTAACACATAAGAACATTTAATATTATATTGTGTTCTTCTATTTTTTCTTCTGAAAAATTGTTTATGAAATCCATATATATATCAATAATATAATAATGATGACATGATCAGGAAAAGAAAATTACATTTTAGTCCAAATTGTGAGTCATCTACCGAATCACGTGCCTAAACTAGTAGTCTAGTACAGTTTTATTAATAAATTTGTGGCAGTAGGGCAGCTGGAGCAATGCTTTATTTGTCACATTATAATTAGGAGATAACATTATTTAAAACTCAGTCCAATTAAAGAGCCAAAATATATATTCCAATTGGCTACAAATATATTCAAAGATTCAGTGACGCTTTTTCCATAGCCAACGTGCCAACTAACATATACGTATATTTTAAGTGGGTGAGATGAGATGATATATAATAAAGTCGCGTTTTAGTCGGTGAGTTTGAGGTGGCGTTCCCATCCGTGCATGGTCATATATTAACTTAAGTCATCTCCAATTGAAATATACAGCTGACGAGTTGGAAAGTGCGCTTTTGTTGTGCAGAAGCAAAAATATATTATAAACCCGCTTTTTCTATGTCAGAATTAGTGTAGATCGAAAAGCAGTAGATAGGATAGATAACTAGATATGTATGAATAAAAACGCATGATCGAACTTTTGCTTTGAGTCACTCACTTAATTGGGATTTGATGATGATGATGATGACATGTTATGTGGTGATATGTTATTTAAGTTCCGATTAAATTATATGATTTATATAAATATTAATTTTCCGGGACATAATCAGTTGATTCACCAACCCATTTGATAAGAAGAAATCTTTAAAACGAGCATCTATTAATGCATGCAAAAAGGAAGAATTTAAACATGATCATTAAAGCACTATAACAAGTGAAATTTAAACAGTTTAGAGATAACCATCATGCATGCCGACTATATATAACTAGTGAAATTACACACAAATTGGACTATTGACAATGTGGAGATATCATGATGACGATGATAATGATGATAACTAATCATGATTGATGACTAAGAGGAGCACAAATAACAATAAAAATCCATCTCCTTAGTAGTTGTGTGATCGATTTATAAATTAGTCCATTTTATTACAAAATTTACAAAAACAAGCCGGCCCGATGTTCCATTTTTCGTATAAAAACTTTCACAAGAACTTGGTTTTAATTACACATTTGAAGCATCTTGTCTCATACAGTAGTCGGTTAGTTATTTAAATAGAAACAACATAGGCCGCCGGCTCAATGAAAGCATATCTATAATTAATATCTAGATTGGTAGTTAGCCAAAAGAACTATCTAAAGAAATGATCAGTTATCCTGATCATGTTAAAAGCTAATGACTGTTTCACCAACTAAATTTCAGTTTGAGATCAGCAGCAACTATACCTAGATCGAAGATAATCTAGAAAATTGGGATTTGATTACGATTATCCTTTTCATATTGTACAAAGCTGGGAATTAAAAAAGGGATATGATCATATCACGATTTGAATTAATTGTCCCACTTAAAAAATCTGACGTTTTTAAATTTAAGAAATTGATCAGTCATGACGCAAGGTGATCACCAACTAGTAGTCTAGTACTTGATTCTATAGAAATTAATAAAAATAAAAATTAATCTTATTTTGCCTAGCTCTTCAAGGAATCAATGAGAAACATTTTCGGAAAATTACCAATAAATAAACTATTCAAGAAAAGGAAGTGAATTAGATAGTATATTAATGAGGTATAAATTGCCGCGAACGATCAATAATAAAAGATTAATTAAAGAATAAATTATTAATTGTCACTATTAATTTGTCGTTGTGATCGATTCGATCTCAATTTAATTAATTCTATATATCTTTTTCATGCATGTATAAATCGATTGTTTTGTGGATATGACGCGTAATGGTTTTTTTTATTTTATTTTTATATATGCCCACATGTATTTCACTAGAGAATTTGTGCACCACAATTTATATATATATATATAAATGCATGATAGGTGTCATTATTAATGTAATAATTATAAATAGTGGTTAATAAAATGTGTTGGTTAGTTCTATAGTACTACAGGATAGACGTTGCTGGATCGAGAAAGTGACGTGATTTTGGATTCACTCTTCTTTCAAGTAGTATGATAATAATTTATTGGTGACTTTTGATTGGCCCTCGATCTCTAGTAATACATGCATTATCGACGTGGAAAGATGTTCATCCAAACATAGGAAACAACAAGCTACCGAATAGACTATAGACAAATTAATTAAACCTTCGTACGTGTTATTAATTATAACTTAGTCTCTTTAATTTTAGAAATTATAAAATCACTTATTAGGTTTGCTTATTCATGTAAACTTCCTATGTTCAATTTTACCCGAAGTGTCTTTTCTCCTACATTTCATTTATTTAAATAAGATCGTCAATGTATATATGGTTTAAAGTCTGTCAGTCAAAGTCTGTATTTACCATGATTTTTACATAATTTTACATGAATAATGAAATTTAAGGGGAATTTTGCATTTAAAATAAGAGAGACAAAGTTATTTAATTTTTGATTTTCCGGCCACCCATCTTGTTCTAAATTCAAATATTACTGCAAAAATTCAATTAAAGACGGTCTTCCCATGCATCTAATGCATCATTTTTTTCATTAAATAAATACTAGTATATATATTCATGTCGGCACTTGTCTCCCTTTTTCCATAAGGAGTCATGATCAGCTATAATATATATTTCTATGTTATCAGTTTTAAGATTGGATTTTAATGACTATACTTCCACTGATCAATGTTGTTTATGCACATGTTTTTATCAAGAGAAAATGTGAAATTCAATTAGTTGATGACAATTTGCACCTTTTTTCACTGTGTTATGACATAATTATATATATGAGATAACATTAAAAAGCAATGTGACATAAGTCATGAAAACATGACCTATAGCAATCTTGAGTCATGCCAACTTTTAAAGAATATATTGTACACGTAACTTCTTTCTCTTATTGGATTTATTTAGGGATAAGCACACTCGGCCGGATTGCCAATGATCTTTTTAGTAATTATAAAATAGTTATATAGTAGCTTAGGATTAATTCTATTTTTACTTGACTTGTTCACATATCATGTGATCAATTTTAGTTTGTTAAATATATATATATATATATATATATAGTATTTTGTAATTTGTTGAATTTTATTTATAGTACTGTATAGTTTTATCATTTTGTTAATTTGATTATCTCGGTGATTCTCACCAATGATCCCTTAGCACAATGACGAATAAAAGACCTCATAATCACAAAGGTCATGAGTTTGAGTTCCATGAATGTGAATATTAGTCTACAAAAATTTGTTGGATTATTTGTTAGCATTTAGCACGTATTTCTCCGTATATTTCACTACTGCATAAAAAGGTAAGTTCATGTCGAACATTAATGAAGTGCTTTTCTTTTTTAATTTACTATAAGTATTTCACCTAACTAAATCTCTTCTTTTTTTTCCTGTTGAACAAAATATTTCACCTAAAATTTATTAAAATAAATATAAATACCATTATTTCCATAGGGTCGTTGTCTTGACAAGTCTAAGCTATAACGAGGGTAATTTGGGGAAACGAAAAGAAAAATAAGATAAAATAGAAAGAAAAAAAAAAAAAAAGAAACAACATAATCATGTGTATTATTAGCTAGTCTCGTCAGTCATGTGACAGCTCAACGTATTCTCACACATATCCGTATCACCAACACACGGGAACCGTACCATTATAATTATATTTCTATTTATATAATAATAATTTTGTATATTTTTAAATATTAATTCAAATCAACCAAATTCACATTAAATGGTTTTAATACATTATTAGAATCTTATCATGACAAAATAAATTCCAAAACTATATTTTATCTTAATATTTAATTAAGTTATATAAGGAATATTTTGTCTATTGCTTATTATAATTAAAATTAATTAAGACTTGTATTATCGAAACATTACTATCATGTTCCAGTTATTCGTATTATCGTTTTTGTATCCATATGATCACATAGTCAAATATAAATTAACTTCGACAATAAATAATTATCTAAATATAATACTAAAACAAGACTCCGTACCGAATTAGTGACATGAATTATTTCGTGAAATAATTTGTCAAGCAGTGGAATCTTCCAATGGGGACCAGACAAAATTAATTATAAAAAAATGTATAGCTAGCCAAATGGGGTAATATTTGTAATTAAGTAAACCATGGTTAGGTTTATCTCAACTTGCAAGTATATATTTAGAAGGGAAAATATATAGGGAGGGTGAAGAAGGACCTGTCCGTACACAATCCTCATATTTATTATATCTTATTGATCTCATGTTAATTACCCACAATTATTGACTAAATAGTAGATTTAACGTGTTCGATCGTATTTATAAGATGCGGTAGCCCACAGAAATTAGGTGTTTACTAGATAGATCTGTTCCAATTATGAAACCAAGAGGCCGTTCGAACAAAGGTTTGTAAGAATACTAAAACATTTTTTCAGGTTAAGCTAGGTTCGAGTTTGACGTAGGATTTGGGACTTGGTCACAATTTGTCGACTGTTGGTATGAAATAATATTATGTGTATATTTTTTTCTGATTAATTATAAGGTAATTAAAATAAGATCGATATATTGAGGAGGCCTAGGAGGAGAAGGTAGGCAATAAAGACAAAAGAAATATGGAGAGGACGAATGAGGTGATGCCAGGTAAGAAATTATGGGGGAAATTAATTGTTGGATGGGCCCAGATAGCTCACTTTTTTGTCTTGGAGTCTTATCCAATTCAATTCCATCCCTCCTTAGCATTGGCCCATACAATCCCCATCCTGGAGGAAGCATAATGTTACTGCCCCTTACTCTTCTCACTTAAATTCCTTCTTTTTATCTTATATACTTGCATTTTATTATTGAATTTATCATATGTATGTAAAATAAATATATACTGATTATTTTTGATAAAAGCTAGAATATAGCTAAATATGGAGACCACCATGCTAGGTGCAGATATTGAGTTAGCAGTAGGTGCAGCAGCAAAACTCAGGGGGGATGAACTTACTAAAATAAGCAGGTCCACACTCATGTGAATCCACATCCAACTTGCAGATCGATCGATCTCATTATCTTACCCTACCCCTACCCCTACGCTTACCCACCCCAGCCTTTTGCTTGTATGAATCTTCCTAGTTCCTTACCATCTCTAGAGGGGTGGGTTGACCCACATCTCAATATATATCTCCAGACCAGTTTATTATCAAAATATGTACAAATATATCATATCCTATGCGCAACTACTTTATGCCATTATTACTCCTATATATATTCCTCTTAGCTTCTTTCTCTCATTTCATAATTCAACACTTCTCTCTCTCTCTCTCTCTCTCTCTCTCTCTCTCTCTCTTGTTTTTACCTTCTTCTCCAAGAATTGATAATATCATCTCACTTTCTTCTCCACTACCTCAGATTTTACTATCTCTTTGTGGAAAAAATGGACAGTCGGAGCTGCGTGGACGAGCTGAGCACAACCAGCGACTCATTATCGATCACTCTGGCGTCGGCCTCGCCGCCGCCGGCCAAATCCCCGCCGGAGAGTCTCTGCCGGGTCGGAAGCGGCGCTAGCGTGATTATCGACTCGGAGAACGGCGTTGAAGCCGAGTCGAGGAAGCTGCCGTCGTCGCGATTCAAAGGTGTGGTCCCCCAGCCCAACGGCAGGTGGGGAGCGCAAATCTATGAGAAACACCAGAGGGTTTGGCTCGGCACCTTCAACGAGGAGGAACAAGCCGCCAGAGCTTACGACACGGCGGCCCAGAGGTTCCGCGGCCGTGACGCCGTCACGAACTTCAAGCCATTGTCGGAGACCGAGGAGGATGAGGTGGAAGCCAATTTCTTGAACTCCCACTCGAAAGCCGAGATCGTCGATATGCTGAGGAAACACACGTACGACGACGAGCTTGAGCAGAGCCGGAGAAACTACGGCGGGAAGCGGGCGGCGAGGGACGGCCTCCTCAACTTCTCCGGCGGCGGGGACAGGGCGGCGAAGGCCCGCGAACAGCTTTTTGAAAAGGCGGTGACGCCGAGCGACGTGGGGAAACTCAACAGACTCGTTATCCCCAAACAGCACGCGGAAAAGCACTTCCCCTTACAGAATGGAAACAATTCGAAAGGCGTTTTGTTGAATTTCGAAGACATGGGCGGGAAAGTGTGGAGGTTTCGATATTCGTACTGGAATAGCAGTCAGAGCTATGTGCTGACGAAAGGATGGAGCAGATTCGTGAAGGAGAAGAACCTGCACGCCGGCGACATTGTGAGTTTCCAGAGATCGACCGGCGCAGATAAGCAGCTGTACATTGATTTTAAAGCAAGGAATAATGGATCAAATGGCGCCGTTTCTGTTGTCGTATCGGGCCGGCCTCAGCCTGTTCAGATGGTTAGGTTATTTGGGGTCAACATATTTGAGGCGCCCAGTAACGGCGGCGCTGCTGGTGGCGCCGCCGTGATGGATAGTAATAATGTTGATAGCTGCGGCGGGAAAAGGATGAGGGAAATGGAGATCTTTGGGTTAGAGTATAGCAAGAAACAAAGGATTATTAATGCCTTGTAACATTAATTTAGTTCTTTTTTTTTTTTTTGGGATTTAATGTTTTGGTGATGTTGCAAGTTGCAGAAAAGATCCAATTGTATAGTAATTAGACAAAAAAGAGAAGTCTAGCTGAACTTAGGGTGAAGAAAATTATGGAAATACAAGAAATTAAAAAATTATCATCAATTTGTTCCTCCATTTTACTAAATTTTGATTTAATTTTTTCTTTGTTTCTTAATTAGTATTTTTTGTCAGTTTCCTCTTTGCTGCTATGCTTTTGGAATATTATTGCTTTCCAAGAAATATCTTCAATTGGAAAATTTGATCGATATTCTATATACATTTCTCCCATATGCATAATTTTTTTTATTTTTTGTTTATAGGATAGTTAATGGGACATTGGTACAACGAATAAGCATATGTAATTAACTTAGTATATTCAAATATATATGTAAGAAAATTAATGCTTGGAGTTTGGACCTGCAGTATTTATAATTATAAGTGATATATCATATATTCCAAGTGGAGAATAATTAAGTGGCCAGAAAATCATGAAGAACTCTTATACAGATCAAAATCTGATCACATCTCTCACGCGATTGATCTTTTTTTTAACCTGCAGCAAACTAATGGTAATATTTTAATTCGAATTCAACTCAATATTATTTATTTAATTTTTATGTAATTAATTAAGAATTAAACTAAAAAATGATGGAGTTAAAGAAATTCCATCGTTATATTAAGCTGGAGTACTTTTACTCATGGATTGATAGTGACTTTCCTTAAATTTCTGTATAAAAACTGTATTCTATTTAATTTTTCTAGCTTTTTTTAGGTCGGCAAAGGAAAAACAAAAGAGAACTAACGAAAAGTGCCAAACAATGTAAGTATAAAATGATCATAAGTATTTTAATTCTTTTTTTGTAAGACTGTATGGACTATGGAGAGTATACTTTCTTAATTTGCATTTAACCCCGGCCCTTTTATTAAATCGTAATTAATAATTAATCAAGTAGTGCTAGCTAGCTAGCTATTAAAATATTACTACTTGTATCTTAATTAGTGTGTATATATATCTTTCACATGATCATCAGTTTAATTCTACTAATTAATTAATTATCTCTCTCTGCGATTATCTGCTTGCATTTGCATGATTCGTTCTATCGGATTCTACAATTATACGGTGCATGAATTCAATCTTGTTTTTCAGATTCATCCACTGATCGAGATATATATATATATATCATCATAACAATATCTAGCTCCAAATTAAAGTAGTCTGTAAAAATACTCTAATAATTAATCATTTAATTATATATCCTGCTGCATGCATATCACGAACACTACAAATTATAATAATACGTATGTACGTCTTTTTGCAGTACATGTCTAATTAATTAGTTTATATATATAATAAACAAGACAACGGAGACGTAAAAGATCTTGAAAATTTCTTAGCATGTACCCCACGGATATATATTAATTGTGATTTAAGTAGTACTGGGATTTAATTAAGCTAATTATTATTATTATCTTAATACATGAGGTAGCTAGGGTTTCGTAAGTGTCTATTAATTGCCTTTTGACTATATTATTATTATCACAAGAAATAATCATATCAACTTGTAATTAGCCATGCAATTAAGCTAGCTAATACCCCAGCTCCACTTTTGAGGCTGATGAATTAAATGCAAGTTTTCGCTCCGTGATTTTCATGTTCTAATTAGGTTAATTTCAGTTTCAGGGTTTGTTGCTTTTTTAATCTCATCACCTAATTTTTAAATTTTTATAATTTTTGCTTTGTTTGTTTTGATCGGTATATCGGAATTTCCAACTCTTGCTTGAAATTCATCAGGAAAGTCACCAAAATCGCTAGTGAGACATATATGATTCAACGTAACTACGTACAATTATCAGATTGAGTAAGTAAATTTCAACCAATATTGGGCAAAATTACAAGAAAATTAATTAAAACTTACGGGACAAAATTAAGAAAACGATAACCGGCCGGTCATAGTTTTAGGATGATTAATTAATCTTGAAACATGCATTTTGTCAAAGTTTTAAATTTTGTTTTAAAATTTAAGAAATTGGTAACTTCAATCTCGCCCTATTTTAAAATCCTGAATTTATGACAGCAAATAGTCAAAGCCACAATTAATATATAATAATAACTCAAAATACTATATATGCATTTAGTCAAATATTTGAACTAGTTGTCTTAATTAGTTATTCAAAATATCGAGAAATTAATCGTCATGTAGATATATATATATATATAGGTCGACGACGACTTATGCTCGCTCTTGCATTTTCTCAGCAACTTCCTTCAGGTAGCTAGAATATAATCGCTTGTTTTACTCGATCACGTTCTCGCAACTATTAATGATTATATATGCATGGTATATTTTTAATATATTTTAATACTTTTTTCGATCTGTTGGCAAAGTCAATCAGTACTTTCAGTCATTAAATTGAGATGCAAATTAGTCGAACTCGAACCAAGTAATTTAATTTACAAAAGTCGTATTTAGCTGCAGATAGGAATCAAATCAAAACTCAAATTAAAAGCGTTAACTTTTGTATATAATGTAGTCGTGGTTTTGGAATAATAGAATCAAAAAGTACTGGCCGGTATACATACATATGTATATGTTATTGCAAGTTGATCATCATTAACATAGGATGAAGTGACGGATCCAACTAGCTGATCCCTCCATCTGATAATGTTCGCGCAGATAAATCATAAAAAGTTAATTCCTTACTTTCGCTGTTTCCAGCTCTCCTCCTTGTTCAGCTGTACGTTTTGAGTTTTCCACGTTATATTAATTGTTTGGACCAAAAATAGAAACCCTAATGAATATCAATGGATTCATATTACTTTGTATATCTAGCTAGTAGCTATCATATCATGGTTTCTTCTTGGACAATACACAATTCAAGCTTTTTTGTTTTTTTCAAAGTATATATATTCTTAAGACTTTCCCGGCTCCTAACTGTTCGGATGGGGCTGCGTTGGAGGAAGTTCGGTGGATTAATTAAACCCAAGTTTGGATGGGTTAAGCTTAACACCGATGGAGCTTTTTCTTGGAAACGAATAGGGTGGCCGATGGGAGCCTTATTCGTAATGCGAAGGGGGATTGGATTATCGGCTACTCTATAAAACTTCGTAATGTTAGTATATATTACGATCGCGGAATTGATTGGTTTGCGCGAATGTTTGAAGATTACATGGGAAAGCGGTTCTCGAAAATTGAGATTGAGGTGCATTCACTTGTAGTTTTCACTATGGTTAAGAAAGGAGTTTCTCTCGATCATCCATTACGAAATATTGTGGAAGATTGTAGACGAATCTTAACTAATCCTTGGGATTACAAGTTGCTACATTCGAAGCGCGAAGGTAACGAATGTGCCGATATTCTCGCTAAGATGGGTCATAGAATTGATAGTAATTTTTAGTTGTGGGATGATGCCCTATTAATGTAATTGTAGTGCTTATAGAGGAGGCTTAGGGGATACCCTCCCTCTGACCAAAAAAAAAATATATATATTCTTAAGATCAGAATCAGAAATTTAGAAAGCTGTAGTGCGTTTTATGTTATGGGTTCACTTTTGGGCCTATTTATTAATGGTGACGGGGACCAACATATAGGCCAACTTGAAGATAAATATAAATTAGCCCAGCCCAACTATATATATTCCCTTTTCAATGTCTATATAAAGTTATATTACTAGAGCAGTAAAAGCTTGGGCCTAACAACCCCGGTCCAAATATCATAGGCCCAACCCAGTTCAATCACAAATATGAGAATGAAATCTGAGCCGTTGGTGAGCTTTGTTCCAGCCCAGCAATCAAAACTCGTCCAAAAAAAATCTGCAGCTGAACAAATGAAATTAGCATAAATCATTTTGAACTTAGAAATTCTACATTATTTCGGTATTTCCATTATCTATCTCCTATTTTCCTCTTCGATTGTTGTTCAAATTCACAGCCGGAAATGGCTATTGCAAATGTTTCGTTCTCACAGGCAGCAGCAGCAACCCTGAAGCTCTCATCTTCCTTTGTCCATGGTGAAGCAAAGTGTTCAGCTTCATCTACTCTGCTTATGGGAACCCCGCTCGAGTCCCGCTGCAATTCTACTCTACCCAGTAAGTACGTCTGTTTTTTCTGGCATCTGTTTGTGTATTTGCCTCTGTGAGTTGTGTGAGTTCAATTTTGTCCGTATCTTTATTGCTTCTGCAGTCACTTCATTTCCCAGTGCTTTGGTACCAGTTTTCGTGGGAATTTTTGGAAATTTGAGCTTGTTTTGACCTTTTGCAAGTATCTATCATGGGATAGATAGTATGCTTGTATGATATAAAAGTTGTTGCCGAATATCAGTAGATTTGCGGTTTCTGAAATCCTCAATTGTTTTGCTTGCTTGATGCAACAGGTTCTATTTATGGTACTTAATTAGTTCTAGTGATTTTGATTCTTATTTGATGCAATTTTTCAATGACTTGAAGGTTTGAAAGGAACAAGGCAGCTTGCTATTCAATCGAAGAGAATATCGGGCTTGGAGGAGGCCATCAGAATTAGAAAGTAATTTCTTTCCATTTTGAATTCTCCATTTTCTGCTAGTTTCTCAGTCATTCTGTTGATTTTGAATCTGCTAATAATTATGAATTAGGGAGCGTGAGCTACGAACATCATCTACATCTAAAAGAATGCCACCTTTGAGGCGTGGAAGGGTATCACAACGACTTCCTGTGCCTGATCACATTCCAAGGCCTCCTTATGTTAGTACAAAACTGTTGCCAGACATTGATAGTGAACATCAAATTCATGATGCTGAAGGCCTTGCTCGCATGAGAGCTGCTTGTGAGCTTGCTGCTCGTGTAGTCGACTATGCAGGAACTTTAGTCAGGGTGAGAATTTTCATTTTTTTTTTTTTTAATTATTCTCCATGATTTCGATATATTTTTTTTGTGTGCGCGAAAGAAAGGATCATTTGTTTTTATGCAACAGGAAAAGTTTGATGTTTGTGTTTAATTTTGTGGTGGTAATTATGTCATTGACCCCAGTGAAAAAATTTGTATGTACAAATCTCCTTGTATAGTTGTTTTATTAGTTGAAAGTAGTTTTAAATTTTTTTATTTGATTTTAATGTATGTGTTTTCTTTTAATTATAATCTCAGCCGTCAGTAACAACAAATGAAATTGATAAAGCTGTGCATCAAATGATCATAGATGCTGGTGCTTACCCTTCTCCATTAGGGTATGGAGGCTTTCCTAAGAGTGTTTGCACTTCTGTTAACGAGTGTATGTGTCATGGAATTCCTGATTCACGCCAATTACAGGTTATCTATATGATTATTAATATATTTGAAATTCATTTCTAGGATATGAAAATATTTATTCATTTGTATGCAGAGTGGTGATATAATAAACATCGACGTGACAGTCTACTTAAATGTGAGCTATTGATTATTAATTTATTCATTATCATGTGAAAAATGTGTACATAATGGAAAAATAATATTTTTAATTGTCTGATTCAGGGCTATCATGGAGATACATCTAAGATGTTTCTTTGTGGCGAAGTAAATAAGGCAATGCAACGTCTTGTGAAGGTATATTTTGATTTTTATTTGCAAATGGAATTTTGTAGTAGTTACTGATTTACATTTTCTGTTCCATTTGCAGGTGACCGAAGAATGCATGTATTTTGGAATTGCTGCTTGCAAAGACGGTGCTCTATTCAGGAAAATCGGGAAGAGAATTAGGTATATATCATTATGTTTTGCTTATTTCAATTTTTAATAGCAGTTACCTATGGATTTGGGTAAATTACATCAATAGACCCTCTCAATTTTGATTTAGTTTTCACATAGACCCCCTGTAGTTTGAAAAATTACACATAACCCCCCTCCCACTGTGTGTTGCACAAAAGCAGTTTGATATTCATCTTTTTCCTTGTCTCAGTGAACATGCTGAGAAATTTGGCTATGGCGTGGTGGACCGTTTTGTTGGACATGGAATTGGGACTGTTTTTCACTCTGAACCTCTCATATATCACCACCGTGAGTGCTCTCTCTCTCTCAGTGTATTAGGGCCATTTCTTTCTTTTTTGTCCATCCGTAGCAACGTAAAATTAGGAACGAGCTTGAAATATATATAGAAAAAAGAACATGTAAAAGTAGGAAGTGTCGGGAAAAGGAAGTACAAATGCACTTTTCAACAATAGAAAGAAGAACCTAAAATCCGGAAAAAAAACACCCCTTTAAAGAGCTTCTAGCTTCCACCTTATTTTAAGCTCATTTTAAGCAGAAGTAAGCAACAAACAAAAAACTCCTCACCTTTCATTAAGCTAAAAGCTTTAAAATACCTTTTCATTTTTCAAACATTGCTTATTTTGATCATATACAATCCTTCTTTTCTTTTTTGACAAGTCGATTTATTTTATTATATTTTGATCGACATATTTGGTTCATAATTTCTAACAATAGGTAACGACAAATCCGGTCACATGGTTGAAGGGCAAACATTTACTATTGGTGAGAATTTTAATTTCATTCTTTCCACATTACCGATTCGATTTCATTACAAAAATGATTAATTTGATCAACATAAATATAAGATGCTTCCATTATTTTTCGAGCATTTTTATGATAAAGGGGGAATTTGTAATTATTGCAGAACCTATTCTTACATTGGGGACGACAGAGTGCATAACATGGGAAGATAACTGGACTACTCTAACAGCAGATGGAAGCCCAGCAGCACAGTTTGAGCATACAATTCTCATTACTAAAACTGGTGCCGAGATTTTGACTAAGTGTTAGTATGTTGATTTTAAAAATTTCTTCTCATAATTTACATTTTTAAATCATAGAATGATATCCAAATTGTAATTGGCTATTGAATTGTAACGATGCTTTTTACTACGCCCAAAGAATCGTAACAAATGAGAGTTTTTACTACGAATATATGCTGTAGCATCCATAGACTGGAGGTGTCAGTGATTTTCCCTAAATTTTATATTTCGAAGTAATGCTAACAAATAATTTCTCAGTTTCTTGGAAAGTCTCAAAATCACTAGAATTTTGTCTACGTGCTTCCTTCGCCTAATGTCTGCTAACCTATTTTGTTAATTTAATAATTTAGTTTGTCGTCTTCGTCATCTTCTCGTGAGTTGGGATTCAATTTTGTCGCGAAATGTTTATCTTTTTTTTTAAATTATTGGTATCTGATGACTGATAGGCTATTATTTAATTCAACTTAGATCGATCCAAAGGTGGAATTACGATCTATGGTGGGAACCAAATAATCTCATAAAAAACAACTTATATTCGTTAGGTTACGCATGTGTTTAGTATAAAATCAAAATATTATATTATAACCGAGAAAAAGATACTTCAAGAATTTGGTTTGTCATCATAAAGATTTTAGGTTAAGCTGAAGCTACTTTAAAATATATGTTTAATTCGTGAAAATAACATCAATTGTGTTATAATTTTTTACCAAAAAGATACACCTATTGACCTATATATTAACCAAAAAGATTCTGTGCAGAAAGATGAATAATTAAAATAAGAAATAATTACATAGGGGTCCCCATAAAATATCATATTTACATATAGGTCTCTCCTGTTTCATTTTTTATATCTTAGTCCATTGACCGATCAACAGTTAGTCAATTCCGTTAATTTTCTAGTACCGTTTTGTTCGTCTCATCGAGACATTGAATTTGGAATATACATTTGTTTGATTCGGTAAAAAAAACTGGAAAATTTGGACTATACATACAATCGAAGGAAAATTTCTGAAGCTCATAACTTTCTCATTTTTTCACCGAATCAGATAAATTTATAGTCCAAATTCATCGTCTCGATGTCACGAACACAACGATACCAAAAAATTAACAAAACTGACTAATAGTTGACCGGTTAAGGAACTATTATATAAAAAATTAAACAAAATGAACCTATATATAAATATGACAATCTATAAACACGTGTGTAGTAAACCCAAAAAATAAACATGTGGGAGATCAAATGATTTGATTATTCACACATACCGACCATCACGTTGACCATTCTCTCCAACCAATGTCTGCCAATTTTCACATCAAAGACCCTCTTTTCCACTAAACTTCCTAAAAACCATTACCACTTTGCACTATATATACAAACAAATATCAAAATAACATTGCACATATTCATCACAAGTGTTGCATTTACAGCAAAAGGTACAACTACCATAAGCACAGAGATCTTCATCTTTCAATGGCTTGTACAACAAACTCAATCATCAGTTACAAGACTGAACAATCATCTGCTAATCATTTCTCATCTAAGGGAATTAATGGAATTCATCTGGGTAATTTGGGTTTTTCACACTCTCTCCGATCACGAGATCTCAAAATCTTCACAGATAATCGGAGAATCTCCACCGCACGATCTTCCAGGGATCTCACCACAAAAGCCTTCTTCTTTAGCAAGAAAAAACCAGAGCCTCCAACACCACGTAAGAATCAAGAATTTCTGTTTGTATGGCTGGCGCACATTACCGTAATTAATGGCATATATAGGAATAACTCAAATTATTAACAAAATAATTTATTTTATTTATTTTTTCCAGCTAAGGTTCAAGAGCTGTACGTGTACGAGATGAACGAGCGAGATCGCGGCAGTCCGGCGTACCTCCCGCTGAGTCAGAAGGAAGTCCACTCCCTCGGAGACCTCGTACCGTTCTCTAACAAGCTCTACTCCGGAGACTTACAGAAGAGACTCGGAATCACGGCCGGCTTGTGTGTCCTAATCCAAAACGTTCCGGAGAAAAAAGGCGACAGATACGAAGCTATCTACAGTTTCTACTTCGGCGATTACGGCCACATCTCCGTACAGGGAGCGTATCTGACGTACGAGGATACGTATTTGGCCGTGACCGGCGGATCGGGAGTGTTCGAGGGGGTTTCCGGCACCGTGAAGTTGCATCAGATCGTTTTCCCGTTTAAGCTTTTCTACACGTTTTACTTGAAGGGAATCAAGGATCTGCCGGCTGATCTGGTTGTTAAGCCAGTGGCGCCGAACCCGGCCGTTGAACCGTCCGCGGCGGCGAAGGCAGCTGAGCCTCAGGCTGCGATTTCTAACTTCACTAATTGATGCCGTTGTAGGGACCCGTGAAAACGTGGTTGCTGTGATTTTAATCTGATATTACTCTTTACGTTTTTGTCATTCTTTCGTTGTATTGTACTTTTTTTTGCGTTTTTCACGAGTTCAGCTAATTCAGTGTTGATTATAATGTGATTGAATAATACCAATCATATGTTTGGTATAATCCTAATAAAATTACAAATCTTATGATAAATGAAATAATAAATACTTTCGACCAAAAAAAAAGAAATAATAAATACTATAATCAATTGGGATTTGACCATTTTATTGGACCTTTAACCCATCTACATCAGTGGACCTTGTGCACACCCATGCCCAAACACAGAAGAAGCCCAAGTTGAAGCCCATTAAGACTGGAAATGGGCTTAGATCAAGACATGTGTGGCTTAACCCATTGGGAAGCCTATAAATAGCCCCAATTGACTTTCGAAAATGGACAAGTTGTACTAGACTAATTATTATATTCCTTCCAATCAATCAATTATCTTGAACTTGCATTTATATTTATCTGGTAGTGTTCCTTGAGAACTACAACTTGTAAGATCAAAGATCTAGAGTTGTAATATCCGAACGACCCTAGCTTCAAACTCGAACTTCTTCGTCCCCTATTAAGCAACTTCGATGCATATTATATCGAAGCTTGAAAGACATATGTGATACCACTATTTTAAAATCATTTTCTTTGATTATGTGAATAAATAAATTGCTTTTACACTGACCCAACCCATAACAAACCCAACACGTTTTGAATTCATGTTATTGGGCTTGGCCCTATTATAGCTGCACCAATTGTTCATCCAACAGCTAATTGATGAAGAAGCTAGCAAGCTGCACAGTAAAGCCCAAACTTTGAGGAAATTGACCTCCACCCAGCCCATTGATTTGAGAGGTTTTAAAATAGATGTACATAAACATTAAAAATGTGAAATTTCTTCAAAAAAAAAAAAAATGAAATATTGGGGTTATACGCTTGCAATAAACTTACTTGTTGCCAAATTTTTAGGAGTTTTTGACAAATTTTTGGTACTCCGTATTGAGCCAAAATTGGTATAAAATAAATCAATATGACTACGAGTTTTGGGTTTCTTTAATAATTTTTCTTCGGTTAATTTTTATGGATTAGAATGAATGTAATTTCCCTCTTTGAATTATATTAATAAGCCTAAACACGTACATTTACAGGGAGGAGGTGTCTAAGCTCATGCAAGAACTTGGTAAAGAATATTGGTTTCATTCAGAATTAGGGAAAGTTATGGCTGATCATTCAGTATTAATGCAGTATTACAATTATCATATGACTTGTTATTTCGTTATATTCTCATGATATGACAAACATTGATTTGATCCAACTAAGTTCAAACTAAAATTTTCGCCCCAAAGGTAATTATTAGTTAATACTAACTACTAACTACTAACCTAACTAAATTAGGTCATGGATTAATTAGAATCTTTCTTAGAATCCGAAGCTTGAATATATAGGATATATATTACCAATTTCAAAAAATAAAATAGAAATAAACAAATAGGTACATTACCCTTTCTCTCTTTCGTACCGATCGAAAAGAGTTTTATTAGTACTGTTGAACAGTTCCCCAAATTGTTGATGTTTATCTAGGAAATTAAAGGCCAGGAACACGCAAGAACCAACCAACCCAATCTTCACGTGAAAGGCCATGCATCTATATATTGTCCTTGTAAAGGGGGGAGCTTAATTGTCAGATTCCTCCTGGCAGGCATGGCTTTCTTTCTCTTACTTATAAAATAGAAAAATGGTGAATGTATACATAGGTTAACTAACATTTGATTAATTACACTTAGACCCCCTTAATTACTGTTGCCTATATTTTGATTCTCTCTTACAAATTGTCATTTCCGAATTTGGTAAAACTTCCCAATATTTTTCCTCGCAGTAAATCTATAACATAATACACCTCAACAAACTTTAATTATTGCCGTCACACTCTTTTAGCTTAGCAACTCTAGAAAACTTTAATAGAGACGTTTAAACTTTAAAGTATATACAATCCCTAAAGTTGATTAATTAGTCTGACATCTAATCTCAACAGGTATATATGAGGAAGGCATCTAATCAAAACTTGTAGAAATCTAGGGTTCATGGTGCGAGAGTTTGAAAGAGAAAGGTAAAAGTAAACATAAAATTTTTTATTCAATTGATTGATAAGCAAACGGTACAAAAGAATATGTATACAAAGTAAATGGACTGAAAGAAATAGAGAGGCTCATCAGAAAATAAAGAGTAACTGACTAAAGCCCAACCTAATTAGAGTAAAGCCCAAATAAGAATTTCAACAAACCCCCCTCAAGCTGGAAGTTGATGTAGATCAATCAATCCCAGCTTGGACACAAGTCTATGAAACTAGGGGGGGGGGGGGGGGGGGGGGGGGGGGGGGGCGCCAGTAATTTTGTAAAAAAATCTGCTAATTGTTCATGAGAATATAGGTGAAGAATAGAAATGAAGCCAGCTTTATATTGACTGTGCACAACATGGCAGTCAATCTCGATATGTTTTGTTCTCTCGTGATACACCGGATTAGAAGCAATGTAGTATGCAACTTTGTTGTCACAGAACAAATCAATGGGCAGCTGCACTGGAATGTGAAGATCTTGTAAAATGTAACTGATCCATTTTAATTTGCATACGGTAGACGCCATACTTCTGTATTCTGCTTCAGAACTGGACCTGGAAACCGTTACTCTTATTTGATTTCCACGAAATGAGAGAATCTCCCATGAATACACAATAACTTGTGACTGAACATCGAGTATCTGGGCACGTAGCCCAGTCTGCATCACAATAAGCTGTGACTTGAAAAGAACTGTTTGCAGAAAAAAACAATCCAGTAGAAGGTGCCTTTTTGAGATATCTTAAAACATGCAAAGCAGCCTCCCAATGGGGCTGACAGGGGGAGTTAACAAATTGACTTAATTGTTGTGTAGCAAAGGTAAGATCATGCCATGTTAAATTGAGATATAATAATCTCCCCACTAACCGTCTATACCTTGCTGGATTAGAAAGTGGTTTTCCATGTTGGTGAAGAAGTTTTAGACCTTTTGGTAAGGGGGTATTAGCCGGTTTAGCACCAGTGACACCAACATCCTTCAAAATGTCTAAAAAATACTTCATTTGATTCAAGAAAGTTCCCTTATCAGATCTGGCAATTTCAATCCCAAGAAAATATTTAGCAAATCCTAAGTCTTTTATAGTGAAATGTTTATGTAAAAAATCATTAATAAGTTTTAATTCCATTTCATCATTTCCAGTCAACAGAACATCATCCACATACACTAGCAAGGCCATAAAGACCTTCCATTAGATTTAATAAAGAGCAGTGATCATGAGCTGATTGAACAAACCCAAAAGAATGGAGTTTTGTTGTAAATTCAATGTTCCATTCCCTTGATGCTTGTTTCAAACCATAAAGAGATTTAATAAGATGACAAACCTGACCAAGGGTAGTTTTATATCCTTCTAGAGGAAGCATATAAACTTCCTCTTGTAACTTACCAAGCAGAAATGCATTGTTGATGTCTAGCTGATGTAAACTCCAAGATTTAGAAGTAGCCAAAGCAATCAAAATTCTAACTATCACCAATTTGGCAACAGGGGAGAAAACATCAGTATAATCAATTCCCTTAACTTGATTGTAGCATTTGGCTACCAATCTTGCCTTATATCTATCAAGAGAACCATCTGGATTCCTTTTGACTTTGTAAACCCACTTACACCCTATGGCTTTCTTGCCAATGGGTAAAGATGTAAGCTCCCATGTATTATTCTTTTCTAGAGCTTCTAGCTCATCATTCATAGCCTTAATCCAAGAAAAACTTTGGCAAGCTTTCATATAAGATGAGGGTTCAGTTTCCTCTGAGATATTTGCTAAAAAAACTCAAGTATTCATTAGCAAATATGGAAGAATTAGTATATGGAAAAGTTTTCAAAAGGTAACCTTTGGTTGGTATGTAATATTTTCAGAAGTAATGACAGCATGGGTAGCATAGTCTTTAAGCCACCTGGAAGGTTGAGACACTCTATTGCTCCTTCTTAGTGGTGGATCAGTAGGAGTGATTCCAGGTAAGATCTCAGCATCATTGTGAGAAGTGCATTCTCACTAAAATTTTCTTCATCGTTGTATTCTTCATCATGGGCAGGTACAGGCATTGTACTGATCTCATTCTGAGTTTCTTTATATGGAAATGTGGACTCATGAAAAATAACATCTCTTGAGATGATAATCCTATGACCAACCATGTCATATACCTTATAACCTTTCTGAACACTTGAATATCCCATAAAAACACATTCAAGTGCTCTTTGATCAAACTTGTCTTTCTGTGGCAAAATGTTAGTAGCATAACAGAGACAACCAAATATTTTAAACATTTTATCATCAGGTTTTCGTTTAAAGAGAATCTCATGAGGGGTTTTCCATTTAAGCAAAAGAGTGGGGGTTCTGTTCATAATGAAGGTAGCCATAAGAACAGCTTCCCCTCAAAACTTTCTAGGAACATTAGACTGAAAGAGTAATGCTCTAGAGATTTGTAAAATATGCATGTGTTTCCTTTCTACAACCCCATTTTGTTGGGTAGTGTAGGGAGTAGATTTTTGATGAATAATCCCATATTTTTGAAAAGATAGTTTGACATTCTTTTCCCCCAAATTCCAGTCCATTATCTGACCTAGCAGTCTTGACAATGGCCTGAAACTGTGTGTGAATGAGTTTTAAGAATTTTTCCAAAATAGAGGGAACTTGGCTTTTATGAGCAATCAAAAAGTCCAAGTAGCTCTACTATGGTCATCTACAATGGTGAGGAAAAATTGAGCACCACTCATAGATTTCTATTTATAAGGTCCCCATACATCAAGGTGTATGAGATCAAAACAATTTTCTGAAGTTGTCTTGCTAAGGGGAAAAGTAAGTCTTTGTTGTTTAGCAAGAGGGCAAACATCACACTGAGCAATGGGTAAATCGGTTTGAGATTTCAGAAAATCCAGATGTTTCATTACACCAGAGGATGGATGCCCAAGTCTTCTATGCCAGAGATAAAAGTCATCAACAGTTTTAAAAGAGCTATTGCAGAATGAAGTGTTTTTGGTGTGAAACTTATTAATACTAGGAAAAACAGTAAATTGAGTTTTCTCAGAGTTAGAATCACAGCCTTTTGTCAGGACATAAAGTCTCCTAACAACTTTTCCAATGGCCAAAGTTTTATCAGATTTGAGGTCCTGCAATATGCAAAGATTTGGAAAGAAAATGATTTTGATAGACCCCTTAGCACACAACTTGTTAACAGATAAGAAGTTATATTTGAAACTTGGCACATACAAGACATCAATGAGAATAATGTCCTTATTCACTCTGATGTCTACCATGTGATGCACCTTTTTAACAGATCCATCAAGTAGGAACACTGATGTATCTAAATTTACAAGTTTGGGGTTTTCAATTATTTGTATGTCGCCACACATATGATTGGAAGCCCCTGTATCAATAATCTAGGATCCAGGTTCAATATTACTCAAACTATTAGAGTGAAAACAGTGGAAAGTGTTACCTGAGAAGTCCTCATGAAAGTAGGTCACATTGGCACACTCCAGTTGAACTTTGTTCTTGAGAATCCTCTGCAATTCTTGTTGGACAATAGCTTGAATGTTGCTGCTCATGTCTGTGCTTTGTCCATCATTCCTTGGTTTGTTGCTAGAGGATGTATCAGCAGTATTTGCCACATTCTTCTTTGCTCCTTTTCTTGTTTCTTGCATCTCAAGGCACCAATCTGGAGTGCCATGCAATTTGAAACAAGTATCAGAGGAGTATCCTGTCCAACCACACTCAGTACATATCAGGCCTGACTTATCCACTTTGTTGAAAGGAGGTCTACCACCAGTGTTTCCTTTCCTTTGATTATTTCTAGCTTGTGTATTCTGTTTAAAGTTTCCCTTTCTTGCTATCAAAGCACTATTTTCAGTCAAGTTCATAGAGCTGTTCTGATTAGCTTTTTGTTTCTCCACAGTTTGAAGCATAGAGTAAGACTTGTTGACATCAGGAAGTGGATCAATCACCAAGATCTGATTGATTATGTGCTCAAAAGACTCATTGAGACTATTCAGAAACTGCAGCAGTTTCAAAGAGGAGTGGATTTGGCCAATTTTCTTGGTCGCACCACAGGAGCATTGTGGTAGAGGCAACAAAATTCCAAAATCTTCCCACAGTTTCTTTATCTTAGTGTAATATTGAGCAACGGAATATTTCCTTGCTTTATAGACATAATATCTTTCTAGAGATGGAAGAGTAATGGACCGTTGCACACTCCATATCTTTCCTCAATCTCAATCCACAACTCACGAGCAGTATTAGAAAAGAAAGAATCTGAAATTTCCTTAGACATAGAACTAAGTAGCCATGATTTCACCATATCATCTACACGAGTCCAGTGTTCATAATCCTCAGAATCTTCATCAGGTATAGTCAATTTTCCATTTATAAACCCTAGTTTTAGTTTAGCGCCAAGCGCCATTTTCATAGACCTACTCCAGGTCACATAGTTGTCTTCTCTCAGAAGGTTTTGTACCAGAACCATACCTGGAACATCTGAGGATACAAGATACAGTGGATCGCGATTTTGTGGAATCGCCGGCTTCTTTTTCTCAGAGTTATCACCCATGCGAAGACGCGTCACAATTATTCAGAGGTTTTGCGGAAGATGAAGAATCGCTTGGATTTCCGGAAGCAACGCAGGATCTATGAACGCTACAGATACCATGTAGAAATCTAGGGTTCATGGTGCGAGAGTTTGAGAGAGAGAGGTAAAAGTAAACATAAAATTTCTTATTCAATTGATTGATCAGCAAACGGTACAAAAGAGTATTTATACAAAGTGAATGGGCTGAAAGAAATAGAGAGGCCCAATAGGAAATAAAGAGTAAATGACTAAAGCCCAACCTAATTAGACTAAAGCCCAAATAAGAATTTTCAACAAAACTGATAAGGGATATTTCTGTTAATCCATGTATCACGATCCTGGCGGTCAGTTTGACACATGGATCTGGCTAGAATCCCCCAACGGATTGGTCAATGACCGATCGGGTCTCCAACCCCTACCGTGAGGTCAAAATTACCCCCGTAAAAGACCGCCCGGTCGATGGTTGAGCACAAACCTCCAAGATCGGTGCGGTTGGGGTCATCCTAAGGTATACCAAGATGAGTCGCTTGCTGCTGGATAGCAGTACTATGGGAATCTTTGGGCCCAAGGTCAAGCCATCGTGAGGTATGTTCAAGCGATCGTTCCCAAATGCGTAACCTTCAGCATGCAATTATTGTACTGCAGTGCATTAAATGCGCATGCCGTCATTACTCATTCGTACCTAGGACTGGACGGCTTTGACACGAATATCTCCTATTTTAAGGAATATTTTTGCTCCTCTGCAACTCTCTGATCGGGCATTAAATGCTCGTCGGTTGATGCATTAAATGCACACCCTAGAAATTATACTTAGTGCGTGTTTTCCACCACTATAAATACCTCAAGTATTTATTACGGTTGTTAAGTATTTTTAATTGCTCCAACCGTACTCTACCTTTTTACCCTTTAAGTTCACCAATACTGACTTGAGCTTCGGAGGTGTTACGTCGGAGACAACCCTTTCCGGCCAAGTAACCTCAGTGTTCGTGTGTTTCAGATCGAAGTCATTCATACCTCTACAAATTCAACTGACGAGCTCAAATACGTAGACGACCACGATCCCTTACTAAAAATAGAACTCATCAAAAACAATATTATCACATGATTTATATATATATATATATATTTTTTTTTTTATAATTAAGCAACTAAATAATATTATTTAATTTCCAACAGATGTACTAAAAAACGTAGTAGGTTTAAAACTACAAAAACACATAAGAGAGATAAGAAGATCATATCGAGGTTGGTTTACCAGATTCACTCAAAATGCATGACATGACAAAATCTTTGTTACACATCATTAAATCCGTCACTTGTTTGACATGCTAAGTTCATGCTTATCTATTTCATGTCCGCAATAGTAGCCTTTCAATACTTTAGGGCCGGATTAACAAAATTGTTAATCGCTGCGTCGTGGTCCTCGTGGACGGTATACTATGGAACATGGATATGGACACGGCGACACGAGCACGATACGACACAGATATGGCGACATGAATTTTTTTTGATATTTTGTACTAGAGAAGTGTTCGACACGGTGTCAGACACGACACGACACGATACGATAGAATAAGATTTTTAGAAGTGTTTGTGCACCATAGATGGTATATATATAGCCTAAATAGTAAATAGTATTGAGAAATTAAAGGGAAATATATCATGAATTGTTTATATCATGTAAATTTTCTACTGAGTGTTTCATCATGGTTGATATTTCTAATGTTAGATTGTATTGTTATATATAGAAATTTTGATTACTCCCCTTTCTGGAGTTCGCTCGAAGTGTTTGAGCAGTTTTATTTTGCTAGATTCTTTCTTTTGTAGGTTGCATTTTCGTAGAGTTCCTGGCTTGTCTTTTGCTATGTTTCTGGTTTCACGTTTTGTTGACTGAGACATGTTTCTTTATCATTTATATATGAGGTGGGGATCTCAGTAAAAACTTTACAGTGAGCTCACATCAATTTTAGTTAAGAAAAATATAAATATTTTAGGTTCCAACAAAAAGATCTACCGAGGTTCCATTGTTCAGGTAAATTAGATAACTTTTAAAAATGTTTTAAAGAAAATCATGACAAATAGCGATTTCAACTAACGTAAAAAATGATATGAAATAAGACGTTTTTCAGTGGTTTGATATGGTATTTTCTATAAATTGTAAAATAAAATAGACTAATTTATCACTATACCAATTTCTGTGAGTAGTAATATAATTTTTTTTTAAAAATTATGGATATAAGATAAAGAGTGCAATATAAGAACTTTTTCAAATATTATCCCTACATTATATTACATTTCAAAACTTGCTATTTAAGTAACCATTTTCTGAAAAAGTCCTCCAAAAATATGAAAAATAGAAAAACAAATACTTGAAAGATCATTCGGTGATGGTATGGGCTCACCGCACCGGATCCAACCTACCCAGCTGCTCAAAAATTCCAATCCCCATAGAGGAATATTCCAGTCTTAAACAATACGATGAAACGGGAGACATGCGGTTGAATTTGATTGGGGCGTGTGTTAAACGTAAGAATGATGAGAGTGGGATGTTGCTTCTCCTTTTGAGTGGCTCTTGGAGAAGTGAAAAGCCAATACAAGCTTCCAAAAAGGGTCCATTAAATGACAGACCTAATCGTACGGGGCGACTGGGGGCGCGTTTGGAGTCACTCTCTCCGGGAGATTCCTGCCAAGCTTCATTGTATCTTGCGATTCTTCTTACCTCTAGTGGGAATATTCCATCCAAGAAAAAGGGGTTTTGTGTATGAAAAAGAAAAATGGAGATCGAGGATATGAGATTGGTGAAATTGCAATTTGGCCCATCCGTTTCCTATTTAGTTACTAGCTTGAGTAAATAACCCATTTTTCCGGGATTCAAATTTAATCAAATACTATTTCATTCAAATTGATCTCAAATTTTTATAATAAAAAACTATTTCTTTCTCTATAATGGGATCTTGTTTTGTTGTTTGAAACACTATAAAGCCATATCAAATATTGAAGATTTTTTTTAAAATTTATATAAGTTTCTTTTGTATAAAACAAAACAAATTAGGAGGAATTATACCCAAGAACCTTGAATTATCAATTTGAACAAGAAAACAAAAGTATTATACCGGAATATTCATCTACTTCGTTATATTTTTGTCCCTACTACTATTCAAACTGATTAAAGAATTAGAGGAACAAGAAAAAAAAAAAGAAAACGCCATGGCCATGTTGATAAATAAAAAAAATCATGGGGCAGAGTTGTATAAAACAAAAACATCAAGGACCAAAACACAAATTTCGTATAAGGCATGGAATGACTGAAAGAGCAGGTCCTTGATCTTATCTAAATTATAAAGCTAGCTAGCGTTACGTCAATGCCAGCCCACATACGAGAATCACCCCTCGAATATTCAAATCAAAACCCTTCTCTCTCTTCTTTTTCTCTCTCTAAAAACCCACAGAAAACTCATTTTCAAAGATTCGTCTGGACGCGACGCCCCGACTTCAACAATCTCACGCACCCCTCGTTTTCTCCTAAGCTTCAAAAACCAAAATTTTTTATATTTCCTTGCTTCTCTCTAACTTAAAAACTAAATTAAATTATCTAGATAAATAAATAGCTATAAATACACATTATATATTTTTGTTTTTTTCTTGTGAACCAAGTTTATTCCATTTGGTGATTCTGCTTAGATCCCTTTATTCTCGTATTTTCATTCGGATCTCTCTATGCTTCAGACAAAATAAAAGCTTTCTCTCTTCTTATCTGGTCCCCAACCCATTTCAAAAGTTTCTTAACTCTAAATTCCATTTTCCTCTGGAATTAATCAGAAATGATAATCAATAGCCATAATCACAGTGATTTTTCTGAGAAAATGCAGAGATGTCAAGATTATATCCACGCCTTAGAAGAAGAGCGTCAAAAGATTCAAGTTTTCCAACGTGAACTCCCTCTTTGTCTTGAGCTTGTTACACAAGGTGAGCTATACATAAATACGTATATATATTTATTTTCTGCTTTTTTTAATTTTACAACCTTAAAATTAATTTTTTAGACAAAAATGGAGATGGGTCGGTGCCCTTTTTGTTAATTTTTGAAGTTATTTAATTTAATTTGTTTTGGTACTTTTGCAGCAATTGAGACATGCAAGCAGCAGTTATCAGGGACAACAACAGAGTGTAATTTACATGGGCAATCAGAATGTAATTCTGAGCAGACATCTAGCGACGTTCCAGTTTTTGAAGAGTTTATGCCTATTAAAAGGGCTTCATCTCATTCTGACGGTGAAGAACATGAATCTGAGAAAAATGATAGTAATATTAGTGATAAAGATGGGAAAAATAAGGAGAATAGCGACAAAAATTCGACGAAATCAGACTGGCTTAGATCTGTTCAGCTCTGGAATCAAACCCCAGATCCACCAATAAAAGAGGTGATTTAATTTTTTACCATATTATTTCAATTTTATCGATTTTTATGTGTTTTCGGTATATGGGATTTGTGAAATTTGGATAAAAATCTGATCTTTGAGAACTTTTGGTTTTAATCAGGAGTCTCCAAGAAAAGTTGCTGTCAAGGAGGTCAATAGAAATGGTAGTGGCGGTGCGTTTCATCCATTTAAGAAAGAGAAAAGTGGTGGCGCCGCCGTGACTACAGCTGCTCCGGCGACTGCGACGCCAGCATCCACCAGTTCCACGGCGGGGACTGGCGGCAGTAGTGGTGGCGGAAATAAGATCAAGGAAGATAAGGAAGGGCAGTCTCAAAGAAAAGCAAGAAGGTGTTGGTCGCCTGAGCTGCACAAAAGGTTCCTACATGCCCTTCAACAGCTTGGTGGTTCACACGGTAATAATCTTGGATTTATATTCACACGTGACTAAATTCTTGTCTGAAAATTGATATGTTATTGATTTGTTTATTTATCGAATTTATACAGTTGCTACACCAAAACAAATCAGGGAATTGATGAAGGTTGATGGGCTCACGAATGATGAAGTTAAAAGTCATTTACAGGTTTGTGTTTTTTACCAAAACTCTTCTCTTTTGGAATTTTGTACAATTTTTTTCAATGGCTAAGATTCTAATTTGATTTGGTGTGATCTTGGTAGTGGTCCCTAGCTAGATATAGCTGTATTGGCTGATTTTGGTTATCCTTAATGGGAATAGCATCTAAAGAATTAAGCTTTTTGAAATGTTGTTCTTGGTGGAGAATCACTTTTGAATTATGAGAAGAAACTTTCATTCAAAGAAAAAGGCTAATTGTGTTGATATTCTTATATAATAATAATAATGCAAGGAATCAACCACACCTTTAATCCTTTAGGATTAGGCTTCACAAAGAAGATTGTCTTACCTTTAATTCCATCTACTTATGAGAAAAATCTCACCTTTGTTCCCATAAAATTTATTGTTTTTGGATTCATTCATTATAGATTTTTTATATGATTTCCTATACTGTTTGAAAAATCTATCGTTATGTTCAGATACTATTCTTCATCCATTAACTAACGAAAAATCTCCTAAATTCGTCTGGCCAACGGAATATTCTCCTTAACAATGGACAAAAAATAGTTTCTCTACATATCGTGAGAGTTTTCGGACTTTATGAAGTATCATATGAGAAACTGTACTTGAAAATAATATATTTTATGAGACAAAAAAATGAGATTTTCCCAATATATAATTATATTCCAAAGTATACAATTCTCAGAGTTACTGATATGACTTAGATTAATCATCCTATTATAATAGATATGTCTAAAATAGAATATTTTCAGAGATATTGTACCGTAATTATGTCTCAAATTTAACATTAGGGCCTAAATCTTTTCCTTGTTAATTTATTGTAGAAATACCGGCTACACACGAGAAGACCTACATCTTCAATGCAAAACAACAACAACAACAACAATCCACAAGCACCACAATTCGTGGTGGTGGGTGGCATATGGGTGCCGCCGGAGTATGCTGCCATGGCCACAACCACCACGTCGGGGGAGGCTTCCGGTGTTGCCGCCACATCAAACGGTATCTATGCCCCTATCGCCACGCTACCACCGCCTTTCCAAGAAGCATCTAAAACCTCTCCTAAACAAAGACAACATAAATCATTGCACTCCGAGGACGGGGGCAGCCATAGTGACGGTGGAGTTCATTCACATTCGCCGGCCACCTCCTCCTCCACCCATATGACCACGGACTCGCCAGCTTACTGATTTTCACCTTTGTAAAAATGGAAAAAAAGAAAGTTGTAGAAATATTTACTGCGAATCTTTTTGGGTAAATTTACAGAGGAGTATAGAGTTGATTTTGGGTGTCATTTTTGTTCGTATCTTTTTGCGTTTAATTATATATACATGTTAAGAATTGTATTTTGCTATGGTCTGGAGACATGCATTTGATAGAGACAGTGGCCGGATTTATTAATAATCGATGGAGTTTCCCATTTTGCGGGATGTAATTAATTAGCATATATAATTAGGATTATTAAATTAAGTAGTGATGATTAGGTTTTCAATTACTGGTTAATTGTGTCAACTGGCTATTATTTTCTACGATTCTTTTAATGAATGTTGAATTCCTCACTAGTGTCATGGTCCAAATTAGAGGGGGAAATACCGCGCGAAAAAGACAGAAAATTAGGTATTTAATTTCTACCTAATGCCGCCGGATATTCTTATGTATATTCTATGTTTTAATATCCTATGTATATTCTATGTTTTGATTAATTTTATGCATACATAGTTCACATTGGAAGAGCTACATAAGTTTAGAACTTTAGATAGATGATAACCATCCATACATGCAGGTTACATAATATGAAATATATATGGATATGGATACTACGATACGAACACGACATGATAAAGAATACTTCAGTAGTCGGTATGATGTCGGATACAATCTACAACACGATACAATAAGATAGGATTTTTAAAAAATATATGTGCATCATAGCGTAAAAAAATTCGAGAATATTGAGGCAGCATGAAGCACACCCAAATCCCAGAATCACAAAAATCATATTAAATATATACTTGGTGGGAAATATAATTTTCATGGTCAATGCTATGCTGAAGTTACAACAACTTATGAGTACTACTGTTTTACATGGCCTAAAAAAATCGAGGTGCGAAACAACAACAAAATAAACATGAATTTTAAGTGGTAATATGTGTGCAAGTATAAAATCCAATCGATACTTTGATCTATATTAATTCAACGGTTGTCGGCTAATCAATTAACTTACCTATCCTTCCGACAAAAAAATAAAAAATAAAAAAAATTAACTTACCTATCCTGAAAAGCAAAAAATCATGGACGGTTTTACAAAAAAAAAAAAACTATTAATAAATCATGAAATTTCGTAGAGTAAATAGCGACATGGCAGCTACCATTGTAAGTAAATACGATAATGCTATTATTTAATTTGATGCCAACAAACGTAAAAAGACAAACTTTGTTGTTATTGTCTTTGTGGAGCTAGCTAGGCCAAAAAAAACTAATAGGATATTTACGTAAAATCGCAATTTGTCATGTAAGAATATATCAATGGCCCCGGCCCGTGGAAGAATATTCTGGTGGCCTTAGAAGCATATGCATCATTGCATTAGGTTTTTAATTAGTATACCATTAACTATTAATTATTAATATTTTAATAGCATATGATTTTGATTGGACAAAGTATATTCCATGTTTTTTTATATTATCTTCTGGTCTGGAAGAGGAGAAAGATATTCTGATCCAGTACTACTCGAGAATCTTGCCTTGCATGTCTAAGATATATACCCCATATATATATATATATTAATTTTGGTCACATATGGCCGGGTGCATTCATTATATTTTCATGATGCTGCTCTCTCTCAACAACTATATTGTATGTTGGACCTAACTTTAAAAATAATAATTAAGCTAGCTAGCTAGCTAGGGGCAACAGCACCAAATTTCTATTGATAGACTAGTTATGCATGGCCATTAATGATCTTATATATTTTCCAAGCTAGCCCGCGGACCGTTGGATTGAGAAAGAATATCATAATAGTATCTTATAGATAGATAGTTCATAATATCGATTTTGTTACCATAATTTTGATATTATACTAACCAATTTCTCAATTTTGATATCATAATTTATAATAGGGCGAATTATACATGGGTCTCGACGTTTGCCCTATTTACATTTAGGTTTAGGAGAATCATTTTATTACAAATTAGTCCATTGACCGAGTCAAAGTTAACATTTTTGTTAAAAAAATAAGAAAAAATAAAAAAAATTATAAAATGACTACATTACCCTTTGGACTACATAGTAAAATTGTCAAACTATAAGGACCTAAATGTAAAATTTCTCGTCGCCAGAGCCACCACCCAGGTGGTCGACACCTTATACCAAGACTATCCTCTCGTCGAGCCCGTTATATCCCCCAAGTCCGTTTTCCCATTCGACAACCATACTGGATTTAATTTTTCAATTCCAATTTTCGGATTTTACCCTAAAACTCTAGAAATTTCAATTCAAAATTAACAACGATTCATTCAACGAAATTTGAAATCGACTTCAAATATAGCTTACCCATGTCGAGGAGGTTGAAAAATGTGTAAAGACCGTCCAAAATGGTGGCCGGAAGTGGCCGGACCACCACTGCCGCCGTGAACAACCACCGCGCCACTTTTTTTCGCCATATCTCCGTCGTCGGTGATCGGATAAGGGCGAGACCACCACCAAATGATTCCTCTTGTCGAGGGCTTCAATCTCCGGGTGGTGCGCGACAGCGCCGTCATCGGAGTCTCCAGATCGCCGCTTTGCCGTCGCGGCTGTAAAATCGTCATAGCGCCGCCGTGGCTGATCGGATTACCGCAGCACCACCACGGTTGGATTCCTCGTGAAAAATCGGTCCAGAACCGGCCAGCCTCCACCATTGCCGTCGCCGGAAAAGCCAGGTCCGACAAGCTCCGCCACCGCGAGAAATTTTACATTTAGGTCCTTATAGTTTGACAATTTTACAATGTAATCCAAAGGGTAATGTAGTCATTTTATAATTTTTATTTTTTATTTTTTATTTTTTAACAAAAATGTTGACTTTGACTCGGTCAATGGACTAATTTGTAATAAAATGATTCTCCTGGACCTAGATGTAAATAGGGCAAACGTCGGGAACTCGTATGCAATTCGCACTTTATAATATACATCAAGTATATTCAAACCTGGATCGGACTGATAGTTATTACCGGTAAATTTCACATGTTCGTTAATTTTTGGATTTGGGCATTAAAAATCAGCCAATATTAGTAATTAAAATTAAAATAATCGGCTCAAATGTATCCAAATTAATACAACTTATAAGTTAAATTTTCACAAGAAACTGAAGTAGGGATTGCCACATTAGACTCGAAAGAAAAGAGTTGCCAAAGAACCAACAAAAAAGAACATATGTGAATTAATCAAATAAAAGAGAAGATTTTCGACACGATCATAAATAATTATTTATGAACCAAACATGATCTAAACAAAATATTAATTAATTTTGTATTAATTGGCTAATTAATTAATAAGTTTTTGGGAAACCAACCAAAACTTACAAGAAAATCAAATAAAATCCTAGATTTTAAAATTATGGGAACATAATTTTTTCAAACATATACATCTCAAGTTCCAACAAACAATTCCATATCAGATTGGCATTCCATTTCCAGCACATTACTGCAGAATGCTTGTAACATGTAATTAGATCCTGGAAACGGACATGCCACGAGGACTACAACCTATATTATTTAAATACTCAGAAATTTATTCCTTAACTTAAACGAAAGAGATCAAAATTTGAAAACTGGCCTTTCGTGTGCATATTGGGACAAATGACTTTTGCTGTCAACGAAAGTATCACTCTTAACTCTCAAAGGACAAAACTAGAAATCAATGCATGTCGTCTGGGCATACAAACCCAGTTTAGGACATTAATTTCTCGTACTATTTCAGTTTGACCTAACTTCACATGTATTGGTGCTTATCTCTTGGAGTCAAACTACTTCTATGGGTAATTTACACCTACGCCGATCTCAACTAGACTTTTAAACTGTATTTATTCTTAAAATCAATAGATTTTGGGAGATGAGATATTTCAAGTGGCGTGAATATATGCGAAATACTTTGGGGAATATTTTTGTAGTTTCTAAAATAAAAGTAACTCATTTGTAATTAAACCAAAATAGAAGCATCCCAGTAGTTGTAAAACACCCATTTTTATATCAAGTCACCTCCTAATTAAAAATTTAAAATAGCATCTATATTGTGGTATGCATATCTATTACTAAATCCAGTGCATGCTTATTGGTTCCAACTACGTATGAATTTCGAAATATATATATATATATATATATATATATATATATATATATATATGTTAATTAGCAAGTGATAAGGTTTAATATTATGGGTGATTAGTAAAATTCGGAGGAATATTCTCTTTTTGGTGGGCATCATAGAGTAGTACAACTTTCTTATCTTTATCCAAATGTGCTTTAGTCGAACGTACAATTCCATCCGGCTATTACGATTAATGATCTCTTTTCGTGTAAGATAATAATTGTATCATGCGGGAAATTTATTGTGTTATCTGACAGTCTGTACTTATATTTAAAAAAAAAAAAAGTCACCACGTTAGGTGTTACTATTATAAAGTCATATATTCAGCGCGTGTAAAACAATCATTCAACTCATGTATTCAAATAGTGAATGTGTGAGTTGTATATATATGAATTTGGTTATCATATGCTCGATCAATACGTGTATAGAACCGTTCAACAACGTTTAAAAAGAGAATGTGAGTTGTATAGTTTGATCAACTTTTATATAAATATTTTAAAGATGTCAGCTAGCTCGTAAATATTATATATTCAGCGTATCTTAAACAATCGTGTAACGACATTTCAAGAGTCAAGGTGAGTTGTATCATTCTACACTATTCTTCTTTTCAGTAATATAATAAAGTCATATACTCAGCGCTTCTAAAACAATCGTTCAACAACATTTAAAAAAGTGAATGTGAGTTGTATCTTTCTAACTATTTATATAATTAAATATTCACATTATAACATTACATTAATTGTCCATTATCCTTAGTTCCCTTCTTATCCTTATTTAAATTACAAGATCGAGCTAGATTCAATATATACTAGTTCAACAAGTGATGAATGGAAAACTGAAAGGGCGTTTAATTAACCCGGCCTTAACCCTAGATTTTATGGATACTTTTCGGTAGCTAGCTAGCTAGAGGGTAACCCGGCCATTGTTCCTTAGCAAGTAATGATATTCAACTAATTAAGGCAGTGGTACTGTTAATTAGTGTATTAGTTGCTTATATTAAAGGTGATTAATTACAATTAACATGGTTGGACCTTAAATAAACGTACAGTAATTAAGACCACAGCAAAATATTCTTGATGGCTTTTCGATTGCTCCTAAAGACACCATAGGGATCGGAAATCGGAATCGCCTCATTATACCAACATGGATACTGCCGACACAATTTATTTTCAATATTTTATATTAAAGAAGTGTCGGACATAACACAACACGGCATGATAGAATTTTTAGAAATATTCGTGCTTCATAGGATTAGAGTTTAAACTGGGCCGTACTATTATATAAAGAACTTCATATTTTTAATTTAGTGATTAAAAGGGCTGCTTTACTAATTCTAGCCCACTAGTAAGGTAAATGGTCTTGGATTGCAGAAATAGCCCAATATTTATGAACTGATTACTGAATAGCTTCACATGAGATTGAAGGTTTGTTGAAAAGATAAATTCCTAGCTCGATTCTAACACAACTTAAATCGAACAAATTTTAAAAATATATATAAGCTAACAATATGCTTAAAATTTAAAATATATTTTCATATATGAGAATTTATTTTTATGTTAAATTAAATTATGAATAAAAAATAGAAAGTCCAAAAATTTAATTTCTAGATACCAATCGCATGACTAATGTAAAGTAATAGTAATTAAAAGTGATTTAACCAAATCAGATCCAAGCAAAAAGTCCCCCCACTGCAGGTTATAAGGTTTCTTGTAATTTATGTCAAATGATATGGATGCTGTACAAATTTAAGAAACGGGGAAAATACAAATAATTGAGTATTTACAATTTTATTAAATTAAAATTTTCAAACTCGAGCTCAAACCGACTCAGATTTCCCTTGAAAACTCGAGCTAACTCCACTCGAGGTCTCGAGGTGAACCGATATTCTTCTTTCGGCTTCATTGCTAACCTACCCGTAAAACTCAGACTGAAACTCATTAAGAAAAAAAAAAAGAATTCCCATGAATTTTTTCTGAGAAAAATCATAAACTATACAGATTTTGCACTCACAATTTCAAAACAAGTGTTCTTTCCCATTTTTGGGGTTCATAAGGAATGAGTTTAACAATTCTTACAGCTTGGGGCAAAGGAAGTTCATCACTATATATTGGAACTTTTTCATGCCACACAAATTCATTCTCATGCTCATATTTTTGCAGCAATGTAGTCAACTCATTGATCGCATGCTTCGAAATTAATTTCCAAGATTCGTCTTTCGGCATGTTTTTCTTCGCATTTGCTAAAAACCAACGAAGAATTGCAATCGCGATGCCAATTTTACCCTCTTTTTGAAGGCCTTGTACATGGTATTTGTAACTCCTCAACTCATGCAACATTTTGCAACATTGTATAAAGTCCTGCACAAAAGGGTTTTTTTTGTAAGAACTACTGCTTTTGGAGAATCAAAAGTTGAAGTTACAAATAATAATTGAAAGTAAACCCTAGAAGCTGAAAGGAACATCGCCAAAGGTGCTTCCAGCTTATTTTAAGCAGAAACAGCAAACTAAACACTGAATTTCTGGTTCTTCTAAGTTAAAGGCGATATGCACTTGTGTTAAAGTTTGCAAACACACTCTAAACTTGAGTCAGATAATTATTGTTCTTAGTCTCACGAGCCGATTATTTAGCCTTCTTCATTTTCAATATTTGTTTTTATGTATATATAGTTACGAATAATACATTAACCAATGACATTAAGCATTATGTAAAAAACGTTTGTAACTTATTATCATACGTACCAGAAGGCGAGATGAAATATCCTTGCATTCTTTGGATGTAATTTGCAACAGATTAATAGCTTCAATGAGAAATTCTTTAACGCCCCAGTGCAATTTCGCTAAAAGCCCTTCCCTGTTACCGTTTTCTTCAGATTTCCTTGCGGTTACGGCCTATAAAATATCAAAGGACAAAGTTGGATAAATTTACACTTAATTATCTGAAACAAGGTATCTGAATATGTTCAATTTTTCGGAGATAATTACATAAAATTTAATAAATAAGTTAAAAAATTACCTGTGCCTCTGCCAAGCAAACGAGGCTCATGATGGAAGATACATTAGGTATAATTTCTGGTGGACATTCTTGTTTCCAGTGCAAATTAACAAGAATTTTTTGAGCTAAATAATTATATACACCAGCAGCTTTTCTGAAAAGGGTGGCAGATTGAACCAAATCTACAGAGATGAATAAAACATAATAAAGATAAGATTTTTCAACAGTTATGACAGCGAAAAATTTAATCAGTGGAAGAAATTACGCTTACCTGATGATAGAACTTCTGTAGCCCGTTCACGGAGCAATGCACCATAAAGGAAAAGGTTCATTCCGAGCTCGAAATATATATCATTAATTTGGTAGAATTTTGAATGGTGAAAAATGGATGATGATGTCAGCACACTGCTCCATCTTAATTTAAGGTCCGAAATCCACGAAATCACTTTGCGATTTTTGCCATTTAAATTGATGTAGCAAACGAGGTTCTCCAATAAAGGTAAATAGTTTTCCAGCTTCTGAATGTCCTGAGGGAGTTTCGAGAAATTTTAGAAATAATTACAATGACCACCCTTGCAACTTTATAAAATTACATATACCTCCCTTATAACTTACTCCAACCTTACATGTACCCCCTTCTGTTAATTATTACATAGAGTATGATACTATAATTCAAAATTTGGTAAATATTTAAAATTTTCGTTTTACCTGCTCACAACGAGATGTTAGACCTCCCGACATTTCCCTTGCAACAGCTTCTGTAACGGAGCTGCTTTCGTTAATAGACTCAACTGCTTTTCGTTTGGAGCTCAACTCTTTGAGTTGTTCAAGTGCGCCAGAATCACAAGCCAAAAGCACATTTTGATACACAACCTGGTAATTTGCAACATGTTACTGTCACTCATAATCTCATCAACTCTGTTACAAGTTAAAGATTCAAATATGGAAAAAGCAAAAAATCCGGTCTTCAATATAGTTATATGTCGCCATTTTTAGAATGATTTAAGAAAAGATTACACTTTAAGCTCTACTATCTTTCCAATGTAATTGGCTCATAAAATCAAAACAAGTTGAAAACATAGAATTTAGATAAATAATGTACAAATCCCACATGGTAATCATTGTAATATGCAGACTAAACACAAGTATGACTGTATGAGAGTATAATTTTGCTCATTACAACAAATCTACAGCAGCTCCATATATACTTAAAAAGTGCAGAAAACATAATATAAAAAGAAAAAGTAACCTAAAAAAGAAGGAAAGGACACAAACAGGAATATAAGTATAAAAAGATTTATACATACCGGCTTGGTTTTCAGCTTGGAAAGGCCTCGATAACTTATCATCATCTTCACGAAATAATTACATAAATCCCCACAAAAGAATTTCACGACAAATACAAAGATACTGCTGTTTTTCGACTACGATCAAATTCCAAAATACTACTTAAATCCCTTTACAATACACAAACTCCACCACGAATTCGATGTATTTTCCCGAAATAATACTCTTTTTTATATCAAATTCTTTCGGGTTCTTGCAGGTACAGTTGAACAGTGAAACAGAGCGGAAGATTGATTCGAAACCTCCTGGAAAAGTAATAATAATAATTGATTATTGTAGCTATTTCAGAAAAGACTTTCTCAAAATGTATGTATATATCGTAGTTTATTGTATACAGAGTCCGAGTCGTTTTCGAAAGAGCTTATTCAAGCGTGTATACTGCTACATTTTCCTTGCCCACTAAGAATTCTGATGGTTTTAGTTTTAGGGGGTGGGGTTGACGCGTTGAGTTACTGAGTTGACCCGTGATCACCGGGTTGGTAACCCGCGAGTCAACGCCCTTCCTTCCGTATATTTATTTAGGTGAAATTACTTAATTAAGATTAATTACATTTACACCCCTAAAATATTATTACAAATACATCCCATTTCTTTAAAGAAATTCTAGTGGTATAGGATATTTTGGTAATTTTAAAACTCTCATAAGTGGGATTTGTAATTTTCTAACTAAGAGGGGTTACTTGTAATTTTTTATATTTCCATATTATAAGGTTTATATATAATTAACCCATTAATTAAATTACTTGGAAGTTGAATAGCTCTTTTGGATCTATTATTTTTTAAAAGAAATTGATTCTTCTTTAATTCATTATATACAAAATAAAGTCAATATTATAAGGTTTATATATAATTAACCCATTAATTAAATTACTTGGAAGTTGAATAGCTCTTTTGGATCTATTATTTTTTAAAAGAAATTGATTCTTCTTTAATTCATTATATACAAAATAAAGTCATTATCTGCTTAAATTCCTACGTCTTGATAACAATAATTAATTTAAAGTAAATAAAAGCTCTTCTGAAGAACTTCTTAGAAGTTGCAACAAAAACCGAGGACTTCACGGAACCACTGATCAAGAGCGGGTAATTAACAAGTGCCGTCTTCAAAAGCGAGGGTGTAGCAATTTCTGACGCATGGTACCCAAACAGCTGATCGTGGCCGTTGAAGGCACGGCCGCCATTGGTCCTTTCTGGCAAACAATCGTCTCCGATTACCTCGAGAAGATCATCCGGTAATCTCACATTTTTCTGCAAGATTTTGCATTTAGTTAGGTTTACTGGAGAATTTCTTATCATGAACAGATTATTAACGTGTTTTGGCTGCTTTGGTGGGGAATTTGATGTAGACTTAAATTCTGAAATGGGTCTTAATCGAACGTCAGTTGGATGAAGTTTAACCGTAAATCGTTATGTTATTTGATTTAGGGAGTATACTGGGATTATTTGATATTTTTGGTTGATTTTTTTAAGTACCGCTAGGGATTGTATTCTGTACACCCTATTCTCTTGTTGAATAAGCCCCATTCATTTGAATATCTTGTTGGTCATCTTGAATTGAGAAAAAATTGATCCTTATGTTTATTTTTCTCGAATGTTCTTTGTTATCTATTGGGATTTAAAATATGTACCCGAAGTAGCAGAATGAGTAGCTGCATTTTTTTTTTTTATGGGACACAGTAAATTTGTATGTTGATTATATATTATGCTCTTATAACACATGCCTTTTCTGTTACATCCCTACAGATCTTTTTGTGGGAGCGAGCCGAATGGCCAGGTAAATATAGGAAACATCGATCATAAATTGATTCACTTTTTTTTTTTTGCCTTTTCAATCATCAACTCTATTTTGTGTTTGTATTGTTATGTCTAATCTATCTTACTCTGAGATGTTGAATTCATCGTTTAGATGTTTCTTATGTTTATCAGAAGACATCCGCTAACAATGCTGAGCTCTCACTCGTGATGTTCAACGCTCATGGTTCTTATAGTGGTAAGTAATTTTGTTCTATTTCTTTCTCCCTATCATCCTTAATGAAATTTTGTGGATTTATATATCATCACTAATTAATATTTCGTTCTCCAGCTTGCCTTGTGCAAAGAAGTGGTTGGACAAAAGACATGGATATATTCTTTCAGTGGCTCTCAGCTATACCCTTTGCAGGTGGTGGTTTCAACGATGCTGCCATTGCTGAAGGGCTAGCAGAAGCTTTGATGGTATATCGTAATATTATAACTTTGATGACTTCTCATTGGGCTCTCATTCTATTTCTAATTAATTTTATCTAAATAAACCACAATTACCGTTCCACAACATACTTGCTGAACTTCAAAAAGCCAGTTTGACATATGTCTATTGATATCTCTGAATATCACTTAACTACTACATTGAACATTTAGAAATCGAGGATGATTATTGGGTTGTTTGTAAAAACTTATGCTTTTGAAGAAGCCGAAGTCGTAAAAAGTTGGGTTAGTAAAAGTTGGAAGTGTTTGGAGAAGAAAATACAAAACCACTTTTAAATGATACGTAGAAGTTGAAAAAAGCACCACCAAGGATGCTTCTAACTAATTTTAGCTTATTTCAAACAGACGCAGCAAAATAGAAAACTCCATTTCTGCTATTTTTGAGCTAAAAGCAGAAAAAACACTTTTTTTCAATGAGTTTGCAAACACTCTTAAGAATTATGTGTTCGGTGTACATTATCGTTACCAAATATCACTTAATACCTTTTTGGGCTCTGAAAACTTGTGATTTGTTTTGTTTTCCAGATGTTTTCTTCCCCAAATGGAAACCAAAATCAAAACCCTGAAGGACAAAGACATTGCATTCTTGTTGCTGCAAGCAATCCTTATCCATTACCCACACCAGTATACCGACCACAAACTCCAAATCCAGAAAAGACTGAAAATATCGAAACACAAGCAGATAATCGTCTCTCTGATGCAGAAGCATTAGCAAAATCTTTCGCTCAGGCACTGCTAAAAAGTTCATTAGCAATTCATTTCATGTTGCTGAATAGTTGTTTTTATTTACGTAGTATTCCTCTTTGCAGTGTGCAATTTCTCTCTCCGTTATTTGTCCGAAGCAGCTTCCAAAGCTTAGAGGAATCTATAATGCGGTCAGTACTTATTTCTACTCCATTATGCTGAAATTGTTAGTTTTTGTTTTTTTGAATTATCAATTATTAGATACAAAGGCTTTACATCATGCAATCAGCAAAACAAACTATTACAAGTTGCAAGTATCAGATACAAAGACTATTACGCAGTAGAAATAAACTTGTATATAATTAGAGCAATTATGCTGAGATTGCTGATCATTAATGTGTTAATTTAGGGAAAACGCAATCCACGAGGTGCAGATCCAGTTGTAGACAATGTCAAGAATCCACATTTTCTCGTTCTCATCTCGGAGAATTTTATGGAGGCTCGTGCTTCTTTAAGTCGATCTGGAATGCCGACTTTGCCACCAAGTCAAAACCCAGTTAAGATGGACGTTGCTCCAGTTCCTTCAATCTCGGGTCCACCTCCAGCTTCTGTCCAATCAGGTGACTTTTGCATGCTGAACTTAATTTTCTTTCTTTTGGTGAAGTAAGAGTTGAATGTGATTGGAGAAAAAAGTAGTGAAGCACTTTAAAATAATAGAAAAAAGAACCTAAAAGCTGAAAAAGCAACACCAGGTATTTTAATCATAAGCATCCAAACAGACTCTCTATTTCTGCTTTAAGGTAAAAGCATAAAAACACAATATTTTTCGGAGTTTGAGAACACTTCTGTTGTCCATTTGGAAGTGATTGGAGAAGAAAGTACTAAAGCACTTTAAAAGAATATGAAGGAGAACCTAGAATCTGAAAAAAGCCCCACCGGGTGCTTTGTGCTTCTAGCTCATTTTTTGAATTGTTTATGGATGCTGAAATTGTGGCTCTTACTCTCTCCAGCTAACGGACCTGTCTTGGTGCGACAACCGATATCTGTCGGAAACATCCCTCCGGCAACTGTTAAACTGGTAATGCAAATATGTCGGAATTTTATTTCAAGGATAATATTACTTTTAGTACCATAATGTAGTTTTTGTTAGATTTCGGTACCCTTTATTTCACTTGTCTCAGATTTGTACATTAAGTTCCAAGTCATACCAACTTTGGTACATTTGCAAATCGCCAGGTATTTCAATGGTCGAGATCACATGACTGTACGTCTTGTATTTAAATCGCAACCGTTAAAATTCTTCATGATCTGAAAATGTTTCAAGAACTTGTGGTATCAAATTTTAGGTTTGTGAAATGAATAGTACTCTTTATCTCACTCGGTATTAGCTTTGTTATCCTTAAGTTTCAATTTGTATCAATTTTGATATATTTTGAAATCACGAGATATTCTAATGATTGAGATCACATGATTATGCGTTTTGTATTTATGATGTGAAAAAGTATTAAAAATTGATTCTAATTGAAACTTATGTTATCAAATCTGAGATTTCTGAAACGAATGGTAGCAGAACTCAACAGAGGTTATGTTATGGTACCAAAACTGAGATCCCTAACTTCACTGACAAATCTCGTGTAGGAGCCCACAACTCTGACCGCGGCCGTAGCGGGGCCCACATTCCCACACATCGCGTCATCAGTTCCACGAGGTGCTCCCACTTCTCAACCCACTCCGACTCCGACCACCCTGCAAACCTCCTCACCCATGTCCACACCCCAAGAAATGATTCCAAACAACAATGAGACTGTTCCACCGGACATGAAACCTTCGGTAACACCACCATCCTCCCGTCCCATCGGTGGCGGTGCGGCGGCAAATGTCCGAATCCTAAACGACGTGGCGGTGGCTCAGGCCCGCCAGGCACTGGCCAATGGGACTGGTCTTCCTTCCATGACTGCCACGCCGATGCTATCAAGCATGATCTCCTCCGGGATGACATCATCAATCAATCCCACCGCCCAAACGGTGATGTCATCATTGTCAGGCCCGTCGGGCATTCCAGTACTGGCAGCGGGAAATTCAATGTCACAACCGTTGAATAATAATAATCCTACTACTTCTAATAATAGTAATAATAACAGTATTAATATTCCAGGAAGTGTGGGGATGGGACAAACGATCACAGGTATGAGCCAAGGGAATATGCCCGTTACACAAATGGGCCAACAGGCGGGAATTAGTATGAATCAGAATCTTATGCCGACTCCAGGAATGACTCAGCAAGGACAGCTGGGAATGCAGCCTGTGCCTAATATGCCCCTGAATCAGCAGACCTCGAGCACTATTCAGTCAGCACAATCCAAATATGTTAAAGTCTGGGAGGTAAATGTTGAGCTGTTTTTCTATTTGGAAGATATTTTTACAATTATTTTCTATTTTAACTATATGTATATATTTAAAAGAAGATTGTTTTTTGTTCCTCAATGGCTGCTTTTTGCACTGATTAAATCTATGATCTATTTTCACGGGTTCAGATGCTTTTTCCACCAAGCTATTTGCTTGATACTTGGATTTTAGCTAAAAATATCACGCCTTAAATATCCTTTTCGAATAATTTGAGAAACAGCAACGAAGAATTTGAAAATCATCTGCAGGGAGTTTGATGATTTCAGTTTGATTTGGATGGTTCTAAATTTTTTAGGATGGTATAATTACAGGGAAACTTATCTGGACAAAGACAAGGCCAGCCTGTTTTCATCACCAGACTTGAGGTATGCGTGTGAAGGGAGTTATTATGAATAATGTCACTGCTATTTATTTTAAATTATTCATTTAGAAAATTAAGTGTAGTTTAAATAGGTTACTCCAACTTCTAATTCTGTATTCTTGTTGCAGGGATACAGGAGTGCAACGGCATCTGAGACGTAAGGCTGTTTCTGACTGATTAATTTATTATTATTTTTTTTAAATTTATTATTTTGGCATGCATTTGTTTTCCTTTATTTACTTAAACTGAAATTTCTGGCATTTTCACCATCTTTCAGGCTTGCTGCAAATTGGCCTCCGACAATGCAGATCGTTCGACTGATATCGCAGGATCACATGAATAACAAGTAATATATTTAGAAAAACCTCGCTCATTGTGAATCAAAATAAACTATAGCTTAATGTATACATTTACGGGAGATTGAATTATCTGTATGTTATTTTAGGCAATATGTTGGAAAGGCCGATTTTCTAGTTTTTCGGGCAATGAATCAGCATGGCTTTCTGGGACAGCTGCAAGAAAAGAAGCTTGTAAGTGTTATCAATCGGAATTAATTCCCTTTCTAAAAAAGTACTTTGCTGCTTTAGCTTAAGAAAAAACAGAGAGGGAGTGTTTTGTTTTGCTGCTTCTGCTTATAATAAGCTGAAATGAGCTAGAAACTAGAAGCACTTTTGGGGATGTGATGTGTTTTTTCAGCTTCTAGGTTCTTTTTATATTATGTCATAGTGTTTTTGTACTTTTTTTTCTCGAAAGCACTTCTAGTTTTTACTATCCCAATTTTTAACTTCAGCTTATCTAAAAACAGAAATTTTTGCAAACACCCCCCTAAATACAAACGCTTGTCTATAATTCTCTTACAGATCATTGGCTACAATTTTTCAGTGTGCAGTTATACAATTACCATCCCAAACATTACTGCTCTCCGTATCAGACAAAGCGCATCGTTTGATTGGAATGCTTTTCCCCGGTGTAAGAATAAAGACGTTATAGCTACTGATTACATACATATTAATTTTATTGCACACGCATCGAGTGTGCCCGAATGCTATTTTCTTATTAGGGATAATTATACTCCATATACTCTGAGACTTGGCCTAATTACACAAGCATATCCCGAGGGTTGAGAAATTACAAAAGCATGCCCTGTCAAAGAATTTTTATTACAGCCGTTAAATGGTTGGACGGATTTCGAGGACATCCATTCAATAAAACCTTATTGTATTTTTACTTTATACCAGTAAAACCAGGAACCTAACTTTTCCATAATGGTTCTCTAACGGCAATTAGAGTTCAGGGTATGTTTTTGTAATTTTCCAATCTCAGAGTAATTATCCCTCTTTATAACCCAACGTTGTATACATTCTCTTTTCTCCAGGATATGGTTGTATTTAAGCCACAAATTCCGAATCAGCAGCAACAACTCCAAGCTCAAGCACTTCAGCAGCAACAGCAGCATCTTCAGCAGCAAAATCTACAACAACTACAACAACAACAGCAGCAGCAACAACCGCAACAACAACAACAACAACAACTTCCACAACAAATGCAACAGCAGCTTCAGCAACAACAGCAGCCCATGATGCAGCAACTTCAGCAGCAGCAACAACAACAACAACAACAAATGCCGCAAATGCAGCAACAACAACAACCACAACAAATGGTCGGTACAGCTATGAATCAAGCTTATATGCAAGGTGCTGGGCGGTCTCAACTTTTGTCACAAGGACAAGTTTCGTCACAAGGGCCACCCAACATGCCTGGAGGAGGAGGGTTTATGAATTAAACCGGAATTAATAGATTTTGATGGATATTAAGCGTAATTTATTTACTTTTTTCAGTTAAGATTTTGAAGTTAGTGTTCTAGCATGCTCATTCTAACTAGTCCGTTTTCGCGTCTGGAAATATGTTTATTCGTGAAACTTTGAAGGAAATTTAGTAGTTTTTGTTATATGCATATATGACGTGAAACTTGCAAACAATTTTCTATTTCCATAACTTGATGTAGTTCGAAAACTGAACAAACCCGATTTAAGAATTAAAAAAGGACATGCCAAACAATACTATCTAGTTTGAAAGCTGAATAAACGCGATTTAAGAATAAAAAAGGATATACCAAACACTAAGTTTAGTCACTAGGGAGCAAAGTGATCACTTTAGGAAAATACTTGACAGAAAATTGAAAGGCCGTTAAATGCGAAAAAGGAACAATAGAGGTGAAAGTGCAAAATCAGGAAAAGATGAGGGGCAAAATGTGATTATAATTGAGAAAGGCCGTTAAATGCGAAAAAAGAACAATAGGGGTGAAAGTGCAAAATTAGAAAAAGATGAGGGGCAAAATGTGATTATAATTTTATTTTTTTTAGGTAATACTTTCCTTACATATATAAATTACCAAATTATGATATTCCTCTTTCGAATAAATAAAATTTTTAATCCACATTACAGTAAAATCCAATAATTAAATAAAATCTACGTACTAAAATCCAAGTGAATTTCGTGGAATTTGGAACCTGGGGAAACATAATGGCTATAACCAGATTCACTTTATTACTTTGTCCACTCCGAATTTTAGCAAAATCTCCGCGAACCTAGCCCACTTCGTCACGCCACTCCTGATAATTTTCTCGTAAATTCAAAAACCCCCATTTATTCGAATTCCATTTTTGGGCCTTCAAATTTTTCCGTTGAGCAGTTATTTTGTCTTCTTCATCGTGTATTTGTGTAGATTTTCTCATGTCCTATATTCCTTAACCTTCGAAGTAGGTAGGTGAATTTTTGAAATGTTGAGTTGCTTATTCATGATTGATAAATGATAAGTGTGTGTATGTGTGTGCGTGTTTTGGATTGGGGTAATCGTGAATTTAACTAGGGTTCATGATCTTTCAATTTTTGTCTATGGGTTGTAATCGGCTTTGCGAATTCCTTTCTGGGTCTGATTAGGGTTTGAAATCTTGTTGGGTTTAATCCTGGGTAGGCAAATATTTCACATTATATTTGATATTCCGTGATAGGTTATAATCCTAAATTGGAACTATTAACTGCAGGGATTCGATTTTTGATAATTTGAAGCTTTAGGTGTAAATGACTGAAAAACCCATTGTTTATGTTGATCTTGGTTTGAAATTTTTATTGATTTGAAGTTTGTTTGATTGTTGTACTAGCAATCCGAAAACGAGCTTTTAAAGTGGAGTAAGATGGATTGTTTTGTTCTTTTTGGTGATTTTGAACTAGTTTATGTTCAAAACATTATAAGTGAAATTTGAGCAGTTCATAACATAAAAGTCAAGGCCTCAGGAACTTAAAGGCTGCCTGGAATTATTTTCCTATGATATCTTGAGTGTTTTGAATGTTGTGTTTCATGGTGTTTTCAGTCTATACCAAGCTAACGAATTCATTAATCATTCTGCAGCAAATGAGCAGAATATCGATTCGTCATTCACACCCCGCAGCCTGTTCTGTTGGGAAGACGTTGAGAAGGTGCAGGAACAATGAAGAAGCTGATAATGCTACTTTTATAGATGTCGATTCTGAATATTTTGACAATGTCATTATCATTGATGTTCCTGAATCTGTGTCAAGAAAAAGACAATGTTCAAGCACGCTCAAGAAAGATAAGAGAGGGTCATTAAGGAATGTAATATACATTGATGATGATGAAATCCCTGACAATAACCATTCTTCTGGGTTGAACAATGTCAATTTCTCTGCTGGAACCTCTTCTAAAGGTAAGAACGTTGCAGATGCAACTCCAGTTAGATTATCAAAGGGCAAGCGAACTTATTCTGCTAACTTTTGCCCAAGAAACCGTTACGGTTTGCATTCAGACTCTGAAAGTAGTTCATCTGATTATAATGAGGATGATCGTGATTGTGAGATAGTGGAAGATGTTTCTGGAGAGGTTCAAGAACAGTGGGAAAGAGCTTTCTCCAGGAGAAGGAAAGATATTCACGGTAATCATTCAGGTATTAGAGATGATGAAAGAACCTCACCAGTTGTTGATGAGGATCACCATCAAAACGTTTCTAGAAACGATAAGGCAGAAAAATCCAATTATGGAAAGGATGCTGGTTTTCATTGCACTCATTTATCTGATGATCCTACTGTTCATGATTTAGAAACAGGCAAACATTATACTAATTCTGATGCACATAAGATGTCCAATTTTCAAGCCCAATATTCTCCATTAATCTTTCCTGAGCAGGTTGATCCTCCAAATTTTGAGCCAGGAAGTGCCAGCTGTCACAATAAGGAAACGGGGGTGGATCATGGTTCGTCTAGTTCTGCATTCCAGAAAGAGTCAACCAAGGAATTCAATAATCTATCACCTGCTTTTCCAGATGAGGAAGGAAAATGTAGTCCCTTAAAAGATGATTCGAACATATACAAGAGTAACATCCCGTTTCAAACTGAGTTTAGGCCAAGCCCATCTTTTTCAGGAAACAATGATGTGGGTTTTCAGGAGCATTTGCATTCTACAATTTCTAAGGACATTGAGACAGCAGAAAAACAAAGCGAACATTCTTCCACTCCTTTGGGATCTGTATCTGAAGAACCCTTTATTTCTAAATATTTTTGGGGCTCAGGAGACAGCATTGTAAAACTTTATTGTCAGAAAAACAAGCAACAAAAGCCTGAAATCCCGTCAAAAGTTAATATCCAACAGGAGGAAGATAATAATGGTACTTCTTTCTCAAATATTCAACAGGGGGAAGATAAAGGTGATCAACTACATAGCCAAAATGAAGAAACTTTGCCTTCTGAGGAGACATATATAATAAATGAGCGAGAAAAGCTTAAGGAAACGGAAGAATACAAAAGAGCACTAGAGGAAGAGTGGGCTTCTCGACAACAAGCTCTACAAGCTCAGGTTTTCAATTTTTCATTGTTATATTTGATCTATTCTTTCAAGAGACACTTGAAATTGGTCTAGTAAGCTCAATATTGGAGCATCTGATGCAAAGTTCTTTACTGATTAATATATTTCCATTTTATGTTAATAATTCTGAGCTATCACCAAGAATTATTTATTTGTTAAATTTTTTTGTTTATAATTTTCTTGTGTTTCCCTTTTAGGCGGAAGAAGCACAACATCTACGGCGTATGCGGAAGAGAAGAAAAGCTGAGAGCATGCGTTTGTTGGATATGGAGAGAAGACAGAAGGAGCGCATAGAAGAAATGAGGAATGCGCAAAAGAAGGTGTGTAGGATTATAATCCTTATAATTTGAAAATTACAATTTCTTTTATTGTTAATTTCTGAAGGTAAAATTTGATTATAGGATGAGGAAAATATGAACTTGAAGGAGCAAATTCGTGCTGATGTTAGAACTGAGTTGAAGAAACTGGAAATTGGGTGTTCCAATATGGCTTCTCTCTTACATTTATTGGGAATCCGTGTCGGTGGTTGGCCTCATCCCTTGCCACAAGAGGTTGGTAGTGTTTGCAAACTCTAAGAAAAGCACTTTTGTACTTTCTGTTTTTTTTTGGGGGGGCACTTTTGGAAGTGTTTTGGAAAACCAGCTTCTGCTTATTTTAAGAAGAAATAAGCTAGAAGTTGGAAGCACTCGTGGACCAACTTTTAGCTTCTGGGATACTTTTATAAATATAGAATGCTTCTCAACTTTTTTCCTGTTACACCTCACTTTTGCTACTCAAACTTTTTTACAACTCTGTTTTCTTTCATGTGTTCTCTACATTGAGGAAATAACTCTGTTTATTTAGATTAGTTACGTCCAACTGATAATATTTGTAGGTACAAACAGCTTACAAAAGGGCGTTGCTGACTTTTCACCCGGATCGAGCATTGAAATCTGATATCCGTCAGCAAGTTGAAGCTGAGGAAAAATTTAAGCTTATTAATCGCCTCAAGGAGAAATTTTCCCCTTCTTTATGACATGACACTCATGTTACAATATTGGTAAGTCCGGTCGATGGTCAACGAATTTCATTGGCTAGATTAATCCAATTTAAAGCCTTTTAGTTCCCAATCCTGCTCTCACGAGATGGGAAAACAATATTGTTTCAAAAAAGCTGTCTTCTCATGGCCTGAAGTGATTTTCAGGTTTTCTTTATGTTTTGAGTGGCCCCAAGTTTATTGTTTTGTTTGTCATTCATTTCGCACAATCAAAATTATCTAGATCAATTTGTCGAAATGTATGTAATAGGTATGATATGCAATTTTTGTAAGTAACTAAATCGATGGTGGGAATATTTGTTATGTATTGATTGTTAATCTGCATAATTACTTAAGATTAATTTTTGACATTCTAGAGTATTTTAATGATTTCATAGTTGGGATGATCTGATATTCTGATATATAAAATGAAAGTGTTTTTATTAAATAAAACGGTAGCAATCAACTATGTCATGCAACTAATATTTAACGATGTCTCCGTACTGCAATCAATAATTCAATATCATTTTCTTGACAGATTTGTCTTGGTTATAATTATATTTAAACAATTGTTTATTCAAAAAGGAAATTCTACATATCAATATGGACTTACCTTTCAATAAACTTATTTATTGCGAAATATCGATAAATGAACCTGGTTGGTGGTGTAAGTGCCATTTAAATTAGTTATTTTCGTTATAGAAAATTACAGATACTCGAAGATGTCAATATTTATGTTGAACTTATATCAGATTTTGGTTATGATCAACAACACCAAAAGTTGTCTCGTCTCGTGCAGTCCATTGATTTAAACATCAATGAGTGGGATTAAAGCTTGGAACGCCCCTTAAATTCAAAGTAAATGTAATTTCTGAAATAAGAGAAATTAGTTTGTAAATACCCTCCATGATAGTGAAAGCAAATAAAGCCAAAGTTGGGATTTGTAAATACATATATTGTAGGTCTAATAAAAGAATCTCTTCCCCTTGCCATTAACACAAACTTAAAGCATCAAAAGAAAGAACACTAATGTTACTGACAAAAATGGCTGAAATTATAGTTATCATACTTTTTCTTTCCACCATTTTGTGTTTCTACTTATTACAAGCTTTTATCAGATTCTTACATAAAGTATGGTGGATACCAAGAAAACTACAAACTAAAATGAGTTCACAGGGAATCAAAGGTCCACCATACAAATTCCCACATGGAAACACCAAACAAATTTCTCATATGAGAATCCAATCAATGGAGAAACCAATGGATGTTTCACATGATATATATCCTAGAATTCAGCCTCATGTCTACGCATGGACAAAAACTTATGGTAAGTCGAAGTTTTAATTTTATATGTTGTTATTAATTTCTAGTTCTTGATCAGTGATGCTCATATAGTGTGTTGCCTTTTTATGATTAGGGAGAAATTTCGTGAACTGGCACGGTTCTCAGTGTCAACTGTTTGTTACTGAACCGGAGGTTATTAAAGAGATTATGATGAATAGAGAAGGTGCTTTTCCGAAAATGGACATGGAGGGTTATGCGAAAAAGCTGCTTGGAGAAGCACTTATCACAAATGAAGGTGAAAAATGGGCAAAGATAAGGAAATTGGCTAATCACACGTTCCATGCTGAAAGTTTGAAAGTAAGTATTGCAAACTAAGGTTTACAATTAGTTGAATTTACACTTTTGGTAGTGTTTGAAAACTCTAAAAAAAGCTCTTTTGTACTTTGTGCAGCACCTTGGGGAGTGTTTGAAAAATCAACTTTTGCTTATTTGAAAGCATGAATGAGCTAGAAACTGGAAATACCCCCAGACCTACTTTTAGCTAAACTTCTAGCTTCTAGGTTATTTTCGTGAATAAGTGAAAGTTTATTTCGAGCAGTAAGTGTTTTTTTTTCTTTATCCAAACAGGCAACTACTTTTTATGAAACTTTGCCTTTTTGTTCCAAGTATTCATCACTTTTACTACTCTAGCTTCTTACAACTTTAGCTTCTGCTTTTTTTGCAAAAAAATTAGCTTTTTTAATTTGAATTTTCAGAGTATGGTTCAAGAAATGAGTTCGAGCGTCAGGATGATGCTAGAAAAGTGGGAAAATTATGAAGGAAAGGAAATTGACGTGTTCAAGGAATTTGGGTTGCTAACAACTGAAGTAATTTCCAGAACAGCTTTTGGGAGTAGCTTCTTAGAAGGAAAACATATCTTTGAGATGGTGGCAAAATTGACAGCAATAACTGTTAGAAATATTTATAAAGTCAAAGTTCCAGGCATCAGGTATATTACAACCTAAGCAAATTACACCAACAAAGTTTGATACTTGATCTTTTAACCATCTTCCTATTTTTCAGCCTGCTGGTAAGATCAAATGACGAGGTTGAAGCAGAGAAGCTGGAACAAAGAATCAAAAGTTCGATTCTAGAGATTGTGAAGAAGAGGGAGAAAATGAGAGAGAATGGAGAAATTGAGGATTTTGGAAGTGATTATCTTGGACAGCTTGTGAAAATTAGTCAGGAGCATGATGTAAGAAAGGGCATTACAACAGAACAAATGATTGATGAGATTAAGGCGATATATGGTGCCGGACATCTAACAACGACGAGCTTGCTCACATGGTGCATTCTGCTACTAGCTATAAACATTGAATGGCAAGAAAAGGCAAGGGAGGAGGTGTACAAAACTTTTGAGGGAAATACCCCTGATTCTGATGGCATTGCGAGATTAAAAATAGTAAGTTCGTTACCAATCCTTGTAACATATTTGACAGTTTAATTAAGATTTCATCGGTCTGTCGTGTGATTCACTAGAACACAAAAAGTGGAATAAAAAATCTGCATTGAACTGTTTTTCCCATATCAATGCAGATGAACATGATAATCAACGAGTGTCTCAGACTCTATTCTCCGGTCCTCACCGTAACAAGGAAAGTAGCAAAGGAAGCTAAAATCGGGGAAATTTATTTGTATCCAAAGATGAACATTTTTGTCCCAATACTAGCACTGCACCATGACCCTCAAATATGGGGTAAAGATGTTCATCTTTTCAGACCAGAAAGATTTGCTGAGGGAATAGCTAAAGCTACCAACAAAAACACGGCTGCATTTTTACCGTTCGGATTGGGACCTCGAACTTGTGTAGGCTTAAACTTCACCATCAATGAAGCCAAGATTGCAATTTCAATGATTCTGCAGAAGTTCAAGTTTACTCTGTCACCTGACTATGTTCACTATCCAGCTGATGTTTTCATTCTTACTCCCAAAAATGGAGTTCAAGTCATCCTCAAAACAATCCCATGAAGAGGAAAATATTGAATAAAGTGTAATTATGTTGAAAGTTTAATGAAGTGATTTGTAAGATCCCTTTCAACGAAACGTCAGGGGTGATTCATAAGTTTATGGACCACAAAGTGGAATAAATTTTCAGAGTAATTTCTAGTACAATTATTGCTTATTTCTTTAAGTTATCGTTTTATTTAAACAATAATGGAGATGTAGATGACACATGGATGAATTAATTACCTTGGGTATCCTCAAGTTTGGTCTATTTACATTGGGTATCCTCAAGTTTCTATTTAGGATGTTTTTTCTGCAATGACTTCTCTGAGGATGCATTTCAACCATTCTTATTATAGTCTCAAATGTCTATAATGTCAAAGTCCCTGGCATCAGGTATACGTAGGCCGTAGACCATAAAAAAACGCGTACACATTTAATAAATTTCGTATTTCAATGGGGTACATTGCATTTTAACCCTTAATTATTTGTCTAATTCTAATCTCTGCATATATTTCAGCATGCTAGTAAAATCTGATGATGAGATATAAGCAGACAAACTTGCAGAAAGAATCAAAATTTCGATTCTACAGATGGTAAAGAAGAGGGAGAAACAGAGAAATGATGGAGAAATTGAGGATTTTGGAGGTGATTATCTTGGACAACTTGTGAAAATTAGTCATGAAGGTGATTTGAGAAAGAGAATTAGAACAGAACAGATAATTGATGAGACAAAAGCAATGTATGGTGCTGGACATATTACCATGACAAGCTTACTCTCATGGTGCATTCTACTACTAGCTACAAACATTGAGTGACAAGAAAAAGCAAGGGAGGATGTTAACACAACTTTTGACGGAAATATCCCTGATTCTGAAGGCATTGCAAGATTAAAAATAGTAAGCTCGTTAAACATTTCTATTATTAGAGAAGAAGAAACGTGGTTTGCTCGTCATGGACGTGCTAGAAATATTAAAAAATAGTAAGCTCATTAAACATTTCTATTATTAGAGAAGAAGAAGAAACGTGATTTGCTCGTCATGGACGTGCTAGAAATATTAAATGTATAAGTTACGCTGATACGCCATCTAAAATACCTAACTTACAATACCTCCCTTTTACCTTTTAAATTACAAAAACATTCCTTCTAAGTTTGCACAAGGAAAAATTTCACTTTCCGTCCCTAAATTATAGGGCCTTTTCACATTTTATCCCTTGAAGTTTTCGACTAGCACATTATGTCGCTATAAGTCTAATTTTTTGCAATGTATGTCCTGTCGTTAGGATTCCGTTTGGAAACTAACGAACCCTAGTTGACGTGAATATATGCTGCATAAATCATTTTCTTCTCCATTAGAACCCTAAATCCTTAGCTATGTGTGTGTATTTTTTTTTTTCATTCACATGTTCTTTTTCTAAAATGTAATTTTCAGAGACAATATATTCTTCTTTAAAGCTAGTTCAACGTCCAGAATTTGCTAAATTCATCCCATCATCAAGCTTCAAACCGCTGCATTATCAGATGCTTTTTTCATGGAAGTTTTTTTCTTTTTTCTCTTGTATTAAATTAAACCCAATATTATTCGTGATCAATCCTCCTCATTCCACACTTCATTCGCTAATCCCATCAGAAATTATCTGATCGTAACAATAAGTCGCCATCTCTATTATTGTTGCTGAGAAAGAAAGCCCAAAATCAAAATCAGAATCAACAATCGATTCCGAGTAAGTTTTTATGCCCACTAGCAGTTTTAATTATGGTGGACCCGATTATTGTAGTAATATCGGGTCACTCATTCGAACTCAATCCAGGCCTACGTTTCTCTCTCATTCAGTCCCACTCTCCCCAGCGATTAAAAAAAAAACCCACGAACACAAATTTACCATAAATTGGTGCGATTTCACCCCTTTTCTTCCTTGTCGACGCCATCGCAGCTCAACTTCAAGAAATATTGCGCTAATTTTGAAGTGTAGTAGAGATTAATTAGGAATTTATGATTAGGGCTTGAGATTGTTTATAGGAGAATTGAGAATTTTTTAACCAAAAAACGAATTCTTAAGTGTTAGGTTGTGGAGCCTAATGTAATATTTAGTGTACTGTTAATTATGAAACACTATCGCGGTTCTACATTATTTTGTATCTTTCTTTTACTATTAATATAGTAGAACACCCTTAGTCAAAATTTGACTAAGCAGAAAAACGAAACCCTAGGCTGTGTAATTTTCTCTCTCTATTATTTTTCTCTCTATTGTTCCTTATCTTTTTCCATCAGTTCAAGAGTGGTGCCAGATCCTAACAACTGGTATCAGAGCCAGTAGAATCACCACGATCTGTAAAGATGGAGAGCTCGAAGACTGGGATCGAGAAGTTTGATGGGTCTGATTTCAGTTTCTGGAAGATGCAGATCGAAGATTATCTGTACCAGAAAGGGCTTCACGAACTCTTGTCAGGGGTGAAGCCGGAGACCATAACGGAGGAGAAGTGGCTACTCAAAGATCGGCAGGCACTTGGGTTGATCCGGTTGGCTTTGTCGAGAAATATGGCTTTCAACATCGTGAAGGAGAAGACAACCGCAGATCTGTTGAAAGCATTGACGAATATGTACGAGAAACCATCGGCGGTGAACAAGGTATATCTGATGCGTAGATTGTTCAATTTACAAATGTCTGAAGGTGGATATGTTGCTGATCATATAAATGAGTTTAATATGATTATTAGTCAACTGAGTTCTGTGGATATTAATTTCGATGATGAAGTTAAAGCTTTGATTTTGATGTCGTCTTTACCCGACTCTTGGGATACTGTTGTTGCTGCGGTTAATAGTTCCCGTGGATCTGAGAAACTAAAATTCAATGAGATCCGAGATACAGTTCTTAGTGAAAGTATTCGCAAGAGAGAACTTGGGGATTCATCGGGTAGTGCTCTCAGTTTAGATCGAAGGGGAATGGGCAAATCGATGGTCCAAAACAAACATGGCCGATCAAAGTCAAAGAACAGAGAAAAATCTCCAGATAGACCAAATGTTACTTGTTGGAACTGTGGAGATAAAGGGCATTTTCGGACTGATTGTACGAAGCCAAAGAAGAAACAAAATCAAAAATCAGGTGGTGATAATGATTCGGTATATTCAGCAACAGACGTTGGGGATGCTCTAATCCTTAGCGTGGATAGCCCGGTTGAATCCTGGATTCTGGATTCGGGTGCATATTTTCATTCATCTCCAAGCAAAGAATTGTTTCAAAATTTCAAATCTGGAAATTTTGGGAAAGTGTATCTTGCTGACAATAAGGCGTTGGAGATCGAAGGAAGAGGAGATGTTTGCATACAAACTCCAGCAGGAAATCAGTGGATGTTGCAGGATGTCAGATTTATTCCTGGTCTCAAGAAGAATCTAATCTCTATTGGTCAGTTGGATAGCAATTGTTATGCAGCAGAGTTTGGGAAGAATTCGTGGGAGATTGTGAAAGGTGCTATGGTTGTAGCACGAGGCACAAAATCTGGAATCCTATACACCACTGAAGGGTGTATAAATATGGTTGTTGCTACTGATTGTGCTTCCGGTTCGAATCTGTGGCACAATAGACTTGGACACATGAGTGTTAAAGGAATGAAGATGCTGGCTGCGAAAGGAGTTTTGGAGGGCCTGAAATATATTGATATGAGTCTTTGTGAGAGTTGTGTTATGGGCAAACAGAAACGAGTCAGCTTCACAAAGGTTGCAAGAGAACCGAAAAAGGAGCGGTTGGAAATGGTCCATACTGATGTTTGGGGGCCATCTCCAGTTTCATCTCTTGGTGGATCTAGATACTATGTCACCTTCATTGATGATTTCAGCAGAAAGGTTAGGGTTTATTTCTTGAAACACAAGTCTGATGTGTTTGCACCTTTAAGAGGTGGAAAGCTGAAGTTGAAAACCAAACGGGGCTGAAGATCAAGTGTCTTAGATCTGACAATGGAGGAGAGTATGAAAAGTCATAATTCATAGCATTTTGTCCAGCTGAGGGAATCAGAATGATGAGAACAGTTCCCGGCAAGCCAAGGCAAAATGGAGTTGCTGAAAGGATGAACAGAACATTGAATGAGCGTGCAAGGAGCATGAGGATACATTATGGATTGCCAAAGATGTTTTGGGCAGATGCTGTGAGCACGACTACTTACTTGATTAACAGAGGACCATCAGTTCCTCTGGGATTCAAGATTCCATAAGAGGTATGGACGGGAAAATAACTCAAGTATTCACACTTGAGGACTTTTGGTTGCGCTGCTTATGTTCATGTTGATCCTGAGAAGAGAGACAAGCTTGATGCTAAAGCTGTGAAGTGTTACTTCATAGGTCTGACATGCTTGGTTACAGGTTTTGGGATGACAAAAATAGAAAGATCCTAAGATATTGTGACGTGACCTTTGATGAGAATGTTATATACAAGGACATGAGTAATATGGGCTCAGAGACTACAAAGCAAGTGGGAGTTGAGGTTGAGTTGCCGAAGAGTTCACCTAGTGATGATGCAACAGGATCCCAAGAAACTCCAGAGACTGCTGATGAAGAACCAGATGTGGAGCCGCTGACACCAGAGCAGGTGGTCAGGAGATCATCCAGAACCATCAGAGCACCAGATAGGTATTCACCTTCATTACACTATCTGTTGTTGCCTGATGAAGGTGAACCGGAGTCCTTTGAGGAAGCCCTACAGGTGGAGGATTCGATCAAGTGAGAGCAAGCCATGGATGATGAGATGTGCTCACTTGAAAAGAATGACACGTGGTTGTTGACAGAGTTACCTGCAGGGAAGAGAGCCTTGTTGAACAAATGGGTGTCCAGAATCGAGACTGAACAAGATGGAAAAAGAAAGTTCAAAGCTCGATTGGTGGTTAAAGGATTTTCACAAAGGAAAGAGGATATGTTGATTGCAGGATCCAGTATGAAGGAGATAAACGAATTGAAGACAAGCCTGTCTTCAGAGTTTGAGATGAAAGATTTGGGTGCAGCGAAGCAGATTCTTGGGATGAGGATTTCTCGAGACAGATCTGCTGGTACTTTAAATATGTCTCAAGAACAGTACATTGAGAAGGTGTTCTCCAGATTCAGGGTACTTGATGCTAAACCCAGGACTACTCCCTTGGCAAATCATGTAAAATTATCGAATGAGCAGTCACCTAAGACAACTAAGGAGTGTGAGCACATGACACTAGTTCCATATGCTTCTGCAGTTGGGAGCTTAATGTATGCTATGATCTGTACTAGACTTGATATAACACATGTTGTGGGAGTTGTTAGCAGGTACATGTCAAATCCTGGAAAAGAACATTGGGAAGCTATGAAATGGCTTCTAAGATACTTGAAAGGTACATCCAGTACTTCTCTTTGTTATGGAAATGGCAAAGTGGTTCTACAAGTTTTTGTAGATGCTGATCTGAGTGGGGATGTGGACTCGAGTAAGAGTACATCCGGTTATGTCTACACTATAGATGGTACAACAGTGAGTTGGATGTCGAGGCTACAAAAGTGTATTGCTCTTTCGTCCACTGAGGCTGAGTATGTAGCAATAGCCGAAGCTGGGAAAGAGATGATATGGCTAGCAGATTATCTGGAAGAGTTAGAGAAAAAACAGCTAGAAAAGATTCTCTACACTGATAGTCAAAGTGCCATACAGTTTGTGAAGAATCCAGTCTATCATTCGAAGACAAAACACATTAGAAGAAGATATCATTTCACTCGAAGGTCAGTCGAAGATGGGGATATGTGTTTGGAGAAGATAGATGGTGCCAAGAATCCTGCAGACATGTTGACAAAATGTGTCGATGTTGGAAAACTAAGGTTGTGCAAAACCTTGGTTGGTCTTCGGTGAAGATATTTTTTTGGTAGAATAGTCTCCAAGTGGGAGATTTGTTAGGTTGTGGAGCCTAATGTAATATTTAGTATACTGTTAATTATGAAGCACTATCATGGTTCTACATTTTTTTGTATCTTCCTTTTACTATTAATATAGTGGAACACCCTTAGTCAAAGTTTGACTAAGTGAAAAAACGAAACCCTAACTGTGTTATTTCTCTCTCCAAACTTTTCTCTCTACTGTTCGTTATCTTCTTCCATCAGTTCAAGAGTGGTGCCAGATCCTAACATTAAGGAGGTAGATAAGTCTGGATGTCACGTGATAATCACGTGTAGGGTTTCCGTTAGTTTTCAAACGGAACCCTGACGGCAGGACATATATTGTAAAAAATTAGAATTACAGGGACACAATGTGCTAGTCAAAAACTTATAGGGACAGAATGTGAAAATGCTCTATAGTTCAGGGACAGAAAGTAAAATTTTCCCTTTGCATAATTATGAAACAGACCTAGAACACCTAATTTACCAATACCCCCCTTTACCTTTGAAAATTACAATAACATTCCTTCTAAGTTAGCATCTTAAGAAACTAATCCAAAATACCTAATTTACCAATACCACCCTTTACCTTTCAAAATTACATTAACATCCCTTCTAAGTTTTCACAATTATGAAACTAACTGATCAACAAGTGCAAAATGAACCAATTACGCGCCACTAAAAATAGCTAAAATAATGCCAGAAGATTTATTTGCCTCTCAATTTAAGCGTCCTTTTAACCATTTTTGGTCTAGAGTGATCGGGTCATTTTACATTTGTCATTTCAACTTCGTAATTATTTGACAATTTACGTCGAATCACCTAATTATGTCCACTAACTATCATGCTGATGTTTTTGTTCTTGTTCCCAAATATGGAGTTCAAGTCATCCTCAACAAGATCTGAAAATAAAGAAATTAATGTTTCAGTTCGTAATTAATTGTTCCATTAGGAGTGTAGAATAAGTTCTTGTTATGGTTGGATGAAAGTGTAATTTTGTGTAGAAGGATTCTGAAAGTTTGAAAAATTGCCTTATATGTTAGATCATCTCCTGTAAGGCTCTAATGAATAAGAAATATGGACAATAATGCCCTCAGTCATGTTATACAATTTTTTTTTCTTCTGATTTTCTTAAAATCAAGACTTCTATTTCTTAATGAAAATTTTATCATTACGACATACCATTGACATTATTTGTTAAATAGGAAAAGTTGTATTTATATTTATAAACTTTATAAACCTATATATGTGTGATCGATGCCGACCTGATTAAGTAAACATTTTAGTTAAGTAGTCATTTTTAATAAGACCAATAAAAATAGGTCAACAATGAACATGGTTGGTTGTGATTTATCAACCATGAATATCCCCCATTTATGCACGAAATCAAGAACAAGAGAAATCACTTGTATCCCTTAAAATTTCTATTAACTTAATAAAAAAATTGCCCATAATTTCTAATAAAAGGATCTCTTCCTCTTTCCCTCAAGAAAACATAAACATAAAATCATCAAAATAAATTTCTAGAGACCGAATGTCATTATTTTCTGAAAATGGCTGAAGTTAAATTTATCATACTTTTCCTTTCCACAATTTTCTGCTTCTACTTATTACAGGCTTTGATCAGATTCTTACATAAAGTTTGGTGGATACCAATAAAACTACAAGCTAAACTGAGTTCGCAGGGAATCAAAGGTCCACCTTACAGATTCCCACATGGAAATGCCAAAGAAATTTCTTACATGAGAAGCAAATCGACTGAGAAACCCATGGATATTTCTCATGATATATATCCTAGATTACAGCCTCATGTCTATGCATGGACAAAAACCTATGGCAAGTCACAGTTTATGTTATCAATTGTTATTTCTTTACTTTTTTATGGAATAATTACGAAAACCCCCCAGAGGTTTGTTTATGTCATTTACGAAAATTACCCTGAAACCTTAAAAATTACATAAAACACCCGGGTTAGCAATTTTGAGCTAGTTTGAGGGTGTTTTTGGTTATGATTTGCCAAACCTCAGGGTGTTTTTCTTAAACTGCACAAACCTCAGTGGATTATTTGTATTTGACCCTTTTCTTATCAGTTATGCTCATATTGTCAGTCGCTTTTTATGATCTTATTACAGGGAAGAATTTTGTGAACTGGCATGGTTCACAGTGCATATTGTTTGTGACAGAAGCAGAGCTGATCAAAGAGATACTGATGAACAGAGGAGGTGCTTTTCCGAAAACAGACATGGAGGGATATTTAAAGAAGCATCTTGGAGAGTCAATTATCACTAATGAGGGTGAAAAATGGGCAAAGATTAGGAAACTGGCTAATCACACTTTTCATGCAGAGAGTTTGAAAGTAATTATGTTTCATCGAGGAATAATTACGAAAAAAAAAACCCATGAGGTTTGCGCCGTTTACTGAAAAATCCTGAAACCCTAAAACTTACAAAAAACACCCTGAGTCAACGATTTTCCGTTAGTTTGAGGGTGTTTTTCGTTATGATTTGCCAAATCTCAGGGTTTTTTTTGTAATTATCAGGGTTTCAGGATATTTTTCATAAATGGTGCAAACTTCACGGTTTTTATTGTAATTGACCCTTTTATTTATAGTAAAATTCAATCTCTCAGTAACACAATCTATCTGTCGCTAAATTTCTTGTTATTGATTAGTTTGTAACATAATTTTCTATTATTTTAATAAGCAATCTGTCATAAATGTTCTCAATCCTTCACAAAACTTATTTATATGACGGACTTCTTAAAGAATAATAGAAGATTTGGTCATAAAGTAATTACTAAGAACGCAATTAGTAATGAATATCGAATTTTCAGCCATTGAATATGGTGTTTGATCTCTTGTGATCAAAATTAAAACTCCTTAAGAGCTTTTGATGTCGATACGCAGGGCATGGTTCCAGCGATGATTTCGAGTGTTTCGATGATGCTCGAAAGGTGGAAAGATTATGAAGGGAAGGAAATTGACGTGTTCAAGGAATTTAAGCTTCTAACATCGGAAGTGATTTCCAGGACGGCATTTGGGAGTAGTTACTTTGAAGGAGAACATATCTTTGAGATGACGGCAAAATCGCGAGCGATAACAGTTAGAAATATGTATAACGTCAAAGGCCCTGGCATCAGGTATATATATAAGGGCCAGTTACAAAAATTCCCCTCAGGTTTATGCTATTTACGAAAAACACCCTAAAACCTTGTAATCTTACACTTACCCCCTGAGAGGGGGGTATTTGTAAGGTTTTTCAGGGGGGTATTTGTAAGGTTTCACTTACATATTTACATTTTACGGGGGGTATTGTGTAAGGTTTTCAGGTTTGGATGGTGTTATGGATTTTAAAGCAAACCTCAGGTTTTTGTTTTTGGAATTATCCCTATATATAAAGATAACACTTTTGATCCATAATGTTTAAAAACAGTTACTTTCTATCATATTGTGTTATTTTAAAAGGTTTATAGTCAACCTCCTAACCGCGTGGTTTTTTTCAGCATGCTGGTAAAATCAGATGATGAAATTGAAGTAGATGAACTTCAGAAAAGAATTAAAAGTGCGGTGTTAGAGATTGTAAAGAAAAGGCAAAATCATGAGAATTTCGGAAGCGATTACCTCGGACAACTTATAAGGGAACATGATGTAAGAAAGGGGATTACAATAGAACAGATGATTGATGAGATCAAAGCAATCTATGGAGCTGGACATCTAACAACATCAACCTTGCTCTCATGGTGCATTCTACTTCTAGCTATAAACATTGAATGGCAAGAGAAGGCAAGGGAGGAGGTTGACAAAACTTTTGACGGGAATACCCCTGATTCTGATGGCATCGCAAGATTAAAAATAGTAAGTTTGTTGCCAAATCTGGAATCGTATTCGAAACTTTAATTAGTAATCTATCTGTCCTTCCTGTATTTCACTATTCAGATTCATGACAAAGTGTCTTATTACCTTTTCAAGTGGTTAGGCTCCTCGAGATATTTAGTATTTACTATTTAGGTAAAATACACCTAACACCCCCTAAGGTTAGCTCAAATTACAGATAGATCCTCTCCGATTTTCTAAAGGGATTTCCCCTGGGATTCAACCTCACTGCTGCCTAGTAAGAAGGGCATTCGCGGGCAGCTTTCGAGAAGGAATAAGCGGTCTTAGGCCTTCAGTTCTTACGACTGTGAGTTTGATTTCCTATCAGACTAGAAGCAAGTCTAGCGAAGTCACCTCGGGATGAAATTCGTTTTGAGTTTTTTTGAACACCCGGCAATCTAATTTCATTAATTTCAAATACACCCCTCAACTGCGTGCTTTAACGAATAACCCTTACATAAAGCTCCATTAGTTTTTTTTTAAGTTCCAGTTAATATATTTTCTAGATATCTAGCAACATATAAGTTTAATTAACTACTTTTTTCTTGCCAATTCAGGCGAACATGATAATCAACGAGTCTCTGAGGCTATATCCTCCTGGCCTTCTCTTGACAAGGAAAGTAGCAAAGGAAGCTAAAATAGGGGACATTATTTTGCCTCCGAAGATGAACATTAACATTTCGATTCTAGCACTACATCGCGACCCTCAAGTATGGGGCAAAGATGCTCATCTTTTCAGACCAGAAAGATTTTCTGAGGGAATTGCTAAAGCTACCAACAACAACACGGCTGCGTTTTTACCGTTCGGATTGGGACCTCGAACTTGTGCAGGTGTAAACTTCACCAACATTGAAGCTAAGGTTGCACTTTCGATGATTCTGCAGAAATACAAGTTTACGCTGTCGCCTAACTATGTCCACAACCCTGCTGAACTTTTTGTTCTTATTCCCAAAAACGGAGTTCAAGTCATCCTCAAAAGAATCTAAAAGGAAATTATAGTATTTAAGTTTTTAACAGTTCAAGAATCAGTTCCCCTAGAAAACTGTAGAATAAGTTATTGTTATGCTTGATATATAGAAAGTGTAGTTAAAAGGATTCTGTGAGTTTGAAGAATGTTAATATTGTAAGATATTCCTCTGTAACTGGGACAACATGAATCTAAGGTATCTCTTATTGTGACAAATAAATTTCGGGGATTTAGGCGGGACCCCCATATGAAATTCCCATTATTCACATTACCCCCTATTATATTTTTATTTCTATTTACACCCTTATATTTTTTAAAAAAAGTCTCAATACCCCCCTGGCGCAAATTGTGTATCACACGTGCGCTGGGTGTGACTGGAATAGCTCAAAATTCGACTTAAAGTATGGAAAAATACTAAAATACCCTTGTGGTTTAATTTATAAAAGCAATCAACCTTATTCTTCTTACCCTACTTTTGGCATCAGATCTGCTCCTCCTTCCAATTCATCTTCTCCAGCCGCTGCAACACCATAGCCATGACATCGAGCTCTGCAAGTAGGAGAAGTGGGCCCAGTGGGAGACGGTTCGTGAATTTGAAGTATGGTATGACTCCGACCTGCGGATACGACCTGAAATATGACATCAGGGTCGTAGAAACTGATGGAAAGTCTATAAAGGGGCATCTTTATTACTGTTGCCCGTATTTTCCTCAACCACACAATTGCAATTTTTTTAGGTGGTGTATACCTGAACGAGTTGTATTGGGTAACACTGGTATTCCAGTTGAAGTCAAGACTGAAACTGTTCCAGGGAGAATGAATGAAGATTTGGAGGAGGTGGTTTCTCAAGTTTCTACAGTTGGGGCTGAAAGGGTTGGGATGGTAGAGAATCGTAGCAACTTTGTTCATGTTTCTTGGATTGTTTCAGCTATTCTCCTTACTTTGCTGACTGTAATATATCTCAAGGTTTAGCTCTTAGGGGGTTGATTGTAATTTTTGTTTTTATTATCCTACTGTTCTAGTGAAACTGTTTTATGTAACAATGCATTTTTCCAAATTAATGTAGTATAACCAAAAAACAATAACAGCAAGCTCTGTTAGTGCAACAAAAATATAACAAGAACAACAACCATCATTCCAACATCAACTGGTATATCAGAACCTGTCAAAGTTTTTTAAACCGAAAACTGCATTTGAATAGCTGTATATATAACCAAATTGTTTGCATATTTTCATAATATAGATAATTGTCTTAAGCAGCAACAAAAAATAAGTCATAAGCACTGTCATAAACAACTTAGAAATCAATCAAACTAACTACATCAATCAGCTTAGAAATAAGTCATAAGCACGGTCAGAAACTAACTACATCAGTGAAAAACATCAAGTGATATCCCAAAAAACTGTCCTAGAAATCAGTCAAACACCCTGCCCTCCATTAGAATCTTTTCTTGGTCTTCTCTCCAAAGATTTAGCTCTCAAATTCTCAATCACTTGTTTCAAATTCAGCTTCTTGGTCTGTTTTGGCATACTATTGGTTTGTCCACTTGAACTTGGTGGCCTAAATGAATTAGAACTACCAGGCCTTGGAGGTTGAAATTGCCTAGAAGGTTGTGGAGGCACATGGTGAGAATATGGTCCTTGGATATGTGCTATTTGTGGAGTTCTTCTAGCAGGTGGTTGTGTAGGTCCAGTTTCTATGATTATTGTGAGACAGTGAGGATTTGCAATCCAGGAAGCAAGTTGTTGGTGAAGAGAGACCCAAGAATAGTTGTTCCTACATTTGAGTGTTGTTATTTCAGCTTAGGTTCAATGATAAAAGGTTTTCTTGAAGGTTGTAGGCCAATTATTGCATTGGATGGCTGTTTTTTGAAGACAGTTTACAAATGGCAGCTTCTTGCAGCTGTTGGAAGGGATGAAAATAACAACATGTGGCCAATTGCTATGGCTGTGGTTCCAGTGGAGAACAAGGAATATTGGACATGGTTTTGACAAGAATTACTTGAAGATATTGGTGGTTTGAGGGTTCCCAATAAGTGGACCTTCATAAGTGATAGGCAGAAAGGTTTGATGGAAGCTGTGAAAGATGTAGCACCTTGGTCTGAGCACAGATACTGTGTGAGACATATTTACCAAAATTTCAAGGGTAAGTTTCCAAGTCAAAGAGTGCAAAGACCTGCTTTGGCAGGCAGCCTCAACTGCAAACAGGAATGAATTTGATGATGCAATGGCCAAGTTGCAGATATTAGATCCAAAAGTCAGTGATGAAGTTAAGACAGCATGGGAGTATTTAAATGATATACCTAAAGATTGTTGGGCAAGATCTCATTTCAAACATCGACAAAATGTGATGTGATTGTGAATAATTTGGTGGAATCATTCAACGCATGGATTTTAGAAGACAGAGGAAAACCAATCATATCCATGATTGAGGGAATCAGAAACAAGATGATGAAGAAGATTCAAGATAAATTTCTAAAGTAATATATGTCTAAACATTTTGAAAACATTGAACAAGCAGTATAAATTATCTAGCAACTATACATGCATCTACTGTAGGAGGCTTGAATATCAAGTAACACATGGGAAGCACACTTACATTGTAGATTTGGATAAAAGGACATGTACATGTGGTATGTTCCAGTTAACTGCTTATCCATGCTGTCATGCGTATGTGGTTGTTAGTGAGAAAAGGGACCCAATTGAAAACTATGTTGACAGTTGCTACAAGAAGCCATTGTACTTGAAGATGTATGAGAACATGATTCATGGAGTTCCTAGCTCAACTGGATATGCTAAGACTAACTATGAGCCTCTCCAAGCACCACAATTCAAGCCCAAGAGAGGAAGGCCAAAGAAAAAAGGAGGAAGGCCAAAGAAAAAAGAAGAATATGGGCAAATGAGGTTCAGACACCTTCCTTAAGAAAAGGTCTGACTCATAGATGTAAGAATTGCCTCATTCTTGGGCACAACAGGGCAACTTGTACAAACCCAACCCATCCAAACTCAAAGTTTTATCAGGTTATTTAAACAATTTATTAAGATTCTATTTAGCTTATATTTTCATTAATTTCATGCTTATTACTTGCTGTCATTGTTTATAGGGATCACAGCCAAGATCTCAATCAAATAGGCCTCCAAGAGGATCTCAAATAAATAGGCCTCCAAGAGGATCTCAGTCAAATGCTTCACAATCATCCACAACAAACAATCCACAAAAAGTATGTAATTTATACACTTTAATATATTTATTTATTTCGACCTTTTTAAGATTGTATATATTATTTATTTGTTTTATGGTACTTTGAATAGAAAAAGCAAACTCCAAGAAGGAATAGTGCATCAACTAGTACATCAACTGCCCAAACTGGACCTACACAACCACCTGCTAGAAGAACTCCACAAATAGCACATATCCAAGGACCACATTCTCACCATGTGCCTCCACAACCTTCTAGGCAATTTCAACCTCCAAGGCCTGGTAGTTCTAATTCATTTAGGCCACCAAGTTCAAGTGGACAAACCAATAGTATGTCAAAACAGACCAAGAAGCTGAATTTGAAACAAGTGATTGAGAATTTGAGAGCTAAATCTTTGGAGAGAAGACCAAGAAAAGATTCTAATGGAGGGCAGGGTGTTTGACTGATTTCTAGGACAGTTTTTTGGGATATCACTTGATGTTTTTCACTGATGTAGTTAGTTTCTGACCGTGCTTATGACTTATTTCTAAGCTGATTGATGTAGTTAGTTTGATTGATTTCTAAGTTGTTTATGACAGTGCTTATGACTTATTTTTTGTTGCTGCTTAAGACAATTATCTATATTATGAAAATATGCAAACAATTTGGTTATATATACAGCTATTCAAATGCAGTTTTCGGTTTAAAAAACTTTGACAGGTTCTGATATACCAGTTGATGTTGGAATGATGGTTGTTGTTCTTGTTATATTTTTGTTGCACTAACAGAGCTTGCTGTTATTGTTTTTTGGTTATACTACATTAATTTGGAAAAATGCATTGTTACATAAAACAGTTTCACTAGAACAGTAGGATAATAAAAACAAAAATTACAATCAACCCCCTAAGAGCTAAACCTTGAGATATATTACAGTCAGCAAAGTAAGGAGAATAGCTGAAACAATCCAAGAAACATGAACAAAGTTGCTACGATTCTCTACCATCCCAACCCTTTCAGCCCCAACTGTAGAAACTTGAGAAACCACCTCCTCCAAATCTTCATTCATTCTCCCTGGAACAGTTTCAGTCTTGACTTCAACTAATACCAGTGTTACCCAATACAACTCGTTCAGGTATACACCACCTAAAAAAATTACAATTGTGTGGTTGAGGAAAATACGGGCAACAGTAATAAAGATGCCCCTTTATAGACTTTCCATCAGTTTCTACGACCCAAGAATGAGGCAATTCTTACATCTATGAGTCAGACCTTTTCTTGAGGAAGGTGTCTGAACCTCATTTGCCCCTATTCTTCTTTTTTCTTTGGCCTTCCTCTCTTGGGCTTGAATTGTGGTGCTTGGAGAGGCTCATAGTTAGTCTTAGCATATCCAGTTGAGCTAGGAACTCCATGAATCATGTTCTCATACATCTTCAAGTACAATGGCTTCTTGTAGCAACTGTCAACATAGTTTTCAATTGGGTCCCTTTTCTCACTAACAACCACATACGCATGACAGCATGGATAAGCAGTTAACTGGAACATACCACATGTACATGTCCTTTTATCCAAATCTACAATGTAAGTGTGCTTCCCATGTGTTACTTGATATTCAAGCCTCCTACAGTAGATGCATGTATAGTTGCTAGATAATTTATACTGCTTGTTCAATGTTTTCAAAATGTTTAGACATATATTACTTTAGAAATTTATCTTGAATCTTCTTCATCATCTTGTTTCTGATTCCCTCAATCATGGATATGATTGGTTTTCCTCTGTCTTCTAAAATCCATGCGTTGAATGATTCCACCAAATTATTCACAATCACATCACATTTTGTCGATGTTTGAAATGAGATCTTGCCCAACAATCTTTAGGTATATCATTTAAATACTCCCATGCTGTCTTAACTTCATCACTGACTTTTGGATCTAATATCTGCAACTTGGCCATTGCATCATCAAATTCATTCCTGTTTGCAGTTGAGGCTGCCTGCCAAAGCAGGTCTTTGCACTCTTTGACTTGGAAACTTACCCTTGAAATTTTGGTAAATATGTCTCACACAGTATCTGTGCTCAGACCAAGGTGCTACATCTTTCACAGCTTCCATCAAACCTTTCTGCCTATCACTTATGAAGGTCCACTTATTGGGAACCCTCAAACCACCAATATCTTCAAGTAATTCTTGTCAAAACCATGTCCAATATTCCTTGTTCTCCACTGGAACCACAGCCATAGCAATTGGCCACATGTTGTTATTTTCATCCCTTCCAACAGCTGCAAGAAGCTGCCATTTGTAAACTGTCTTCAAAAAACAGCCATCCAATGCAATAATTGGCCTACAACCTTCAAGAAAACCTTTTATCATTGAACCTAAGCTGAAATAAAAACACTCAAATGTAGGAACAACTATTCTTGGGTCTCTCTTCACCAACAACTTGCTTCCTGGATTGCAAATCCTCACTGTCTCACAATAATCATAGAGTTGTTCATATTGGTAACTGTCTTGACCATAGATTTTCATCAGTGCTGCCATATTTGCTCTTTGTACCTTTGACTTACTTATATTTACATGGCATTTTCTGTTCATAATTCCTTTTAGATCCTCCAAAGGAATACCAGGATTCTCTTTAACCAATCTCTCTATCCTCTTGGCTATGTACTTGTATTGAGCAAGTTTGTTGTTGGTGGTCTTTGCACAATTATGCTCATTAGTAAGAGTCTTGATCTGGAATGTATTTGACCCCTGTACTGGACTGGCATGAATCCTCCAAGGGCACTTGTCAGCTTTACATTTTGCAATAATTCTAGAATTTTCATTCCTAACCCACTGCAAATCAAACCCTTGTCTCATACAGTAGTCAACAAGAACCTCTCTGAACTACTGTGGGGTGTCAAACTTCTGACAAACAGCCGGCTCATACTTCTTAGGATTGTAATTCTTTTTAATGTAAACTGACGTGGGTTTTGGGTCTGCATCTTCATCACTTCCATCCAGACTCTCTAAGTCAGAATTTTCAACAACATCTTCATACCATGACTCATCTTGAACTTGACATGTACCTTTCTTCTTTGTTGGTTTGGTTTTTCCAGCTTGAGCCTTCTTCATCTTTCTATACTTGGTCAATAATTCTGCCCTGGTAAGCTCCCTAGTTTGATGTATGTCATCATCATCAGAATCTTCAATATCCTCTAGCATTCCATCTGGCATATCTTCATCTATGGAATCTTTCTGATCTTCATTAAAAACAAAGTCTGAGTCTGATGAATCATCAAACTCAGACCTACTGTCCTCATCAATCTCTTTTTCCTGAATTGATACTTTTTTCTTTTGCTTCTTAGAAACTTTTCTTGGCCTTCTACTTGTCTGACTCTTTGACTGTTGTGTTTCCTTCTCACCATTTAACACATTTGACTGTTGTTGTGTTTCATTCTCAGCATGACTAGGAGTCTCATCTTGTGGTGGAAAGCCCTCTTCTATCCATCAAACATAAATATAATCAATAAAGGGATCAATAAACATATATATAGAACTGTTTGTAGTATTTGCTTACCTATTGGCTCATTTACATCCCTATCATTGTTTGAAGTATTTGCATTTCCATTTTGGTCATCAGGAACTAACTCATTCACATTTTTTCCATTGGTGTTATCAACACTGGCATCATTGGTATCATTTATATTTGCATCACAGTCTCCTGCATTCCATCAAAAAACATAAGTCATTGGTTATCTAAATTCCATCCAAAAACATAAGTCATTGCTATGCAGAAATAACATTACCTGTGGGCTCATTTACATCCACATTTGTGCTTACAAAGGAATCTACAATTGAATCAACAATGGCAGCCAAATTCTCATTTTCTTCAACATCATTATTGGCATCATCATTCTGATATTCTGCATTCTTATCAGCTCCACCTCCTTCCCCTTCTCTTTCAACTTCAAGGTTCACTGCAGCTTCATCTTTAACATCTTCTTGTTCTTCACCTGGATCTTTTAATTCTTTAAAAGGGACTAACTGCCAATTTCTGTCCCTTTCTCTTCTAAGATTATGAAGAAACCTCATACTTTCTTCTGGTATCGAAAACAGTATGTTGCCCTGTGAATCCATTGCAAAGTCAGGATCTCCAATGTCTTCAGCAAATATTTGGACTGGAACATCAAACTCCCTCCATGCTTCAATCATTTCTCTAATGTTATAATCCACCATCAACTCAGTATTAATCTTCTTCAGAAATAAATCTATATCCAGTCCAGGGTGTTTCCAATAAAAATCCACTTTGCATTTTTCCCCACCTGCTCTTTCATACAAATCCAAGATGGTGCTAAAGCTAAACATGTCTAGGTCCAATGGATTGGATAACACTTTTCTGCCACCTTTGTAAACTCTGTGAGGTTCATGTATGAAATGCCCACCAACCCACATTTCTACTCTATGATATGTAGGATCCTGAAACAAATAGAAAATAATTAGCATCATTTATTTTAAACATTGAAAGATGGACAGTAGAAACTGTTTAACAAAAGGACAGTTCAAAGGCAACAAATACCACCTACAATACTATACAGTTATGACCTAATATTTTCAACAACAATAAGATAATATTACCCTAATAAGGGGTCAAGACTTGCACCAACCCAGTGGGACCACATTCTATAAATGCAATAAAGTATATGAAAAAGGAATAACTGAGTGAAACTACATTCAGATTCTGTGTCATTGGGTAGCATAAAGTGTCATACTCATGTTGGAAATAAACTATAACAAATTGGACCACACTCATATTGGAAAGGTCCACAATACATTTGGAATCTTCATATGAGTCCAAAGCATAAAAACCAATAAACAACCTGACTTTATATATACATAGGCTTTAATTCATTCAAAACCACCCATACAAAACATTTATAGGTCCAACCCATTTGTACTTTTTCAACAGAAAACTACATAGAACCTCTCAAATCTTCTTCTTCAAAGTACTTTTTCACTTATAAAAGTACTTATACTCGAACATATTCATTTCCCCCAAAGTTGCATCTCTGCGCAAAAAGTTAGGAAAGAACTGAAACCCTAAAGCACTTGTAGGTCCAACCATTTCTACCATTACAACAGGAAAGTATATAGAAGCTTTCAAAATCACTTATATAAGCTGAAATAATCAAACATTCCCGTTCCCCAAAAATATATCATCTTACCGCAGAAACCCTAACAAGAACTTAAACCCTAAATCACCTAGAAAACTAGCAAATATGTCCACACAGGCACTAAATTAGTGCGTCTAACATATCTCGAAGCTCAAAACTAAAAATTAATAGCAAAAGCAACAACCTTCATGTCTCCCCACCAAGGTTTCTTTCCGTCGCCGCTCGTCATTGTTGTTACTCCCGTCAACGAACTTGCCTCAAATTGGATTTAGGTCTATTCTACAACTAACGATGGATTTAACACTGATTTCCTACTTCATTTTCAGGATTTAATCGCGGTTCATGTCTAAGAGGGAAAGCACTTTCAATCGTTTTCAATTTACCGCGCTGAGAATGTTTCGACAGAGGTGTGGGTCTGTGGAATCATTTAATATATATAGGGGTATTTTGGTCCATATAGAGTGAAACACGCATGCACACCCATCAGGAGGCCATGTGAAATTTACATAACATCGCAGGGAGGTGATAAGGAATAAAATAATGATAGGATAGTAATGTGAAATTTATAAATAACACAGGGAGAGGATAAGAATCAAAACTTAATAAATTTCAATGTTTATGGCCAAATTCATCCAATCATATGGGAGAAGTTTCTTATTTGCTATATGATTGGTCCCGTAATGATACTGGTTCGACAAAATTAGGTTTGGGCTGGAATTTGCCCTTTAGGAAAGGTATCATATAGTGACTAATGAATCTTATATGTAGGGGGGCGTTTGCAAATTCTACTGCTTTTGAAGAAGTTACAGTAGAAATTAAAATTGGAAGAAAGTGTAGTAGTAAAAGCAAGGAGTGATTGGGGGGAAAAAAAGTAGTTAGGTGTTCGGAAAATAAAGCTAAAAAATACTTTTCCTACTCTAAAGAAACTTTTCAAAATAAGCTAAAACCAAAAGCATGTTAAACTTGAAAAGTTTATAATTTAAATGGCAAAAAAGAGTGCCTTTTATAATATGATAATTATTCTGACCTTATCTGCAATACTGCAACTTGCTAATGTCATTGATAACGTGACTAGGGTGATAGTTACAGCAAAGAGTCAATTAACAAATCTACTATTTATTGACTGTCCAAAAAAACAAAGAAAAATCCCTACTATTATTGACCTTTTGTTCCTCTTTCACTTCACTTCTTACAAGGGTTCCATCATTTTAATCTTCCATAACTTGAAAATACAGTGTTAAAGATTCAATCTTTGCTCAAATCCATGACTGCCCTTTTAGCAATCTCTTTGTCTCTTATCCTATTACTTCCTTTAATCATCCTTTGCAAGTTATGGTGGATTCCACTTCATCTTCAACATTTAATGGAATCTCAAGGAATCAAAGGTCCTTCTTACAAGTTATTTCATGGGACAACAAAAGAAATCATCAGAATGAAGAAGGAGCTCAGTGATACTCCCATGGAATTATCTCATGATATATTTCCCAGAATTCAGCCTCACTTTTATTCTTGGATGAAGTTATATGGTATAAATTGACGATCTCTATTATTTTATTTATTATTATTATCATCATCTATTTTTGTATCTGAAAGTAATTTTATTCATTGAATCAGGTAATATTTTTATTAACTGGATTGGTACTCAGCCTCAAGTTGTTGTTACTGAACCTGAACTGATTAAAGAAATCCTAAGTAACAAAGAAGGTACGTATCCAAAAGTTGAAATCAAAGGGTACCTAAAGAAATTGTTAGGAGATGGAATTGTTGTGACAGAAGGTGAAAAATGGTTGAAGCTTAGGAAATTGGCTAATCATGCTTTCCATGGAGACTGCCTAAAGGTAGGTATTAATTGGCATTTTTTGTTGATCATTTTATATTCATGTTTCCAAACTCCCAGGGGTGTTTTGTGTAATTTTAAAAAGTTATAGGGAGTGGTTTGTAGTTTTTTCAACGGATAGCATATTTCTTGATTTATATATTCCCTTTATGTTAGGATATGGTTCCAGCAATGACAGCTAGTGTTGAAACTATGCTGGAGAAATGGAAGTACTATGAAGGCAAAGAGGTTGATGTGTGTAATGATTTTAGGCTTCTTACATCAGAAGTGATTTCTAGGACAGCTTTTGGAAGCAGTTATCTGGAAGGGAGACAGATATTCGATATGTTGACAAAGCTATGTTTCTTGATTTCAAGAAATACACATAAGATCAGATTTTTCGGCATTCGGTATGTTGTTTATCTCTGTTTTCTGCATTTCCAACTACTTAGGATTTTGAATTTTACTATATATATATATATATATCTATATATATATTACAGGAGATTTCTAAGAAGTGAGGATGACATTGAAGCTGACAAAATTGAGAAATCACTTCATGACTCGATCATGAATTTAGTAAAGAAGAGACAAGGTGAACTAAAATCGGGCCAAGCAAACAATTTCGGGAATGATTACTTAGGATCACTTTTGAGAGTTCATCATGACATGGATTTGAAGAACCAAATATCAGCAGCTGAAATTATTGACGAATGTAAAACCTTCTATTTTGCTGGACAAGAAACAACTTACAGCTTACTTTCATGGAGCATGGTTCTCCTTGCAATTCACACAGATTGGCAAGAAAAGGCTAGAAACGAGATTCTCGAACAATTTGGTCATGAAAATCCAAATACAGAAGGCATTTCCAGATTGAAAACTGTAAGAAAACTATGAAAAGCTGCTACTCTTTGTTTTAATTGTTTCAGAAATACTTGCAATGTCTTCTCTATAACTATATGCAAATACAGAAACCTCCCCTTTGGTTTAAAAAATAATTACACATACCTCCCTTCTAGCTTATCTCCATCTTACAGATACCCCTTCTGATCAAATTCCAACATCAGAAGGGGTGTATCTGTAATTTTTGTAACTTCACATAATGACCTTTTTGTCTCCTCATGTGTAGGTAAACATGATAATATATGAAACTCTGAGGCTATATAGTCCCATCACAAATATGTCAAGGAGAATAAATAGCAAGGTGAAATTGGGAAAATACGAGTTTCCGAAAAATGTCAGTCTGGCTATTCCAACTTTACCCCTGCACCGGAATACTGATATATGGGGAAAAGATGCTCATCTTTTCAAACCAGAGAGATTTTCTGAAGGTTTGGCAAAAGCAACAAATGGCAATTCTATAGCATTTCTGGGATTTGGCTTTGGACCTCGAATTTGCGTAGGGATGAATTTTGCAAGTAATGAGGCGAAAATAGCGCTCTCGATGATTCTTCAACGTTATAGATTTACACTCTCGCCGAATTATGTTCATTCGCCTTTTATAGTCCTTACTGTTCAGCCTAAGCATGGAGTTCAGATTTTGCTACAGCCTTTGTAGAGAAAGACTAATGTTCTGTTATTGGCAGTGTGATACTGCAGAAAATAAGAATTTAGCGAAAAAGGAGTTATGTATAATTAGATGTGCTTTTAATTATATGTTATATTTAGTAAATTCATATATAAGTTTATCAAATTATCCCTTTCGATACGACGTCACGGGTTCTATAAGTTCATGGACCACAAAAAAATTTCCTAGTATTATTTGTCTGCCAAGATGAGAGGTTCTAAACAATATACACGAGGCCAAATTGAGTAGTTTCACAAGTACAATTATTGCCAATTTCTTTATGTTAACCTTAACTTTAATGAATATAAATGACAACGATCCATAATAGGACAAAGACATAGGTTACCAGTAAACATCAAAGTTCTCAGCATATAAGATTTCTTCTATACTGAGGTACTAATCATACAAAATCAGATGAATATTATTGTAAACATAATAATTCTCCTTGCTAGCTCTCTTTTCATTTATCTTGTGTTATTTCTAATTGGATTGGTTAAGAAAGTATGGTTCGATCCGATTCGAATACAAAACCTGATGAGATGCCAAGGGATCAAAGGCCCTTCTTACCAGTTCCTCCATGGAAACACAAAAGAGATTATGAATATGAGAAGAGAGACCATGGGAAATGCCATGGATGGTATATCACATGATATATTCCCAAGAATTTTGCCTCATGTCCATTTGTGGGCAAAATTATATGGTAAGAAATTGTTGCAAAATAGAGTACCATTATTTTCATTTTCTTTTTAGTCCTCAAACCTAATCATTTGTTACAAGCATATGAATTTCCATATTTGAAAGCTCAAATTTCCTTTTCTTTTTTCCTCATAGGTGCAAATTTCCTCTATTGGTATGGTCCTCAAGCTCAATTGGTTGTCACTGAAGCAGAGCTTGTGAAAGAAATACTTGTCAATAAAAATGATAACTATCCAAAAATCGATCTCGAAGGATACGCGAAGAAGCTACTAGGTGACGGGCTCTCATCATCGAAAGGCCAAAAGTGGACTAATATGCGAAAACTTGCAAACAATGTATTCCACGCAGAGAGCCTAAAAGTAAGATTTAGTATCTATATTATACTCATAAACAAAAATGTTCAACTAATACATGCAAGAAATTATATTTTCTTTACTCTTTTTTAATGCAGAATATGATTCCTGCAATGATCACAAGTGTGGACGCAATGCTGGATAAGTGGAAGGATTATGAATGCAAAGAGATTGAGGTGTTTGAAGAGTTCAGAGTATTAACATCAGAAATCATTTCCAGGACAGCTTTTGGTAGCAGTTATTTGGAAGGGAAGAATATATTTGATATGTTGATGAAGTTGACATTGATGGTTTCAAGAAATGCACACAAAATTAAAATTCCAGGGATCAGGTATATAAAAATTTACACATAGACCCCTGCGAGGCTTGTTTTAGCTACCGCGAAAACAATCCTTTCCTTTTAAGAAAAAACAAAGACTACTTTACCCCCTCGAAGATACGTTTTTACAGTTGGTACTACAAAGTACAAACCACTCCTTGATTTTTTTATTTTTTTTTCTGAATTACACAACTACAACTGGAAGTTTGGAAGTTTGAAACATTACACTTGTAATTGTATTTGTCATAGTGGTGGTTTGTAATTTTTAAAAGTTTCAAGGAGTAGTTTGTGGTGGTTTCAAACATTTGGGAATAAGTTGTAATATGGCAATCTCTAAAGGGAGTTAACGCAATTTAAGTGTATATTTCTCACATTTGAATCATCTGCAGTCGATTCTTGACAAGCACTGACGAGGTTGAATCCAAGAAACTCGAGCAAGGGATCAAGGATTGCATCATACGAATCAAATCGAAAAGAGAAGCGGAAAAAAGCATCAAAAGTGATTTTCTTGGAAAGCTCATAGAAGCTAATCAGGATAGTGATGAAAGCAAGAGGATTTCAGTGGAAGACATAGTTGATGAATGCAAAACATTCTACTTCGCGGGACATGAAACTACAATGTCATTGCTTGGATGGACAGTTTTTCTATTATCTATCAATGAAGAATGGCAAAACAAAGCAAGAAAAGAGGTGGATGAATTCTTTGGACACAATAATCCTAATGCAGATGGCATAGCAAGGCTGAAAATTGTAAGAAGTTCTTTTCACAAGAATCCAAAAGCAATTCGTTCCCCAATCCTAACCATGATTTATAAAAGGAATAATTACGAAAAAAACCCTGAGGTTTGCTCCGTTACGAAGATCACATTGAAACCTTAAAAATTACAAAAAAAAAAAATACCCCGAGTCAATGATTTTTCATTAGTTTGAGCCTTGAGGGTGTTTTTTGTTATGATTTTGCCAAACGTAGGGTGTTTTTTGTAATTTTCAAGGTTTCAGTATATTTTTCATAAACGGCAAAAACTCGGGGGTTATTTGTAAGTGACCCTTTATAAAAGTTTGAGATAAATATGTGTAGTTATTCTTTTTAATAGATTTCTGTGATGCATTGAGAACATATTCGAAGGATTTCTTAGGAGTAAACTACACCAAAAATCCAGTGTGTTTCCTAAAGTTGCTTTCCCAATTGATTTTCTCTATTTTCTCATGCAGATGAACATGATCATAGAAGAATCACTAAGACTCTATCCTCCAGTGCCAGCAATTAAAAGAAAGGTTGATAAACAAATCAAACTTGGAAATCTAACTCTCCCACCTCAAATGGAATTATATATTTCACCGTTGGCGCTTCATCACGACTCGAACATATGGGGAGAAGATGTTCATCTTTTCAAACCGGAACGATTCTCAGAAGGGATTGTCAAAGCGACAAACAATAATCCAGCAGCATTTTTGCCATTCGGATTCGGACCAAGAACTTGTGTTGGATTAAACTTTGCAATAACCGAAGCGAAAATAGCACTTTCAATAATTCTACAACGTTATAGATTGATCCTTTCGCCGACTTATGTTCACTCTCCGGTTCAGGTTTTTATGATACGTCCACAACATGGAATTCAAGTAATTCTGCAGAAAATTTGATGGGTAGGATGTGGTTCATTGTATAGTTAGCAATAAGTCATGTATCAAAACATATAGGGTCAATTACAAATAACACCCTCAGGTTTGCGCCATTTACGAAGAACACTCTAAACAGAAAATTACAAAAAAACACCCTGAGGTTTGGTAAATCCTAACAAAAAACCACCCTCAAACTAAGGGAAAATTGTTGTGTGAGGGTGTTTCTTTGTAATTTTCAAAGTTTAGGGGATGATTTTTAGAAAAATGCAGCAAACCTCGGGATTCGTAATTATTCGAAACTTATTCAAAGTTTTTCATATAAAGAAAGTAACTCTTTCAGTGACGGAAATTCATTTTTCTGTTAGTAAATGTCTTGTTCCATATTAATTATTACTAGTAAATATGACACACTTGATGCGTGTGCGATATAAATTAAAATGTTATTAATGATATATAAATTTAGATGGCATAAATTTATAAATACAAATAAAATTTTATTTATGATAATATTATTTAATTTAGATATATTTATAAAATTTATAACATGTTAAAAAATATTTTTTATAGTTAAAGAAGTATAAAATTTAAACTATTGATAAATTTAATTAGGAAGAGAGAGGAAAAGGGGAAAGAAAAAAAAAGAAGAAAGGAAAAAGAACATGAAAATTACAGTCCAAATTAAGAGATAGACTAAAAAATAGTTACTCTAAGGGGAAGACAAGACGCTTTTATATAAATAGTATAGATGCAATTTCTTATTAGTTTACTATGAAACGAAAGATGTTGCAAACATTTGGAGAAAATATCAAATGCCTCTAATTTGGAATTTGTGGTGAGAAAATATGGGAAATGTAAAATGTTTAGCCATCTGCAAAATAATCCAAATTTGTATGATAAACTAATTTTCTTTCTTTTATTCAAAATGAACTCGAAACCCTCAATCAGCCTTAACATTTATGGTGGACTGAATAACTTAGGGGGCGTTTCAACCAAGTGATTAGGCAAGAATAAGGATTTTAAGCTCAGTTAAACTCCGTTAATATTCTGTTTGAGGTTTGTGTTTAACTTTTTCGGACTGAAGTACTTAATCTTCAGCCCGGCGCTGTTTATGTACTTTTTCTACACTATTCACCGATTAGCCTCTTTTTCTCATGTCACCATTTATGGTGTGATTAAGTGGCTTTACATCTCCAAAATGACTGTTCAAATTGAAAACCCAGCAATGCCCTTACAGCTTCACTCACCTGAATTAAATCTTTCTCATCTTTCTTGTTCTTGTTTTTTTTTCTTTTTGTTTTTGGTAAGCACCCTTTTTGTTAAACTAGCAGTGCTCCAAAATTTATTTCTTCTAGGTTGAATTAAATCTTTTTCAGCTTTTTTGTTTTGAACCAGCAATGCTCTATTTTCTGTTCTTTTGGTCGTCTTTTTCCTCTGCAATTTCACAACACGACTCTATTTTTTGTTTCTTCGGGGTGGTCTTTCTCTCGGCAATTTAACAACATATCTGAAGCGTTTTCAGACCTTCACTTCTTGGTCATTTTTTTCTCTGCAATTTCACAACAAATCTGAAGCAATTTGAGACCTGGGTCGTCTTCTTCTCTTTGGAGCTTCTGGAGAGACGGTGGGGTTTAACCCTTTCAATAAAATGTGTCAAAATATATTTTAATTTTAATGGAGGACATTTTGGTAAAAATAATACATTAGTAACTTACTCACTAAGTTCAAACAAAATAAAAGAAAATGCCGATTAAATGAGAAGATTAGCCATCTTCAATTTCAAACAGGTTTTAAGAAGTGGGCCCCACTATTTAATCTTCTCATAATCTTCCCTGAAGAGTTTAAGTTAATTTACATAATCCACAAGTTAGACTACCCAAAGTCACCACCAAACAACAATTACATATCACTAATTTTCTCTCATTAATCAAACAATAGCTGTTGACTTTTCATTTTCCATGGGATAAAAAACTGATAGGATAATTATTATTTGAAATAATCTGAATATTTGACCTAATTACATAAATATACTATGAAATTTTGGAAATTATAGAAATAAATACTGAACTGTAACTAACGTCAAAGAATCCTAACAGAAAATATCATTTACCAGGTTTTATTAGATGAATGTCCGTGAAATCTGTTTAACCATCTAATTAACAGAAGATTTAATAAAAATTATATGACAGGATATGTTTATATAATTCTCCAAATCTCAAAATATGTTTGTATAGATAAATCAAACTTCATGGTATGTAAGTGTAATTATCCCAGAACTTATAATTTATTATCAAATTATCTCGTATATAGAAAAAAGGGACGATTAATGAGCCAGAACTCCTTGGAAATTAACTTTCTGTAGTTCTGGTGGTTCCAGTGTACAGTAATCAGAGACGAAAGCTATATCGATCTCTCTTTCCAAGAACTTTCCTCGTTACCAATGACACGCAAACTTTTCGTTTCCAAATAGTCCCTCACTCAGTGCGACTATAGGTAATTACAATTCACCCCACTTCTACCTCCATAAATACCCTCCTCGGCTCCTCGTTAATTCCCACATCTTTGACAGCAAAAGAACAACAACAACAAAATAGACATGGCAGGAAACAGTTCATACAAAGCAGAGTTGGAGGAGAAGGAAAAGGAAAAGGACAATGGAGTAACAGCGGCGGCCGTGGCGGTGGGAGCAGCCGTGGGGGTGGCTGCCCTGGCGGCATGGGGCATATCCAAGTGGTTTGGGGGCTCCGACGACACTGAATTGGAGAAGATGATGAAAGCGCCTGGGCGAGAGTATTACATGCCCAGGAAGGATTTTGAGGAAAGTCCTAAAGACTACTTCCGCGACCTTCGAGGCAAAAAGTGAAGCAAGATAAAAACTGGGTTTTTATTACTTATGAATTATGATGTTGCATTTAGTCGTATTTTTCCAACTTCTAAGAATGTCTGTGATTATGGGTTTGTCATTTGTGAGTGATGATGTCTTCGTAAGTAATTTGTATGTCATAAGATGTGATGTTTGTTCTCAATTCTCTTCCATGAGTTGGGTTTGTGTAATGCTTCATGATCAGTGATGCCCTTGTGTTTCTTTGATCAGTATTTTAAGTAAAAACCTTAATCATCTTATTGTTTTTTAGGGTGAATTACATTTGAGTAACCTGAGATTTTAGAAAATTACAAATCAGTCCCTCTGTTTTTGTTCATTACAACGTAGTCTTCAAGGTTTAGTTCACGTTGTAAGACTCTTTAACAGAAAATGTTTACGGATCGAAACCCTAGATTGAATTTGTCACAAACGAACTAAACCTGAAGGACTGTAATAAATAAAAACAGATGAGCTAGTTTGTAATTTCTGAAACTTTAGAGTAGCTAAATGTAAATTATCGTACATTTTTAGAGAATGATGATGTCACCTATCAGCTATGTCGATGACGCAATACGGCAAATAATTATTGGTTTTTTAGATACAAATTACGAGAATCCCCTATTTGTTGGTTCCGTAAAACACAAAACGACAAGATACGATGAATTTTTAATAAAACAATTTCATAGTCTTCGTCCACTTTAATGTAAATTAAAGGCCCACCAACTCCGCTTTTGTCCTCAGGAGTATGTAACTTTATCACTTAGCTTAGCACTAAAGAAAAAGTACGTACAATAGTGTGCTCTATTATTATTCTCCTTTTTGCTTTTAAACTAGGGGAATGGGATGCATGTTTGCTTTGCAAAAGCCTTCTCTGCATTTTAAGTAGTTAAGGAGACATTAAATTTGTTAATTAAAATGGATAGACACCAATATTGACAGCACAAGAATTAATTAACAAGACTCTTTTTTAAGGGCATTTCTCCCACACATTACAAGTATGTCCTCTTCCTCTCTCACTCTAAATCGTTCTCCATACCAATGTCTTTAGCGGCAAATTAATACCACAATCAATATAGGTGTGTTCTGTAAAGCCTAATTTAAAAAAGGGCAAAATTTTGTGTGACCTTGGGGTAGACATATGAAGATGTTCACAAAGGATGACCAGGGACTAAAGTAAAAAGACAAGGGATTGAAGTGCTATCAGGGACTAAAGTAGAGAAATCTCTTTACACACAAAAATGTAAAAACGAGGGGACTAAAGTAGATAAATTTCTAAGTTAAAAAAAAAAAAAAAAAAGTAGATAAGTCTCTTACACACAAGCAACTATGAAATAGAGGCTGTAAAATATTAAAAGAAAACCAGATAAATAGAGGTTGAGAAGTGATAAACAATTACTTCAATTTTCATTAGTTCACGGTTGATATACTTAGTATAGGAAAAAGCGACGACTTATTAAGGAGCCAGGTCTCCTTGGAAATTCACTTCTGTTGGTTCCATTCTACACTTACCAGAGACGAGAGTTATTAAGCTACCTCCATATATAAATACCCTTCCTAGCTCGTTTCCCACATTTCAAAACCAACAAAATAAACATGGCAGGAAACAGTTCATACAAAGCAGAGTACTTGGACTTAGTAACAGGGGCGGCCGTGGTGGTGGGGGTGGCCGCCCTGGCTGTTTGGGGCATATCCAAATTGTTTGGGGGCTCCGACGCTGCATCGAAGAAGATGATGAAAGCGCCTGGACGAGGTAATTACATGCCCAGGGAGGATTTTGAGGATAATCCTAAAAAATACTTCCGCGGCCTTCGAGGCAAAAAGTGAAGAAGCAAGAAAAAAAGTGGTTTCTTTTTACTTATGAGTTGTGTTGTTGCATTTAGTTGTGTTTTTCCAACTTATAAGAATGTCTGTGATTATGGGTTTCTGAGTGATGTCTTAGTAAGTAATTTGCATGTTTTAAGATGTGATGTTTGTTCTCAACTCCCTTCCATGAGTTGGGTCCTTGGGTTTGTGTAATGCTTCATGATCAATGATGTTATGTTTGCTATGATCAGTATTTTAAGTAAAAACCTTTATCATCTTTCTTTTTCTGGGTGAATTACGTTAGAGTAACCTGAGATTTTAGAAAATTACAAATCAATCCCTCTGTTTTTGTTCATTACAACGTAGTCTTCAAGGTTTAATTCACGTTGTTGGACTCAACAGAAAATGTTTATGGATCGAAACCCTCGATTGAATTTTTCCCAAACGAACTAAATCTGAAGGACTATGTTGTAATAAATAAAAATAGATAAGCTAGTTTGTAATTTTCTGAAACTTTTGAGCAGCTAGATGTAAATTCATACATTTTTAAAGAATGATGAATGTCACTTGTCATTATTTAGGAGAATTGATAGGATTAATGTAACTTTACCTAACTCAACCCCAAAAACTAATTTAATTGTCAAATCATTATATATTGAATCCCACATCACATCCCTTTAAGAGAAGAGATTTATCAAGTTATTATATATTAAACTCCATATCACACACCCCGTCACACCTAGAACTGCAAATATGCGAGATAAACTGGAGCTCCGCTCTAATATCATGATAAATTAATGAATTTTGACCAAACTTAACCCCAAACACTAACTTAAGATGAGAGGTTTGCCAAATTATTATATATTGAACTCTATATTTTTTATTTTTCGATGTGAGATAGCCAGACAAGAATCAACTAATTTGTTTCTTCCGTACAACACAAAACGACAAGATACTATGAATTTTCTACAAAACAATTTCATAGTCTTCGTCCACTTTAATGTAAAGGCCCACCAAGCACCAACCCCCGCTTTTCTCCTCAAGAATATATAACGTTATCACTTAGCTTAGCAATAAAGAAAAATGGTGCTCAATTACTGTTCTCCTTTTTGCTTTTAAACTTGAGGATGCTTGCTTTGCAAAAGCCTTCTCTGCATTTTGAGAAGTTAGGGACCTAGAAGTTGAAAAAAACACTCCATACATGTACTTTTAGCTTATGTTAAGCAGAAGCAATGAAGCAGAACACTGAGTTTATGCTTTTCCTGAGCTGGAAGCAGAAAAACACTTTTTTCAGGAGTTTGCACATTGCAAATGCTCCCTTAATTAGGTCTCCACATCCATAATAGATAAGAATGCAAAATTCAAATTCCACAAATTATAACCTTCGACCTTATGATATTGATCTGAAACTTTTGCTAGGTGGGATTTCAATAAGAAAACAAAATTTTCATCTATACATAGCTGAGATGAAGTGAGTAATACAAATAATCAACAACAAACAAAAATGTCAATCAAAATAAGAAAAATTACTTACCACAAGCAATGAGAAAGTAATTTCCCACAAAAAAGGAAAACAGAGAGCCTCATCATCTCCTTCTCTTCCCGCCTTTCCCCAACTGCCCCGACTTAAAAGCATGCTCTTGTTCTTGAAGAAAAGCTCTATATTTCCCAAACTTCTCAGCTTTTTCTTCCTCCATTCTCGCCTTATCTCTTTCTTTAACCTCCAACAAAAAGTGATTATCTTTGCGCAATTCTCTTGCAGCACCTTTAGCTTCACTTTTCAACCGTTTCTTTAGTTTTTTCCGCTCGGCTCGGTCACGATCAGGATCATAATCTCTTCCTTTAACAAAGCTGCGACATTATAAAAAGCATCATTTGTAATTCGGGTCAATACATACCCCTCTGAGATTGCAGTATAACAATCCATACCCACAGGTTCAAAAAACTACAAACCACTCCCTCATTTCTTTTGAAATTACACAAACCACCCTTGAGAATTTGTAAATATTACACATACCACTCCCTAAATAGGTGGTGTTCGTAAGTTTGAACATTTTTAGGGAGTGATTTTTTCAAACTTGTGGACCAGCTGTAACATGACAATCTCTAAATGGGTGTAGATATAATTAAGTCAGAGTAATTTTATCATATCAAATTGCTAAGCGGCATCTAGAATGAAATTGAATAACGGCTTACTTTTCCTCAAACTTCGGGATGTCAGTTTTAATAACTTTTTGCTTTCGAACTCTTAGTGGTTGGCGCAGCAAATGGAATTCCTCTGATTTTTTCTCAATATGTTGGCAAATATCTTTGATTTCAACCTTTAATGCATCTGGTATGTTCGCTTCTTCTTCCAATCCATGTAATACTTTTGCAATTGGTGAAAATATCTCGGGAAAAGATTTGAATCCTTCAGAAATGCTAACAAATCCTTTAAGATTTCCAATAATTGCAGAAAGTATGCTGGCCCTGCATGTAAAAGGTCAATATCATCAATATCAAGACAATTACTACAAAATTGAAGAAAATTAAATCCTACTAACCTGAATTTGTCAGAGGTAAAATAAGGAGAGTTGTCTGGTAAGTCCATTAATGTTAGAAAGTCTAAAGAATCAATCTCTTGAATGTTCTCATGGAGATGAAGTAACGGTTGTAGCGTTTTTAACTCCATGAGATGATACAACTGTGTCAAAATAAAAAAAAAAAATCAATTTGTTATTTCTTAATGCAAAAGCATTTCTGCCATATATAAGTGCAAGAGAATTGAGAAGAAAAGAAAAAACACCTGAGAAGCTCCGAAGTTTTGTTTATTACTAAGAGCCGCCATTAGCATAGTTTGTATGAACGTAATTGCCTCAGGACAAAATTTTTGAGATTGTCTACTGACCTGAATCAGATCAAGAAAGTGATAATAACTCAAAATCAAACTTAAATATCTATTCACAAAATGTTGAAGAAAAAATCCAGTTCAAGTAGTTCACCAAAACTAATGATGGCAAAATGTTTTTATGCAACGCTAATAACCATCCAAAATCAAAGAGAAAAATTAGGAATGAACAAAACAGAGAATAAATACTCACAGAGAGCACCATAGAGCACAAGATGGCAAAATGTTTTTATGCAAAGCTAATCTTATATAAACATCCAAAATCAAAGAGAAAAATTAGGAATGAACAAAACAGAGAATAAATACTCACAGAGAGCACCATAGAGCACAAGAAGGAACCAATTGCAATATCTCTTCCAGATATTACGGGACACCTCATAAGATATTCAGACATCAACAAAATAGCTGGAGTCATTACAGCATGTCGGAAATCAGAACATGGGAAAATCATGGACCAAAGCCTCAAGAGAAAGATTGTTTTCAAAGAAGGCCAACAACTTTTCCCATTATTCTTAATATCTTCAGTGAACTGAGTACGAATACGAAGCAACCTTTGACGAGCACATATTGCTGCAAAATATGGTAGCTCTTGACTCATTTCCATCAATGGCTTGACAAGCATATTAAGCAAATTGAAATTCAATGGTTTTTTATTCGCCAAAACAGCAAAGTATTGCAATAATACGCCGTAGAATACCTGGAGATCAATTTTAATCCATATGTTAGGGATATGCGATAATAAATTATCAAAACAAAGAAAAAGGAGAAAGAAAAAAAATACCATACTTGCATTTTTTTCCGATTCTCAGCGGCAATTGAGATTGCATTGAATGTTCGAATTCGCCTAATAGCTTCGATGATTTGATCATCAGAAAGATTTTCGAATAATGTGTTAAGTTCTTCAAAGTTTTTTGGAGCTTCAATTGTGTATGGAAGCTCCTGTTTTATATTAAAATCCTCTTTAACCTTTGTTTTTGCTTTGGAAGTATCTGAAATGTCTTCTTTGCCCCTATTATCTGATGTCTTCTTCTGCTTCGCCATGTCGATCCGTTTACCCATACTTCTATTACCATGATCATCATCATCTTCTTCTTCTTCTTCTTCATCATCATCCAATTCAGTATTGTCATCATCACTCTGTTCCCAGTCCTTGAGGGACTGAGCTTTCTCCTGCTCCTGCTCCTCCTCCTCCTCCTCCTCATCATCATCATCATCATCATCTTCTTCTTCTTCTTCTTCTTCTTCTTCTTCTTCTTCTTCTTCTTCTTCTTCTTCATCGTCGTCTTCATCATCATCACTTGCATTTTCTTTTCGAAGCATTTCCTGAATCCAGGCAACCTTAGTTTTTTGTGTGGCATCATGAGAAAAGGAATCGCCAAGATCGTCCCCAGATATATGTGTAATCTGCTTTGCAGATTCATCATCATCTTCAGAAGAGTTGGCATCTTCATCTCCGGAATCATCAGCAGCTACCATCCTTTTCTGACGCTCTTCCTGAAAAAGAGGTCCATATGCAAGTTAGAAGTTGCTCCTTGGGTGCTTCCTCCGTCTACTCATTTTTGTTTATTTTTATAATATGTAAGTAGATTTTCCAAACACTACCAAACTACTGGGAAAAAAGAAGAAGCAAAGAGCAATTTCCTGCTTTTCTTTATTTAAGAATTTGCAAACACTACTTATGTGGACATTCGCTTCTATAAGAACATTAATAATGGGCAAATTACCTCTAGCTTTTCTAAACGCTCTTTCTCATCCTGAGCTAACTCTTCAGGTGTCTTTGTCCTGTCTGATGGACGAGCCCGCATATCAAGTACCATTTGACCCACCAGTTTGTCATAATTATCAGGTTTTTCCTGTAAAGACCAATTTAACCTCAGATTATCAGAAAATGTCGAAAACTTTGAAACAGTTGAAATTGCAAAAATAGTATCCCAATGTAAAGAAAGTGTACATGCTGAAGGGGAACTTTGTTCTGTGCAATTTGTTTCTCTTCTTTTTTTGCATTATCATTTGAGATGCTGTTGCTCACAAGAGATTTGAGAGCTCTCATTTTGTTCGGTTGTGTCAGTGAAATGAGAGCGTCAGACTGAACCAGAGATGTGAAATCCTTGTCCAATTGATCAACAAACTGTTCGGTTTCTTCCTTATCCTTTGCTTTTTGAGCCTATTGGATATAACGAGACGAGACAAAAAGAAAAATAAAATTTGTTAGAAAGTATAACTAAAAACTGATATAATATAACTCGTGAAAATGATAAGAACCTTGAAGAACTTGCTTTTAGAAATGATGTCCTCCATCACTTCCTTCTTGCTCTTAGGCCTCTGAAATAAGAAAAATTTATCGAGTTAGAAGCACAAATAGACTCAATCTTATTTTGTGCGGAATTTTTTTTTTTAAAAGAAAGCCAGGAAAATCGATCTCACATTTTCTTGCCCTTCTGTTGGACCTGAATTTAGTCCATCCTCGACTTCACGGGGATCAAGTTGTAGACTCAACTTTTCTGAGAGGAGATATACAGTTTATTAGAAATGACAATATATACAGGGACTAAATCAAGAAAAAAAGATAATAATTTTACCTAATAAAACCAATATTTACTCAAAGAGAACATATAATTTAAGAGACTTACTCCCACTCCAAGTTGATTCATCATCCTCATCTTCATACAATGGTTCTTCATCTTCAAAATCATCTCTTTCGGGAAAGAAGCCATTGTCTTGAATTTCAAGGTCCTCTTCCTCCCCATCAGATAAATTGTACTTGCTTTTCTTTTTCAAGTTTAACTAACAAACACAAAGGAAATAGGATAAGTCTCGTCAAATACAAGTCAGACACGAGGATAACCAGTGAATACAATAATTCTGATTTTTTTCTGTAATTTGCAAGAACTTAGATGTTATCTTCTAACTCATCTAATAGTTATATCTCTCAGAAGTAAATATTTCGAGTCAATATAATCAGAGAAAGTACGATGTTCTAAGAATTCTTACCTGACGTTCCCGTTGCGACCTCAAAATTGCCTTATCAAACTGCCCAAGTTCTTCATTTGACTCTCCAATTCGCTTATCCACAAAGACAGATGATTTTGTACTCTGCTCATATTCCTTTAGCAGCGTTTTTTGTCTCTGCAATTCAACCCAAATACCACAAAATTCAGAGCCAGTTTCTTGATGAACACATTCCGGCATCTGACATCTACGACTAAATTCATGATACATGCACTGTGCATATAAAATAGATAATTCTACTACTTTGAGATAAGTGTATTATTTCAAAAAGATGATTATCAGCGGTAAATTAGCTGCAAACAAATTAACCTATGTATGAAAACTCTCGAAAAACGGCAGCTTTTTTATACCGCATCACACACGAACTCAAAAGGCAGACACAGACCCAATTCATTAATACAGAATCGCTCATCAAATGCACGTTTGTTTCAGTTGCAATGAGCCACAAGAAATTGAAAACGGGACCTTTTGAATGGCGAGTGAGCGGGAGAGCCCAACACGGCGTCGCTCGTCTTCCTTGCGTTTCTTCCCCAATATATTGAACTTCCGCCGCGACCATATGCTCTCAAATGGGTTTTCCTTGGGTCCCTTATTCTTCTTCGCTTCTGAATTCAGAACGCTTAACTTATTCTTTATCTTGCTCTTATTTTTCTTCTTTTTTGCACTTTCCGTGCTAGGATTCTTCGCCATTTTCGTTAATCCTTGTGCTCTTTATCCTTCGCAATTCCAATGGAAATTGAATGCTGGAGGAACAGAGGTTTCCGCGAGAACTGTAGGTCGAAAAGGGTTTTTGCAGAAAATTGGTTAATTAGGGTTTATGATGTTTGGGGAAGAATGGCAGTTTGTTGGGCCAAAATTATGGGCTTATCAAATAGATATGATCTCCAAATGCGCCTTCGAATACGGGCTTTATCTAATGGGTAAGTACGCCCTTCTCAAAATCTGGTATAGATAAAAAAAAAAAAAAAAAAAAAAAATCAAACACGCACTTCAACCCTTATCATAATTTATTGAAAGTTAGAAACTTAAAATTAAAATATTTGCATCCTCTCAAGTTCCAATTAAAAATCCATTTCTTTCATGTATTAAAGTTTTGCGCGCCTCACATTGTTGAATCAATCTTTTCTATTTATTGCCCTAAATCGGGAATCATTGGTTTTGGATTATTATTTATAATCAATAATAGTATGTATTAATTAGTTTCCTATCTTAAAAAATCAACACAATTAATTTAATTTTCTAGTTCAGCAACAGAAAACAAAAGCTAAAAACTCATGTGAACCAATGAACCGTTTAGACAAGAGTGTCCCATGCTACAATGATTCATACTCCAACATCACTTCATCAAATTATACCTTATATAGCCCTCACCATACATTATAATACTATAATCATTTCATTTACAACTAATAAAAATGTTACAAGTTGAACAATTTGTGTACAAATCAAGTAATTAATGAAAAATTCAAAAAAACTGGGAAATTAAATCGATATTCAAGCCAAGAGCCAAAAATCCTTCTGTCTTTTCGTAGTGATGACATATCCACCAAGTTTCCTGCTCCTCCTCCTAACTGCAATGGCCATACAACTTGCATTTTGTACACAATACTCCGCCACTCCACCGGCCGGTGACCGGTAACCGGCCCACATTAGCATAAGTCCCCACGCCATCGACCGTTTCTTTTGCCCTAGCACAAGCAACGCCACCTCTTGTTTCTTGGTTGCCTCGACTATAACCGGGCCTTTATCTTTGCCTTCCACTACCGCAACCTCGATTTGTACCTATTGTGCATCAATTCGATAATATGTTAGTTATTGTTATATTAATTTCAAAACACACTCATAATTTCACGACCAATATAAAAGATCGCGTTAAAAGAATTTGTTAAGAAGATTATTCAATTGTGCAAATTTTAAAAGATGACATGAATTTTCTAATTTTAGTATATACATTAATACATACCTCAGGCCGTTTGAGTTGGCAAGATTTCTTCATCCCAATGAGAAATTGAGGTATTTTATGATCATTCTCACCATTCACATCCCCATCAGGTGATTGAGAACCTATTAAAAACGAAAAACTATTAAATATTTAATATCTCACAAAAAAAAAAAAAGGCTATTAATTAAGCTGACCTTGTAGTTTTGAAGGTTTAGACTTAGAGACATGGAGAAGAATCACCAAGTCCTGATTTTGGACCGTGTGACTGAGTGCCCACTGCACGGCATTCTTAGCTTCAACGCTCGAATCCACCACGATCATGACTTTCCGGCCACTCCCGGCCACGGGTTTCTCGCCTCCACTGCCGGAACATTCCTTCTCAACACTAATAAATCCATCTTTCTTTTCTTCATCGCTAGTGTTGGTTGGATTCTCTGTATTCTTGGCTTGCATAGGTGGTAAACGAACCCGAACTAGAGGCCTAATCTTGTTTAGGCAAAAACTAGGCATTTTAGTGGCTATTCTCCCCATTAATAACTTCTTCTTGTAATGGGACCTAAGTTGTAACTCCTATGAATAAATAGGCAAGGCAAGCTGGTCGAGAAGATGAGTACTACTTTATAGAGTTATTTATATGTATAAGAAGAAAGTTCCTGAGAAAAAAAATAAAAAATTGTAGCAAAATATTTGGTGGAATTTTGGCCAAGGTAAACTAAGTTGTACCTGATGACATGGGCCAGATTTCTTTTCCTCTTTTTACTTTATTTATCTAAATAATCATTTTATCTTTGCTTTCTTTTAATTTCTTTAGGGTTCTTGGCTTACTTTTGAACGTGACTATCATCAAATTAAGACAGTAGGGCCATGATATTATTCCTGTGGAATTTATTTTATTTGGTTACCCATTGATCCTGTTAATTAAGGATTGATTTGGTTGAGGATTTTTGGGGTTTGGTTGGATCTTAATTGAAATTTAATTGACAAGATATTTGGACATAATGTTTTTATTTCTTTTGATTTTGGAGATGTTTGTATAAATGTAATCATTAGAGTCAACATATGGTTACATTTCTAATTTTTTTTTTTTAAAAAAAGAAAAAAGAAGTCTCAGCACCTAGAAGATCAGAAGAGTTTAATTAATTACCACAAATCATAGCAGACAAAATTACTAGGAATTGGTGACGATGAGGTTAAAAGATGGAGAAAAAAGAAGAGGTTATAATGATGCAAGAAGATGATGCATAATGATGATGGACAAAAATTATAATGATGATAAATCATCTACCAAACAAGACTTAATTAACATAAAAGATCATATCAAAATTTGCCACCTGCTTTCACAAATTAACTATATTTATTTAACTAAGACTCATCATATTTGGGATGTCATATACATTGAACGGGATATGTCTTATAAATACCCTTTTTAAGTTTTTCTATATTAATATTTCAAATAATATCAAATTTCAGTTGGTTTGGTTGGACGAGACACCAGATTCCGTAATCAGAATTTATGGTTCAAATCGTAACTTGTACATGGAATAACTGGATTGAGAATATTGCTTCCAATTGAAACTTAACAGTATCAGAAAAACTCGGTGGAAATCAAAAAAAATATTTCAAAAATTACAACATTCTCTCGTACTTTGGATTCAGATATATAGCCTGATCGAGCCTAGCCCACGAATTTATCGTAGGTCGTAATAAGTGTTAAGTCCAATGAAATGCGGAACTTGGGCCTGGCCTCGCTGATGTTAAATGGACCAAAACCCAACATAGGGTTACTGATATAACCAATGATGCACGGATACGGACACGGCGATATGAACACAACAAGACACGGACACTGCGATACGAATTTTTTTAAAATTTAGGACACGATACGGCTATATTATATATATATATATATATATATATATATATATATATATATTTTTATTTTTAATTTTTTTTTTTTTTTGATACAAATATATTTATATTATATATATAATTTTTTTTTTTTACAAATATGTATATAAATATTAATGAATCCATTGCTTCCAACAAACTAGGCCCAATCAAATTAATTAAATTTTGAAGCAACCCACTTCACATTCTTATTTGAAGGCCCATTAGACTTACCAAAAAATAAAACGAAATTAGGATTTAACATCAAACATATGCTGTGCAGCTCACACAGAGAAAAACAGAAAAGAATCTTTGCTCAAGGTCAAGAAGCAGACGTGCGACTTCTTCTTCAAGATTTCAACTTCTTCTTTCAGAACGACAACTCCCCCCTATCGTGTCTCAACAAGGCTATCAAAAAAGTTCTAAAAATTACAAAATATCCCGCCGTGTCCAATCCGTGTCGGACACTCCCTCAAGAGGGTCCGACACGGTGTCCAATTTTTATTTTTTTATTTTTTATTTCGACACGTTTTAGGCGTGTACGGCACTGCACGGGATTATTTTTCGAAGTGTCCGTGCATTAGAGGATATAACATATTAAGCATTTAAGCTAATAAAAAGATGATTATTGAATTTGATTGAAATAATAAATATATTGTACTTCTCAGTTCTCATTGGAATAATATATATTTAGCAAAAAAACATGAATTATATCAATTAGAAAATAAAACAATTCACTTGCTTGCCAGTTGCCATATTAAAAATGTACTAAAAAGGTTATTTAATAATTAATATTGAGTATCCTAATTAAATCCGAATGCCATCAGAATCAGCTAATTCCCCGGCAAAACAATCCTAATCTCCTATTTGTCATGCATATAGTAAAACCCAAGTGTCCTAGGTCTCTCCTCTTCTTCTTCTTCTTCATCTTCTCTCTTACAACTACCAGAAAAATTCAATCTTGCTGTGTTTTACATCAATTCTTGGATTCCCGGTAATTGTTTTTGATAAGAAAAAGTTGAACTAGCTAGTAGCATCTTCTTGCATTGCAGGTCAATCGGTATGGATTATTGGGCCCTCTTTACTGCACCTCATGCACTAAAATTTCAGATTATATCATGAAAAATAAAATTCTAATAAGAAAAAAGAGGTGTGCAGTTCCTTTTTGTTGAATTCCACTTTTTTACTGTGTTTTTTTTTTTTTTTCAGGTAATGGGTTTTTATCCCTCGATTTAGATAAGAAGTTCTCTGATTCTACTTTGCTGTTGTGTATTAGTAGGTGACGAAAAGTTTTTCCCAAAAGTTTAGTGAAATTTATGATTATACCCGTTCTAATGTCAGAATCATTATTCTCTGCTACTTTTGGATTGAAAATTGTTGCTAATGTCTCCGTACTTTCATAACTAATCATAGCATTGTAATTTGATAGCTTTCTTCAAATTCATACTGATATTAACATCAATTAATTATTGTAATTGCATTTGTTGATTAAGCAGATAGAATAATGGGTGCTGTCTGTTGTTGTTTGATGTGGAACATAATAACATTAATAAACATAGCTCAAGCCAAGAAAATTCGGATGATTGTTTGTGTCCCAAATGCTTCGTTCATAAGTTCATGAACAAGGTAAAGTTCTGTCCCTTCTTCATATTAGTAATTTCACGTTTTAAATTTTGAATTGTAAATTTTGCGGATTCAGACGTTATATGTCATTTTGACTCTATTCCCTTTTGTTTTACACATCGTGATGCAAATTATATTGCTCACACACTTATTCGTCATGTGGCCTCGACCTATGTTGGGGGAATGATATTCCCGAATTTGCTTTTAATTTTGTTTTGGCGGATTTGTTAGTTTAGTTTGAATAAATTGGTTCGTTTTTACCTAAAAAAAAAGAAAAGAATGAGACTAGTCTAGCTACCACCCCTAAGGTTTCCTTAATTACAATGTAGTCCCTGTATTTCCAGAAATTACAAAATGCTCCCATTTAACAAAAAAATAGAATTTTTCATGTGAAAAGCCACACATAAGAAATTCCGTCTTCACGTACGTGTGTGACCATATTGAGATATTTATATATTTAATGCTACACCTTTCTAACAGCTTGAGCTTTTAGATTAGATGGTCATTCCATAAAGAACAAGTGGAATCTATCCCTTCAACCAGTCAACAAGCATCTTCTTTAATCTCGGATGAACTTATCAACAATTTATCTGAAAATTCTCAAAAGGGAAAGGGTTCAAGAAAATGCTGAAAATTGGTATGAAGATGAGTGCCCAACATGTCTTGAAGGTATAATTCTCCTTTATGCATCTTCAAATATTGGTAAAAAAAAAATTGCAGCATGTAACTTTCACAATTTCCCTCTCTCTGATATCACTATTCAAATTTCGTCCTATAAGTTCGATATTTTGACAAATTTAGTCCGATTTTATGTGGTGGATTTTTCAATTTCCAGCGAAAATCTGACGACTGATCGACATTTCTATAATATTTGAAACTATTATGATAAAATTGGAAAAGTAACATCATAGAGCTAGGACGAAAGCCGGAAGTCTTGAAGTTACAAGACTAATGATCTTGCGAGCGATTCTGCCTCAGATAGTTCATAGTTGCCCGGAAAATTGATTTTGCTGATCTGAAGACTGTTTTTGTTGGCATGCAGAATAAAAATCCGAAGATAATATTGAAGTGTTGTCATCAATTTCATCTCGGCTGTATCTACGACTGGATGGAAAGAAGCGAAAATTGCCCAGTTTGTGGAAAGGTGATTAATTCTAAGTTCAAACTATATATCTTTCAATGTGTATTGATTAATTGGTAGTTTATTTTATATTTATATATATTGCTAGGTAAATTAAGGAATAAGAAGCTTAGAAGTTGGCCGATATTTTCATATTCCTTAATGTATTTTTCCCTTCGTTTTCTGCAGTTTATGCTATTCGACTAATCAAGTTGAGTTTGTGGTGCAATGAAGGATGATATCAAATCATATTAACCAGATGATGAACTTAGGATAGCTAGGGAGACTTGACATTGATGGCCGGCTAGCTCATGTTGATAAATATCTTCAATTTTCACAATTAAGTAGAATATTTCTTAATTAGTTTTTCGAGCTGTACGTATATGTTTCAAAAAAAGTATCCACATAAGGTTTATTCGGATGTTATATATGATCTTAAGAATATCTTGTTTCTTCCAACCCAAAAAATATTTTGAATAAAGTATTAGCCTTTTTTTTTTTTGTTTTGGTCGGCAAAGTATTACCTTAATTAGTTGTCTATGTGGTTATTTCTTGAGAGATTTGTAAGTGATTTCTGATGAGTAATTAGTAATTGAAATTTCATCAGAAATTTATCATTAACAAAGCATTCAGTGAATTCAGTCACAGAATTCCAACAGTACTATACATACATGGCAATTGACAATCACAAAAAGACTATAAATGTCCATATTATAGGCCAATTACATCAAAATTACACACAAATTACATTATTAGCATATATATGCCATCATCATCAGTTACATTACAGTGAATCTGTAAATGTATAATGCAGCAGCTAATTAAGAGCTGGATAAGAAATTACCGCCATATTCATGATTAACTCATGGTCAAAGAGTAATTTAAAGTAGTTATATATGGCGAATCACAGTCTTACGTTATAAGAAGAACAGATCAGATGTAACGTAAATATTACAGTGCATAATCTTATTCACATCCCATATTTATGATATATTATTACCAGAATTAATTAAAGATTCACTGATCTTTAATTTCTAGCTCATGCAGCAAAGCAACCAAGATGACATGAATACAGCGAATCAAGAGTCAGGTCAAGCTCATTCCTTCTAGCTTGATCTGTTGCTTCATCATATGTGCCTCTACATACAACAAAAGAAAACAAAAAATTAATGCCGACGACTGATAAAAATTATTTAGTATGTATACATTAATCATGCATGCTAGATAATGGAAATAACTTTGATAAATTGATAATGTCGTTTATTAAGGGATTTGCTAACCCCATGTTTAAGCTGGGAAGCTGATGTGCCATTAAGTATTGTGGTGGCGGCGGCATAGGCGGCAGTGGTGGTCCATTGGTGCAGTGATTATGCTGCTCCCACTGTGTTTGTTGTCCCAATTCCTTCTCCTTTTCTTTTATCTATATCACATATATTACAGTTAAATTATGAATTAATAAGCTACAAAATATATATATATATATATAAAGAGACAATATAAAAGATGTTAATATATAATCATATTGTGACAAAATTAAAATTGTAGTTATCAAATAGATTCAATTAGTTGTCAATAAGTCACCTTTTTCGCCAGCATGCTATTTTGCTCCTGTATTGCCTTCTCCTGTAAAACAAAAAAAAAAAAAAGGAATGAAAAAAGAAAGGAAAAACACAGTAATTAGCAAGAAACCCTATCTAGGAAATATTCACAAAGATCACAAGAAATAGTTTAGAGCTATCAAGGTTCCTAGAATATTAGACAGAAAACTTAATCAGCTATCTGCCTATCTCTCCTTGGTTAACCAAGATGAACTATTAAGTTATCCATAATTTCATTTAATTAAATATATGCATGTTGTTTTCATGAGGTTATATATGTCCTAATTTGCTTTTGAATCATTGGAGAACCTATAATCCTATAGCCGGTTAAGAAATGAACCTTTCGCTGCAGCTCAGAGATCGAATCAGACAGGAGTTGATTCTGCATGAGATGGGGAAAAAAATTGCAGATTTCATTAAAGAAAGTGAATACAATGCATATCTAGTGATGAAAAAATATAATTGCAAATTAAGAAATTTATTCATAAGTGTAAAAGTAATATACTTTTCTGGTTCGGATGTTCTTAATAGCAGTGTCAAGCTGTTGTTCCAGGTTCTGAAGATCTTTCAGGCTCATTGAGTCCAGTTCTTCTCCCATATAGTGCCTAGTGAAATAAAAACAATTATCATAACAAGATATTTAAAACAACTAGTAAAAAGCACGCCCTTTGGGCGTATAGAATAATTATTTATTTTATTTATAAAATATTAGTTTTACAAATATATTTATAAAATTTATGACATGAAATAATAAATAAATAAATAATATCATGTAAGAAGTATTTATATCATATATTTAGATATAATTAGTACATCATGTAATTGTAATTTATTTTGCATCTTTATTGAGGTTCTAGCTAAATGAATAATTTTTTATGTATTTTATTTTTCTAAGTTAATTCTTTTATTCATTAATTGAATCGTTACTTAACAATGACTAAGAACATGTATTTTATTTAAACTTGAAGTGTATACATAATATTTTAAATATTTAATAAAGTATCAAAATTGTTATATGCTTTGAAATTAACTTTATCATAATTCACATTTTGATTTTTTAGAAAATTCTATTTATGTGAAAAATCACAAAATAATTCATTTAATTATCTAAACTCTTTTAAGTTATTAATTGTTGTGTATTTCACCATTGTTTTTTATTGAAGCATGCAGATATATTTTAATCTATATAATAATAATTATTATTTTATTTTGTTTAGATGATAGGGTATTTAAAAATCATAATTATTTCAAAAACTCCCATCTTTGTAATATATATAAATATAATAATATGTTTTATATATATAGATTATAAATATAGAGATTAAGATAGTCCAAATTTTAAAAGAGTTTTTAGAGTATTTAAAATCTTTTGTTAATTATTAAATATAATTTCTTTTAATTTACATAGTTCTTAATATTGTTATTTCAATTTTTTAGATGTAATAAAATATTAACTATTTCAAACGCATACAATGTTTCAAAGACAAATTATATAAAAATTAAAATATGAAGAACATAAACAAATATAATAAATAGTATATAAATATTATATTAAAAGAGTCCTTATTTATGCATGTCTTTTAGGATGCAGTAGTAGATAAAGTAGAACTTTATTTTAATCTACAAAACAATTTTATTTCTACTTAATTAATTATAAAGGGGTATTTTAGTCATCATAAGAAAAGTAACAAACTTAAATCACCGAAAAAAATTCATACTTTTATAATAATATACATAATAAACAAATATAATAAGTAGTATATAATATTAAAAGAGTCCTTATTTATGTATGTCTTTTAGGATGTAGTAATCGATAAAGTAGAACTCTATTTTTAATCTACAAAACAATTTTATTTCTACTTAGTTAATTATAAAGGGGTATTTTAGTTATCACAAGAAAAGTGACAAACTTAAATCACCGAAAAAAACTCGTACTTTTATAATATAACATAGATACATAGATAAAACAAAGAAAATCTGGATGTATTATTACAAAATCCATCATTCTAAATTCAACAAATGTGTACATATTTTGAAAATACCCCCTCCCAGCTTTCAGCTGTGGTTGTTCGAGTTTCTTTCGAAAAATTTATACATTTATTTACCTTAGTGGCTATATGGTATATAACTTTTTCTCATATAAGGGCTGGATCGATTTGTAATTACACTAAACTTCAGGATACCGATGTAACTCACACTAAATACTAACACAGACATATATAAATATATATATATACCTATGATTTCGTTGCAAGAGCTCAATTCTGGCCTTAAGTTTGCTGTATTCGAGGGTCCAATTTGCCTGTAGTAACACAAATGTAATATTCAATCTTTCGGAATAGATTGTAATCCAATATAAAATTAATAAGGAAAATGTTTAATTTTGGGACAAAATAAATTGATGAGCATATGCATGCACTTACAGGTGATTGAGGTTCGTTGGAAACTAATTGTCTTTCAGCAAATGAATACCTTTCATACTTCTCCAAGATCCTGTCCATGCTGCCATATATCCACCCAAAATTCAATATATTGTTAATATTTCAATATGTACACATATTTAACATAAGGTTAATTTTAGAAACAAGACATTGTAATTTTACCATATAATATCAAAATTCGTTTAGGTTCAAAGAGGCTAAGTACTTTCAAGAAAACAAAATATAGTGTAACACTTCTATTTTTAGAAATTACAAAAAAAAAAAAAAAAAAAAAAAAAAAAAAAGACAATAACATTTCACTTCATAAAAGAATAAACTCGATCTCTAAAAATCATGATGAATATTTGCATTTATTGTCTTCGTGTTGTAAAGGTTCGGGGAACTTTTTGTAATAAAGTTAAATGTCATGAATATATCCTTGATCGAGTTCAATTCCATGCATATAAACTAATAAACCGGAAGATAGGGCTATGTTAAACACACACTAGCTACTACACACATGACACATACGATTATATATACAAAAGCTGCCGTTGGGACATGCGGGTTCTTCAGCTTTCTGGTAATGGGAAATGGTAACTCAGCTACCTAATATATTCAGGGTGAATTACATTTGAGTACTCTCAAGTGTAAAGTATTTATAAAGCCATTCTTCTTATTTAAGAAATTATCATATAGTCCCTAATATTTCAACAAATGCTTATACATTATTTTGAAAACTTCATTAAGTATATGACATAATTTCTCAAACAAGAGAGATTAATTTGTAAATACAACAAACTCCGGGGTATTTTCGGTGGAAATCAATCATATATATTTATTATATAATTAACATAAGTACAACTTTTCCTCCAATGACAATGACAATATCCATGAAAAGAAAGACAATATGTTTGATGAAAACGTAGTCAAAAGTCTTTCAATGTGATTTTTCCTAGTTTTTAAGAAATTCATCATGTTTCCAGAAATATGACAGCGTCTGTTCGATCTTTCTTTTCGAGCTAGCTAGTACTATATATATAGAATCTGGAAAACCACCCACCCACGCGTGTCAAGAACTGAGATTTTCCTACTGCATGTCTGTGTGTGTGTGTGTGAGATGATGCTTGAAAATGTACACCATACCAGGCCAGGCCAGTTAAATTGTCAGAACAAACCAAATGACATTACCAAACAGACAATTTATATATTCACTGGATAAAAAACGCTAGATACATATCTTTTTGTTTCTTTCGTTTTTCAATATATAAGCTAGCTGTATCTTTTTTCATAGATATTGCTTACAAATTATCTGTGAAAAAAGCTGGAAACAGTATGAAATTCAATAGTATCAAGATTGAAAAATGATGAGTACATATCGCAAATAAAAACATTTTTAAGGTCAGAACTCCTAGAACTATATATATATATATATATATATATATGCTTTAATTTTGGATGAAGTGTTCCGGAAAAAAAAAAACAAAAAACCTAATTCATGTTTACTCTCAAAAGCTGCTTATACATCTAACTTCTAAGGGAAAAATTAAGCAAACAAAACCCAAATCAGACGTTATAACACTAAAAAAGTTAAATCAGCTATTCACTATATAACGAAAAATCAGGGACCGACAAAATTTCTTTTGGGAACAATTGTTTAGATTTTTAATAAAAAATAGAAAATCTTGAACCGTTCACAAACTAATAAGTTACAAAATATTTACTACTGCAGTAAGTTGTTCCGTCACAAAACTATATTTTATATTGAATTTTCATCACTGAAAAGAGGAATTATATAATTCGGTTTAATACTGGGACAATTAAACCTAAAATTTTCAGATGAGAACCTAGAAGAAGAAAAACAGAAAAAGATATGCATCAGGATATATTACAAAAAAAAAAGAGTTGAAAAAGATGGAAAACCCTAGTTATGTATTATGTAAACCACCAAGACAACAGATCTTATATATATATACCTCAAAAAAATCAAACCCAGAGTTGAAAAAGCTAGGATCATAAAAGCTCACCAGGAATCAGTTGAATACTCGAAGAGCTTCCCCTTATGCGAAAAAACAATCAAAGCAACTTCAGCATCACAAAGCACAGAGATCTCATGAGCTTTCTTCAGCAAACCAGCTCTCCTCTTCGAAAAAGTCACCTGTCTGTTAATCTTGTTCTCTATCCTCTTCAGCTGAACCTTTCCTCTCCCCATCTCTCTAGCTCTCTAGAAGGAAAAAAAAAAAAAATTTAAAGAAGTTTATCTCTCCTCTTTTCGTGATTTCCAGAAACCAAACAAACCCAATACCTAAAAATGGAAACCCTGAGAAGTAGAGTATATTTTCATCTGAGACAGATAGAGAAAGTGAAAATCTCTTGTATTATAGTTATTTCTCTCTTGGTAAAAAAGTGAGGTCGCGGAGAATTTATCCGATTACAGTTTTCTTTCTTCTTTTTAATTTCTTAAGATTTTTTGCCTTCTGCTGGAAAAAATAAACACTACTGGGGAAGTTTGCATTTTCTTGTCGTCCACAACTTAATGCGCTGTCTGATAAATCATGTACAGTTATGGAAAACCTGAAACCGCCATGGGTAAAACCAGGTTGTTTTTTAAGGATGTGCTGTCGAGGTCTGATTGGTTGAGAGTTGTTATTCGCGTTTTTGTCTGGTGGATTTTAGGTTTTCACAGTTCTTTAGAGGATTTAATGTCGAATTGTACGATGAAGACCTGCTTGGCTGCTTGTGAAATGTACGGAGTTTTGAATTTGTATATCATGGGTTGATCTGTTCATGGCTCTGGTTTTTCTTTTTTTCACTGTTTACCGCATATTCTTTTATTAAGAACTTGTATTTTTTTTTTTTTTTTTTGTTTTTATAAGGATTAGTTCTGCAATACACTCATCGTGTGTTCAATTAATTTATATTTTATAATTTTAAGACGTGTGACCAATCAATTATTAGTCAAAAACCTAAGTTTATTGAATGAGTCACTAGATCACTTATTTAGTTAAAAAGGTTTAATTAGTTCAACCAAAAAAAAGGTTTAATTAGGGTTCAAATCTTAGTTTTATGAATATTAATTTGGTAAATTGTTGATTGAGGAATTTGATTTCAATTAAGGTAGTATCATAAATTTCTCCGTTTTGTTAGTTTGTAGATTTTTGTATTAAATAGCAAAGAACTTTATTGTAGTTAATATTGAGTTGACAAAAATGTAACTTCGCTACATATATAGAAATCCCATAATTGGATCTATATATGTATGTTATAGTTAAACCGGTAAGTATGTTTTAATGCCAAACATATACAAGTATATATAGTAAATCATTGGATTTAATTTTTGGATATTATAAATACATATGGTCATTAAAAGTGAAATAGTTTTCTTTTTAGTTTTTCGTCCGTTAATTCTTTTTCGTGATCAGGTACTGCAGAGACCAATTGAAAGAGCATAGCCAACAGTGAATTAATAGTGCATACTCGTATAATTCTATCATGTGAATATCTGTATACTCTAGAGGCTAACATAACATATATAAGCCCGTACGTTGTCAATATTGGTATCTATATTTTAAAATGATATTTTCTCAATTTTCAGGAATTGGATTCCTTTACTTTTACCTATTATTATATACCTCAAGCACTAAGTGAATTAATTAATTGAGATTTAGTTTCTAGCTTATTTTTATTTAAATTAAGTTATCCAAACAAGTACTCCCTAACCCTAAATATAGTACAAAAGTATATTTTTCAAGAATTTTGAAACAATACCTATATTTGTTCATACGTACCGATAAAGTGGGTTATAAATTGTATCCACTTAGAAGGCATTTAATTTATGCGTTATCGGCAGCCACACATTAGTCCAAACTCATACTAAGGCTTTAATTTCTTTCATATATGTATGTGGAGACAATATGTTTTGGTCATTATACATATATTGTCCAAATATATAAGTTAGTGCTTTAATTTTCCTAAATTGTATATATCTAATTTGATCGAATACCCAACTGGAATTTTTTTTTTCTTTTAATTTCCTTCGTCTACTGTGATGTCTCTTTCTATGTATTAATTGGCCGGGTTCTAGATATCTCAATCGGTTGTTTGCTCTTTAGGACGGATTAGGGCGTCCTGCCCAATTTCAGTACTGTGCTAGAATTAAGCTAGCTATTATTGATTTAGGACGATTATTATTATTTTTAAGGTATGGTATGACTTTTAATTTTTATAACTGCTCGTGGTCATATTTTTATTTTATAGTAATAATTTATTTTGTACGTCATAGGGTTGGTGCTATACCCATGCTTAGGAATAGATCGTGGACCATATAAACTTGTACCTATAGGCTATAGGGGATTCAACGGCTCAATAATTTATTCATTTTAAAAAAAAAAAAAAAAAACTCAATGATTTAAGAAGTTGATAGCGTCATATGCGCTATTTATTCTCCTAAAAAAAAACTCTACATTTAGCTATATGGACTAAACTTTGACCGCTCAATAAACTACCATGAAATAATTATTATTTATTGGGCGAATTATACCCAAATACTTCTAAACAAATACCTTCAAGCTTGAAATCTTGTATTTACACTTATGTAGGGATAAATGTAAGGCTTTTTAGGAATATTTGTAAGGTTTTAAAGTTATAATAGTATTTTGGATTTTTTTAGGTAAATACCACAAGGGATTTTTAGTAATTTTTTCATATTTATTTTCTGGATATATAGTTATATTTTAATAAAGATATATATCTTAATTTGCTTCTCAATATAAGAAAAAATAGACATATATAATATTTGATAAATTGAAAATATTTTAAATTGCTACTAAGATATTCACCAATTTGAAATAAAGTTTTGCAAGCATGCAAGCACATGTGAATTGAATACGACTTCACCTAATGCTAAAAGTGAAAGAGAGAGAGACAGAGATGTGGACCTGCAAATTAAACAGGCCTTTCTACAAACAAAGTCCATTTCAAATTACTATCGCGGGCCAATTAGCCTTTTTTAGTAACTCCAATTTTACCTTCATGTGACAATTAGATTACCCTCAAAATTACTAAGATAGATATTTGTACCCAAAAAAAAAAAAAGAAGAAGAAGATATTTATTCAAAAATTGAATCGAATTAACATATATATGGATGCATTTTCAAATAATTAATTTAAATATAACTTAATAAAAGTATTATTTTATTATATATATAAAATGATATCTCTTTAGTTAGTACTTGTAACGCCCCAACCCAAATATTAAATATCCGAGTTCGAGTTTTAATGATATCAGAAACTAAACACAAAAACGAACCTATATTACAAATCTCCAACCCACGATCTATTCACAACACTGCTAGCCCAACTCCACTCTTACGCTTCACTTTCATTATTATGGAGAACAGAACACAAAATAATAGGGGGAGTGAGTCAAATGACTCAGTGGGGCAATCAAGCAATTATAAAAGTGCAGTAATAGAACAGTTTCACTTGACTTCACAATAAGAAAAACACTTTTAGTTCAAACACACGATCAGATAATAATATGAGAACAGTTCACCGTAAATGCACAATCAACGATCACTTTGGGTTTCAATGAATCAAATGGTTTAGGGTCCACCTTATATCGCCTTCACTCTAGGTGGCCACACTAGACACTCACAACACTTCGACCAGCAGGAGCCCTTGCATGGTCGTTCCATGGGTGCCCCAAATGGAATAAATATAAATGCAAGCTATGGGTGCCCCCAACAGCCGCCACACACCGATCACTGGGCTTCACTTTGTATCAATCACTATCAACTAGGGAATCTAGAGGTGGCTCATACGGGCTCAAGCTATGGATACTGCACATGGAGCGCTTGGCCACACAGGCTCAATAAGAGGCTCTCATGGTGTAATATTTTATCCCGCACAACACGTAGTCCCTTTATTGACAAACACTTTCAGATTCACAATCACACAATCGAACAATAGGCAAAGGCACAAATAATAATTTAAGTAACTGCGGTAAAAGACAATTAAGATTCACGAAAGCAATAAAAGCATAAGTTAAAAAACGGTGTAAGGATTTATTCAGTCTCCAGCAAGAGAGGGTTCATCCCCACCTATTTTTTTGTAGTCGGTTGCATTTGTTCAATTTCTTCCCACGTACTAATATCACCTGACATAAAAAAAGTTATAATTAACTACACGAAACTCACTTTCTCTGTTAATCACTTTTCTCTATTTATAATATTAACTTCATATGTTAAACAATATATGATTCTTTATTACTTTGATTTATTTCCTTATTCCAACTATGATAACTCGCCAACGATTAATTAGTAGTTCTAATCAATTTATTCAACAAGCTTATATGTTCCATTATTTTATCTCTTATCTTGATCCACATTAAAGCTATAATCACATTACTTCTATATAACAAGTTTCATTAATTCAAATATCGTTATCAAGTCTAAGTTTTAGGTTCAATAGTTCATCCCGAGTCAAGGTCAAATTCCGATTAGTTCAATTAACGAACTTATTAGTCTAATAGGTCTATTTCGTACAAAACTATAGTAACCGCGTATCAAATCAATATGATATTACCATAACCAGGTCCTTCACGACGAGAGCAAAATTCTAACCTGGGGTCCCCGTCGCCGCCGCCGGACCACCATCGGACCTCCACTGGGGATCGCCGAAAAATTCCCCAAAAATACCAGTGTGTTCATCTCGTCAATCCCGTCACGATCCCCAAGTCTGTTTCTCAAAACTCCTAACCGTTTGGATTTAATTTCAGACTTAATCAAACTCAATCCATATTAATCCCTAGAACTTTGAACTGAAATTCCTCACAAACTAGCCATCATTTACAGAGACTAATCGGATATTCGGAAAACCCATATCAATACCTTTGAAACCCCTAAGAAGTTCGTTGGAGAAACTCGCCGGAAATTGACGCCGACCACCGCGCCACCCGCGACTGTCGTCGCGCTGCCACGCCTCTTCCGTCGATTTTCTGCTTATTTTCTCACCACCAACAGTTTCGTCTTGTTAAAACATTGAGAAATCCCATGACCCGCACTCAAATCGCCAGCGAAATCATCACCGTCGAACCACTTCATCGTCGCCGCGCCTTCCCTTCACCATCGTGCCTCAGCCTCCGGGCAAAACGTTTATTGCTTACCACCAATGTGTTCGTCTAGTCGAGATGAATAATTTTGATACCAAAATCGCTCGATTTGAGCAAGAAACGGAAGAGTTCTATCCTAGTGTATGTTTTCGCACACTTTACTAGGTGTTTCGCATTTTCTGTAAGTTTTCTGCGCAAGTGCTTCTTTTATCCGCCATAAGAGAGGTTAGTTTTCTTTTTATTTCAAATTCTTCTTAATAGTTTAGGTTTATTATAAAATAATCCCCAAAACTTTCAATTTCAATACTTTAGAGTCCAAAATAATTTATAAAATTTCATTAATCTCCACAACTTAATATAACTCAATTAGGCTAAATTACGGGGCGTCACAGTACTAGCTATTTCATATTTGTATGTATAATTGTACATATAGAGGTAACTATTTAGTTATGATATTTAAGCCTTTTAAGGACAGGTCAGAGATTGGGCTGTGCATCAAGGGGTAAGAAATAGTGATATAATTATCGATAACGTTTCAAAAAGCTTCTAAAAGTACGTGGACCAAAAACTAATAAGATTTACCTTAAAAATATATATAATTATCAAAGTCACTATACAAATTCAAAGTTTCACATTGATCACCGTCAATTACTTTTTAATTATAAATTTTAATTTTGAAGATTTTAGAATTTCTTTCGTTATTTTTCAATTTATTAGAAAGACTAGTAAATTATAAATACCTAAATTTGAGGATAATTAAATGTAAATTCCCCTATATTCAAACTACTTAATATGCAATACCCCTAAAATGATCAATATATATAATATGAATTAGCATTATGATCCAGAGTAGCTTTATACTTGGATAGGGATACAAGATAATATTTTGATTATTTAGGAATTGCATCATACCCTGAAGAAGTCAAAAGATAAACGGGGCGGCATGGTTTTGAAAATTGATCTTGAGAAATTATATGACAAGGTACGAAGGGACTTCGTACAGCACATGCTTCAGCTGTTCGAGTTTCCACCTGACTGTATTGACTTGATCATGAGCTACGTTTGGTATGTCCGGCCCCTGAGTCCTTTGGAACGGCAAGCTGAAAAACGTGATCAATCCAGGTTGTGGTTTGAGATAAGGCCGGCGACCCACTATCCCCATACCTCTTCGTTCTTTGCATGGAGCGACTTTCTTATCTGATTGCGGAAGCAGTATAGGGAGGTGATTGGAGTCTGATTTTGGTTTGCTAGGGGGGACCAAAACTCACTCATATGCTCTTCGCCGATGGCATCATCTTAACGACAAGAGTCACAGTAGCTGGAGTCTATAAAATCCGAAAGGTGCTTTCAAGGTTTTGCGAAGCATCGAGTCTTAAGGTGAGCTTGGCTAAGTCAAAAGTCTTATTTGGTCCAAGCATGGTCGAGAATTTGAAACATGAAGTTGCTGAGGTCCTTGGTATTTGTATCACGAACAACTTGGGGAAATACCTTGGAGTGCAAGTGGGATCGAGTGGGAACAGCCGCGAGCTACTCTCAGGGATCATCCCGAACAAACTCACAAGTTATAAAGAGAATTCTCTAAATCTTGCCGGTCGAGCTACTTTGATTCAGTCTGTCACTTTGTTGATTCCAATATATCACATGCACACCAATTGGCTCCCGGGTCATGTGTGTGATAAATTGGATAGACTTAATAAAAGCTTCATGTGTATGGTCATCAACTGATGCTTCAAAAAAAAAGACTCATTTGGTTGGTTGGGAGAAGGTCATAAAACGGAAAACCGATGGTGGTTTAGGTTTGTGTAAGCCTGCAAGAGTAACATCAACATGCTTGCAAAAATCGGGTGGCGTACTCTTAGCGGGGATGAGTCGACTTGGTGTAAGGTGTTTTGCGCCAAATATCTCAAAGGCGAAGACATCTTGGAGCATAGACCTAAGAGCTCAGCATCAAGGGTTTGGAAGGGGGTGGTTCGGAGCATTAAAGAACTCGAACCGAATATCCTTTGGAGGATAGGTGAGGGTTCAAGGATCTCATTGTGGTAAGATAGGTGGCTACGCAAGGGATCTTTGAAGGACTTGATCTCCGAGGACGTCCACCTGGTAGACAAAGATTTGTGCATCGCCGATATGATCTCTGATACCGAAAGCTGGAGTCGGTAGAATCTCAACACACTGTTGCCGCCGGAAGTATGGAAACAAAACCTGGAGACACAGCCTACCATTTGGTCACCAGGCTAGGGACATTCGGGTTTGGGCCACCTCACAAAATGGCCAATTTTCTCGCAAGACAGCCTATGATTCTATGAGGGAGATATCGGCCAAGAATCATGGTGAATGGAGTTGGATATGGATGCTGAATTTACCACCCAAGTTTAAGCACTTCTTTTTGCTGTGTAACCATAAAAGACTTATGACAAGCGCTCTATGGTTTGATAGGCATTTCAAAGATGATCTTGCATGCCCGAGATGCACACACGAGCGCGAAGATATTATCCATATTCTGATAAATTGCCAACTAGCAACTCGGATTTGGGAGTTCATCGTCATGCCAACAGATTGGGTTCGTTTTCTACATGTCAGACAAGATGCACGGGCGGAGTTAATGTTGGAGAATGAGTTTCGTAACATCTTGTACCCAAATTACAAATGGCAAACAGTCTTTGTCGCTACACTTTAGGGAATTTGGAAAGCACGGAACAAATGGTGCTACCAGAATAAATTAAGAGAAGCCCTTACGGGTGAATATTCACAACATTAAAGTCTTAATTGACGACTTGGGACGCATCGAGGGCAGGACAATGAAGAAAGATGTGGCACCAAGGGAGATTATGACTTGGTCGAGGCCTTAAAGTGGTTGGGTGAAACTTAACATAGATGGCTGGTAGTTTCTTTCAACACACTCAAACCGGAGGGCCAGGAGGAGTTATCTGGAATGAGCATGGAAATTGGCTTACTGGTTTTGCAATGAAGCTTGGTAATGTCACGATAACTATGTCAGAGCTTCTTGGTCTAAGGGAGGGTCTCTGTATTGCTTGGAAAGAAGATGGCCCAAAATTGAGATCGAAACGGATTCGGAGGTGGTCTTCAAGTTAATCCAAAATGAAAGAGTAATCTTTTACTTGAGAATATTGTGCGTGATTGTCGGGAGCTATTCACAAACCTTGGCAAACGCAATTCCAGCACATCTTCAAGGAGAGAAACGAGATAGCAAATAGAATGGCTAAGTTGGGACAGACCTTGGTGCCGGGACAGAAGTTTGGAACGACATGCCTGATTCCTTGGGAAAATTACAAAAAAAGGATACCAACTACCTCGAATTAGCATTTTGGGGATACTAGTTTTTCCATTAGCAAAATAGCTCATTATCTTTGAATTTTTGGCAAAACCGGGTTTTTGGACACAAAATCGCCCTTAATACCGTATGTGCATGTCACGTGACCGCTAATTTGTCAATTTCTGCTGAGATGACAAAACCACCTTGGCCATGTCAGATACCACCGTCCACATGTGTCCAAGTGTAAAAAAAAAAAATTCAACTACAAATTACAACATGGCATCAGTTTTGGTTTTGGAATTTCCCACCCAATTCTGTTATTTCTTACATTAAAAAAAAATTAAAAATCGAATTAAAAAATCCTGTCATTTCTTACTGTAAACCATTTAGGCTATAGCAAATTCACCATTATTATATAAACCATTTAATTTTCCCTAATCAATTGCAAGAGAAACCCTAGTAATTCGTAATCCATAATCAATAAACTCAAAACGAATGAACCAATTCCTGCTCCATAAGCCCAATTACAAGAAAACCATGAGGCAGAGGACGAAAATCAAGCTAATTGAGGAAAAATCGAAACAACTTGTGACCTTCTCAAAACGCCGCAGCGGTCTATTCAAGAAGACAAAGCAGTTGTGCAGTATGTGCGACGTCCAGGTGGTGGTCAAAAGAAACTGGTGGTGGCGCAGAGAATTTTCAGACGTGCTGAAATGGTGGTGGAGCAGATTTGGTTGTTGGGTGGCGCGATGATGGTGGTGGTTTTTTGGATCTGGTGGTACAGTGATGGTGGGTTGTGCGATTGTAGTGGTGCTGGCGGTACGTTGTGCGATGGTGGTGAAATGAGGGGACGGGTGGTGGGGTTCTTGGTTGTGCGATGGCGGTGGCTGTTTTTCAGATCTGGTGGTGGGGTTGCAAGTTGTGCGATGGTGGTGGCGTTGGGCGGTGGTGGTGGTGGCTGTTTTCAAATCTGGTGGTGGGGCTTGTTGGTTGTGCGATGGTGGTGGCGCCTGGGCGGTGGTGATGCAGTTAGGTGGTAGTTGTGGTGGCGTCTGGGCGGTGGCGGGACTGCCTGTGAGGGGGGGTGGGGGATTGTTACTGGCTTGGAGGAGATGAGGGTTGGGTGGCTGCGCCGTGAGGTGATGAAGAAGCTGGAGAAATTTTCAATTTCAATTCATTCTTGTCTATATTTTTTATTTTTTATTACTTAATAGTTCTATTTAGTTTAATTAAGTATAAAAATTAATTTTAATCAATCAATAATTAGTTTAAAACCTAAAGTTATTAGTTAAATAGTGAGTTTTATTTAATCTTTTATGAATTATTACTTAAATAAGTTTTAAAATAAATTTAATAGTTACTTAATAGTAAGTTGGGGTTGGATTTGCACATTAAAATTAACGAAATGGGATAAATTGCAATTTTATGGTGGTGGATTGTAATATATTTAAAAGTATTAGGCCAAATCATAATTAACGTAATTCACAAGGGACCAAAGTATGATTTTCCCAAAATATGAAGGCTCCATGTGGGTGGTTTTTTTAATTTAATTTAATTTTTTTATACACATGGACACACATGGATAGTGGTATACACACTAGGTCAAGGTTGTTTTGCCATCTCAACAAAAATTGCCAAATCAGCGGTTTTTTGTGGTCACGTGCAAGACACGTCCGGTTTTTTGGGCGATTTTATATCCAAAAACCGATTTTGCCAAAAATGCAAAATTAATGAACTTTTTTGCCAATAAAAAAATTAGTATTCCCAAAATGCTAATTCGGGTAGTTGGTATCCTTTTTTCGTAATTTTTCCCTGATTCCTTAGTTCATGATTTTCCTAGTGTTAGCAATTAGCGTAGTTTAGTTTGGTTTTTCTTTGCCGGTTTGGCTTTTTGTTTCACACAAAAAAAAAAAAACAAATCCATAATAATGCTGATAAAAGGAAAAAAAAACATAATAAATTTTCTTAATAAAAGGTATTACACCCAATTGAAAGAAGAGATATTCTTCTTCAAACATACAAGTATAACATCATTGGGTTTGGTCTAATAGCCACCAGATATCACTCCAATATAGAATTTTTTGAGTCGAATTGTGTGCGTCTATTTTAAAAAAAATAACATAGAAGTATAACTACAAACAAAATAATTATATGTCATTTATTTGCAGCAGTAAACTCAATCAAGAGCAGATGACTTAACTGTTATATATGTAGCACCTTTCGCTATTAACCCCTTTAATAATTTAGGTAGCACTATACCATATTAAATAAAAATAAGTAGCACAATTAAAAGTAAAAATTGATATTATTCTCATTCGTTGTTTACGTGAGACGATGTTATTTATTAAGAGTGGTTAATACATCCATCCAGGCAACATCCCATTTGAATGATTCTGCGTTGATGATGATGCAGCAGCAGCATTATTTGTAGTCTCTAGAGAGTTATTATATCTGTCATCAAAATTTAAGGCCGGGGAAACAATAAGAACATTTTTTGAATAAAAGTTATCCAATTTATTGTGTAATTTGATGAGAAATATATATTTATGTATCAGACAAAATTAAATAATTAATAATGTACCGAATTTGTGCTGAATTGTTGGAGTCAAGAGGCTGGAATAAGACGTTGTTTGGCTGGTACTGTACGTTGTGCTCAGGTTCTTGAAGTTGCCATGTTGACTGTAGTGCTGAACTAGTTTCTTCAAGCTGCAACATTTTTGTCGTCTGGGTTATATTGTAATATTTTTCATTAATTTGGATTACACAAGTACTAGTGTACAATAATGAAACCATGCCATTATATATTAAGAAAGGGATAATTACACTCACACCCCCTTGGTTTAGTGAAAAATACAGCAAGACCCATTCAATTCGACTATTGGAAATTACAGACAAAACCCCTTATCCTAACGAAAACCTAAAAACTTAACAGAAAATCGTGAAATTACACTACAGTACTCCCTCGACTTAGGGGTAAATATAACATCACGCCCTCTACTGTTGCTGACATAAGCTCTAACCCTAATGGCAGGATCTAAGTGTTAGATGGAGTTATGGTTGAGGGGATTTCTCTGTAATTTCCAATAGTCAAGGGACCGGGGTGTTGTTGTCTTTACACCTAAATCGAGGGGGTGAAAATGTAATTATTCTTTTTTAGTGGGTGTCTCTATAATTATTCCAATAGTAATTAATATACATAATTAATTAATTAAGTTTATGAATGTAATGTAGACTTTCATTTAAGTGATGGTATACATATATACCTTGCTCCTCAAAGCCTTGTTAAGTTCCATAAGATCTCGTTCCTGTTAATTAAACAGTAGAAGCATCATTAATAAGTTTGTTTCTATTTACCAAAAGCTATATATACACAGTATTCGTCATATATATAACTAACTAATTAAGCATATACATATATATACCTTTTGTTGGAGATCAGAAAGCTGATCAAACACACGTTCATTCTGCAAACATTTAAAACAAACAACTTATACATCATTAAAATAAAGGGATAATAGTTACATCACGTACCCTGAATTCTAACTGCGTTGAAAAACTCTAATGTAAAATAACACTTTCGTTCATATCCTCGAAATCTGTCCAACTATTGAATTTTTGTTTTGATAGGGTATGTTTCTGTAATTTACAAACATCAGCATATGTTTGTCTATATATCTGCTAGACTTCTATTTTGTTAAATTATACAAACAAAAAAAGAAGAAAAAGATACCCTTTTGGAGCGTATTTGTTTCAAAGATCCATCTAATACATGCTCAAGTTGATCAAGCTCTTTGGTACCCAACTGCCCCAAGTCCTCCCCTAGAAGCTGCCTGAGAATTGAAGATAAACAAATGACAAAATAAGAATAAATTAATAATATAATATTGTTCTTATATAATTAAATTTTTTTTAAAAAAATTTATCTATGCATTATCCCCATTTCTTCTTCTGATAAAACATTTCACAGATAGCTAGCATATAAAATTACCTCTGAGATTGTTGTAGATCCTCAGCTCTTGCCTTAAGCTTTACATACTCTTCGTATTTGTTCTGCTATCAAGAAGGGAATAAATTAGAAATATTCGTAACACACATTATTTAATTAGTACTGGTTTAGTCGAGTCAAGTTCATATTAGAATTCCATCGTATAACCTGCAAGTTTTTTCATATATAGTACCTGTTCATCCATGGGAGATGGAATAGCCTCAAGTACTTGGCAATAGTTGCTTCTGTGATATCTCTCCAGTGTCTTGGCCATACTATATATATTATACATTTATTAATTAATACAAAATTAAAGAAATTAAGATTATGCATAATTATGTGCAGGAAAACATGCATATAGAAGTACAACAACATATATTGAATTTTAATTTATTTTTTCCTATTATTATTCATTATGTCAACTTTATGTCACATACAACCTCACGCTAATGACTTTTGCAGTTATAATTTGTCCCTGCATGGCAGGAATTAATAGACATTAGACATGAATAAGTTCTAGCTACTAATTTGTTAATTAAGAAAACATGAAGAATATAGTAATTAAACTAATTATAGTCGAAGTTATATATGTTTTTTTAAATGAAAAAAGAGATAATGTTTAATTTATATGCGTTACATAAAAATTAAATATTTATTTTAATAGAATTTATTATTTTTGTAAAATATTGTAAAATCAAAGCTTTCTTTTAAGAATATGTATATTAATTAATCTAAAAGTTCTAATTAATATATTACAACAATGCTAATTAACATGCTAATTAATCAGATCACAACAACTTACACGAAAATATAATCTTCCAAACACACTAATTAATAAGATATATTATTAATTAATTAATCCAAATAAAGGGCTGTAAATATTTTTAGTTTTCTTCTGACAAATGATATGAAATGCATGGTGAAAAGCAAAGTTATATAACAGGCTTTTCTGCATCCATTATCCGAGGTATTTGATAAATCTCTGCAAATAATCCCATGACTATGAAGTTTTGACCATATAATACTAACCTCTTGAGCTATCTCTGACCGTTAGTCAATACTTAAATTGAAAATTATAACATTTAATTTTCAAACTCATTTGTCAACTAATTAATCATATTAAAACTGTTTTTATATTATTTATTTATACTTTTGCATCTCATTATTTTTAATTAATTTGGAATTAAAAAAGTTATGGTAGAAATAGTCTTATTTGAGAACGTGAATTCGTAAGGATTTAATAGTAAAGTGTAATTCTTCTAAACCTAGCTAATTATAGAATTAAATTCCCAATTGGGAAAAACAATATAATTAAGATGCAATCAGATTAGACCTTATTACTACTAGGGATAACTTGTCAAAGTATCTTGACAATTATAATTATGAGGTGTACTTGCCAAGATATATATAAATGAAACCCTAACAGAAACTACAGCATGTATAGATGAATACATGATATCCTTAAAAAAACTATTGGGTTTGACCAATGACCACCCGATCTTACTCCCAATGTGGAGGTGTGAGTTCGACTCCTTGTAAGAAGAAAGATCGAATAATTACACATAATTTTCAATTCTGTTGGTGTGTGAATTATTCATATGAATTTCTAAGCTAACTACGGTTCTGAATTAAATGCAGAAACTTATAATTTTCGTTTGTCTTTTATGTTTTGGGGAGAAGCGCATTAAATTACAAGTTTTTCGTACCACCACTAAAACAAAAGTTATATAATCTTCTGACTCAGATCTCACCCCCTACTACAATGCCAGATTAAAATTCAGTACTTGATGAAATCATCGTTCAGATTATCAACCACACCATCAAATTAATTAACTAGAAAAAAGGAATATATATATTCAAGAAAACTGCCCTAATTAATGAAACTGACGGAAAAAAAAAAAAAGAAACTATCTTGATTTGTCTGATATATATATATTTGTTCTGAAAATGATGAAAACCCGTGAATATATGCATAAATTCAGCATTATAATTTTTCTTTCTTCATATATAGTACTGTAAAAAAGTAAAAAACACGTACTGCAGAGTGAGTACTGATGAGAAAATTAAATTACAGACCTGGAAGTGCTGCAGAATTCATAGAGCTTGCCTTTGTTGGAGAAGACGATGAGAGCAACTTCAGCATCACACAAAATAGAGAGTTCATAAGCTTTCTTGAGAAGTCCATTTCTTCTCTTTGCAAAAGTCACTTGTCTATTTATTTTGTTCTCAATTCTCTTCAGCTCCACCTTCCCTCTCCCCATTATAGCTAGCTAAGTATATAATATATATTTAATTCTACTTTTTTTAATTTATAATTTCATCAAATCCCATAAAATATTACAACTATAGAGAAACAGATGATCATCTTTCAGACTTATGGGAAATCTATATATATATATATATTTTACTAAATATTCTGTTAGATCTTCTTCTTGAGCTTCAGCTTTTTCTAGGGTAGGAAATGTTGTTGTCTAGCTTAGTGGGATAGGGTCTTTTAGGTTTTTTCCTGATATATGCGTATAACTACTGTACATTAATATTGTTTCTCACATCGTCAATTAATATATATGTACATGTGTTTGTAGATGTAAAGTAGGATCATGGGATGCCTTGTTTATGTACTAATTGGTTTCTCTTTTCGTTTTTCACAGTGTGTTTTTACTTTTTTTACAGAGAACCCGAAACTTTTCTGTGTAAGATCAAGATATAATTAACATAAAGAGAAAGTGGAATTATCTTTCTCCAAATTAATTATAAATATAAGTTCAAAAAGGAAAAAAGCCCATAATTTTTATTTTTTTATGCTAGCTAGTTAATAGAATTTAATTTTTATATAACTGATTTGTTTAATTTGTGATATTCTTGAAATTAAATTATAAAAAAATTTACTCCATATATAGAGAGAGATTTTTGTACATATATGCCACTCGTACGTGCATCATTAGTTTTTGTACGACATGACTACAGCAAGAAGTAAAGAATCTAGGTAATAGTTTTAAAACTTATCAGATATTAATGTATCTCAAGAGAGAACAATATTAATAACTATTTTGATTGTACAATTAGTAGTGTTAAATTATGAACTTCCCTTTTTTAGGTGCTTATATAAAAAAAATATGTATTTTAATATATATGTGAGGTTAATATATAATCATATAATTTAATTAAAAATTATATATAAAACCCTAAAGATAAACATATATATATATAGACGGATCCTTTTATATTAGATTTGTTACTCAATATAGCTAGACAGGATTAATTAGCTAGATTTTGCTAATTATATATGTATGTCTTAATTAATATCTCGTACGTGGAGCAGTGGAATTAGTCTCAGAATTCCAAATTAACACCATTTTAATGTCTTGAATCTGATCATTTAAGTACTGAAGACTGAAGAGTAGCAATTATATGTGTATAACTACTGTACTAATCAATTTCAATCTCAAATGATCAGTACATTATATTATCGTACTGATCATGTTTCTCAATAGACCGATCGAGTAGTACTCGATCGATCTCCTTTTCATCAAATTAAAAACCTTAATATATCTTAGCCTAGCTCATTATTGAAAAGTTTAGCTTGGTCCAGCTCTCCAGACGCATATATATATCATCAGTAGCTAGCTAGCTAGCTATACCTAATTTAATCATTTGTTGAATTAGCTAGCATGGTTAGAAAGGGAAATAATTAATAAAGTGGTTTTTCTGAATAAGAATGAAATTTTGAAGATATAATCTAAATTAATATGAAGAGAATAATAATGGTTCCTTCTGTTTTTTTTATACCAAGAACCGGTTCCTTTTTTCTCATCATTTAATAAATTAAAACGTGAAAAAAAAAAAAACAAATTTAAGAGAAAAAGGATATATAGTTCCTTCCGATATATATTTTCTAGTTCAAAGGACAATGTGGTGGCCAAGTTGCACGCTAGTGACCCGGGTTTAAGGGAAATTCTCGAAAAAGATTGAGACCGATGGTGATGTGGATTGGAGTTTTTCTTTTTTTTTTAAAAAAAAAATAGTGATTTGGGAGTGTGAATAATCAATATATTTTTTAAGGGCTTTATTTTTTTCGAATTTTTTTAAGGTTTATATTATAGTTTTAGATCCGTAACTTAGCTCTATTTAAACTTAGACCATTTTTTGAATTATGGTAAAAGAATTTAAAATTTGTATTAATTTTGATATATATATATATATATATATATATATATATATATATACCGGTAAGAACGGTTAATTATTAAAGGCGAAATGTTAAGTTAAAAGTCAAAAATTGATATTATTTTACTCGAATTCACTTTTTGATATTATTTGACCCAAATTTGACAAATGATCCATTCTTTCGCAACTTCAACATAGCTGAATATCCGCTTATAAATTAATAAAAGAAATAAGATTACTAAAAACATATATATAATTAGATCTTGAATTTTAATTATCAGTCTACCTAGCCAGGGGCGGTACCCATGTAGGGGGCCACTGCCCCCCCTGATTTTTAGAAAAAAATTTTATATGTAATAATTATTTTTGTATGAGTTATTTACACATAAATTTTTATTCTGCCCCTCAAAAAAACTTTTTTTAATCTTCCGCCCCCTCAAAAAAAAATTCTAGTACCGACCGTGTACCTAGCTATATATCTTTAGTCCAATCTTTATTCGCCTTTTATGCAATTATTTGTTTTTTCTAATAAACAAAATTAAGTAATAGGAATTATGGTTGAGCTAGCACCAAAAATAGCCCGAAAAGTAATTATTAAGGATATTGAAAAAATGAGACCTGCAAAATGTCAATCGCTAAAACGAAAATCATATGACGTGTCAACCACTCAGCAGTGCTGGTGCATGCGCACCAATCCACTGTCCACTTTAATTTCCCATACTGTAATAGGGGTCTAACGATAACCCATCATTATATACTAGCATATATTAAGATTCTCAATTAATGTGGGATGAGTTATATTTAATCCCATCCAATTCACGCACGTTCCCGGACGTGTGGGCTCTGCGTTGGGCCAGTAGCCCTTCCAAGTAGGCTCACGAACGTGCGATGTAAACCCTCCAAGCAGCACGTACACATATGGGTCCTTCCTGGGACACTGGCACCTGAACTCGGATACGAATTGTAACACGGATCCAACATACTCTTAAAAATCAATTGTTTTGAGAGAAGGTAACCCACTATTATATGTTAGCACAAGTCAATATTTCCAACCAATATAGGATGAGTTACACATATCTACGTCACACTAATTAATATTTTCTATCAAAATTTACACTAGATCTCGTCTCTTTATCAAAATTTATGACTCAAATTCTAATTTGTGTAATGGGGTAATTGAGTTGAGAGTATCGTCCCAATTGATTCGGTACCGTATCAGAAATTGAAAAAGATCGATAGGTGGAAACTTTTTTTTTTTTTTTTTTTTGGTACAGATAGGTGGAAAACTGACAATTTGGTGTTTTATAGCTGTTGTATCAATGAGGGATATTCTAGTTAAAAATTGACATAAAAACCAGTCATGCATGCATTATCTTTTATTTTATTGACTGAGAAATCATTATCTCATCATAAAATGAGAGACCAAAATAACTAGCTAGGCACCAACATTTTGTAGTGGTCACTAATTATCTATATATTATCGTTTTTATATATATGTCATTCTTTATAATTAAGTATCTACAGTGCTTTATTAATTGAAAGATGCATGCTAGCTAGCTTCTCATGAAAATGATAGAATAAAATTAAGAGCTTTAATTTTCTTTTGTATTTAATTTTTTATATATATTTATTAATTTTCCAATCCTCATATGATATATATGAATAAGTTCACATGGAAAATACTATATGTGGTTCGGCTCGCGTTGGTTTGAATGGTATTCTCTTTTTTGCTCGAGATTTTATTATTGCTAATTTAAATTAATATATATAGTTTGTTCCCTATTTGACGGGTCTTTCTTTCAAGAATTAAATTCATTTAAATCTTAAAATAATAATATATATTAATCGAGACAAACCTATAAAGTTTCATCATAAAATTAAAATATTAATGAAGTATAAAGTTGCCAATATATCCGTACTCGTACGTATAACACATAATAATTATATATGGTTGCTGCAACATAGAGTTACTTACATGCATATTGTCTCAATTTATAGGACAATTTGTATATATATAAACTCGAAACATAAAATTTGTTTTCCGACTTGATGGATCCTCTATCACTCTACGGTCGTTGACCGATTCTGATTAAATAAAAAGAAAGAAATATAAAATTTGAAAAGTAAATTAAAGCGGTAAATTAGAAGTGGTGAATTCTCGCTCGGACATCCAAGAAAATTGGACACTCTGAACCCACATTAATAACTGTGAATGTGAGATATATAGATAGATTGAGACATAAAGTTCTTCACGTGTCGACTTCTCATAGCCCTAGATCTCCTCTTACTTACTTACTAGTGTTTTTATTTTATTTACAGTTTTTTTTCTTTAAAACTATATTAATAATTCTTTAATTAATAAATAATATATGGTATTAGAATTGGGGAAGGTTGCGAGTTGGGCCCTTGGGCAATCGCTATGCCAAGCGATCAAATTCACAATTGGGCCTCATAGGCCCAAATATGCAGTTACCGCTTTGTAGGCCCAAAAATCCATGAAAAAGGACGTCTTCTTCAAGCATTCAATATTTCAATTTAATAATAATAATAATAATAATAATAATAATAGAAAGAAAGATACAAAAATGATCTTGATAAAAAATAAAAATGTTGTCTGAGATTCTCATTTCCACTGGTTCAGATTTCTTATAAAAATTCTCAAACTATCATTTCTTTGCTTTTGAAATTCAAGTACTGAATTAATTAATGAGAAAAATTAAAGGGCAAAAGTACGTACACATAACACATAGGGCACGTACCTGATGATGTGACTCATGCCAAAGTTATAGCCATGGAACATAACTTTAAATCCATGGTGCATACCAAAAGAAACCAACCAAACATGTTCTCATATTTTTCCATGAGTGGGGCATGTGGTTTTATATATATGAATCAAGCCATTCCTATATTGAAAGACACCCCAAAAAAATCTATCTTGTTACTATTGTTTCATATCTGATAAGGAGTAATCTCGGTCAGACACATGGTGTTACGTCAATGATCGATCTGGGCGGATTCAGGCCCAGGTCCGAAGCTTAGGGCCGCCGATCATAGTCTCCGATTGGAAATCCCGTGGTATGATCGGATATAGAATCGACTATCTGACCCCCAAACCATCACTTTCAGGGCTAAGCCCTGCCGTCAGATCAAGCCATCAAATCATCGGCTGTCAGGCATTTAATGCGCCTGAATATGCGTCTGAACATTCGTCAGACACCATTCACACCACCTTACATGATTAAGGTTGTTCTGCAAACCTACGATCATTGCATTAAATGCACTCCCTGGAAGGTGTACTTAGTGTGCGTTATATCACACTATAAATACTCTCTCATTATTTATTGGTTGGTAAGCACATTTATTAGCTCCGAATGTAATATTTCTCTCACTACACCCTAACTCTCTAAGTTTACTGACTTGAGTGTTGGAAATTCTAAGGCGGACACAACCCTCTTCGGCCAATTAAATAACCCATGTTCCTTTGTTTCAGGTCAAAGCGAATCCCCCTTTATAAATTCAACTGCTAGATCGGTGATTGAGATCGATCCTTGTCCTCACCCAAAATCCGACATTATCGGTATCAAATATATATCTTGTACTAAATATTTAAAAAAATAGAGTTACTATATATATGTCATATCGTGTCCGTATTGCTATTCAAATCATACAACTTTTGGTGTATAATTAGTATTACTTTTCAAATGAATTAAAGACGATGCCAAACTTTATAACTTGGTGTTTGATAAATAAGGTGGACCCAAATCAAGTATGCTCCATACAAGATTAGGGTATGACGACACGTGTGAGGGTTTCATTGGTTGATAAAGAGGGCCATATAGCTGGAGAAGTGATAATGGGCCAAAATTGCATGTGGATTTAACTGATTAGCATGCAATTTCGTACATATGGGCCTTATTATGGACCTTAGAAATATATATGTGAAGTAACTGCCACTGGTGTTGGTTATGTCAATGTTTTGCCATTTTCTTACCAATTTAATTTTGTCTGTTAATGCCAAACTCAATGTAAACAAACAGAAATAATAAAATGATTTGATATATAGTGAAGTTGTGTTGAGATGTTTTGTAGGGTTTTTGTTCGTATAGATAAGATCAGTTTGATTGGAAGATATATATTCTAGTATAGATGCATTATCTGATCTTATTGTTTTCGAATTCAATTATATATCCCAAATAGAAACAAATTAATTAAAAAGAAAATGAAAACCTTATTTAATTTGTGGCTCATATATCATAATAGGACCGAACCGAGCCGAACTTTAGCTTTTTTTTAAGGTTCGAGTTCGAGTTCGAATAATTGATTCGACCTCGAGTTTAACAAACTGTACATAGTGAGTTCAACTTTCGGTTCGATAGCATGTTCGGGATCGGTTTGGTTCGTGATTCTGAAAAATACTTTTATATATATATATATATATGGGCCAGGTTCATGAGCTCACGAACAACTAATAAAATGTTCGAATTCGGTTCAAAAATATATCAAACCTAGTTCGGGTTCGGTTTGGTTCGTATATGTTGAATTCGATCATGAATAAAGGTTGGCTCTAGGAGTGGGCGTTCGGATTCGGATATCTGCGATCTTATCCGATCCGATCGGATATTATCCGATTGGATAGTTTTCGAATTCAATTTTCGGATTTCGAATATCCAAAAAAATATTCGGATTGGATATCAGATATAATTTATCTATCCGAATATCCGAACTTTTTTATATATATAAATATAATTTAATTATTCTATTTAGGCCCTAGTTTTATTTTATTATTACTCTCAAATCCCAATCAAAAATGCCCAAACCTAATTTTTTAGTGAGTTAATTTCCTACCATCCTAATTCCTACGTGAACAGCAGAAGAGTCAAAGAAGGCCAAAAGTCTTGAATACATTGATCACCATTCACCGCACCAAGCCAATACGCAACCACCTACAGTTGCTCTCGCACCACCCAGCCACAGACTGAACTTTGAATGAGCTTGAATATTTGGGACATTGAAGCAAAAAAGATTCATTATCAACTTCAAGGATGTATTAGCAAGACTCAATCTCGAGTGACTTTGCGATTTGAATGTTAGAAACTCATATTACGATTTTCAAGTGAAAGGGTCCATTGAGTCATTAAAAAAAATCTTTGGAATTATTGGATAATCCGAATCCGAATCTGAACGGATATCCGATAATTTCAGATATCCAATTTTTTCGAATAGGATTCGGATAGCAAAATATAAAATCCGATATCCGAATCCGAATTATCCGATATCTGACTATCCGATCCGAACGTCCATCCTAGTTGGCTCGGTTAGCTTACATCCCTATTAATAGGATGTAACTAAAATGTATGGTTGTCAAACAACTGATGAAAATGCTGATTGAATACGGAAGGTACAGTTGAAAGCGCTCTTTCAGATTATAGAGACTTGGCATAGAAAGCGACTTTCCCATTTTCGTACGACAACTCAATTACCCTATTATCGTGAAACTAGGAGAATAAAAAGATAATAATAATAATGGTGAAATATTGCCGGTTTTGGAGTTACTCCTACAATTTAATTTTGTGGGTTCCAAATTAAAGAATTACATTTTAAAATATCTCTCTTTTTATAAAGTATATATTTGCCCACTTTAATATAAAAAAAAATATCGCGTTTTCAGACACCAAGTGCTTTTTATAACGTAGTTACCAAAAAATCTAATCTGGTATATATAATATCATTAATACCGTATTATAGGCATCGATCATAAGTAGGGTAATTAAGTCTTACAATTTAGAAGTGCACGTGTGACCACAAGCGCTTTCAATCACATATCCAAAATATCAGAAATAGTTCTTCACCACTAAAAAATGTAAACAACATAAGGAGAATCGAGAACTTTAGTGATAATCTCTTTCTTTTTATGTTTTTAGTGTCTTTTTCTTTTTGAATTAATGCTCCAACTTTATGGAAAAATTAAGGATGACTGTTAACTGTTTTCTAAGCTTGCATTTCTGCTTCATTTTCAAATTTTTTTTTCTCTCTTTTCTTTTTTGATAATGTACTTTTATGTTTCGTTAAAACTAATCATGCACCAGATCGAGTGTGGTTGAAACTCATCAATCCTTAATTAAAAACTATGAGTTCGAATTCAGTTTTAAAACTCCTGATAAGTTATTCCAGCGAGTGAGATAATAGCAAATTTGCAATTCAGAGGATAATTAATTAAAGTAATTGTGCCAGACTGCCACCTAATTAATTATTCCTCTTTAATTTCTTCCACAATAAGAATATCTAATGAAAAAAGAATAAGACCGGCCATGCATGGTACAAATCAAGCCAGCACCACAAGAAAGCTATCTATCTATAATCTATATAGCTAATCCCCACCAAAAACATATATATACAGTACTTTGGTAAGATGATGAGCATCCAATGAAAGATTGCTTCTTTGCTCCCCACAAAACACAACAAACACCTTTGGATTTCATACCATGCCAAAGAGAAAAGGATTCATGTCTCAATCTACCCCACTATGCAATCTTATGTTCAAACCACAACTAGTGCCTTTAATTCTATCTCCCAACCAAAAGGAGAAAAAATGAAAAGCAATATATAAAAAATAAGGTGAATTAAGTAGACATTTGAGTGCCTAAAATTAGGTATATTTACAAATTAATCCCTCATATAACTGCTGATATTTTTAATAAATATTTTGAAAATATCCCTACGTTGGATCTCAACTAGGATTTGTTTGAGGTATTTTAAGAAAATTTACCTCAAGACCGATATGATAAGATTTGAAAATACACCAAATTTCAGAATACCTACAAAATCATAAGGTTACCTATATATATGTGATATTAATTAGTTACATACAGTTTTTAGTTAAGTGAGGCACACTTGATTGTGACAAGAACTACAAGGAATAAACGTACCATAGCAAAATTAAGAATAATAATACTAATTAAACAATAAAAAGCAAAAGAAAATTAAGGATTTAATATAAACTACAAAACATAAATCAACATCAAACTGGCTCTCAACCAACTTTAATAAATTAATCAGAGAAAACAAAAAATCCTACACAAATAAACTATAAAAAAAAATTAGAAAAAATAAAGCAAGATTCAAAAAATCAAAAAGAAAAGAGTTAATATAGCCTTTAAGTCACACATAGGATCATTAAGACTGCATTTGATTACTATAAAAAGTGATCCAAGCTAACCATTATTCTCAATCATTTCAACACCAACTTCCAATTTTTTCTCTCTACAAATTAAAACTCAACTTCACCACTTCTTCATATACTACACACTCTTTGCTTCATCATAAATACACATTTCCTAAATTCCAAAATCATTCACTTTTGCCATTTCAAAATTCGTCCATGTCTGTCTCAAATCCTTCATCGAACCCTAACAAAATGTACAAGAATTCATCATTACAGTACTGGAAAAATGACTCCTGCGAACTCGACGTTTTCGAGGCAGCCCGATATTTTTCCGGGAGTGGCAATGATCAAAATCCCGCCGTTAATTTCTCTCAAAAATTCATCAGAGACGACCATCACCGTCAACACCATCAAAATCCTGCAAGAATGAGCCTGGACATGCCGACAAACCGAAAACCAATCATTCTCCCAGCTCATGAATATCATCATGTAATCGATCAAAAGCAGATTTTGAAAGATCAAAAGAAGAAACTCAAACATCCTAGCTCGCCAGGCGGGAGATTGGCCAGTTTCTTAAACTCCCTCTTCAATCAAACCTCGTTAAAGAAGAAGAAATCGAAATCTGGTAATAATAAAGATTTCGACGATGAAAGCTCAGGTGGGAGGAGAAAAAGAAGAAGCAGCATTAGCCATTTTAGAATCACGAATAATAATAAAAGTAATAATGCTGGCAATGATAATACGAAATCAGGGTTTCTAACGCCTCCACCTTATGCAAACACGCCGACGAAATCATACAAGGAATTTATGTCTTTCCCCAAGAACAGTGGGATTAATTTCAAGCCCACTTCTTTAATGATTGAGATTAATGCTGAGAAAACAGAAGAAAATTCCAGGGTTCCAGGGAATAATTTTGCGAAGAGTGAGAAAAACTCCAGGTTTTCTTACAGGAAATCGACGACGAATTGCGATGATTTAATGGATTTCAGAAAATTCAGCGATCCTGATGATGGTGCAGACAGCGATTCAAGTTCGGATCTTTTCGATTTACCGAATCATGAACTGGATTTCTATTCCAGTAGCTTGCCTGTCTACGAAACAACTCATATGGATAGAATCAAAATTGCTGCTCCAATTTCCAGGGCGACGACAGTATAATTTAGCTTCCAAGATCGAGTTGTTATTTTTGGTATAATAATATTACATGATATTATTGTTCTTGTTTTTTTTCTTTTGGTTAAGAATCCAGGCCAGAGATTCTGCTTTTTCTAGCTTTTCATGGTTTTCATTTCTTTGAAATTTCTTCACAAGTTTTATCTTTATGTACAGTTTAAAATGTTTCCTTGTCGTTTAAATGGGATATTGTAGATTTACATCTACTACCTCAGAGATTTGTTGATTAGTTTATAAAATTATTTCAAGATTTTCATTATTTATATAAAATTTTCTTAGATTTTGGCTATATATGCATCCGTTAACTCATCTAATAGCAAATGCAGTTTAAAATTGAGTTGAAGCCCGTCAAGTCTCTCTTCTGCCCTGATTTTCACATGCATGCCGGAATAACAGAATATTACTGGGGAAGTTTTTGTAATTTTTAAAACCAGAAAACTTATTTTGATACACCAAATTAATCTTTAATTAGGTTACCCATTGTATGTTTTCTTTTAAAATTACTTTTTGGTTATTAATTTTCTTGTTTGCTTTTGGAGGTTTTTGGAGTGCACAGCAAAATAATTAAAGTTCACCCACTAAAATAGTTAGACATAATTGTGCATGATTTGAAATCATCCATTTTTCGGTTAATGGGAAGAAAAAAAAAAAGGTTACCATCATACCACCCCACATGTGATTTGTACTTTTTCTGATTGCAATCTTTTTATCTGACTTTAGACATATGTAATTATATTGGGTAGATTTTGCTAGTTATGTTGAGATTTTGTGTGGTCGTTGGCATTTTTTAGAAATCTAACTAGTATGTACATGTGTCTTGTGTATATATAGAAACAAATTTAAACCTAGCTAGTTAAGACATTATATTGTGAAGTAGTTCTAGCAAATTTGAGATAAGCTAGTTTAGTATCAACGTTTTTAAAAGCGAATTAGACGAAGAATCGATAATTTTTCTGGTTAGTAATTCGATCGATTCAACCAGTTCGACTAGCTCTATGTAATGTTATATATATGTTCATTAATTTTATTATATTTATAAACAAAAAGAAGATTTTAAGTTTATAGATATATATAGTTCAAAAAAGGAGAAAATTAAAAATTAAAAAGAATAGACGTACGCATGGGAGAATTATGTGTCTCTTATTTCAACGCCCCTTTTAAGGTTGATTCTAATTTGTAGATTAGCTTGGCATTTCATAGATCACAAAACAATTTTTTGTCTAGTAATCATGGGATCAACATAGAAAACATTATCGAGCTTTTGTTATATTTTAATATTATAATATTGCCTAATCACTCCAAATTTAAAATTAAACATAAATATATAAAGGCATTCGACTGGATTTGTTCGGGAATTGGCAAAAATCAAAAGTGATTTGACATAAAGTATAGAGAAAATGACCTTACATTAATTAAGAACTATATACTATAGATATATTGTTATGTATATATTGTTATGCGCGCCCCAATCTACGAGCCCATTGAACGCGAATATAAGTTTCGAACTCACTGACTGTAACTTAAAATTGGACATAAATCAATGTACAAAAATTTATCAATCTTCACTTTATCAATTTCATGTCCAAAGTTTTTGCAAATAATATGGTTCTTAGATATATACACAATTTCAAAAGTTTATTTCCTATAGACTTTCTTGGACAAAATATTAATCTATTTTTTATTTTTATTTTATATTCAAGTTTATTTTCTTGTATATATATATTGCTATAGTTACTTGCCGAACTAAAATTTTGTGTTACCGATCGAGGATTTAATTTAGGGAGAGTAATATCTAATAACCTTGAAATTTGAGTTAATTACAATTAAATTCATTTATTTTCAAGAATTGAAATTGGAGACTACTCTGATTTATTGAATTTGTGTGGGCTATGTTTTGCGAGAGGCCTATTCATACTGCTTCCTTAGTAGACCGACCTTTGTCGTCGTATAGGCCCAAATTAAAAAGTACATCTATTATGAGCTTCAATTAGTCCATAAGAAGAACACGCACACTGCACACACTCTACCCCCAATATAATAAATAAATTATTAATATTTATTTTTTTTGGAAGGAATTATTAATATTTATTTATAAATCTTAAAATAAAATTTAAATATTAATCCACATGCAAAAGCAATCGCTAACTTTTTTTAAGTTATTTAAATAAAAAAAACTTAGTGACCGCTCAGCGACCGGAAATAACAGGTAGCTATACGGTCGCTAACTTCTTTTATTTAATAAGAAATTGTTTACTTTGTGAATTTAATGCAAGTTATCAGCCCAAAATAGCCAGATTAATCGGTTTACTTCTGTTGGCCCACTCATACAGATTTTATGCCCAGCCCGTCATAAAAGTAGACTGTTGGCCGTTTATATAGCTACTCCAAATTGACGATTTTAAGTTAGGCAATAAACAGTTCCAATTTAATCCATCAACAGCCCAACATTAACAGTGACTTTGAGAGGAAATTTTCAAATAGACAATTGGGCTGCAGCCCAATGTAAACAAGAGCAACAAAATAAGCAAAATAGCCTACCAATTTATCTGTGTAAGTAAACACAGAAAACAGTCGTGTGGCCCACCCAATAAATAACCCATAAGCTAAACAGATCCAGATTACTTTCATTATATGTAAACAATTTCTAAGAAATAGGAAAGAGTTAGTGACCGCTAAGTGGTCGCCTACTGCTTTTATTTAATAAAAAATAGGAAAAAATTAACCACTGTTTTTCAGTCGCTAACTTTTTTTCAATTATTTTATTAAATAAAAGGATTAGCAATAAAAAATGGTGGTCACTAACTTTTTCCAATCTTCTTTTTAAATAAAAGACTTCAGTGACTAACTAGCAACCAAAAATAGCGATTGCTATTTTTTTCCAATTTTTTTATTAAATAAAAGACTTTAACGACCACTTAGCAACCAAGAGTGTGGATTGCTAACTTTTTCATTAAATAAAAAGATTTAGTGACCAAAGGTTGTGGTCACTAAAATTTTCCAATTTTTTATAAAATAAAAGTAATTTAGCGACCAAAAATAGAATCATACTCCACTGATATATGAGTTGTGGGCTTCGTTCAAGTGAGATGCCTATTGTCACTGCTTCTAGGCCCAAATACAACATTTATAATGGACTTCAGTTAGTCCATAATAAGAACAAACACAGTCTTAACTCAGCCATCATAAATTAATTATTAATATTTATTTATTATCTATCCATACCACAAAATCCTGATACAAAATCTTAAATATTAATTAATAAAGTAACACCTCATCACGTCACATAATGAAGCACTTTATATTCACCTTTAATTATAAAATTATAATATCTATGTATACTTATAAGTTACAATACGAATTGAATAAAAAGTAGCCAAAAGCACTAAGAATCGAATTATCTCTTATTTATAATAATTCGAAGCCGCCGCCGCCGATGCTAACCGAAATTCACGTCAGATTCCAGCTTTCTGTTTGTGCAGAATTTTTGTTTATGTTCCTAGCTCCAAATAATTAATTACTATAAAGTCTTCAATCTTGGATTTTTGCTTTTAGCTTGATTCCTCAATTTGCAAACGACAGAATATAATAAAGTCTAGTTAAGGAATTTTATTGAATACCTTTTAGGTCAATTACCCGAAAGCAAACACGTCCGTAAGGATAATTTATGGGTTGTCATCTTTGTTATTTGATCTGATACACGTGACACGGATATTATGATACATTTTTTTTTAATATTACACTATAAAAGTGTCCCAAAAAAGTGGTGGACACCACACCATACGATAAAATGAAACAAGTATTTGCATACTAAAACAATATCAAAGAAGCATCCTTTTCATCATTCCTTACAACATTTGTCCATTTTTTTACCTTTTATTTCATGGGAAGATGCTAATTATGGTGGTTGAACAATCTAACAACACCCATAATAGGAAAGTTATACGCAAAACCAATAATAATAGCAATGCTCATATCACTTGTATATATATGATGATTGCTGACACAGATTACTTAGTCAAATTAGTACTAAAATATAGTCTACACAAGTATAGCTTAGGTACTAGCTAGTTTTTCCACTTAATATGTTAACTTTCATAGTACTCCAACTAATGTGTTGTCTAAAGATCAATGTTACTGCCAAAATGATCCATGGCCACTAATCATTCCACATTTGGTATAATTCGAATCATCATTGCCTAATTTGAATAAAAAAAATGTAATTAATTAGCATCCATTTTCAAGTAAAAGGTCCCCACTTCTATATTTTATTACTTACCATTAAATAAAAATTAACTACTGCATACTAAAATTGTGTATATGCTTTGGGTGGGAAACAAGGGAGATCAGATACCTAAATCACAAGAGTTGAGAGTAGACACACCTAATTACCTGCAAATAGTAATTCTTTACTAATAAGTTTGAAGTTTGTTTGTTTTCCTTTTCTTTGGGATGTTTTTGGTTTAAAATTTAATCATATTTCTCACTTGCTTAGTTTAATCAAGGCCAGGCAAATATTGAAGGATTCGAAATTTTGAATATATCCTAAGCATTACTACTTTTGTAATAGTTTCTTTTTATGTATGTTCTCATTCAAACATAATATTTTAATTAATTGGTGTTAAAAACACATTTACAACTTTATTTATGTATATTAGTTAATTAATGATATGCTAGTTTAATTAAAAGTTCTGAAGTATGAATCTCGTAAAAGTTTTAAATAAATTTGCCAAAAAATAATTAGATCTGTTTGTAATTTTTAATAATAGAAAAGATCTTAGGGTGTTAGTGTAATTATACTGTTATGTGAATAGACGTTTCTCTCCCCCTCTCTCTCAAAAAGCTATAAAAAGATCTGGATTTGCTTTTTGTTACAGCAAGTGGGGTTTAGTGGAAATGATGTTGACTCTCATCACTGTATTCGCTTCAGCCTCAGCACTTCCACTCTGAATAAAATACCACTACACAGATTACAGCACAACCTCTTTTATATATTACTTTTCTTAAACCATCTCATATCGAATAATAAAAAATGTGAGATTCAGCTTGACAAATCTCATATCTTGAACTAATTTTTAGGATTAAGTTAGGCCATAATCCATTGATTCAATAACCCTTCGCTTCCCCATATCTCCTACACTGTTCACAAGGTAAGCCGTGTCAACTCTTTCTCATTCATCAATTATTATCATTCAAGATTAAATATTTCGCACTGATTCGCCTTTATAAGCGTCGACTATATCTTTCTTTATCGTCTTTCTCAAGCGGGCCTTCTTAAAAATTGCTTCTTTCGCTGTTCTGATGTAAGTAATTTTATGGGTTTTCTAGCTAGATTGTTGATTGTGTTCTTTATGTTGAAAATGATTTTACTATTTGAGACCGTTAATCAGCTCTGCTTTATTTTGGGTCCTATTTTATTTTTTTCAATTTCTTCTTGATTTTGTGAGTTCTAGTCATGTAATTGCCTCTGTGAAACCCTTATACATTTATGTATGTTTAATTAATTAATTTGTGGGAACTTGAATTTTCACTACATAGTTTATGTTGTCTGAAACGTATTTCTTCTTATTGAGTTAATTTTTATGTGTTTTTGCTGTCAAGAGGAGCTTATGAACTTATAATTTCATTTATTTGGATGTTTTTGTCCCACAACTTGTTATAGTGATCACAAAATAATCTAATGATCTCTGTTTTGCTTTGTTTTGTTTTTGCCTATGTATTTTTTGTTGTAGCTTCAAGTTTTGGGTCAGTCTACAACAAATAACCTAAGAATTTACAATTTAGTACCAAAAATGGAGTCTTTGGGCTACGCTTTTGAGGAGAGGGCCCTCCTATTTACAGATGATGCAACCGGGACCGTTGGATTTGCACAATCCATTTCACCAAATATGTCAAGAAAGTCATCTCTTCATAATCAGTTCCTGGAAAGTGCCGGTGATGACACAGGCTATCACTCTGGGGGTAAATCCTTAATTTCCGACTCTACCATCACATTAAACTCATTAATGGAATTTGAATCAAGATTGTCCTGTTCTATGAATGTTATAGCCAACGATGAGAAACTGATTGCTTCAACTGAGTCGAATGCAACTCGATTTTGTACAGACAACTCAGCAAAACGAGCCCGTATTTCAAATTTGCAGTCTCAAATTCCAACTTGCCAAGTTCTTGGATGCAATAAAGACTTGAGTTCTTCAAAGGATTACCACAAAAGGCACAAAGTATGCGATGCTCACTCAAAGACTCCTGTTGTTATTGTGAATGGCATCAAGCAAAGGTTTTGTCAGCAATGCAGCAGGTGAAGAGACGAGATTTTGTAGTTTTTCATAATGATGAGGTCAAATTAGTCTTTTTACTCATCGGCCTTAGTAAAACTTTTTGTTAATTATTTGAATTGCAGGTTTCATATACTAGCAGAGTTTGATGAAGGTAAGAGAAGTTGTCGTAAACGCCTTGCAGGCCACAATGAACGCAGGCGAAAACCGCAATTCGACACTCATTTGGGTAAGCTCCATATTTACTTGAGAAATTATTCTTATTCTTTCATCCCGTAAGTTAGCCCCTGTTCAATTTTAATCTGATTTTTTTTTATAGATTTATCATTTTTTTAGTCAGATAATTTTCATTTTTTTAGTAACTACGTAACATTTGGAAAAATCAAGAGTTAAGGGAATGAACCCCATTATTCGTAAATAATGGGACTAGAATTGAACGAGAGCTAAGTTGCGGGATAAGACTTTTACAAGGGAAAGAAGGTAAAATTCATTTATTTTACATCATAACTTAGCCCCTGTTCAAGTTTGGTCATACCTTTAATAAATTTATCAAATTTAGTTCCATAACTCTCTCTTTTTAAAAATAAAAAAAGTACGGAACAATTAGAATATTTTAGAGCTACAAGAACAACTCAAATAAATTCAAAAATGACAGGACTAAAATTAAACAAGCGCTAAGCTAGGGATGAAAAATGAGATTAATTTCAGATTGATCACCAGACATAGGGCCGGGGGTGTTTCCAAAAACTTCTGTTTTTAGAAAAGCTGAAGTTGTAAAAAGTTGGAGGATTAAAGCAATGGAGTGATTGGAGAAAAAGTGCCAAAACACTTTTGAGTAATAGAAAAAATAACCAAAAGCTGAGTAAAGCACCGCACAAGGACAAGGTGCTTCGTTAAGCTTATTTTAAGTAGAAGAAGCAAAACAAAACAAAACAGCCCCTTCTGTTGTTTCAATTTTAAGCTAAAAGCAGAAAAGTGCTTTCTTTTTAGAGTTTGCAAACACTACCGTATATCTATTAGCATACTATTGAAGTCCGATTTTTTGTTTTTTTCAGGTTCTTCATATTACACAGATGCACGAAAAACATCCTTGCTTTTCTCGGGAATTCTTCCAAGTAATTTCCTTGGTCTTCAGTGCAATGAGCGAACCAATCATATATCACGCCTCAAGTTTGAAAACGAGCAAAGTCAACTATCCCAATTAGCACTCCACATGAAATTGAGTCAATCACTTCCACAATCAATCCTGCATTTGCATGACAATATTGGAAAACAATATCCAATATTATCAGTTCCAGAGTCATCGGCCGGCTCGAATTCAAGCCGTGCTCTCTCTCTTCTGTCAGTTCAATCACACAACTCATTAAGCAATTCAGCAGGCAATAGCATATCAATGGCTCATCCCAAGAAAAATTACCAAAATACCCTCGATGCTGTTCAGAATTTGGTTTCTGACAACTCCGTTGATTTGACTGAGTTGTCGTTACATTTGCAAAGAGTCGAACAACAGAAGTATTATTCACAAGTCAAGCTGGAAAACGGCGTCTTCTGCCAATCCACAACCACTTGATCAAGAGGGTAAATAAGGAAATATGAAAGTAGTTAATTTATCAGTGTTGTGTGATTGAACTGTAATAGCTAGTTGGAATTTAGTGTTTGTGCTGGTTGTTCAAGTGTCTGATATATTGTGCAATTAAGCTGTAATAGCTAGAAAAGCTATAAGCTAACACTATTGAAAAGCACTTTTAGATATATGACACATTTTCTTCTTGGTATGCTTGCATTTTGTTAATCATGTGAATTAATTATCTTAATGATAGATTAATTAATTAAAAGTTTAGTGATAAAAGCAATGGTGTAATCATTCTCTGCTGCATGTGTATGCACGTGTGTACCCACATACGTTTAAGACACCTTTATTCTTTTGTCTTAAAGTTGTATTGTAAGCGTGCTTAATCTTTAATTACATTGTAACCTTTTTTCGGGGGTAAAGTCATAATTATAAATATTCTGGGGGTGCGAGGCTAATTATATATCTTAGTTTGTTGGATTTAATTAGTGAGCTCAACTGCTGAACTGCTCAAGCATGTTTGTTAACTTTTATTAATTTTTCAGAGATTGCTTTGTACTTTGATTTGGGACCACAAATTACTAGCTAGTACCATCTGATTCTGAACAATTAATTATTACAACCTTTTAAAATAATTAGATTGTGATTAATGTTGTGAGTCTTTTCATGTTTGGAAACTTTGATGGGCTGTCTTGTTTAATACAGATGAATGAAAGCCCAATTTGATGGAAATCAATGTAGCCCAGTAAGAACCGCAGTAGAACTTAGAACTACAATGGTTAAAACAACGAAACTAGCTCATTCGAAATGGATTTCAGAAAGTGCCATGTTTTTGGTGGTTAATTTTGAATGAACATTTAGTATAAAGTTGTATTAATCTGTGGAAATTTATTTTGGAAAAAGTCCCTATTATTGCGACTTATATATTGTTTTCCTTGCATGATATGTAATTACGTTAATTACATTCACACCCCTGATCCCATCCAACGTACTCAGAATACCGTTTTTTCCTTTAATTATTTCACGTAAATATTACACTCATCCCCCTCTTAAGTTTCATTTTTAACAATTATTCACTTGCTATTAATTTGGGACTTAACAAAGAAACGGCGACGTTATCATATTCTTTTTGCAAATTTTCCATTTGATAAGAAACACCACTAGTGTAAAAAATAACTAAACCCTTGTTTTGGATGAGGAAAAGAATGAAAAAAAGCTGGAGAAAAAATATCTCAAATTCATCTCAAAATTTTGATATATATGTTGAATGTCTTTTTTTAATTCATTTTCATTGAGATATCTTGTTCTCTTTTCACGATTCATTTGAGTTTTGTAATTATGCAACTTTATAGGGGAAGTTACCGTAATATAATTAATCAAGTGGCCTGGCAATCACATCCAGACAGATCCACTGGATCATAATTAAGGAACAAGTTACATGAGATAATTAATTAAGCATGAAAGAAAAACTGATCATCATAGTACAATTATTAATTAACTACGCATATATATATTAATTAATTCCTTGAAAGCAGCAACATTACTTGGTAACAGACTTCAATTCACAGTTCTTCTTCCATGTAAATTAAGCCTACACAAAAAGGAAAGAATATTATATATGAGCAAAACGAAACCCTATTTCATGAGTTTAAGAAAATGGATATATAAAGATTGCATTTTTACATTGGTACTGTTGCTGGTGCTGGCAGAAGCAAAACCTTGTGGGGTGTTCGGAATGTACCTTGCCCACTGTCCCCAAATTTTAAAAATAACCAGTTAGAAATCGATCTCTATATATGTATAAAATATAAAATAACCAGTTGTGTGTGTGTGTGTGTGTGTGGGGGGGGGGGGGGGGGGGGGGGGGGTGTAAGTTTATGTTAGCTAGGGTTTCATCACATTTTTGGCAGCTGAACTGAAAGCTTCACGATGTGGGATCTCTGGATTGGCTGATTTGATGCGCTCTATCTCCTCTCTAGACAAAAATATTTAAGAGTTAATTCGATTATATTCTTGTTTCTTAGTAGCGTAGCATATATATAAGGATATTCAAATTAAATGTAATTTTCTATTAATTAAAGAAAATGAAGATAAATGTATAAAAGGATCAGTTTCTTACTTCATGAACCGATTGTAAGCAGATGGAAGCCTGTGCTTCTTCTCAGGAGCTGCAAAATTATTAATTTTTAACAGCATCAGTTAGTAAGTATCGTATTATTATTAGTATTTTTATGAACATATACATTAATTATATTTATCATACGTTTGACCACAAATGGAGCTTTTGGCGACAAGGGTTCGGTGGATGTGGAAGAAGATGATGATATTACAGGTTGACCCTTCTTGAATTCACTGCAGAAAGCCTGAATATATATATAGGAGAAAGATAATTAATTATAAATATGTATATATATATAGGAGAAAGATAATTATAAATATATATATATAGTGAAAAAATTAAGAAATCGAGCCCTATAGCTAGCTTCAATTTGCCTTAAAAATTATTACCTGAAGATGAAGAGTTGTTTGATGATCATAGCATTGTCCTTGAATTGGAGGCCTGCTGGTAAGAAATGAAAGATTGCTGCAATGTCCACATTTCACTGTCACAGTCTCCAACAATCTCTTCCATGGAATCCCAACCTATATATATATATATAATTAAACATATCGTAAATGTTTAATCAAGAAATAGTTAATTGGACGTCTAGTTTGTCTCCAATTGCAATGACAATTGATGGAGATAGGTAAGATTTGATGGAGACAGACAATATTATAACTTTATGTATAAATTAACATGCACGAACACTATATATAGGAAATTATAATTAATATTATGCAGATTAATCAACATATATACCGCAAGAACAGTGCTGCAGAAATTGCAGCGGACATAGCAAAGATGCTCAGATGATTGAACCAAATCCATGCTCATGTTTATATATAGAAAAAGTATATGCTATATATGATTCTTGAAACAAGTATATATGAAGAGGAAGAGAACAGTGAGGATGTAAGCATATTTATAGAGATGTATATATACAATTTTATTTTATTTTTATGTGTGTGTATAATAAAATTAAAGGTATACTAGGGCTTGAGGTATTGAATAGCTAGATGGTGTTGGGGAAGTGTGACATCAAAAAGGAAATTTTAGGGTTACTAATCTAGTCATATGGTGCTAACATTTCTCACTAACAAACAAATTGGCTTGAAATTAATTATTTCAAGATCGATGTGGGAAACTATGAATCTTGCTAATTAATCTAAGAGATCTATGACTCTATATATCATCACTCCACAAAAGTCTTGTTATTATAAGCTAGAGACTACTCACTCTTGGTCATTAATTTGATGTGATGACACTTAAAAGTATTATTTATAAGTATATATAAATATATATATAAGTGCAATGACATCATTGTAAGAGATATGCCTAAAAAGGATTCGATCCATGCCACTTAGTCGGTGACAAAAGTCTGATCATATATTAAAATCGGAATCACAATCGTCGTTTATCAATTTTATTATTTTGGACTGATTATGCAGTCATAAAATCCTATTTTTTTAGTGAAACTACCTAATATTTCCACCATAGTAAACACTAAATAAAACGTATTTATACACGAAAAGTAACATAATTATGTTTAAGTAAGTGTTGAATGCAGATATACATGATATCAAGAAAATAAAGATGGCCGGGTGCAAATATTAAAGAGAGTAAAGTTGAAATTGACGTGACCTTAAATCACTTGTCACAATCATCTTAACGATTTTAATATGTCATGTATACGAATTGATGGGACTTATCTTTTTGATTGCCAAACATGGTATAATCACCCAATTTTGCATTTGCTTTCCCAACTTTCCTTGCTCGTGTAAATCTCGACTTTATATAGCTAGCTCGGTCTTCACCCCCTTTTTCGAAGGCCCTACACGTATAAATGGACTTATAAATTGTAATTAACTCAAATCTTAAGGGTAATAGCGTGCAAGTTGCGCTATTCTTTATCAAGATATATATAAATAATGTTTTTAGAATATTAGAATTTTCACATTTGTACATGTATAATGATGAGTGTCGAATCCACCAAAAATAATCAATAGAAATTCCTATCTACCGTATAAACAAAATTGTAAATAGTAGTAAACAGGGTCGAATACAGGGATTTGTTGGAAAATATTTTCTTATGAATAACCAAGTAAAAGTAACTAAAGAGGGGGGTTTTGATTGTAAGATCTAAACTACCACTAAATTAATCTAAACTAACAAAAGCAATTAAATAATAAGAATCAATTTTTAGATTTTCGTTTTATAAAGGAAAACAAATAAATCAAGATCAATTAACAGAGTAGGATTAAAATCAATTAAACAAACATCTAGCCGGAATATTCTAGCTTAGTTCTTCATATTGATCATCGATGTAAGGATATACTTAAATCAATTAATAGACTGGCTATGGTTATCAACTACCCCTGACTCCCTCGTTTCTTCTTAATATTAGAATAATCAGGGCACTGCCTTTAATCAATCCCTAACTAACAAATAACCCTCTCGAGACTCTCTTAGGATTCAATTTATTAGCAGCATTAAAAACTAAAGAAACACCAATCCTAATTAACCAAACCCTCTCGAGACTCTTTTAGGATTCAATTTATTAGCAGCATTAAAAACTAAAGGAACACCAATCCTAATTAACCAATACGTACAACGCTCAATTCAAATTAGACTCACGAATCCCTTAACACAAAATCAGATGTATTTCATAATACCCTAGTGTTAATTGCCACAAATATTGCATACCCCGGTTACTAACCTAGCATACAATTGACCCTATGTGAATAACTCAATTAATCAACCAGCGCTAATTGACAACTAAATTATGCACAATAACATTAAAAACGGAGAAAGCGTGAATACTAATTAATCAAAATAAGAAAAATAATTAGATCTCACAATAATCCGAACTAACTACGAAATTAGCTACTCTTAATTAACATAATAAAAATCTACTCTACGAGAAAACATAGAAAACGAAGAAGAGGATGGTGTGGTCTAGTGGTGGATCGGCGATCCAAAGATGCCGTGATGATGAAGTGTATGGAATTATGGTGGCGTGAATGTGTATGTATCAATTTGATCCCCAAGTTACCTGAATCTCCTCAATAAATCAATTCCCTAATTAATTAAGGACTTCTCCCATCGGTCCTCCAGGTTAATCAAATCTCCAAGTGATGTGTAAAGTCCAACTTGAATTTGGCTTCTTTAATTCCATGCAAAAGGAAAGTTTCACTCCAATTCGTCCAGCTTAGTTTGCCTCCGCGTGGACTCAGCACATGATCACGTCCAAAACTCCTATAAAGTCCAGTTCGAAATTCATGCCAAAATTATATATTTTAAGCCCAATTCTTCCCAAGCATGAATATCTACATGAAAATACAAAAAGAAATTCAATTTTCAAAATATAAAGTCAATACAAGAATATTTAAGCACAATTTGACTCAAAATATAAGGATAAATAACGACTTATCATATACTCCATGTAATAACTTTTTATTGTGTTATATATATTTTTCTTATGGTTCTTGGGATTTTGCTACGTATTGATTGATATATATATATGCCCACAAGCTAGATTCCTCATTTCTTCTTCGAATTTCGCCATGCATGCATGCATGCACTCCATCTGAGACAAAGTTATGACTTTTCTTGTCCCTCTCTTGATGCTTTTTTCATATTTTATATGGATTTGGGCAATAATCATTTGATCTATGGTCGCTCTGTTTCTTATCTATTTTCAGAACTTCGGATTAGACAGCTCTATATCGGTATATTTACTACCCTGGCTAGCTAGGAGGCAAAATATATATTAATCCTGCATGCACTCACTTACCCAGGTGTACTTGTCTACTTTTGTACTATTTTAGTTTACTACTGTTTAATAAGTTAAAATGTCATTAATTATGATAAATTATCGAAGAAAAAAGCCTAATTATCTGATGGATTTTGAATTTTGCCTAAAAATGGTCTTGACGATTTATTATTTGGTTACAAATATGTATGTTTGAAAGCTGAATTTGAAGCTTATCGAACAACTAAGTTACAAAAAGACGCTTGCTACTAATAAAAATATATTTTGAGAAACTCGCGCGAACTCGAGGATATTTGTAAATAAGTTAGCGTGCATGGCACCAACATATTAATTTTTATTAATTAATTCGTTCAATAGTTATATCCTTTTCTATAGGAACTGTAATAGATCATAAACATGTATTTAACCAAGAACCAATGTTATAGTTTAAGGTTTGAACACTTTATAAATGTCAGAAATATATTAAAATCAACAAGTCGTTGTAGTATAGTGGTAAGTATTCCCGCCTGTCACGCGGGTGACCCGGGTTCGATCCCCGGCAACGGCGATAATTTTTTGTTTTTCTAATTTCCAGCTTTTTGGGCCTTTGAAGAAACTCCTTTTTCAGCGTTTGGGCCTTCTAGAAACTTTTTTGTCAGTAGTTTGAGCCTTTTAAGGTTTACATACTAAATATGGCTATAATAAACTTCCTCTGGGGTAATGGCAAAACTTGGTATGAAGATACATTTTGATTTGGGTGTATTTTATTTGATCAAGGTTGATCCATATACCAAGTGTTCTTGTAAGGACCAAGACCAGGTCGATATAATTTTGGTCTGAACAACTCATAATCTGTAAATAATTTCAATTATTACAGACAAGTCATACACAACTACTACTGAAATCAAAGAAATCTGAGACTTTCTATATCAACATCTTCAAGAATAAAAATAACTAACTGAATTAACTCAAAATGAAAGAAACATATACGAATTAATGCCGATAACAAAGTGAATATAGCTCCAAATTGAAGAAACATATACGAATTAATGTCAACTCATTCCACAACAAAATCGTAAATAGAGAAAGGCATCGTACTCAATCCTAACCAACTCAAAAAAAAATAATAATAATTGAATACCAGTAACTAATACGAAACTTATTTTGCCGGACCATTAGGGGCCTTCGAAGAAGCATCTCCAGATGGGTTGAGCTCGTCCCAAGCTTCAATCCATGTAACCATGGCATCTGCTAGCTTCGTGAAGTAAGGATCCGTAGACGAAAGCTTCGCCTTCACTTGCTTCGCCATTTCGATATAGCATTCTTGAACAGTTTTGCATTCTTTTGGAAGAGTTAAGGATTGGAAAAACGGGATGATATCCTCCTGCCAGTAGATACCCTTGTATTCCTTCTTCAAGTTCACAAACGGGTTGCTGGCTTTGCTGTGCCAGATGTATGGCAAACCGGTCTTCACACCGAGATTCAAATGATCACAGATAACCTGAATTTAATCAAAACTATTGTTAGTTTTCACTCTTGTTATAAAATCACACAACTTACAAAAATACTAGCTAATCTTTAAAAAACAAAAAAATAAACCAAATCAATATCAAGTTTGCATCAAGATACAGAACCTGATGTCATAAAGTGAAATTCTAACATCATGTGCGATCTAACTGCTAATAACTCATTGAAATATTATTGTATGAACCTATTTGGGTCCCATGAACCCAATGGAAACTATGCCTAATATCTATACTTATAAAATATGAACCTTAGATTGAACTATGCCTAATGATAAGTGCGTGCTCATTACCTTAGTGCACCAGCCAGCCCACATGTCATCGTACCGCCCGATTGGTTGACCATCACCCATGAGCCCGAAGTACATAGCCGGTCCAATTAGGTCACGGTTGAAAGCCAAATTCATACCACACATTGGGAAAATGGTTCCCTTTGGAATTGTCAAAACCGCATCAACATATCTGAGAGAAAAATAACACAAAGAACAAAAATAGGTTAGGAATACAAATATATTATAGGGTCAATCAACGTAGCCCCGACGCCACTATAGTTTAGAATTTACACTTATCCCCCACGCCATTGGCAAAATTTTGATGATGGCATCAATTTTTTATTTTCTTTTTAACCTAGAAATACCCTTGTTGGCTTTATAATTAAGAAACTCCTATTTTTTTTATTTTTTTTGGAAGGTAAATGATTCTTGCCTTGTATTCCTCTCACGGGGCTTAACAAGCTGAGTTGGTGCATCGTAGTCGGGAATATTGAGCCAAAGGCCATGAGAAACAGCAGTCGGGACACCCTCACGAAGACTAAAAGGATACCCACGAACGAAATCTGCACCCTCTCTATATGGGTCATAAAGAGTGTTGAAGAAAAGTGGAGTTGATGGGCTCAAGAGGTTCTTGATGTGCTGCTCAAGTGCATTGATATCTTTGCCAGTTGGGTCTTTGGCAACCTTCACATCAAACGAAAAGAGATTACGGAATAGAACATGACGAAGTGATTTCCAAGAAGCTACTTATAAATGAGGAATAATACAACTTAAATCGAGTAACAAGATATACGAAATTTAAATAAGGGCAAGCCATATGTATTTTTTTGGTAATAAACTGCTTTTGAGACGGGTCGGATGGCTAAGGACTACATGAGTATAGAGTACATTTAAAAGCATTCCATTTTTTTGCATGAATATAATACTATAATCAAGGTTTAAAATATAGCCATCTAGTAATCATCATAAAAGAAGTATATAGCAATACCAAAAAAAAAAAAAAAACGAAGTATATAATATAGATCAATAGATAATCCAAATTCCAAACTATAGAAGTTCAAATCTAGACAGAAAAACATCTGAGCAGTGAGAACAACTGCACAAGACAGACAAAGGATCTAAGAGCAAAACATAAACTTAGTTCAATAAGTGGATTCATGGCACAAGTAATTTCCAATTTAAATCACGACAACTTCTGAACCAGCCAGCACTACCAACAAAATTTCAGACAAATTGAATAAAAATTTAAACAAGTCCAGATCAGCATGCATAACTTCAAAATAAAATACCAACTCAAATCCAAAAACCCAACTCCAAAACCCTCCAAGATCCAAACTTTTGCACAACTCCAAATCAAGAAAACCTCTAATCCCACACTAAATCCGCAGCTAATCACAAGCAAGAACAAGTAAAGATCCAATTTTTAAACTCAAAACGTAAAACAACTAAAAATACATTCAATTTTATTTAATAAACCTCAATACTTACAAAGCAATCATCATCGATTGTATATATGTACTTCTTCTTCGACACCATATAGCCAAAGCAGCGACAAGCAGAGTCCTTGAAAGAGATGCAGGAGGCTTTGGGGCCGAGAATTCTGTTGATATCATTGCGATTATAGAGTTCATAATCAAATCCTTCTGGAACGTTGATTTTCTTTGAAGGGTCGCCATCTTGAACTATGATTAAATGGTATTGCTCGAAAAAGGGCCTCCACATCTCCAGAAAATCGAGGTTTCTGATTGTGGGTATGACGATATCGAGTTCATCTTTCAGCCAAGGTGTCGAGCTCGGTCCGGCCATTGTTTCTCTCACCGTCACTGCGTGCTTAGTGTATGTGTGTGGTTTTTGTAATAAGGTGAGGGAATTGCGGAAGATGAAGTTTTTAGCTTTATATATATAGGGAGAGACAGTCGCGAGTCCTATGGAAGCTGTCTTCTGGTCTAACAAAGATCTGTAATACTAATAATGTCCTACAATTTAAGAAGAATTTTATGCCTAATTTAATTATTAATTATTATTATTATTGAAAATTCAAGTTTGTATTTTCTCGAAAATAAAGAAGAATTATTTTGTACTTGGACTTGGTCATAGCAGATGAATCTTACTAAAAGACAAAAGTCCACTCTTTCTCTCTCTCTCATGAAAAATCAATGTAATTATTATGATTTTCTTGATAGTGTGCAACAACTGTCGTGACTCGTGGGCTATAATTAAAGTTCATAATTTCGAAATTACAGGGCAAGCTATGGCCTATAAGCTTGACTATTTCTTTTTAAAGAATTTTTTTTTAAAAAATTCGATTCTTATTATTAAAAGGATACCTCCACATCTGATATAAGCTTGACTATTATTATTACTTCCTTTATCTAGGCAAAAAGAAGAACTAAAAGATACAAATATTTTTCCTGCCTTTTTTAAGTTCTATTCTTGTGAATATTACTCAATGTTTAAATTTATAGAAGTTTAATTTTAATTTCTAAATTGTAATTCCTAATTTTTACATGTGAAATTATTAACTCAAATGTGGCTTCAAACAGTGGCAGATCTATATATATAAGTGACCGAAGACTAATATTTAGAGATTATGAGATCTCTTTTTCATTACTTGGTCAAAAAATTCTTGATAAAATTATCTAATTATATATAGTGAACTTTTAATTTAATACATCCAGCATATTTTGAAATACGCATTCTCAATCAGGTGTATACTGTGAGTTTATCGCTTTTTCAAATATATATTTTGAATCAAATGCATGTCTTGAGCTTAGGAAAATATGAAATATGAAACTTATAATATAATAGTTGGAGTCCAATACAATGTAAAATATAAATAATTAAGTATACATAAAAGAAATCGTCATCATTAAATTATCATAAAAGGAAAAAAAAAGGAAAACAAAACTCATCATCATCATCATTTTTCTTTTAAGGTAAAACTCATCATCATTAACCTAAGTGATAGAATAAAGTTAGGGCTATAATGTAAATTTTGTTTCTTTATTAGAAAGTGCTAATGCGCTTACTTCTTTTTTGTTTCAGTCGCACATAGTTTATTTGCTAAGGGTTGAATAGGATTAGTCTATCATATAAAAAGGCTGGTCATTATTCCCATTGTAACATTTTTTTATCATTTTTTAATAAATAAAGAATTTGCTTTGTGCGCATATTCCCTCTCTGTTCATCATCATTCCAGTATTCACATTCTACGCACTTCTACATGGTATCCTGAGCGCATTATCCGCTGTAATCTCTGAATCTAAGCTCCAATCTTCATAATCGAAGATATCTTGCGTTTTGCATCATTCGATTCTCCTAATTCTTAGAAGATTTCTCTTTGCTTTTCGTTATTCTTCTCGATCTTCCCCTTTCTAAACCCTAATTTTTCTTTCTCGTCACGATTTACAATTTTATCATCATCTTCTTAGTAATCTAAGATGACGAACGACGATGGGAAGAAACCTGCAAAATCTGAGGTTGCGACTGCCTCTAATGTCAGCAATCGCGACGATCCATACAATATGTCCAACAGCGACGCATCGCAACTCACAATCGTCACTGTGATTATGAATGGCACCAATTATCTCACCTGGAGAAGATCTATGAAGATTGCGCTAAATTCTAAAGTCAAGATCGGCTTCGTCGACGGTACTATCCCCTGTCCTGAGGAATCTGATCCGTTATTCAACACATGGAAACGTATTGACAGTACGGTATTGTCCTGGCTCTTAAACTCCTTAACTAAAGATCTCTATGATAGTTTTATGAATGCTGAATCCGCTCAAGAACTTTGGGATGATTTACACACCACTTATGGACAATGCAATGGTCATTTGATCTATAACTTGAAACGTGAAATTGTTCTTATGCGTCAAGGAACTATGGCATTATCTGGTTATTTCAATAAACTTAAGACTCTTTGGGACGAATTGAATACTCTCACTGAAGTTCCTAAGTGTCTTCTTGGTAATGACTGTAGAGTCTTTAAATTTTTGAATAAGGCTAAGGAATTGGACATGTTAATACAATTTCTGATGGGGCTGAATGACACATACGATAGTGTTAGGAGTAATCTCTTAGTTATGGATCCCCTTCCCACTGCTATTAAGGCTTATTCTTTGGTCACCACTGTTGAGACTGGAAGAGATGGTCAGATTGCTACTGATTCAACCAATAATGCTTTGTTGTCAAAAAGGCCTTCATATGGAAGGGGAACTCTTTCTAAAAGAAAGGAAAAGTCTGATAGACATTGTGATAATTGTGATGGGGATGGTCATACTATAGAAACTTGTTTTAAGCTAACTGGAACACCTGAGTGGTATACTGCTATGAAGGAAAGAAAGCTTGCTGCAGGAAGAGGAGCCAGAAACCAACCAAGGGCAAACATAGCTTTCAACACTCCTCTGGATCATAATCTGGAATCAGGTATCACCTCATCAAACAATGTTCATTCTGCTAACATTTCTGCTCTCATCAAACAGGAAATGGCAAAGTATTTTAAGGAACTCACTTCCCAAGGTTCTGAACATGTGAACTTTGCCACTGAAGCTAGCTCTAAGTTTGATGAGTTTGCAGGTATGATCTCCTCCTCCCTCTCTGCAAATTTTAATAAATTTAATGCTAATTTTTGGATAATAGATACAGGAGCTTCTAGTCATATGGTATCTAGTCTAGAGTTGCTTATTAATCCTGTATCTCCCAAATTTCCTATACCTATAATTTTGCCTGATGGCACTTGCCAATTGGTTAAACTTGTTGGTACTGTAAAGATTAATGACAAATTGACCCTCAGAGATGTTCTCTACCTACCAACTTTTAAGTATAATCTCATCTCTGTAAATAGGTTAGTTTCCGCAACTAACAATATATTTGTATTTGCCAAATCTGCCTGTTTCTTGCAGGACCAGACCACTAGAGAGACCATAATCTCTGGATATGCTCAAAACTCTCTTTACATACTTGATAATAAGAGTTGTTTACATAAAACTGTTAGCATTGATACTGATATTGTTCCTGCTGTAAATCAGGCATATATTTCTGATGTTTCTAATAATGCCACCAACTGTGTTAGCAATATGGATATGATTGCTAGCTTAATTGTCAAAAACAGTATATGGCACCATAGATTGGGACATATGTCCCAAGATGTATTGCATCATATTTCTTCATTGTCTGATAATGGTGTAGCTCCTAATACTTTATGTGATACATGCCAGAGAGCTAAACAAAACAGATCCCCTTTTCCTTCTAGCACCATTCATACTGTTAGACCTTTTGAGCTTATACATCTGGACTTATGGGGACCCTATAAGAAACCTACTAGGCTAGGTTTTCACTACTTCCTCACAATAGTAGATGACTATTCTAGATCCACTTGGACTTATCTTATGCCGTACAAACACCATACTTTTGAGTTTTTACAGAATTTCATTCAAATGGTTGAAACTCAATATGAAACTAAGATTAAAAAGATTAGGAGTGACAATGGAACAGAGTTCACTAATCAAAGATGCCTTGATCTTTTCCAATCTAAAGGAATTATACATCAAACTTCATGCCCTTATACACCCCAACAAAATGGGGTTGTAGAAAATAAACATAGAGTTTTATTACAAATATCTAGGGCCTTGATGTTTGAATCTAACTTACCTATTCAGTTTTGGGGTGATGCTATCCTTACTGCTACTTTCATTTTAAATAGAATCCCTAGTAGGGTTCTTTCTTGGGAAACACCCTATGAAAGGCTGCACAATACTCTTCCCTCTTATGATATGCTAAGAAGTTTTGGCTGTTTGTGCTATATAGTTAATAATGGCCCTGGCAAAGATAAGTTTAGCTCCAGAGCCTCTAAATGTGTGATGATTGGCTATTCTAATACACAAAAAGGATATAAGGTGTATAATTTGGACACTAATACAGCCACTGTGTCTAGAGACATTAAATTTTATGAACATATATTCCCATTTGTGAATAAATCTCCTGTTCTTACTGATGTAACTAGTGACATTCATTCTCCTGCTATTACTTCATTTAACATTGATGATAACACTGATGTTGATACTCATTCTATTACTCTTACTGATCCTTCTGTTACTAAGGTAAATGATGATAATGTTCAATTCAGTGAACAATCTGATACCAACCTGCAGGGCACTACTGATCCTACTATTTCATATAATTCTGATCACAATACTTTCATTCCCAGGGCAAGCACTAGGGATAGACATCCACCTAGGCGTCTAAATGATTATGTTTGCACTAATGCCTCATTCTCTGAAATTGACAACACTTTACCCCATGTTCTTGATACTTCTTGTTTTACATTTTCTGATAGTTACTTATCTTTTATGGCTAATGTCAGATTAGTGCCTGAACCTACCACCTATAAGCAAGCCTCTCAATACCCTGAGTGGATTGAGGCTATGCACAAGGAGATTCAGGCACTAGAGGATAATAGTACTTGGACTCTCACTACTTTACCTAAAGGTAAAAAGGCCATAGGGTCTAAGTGGGTGTTCAAAGTAAAATTTAACCCTAATGGGACTGTTGAGAGGTACAAAGCTAGGTTGGTCGCCAAAGGTTTTAACCAAACCTTTGGGATTGACTACTTTGATAGCTTCTCACCCGTTGCCAAGTTGGTCACAGTTAGATTAATTCTAGCAATCTCAGCTTCTAAAAACTGGAATGTGTACCAACTTGACATAAATAATGCATTCCTACATGGCACTCTTGATGAGGATGTGTACTTACTTCCACCTGAAGGATATACCAAGGCTGTTCATGGTCAAGTTTGTAAACTTTCCAAGTCCCTCTATGGCTTGAAGCAAGCTTCAAGGCAATGGAACTTGGAATTTACAAACAAATTAATAAGCTTTGGCTTTATCCAATCAGAACATGATAACTGTTTATTTCTATTTCATACACAGTCTATCTTCATCATGTTGGTTGTCTATGTAGATGATGTCCTGATTGCAGGCTCTGATGATGCTAAAATTGCTGAAATAAAAGATTTCTTGCATAAAACGTTTACTATTAAAGACTTAGGTCTTGCCAAGTATTTTCTAGGCTTGGAAATTGCCAGATCATCTACTGGTATGATCATAACTCAAAACAAGTACATTTTGGACATTCTTAAGGATACAGGGTTTCTCAATGCTAAACCTGCATCCACTCCTTTACCTGCTGCATTAAAGTTTGATGACTTGAATTTTATTCCTTATAAGGATCCCTCCCAATACAGGAGACTGATTGGGAGACTTCTATACTTAAACCTATCCAGACCTGACTTAAGTTTTGCAGTCCAACAACTCAGTCAGTTTGTTGGGAATCCATCCCAAGCTCATTGGGATGCTGCTACCCATCTACTTAAATATTTAGCAGGTTGTCCTGCTTCTGGACTCTTCTTTCCTGTCCAATCTACTATGCATTTAACTGCATTTTGTGATGCAGATTGGGCAACATGCCCCATTACTCGCAAATCAGTTACAGGTTACTGTATCTTTTTAGGAAAATCTCTTATATCTTGGAAAACTAAGAAGCAACGTACTGTTAGCTCCTCATCTTGTGAGGCTGAGTATAGAAGCCTTGGAGCCACGGTTCGTGAGCTTCAATGGATAAGCTATATGTTAAAAGATTTACAGATTCCTGTTCCATATCCTATCCGTTTATGGTGTGATAATCAGTCTGCAATTAACATTACAGAAAATGCAGTTTTTCACGAACGGACCAAACACTTGGAAATTGATTGCCATGTGGTCCGGAATAAGTACAAAGAAGGCTTCATTACGCTGATTCATGTTACTTCATCTTCTCAACTTGCAGATTTGTTTACAAAGTCCCTCAGTGGACCTCTGTTCCGGCGTTTGTTGTTCAAGCTTGGATTTTTTTATAGAAATCCACCTTGAGGAGGGGGTGATAGAATAAAGTTAGGGCTATAATGTAAATTTTGTTTCTTTATTAGAAAGTGCTAATGCGCTTACTTCTTTTTTGTTTCAGTCGCACATAGTTTATTTGCTAAGGGTTGAATAGGATTAGTCTATCATATAAAAAGGCTGGTCATTATTCCCATTGTAACATTTTTTTATCATTTTTTAATAAATAAAGAATTTGCTTTGTGCGCATATTCCCTCTCTGTTCATCATCATTCCAGTATTCACATTCTACGCACTTCTACACTAAGAAAGAAAATTAAATTTGGTCGTCGTCATCACTACTTCGTCTTTAACGCGTAATTGCCACATGTCACATCTCATGCAACTTACTTCAAAATTTCCAATATAAAAACAAGACTTTCACAACTGCCCAGAAATTGCACTATGATTACTTTACAACTTTATTCTGTTTAAATAAATATATTTTAATTTTATCCTAAGCCCGACAAATATCTTTGTTTATTTTTTATTTTTTTAGTTTATGGTATCTCTAAAGTGCTTGTCCATAACATGGCAATAATCATTGGTTATAAGAACGTGGTTTGGCAGCCAATTTTGTCACAATTTTTGGGCACGTTGTTTTTCCATGTTCTAGCCTAAAACTTGGTCCACGACATCTTATGCTCACAAATTAAGTATATCTTATTTTATATTTATTAAATCAAGGGTATTTTTACATTGAAAGAAAAAAGAAAACTATGGGATATTACATAATTACAATTCTCAGTCTCACCGTTTTAGAGGATAAAAAAAAATTATAAATTCGATGTCTTTGAGCTTCAAATATTACAGAATAATCCATTTCGTAAGGATAAAACCGTCAATTCACTCATAAATTTGCAGGAACCCTAACCAGCGGAATTAAGTTTATTTTTTTACTGGAGTGAGTTTGTATGTAATTATATAATTATTAAATTTAAATTAAATAAAATTATTACAATTTGGCCCTAGGGCCTAGACCAGCCCTGTTAGCTGTTAGTCTTCTATGGGCCGGTCATCGGCTAACTGTATTATAAATGGGCCTTAATTTGGGCCTTACATCTAAACTTTTTTCAGGCCCACATATTGTCTTACACGAGCCTGGAAACCACAGGTATGATGGTCTTATATACATTTTTGCACTAAATGCTCTTTTGGTAGACCGTCGTCGAACTCGTACCCTCTAACCAATACGAGATCGCTCTTTAATAACTATGGTATCCACCAAGAGAAAGATTAGCTCAAAAAGACTAATTTAATATTCAATATCAAATGAAAAATACATATTTATTGCATAATAGTCCTCCATCTCTTTGTCTATCAAGTAACTTCCACTAATTAATTGCATATTTCAATTAAAGCCCAAGACAATATTACAACTTCATCACATTTATATGGTACCCATTTGGTGCCTCAACTCTAGGAAATTCCAAGATCTTCTCCCCTCCAACTTCTTCCCATCTGCACATGAGAAATTAAAATACAAATACAAATTAATTAAAGTGTCTAATAATAATTAAAATGTCTTAAAAAATATAAGGTAATTTTTTATACATTTTTATTTACCTGTATGTGGTTACAAAGTAGTGAAGGAAACTAGAAACTATAGCAATTCCAAGTTCCTTTCCAGGACAGAGACGGCCTCCTTTTCCAAATAATAAGAAATAATTATGTGACTCTAAGTTCTCATCCTACAATTATTGATTATAATCAAATTTATTAATCTCGGAGAAAATAATTATTTGATAAGTTATAGTTTATTTAATTTAATTTGATCGAAATAACTAACCAGCCATCTCCATGGATTAAACTTTAGTGGTTCTGGATATAGAAGCGGATCATAATTTATCTCTCTCGTGTAAACGTAGATTCTCCATCCTCTCGGGAGAACATATCCTGATTAAAGAACATAGCACAAGGACAGAGTCAGAAATTTTCATTTCTAACAACTTTTTTTATAAAGATAATCTTTATTATTTTAATTACACCTGAACCCCTTGAAACTACGCATAAATACAATTAGACCCCTTCAGAGGGTCTAAGTGTGTATTGCCAACTTCATTTAATTAATATGGTCTTATAGACTTGGCATTGGGAGGGGTGAAAATGGTAATATTCTAATTAACATACCGTTCAATTCTATATCTGCTGTTGTCTTCCTTAGCACCCCATTAATAACAGTAGCAAGTCTCAAAGTCTCAAAGACAACCTATGTAAAAGTGAACAGAACAAACATAATACTAATATTACACAGTAAAGTTAACATTAATCTTATAAGTTTTAGGGTTAGTTACATATACAGACCCCACGAGGTATAGGAAATTACAAGTTGACACCCTCTTAGTAGAGATATTACAAATACACCAGTGGATCTAAATGTAATTAACTTATTTCAACAACATTTTGTGTGTTGTGTGTGTAATTAGCAAATGACTTACAGCGCGCGTAAATCTCATCAACTTGTAATCATCCCAATTCAGTGGCTCCCCAGCTCCTTTCATCTTCCGAATCGCAAAATGCTCGTCCTACATAAATTAATAAATTTGACGTTATAACGATATTTACTCAAAAATTTGGGGTGAGATTAAGTGAGCATGGATTCACCCTAAGTTCTTGCAGAGCTTCTTGATGATCATGAAGATATTTCACAGCCATCATTGAAGTAGTGGAAACTGTTTCATATCCCGAGTACAATATTGTTATTATCTGATCAATAATTTCTTCATCATTTAGCTTCCATTTAGTCTCAACATCTCTTAATAAATGTTCTAAAATGTCATCATAGGTTGCTTCAGAAGCCCTTCTGTTATTCATAAGTTCTGTCAAAATCTTGACCGCATTTCTCCTGCCCTGCACACAAATCAGGCTTAAAAAACACAAAATCTTATTGGTCAGTTACATCTACATCCCTCCTAGATTGCATTATTACAGTTGGACCCCATAAGTTAATGAAAACAACAAACCACCCTTGGGAGTTCAAAAACATTGAAACATACCAGTAAGGTCGTCCTGTTCACAATGGTGGTCTGTGTAATTTCTAAAATTATCAGGGAGTAGTTCGTAATAAGACAATTCTCACAAAGGGTGTAGATCAGTAGATGTAATTAAGTGTATAATAGTTATACCTTACCTTAAAACCTTGGTAATAATTTGTGCCTGGAAGATTGATGGGAAGAGAAATTGACCCTATATATAACTTATCAAACTCGGACTTAAATCTATCATAAATCGCGCTCGATTCAACTTCCGCTATCTGCTTGAACGAGATCAAGTACGCCATCTGAAAAAAAAAGTCTTTAAATAAACTCAAACTAAATAAAACATTTCTCAATTTTTCATAAAAATGTAAACTAAGTATTCATAAAATTACTCACTTCCATTGTTTTTTGTTGAATATCAATAATCATACCATCCCAATTCGACAAATGAAGCCTCATATACTTATCGATCGTCGGTAAAAGCCTCTCTTTGGTAACTGCAGCTCCAATAAGGGACAATACATTGTTCCTTAAATACCTATGAGTTGATCCATAAACAGCTGCAATATTTCGATTTCCTAATATATCGAGCATCGATTTGGGATATCCGGGAATTAATCCTTTCGATTCGTTCATTAAAATGTATCGATTGAGCTCTGGATCCATTGAGATTATTGTGGGACTTCCCAATATATGAGTCTTGAAAACTCTTCCATATCTGTAATTAACAAATTATGAATGTTATATTAACTATATCATATAGTACAGATGATCTTATTTAATATATGATTGATTGATCACATTATGATAGGGATCGATCGATTCGATTTTCTTGCTTTAAATGAAGCTTTTGAATAGTGTGGAAAGTACTTGAATTAAAATCTTCCATGCATTCCCTTGCCTAGCCTTTTCTAGTTTCTGTGATACTTTTACTTTTAATGAGCCGGCAAAATAAAACTGTTGTTCATAGTTTCTGTATCTCACATGACTTTTCCAGGAAATAATTTTACAACCTAATTAACATAAAAGAAAACAAATTCTTGCAACATGCAAAACAAACTCGATCTCATTATTCTTATCAAAAAAAATAAAATGATCGTCATTATTTATGTAAGAAGAAATGAACTAACCTTGCTCTTTGTTTCTTCATAAAATCAGGTCCCATCTTCAAAAAATCATTAGTCTCACCAAAGAATGGCCACCCCATTGTTCCAGGAGGCAACCCTTTTCTTCTATATCTAACTTGATTCCATTTCAACAGAAAAAAGAAGAAAAACAAGCAAGAAACCAAGAAAATGACCACCATTTTCAAAACCTCCATTGATGAAGCAGCTCCCAAGGAATTTAGATTTTAGAAGAGTAATGAGTTTAGTTCTGTGTCTAACAGTCTATATATAATAGATTATATATGTTTGAACGTACATTCAATATTTATATATATAAATTAGATTTAAGAAATAAAGATCTATATTTATAGGGCTTGAACCATGCAGTACCACCACATAGGTTGTAGGCTCTTTCTTTCAAGTCTGAGGAACAATAAATATGTCAAAAAATCTGCATAACGTTGTCCTCCAACAAAAATCGAATAAAAACATTAAATGTCACCTAACTAAATTAAGACTGCAATCAAAATAAAAATTAAAAAAGATTTTTCATAATTGCTAATTATATATATATATACTCAATCAACGTGCATGTCTGGTGACTGATGCGGAAGGCAATTCAGGAAAATTATCATAATTATTCTGCAAAATATATATTAATAATTTTCCAAATATAGATATATTCTCCTTATCTTTAGCTTTAATGTTTACACACAATCGACATAACTCTTCTTTTTAATTTAATAATTATTTACACGAGATAAATAACTTGTATGAATATATAATATTTTTTTAACTATTTATGTTTGTGTTTAAAGGTGACAGTGCTACTTTTATAACTGGACCAAATTAGCTTGATAGGCTACTTTTGTAAATAAACCTATAGGCTATTGTGTGGATCATTAATAGGAATTAGTCAAAAGTATGAGGACTGAGCTTAGAACAGGCTAAACATCACATCGAAGAACACATAAAGTAAACAGTATGGAGATCTGATAATATTATCAGATGGGATTGACTTCACTTCCCATCAAGGAAATGTTTCTTCTAGCTGCAGTTAAGTTTGAAACCTGAGAAATTGGTGCAGGTTTACTTATCTTGAAATTAATTTAAAGCTATTATTTTAGTAGATAGATGAGTAGTGGGGCCAGTGTCTGGTTAGATTATTTATATCAATATTTTAAATATCTGTTTTAAATTTACCAAAAAAAAATAGCAATTTAAGTAGCTCATAATCAAGATTAAGGGCGGGCTCGACATGAAATTCGTTGGAGTGAGCCTTCATAAGTAAACAGAATTAGTTGATTATTTTCGGCTGATAAATGTCATTAAATCCATGTCGCGACCCCCCGGGTATGAAGAGGAGAACCCCCCTGCTTGGGCGCCCGTTGGACGCGTGGGTATAACATTCGTCCCCACCGAGCACAACCCTAAAGTTTGGCTTAAAACCATATGCCAAAAGGGGTTGCAACCTTGTGGTAGTTGTGCTTGGAGGTTGAGTTATAAACCCTTCAATTTCATCATGAAGTTTCGATGTGGGATGAGGATCCCAGGACACACAGCCCAATGCACGGGCATGACCCCCGTGCGCCAGCCAGTGCAGCCCCCATGACAGTTGTCTCCACTTGCGTTCGCATTGTCATCCGCACGGTCCTAAGACCGTGCGTCAAGCCCGTGCGGCGCTCCTAAATTCAGTCATTGCGCTTGAATTTTTTGGGACGCTACAATAAGTAAGAAAAAAAATTGATACTATAAGAAAATTTAAATTTATTAATTTTTATTATACTTTGTATTGATAAGATTATATTTAAACTATCACTATTGATAATTAGTGACACATTTGTATATATATCATTTTAGTGACAAAAAAAAATTTGTAAAGAGTGATCGATAACTTTTTTTGTCATTAAATTCTTGTGTCACTAATTTTGAATTATATTAACTAAAATATTAATTTTTATTACTATAGAATCATATCGTGATAAAATAAAAATTATTGCCATGGCCCGAATAATAACACAATTTTGAAAATCAAGAATATCCATGGAAGAAGAAGACTACATTTAAGTGATCACTCAAGTTCAACAACTCAAACCATCTTTTAAATTTTAAAGAATCATCTCTCATCAATATATATTAGATATCAAGATTACATCATCGATTTTAGGAAGAACTTAGGATCAAAGAACGATCCATAACTTATAACTTACCAGACCAAAAAAACAAAAAAAAAAGAAAAGGGAAAAACAGAAAAATTGAAAATTTATTTTGACCGGCCGAGTAAAGTCGAATGGATACTGTGTTGAATTCGTCCCGGGCCCCCACGTGCATGCGTTTGATATGGTTGACATGACCTGATTGATCTTCTACACTATCTTTAATTCCTTTCTGCAGCTGATCTTATTGATTCTTTTTGCTTCATCAGTTCTTGTCTCCTCATCACTCATCACCCTGCTTCTTCCTCTATGTATGGTCGTAGCTCACCAAACAATATGAGTCCAATTTTCATTCAAATTATGATTAATTTCTTGAGGAAAGGATAGTTGGGTAATTTGATTGGTATAAGACATTATGAAATTGTTTATTTCTGAAATTGCTAGCACAAATTCAAATATATAATAGTCATACTAATAAGAATAAATTGGGCCGATAAGAGATGTTTACTTCTTCTCGTAAGCAGTCTCACGAAGGTATACATGGCTGCGCCAGTGTAAGTATGTATTTAAAGGATAATATTTGGATTCTGTTACTTAAAGCGGGTTAATATATAACAGATAAAAGTAAACATATTGGACCAGGTATATTTTGCAGTTGATTGATTGACATATATATAAGTAAACAAGTTTTATGAGTTAATATTCTGCAGTCTGTTTGGCATATAACATAGTGTTAATCTCATTCTTTGTGCCATATAAGACTTTGATCTATTATAATTTTAGTATCAAACTACTCAATTTTCTTAATTTTGGTACTAATTGTGGTATATTTAGATCATCTTTAACGGAAAAATGCACACGTGACAAAACTGAGAATATCCCTATTAGTTACAGTTATATTTTTAGGAACTTGAATAATACCTAATAGTTAAGTTACCACAGTTTGATGTTGCCCAATACATTATGGTACAGAGGGAAACTGGTCAATTCAGTGTACACGTGATATTTGTAAAATTTCACCTTCCGTAAGAGTTAATACTTAATACCATCTTTCCATCAGCTACAAGTACAATCCATTAAATGAGAAGCACAAGCGAGCCAACTATTGATCAAGACAGACCGATAATGTAACCCACCTACTGTTATTTTTCTCTAATTAGCACAAAACAAAGAAGACCATTGGAGATAATTGAGGAATCTACAATGTTGTCCTTTTTTCAGACAAGATGGGCCAGATTCCATGGACAAACACAGTTTCGGCCCATATTAAAATTTCGGCCCATTTTATTTAAAATTGTATTAAATTAATTTCATTAAGTATGAGAAAGTTAGGGGCAATATTGTCAAGCAGAGGACCCTGTCTCAAGAAAGGTCTTCCTTCAAAGACCAATCGCGGACGATTTACAGAGAAAGAACAACAAATTGCCTGCGGATTTATAACTTTTCTATCTCTCCCGCACAAGACGGAAGGTAGAAGAAACTAGAGAGAACAATGCCAACTCTAACAAAGCTTTACACTATGGAAGAAGCATCTCAGCACAACACCAGCGAAGATTGTTGGGTTGTCATTGACGGCAAGGTATAACGATGTCTCTCTACTTATCTTGTCTTATGAAGTGAATTATTTATCTCGGAGCTTCTTCTGGTTTCCATTTTATTGGTGATGTTTTAAATTTCACGGTCCTTGGGTTTATTGGGTTTTTTTGTCTTTCAATTTGTGAATTGTGATTAGGGTGAAGTGTTTTAGGATATGTTAATGTGGGTCATTGGATTTGTGTTTGCGTCTGTGTTATGATGCTTGTATTCTGCATAGAACTAGGCACAATTAGGATGTGATTTGTTGGAAGATTAAAGCTGGCATTCAGGTGTTAAGTTCAGAGGGTTTATGATATTTAAGTGTTTTTTTGATTTAGAAGATGTTGATTAGTTATTATTATGAATTTTATTAATAAATTGCTCCTATTTAAGCCCCTTATGGCTTTTGTTTCTTTGTGGTGATAACCATGCCCTGTAAGTGTTTGATAAAATGTGTCTGGTCATGCCTCCGGCGGCTAAATAAGAAACTTTCACTTCATAGATCTCTTTAGCAATTGAACTGTATCTGGTCATCTTTGAGTCTCTATTATGGTTTACTTTCTGAATCTCTAATTTATACATCTTCATATGTTTGTGCAGTAATGAGATCATATTGCCGGTTATAGAATATAAACCTAAATTGGAAATTGCCATGGAATGTGAAAATTGAAATTTCTCTTGCTATGGTCAAACTTTTGATTACTTAATCTGGCTTCTACTACCTAATATGTAATTCGATTTCTTTCAATGCTACAATTTTATTCCTCAACAATCACCAAAATTTGTAATCTTTGGGGATAAGAAAGCCTTCTGCACTTAGCAACTCATCTCATACTGTCAAAATAAACATTAATCAACCAATTTAGTTGGAAAATAAATTTCCCCTATTCGAAGTATTGTTTATAATTCGTGATTCTTGGATTTTGAATTACAGGTATACGATGTGTCATCATATTTGGACGAACATCCCGGTGGAGACGATGTTCTAGTTGGGGCTACTGGTATTTATTTCCTTATACATACTTTAAATTGGTTACTTATTGAACATTATCATCATACACCGACTATGGAAAACATAACAAACTGATTTTTCCTTTTCTTTCCTTATTTTTTAAGGGAAACATAACAAACCGATTTTTCCTTTTCTTTCCTTATTTTTTTAAGGGAAAGATGCGACTGAGGAATTTGAAGATGCCGGCCATAGCAAAAGCGCGAGGGAACTTATGGAGCAATTCTGCATTGGGGAACTTGAAGAAATGTGTCCTCCAATCCCAGAACTTGAGATCGTGTCCAAGAATAACAATCTTCGGGAAAAAGTTTTGAACTTCACTAAGCAATACTGGGTCGTCCCGGTTGGTGTTGTTGGATTATCAGTGGTTGTTTGCTTATTAGTCCTGAGGAAGAAGTAGAAGCTGCGAGATAAAGTCATGACAGCTTTTGACAAAGTTCTAAAAATTTGGATTCCTTGAGGCTTACTATAGGAAATTATTGTTTGGCCCCATGGTCATAAAGCTTCAAATTTGGGGTCGAAAGTTGAAACCAATTTTTTTTTATCACTATAATTGTGTGGTAAATGAGCATTGAGTAATTTAGACTACATTTTGCCTGGATTTTAGAGTCTAATGATGCAGCGATTGCTTATATTGAGTAACATCTTCATATTTCAAGCATTTTTATTTTCTTTTTTTGATTAATTTCCCTTTTTATCATCATGAAAGGCCCTCATAAATATATACATGCAACCATATTTTGTGGTTTTATATAAATTGTTACACAAATGAATTTAAGGATTAAGTAAAAATGTAATGTTGTATTTACATTCTGTTTTTTTTTTTTTTTGGCAAATTGTATTTACAATAGATATTTTTTTTTAGGGTTTTATGTGCAGTTAATTCTATTAAAATATAAAATTCTTGTCCGATAAGAAATCGATTTTAAAAAAAAAAATTCCTTGGTAAAATAGAGGTCAATGTGAGAACCCTTTAAAACCCCTTCCTTCCACCACCGCCAGCGACTGATTAACAGAAGAAAACCCCCAAACTCCGGCCGATTTGAATCGGTTGATTAATCAATCATACAATGAACGAAGGCGTGCAGAAGAACACGGTGTACGTTGGGGGTTTGGCTGAGGAAGTAAACGAGCACATTCTCCACGCTGCGTTTATCCCTTTCGGAGACATTAAAGATGTGAAGACCCCACTGGACCAGGCTACACAGAAGCACCGGTCCTTCGGCTTCGTCACCTTCCTCGAGAGAGAAGACGCCGCCGCCGCCATGGACAACATGGACGGGGCGGAGCTTTACGGACGCGTACTCACCGTTAACTATGCCCAGCCCGAGAAAATCAAGGGTGGAGAACACGGATGGGCCGCCCAACCCAGTAAGCCCCTCTCTCTCTCTCTATTGTTTGCTAGAATTGCATAAATTTTAGTGAAAGTTCCGGTTTTGCTACTCAATTATTGAAGCAATTCATTACAAATCCTGATTTGTGGGTGCCCTTTTTGATATTGGCACCTATAGTTACATCAATGCTCATGCCCTTGATAACAAGGAATTTCTGCAAGTCAATTTTCGATAGCTAGAATCATCAGACAATAGTTTGCTTGTTTTACGGATTTAAATTTGAATGAGTTTTGTGTTCTTTGAGTCGTATATGAACTAAAGTTTGTAGTGTAATGTAAGGTATTCGATTACTTGATGCAATTCTTTTTGTAATATTCACGCATAAAACTTAGAAAATTCACTGTGATTTTGAGATTTAATAGAATGAGAAGTGTAAACTCCTAGTTACTAGTCAATGCTTGTTATTATAATTTGCTCACAGAGGTTTGATCAATGTGATGTTGGCTTCTTGAGATAGTATTAAGATTAGTGATTCTAGAATATTTGAATAATTATTCACATGCCATTCCTTGGATGCCAATTAGTTATTCCTTTGACCATCTTGTTTCTAGTGTTTCATTGATTTTATTAATATGCCAATTGTAGCAGTATTTCTTTCTTCTGGGCAACTTAAGTGATGCAATTTTCTTCATGACTCATAATCGCTTGTTCACTTATACTACTTCTCCTTAAGGACCTATCCCTTTTGAATAGTAAGATAGTAAAGGTTGGTGAAAGAGAAATTTTCCCAAGGGAAAGATGGAAATTGTTGTGTTGCATGAAAATATGGTAAATCTAGCACGGTGATTATCCATTCATTGAAATTGCACATCGTTTTAGTAGCTAGGTACTAAATACGTATAGTGGGTGTTTTCAAGAACTTTTGCTTTTGGAGAAGCTAAAGTTGTAAAAGATTGCAGTAAAAATGAGTGTTTGGAAAAAAAAAAGTTGAGAAGCACATTTGTTACTCTAAATAAACTCCCACTTATTTACGAAAATAACATAAAAGCTAGAAGCTGGCGCTTTAAGTTGGTCTTAGGGTGCTTCCAGCTTATTTCTGCTTAAAATAAGCAGAAGCCGGTCTTCGAATCTTCCGAAAGTGCCCAAACAAAGTAGAAAGCACAAAACTGGTTTTTTTTAGTGTTTGCAAACACTACCACAGTTAGGAGTAGCAATAGTATAAAACAGAACAAAACACTTCATAGGCTGGAACGAAACAGTATGTTATTTTTTCTTTTTCCTCTCTGTTATTCAATTTATGGGCCAGCGTAATTATTCTTGTACAAGATTGTTTCACAAATGAGAAGCTAATAAAGTAATATGAGATGCTGATTCTTATGTTTGTTAAAAAATCTCAGTTTGGGCCGATGCCGATACCTGGTTTGAGAGGCAGCAGCAGGAACAAGAAATGCAGAGGCTTCAAGCAGAGCAACGTGCAGCAATGCAGGAAGCAGAAGAATTGCATAGGAAGAAAATGGCTGAGGAGAGAGAAGGTGAAAAAGATGAAGATGTTAAGGATGATCCAATGGCAAAAGCTGAAGCTGAGGTTTTGATGCAAAATGCTGCTTCCTAGTTTCCCTTTTTCAATTACAGAAGAATTTGGTTGTGTATTGAGAATTTATTTAGGTGTGTGGTTTGATTGAAGAACTGTAGTGCACACATTGTATAACAAGCCAATCACTAATATCTCTGAGATCTTGCCCACCTTGTGATATGGAAAATTACTTGCTAAGTAGCTATTGTATGAATTCTTTCACTCGTTTAGCATTTTTTTCTAATTGCCAAACAATGACGAAAATCGAATCAAACTAATGTTTTTTAGATTGATTATTAGAATCTTGGTTGAGCTCGGTTTGTAAAGTATGACAATCAAATTTGAACGCCTTTTTCCATTGGTAATATCTCGATTAGGTAAAATATAGAAGTATATGTGCAAGATTATCAAACCATTTGAGTCAATATAATCCGTGACGTATGGATACGGATGCGTTTTAGTTCAATTGATAATTAATTGAACTCAATTTTTTCCGACTTTGATTCATTTATTCATAAACTTAAATTCAAATCAAACTTGAGTAGTAACTTATCCAACTCGCGTACATTCTTATCTAGAACTAGAAGTCATCAATATTAGAAATTCTGGTAGTGAAGTGATTAATTTAGGAACTTGGAATTGCTTAACTTTAGAATGTTAAAACAAGGCAATTAGTCATAAAAAATGATAAACAGGTTGAGAAAAATGGCTCAACTACAAGAGAAACATCAATTCTTTCTATTTCCCTTTAGTTTCTTCAAATCTCTCTAAGAAACCAAAAAGCCCTAATGACAAAGATCAAACAAACAAACTTTTCCATGTTCAAACACTACATACAAAGCAAGTCCTCAAACCCTACTCAGAAAACCTTACACCTTCGAGTTTCGAAGCCGCTTCCATATCCATAAACCACACCAAGTTCCCTTCACCCGGCCTTACCATCCTCACCGGCAATTCCGGTCCCACTTCATCGATCGCCAGGTGGACGGCCTCCGATTTGCCACCACCTGTCACGACAACAGCCACATTGGAAGCAGAGTTTATGACGGGCAAAGTGAAAGTGATTCTTTCAGGTGGAGGTTTAGGCGAATCGGTTAGAAAAGTGACCCATGGCTCTTTCTCACTGAGAACTAAGTGGTTGGGAAATAGAGAGGCGATGTGGCCGTCGGGCCCCACTCCGAGGAGAATTAGGTCAAATTTAGGGCAATCGTTGATTTCAGACACACTGATGACACGTGTCTTAACGAGCTGTCGGATGACAAACTCGTAATCCTCAGCAGCTTGTTCTGCTGTCACCGAGTCATTGATGGAATGCACATGGCTGTGGACAATAGGGACCTGAAATGGAAAGCGAGCACATCATATAATTGCTATGGACGAAAAGAAAGATTTCAATTCTAATTATAAATCACTATCTATGTTAAAATTAGAAGACAAGAAATAAGCAATATCAGACAAGCTGAAATGAGTCAAGAACTTAGGTAGTGTCTGCAAAACTCAAAAAGAGCACTTTTGTGCCTTTTGCTGTTTTTCAGCACTTCCGGAGTGTTCGGAAAACCAACTTCTGCTTATATTAAGAAAAAACAAGCGAGCAGTCCAAGAACCAACTCTTAGCTCCAGCTTCTAGGTTATTTTTGTAAATAAGTGGAAGATTGTTTAGAGTAACAAAAGTACTTTTCAACTTTTTCTTTCCATACACTCAAGTTTCCCATGTCTAGAAAAAGTCTTATAATTCAACGAAATCGACTTATCAAGAAAACTCATATCATACTATATTGATCTGAGATGCTTCTTAAAACTCAATTATATTAAATAAAAACCCCACAGATAGTAATAAGAACGAAACTATGCATGACAAATCTGCACAAACCGACAGAAACGGATAATAATCTTATACATTAATTATCAACATAATTATTACCTTGGACAAAAAGCCATCCTTGGCAAGCTTATAATTGCTATCGGCATGACTTTTAGCAACGACACGTTCATCAGCCCAAAATATATACCACTTGGCCCAATCAACAGTCTTATTGTAAGGAGCCTCACAAAGCTTTCTGCTTACCAACAAAAATCCAATTTTAAATTTTATTCTACAAAAAGGGATTATTAAGAGCAACAAAAACCAGAGAATAATGCATTTAAGTACCCCATTAAGGATATAAGTGAACCACCAGATAAAGCAATGGCAAAAACGCCACGTTCTTTTATAGAAGCTTCTGAGAGTTCTGCAATATACTCAGCCAAATTGCTGCTCAATTCATTTGCATTTTCATGAATTCTCAGTTCTCTTCCATCCTTTTTATCAGTTGAAAATGCCATGCTTCGATTATACAAAACGCTGCAGTTTAATTGTATATAATGAGAAAAGGGATGAGTTTTAGTGCAAAAAGCTAAAGACAGAACCAAGATTACAAAGATTGAATTTTTCTAGAAAAATCCACAATTGGAAAATGAACTGATTTTTCCTATTTTTAGTTCATTAAGAATCCTCCCGAACATTATTTCTACTATTAAAAACTTAGAACTTGGCAACATTGTGATCACACAAAGTCCAAGCCCCTCAAAAGATTAAAACTAAATAAATAAACATAAAATAATTTCAACCCAATTACAGTTAATATTCCATAGCCATGAAAACAACATCAGAAATTCAGAATTCTGTACTATTTAAAAGACCAAATTTACTATACTGCATGTTATTCACATAACCCAGAAAAAAAAAATGCCAGACATAACTAGCATCAGAACAATCACGAGGATCACAGAGACGAAAAACGGAAACCATGACCAAAATCACTTAATTCAGCACATGCATATCAAAATAAGTAGATTAAACAGCATTTCTAGTCAAAGCCCACATGAAAAAACTCCTCTAACACCACATTCTTGCATGAATAAGCTCGGATTCTGAAGACCCACAACAAAAGAACACGAAAAATTGCATCTTGAAAACACATAAATGTTAATAAAAACAAATACTAATTAATAATCTGAAAATACAACTGAACAGCGAGAGAGAGAGAGAGAGAGAGACTCACAGAGGAGAGAGAAAGAGATTGGTGTCAGAGAAGGAAGAAACTGACTGAGGTGGAAGAATAGAAGATGGGAATCAACTCCCAGTTTTTATATATACACACACGCCATGGTTAATGCTTTTTGTATGCAAAAGCAAATTTCTACCGAAGTAAAAATTCGATGTTTGATAAGAAGAAAAAATTCAGCAATAAAATATTTGAAATTTACAGTGGAAAAAGTTAAAGAAGGCCACTTTGACAAAAGGGAAGTGATTTTTTTTCTTTATTTTATTTTTTTGTTTTACTTTCAGATTGAAAGATATATAAATAAATAATAATAACCCAATTTAGTATAAGATAAGAAAAGTGGAGCAATAATTTATGTACAATCAGATCTGTGGGTGGCTTTAGTAGTAATCCTAACTTTCATTATTAGTCAGCTTATGACACTTGTATTTCCATAAATTATTAATTAACGTTAATGAAAAGCTCCAAGTCTCTCAATCATGATTTCAACTATTTTTAGTAGTTTTTAGGGAAGTAACCAAAATCTTTTCTCCTTTCAATTATTAGAAAAAGAATTAAAGAATTATGCACGGTATATTTTATTTTCTATTTATTGAGTGGGTGAAATTAATGCTCAACCAAACACCTGGGTGCTGTTGGAATTTGACAGGTTCACAATTTCGCTAGTGACTTGCACGGATTAAATTGAATATTTATTTGCAAGGTGAAGGTGCAGTGTTAGCTTTTCTTTTCTTTTCCCTTTTTTTCCTCATTTTTTTTAGCATTTAAGTCCAAATTTCTAGGTTTACATCGGTTACTATATACGTTAATTTATTCCATATCGAAAAATCAAAGATATCTTTTTAATTGTAACTATACACTTATAGAAAAGTAAGTTTGATGCTTGGTATATTCAAAGTCTCATTTTCTTAGGTTTGGTGTCATTTATTAGCTAGTGTGAAAGTTAAATTATGCGATTTCAATCCATAGCTATTCCTATAACTCATACAAAACCAACTTTATGTCACCAATCATAATGTTTGTATAGAAGATATATATATATATATATATATATATATATATATATATATCATGTCAGCCATCATTTTCTTCAGTTTCTCCCAACCTCCACCACTAAAGATAAACATTATTATGAACATATCAAAGAACAGTGGGGGGTGGGGTGGGGTAATTAAGGAACATATTTTAAATTTCAAAAATAAATATTTGTAGAATATAAGTTTTTCTTATCATTTTCAAGAATGCAATTGCAACATAGAGAGGGTATATATATATGAGTTCCCCACTAATCTCAACCCCACCACCAACTAGTATAGTTTATCAGTTTAGTGCTATGCTAGCTAAGTCGAAGGTCTTGGATTCGAGTATTTGAGAACACAACTATAATTTGTAGGTAAAACTTTACACCTTAACGGACTTCCGAAAAAGAAAAAAAAAAAAAAAAAAATAATCACAACCCCACCTATATGATAAATGAACAAGTATAATTCACCCAGTTTCAGGAATCTTTAGCATTTTCAAAGGCTGACATATTCATGGGACCTTACATTGTTTACTCCATTGGGAAGGAAGCATGAACAATGAACAATACTCTTTCGCTTTTACTAATTTGAAAAAAAATAACAAAGTGTTCGGTTTTGCTGCTACTGCTTAAAATAAGCTGAAACAAGAAGCTAAGAAGCACTTTAAAGTTAGTTTTTTACAACCTTAATTAGCTGCAATATTTCTTTCTTGAGATCATTAAAAAGCTGATTCAAAATGCCACCTTTTTAATTCATTATATTCACTTTTTCCCTTGTAAATTTGGACCATCAGTAGTTGGGAATCATTAATCAACTACCTCATTGGCATTCTGGTTTTACCTTTTCTTTTTTCTATTATTTTTCCTTTAGTTTATTATTTTTTTTGACTCCTCCATATACATAATGTAAACATCCATCTTCTTACAAGCTGATCATGTGTGATGGTAATTAAATTCAGAGATATATATGTTACAGACACACACCAATAAGAGATGAAGAGATGCTTTCTTAAATATTGTAAGGTCAACATATATATCTATGCTTCTTTTTCTAAACATCAACATGTTACCTTAAATTGTTCAATTAGGCCAACTAGTACCAGACTTCGAGTAAGTCCAAAACATGGTACTAGCTAAAATTATTCCTAAACCTATATCTGTTTGTTTAAATCGTTGGACGTTCTTCCACCCACTTCCAGAATTCTCGAAGTACCTCGACGGGTTACTTGATGATGAGGCTATATTGAAGCAGTTTGTGTTGTCTCCAGCTAAGGATGTGGAGAGGTCAAAATGAGTCTTATGGTATATTTATTCCTTAATTTTCTGCATTATTTTAGCCAAGAGCTAGCTAGTATCTTAATACTATTTAAAGTAGGGATAATTACACAAACCTCTCGAAATCTTGAAACGTTACAAATACTTCCCTCAGGGAGTAAGTGTAAGGTTGCAAAGTTCCGATGATAAAATTGTAAAAATCGCAAACCTCATGGGATTTTGTGTAATTGACCCTTTTAACTATACATATCTCCAACAAACTGTTCTTAATTAGGTAAGGGTGCAACAATTCTGATCACTCCATTAGTAATCAATATAATATGCGTACATTTCGACTCCTTACACTTGATGTCTTTACACAGATCTCTTGTGATTTGAGAAATTATACATGGACCCCCTCAATATAGCAAATCCTAATAAATAGTAGTAAAAGTGCCATATTTCCCTTATGTACAAATTGAGGAAGAGAGAGAGAATGACTTTGTAAATTTCCATTATTGAATATGAGTTCTGATTACACAGAAGAAGAAGGGCACAGTCCTTATATCCAAGACCAAGGCGCCCAACGCCGAGTTCACAACTAATACAAAAATACAATAAAGATAAACGCGCTTTAAGTAAAATACAGAGACTAACTAATAACAATAAAAATTACAGATTAGTCCCTAACATTACACATAATTCTACACACCCCCTCAAGCTGTGGGTGGTGAATGTCAGCCAAACATAGCTTGGACAACAACTTCATAAACTAGGAAGGCCCCAGAAACTTAGTAAAAATGTCAGCCACTTGCTGATTAGATGGCAAGTGATTGCAAATGATGAAACCTTTCTTCAGTTGTTTCCTGACCACATGGCAATCCAGCTCTATATGCTTGGTCCTCTCATGATAAACAGGGTTAGAAGCAATATAAAGAGCAGATTTACTATCATATTCAAGATTAATAGGTAATGAAACAGGTATAAGAAGATCAGTTAAAATGTAAGAGATCTACTTAAGTTCACACACTGTGGAAGCCATAGCTCTGTATTCTGTCTCTGCACTGGACCTAAAAGTTGTAGCCTGTTTCTTGGACTTCCAAGAGATCAAACAATTATCCAGAAAAACACAATATCCAGTGACAGATTGTCTAGTATCAACATATGATGCCCAATCTGAATCACAATAAGCTCTCAAAGTAAAAATTGACTGGGAAGGAAGGAATAATCCCTTAGAAGGACAAGACTTAAGATACTTAAGGACATGTCTGACAGCCTCCCAATGAGATTGGCAAGGCCTATTCACAAATTGAGATAACTGTTGGATAGCAAAAGTAATATATGGCCTAGTTAAATTGAGATAAAGCATTCTACCAATCAATCTCCTATATTGTTCAGGATTTTGCAAAACTCTAGTATCTTCAACGGTAAGTTTTAACCCTTTAGGAAGGGGAGTAGAAACAGGTTTGGAACCAGTAAGGCCAGTATCAGCAAGTATATCTAGAATATATTTCCTTTGATTCAAATAAATTCCCTTAGAGGATCTAGCTATCTCAACACCAAGAAAATAACTAGCAAACACCAGATCTTTAATGGTGAACTGATTATGCAAATAAGTTTTAACAACAGTAATACTTGCTTCACAATTTTCAATGATCAAAACATCATCAACAGAAACCAAAAGTGCCAAGAAAACAGTATCAGTATGTTTAACAAACAAGCAATGATTATGGGGGGACTGCTTAAAACCAAAAAGATGCAGTTTGCTAGAAAATTTAGCATTCCATTCTCCAGAAGCTTGTTTAAACCATAAAGGGACTTTATTAAGTGACATACTTGACCAGGTTTGCATTTATCATAGCCTTCAGGTGGCTGCATATACACTTCTTCAGTCAAGGTGCCATGCAAAAAGGCATTACTAATATCTAATTGGTGCACACTCCACTCATTAATAGATGCAATAGCAAGCAAGATCCTAACAATTACTAGTTTTGCCACAGGGGAAAAACAATCAGTGTAATCCACTCCAGCTATTTGACTATAACCTTTTGCAACTAATCTGGCCTTAAACATTTCAATAGAACCATCAGGGAGTTTTTTGATTTTATAAATCCATCTACACCCTATGGCCTTTTTCCCTTTAGGCAAAAAGGTTATATTCCATGTGTGCTTAGCTTCTAGAGCATTTAATTCCTTTTGCATAGCTAACTGCCAATTAGGATATGTGGAAGCTTGAGCATAAGTTCTAGGTTCAGTTCCGATATATATTGCTCAGAAAACTAGTATATTCCTTAGTAAGCACAGATGAGCATAAATGTGGAAAAGTGTGTAAGGAGTATGTTTTACCTGCTATTACCTGACCATTTGAGGAGGGAGACTCCTCTGAGTATGCAGTTTTGGCCTTTTCAATCACATACCGGTCCATCCAAGCAGGCTTGGATGTTGTTCTTGTACTTCTCCTTAGTTCCACTGGTGCGTCAGTATGTAAAGGAACTGGATGCTCTATATGTTCTTCTAAGTCTAGAATCTCAGATTCACTAGTTTGTATTTCACTCTCAAGATCATCAGGGTTCAAAGTAATAGAGGGAACAGTGTTGTCTAAACCTTTTGATGCAGAATTTTGTTTAAAAGGGAACACTGACTCATGAAATATAACATCTCTTGATGCAAATTTTTTTTGTTTATCCAGATCATAAAGCTTAAAGTTCTTTTGATGAGGATAATATCATACAAAAATACATTTGGATGCCCTAGCTTCAAATTTCAGTTTGTGAGGGAAAGTATTGGCACTAAAACACAAGCATCCAAATATTTTAATGTCAGAATACTTAGGCTCAGTTTTGTACAAAAGCTCAAAAAGAGTTTTCCATTGTAAAATCACAGTAGGGAGTTTGTTAATGAGATGAGTACTCATCAAGATAGCTTCTCCCCAAAATTTGATGGGAAGATCAGCCTGAAAGAGCAAAGCTCTAGCCACTTGTAATATGTGTCTGTGCATTCTCTCTACCACCCCATTTTGTTGGGATGTGTAGGGAGTTGTCCTTTGATGGATAATGCCAAGGTTTTGAAATAGATTTTGACATTCAAAACTAAGAAATTCCAGCCCATTATCAGTTCTGATAATCTTTACAGAGCTTTGAAATTGAGTTTTAATAAGTTCAAAGAATTTCTGTAAGGTGGAGCACACTTGACTCTTATGGCTCATGAGGAAGGTCCAAGTGGCTCTACTATTGTCATCAACTATAGTGAGAAAATACTGTGCTCCAGTAATAGATTTTTGAGAGTAGGGTCCCCAAACATCAAGATGAAGTAAATGAAAGGGGGATGTAGAGACTCTACTACTGTTTTGAAATAGTGCTCTGTGATGCTTAGCTAAAGGGCAGGTTTCACAAAACAACTTTTTATTGATTTTTAGTTTCAAAGCATGCAGATGATCAAAAACATTAGAAGAGGGATGGCCTAATCTATTATGCCACAAAGTGAAATAATCTAACATGCTAGTGCTATTACTACAGAGATTAGTGACATTGTTTTTGTTCCTATCAACAGAGAAAGTGTTCTCAATTCTATCACACTGTGAATCCAGTACATAAAGTCTTCCAACAATTCTTCCCATTGCCAATACCTTCTCAGTTGGAAGGTCCTGCAATAGGCAAGATTTTGAGGAGAATATGAATTTCACATTGTCTGTATCAAATAGCTTGTTAACAGATAAAAGATTATAGTTGAAAGATGGGACATATAAGACATCTCTCAATATAATATTTTCAGAAATTTTAATGTCACCTCTTTGTTGCACTATTTTACTAGATCCATCAGGAAGGTAAACTGAGATAGGAGTTGACACAGGTTTTGGATTTGTAAGAAGTTTCAAATCACCACACATGTGATTTGATGCTCCTGTGTCAACTATCCAGTTGTCAAGTTTAATAAAATGTAATGAACTAAGACCAAAGAAAGGTAGAGTGGTACCTGCAAAGTCTTCATCACAGAAGCTCATTCCACCAAGGTTTGTCTCATTTTGTTTGCCTTTCATGAATTTCATGAACTCATTTTGAAAGAGCTCTTGCATCTTGTTGGTCAAATCTTGGTGATTGTTGTTCCCTTCATTTATTTTTGGTGCTTCTTTGTGAGAATCTGCCATGTTTGATGTGTTTCTTTGAGAATTCTTCCTCTGTTCTTGCAATTTGAGGTACCAATCTGGAGTTCCATGTCTCTTAAAGCATGTGGTCTCATCATGTCCTTTCTAGCCACACACTTCACAAGTCAGGTTGCTTTTGTCTATCCTCTTTGTAAAAGATGGCTTGGATGTGCTAGCTTTCTTGAATTTGTTTGCAGGATGGTTGCTTAAACTCTGATTAGCCATTAGAACACTACTATCATCCAGATTTGTAGAAGAGCTTTGGTTATTCCTTTGTTTTTCAATTCTTAGCAGCAGCGAATGTATTTTAGCAACATCTGGCAATGGATCCATAGATAGTATCTGGTTGTAGGCCTGTTCATAAGACTCATTTAATCCATTCAAAAACTGTATTATCTTTAAAGAGTCCTTAATTTCACTGTACTTCTTCATGGCTCCACATGTACATTCTGGAAGAGGTTGCAGACTGTTGAACTCATCCCAGAGTTTCTTGATCTTAGTATAGTACTGCGAAACTGTTTGATTTCCCTGCTTAATAGTGCTAATTTCTTTGTTCAACTGAAAAAGCATGGGGAGATTACATTCACCGAACTGCTCCTCTATTTCTGTCCGTAATTCCCTCGCAGTGGTGCAGTAAGTGAAAGAATCACTCAGATCTTTGTGCATCGAATTTATGAGCCAGGTTCTCACCATACAGTCCACTTTGTCCCATTGTTCATACGATTCATCACTCTCATCCGGTTTGACAGTTTTCCCATTGATGAAACTTAATTTTGATTTAGCGCCTAGTGCGATACGAATCGCTCTACTCCAGGACATGTAATTGTTGCCATCAAGGAGATTTGAAACGAGAGAATTACCTGGAGCGTCCGACGATTGCAGGTAAAGAGGATCAGACTCATACTTGAATTTCGTCTCAAACTTGCTTTGATTTGCCACGTTTTTGTTATCGGTCATTCTAGCAATCGCGAAGAAGATACCGATATAGATCAAAGATTTCAGATATCTGTTCATACAGATTTAGGTTTTTTTTTAGATCGAAGGTTTTACCGATCTGATTTCAGCAGAAAGGATTTTCAGATCGAAGGTTTGAGCGATCTGTGAGTTTTGGATTTAGGGCGCGTAAGGATGCGAAACCTTAAGCTCTTGATACCATGTACAAATTGAGGAAGAGAGAGAGAGAATGACTTTGTAAATTTCCATTATTGAATGTGAGTTCTGATTACAGAGAAGGACACAGTCCTTATATCCAAGACCAAGGCACCCAACGCCGAGTTCACAACTAATACAAAAATGCAAAATAAAGATAAACGCGCTTTAAGTAAAATACAGAGACTAACTAACACCAATAAAAATTACAGATTAGTCCCTAACATTACACATAATTCTACACCTTAGTTACAATAAGTTACTTTTCAACTCCCAAGTTTATTGTCAAGACAACATATTACATAAAGTTGAGGGGCTTATGTTTTTGTAATATTTTAGGAGATGGAAACATAGTAAAAAAAAAGTGTATTATTTATGTATGTTTTAGGACATAGTAGCAATGATGTTTGTTGCAGGGATTCCCTTGTTTTTGTAATAGAACCATTGGTGTGTTTTTTATGGAGAAGCATGCTTGTCTAGTTATCTATATACTATTACAATTCCCTTTTCTAATCCATTTTCAGATAATTATACCAAATGTTGATTGTCCTTTTCACAAATTGCTCATCTGCAATTCTTGGCATCTACTCTCACGTGGGACTTTCGTGTTGTGTAAATCACTACCTAACGTACTTCATCTTCATAGGGTCCATTTGGGAAATTCAATTTTTAGTCATGCTAATTTGCCGATTATATTTTAGTGATCTGACCTAGTTCGACTTATATTAATGGGATTTTAGAAAGATCGAAACATCAGGATAGAATCTAATACTAAGGACCTACTTGGTTCTATTATTATTTATTCTTTAATTGGTCATGTTTAAAATTAAAGTGGAAATTGATTTTTTTGGGAAAAGTGGGTAAAATAAGTACTTTTTGTGATGAAAGAGTAGTTGAAAATTTAAGTACTTCACAATCGAAAATTGGTCTACTTCTCAATGTGAAAGTTTTGTAACCTCCCTTGTTTTTTTTCATTAACTTTAGCAAAAAAACAGCTGATTTTTTTAACATTTATTGCTGCAAGAAAAGTTTGGTCACAACTAATTTTTTTTAGATATTTTCTTTCCAATTTTGTGCGTGGTCCAATTGGAACTCACTATAAATGTTATTTTCGATTACGTAACAACAAAACTTTATTCTTTTGCTGACAAATTCATACAAAATGGATGCCATGTATTTGGACTCCAATTTTAAATTTTATTTTTGTCTAATAGTAATAAGAAGATAAATGTCTATTTCATATGAAAGAATCGGATGTAATATATGTGGGCTTGTGGGCCAATAGTTTGAAAATTTACTCATGTCCACTTTTCTTTGATGCTGATAGTTTTCTATCGTAATACAAAGTCAAGAAATTTGTATATTTGATAAAAAAAATAATAATAATAACGTCAAGAAAATTCATCAAACGTCCATTCAAAATTATTATGAAAATTTTAGATTATTCTATTATGAAAATTATAATAATCTTTTGCGGCGGAGATTTGTTGACTAAATTTTATTAACACAAAATTGAACCCCTCTTCTTTGTATGTTTTTTTTTTCTTCTTAATCTCGAGCTAGGTCGAAGTAATTAGATGTAAAGTTCTCCCTATTAATAACATTTGGATTTTCAGACATTCAAATTCGAAATTAAACATAACACGAACCCCTAATCTACGCCAAGTTCTTTTGTATGTGTTTTAGACTTTTAGTGTTGGTATTTTTATTTTGCTTTTTGAAATGAGAATGGTCTGATTAAAAAAAAAATGATAAAATGGATCTTGGGTTCATTTCTTTTTTCTCTGTGTTGAAAGAAGAAAGTTGGGCCCAAGCCCAATGTTTTATTGGGCTTGACCTCCATTTATCAAATTTTGAACTTCTCATTGTTACATTGAGTTAAAGTCTATGATGCACGGACACTTCTAAAAATCTTATCATGTCATGTCGTGTTTGACACCGTTCCGGATACTTCTCTAATATAAAATATCGAAAAAAATTCGTATCGCCGTGTTTGTATCTGTTTTTTATAGGTTAGAGTTAATTGCAACAACAAAAAGTCCCGTATTTTTAATAAATAGCATCGAAAAATCTATCTTATAAAATATGATTGAAAAACTCTTTATGTTTTTCCAAATTAGTTATTGTTTCCCCAAGTTCTATCTTCCATAATTCAAACCTAATTTTCAATACAAACACCATTTTCCAAATCTAAGGATACACATAATTTTTCCCCAATTATGTTATATCACGAAGTCTTTCGCGCTCATTATACATTACACAAGGAAATCTATGTTTACGCGTATTTTGTTCAGTAGTAGGTGAATATTTCAAGAAAAATAATTAATCACACGATAAGTATACTATACTTTTTTTTTTAACCAAGAATCGGTCAGCCGACCGTAGGGTTAGGAGGATCTCACCTCGTATATGAAAAACTCAAATCGAAAAATCCGAAAAATACATCAGTAAGGCAGCCAAAATGCCAGCATCGAGCCGAAAAGCAACAACCAATAATATAGGAAAGAACAAAAAGACCGTCCACCAAATGGACACGAGTTTCGCACTCGCAAGCGGGGCCTATCCGCTCTAACCATAGTGTTGTTGCAATTACGGACAGCAAGAAACACCCAAAGATTCCAGCAATAATGATTTCGGTTCAAGATAACGGCTATTTGTACAGGAATATCCGTCAAATTCCAAAAGTTACTATTAGCAAAATCCACGACATCTTGTACATGAGTATCCATCAAGTACTTAAATCTGGCCATAGTACAAGTATCATGTGATTAGTTGAATTTTACCGAATGAGTTCCGAATTAGAATTTCTCCTGATATAAGCGTGTTTCTTGAACTTCATCTTGTTTCTATGGATTGATTACTTCAAGCAACACAAACAATTGCAATGATGGACTCAGCTTATCATGGACAAAGGTGAAAACATAAATTAAAACGCATACAAAGCATAAATCACAAATTACTGGTAAAATTAACCACAAGATACAACACAGTATGTAGCTTAATTCTTTTACAAACCGACTCTTCTGAAGGAAAGCTGATAAATCCGAACTTTTTTTCATTAAGGAACACGTTTAAAAATCAAAACAAGCCCACATATATATCACAATTAGCAATCAAGCTTGACAATAAAAAGATTGAAAATATTGTCTCATTTACCCACAAATTACACAAGAATCAACACAAAAAAGACACTTGATAAAAACTTGCAGCCTTCCTCTAATTGCTGCCACCACCGAAAAGGTAACCCAAAGACGAGCCTCCACCGGGGGCGGCATGGACTTTTGTCGAGGGTCGATCCTGTCACGTATTGGTAATTTAATTAGTGTCAATAAATATTAATTATCTATGGACGACATGCACACCTAAAACATTATAAACGTAATCAATATCAAATCAGGGATGTAAACTAGTTGAGCCAAGCTTTGTACATTTTCTTAAGCAATCAAGTTAATCGAGCTCCAGAATGAAAACAATAGGGCTCGAGCTCGGCTAATCTCTACTTTACGAGTAAATTGTTAGCACAAACTTGAATTTCATAATTTGATTGCAAATTACATCAATCACCGCTGAGATTTGAGCTAATTACAATTCAGTCCCTTTATTTTTTAGAAATAACCAAAAACTCCCTCAAAACCGCTAATTATTTGCAATTTTTGGCTTCATATTATATAGTTTCAGGATGTTTTTTGTAATTAAGTGAAATGTCAGGGAGTTTTTCGTTATGTCTGATGAAAAAGTAATTGTAATTAAGGGTAAAATCAGGGGTAGTAGATGTAATTCGCCCTAATTTAAAATTTTCTAAGCCTTTTGAGCCACAATCTCAAGCTCGAATTCAGGTTTGAGCTCGAGAATTAATGTATTATTTATAATTGTATATATAAATAATTACTAAAAAATGGCTTGAGAACTCTCGAACAAGAATGATTTGGCTCGAGTTTAGCTTGAGCCCGTTGTCAAACCAGACTCACAAAAAGGTTCGATTTGTCCTATGATTCAATAAACCTAAAACCCCCATTGACTATAAAAATATAAGGGAAAGAGGAAAAACATATCAGAATCATGCAATGTTGTAATATACCAAGGAATAACTCAACAAAACAAACGAGAAAAGCATAAAAAGACAACTTCAAATAAAAAATTCTACTAACTATGGCAGTAAAGTTAGTTCAACAATTGACATACCGTGAGGAAATTGCCAGTGTTTTGGCCATCGGCTCTATGGTAGTTGTTTGTAATATTAGCACTGCTATTAATGCCAGCTGGAATCTGCTTGCTGAGATGTGCAGGCTGTGGAGAAGCAGCATTAGGCTTCAATGGAGGTTCTTTACTCACATTAACAGCCTTAGTTTCAGTTTTAACAGCTTGAGCTGCATTTTCTTTTACGGGTTTTGGAGCCTCACCGCTCCCAAACAAGTAGCCCAACGAGCTTTGTCCTCCACCACAACTAACTCCACGACCCATATTTAAAATTCTTCCTAAACCTGTAACAAAGAGATCAATAATAAATATATTGCTTGTATAAACATTTTTAGACCAAAACATGTACAGTTACAGAGTATTCAGCCTATGCAAGTTTGTTAATCTTGTTTCCGTTTAGACCACATTTGGAAACAAAGTTCAATTTCCTAAGACAAATACATAAATTTCAGTTATTTTGATCTACATTTCGGTATTGGATCAAACTGTACCTATGAAATGGGGTCGAGGAGTTATATTTACTTGATATGAGTCTCTTATGATGAGATCAAACTCAAATACATATAAATATATTGTCAAATGTAATTATCTTCTGTTGTAATTAGACACTCACAACCAAAAGTTAAAACCAATAAAAAAAGACCTATCTTTTTTGGATCACTGTAACTAAATGTAAGAAATGCAACTCATTTCAACATCAAAGTTGGGAAGATGAAGAAATATTTACGATTCAACATTCTTAGGCACCAACGTCTGTCATAAAATTGGCATTGAGACTTAATCAGCTAAGTTTGCTAAGATCTCACCAAAAAGCAACACAAATTAAGCCAAAAAAAAGAAAAAGAGGATTGCTACTTAAATGCCATCTAATCACTGCCAATAACAGACTAATCAGCAGGAAGACCCCATCAAGAAGCACCACAAATTTAAAAAAAAAAAAAAAAAAAAAAGACAATGGAGAACTACTTCAATACCGTCCAATCATTGCTCACAAACAAATCGATCTAGAAAATACCATCAAGGAAAACCAAATCTCAAGCAAAAACAAAAATGCTACTTAAATCCCATCTAGTCATTGCTCATCATCAAACTCAAATCAGCAAATACACACCATTTTAGCAAAAATTCGACTAGCATACATAGAATGATAGATCGATCACATAGACATGCATAAAATTTCTTGCATGACTTTCTAAACAAAAATGTGTGTATGTGTGTGTGAGAGAGAGAGTTGAAGAATTGGAATTGGAATTCTCAGTTACCTTTCACTGCTTCGAGATCAGATCTGCTACTCAGCAAGGAATCATGGGAGTATTAATTTAGCGTGAATTCACTGTTTCCAGTCAACTTCTTATTCTTCCAAGTCTGTCGGTATTGTTGGACTGTTTGAGTAGGGGTTGGGCATTTTGGGTCAGGTTTCCTATTGGGTATCCGAATTTATCGGGCTGCGTGCCGTAGAAAAAATATTGTATTATCCAAAATTTCGTTACCCTACCCAAAAATCTGTAACCCGACCCAATGGCCACCTCTGTATTTGAGTGGGGGAGTAATTGTCGGTAAATGCCGAGTGGTTGCAGAAATGGGATTGGATATAGTAAAACAGTAGTGGAGAAAGTCATTTTGCCTTTATGTATATACAGCGTACAAAAGACGCACATACAAACAAACAAGTGGTCGCGTTTTAAAGAGCTGAGTGTTGTTGTCAATATTAATTACATGGGACCCTCCAAATTATAGTGAAATGTGTAGTCAATATTAGCTTTTTTCTAATATTAATTACTATTAAGGTATAAGATTATCGCTTTTAATAATAGCTTATATTTTTAGAAATTTGAATTCGAAAACTCTTGTTTTATTAGTGTAATTTAATGTTTCATTCAACAGAAAATTCCAAACTTCATAGTTGTTACAAGTTACAAAGAGAGAGAATTATTTAGACTCTACCAAATAAAAAATAATGGGAAAAAAAGTTTTCGCCTCTTGTACAATGACGTTTTTATATTTTGCCTCATAATTCTTTTTTTTGTTTTGAATTGCCTCCTTATATTCACGGATTTTACAAATTGCCTTATCTGATTACTTTCCGGCAAAATATTTCATTTTGATGCTCGCACGTGCTGTGCACCGGAGTTTTTGAGGAGGCAATTTGTAAAATCCGTGAATGTAAGGAAACATTTTGTAAAATTTGTGAATGTAAAGAGGCAATTTGGAACAAAAATAAACCTTAAAAACTCACGTGCATAGCATGTGCGAATATCAAAACGGAATATTCTGTCGGAAAATAATCGGAGGAGGTAATTTGTAAAACTCATAAACATAAAGAGGAAATTTGTAAATTTCGTAAACGTAAAGAGACAATTTGGAAAAAAAAAGATTAGGAGTTGAAAGTGTAAAACGTGATATTAAAAAATCTTTTTTCACAACAAAATTACAGAAGTTTTCATGGGCCTAGAAGATGGGCCCAAAGAACTGGTCAAATTGGATTTCATGGGCCTGTATTTTGCTGCAATGAAGGGTGATTGGGCAGATGTAAATGCAAGAGTTCTTTGGGCCAATTTCTTAGCTCTATGACTTCTATCTTCTATAATGGCGTTTTTGATTGGGTATGTGGATTGAAATTCAAAATGTGGAAATTCCATAAGTTGATCAATTTAAGGGAGTTCAGTTTAGTGTATCAAATAACTTTATACGGTAGTTAGACTGAAATTCTAAACATTCTTATACATGTTTGATACGTCGTACTTAATCCATCTGTCGAGTATATTACATATTTACCCCTATATTCTACCTTCAGTTTAATGTATCAAACGATATTTATACTAGAAATTAATATATATTAACTAGAAAAAATTAATATACATTGATTAGAATCATTTTTTTTTTTTGTAGCTCATAAGAAAAGAATAATATACATAAAAATAAATTTGTAAAATTTATATCACATTACATCTTTTGATGCCACAAGATTTTTTCATATTTTGATACGTTACATTAGGCTGGCTTCTAAGATGACATATGATAAACATTGAATAGTTAGAATTGGTGTGGTTTTATTCAAGTATGACAAATTTAAGCTTTTTTCATAAGCTGAAAAGCTATACACATAGAATTTATAGAATTTCAGCTCTTAAAAACATAGAATTTGCATAGAATTTCAGGTCTTAAAAACATAGAATTTCAGCTTTTTTCATAAGCTGAAAAGCTAAAATTTCAGCTCTTTAAAACATAATAGAATTTCAGCTTTTCTTATAAGCTGAAAAGCTATAAATTTCAGGACCTCTAAACCAAGTAATGTTATCCATCAAATGTAATGTTATCCATCAAATGTAACTTACGTAAACAAATATTTGAGATGCGCGGCGGCGGCGGTAGACGAGCGGAGGCGGCGGTAGACGAGCGGCGGCGGCGGCAGTAGATGAGCGACAGCTTTTTCCCTTTTGCTTCTTAGTTAGGGTTGTTTGCTTTTGAGTAATTATGAAAAGTTTGAAATCTCTCAACATGTTTATTGGAAAAATACAATTATTTATGAGGGTTAAATTGTCTTTATTTTTTTTCACGTAAAGAAGAAAACCGCTATATTCTGTAATACTTAAGGTGGGGGAGAGACTCCCAGTCTCACTCAATACGTCCAAATCAGCGGGCCGCATTTAAAATTGAAAGGCCCGCAAGAGTTAGTTTACTCTATCAAACAACAATTTAACATAAATTCAACTTCTCTAAGTGGGCTTAAATACCCTATCAAAAATGCCCTAAGAAAACTCGTTGAGCTTTTAATTGAGTTCAAATAATTTTTTAAAACCTCTGCATGAGTTTGACTCATCACTAACATCCCAAAAGGACACAATTCACTTCATTTCACTATTATTACAATTTATAAAATAATATAAATATTTAATTAATTAAACTAGATCTTCCATTTATTTCATGTTTGTTATCTTCCGGGTTTTTTGTGACATCGAAGGTACGCTGCTGAAATATCAGAAAATCAATGTATAATATCTCCTTTTCAACAGGCAAATAAAATCGAATGATTATTTTGGTAATCTTACGTAATCTTTTTCTCTTTTTCTTGTTTTTCTCCATGCGCATAATTATTATATATTGCAATACTTCACTTAAAAATAAAAAAATTGTCGACATTTTTCTTGTTTTTAATTCATAGTTTTTCATGTGTGTAGACTGTAGTACTAGTATGTATATAAAGGTGAAATCTTTGGAGAGTTTAAGAAAGTAGAAGTGTTCTAGTTGCAGACTCTCAGTGCGAACTGAGAAGAATATACTGTTGCAAAGAGGTAATCCGCTCATAATATAATTTCTTGTATTTCCCGTTTGATTATTTCTTCAAGAGAAAATCTGGGCCAAGTTGATTATCTATCTCTCTATCAGGTCCCCCGTTAGTCTCCTAATCTGTATGAATCTTTTTCTGTTCTTTTTTTTTTTTTTTCTCTTTTGAGTTAAAATAATAAATGTGTTAACTTGTAATTATTGGCCGTAGAAGAATTTTGTATTGTTATTGACATTTGGCAGCAAAGATTTGATTTTTCAGATCTTCTCATAATAAGTGAGCTTTGGTTTTATCACTTTTATATTGCAAATGTCATGGAGCCTTTATTAGTTGAAGTTGATCAGATCTACTATCTGGCTTGTCCTGCTTCCCCTATCTTTTACAAATACAATCCTGTAAAGGTGAGTCATTGATGTCAATTACACAAAATATCCCCTCTTCATTTGAATATTACACATACCTCCCTTGTAATTTATTTCCACCTTACAGCTACCACTTGTGTTGATTACAGTCACCTAAATGATGCAGTAATTCAAGTGTTTGTAAACTTTCAAATCGCCTTGTATATATGGATGACATTATGTAAGTTTTAAATACAAATTTCCACTTTTTCATTGAGTCTTAATAATCAAAAGGGTTTTATTGTAATTTCGAAGCTAAAAGGGGTAGTTTATGTAATTATAGGGTACTTACAGTTACAGGGGAAGTCTGTTTAACTGACCCTATTTAACAATCAAATCCTTGCTTAAGGAAATACAACATCATCATTAAATGGATCGAAACCTCGTAATTTGCTCTCTCTCAATAGCTTGTCATTCACTTTCTTGAAAAAATTATGCAGAGATGAATCTCTGACGGTTTGTTATGTTGCTGACATAGTACATTGTGATGATTATATAGTAATTTACTTTTTTTTTTTTTTTTGGCCAATGTTCAAATTACTAGTTTTTCTTTTATTCTGATGAAGGTTGATGCACTAATTAGACTTATGGAAGGAGATAACACAGGGCCAATCAACATCGGAAATCCAGGTTAAAATCTCATTTTCTCTTTTAGCTCTCTCTCTCTCTCTCTCTCTCACACACACACACACACACGAAAAAAAAGTTCATATAACTACTCACTTTAGAGTTTATTTTCCCACCAGGTGAATTTACAATGCTTGAGCTCGCGCGCGGAGACCGTGAAAGAGGTACTCCTAAACACCAAAACCCCATATATTTTTGTCTGCAAGTTATCAAAACTTCTTTCTTTCGAGAAGTTAAAGTAGAAACTAAGGTTATTAAGTCTTGAGTAGTTAAAGTGTTCGTAGAAGAAATTATACAAACACTTTTAAAATGACAGAAACAGTTTCAACTTATTTTTTTAAGCTAAACGAACAAAAGAAAAAAATACTTTTTTCCTTTTTTACAGTTTGCAGATACTCCCATTTTTTTTACTCATGTTTATGTTGATTGCAGATGATTAACCCAAAAGTGGAAATCAAACGATTGAGAACACACCAGATGATCCTCGTCAGAGAAAGCCAAACATAACGAAGGCTAACGAGTTGCTAGGTTGGGAACCGAAGATCAAGCTCCGTGAAGGCATTTCTCTTATGGAGGAAGATTTTCGCAGAAGGCTTGAAATTTTGAGGAAGTGAATAAGCATATGCTCATTCTTAGTGTCTTTTTGGGCTATCTTATATATTTTCTTGCTCTATGAGAAGGGCTAAAAACTATCAGTACTTTTGATATTGTGATGTCAACTGAATCATGTTTTTCTCTTTTATCTAAATATTAAGTTGAAGTTCTTTTCTGTTTTCAAACACACCAAACTGACCTTGCAGTCAAAGATATTCATGTCATTAGGGAGAATTATACATACAGTATCCCTAAGGTTTTCATAATTACAAAATTTCCCTACTAGTTCTATGAAATTACATAAAAACCCCTGAGGTTTCAAACAATTACAAAAATCTAACAATATAGCTCCTGCAATTTATACAATATCTTGCAAACAAAATCCTATAATTTGTACTTGTTTGAAACCTCAGGGAATTTCTATAATTTTTTAAGTGTAATTATGGCAAACCGGAGGGGTACTGTATGTAATTTGCTCTAATATTAACCAACTTAGATAACTAGGACAGCAACAAAATCTGTTTTCTTATAAATTTATATACTAATAAATAACAACTTGCCTCTGTAGCATAGTGGTAGTGCGTTCGCTTCGTAAGCGAAAGGTCGTGAGTTCGATCCTCACCAGGGGCTTTCAAGTAATTTTTAATGTTTTCCTTATTCCCTGTTCTTTTTTTGCTTTACATTCGCCTTTTTTGAAATAAATCAAAATTAAATGTAGTCCAGGTTACAACTTTGCTGGTTCTGAACAATAAAATTAAAGTGAGGAAAACAAAAAAACACCAGGGGCTTACAACTAATGTTTACTTATTTTTTGTTATTACCTTTTTTTTCTTCCCTTTATTTCCAGGTGCTAGTTCTGAACAATAAAAGAAAGTAAACACAAAAAATTCTTAAAACGTTAAAAACAAACAAACTAATTAACTAGAACTACATTCTTTCTTCATCACATCAGAGAGTACTTTTTCCAATACACAAACAACAAATTAATTGAAGAACAAAAAAATCTTAAACCCAAAACCCTAACACAAAAACATTTCCTATATTTTTAACCATTAACGGGCACGGGGCACCTTTTCGAGCACAAAGCACACCTCGCCGGAATCTCGCCGGAAAACACCCACGTCGATCTCCATCCCCGCCTTAAATCCATTCTTCTTTTTAATGTCGTTCCACGGCTTTCCGATCGCGTAGCAGTAGTTATTTTTTCCCTGTTTCGGCAACCTCAGATTCGTATCCCATTCGCGATTCAAAGTATCGATCAGTTTCACACCAACTTTGGAACCTGCATTCTTCAATATTCCCAATTCTTCTTCCGTAAAGAAACTTTGATTCTGAACTTGGTTGCAAGGCATCGACAGCCGACTTTGTATGTCGTCCATATCTGAATTCTGCAGCTTTCTCCTAATGAAATGATAAACTCCCCGGTGGTAGGCGCCCAGTACTTGATCCGGAGGCGGCGAACCGGTGATCAGGTTCGTTCCGTCAATAGTAGTATTTTCTTGAACCGGGTTCTTCTCCGCATGGATATCAGCCGCCGTTGGGTTAATCTCCTCATCATGATCATCGACATCGACATCGACGACCGTGATAACCTCTGTAGTTTCCGGGTGATAATCTTGAATAAACAAAGGAGTTGATGGTGAGTAACACCTTCTTCGTTTCCGCGATCCTCGTTTGCCCTTGTGTGGGGTACTACTCTTATTTTGGTCATTACTTGGAAGGGGATTTTGGTAATTATGAATATCTGCATGTTGGACATTACTTTGAAGGGGATTTTGGTAATTAATCTTTGCATGTATACGAGAGTAATACATGTCATGATTATTAAAATCTTGCGACATCCTGAACTTCTTATTTTTGTCCGACTCCTTAGTTATAGCGTCGTACATATCGCTCAAGTTCCACCCCAATACCTTGTTAAACTGTCGTTCTAAGTATCGGATTTGAATACGATCGCTATCTTCCTCACCGGAAAATTTGAAAACACGATCGACGAAATACATAAAAGTTCGTTCTTCTTCATCGTAAAGATAGTAACACTCAAAAGAAGAATCAGAATCATATTCATCATCATCAGAAAACCCCATATTTCTGATTTCGACTACTTAGGAAAACTTAAAGAAAAAAACAAGACTCTGAAATTAATTGGCTCTCTCTACTTGGGAAAAACTAAGAAGAAGAGTGTAAAATTGGGTTGGGATGATGGTATGTAGGGTATATATAACATCGAAATAAGTGTAAATTGGTTCGGAGAAGGAGAAGAAAGCCTACTCTAGTAAGGATAGAAGATTTGTTTGAGGAACCTATTTAAGTTTTTTGGTAATATTTATATAAGGTAATTTTAATTTCCAATATTTAATTTTTTAAATTAAATTCCTATACACGGTTAGGATACTCTAATCCTGAATAAATCTGACCGCTGACTTCAACTCTTCAAGTATTTGTTTCAAAAGATCGCGTGCAACTGTCCGGTGCAACAATATAGTTATGTATAAGGAAACTTTTTTTCTTTTTGGGTTAAATATAATGAAACTTTTAGTTCAAGTTTGGTTCAATCAAAGTCTTATCTAAATTTATCAATATTAATTCTTTATAAGATATATATCAATATTATCAATCATATTTTTACTTTAAGATTAATATTATATTATTTTGAATGTGAAAATTCTAATGGGATTAATATATAATTGTACTAATTAATATATTTAAAATAATATGGTTTTAAAATATTGTGGCAAAAGGGTGACCGAGTAACTCCAAGCTCAAATTCGAATACTATAAATTTTTGAGGAATTAATTTTAAGTTTGATGTCAATAGTTTTATATGAATCGAGATTGATTTAAAATTCAAGAGTGAATTTTACAATATCAAGAAGTTCGAGTTTAAACTTAAATTTTTATTATGGATTTGGCCTTGAATTTAAAAGCAAAGAAAAATCACACAATTCAATAGATTAGAAGGATTTACAAGTTAATTCAAGTTTGAAATAAATTTTAAAAATGGATTTGGTCCTGAATCGAAAATTAATGAAAAATCACACAATTCAATATATTATGTATAGTACAAGAATTTACAAATTAAACAACTTCGTGTTTGAACTTAATGTTAGAAACGAATTTGGTGATCTTGAATCTAAAATTAAAGAAAAGTCACACAATTCAATGATGCATTATGAACAAAAAGTTTGTACCCAAAAAAAAAAACATTTTCTCATTTTAAACAAAAGAAAAATCATTTATTAAAAAAAAAAAAAAACATTTTCTCATTTGTTAAACAAAAGAAAAATCATTTATTAAAAAAAAATATAGGGCCCTACCGGGTTCGAACCGGTGACCTCTTGATCTGCAGTCAAATGCTCTACCACTGAGCTAAGGACCCATGTTGATTAAATTTGTATTTCTGAATTTATCATGTCTTTAACTTTAAATTTCTTGACTCAAAATCAGCACAAGCTTTCTAGTTTCTTCAACCTGAATCACTTGTTTATATTTCACAAATTTACTATTTCTGTCGCTCACATTGTGCATCTATATATTTATACCATGTATCCAGTAGTTTTACCAAAATCTGAAAATGCCTTTAGATACATTATACATACTGTAAATACAGCACGGTTTTACTGAAAAAATGTAGAAAAACAATGGTGCAGCTGCTACAAATAATCTCATATATACAAGTAGATGTTACATACAGGTTGATAATCTAACTTTTCCTGCACTCAACAAAAATCCACGACCTGAAATGAAATCAAACATTCTTCGGTCTCTAGCACTTGAAAAAGTACTATCATTGGCAGCATTCAGATCAAGTAACAAGAATTTCACCTTCTTAAGGATACCAGATCATGGAGCTTGACAGCATATTATATTAATGCTGAGGATATCCTTTTTTTCTGGAACTCAGTTAACTCACTTCCGTCGCGCTGCAGTTGCAAAACAGAATATTAAAGAAATTAATATCATCTATGTTCTGGAGATACATGTGACATTTTTCTGTTTCGAGAAAATTAGATTATTATAAAAAGGGACGAATTACATTTCGGTACCCAGAAGTTTGGAGTATTTACAAATCGATTCCACTAGTTTGAGAAATTACCATATAGTCCCCCTAGGGACTATGTTTCTCAAACTTTTGAGAAATTACCATAACTTCAACGTAGTCGGATGTAATTCGCCCAAAAAATGAGGGATATATCGCATACATTTGAAACCGCATCAAGATAGGATCTTTTTCGCTCGAAAGTTCCAAAGTCAGCATCACGACCAGGTAACCGAGGAAGGGAAGGGAGTGGGTGTGAAAGCATCAAATGGTTCAGATCACGCCACATCAGAAAAACATAAATCTCTCTACTGATACGGTTTAATCCTCATTGTTTACACTTGTTACATGTCAAAAAATTCCAGCAGGATGTGCACTTACAGCAGCACGTTAAGGTTGGACACTTAAAGTGACATCTTGGCCATTTCCAGTTTAAGTGACACCAATTACAGCAACATAGCCATCTAAGCCACTTACAAGAGCAACATGAGCTAAAACAACAGCAACAGGAACAACAATGCCGCGATGACTTTGAGGACGACTTCTTGTTTCTGCAACAAAAGAAAAGGTATGTTCCTCACTAACAGATAGAAAGAATTGAGCAATCAATTTAAGGGCAAATTACATCTATAACTCCTCATGTTTGATGTATTTACAATTAGATCCCCTAATAAAAACTAGAAATTACAAATACACTTCCCCATCTTATCGTCCTACCAATATCCCCTTCTGTCTGATCTTATTAGGGTTTCTAACGTTTTCTCTTAAAATATCTGTAATCCACCATAATTGCCCTAGGAACTAAAATGTAATTTGTTTCATTTTTATTTTTATTGTATTGTTAATTACTATTCACTTGTAGAGATTAATATATAAGAAGTTTCTATAAATATAGAATAAGAATTCAACTAGTTTATAAATAATTGTAGAAACTTTAATTTTACACTAAATATATAATACGAGGTGTAATTTAAATAAAAGTTGTATTAACATTTATGAATTTAATATTAAAATTTATTTATTGATATCACTTTTTTAAATTAAAATAAAATGTTTTACTTTGAGGGCCATTAATTAAATTTTGCTCTTAAATGAATTTCAAGTTTTCCCTTTTTTAGTTTAGGGGTCTATATGTAAATGCATCAAATGTGAGGGGAGGTCTTGAAGTAATTTACCTTTTTTTCAGCATTACAATAATTAAGGATAATAAGGTAATTTAATCGTGGATGCGATCATACCAGCAGTAGGGGGTCTATATGTAATTTCTCAAACTATAGAGCCTAAATGCAATTTACTTACCTTGGAAAAGCTAGCGGTAGTGTGCTAATTTCACTTCCATCAGAATATTCATTGGCGCTGGAAGGACGAAAATAATCTCCAACACTCGAGTCTCTTCTACACGGTTCATCATGATCGTGAACATAAACATGTTCGTTAAATTCTACCACTTTAACATCATCATGTGATTTTCCACCTTTCCGAATTATCTTCTCCGGCGTATGAAGTTCTTGCGATGGAAACAATCCTCCCGGCGTGAAAAGCTCTCCAGATTTAGGTATTTCCCCTGAAAGGGGCAATTCTCCACTTAAACCTAACGCGTGATCCCTAGAAAAACTTTCGTTCCCAACGTGAATACTGAACAGCGATTCATTCGAAGCAGTACTCCAATCCACTGAATTTGAAGGTTTCGATGAGAAAACAGAAGGTGGAATCCGATCAGGATCGAAATTTCCAGGTCTTTCCATGATTTGTGCGGGAGGACATCGGGTATTCGGCGCTACATCGGGGACGAACGATTTGATTGTGACGTCTGAGAATTGTGACGACAATTTCGGACATGCTTTAGCTGATTCGCCCAATCTGCGCCACGTGTCGCTCGAAACTTGCACTTTGCTGCTATTCTCAAAAAATTGCGGGTTCGGGCCTTCATTTTGCTCTTTTGGTGATTTTGATTTGGGGAAAAGTTGATTATTGGGTTTGAAGAAACCATCGAAGGAAGAATTTGAGGAGGTTGAAGAAACTGAGATGCGTCCATTTGCTACGTGATTACTCTCTGAATCTGTGCTGTGAACAATGCTATCACTTTTGGGCTCGCCGAAGGAAAATATATTGTGGATTGGTTCGCCTGAACTGTTCTCTGGTTTCTTGATGTTTTCTTCCTCCATAATCTGTAGCTGAAATTAATATATTAATGAGATTTCTGAGAAACAGAATAAGAAATCAGTTTAAATTGGAAAACTGAAAGTAGTAAGACTATAAATAATGGTCAGAAAGTTAAAATTGGTGAAAAGTTCAAACTTCTCTGTGCTTACAAGCTAAATCACAAATGACTTCTAAGTTCTAAGTTTCAGCAAACAAAATGGAAAGATGCTAATCCAAGATAAAGTTTTGCAAAACTTGTATTTAGCTAAACCAATATAAACTTAATTAGTGAACAAGTTTCTTTATTTCCTAAAAGAAACCCATGCTTCAATTCTTCCTCTTCTATGCATTTCCTGTTTTTATCAAAATTCATATTAACACAATTCAGGAAGCAACTCCTTATCGATATCTCTGCAGCTGATGTTGGCATAAGCAATTTGACAAACAGATTGTGGGCGCCAAAAGAAAATCTTTTGAAACATGAAGAAAAAAAAAATACCAACCTTGCTTAAATAATTCCTCTATTTCGATGTTGTCAATCCCAATTACCAACTTTATCAAGCCAACCAAGATCAATTCTCCGGGGGCGGCACTGGCAATCATTTGCCACCCCTTACAGAACCAATCAATATCTGGATATCAAGCAATTATAATCCAAAGGTAAAAAAGATGCTGCAGAAATTGGACCCGGGAAAAACCAAATGCTGTAAAATATTATACCGAGATCAAGCCCACATCATAAAAACAAAGTCTTCAAAAAAGAAGAAAAAACATGAGATTATGGCAGCACAGGAGATGTCTAGATCAAATCAGCGATACTTTGCCATTTATTAATTCTTCAATCCTTCTGCTCGATTTTTACCCCAAATTTTAAATAAATTTGTATGTGCAAATACTCGATCCAAACATAAAAAGGGAAACAACGAATTCGTGGGAGAATCCCTACAATGGCAAAATTGAATTAGGGTTTCGTGGGAAAATGAATTGGGGCGAGTAGTATCCATTTTAGCTGTGGGATGAAAAATGGAAGGGAAAGCGAGGAATTCGGAATATTATTTTGAAACTTGTTGATATATGTCAAATTGTCAACCGATTTTTGGCGCCACCGGTTGTTAGTTTGTATGAGGACAATGTAAATATGGTACAAATTCAAATAAATTATAGTCGACTTTAGCTCAATTTGATCATAAATATAATGTACAGATACTTTTAAAAATCTTATTCTGTCGTATCGGATACTTTTCTAGTATAAAATATTGAAAAAAATTAGTGTTACGGATCTATATAAGTTTGAGTTGAATGCCGATCAAGTGACTCTTATTAATTTTATTCTCTTTTCCTTGTATTTATTTAAACGTTATAAAATATTTATATTTTACCTATACTTTTAAGTCAATCTTATACTATTGGTCGAATACATATTTAAAACCAAATGAATCAAGTCAAATCGTGTCAAATTTAGAAACATTTTTCTTGAGAGAACAAACAGATTGGTTAATAAAGCTGAAGCCCTTAGCTTTACTATTATAAGCAAATTTCCACTACATATGATACTTCTACAAAGTTGAAACAGAGCTGCTTATCAGCTTGTTGCTGCTTTACGAGAAAGCCATCATCCATGAAAGCAAGAACCCTGAAATACAGGTAAAAGAAAAATCAGTTTTTATTAAAAGTTAAAACTAATATCCATAATATTAGGAGAAATTTCTGGGAAATAGGAATATTTTTGTAACTGGAAACTGGTTGAAATAGATGAAAAAGCTAATGTAAAAGCATGGCAATGAGAAAATACGGGAGGGTGAAAGCTTTTTGTTTGAAAGTGGCCAACATAAAGTAAACAAAAAGCCAAAAGCACTGCCTTTTTACCTCCAATAGTCAAAGATATTTGAATTTCGTCTCTCCATGTCCCACTCCAAGCATATCCTGATCAAATCAAAAAACATGCATGTATGAAGCTTGATTTGTGTGTGTGAGAAAAAGAGAGGGGCCGGGGGAAAAGTTCTGCTTTTTTAGAAGTTGAAGTTGTAAACTTGTAATAAATTGTATTAATAAAAGATGAGTGTGTTTAGAGAAAGAAAAACAAATAAACACTTCTCCATAATAGAAACAAGAATCCAAAAGCTGAAATAAGCACCCTTTAAGTTAGATTCAGCTTCTATCTTATTTCAGTTTAGGGTCAATTAATAACTCCCTTAAGTTTGCGCCTACGAAGAAAGCCCTTGAAACCATAAAAATTACAAAAAACACCCTAGGCTTTGGCAAATCACAATGAAGAAAGTAGTTGACTCAGGGATATTTTTTGTAATTTTTAAGGTTTCAGGGTATTTTTTGTAATTATTTAGTTCATTCAAAAGTTTGTATTTTTCAGAATTTGCAGGGGAGAAAACCAACCTCTTCCATAGCAATTCACAGTGGTATTAACACCATTCCGACACTTACAAGAAAAACTCCGATCATAACCTGAAAACCCACAAAACCCACCACTATCCTCGCAATTCTTACAAGCCCCACTATAATACGAATCATTGAACTGCAACAAAACCCCATACTCCCACTTCCTCGGATCCCCTTCATTCCCTCCAAACCCATACACCGCCGAGTACGACGAGCACTGAAGCTTCGCAAGATCAAACCCATTACCCGACCCTAATTCAACAACCGGGTCATAAACACAGCACGTAGAAATCCCCCCATTCGGCTCCAATCCAATCCCCTCAACTCCTTTACACGAATACAAACCCCTGCAAACATTCAGACCCGAGCCCGTATCGCAGAAATCCGCATCCGGGTCGAAAACGGGCGAGGTTCGAGAACAACCCACCAAAACGAATATGTTATCGGGCATTATCGTAAACGGGCTGGCCCGGTCTAAAGAGAAGCTTCCGGAGTTCTGCATTGAGGAGCAAGTCGACATTAACGGGTCGGAGACGACGAGAGTGCTGGCTGTGTAGTCGATTGAAGAAATCGTGTAGATTCCGGAGGCGGTGGAGAACTGGAGAGTGTTGAAAGCGCATTTTATGTATTTGGAGAAATCGGGATGGCCGCAGCCGAAGGAAGAGCCGAATGGGTATTTTAGGGAGATGTCGCCGCATTTGTCGTGGCATGTGGTGTTGGAAGGGATTATGCTTCTGGGGATGGCTTGAAGGGGATGGATTAGGAAGAGGAAGAGGAAGAGGAGATTGTGAGCGAGTAGCCATGACTTTGGGTTGAGGAACATTGATAATGGCAGCCTAAGAGTGTTCATGCATACAATATTTTCAAGACTATGGTATGTACTAGAATAATTTATGTAGAAGGGGGAGGTTTTTTCAGGGGAAAGTGATTATTTTTGCATGTTCCTAAAAAGGAGAGCTTGGAGACTGTGTGGGATCCAGACAATAATAAAGAAGATTTCTTATATGAATCCATTATTATGTTTAGATCTATAAGTTGAAAAAATTAAGGATGTTGTAATACCCTGTACGGCTGTTGTAAGAAATATGTTAAAAGTATATAACTTAAAATTTAAGTGTAATTAATAGATATATATATATTTTTTTTGGAGTGGTTTGGGTTTAATTTCAAGGTGCACTCTTGGTTTGAAATTTATATTTGTATCCAACAAGCCCGCATGTGCAACAAAATGATATCAGAGTCGGCCGTCAGTCGCGGGAGCTAAGTGTTATACGGGGCAAAGTGCTATTTATGTAGAGGCCATCTCTTGAGCCTATGGGACAAAGCGCTACACGCATTGGAGCCACCTCTAGAGTCCCCACTGGCAGGCCGATCATGGACTATGTCACGCAGCGATAAGGACGTCACCTTCCAAAGGAAGAAATATGTTAAGTATATAAGTTAAAATTCAAATGTCCGAAACTTATACTCGAGTCCAATGGGTCAACGGGTCTGTCGCATGACAAATGTAATGTATATGCCAGACGAATCAAGTTTAGCTTGAATATATCAAATTCAGTCTTAAACCTTTGTTACTATTTGTGGAGCCCAAATTCGATGCATGAAAATTATTGTAAATACAACCATGACTTGACTCGTCAACAAAGGGAAGTAGGTACCAAAATAGCCACATTTCTGCTGCAGTACTTTCGTCTTATTTTCAAAAGATTCACACTTTGGCAATTGGAAACACACCAGTTCTTGCTTCCATTTACACTTAGCCAGGTGCTATGCTGGCTCCATAACACTCAAAAGATAATTGAGGTAGGAACCTATGTCAGAATTGCTCCTCTGTCGAGTAAGATAATTCTAAATTTCGAAAAAAAGAGTAGATAATTCTAGAAACTTTGGAGGTGGTTTTAAGTTGGGGCTTTATTATAAAATTTAATATTGTTTTATGAGGCAAAAGCTGGAATAGCTCAGTTGGTTAGAGCGTGTGGCTGTTAACCACAAGGTCGGAGGTTCAAGCCCTCCTTCTAGCGCTATATATTTTTTGTTTTTTCAATAATTTTTTTATAGTTCGAAAATTTTAAATTCAGTTTAAGAAAGCCATTCCTGTTACAATTAACAATTTTAAATTCCTTTAGCTCAAAGCCTCAAACATTCATATAATTTTTTGTACTAAACATTATAATCTTTCATTGACCTTTTTTAATTATATTTTAAATCTCCTTTGTATGGATCCGAAAATCATTATATTGGCTTCAATCATCTATCTATAGTACTTACAGTTACAGAGTTGTTTCCGGAGTGGTTCATAGATACTTAGAGAGATTATGACACAAAGTCTTGCTCAGGTCTCTAGAGAAAGTAACTGAGATTATCATGAAACTAAAGTTTAGTTAAATTTAACAAGTCAAATTCGTATAAAACGAGAACATTTAACACGACACTTCTGTTTCGAACACAAGAGAGTGTCCTTTATGCTAATAACATACGAAGTTTTACAGTTTGTACCGGCATCTCCATGCCTAATTCCTGTACAGTGTACACTATAGTTCTTTAAACCGAACCCTTCTATTGTTTTATTGCCTACCATTACACTCTATCCAATATGTATTACACTTACTTCCGGTGACCTGATGAAGCCATAAGAACAGCAACAGCCACAACGAACATCAACAACATGCTCACAAGAAGTACATACGTTCTTCTCGATGATCGTCTGTATTCTCCAAACAAAAGTATGCCCCAAAATGTGCTCACAAGTGGAAGTGCCTTTATATGGAAAAATCAAATCATATTTTCATCGATAATTGGTTTTGTTGTAGAATCGGATAATTACAGCAACCTCCCCGGTATTATAGAAATTACACAAACCTCCCCTGTTGGTTTCAAATTACTACCTTATTTTGGTCACTACACCTAGTTAACTTTCTCTCACATATGATAAAATCTCAATGATGAGAAGGGGGTATTTGTAATTTTAAAGTTTGCAGGGGAGGTTTGTGTAATTTTACATAATTAGATTTAAGAGGATACATGATTAAAGACTAACCTGAACAGCATCTGCTGCAGCATATCCAGCAGCTTGACCTCCCATAAATTGAAGACCGTTACCAAATCCACACAAAATCCCAGCCAAAAGGGCCCAACCTCTACCATTCCAGTCTGATAAATAAGCCTTTAATGATGATTTGGGCAAATTTAAAACGGGCCGATACAAGAAGCTGATGTTTAGAATAGTAGCAATTGTAAAACATGATATCGAGAAGTAGAAAAATGCAGTATACACACTTAAGTGGTGAACACCGTCTTTTAATGTGTGCCACTGATCATTAGTGGCCAAGTTGAATGCTGGAGAAAACATAGAAAAACAAATTCCAGCAAAGAAAGTTATGCCCAAGCCAATAAGAGTGCCCTTCCCAAATACCTACAAATACGAAACTTATAAATATTAATTTTTATCATTTATATTAATCTCTGTACTAATGACAATATGGTGATTAAAGAGTCGAATACCTTAATTGCCCTTTTATTCTCGAGCTCTATGAGAAAACCTGCTGTCCCGAATTTCGCCTTCTCCTTAGTAGCAGTTCCATTCTCCAGATCTAATATAGATGACTTTAAGTTTAGTGATTTAATAATTTAGAGGCGAATTTAATATGATTTATTAATATGAACATGAATTACAAACTCAGCTTCATGATATTCTCTTACCTTTGTTTGCATATGTTTCCTTGGAGATAGATTCTTGTTTTATCCTGCCCATTTTCAGTTTAATTCATATCAGTACATCAACTTATGAATCATCATATCTGACTACCTTGTATTTTAGGGTATCTACAAATCGATCCCTCTAGTTTGAGAAATGACAGTATAATCCGTGAACTTTCAATAAATGTATCAAAAATTTAAAAAGTAACCCTGAAAATACCCTATCCAAAACCCTAAATGGGAAGGCGGTATTCGTAATTTTTGGAGATTTCCTTGATTTATTGCAAAACTCAAGGACAATAACGTTATTTCTCAAACAAGAGGGACTGATTTGTAAACACCCCTAACTGCAGGGTAGTCAGATGTAATTCACCCTATATGTTTATATATTAAATTTGCATATATGATTTGTTACGGTATTTATTATGAAAAAAGGCATGCGTACACTGATCCATCTTTGTGGACATCCGAGAAACCACTAAGCTTAGCTTTATTATCAGCATTATTGGAAGAATGAACAGCAGAGCCAAGACAAACAGCAATCAAGAAACATCCAACACCAGGAAAAAGAATCTCAGCTTTGTTGATTTTGTCATCCAAGAAGTAATTTAATGTCGTGCCTGGATAAATAGAAAAAAGGGCATTGTGTGATTAAAAGTCATATAAATGCCCTTAATCCCGATAAATACACTCGTGCACGTGTGTGTGTGTGTGTGCGTTTTCATATACAGTATAGATTTACCTATAACAACTGTTATGCTTGCAGTTATAACCTCAGTCACGGACAAACCGACAAAAGCCCAAGCATATTGCGTTGCTAGGTTTCCAAGGCTAAGAACAATCCCACCAGCCATTGCAAATAGTACACTAGGAAAATTATCCTGCGTTAATTTGTGGAAAATATTCATTCAGATTTTAGAACTTTATCTTGTAAGTAGATCACATTAGTTTCACAACTATCTTTCCTTTGAGGGGTCAATTACACAGACCTCCCTGTAATTTTATGTTATTACTCAAACTTCCCCTCTTAGTTACAAAATTCAAAGCCACCCTCTTGATCATCAAACTTGATCAAAATTGTAAAGAATAATTATGGATAAACAATGGATGGCATCATTCAAACATACTGGAAAGATTCGAAAAGTTCACTAAAATTTAAATTACAACATCAGAAGGGGGCAAGGGGCTAATTGTAAGCCGAAAAACAAAAAAAACACTATTATAAATCTTTTTATTGAAATTTCTATATCATGCAAGTACACACTAAACCAATTCTATCCATCACAAATCAAACGAAAATATTAAATTATTCGCCAATCACAAGACATGTCCTCACCTGAGACAATTGAGTAAGAAAATTTGGCTTCTCATTTCCAATTTCACCAAATGTGAAGGCGATTATAACAGCAGCTAAAAGATTAGTGATTGTATAATCAAGATAAGTGTGTTGAGGGAGACGGCCGCGCCTTTCTAGAAGAGTTAAAATTGCAGGCCATGTCCCTAAAAACAACAGAGCTAAAAGCATACATGATATTGCTCCTCCTTTACTCTCCACCACATACATTTTCAATCCACAACAGAAAATCCTCTCAGATGGGAGAAATATCAATGCAGGAATTGCAGAGAAATCCTATCATAAAAGATAAGTTTGTCAGATATCACCATACCAAATACAAGAACATGTGAATTTGAATAAACAATGCATAAAAGCCATGTGCTTAGAAATTATTACCATTAAAATAAAAATCAAGACTTCTAGATATTAAAAAAAAAAATCACTAAAAACTTTAAAAAGGGGGAAACTTTGTCAAAATAACCAAAACTTGAATCAGAATCCAATAATATGTTAGAATGGCTGGACAGTGAGCAGGGCTGAGCAGCAGATTGAAGCCTATTAACAGAAAAACTCGGAATATATCATATAAAGAAGACAGTTTATTATCTCAAAAATAGCTAATGAACTATAAGCTTAAAAACCCAGTCTTTATTTCATCATCAGAAAAGGAAAACCCATTTTCCCACTTCACATTTTACAATCCATAAAAGGATGGAAAAGATCTGAACTTTAAGAGACCCCCAAAAACCCATTTTCCCACTTCACATTTTACAATCAAAGACAACCTCATAAGCAACAAAAGATCCTCGACGATAACCTCTGCAGTCTGAAAATGACTAGACAAGAGTGTCTGAACTCTGAAGAAGGCGGAGTGAAGTATTTTTAGCAACCATGAGACCAACTAACGTGCAGATGAGTTAAAATGCGCAGATTCCCACGTTAATTAACAATGTTGGGATCTTAATTTTCAAAGATCACCGTGAGCTGGGAATCTTGTCTACTTGGAATCTGACGGTTAAGGTTCTTTCCCATAATTTAGTTTGGGATTTTTAAATTTTCAATGATGTGTGAAGTCAAAGTTAGGAGACAGAAGATGATGTTAACGGTGGAAACTAGAGCTCAAAGAAACGACTTTGTTATTGCTGTTCTTATGACCCATCCCGTACTATTCAACTTGAATACATGCCCATGGGCCATAATTTTGAGTCGTTGACTATCAAAATAATAATTCAATAAGTTTCGCCATTTTTTGTATAAATATTACAAGCTTGTGATACTAGTTCTTAAATAGTTATAAATATTAATATACTTTTATTCAACTTAAATAATTTGTAAAAATGTGTGAACATGTTGAAGAAAAGGAGGAAAATGAGATTAAAATATCAAATATGACTCATGACAAGTGTTAGTTTCATCATTTAGTTTCTTAAAAAGTCAAGGTGGTGACCAGAAATTAAAAAAGAAGGCAATGACTTATTAAATACAGTGGAAAAGGCGTACAAGCAACTTTCACTCAATTTCATCATAAAAGCATGCTTTAAATTACTGATCAACGAGTCAACAACTAAAAAAATTGGCCTTTCAATGACAGAAAAATGATTTAGTGAGTTGCCCATCTTAATCGTGCGTTTGTTATGACAGACATCCTAGCATGTCATATCTGTTTGGCGCATGTTTTGTGGCTAATTTGGTGAATTAATTTGACATGTAATTTTTTTTTTTTGGTCAGCTGACATGTAATATGCTACTGAGGTAAAAATGCCATTCAAATGGGGTCTTTTTGGGTATATACTATATATGAATATTGAAAATAGAAGCTAATGAGTCAAGCCCAATATAAATGCTGATATTAGTTACAAGTTATGAGACACGGATATTCAATATTTTACACTATAGAAAAATGGACCCATATAACACACGGTAGCACAAAGCCCAGTCGACGGGCCCATTGAAACATAGCAAAAACGAAAAATCTGATAACAATGGGGCATTCCGAGAATTGAACTCGGGACCTCTCGCACCCTAAGCGAGAATCATACCACTAGACCAAATGCCCACTACGACTTCCTTTATGAAGTCGACTTTTAATCTCAGAACTTTGGTAAAATTGGACAGAGTTAAACTTCTTTTAGGAGACAACATGGCCAAAAATGTAGAACATGTCTATTCCAAAAGCAGGATATGGGAATATACTGTCTATAGTCTATACACGACTTCTATTCAAACTGCACGAAACTTGATATTACAGGAAAAGTCACAAGACAGGATCTTTTTTGGCGCCTTTTGATTATATCCAGTGAACCTGATGAAACACTGAAACTTCACATATTTCTATCTCGCGAGCCAATCTTCCCGGTCGGATCCGGGCCGACCCACCATGATCATCTCCAACCCTTTCGTAGCTCCACATATTCCTGGACCTAAATCCACAGAGAAATTCGTGAGCCACGGACCTAAAACGAATCTTAATTTCAAAGTGTTGGCAAGTGAGTTTCCCGCATTTCTTCCAAAAGATGTGGAGAATGTAAAGGACCCATTTGCCAGAAAGCTCGCTGCAAGAATTGAGAGACTTCCCGTTCATGTAGTAAATCAATTTCTTAGCAAAATTTTCGATTTTTATGTTGTAATTGGCCTCTAGCGCATGTTTAATTTACTGGGTGTTTTCTTGAACTTTATCGTTTTCATGTATGAATTATAACTGCGTAGTGTTATAGTGTAGTTGCTGTATAATCCATTGCATGTTCGATTCATTGGCTTTTCTGTTGGAAAAAAATGTTGATTTCCCACAGTTCTTCCTATTAGGATAGTTTTGATTGCACTTGCACATCAAAATTCACTTATTTGCAAGAAAATTTTAATCTCTCTGCTGCGGTTTGGTTGCAACGAATGTTTAATTAAGTGGGTCTTTTTTATTTTTTTCTCTCATTTTTTCGTTTTTATTACAATTTTTGTTGAATTTTTTATTGGTTTTGGTTTAATTGGATTCTAATGTAGTAATACATGTTTAATGTAGTGATCTCTTGTTTAGAATCTGATTACCATTTTGTAATTGAACTCCAAAATGTGAATTGACTGTGAGTTTTTCTCCTCTCTGCAGCTAAGTTTGTCAAAATCTTGCATCATGAGCAGCTGTGTAAAACCAAAAACAGAGCTAAATACAAGTCCACTAGTTCTTCTTCATGGTTTTGATAGGTTAGTTATCTGAAACTTATTAAATATTTTGATAAAATGCTCTCTTTTTTGTGTATTTTGTAGTTCATCACTTCTTATCCTTCAGCTCCTGTTTAGAATGGAGATATACACTTCCTTTGCTTGAGGAGGCAGGATTAGAGACATGGGCAATTGATGTTCTTGGATGGGGCTTTTCTGATTTAGGCAAGGTTTCATGATTAATTTATCTCCATTTTCACTTCTTACATTTCTTGAAGTTTATATAATGAGAATTATATCTCTACCTGCACAACCTTGCTTAGCTTTATATCTTTTTCTTGCATTTTATAGAGAAGCTTCCCTCGTGCAGTGTAGATTCAAAGCGCGATCATCTCTATCAGGTATTCAAAACCTTCATCTATGCTTTTTATTACATAATATTCAATTATTATTATTATTATCATTAAATATGATTTACAATTGCTGCAGTTTTGGAATTCTCATATCAAAAGGCCAATGACATTAGTTGGACCAAGTCTTGGAGCAGCAGTTGCCATAGACTTTGCTGTTTACTACCCACAAGCTGTAAGTATCATATGGACATATGATTACTAATTCAAATCCATAGTTTCTTTCATCATTTCAACATTTTTGATGCCATATTTGTTGTTCGCTAATTTTACATGAGTTTATGAGTTCCATATTCTTTGTTTACTTTTTAGGTTGATAAGCTGGTTTTGATTGATGCAAGTGTCTATGCAGAAGGTACCGGAAACCTTGCTAAGCTACCTAAATTGGTAGCATATGCTGGGGTTAGTTCTAGAACAATTTGAGTGCATTTCTCTTTTTTCTTTTCTTTTCTTTTTCCTCACAATATATTAATTGTGTTTTTCTTTAAATATTATTGTTAATTTTTATGTTGGGCAGGTGTCTTTCTTGAAGAGCTTACCGTTGCGCCTATATGCAACATCATTAGCATTTAATAATAATATAACATGGGATACTTGCAACGACTGGACAAAGGTTTGTGGTGAGCATTATTTATGGAAAAACAAAAAATGCAACCATTTTATTCTTTCATTTTATCATATGATTTTTCGGTTGAACTATGTATTTCTGATCCAGATTGGTCGTCTACATTGCCTGTTACCTTGGTGGGACGATGCAACTGTCGATTTTATGATAACTGGAGGTTACAATGTGTGTTCTCAAATCAAACAGGTAACACAAAAATATTGCCATAAATCAAATCAATGTTTTTCTAATTTCTTTTACTTTTCGATACTCATATTTGGCATAAGTTCGCTGAGCTACTCATTATGCAGGTAAAACAGAAAACGCTTATTATATGGGGAGAAAATGATCAGATTATTGACAATAAGCTTGCTGTGGTACGTATAGCTTGACTCGATTTATTACTACATGCCATTAGAGAAACTGCAATTAAATTTATACTCGCATATCCTGAGGTTTGGAGAATTATAAAAACATACCCTGTCGAGGAATTTTCATTACATCCATTAAGTGGTTGGACATATTCAGGGGACATCTATTCTATAAAGCTTGATCATATTTTTAAATTTTAACGGAAAAAACAAGAACATAACATGAAAGTGCTCTTTCTCATTGAAGTTCTCTAACGGCACTTAGAAATCAAAGTATATTTCTGTAACTTTTCAAACCTTAGGTTGTGTTTGGGTAATTAGATCAAACTTCAGGGTATGTGAGTGTAATTATGCATAAATGAAGTAATGCATAAAATGATTTTGTTCTAAACAGAGACTACATTGTGAATTACCGAATGCAATTATACGCCAAATACCGGATTGCGGTCACATTCCACATGTAGAGAAGCCTGCTGCTGCATCCAAGTTAATTGCAGAGTTTGTTCAATCTGAAATGAAGGTAGAAACAGAGGAACTTGTCTTGAAAAAATAGTCCTGGAACTATGACAGTGTTTAGTAAATGATTGCAACTATAAAAATCCTAATATTTATACGGATTTTTCGGGAACCCTTTTCTGTGCTTATGATATCTCATGGTCATTCTTTGATGATTTGTTAAAGGGATAATTACACTGACGTACCCTGAGGTTTGGGAAATTACAGAAATATACCTTGTCAAGTAATTTTCGTTACATCCATTAAGTGTTTTTAGGGTATATTTTTGTAATTAACATTTCTCATGATATGTTTGCGTAATTATCCTTCAGCCGAAAAAACGAAAGGCTGCCTACTACTTGTGAATCAATTATCAAATTTGTCTGAGAAAAATACCCTTTCATCTGATTCGGAATATGATTTTCCTGCAAAGAGGGACATTTTTATAACATTTTCATCTGCTTTTTAATGAGAAATAGTGTGAGACCATTTGTATGATCCTTGTCTGAATTCGACAAAACTATAATCCACTATCGGCTGGAGCTCCCATGTGAAGCCACACTTTACTTTTCTTTTCTTTTCTTTATTGAAAATTGAAAATTACCAAGAAATTAAAGGAAAACTTGTGTTATCCTATTTCGGAAGAACACTGTTTTTATCCTTTCTTGAAAAAAAAGTACCTTAACACATGAAGAAATAGCACTTTATTCGAAAGTAGAAAACCCACTATCATTGATGCATGGAACATAATTGGTTTTTTTACTTCATTTCTTTGTTGAAAAAGAAAATATTCTTTGCAAGATCTCTTATTAAATTAGGACGGTGTTCGCCTAAACCTATTTTATAGAGCTTATAAATATTTTGGAACTTACAATATGTTAAATTTCATTTTGAAGATAAAATCTCAAAGTATTTGGATAAAAATAAGATAATATTATAAGATACCTATTACCTCATCCCACTAGTTTAGTCTAATTATATGCACTACGTACATGTAACTTTTCACCATTAAATCAACTCTTTAATAAGAGAAATACGAATGGCTATCTGATGGTTTGTTAACCAGTCTCATCTATCACAATTCATAAATATCTACGTCTCAAAGAGTCTTAAATTTCAGCTTCCACCAACTTTTTAATTTAGGCAAAACTGGACCATTGAAAAGGAATGACACGTTGAAAAGCAGAATCCATGTATTTCGCTTTCTACATATTATTTACGAATAATTACACTTTACAATCGAAACTCTTAAAAATTTATCATCGTTACAACCTAGAATTTCCTAAGTGTTGCAGAAACTAAAATGATATATCTATATTTGCAAAAACTATTAGTTATTAATTTTAAGAGAACAATTAGGGCTTATTTTCCGTAAAGACAAATATACTTGGACTGTCTCGAATAATATTTTTTAGTCTGAAAATAGTTTGAGATTGCAGCCTGTAATACTTGAAAAACTTAGGTTGTAACCAAGAACTTTTCAAAACTTTTTAAGTTACGAAGTGTAAATACTTGAAATTACCAAGTATAATTAACCGTATTATTTACTTATTCGAGAATCCATATCTTTGCATGCTAAGAATTAAGATGAAAATGAAGCCCCACATACTAAAATTCATTTGTACAATAATAATAATGAGCATAATACTCAACAAGATATAATCTCAATAAAATACATCAAATATTGTTACTAATTATTCATAATGATAATAATAAAGTTGATGTCTTCCTATTTAGATGTACATAAGAAAAATCTAAACAGGGTTCCACTCAAATGGGAATCAAATTCCCCTACTTTTCTTCTCCATAGAAAAGGAAAAGAAACAAACAAAAATATCCCTAACATACATTATCAACAACCTTCCATTAGTCTTTCTTTAGAACCTGCCAGAAATCAAAAGACAAAGGTAGAAAGACACAACAAGAAGCACACATTTCCTGCTTTGAGTTAATAATTTCACACTAGAACTGCTGTCACCAAATCCAGTTCCCGTTGGTCCGAGGCCGATTCCGGGAGACATGGTGGAGCCCGGCATTGTTCCGGTGGTAGTGCCGCCTGGTGGGGCCATAGTACCACCTGGGTTAGTGGTGCTGCTTGGGGGGCTCATAGTACCTGGGGTAGTGGTGCCACCTGGTGGGGAGGTGGTGCCGTTTGGTGGGGTGGTGGTGGTGGGAGGGCTGGTCGATGGTGTGGTGGTGCCTCCACCGCTGCACAAGATTACAATAAAGATTGATTTTTTAATTTAACAAGTTGTAAAAAACAAGAACCTGAATTAAATTAAGTGATGCTTAATATGAGATTAATTAAGGTTGAGTAACATGGTAGAAGAACACAAGAATGACTAGGTATACAACACATCAAGATCATGACAGCTAAAAAGATTATAGTGATGTTTTTAGGTTTGACAAAAAAACAAGTATACATTTATTAAATCATTAAATGAGAATAGGATGGGAAATGGATTATGGATCTACCATCCTTCTCCTCTTAAGCCCAAAAACCTCAGTCTATTCAACTGTATGCTAACAAATTAGCTGATTTTTTTATTCAATTGGGAATGTATAATCCCATCAACGAACCCGTTTTTTGTTTTTTTAATCAAATAAACAGAACTCAGCAGGTTGTGATTAGAGGCAAAAATGTGGGCAAAAATAATATTACATGGTCCAAATTGCACAAGGTAAATCAATCCTTTTAATAGTTTAGAGGGTTTTTTTTGGCATTACCAATATCTAGGGATGTCGAATGCAATTACTCCTAGATTCACAATTGCAAGATCTAGTTATAACGAGATATTAAAAATCAATATTACAATAAGAAAAGAACATCAAACCTGGGACTAGATTGATATACACATCCAGAACCTGTACCTGTAAATCATCACCAGAAAAAATAGCAAAACATTCACAAAAATAAGAATCTCGAAAGATGGTAAAAAAGCAAAAGAAAACAATAAAAGCAGGGGCTTTTGTGAAATTAAGGACTTTTTCAGGGACTTACTGGGAGGATTTGCAGTAAGAGTAGCAGTGCCCTGAAAATCACAGCTTCCTTGCATATTACTCTTCTTCTGATAGTAACTATTTACAGCATAATTGCAGTGATCCTTAACAGTATTAGGATTATAACAAGCCCCATTTTGATTGATTGCTGAACAATCAGCTCCATTTGCACAAGCATAATCTATGTTTTTCTGAAGAACTGTGTCACTCACCCCACTATTACAAACGCAGTAACTTCCAGCTGCAAAAATCATCCAAAAAGGAAAAACCAAAAAAAAAAAAACCATTAAAAATCAAGCCCAGAAAAAAATTAGATATTCTGACCAATAAAAAGAAAACCCACATAAAAAGAAAGTTCAAAAATAGCAAAAAAATTGAATCTTTACCTGAATGACCAGCCATAGCCAGGAGAAGCACTAAACAAGCTACAAAAGCAGCCATTGATTGCTCAGAACCTTAACAAGCTGAAAAGCTGGCTAAATATAAGTTAAGTTTCTATTCAAGATTGGTTTGCAGAGCTTGAGCAGAACAGCTGAAGAGAATTAGAGAGATGTAAGAAAACCTTGTAAAGTAAAAAGGGACGGAAGAAAGAGTGCAACGGGGGAATGGAGTTTTCTAGACAGGTGGAGTAGTATTGACGGTGCAAATAAAAATGGCTTTTTGTAGATTATTATGATGTCTGTATTTAGACAGGGTTAATATATATATATATATATTGGCTGTTAAAGAGTGCTTTTGGGAACAGTGCTTATGCATAGCTCAAAAGCTTTTTATCATCATAAAACTTTGACTCTGTTGTACTATGTTAGGGACATGTGTCCATATCATGCTCTCTAAAACCATGTGCTTCATCACACAATTTTTATATGTCGACGATAGTTATTTCTAGTGAAAAGATACAGATATACTGATGCAAATATGTATTTAATTTTAAGGTGATATAATTTCGGAGATACATAAATATGAAACCATACGGATTTTTTAAAATATATAATTCATTTTCTAGTATCTTAGTAAGAGAGTGTTTTTTTTATAATATTTTTGACAAATAATTGAATATGTACACAACACACGATACCATATTTCTATTTTATCGTAATTTTTTAAATACTTACTTAAAATACGATGTCAATGATAACTACATTCTACAAAGTTTTCAAGTTGAAATCTTGGTTAATTTATACTCAATACTCATGATAGTTTGAATAATATATCTTGAAAAAAGAAGGCGCTTTAGTTTAATTTAGTTTAGTTAAAAAAAATAAAGCGCTTTAGTGCTTTACTATGATGTGTGAAGAAAGGAATATATTTTATAATTTTTATGTAATCTTTTTTATGTTGTTTATAATTTTCAATAGTTTGTACATAGTTTTATTTTTTCATAAAATTGTTCTTTTTTTAATGTTAGTCGGCGGAGGAAATGGCCCCCCAGAAGTGTTTTTGGTTCTGTCCCCAATTCATTGATTAGGGTATCAGGGTATCAGCATCTAATTCCACGGTATAACCCACATCTTCAAAAAAAGCCCCTACTTTTCTATCAAATAACATCTACTTTATACTTTTTCTAATTCATTTTTTTTTCTTTACATTAATAAATTTATTGAGATGGAAAAGTATGTACTATGTATTTAAGAAATTAAAAACCATGACTATATATAACCTTTAAGATTTAATTACAAAAGATGATCTAAATTAAATGTCATAATATATTTAAAGAATCGACTTTGAACTCTAAAACTTAATTAAAAGATTTAGTAACTTATTCCAATATACATTAGTCTTTTTGTTTCGATCAAGATGCTAAAAGTTTCTCTCTCTAACACGGTTTTATTTTTATATATTTTCTTTGACTAAACAATGAAATGAGAAAAAGCCATTTGGTTCGGCCTACCATATGATTTGTTGTTTGAAAGTTGAAACAGAAAATTACTTAGAACCCCCTATATCCTAATCAAAGCTTAATCATGAATCATGATTACCTGCACAAATCCAATGTTACCATGTCGTTTAATATAATTATGATCGATGTGTAACAATGAAAAAGTAAGAATCCTATCCTCATCCATTTTAGATTGCGAATATCATTGAATCAGTGAGGAATCAAACCGTAACTAATCTAAATTATCAACTGATTAGTCTTTTTTTTTGTGCAAAAGAAACAAAACAAATACCAAATAGTACTCCTTCGTATGCTTGACGATCGATGCTTTGATATTTTTGGAGGTGATCCAAACACCTAATTATTATGCCTACTAACTTGATATGAATCGGACGAGTTTCCCAAAACAGTCTAAATATCATGCAGAAAAATGATGGTTCAAATATTAATTTTGAGAAAGTTAATAACAACTTTAGAGTGCGATTCCACCAATATCTTAATAAACTAGAATCTCAATAAAAAGACTTGATAAAGCGGCATCTCCACCATCAATTAGTGTGAAAATGTACATATACTCTTTGCTTAAGAAGTGAGTGATTTAGCAGTTTAAGTAGAAATAGAAGTTGAGTGACTTTGAATAAATAAAGTGAAAAGTATAAAGAACATAATTAAGTCAAGACGTGTTTTATTACTTTTATTTACAAAATAACTTAGAAATTAAAAGATGAAACCAAAATAATATCCTTAGGAAATTCGCTTACTTCTACTTCGAATTAGCATTAATTACCTAGACTCGTCCTAAACATTAATATATATATATATAAAAAATTAAAAAAATGTGTTGGGCTTGGCTCAAATGGACAAATAAAAACCAGCATTGATATATTGAAACATTATCTTGGGCTTGGGCCAGGTCTCCATATTTATATAGGAAAAGAACCAGTTAATCTCATCCGTCAGATCTTGCTTTAACGCCGTACTAATCGCCTAAGCCGTGGGATTGATTCTCCACTGCCAAAGAGAGAGAAGAACATCGCCGAAGTCGAATTACCCTAATAACCCTATATTTTAAGATATTCCCTAAATTAACCCCCCACCATCATCAAGCCCAATGCTAAATTTTCAAACTCCCAACAAAACCCTAGCAAAGCTCAGTTAAGTTCGTTCATTTTCCATGAATATATAGATACACGTATACAACATACAAGGTCTGTAATCTGTACTTTCGAATGGCGCCAATTGCGATTTTGGCGAAATCACGGGCCTTAATCAGGCTGCAGAATGTCAAATCCATCTCCACATTCGTTCATCTCCAGCAAGAGGCGCAGCTGGCAGAGCCGGAGCCCCCGACGGCGTCTACGCCGCTTCCGCCAAACCCCGCTACCGGAAGTCCGCTCTACAAGGAAAACTGGAGGAATCCTATACCCCCGTCTTCGGGCGGCGATGGGGCGCTTATTCCAGTCGGCTTGGGATTTTTGCAGCAATCACACGCCTCTAAAATGCAGGTTCTCTCTCAATCGCTTGACTCGCAGAGTTTGATGGATCAGTTCGCGGATTGGATGACGTCTCAGCGTTGGGAGGATATGAAGCACCTTTTTGAGTTTTGGATCAGGTCTTTGGATAAGAATGGGAAGCCAAATAAACCCGATGTGAACCTGTATAATCATTATTTACGTGCGAATTTTATGACTGGGGCAGCTGCTGGGGAATTGCTTGATCTTGTGGCGCAAATGGATGATTATGGTATAGTGCCTAATACAGCGTCGTTTAATCTTGTGCTCAAAGCGATGTCCAAGGCCGGTGAAACTCTTGCAGCTGAGAAGTTGATAGAAAGGTTGGATCTTTTCCCTTTAAGGAGTGATAAATGTAATTTTGCTGTTAGTATGTTGTTCTGATCCTTTTTCTTTTGCCATTTTGAATTCAACTTTACTTATTCAGAATTTAGTTTATGAAACATTTCTGTAGATGTGTAAAAAAATCAATTTGTTACACTATTTTGATGTGTGCGTCTTTACTTTATTGACATCAGGATGCTCCAGACAGGAAAAGAACACAAGCAGTCTTTGCCTGATGATGAGTCATATGACTTGGTTATCAGCATGTTTCTTTCAAGAAACCAGATCGATTTAGCCCTAAAGTACATAGATCTTACTTTGAAATCTGGATATATGTTATCAATGAACTCATTTGTGAATTGTGTGCGAAGTTGTGTCAACAATGTGAGGCTGGATGCATTGGTTTCAATCATAGAGAGATGCAAGGTACCCTCTCCTTTTCTTTATTTTTTTTTTCTTTTTTCTTTTCTATTTTCTTATTTGTCTACCCACATTTGACTGTTTTTCGGGATGTGCTCAGAAAATGGATCAAAACAAATCCTTATGTCCTCCATGGAAGGTCTGCAATTTTATTGCTGATGTGGCAATGCAATCAGATAACAGTGAACTGACCTTTTATGCTCTGGAGTTCATGGCCAAATGGATTGCGAAAGGTGAAACTGCAAGACCTTCAGTTCTTCTTTCTATAGATGAAGGATTAGTCATCTCTGCTCTTGGCACTGCTGCTAGAACCTACAATTCTAAGCTTCTAGATGGTTCCTGGGCCATCCTAAAACGATCATTGCGTCAAAAGAAGGCTCCGAGTCCTGAATCTTACCTTGGGAAAATACATGCCTATGCTAATTTGGGAAATTTACAAAAGGCTTTTAGTACTCTGCATGAATTCGAGACAACTCATGGAAATTCTGAGGATGAAGAGCTATTCTCTCCATTTTATTCTTTAAACCCTCTGGTAATGGCGTGCTCCAAGAATGGTTTTGCAACTTTGGATGCGGTAAGTTTGTTTTATTAAAATTTTGGGCAATTTACATCCACTAGTCTCCTCAGGTTTGGTGTAGTTATAAATTAGTACTTCCAGAAATTACAATTCCTGAGGTTTCATTGTTCATGTAAAATTTGTGAAAGTCATGGCAAATAGAGGCGCTTGGATTTAGGCTTATGGAGTGTAAGAGACAAGGCTCTTCCAGTGGTGTGAACATAGCCTGAATGTGATGAAGGTTTTATCAGGAGTGCTTTTCTAATCTCGAAACAAAAGGGACTAATTTGTGATTACCCCAAATTTCGGGGATAGTAGATGTAATTCTCCCTTTGATTTTTTTTCCTCATTATTGTTATCCTTGTTAAGGTGTGTATTGTATTGGTGCACTGCAATTATGTAGTTAAAACTGATTTTTTCGAGGTGTTTGTTCTTCAGGTTTATTATCAGCTGGAGAAATTAAGTCAAGGTGATCCTCCATTCAAGTCTGTTGCTGCTCTCAATTGTGTAATTCTTGGCTGTGCAAATATATGGGACGTTGATCGTGCTTACCTGACATTTAATGCAATTGATGCCACTTTTGGATTGACTCCAAACGTCCACTCTTACAATTCCCTCATATGTGCATTTGGGAAGCTCAACAAGGTAAAAAATTGCTACTCTTTGAAATATTAATTATTATGTATTAAATCAACATTTTCCAATATGTGTAATGTTTCGCTTCTATGAAGCACTATGTAATTTTAACAATCTTTCATTCTTTTTATTTTGCTGTTGCTTGCCATCTTAAAAACTATAAATATGGATTATTTTTACTGGAAATAAAATGCTTCGATTGTGTTGGATGTTGTTTCTTAAATATACTGAATTACTGAAAGGCCTTGTCATGTGGCAGAGAGATGAAGCTGTAAAAGTATTTGAGCACTTTGTTGGATTAGGTGTGAAACCAAATGCGATTACCTATTCTCTACTTATTGATGCTCATCTTATTATGAAGGATCCTAAATCGGCTCTCTCTATGATTGATGAAATGGTATTTTTTTCATTCCTTCTGTTGTTGATTTCTTTTTTTTTTTTTCCCACTTACACGCGAAATCTATCTCCAAACTGGAATTAAAAAATTCTGTCAACAGATAATTGCCGGATATGAACCATCGAAGGAAATTCTAAAAAAGGTCCGAAGGCGTTGCACACGGGAGATGGAATATGATTGTGATGCCAAAGTGGAATCCTTGGCCAAAAAGTTCAAAATCCGAATGGGAACAGAGATTCGCAGAAATATGCTATTTAATCTTCAGTACACCACAGATTACGCATAATAGTAAGTTCTCTAGAACAATTACTTGTTTGAAAGGCTTTCTCTCTTTGCCACTCAGTTCAAGTAATCAAAGACTATTTATTAGTGATATGGAAATTGTGCTTGCAGGTCCTGGCACTGTGCTCAAGATTGTGAGTTGCCAAGTTTATTCAACATTTCTCTTTTTGGTAGCTTTGCTTGAATCATCACCCTTTGTAAAGTATGGCTGTTTGGTTTTTAGCCCGATCAGAATGAAAGTTGCAAGTTGCTTCTTCACCAGCTGATCGAAAAAGGCTTTAGAGGATTAATTGTTAACTTGGGACGTCTCGTGATGTCCTAAAACCATAAAAATAAATTCTCTTTTGGTGTAGTTGGCTGTACTTTTTTGGTGAGTTAGTCGTTCTACGATTACATTTTTCTTTTTCTTTTTTTTGGTTAGCTGCCATCTTCCATAGGTATAATGCAAACTTGTATTATGATTATTGAGATACTATAGAAATGGACAAATATGTAGTAGAATTAAGTTATCAATTCCAAGAAGAGATTGTACAGCTTTTCCATAATCAAATGAGTTGGTTATTTATCACTTGATCCATCTTTGAGTTACTCTATTTTTTCATTTCGTGTTAAATCATAAAAAAATTTCACGAAACTTTCTTCCGCGTTCGCCACTTCCTTTATTGCAGTCGATTTTGTAAGAATTTGGTTGTAAAGTCGTCTGGCTATTCAACTGTTGGAGATTTGTTTGCCTCATGATGCATGAATTTGAGCAGCCTTCTGAAATGACAAAGATTCATAATTTGTTACAAGTGTCTTTCTTAATGAGTGTTAGCAAAAACTTCAGCTTTTGAAAAAGCTGACGTAGTAGAGGCTAAATTTATAAAAAAAAAAAACTTACCCGTTTTTGCTCCTCGATGTTTGCCTTAATGAATGAATAGATTGCAACACCTGCAATGGCTATTCCAGTTCCAATCCCAGTTTGTGTTGAGATCCTATTACCTGAGATATTAATTTTTCAAACTTTCAGGCAGTAACATAACTATTATTGCATGAAAATACACGCATGTGTTGTTTAATGTCTGTATGCATAGAAGTTTAAATATTTACCAAAAACTACAATGGAGAATCCAATCACAAAGACCCTTTTCAACACATTTCCAACAGCATGTGTAAGAGGTGCAACCCTTTCCAATGTATTTGTGGCTACCTGTAAATATATATTGTTAAAGCTTATGTATTTGCAATATAAGAAACAAATAATTGATTCTGCAATACGGTCGAACATTCTGTTACCTGATTGTACAAATGGTAGAACATTCCAATCCAGAAAAGATCAGACAAAAACTTATACAGACCAACTTTAGCAATTGCATCTCTGAAACCATGCTGCATTAGCTGGGGACCCTCAATCTAAAAGAAATATAAAAACCCCTTTCTTTAATTAATTCCTTTTTTGGAGTTAAAAAAACGAAAGAAAAAAAAAGGACATTTATCCATTTTTGTTGAGGAAAACTTACAAATATAGCTGGTGGAAGGCAAACTAGGAGAGCAATAATGGAAATGTAAGCATAGACATTTGTACTATCCATTCCTGTCTAAAATAAACAACATTTTGTTTGTAAATTTAAGAGAAAGTACAAATTTTTATTACATTCTTGAGAAATAAAAATGTTTTACCATTGCTTTCTTCGAGTAAATACTTCTGTAAGTAAAAGCAATATTTGAGATCATTGCACTTGTGAAGCCAAGCCAGTTAAATGAAAGTTCCGTCAATGATGCCATTGATACTCCTGGATAAAGGTTCAACAAATGAGGACAATTTTGTAGTTTCTTAAAAAATATGGTACTCTCAACAAACAGAAGTAAACCGGTTATGGTAACTTCTGATTCGTAAGGGGTTATTTTGTAATTTTTTCATTAAACTTCAAGAGGTGTGGATGTAAGTTTTCCTAAATAAACACATTCATAAGATTAAAAACTAATTATTTGAGATTCTGCACAAAATACATAAATAAATATGGAAAATTTCGAACCATTTATACTCACCAATAACAACAGGGGCTAATGACAGCCATAATGACAGTGGAATTTGGTGGCCTAAGACAAACTGTGAAGCAGCAGCATTGAAAAACGGCTCCAAAGCTGTCGAAACGAAAAGCCAGACAGACAAATTAATGTTTTTTTCAGGACAGGTGTTCCAAAAACTTTTGCTTTTACAGAAGTTAAAGTTGTTTAAGCTTATTGTAATAAAAGTTGGACGTGTTTGGAGAAAAAGATACAAAAATACTTTCAAATAATTGAAAAAGAACCTAGAAGCTGAATAAAGTACAGGGTTTTTGATAATTGGCAAATATAGCGATTTACCAATGTTAGGGGCATAAATGTCTTTACACACTATCCATTAGATTTTTGTAATTGTTTGAAACCACAGAGGGTTTTATGTAATTTTTTAAATTAGACTATCCATTAGATTTTTGTAATTATTTGAAACCACAGAGGGTTTTATGTAATTTTTTAAATTAGAGGGGGTATTTCGTAATTTCTAAAAACCTTAGGGGTATATTCACACAAGCAGAAAATCACGTCATCTTAGAACTTGTTAACACTCACTAGAAAAGTTTATCTTATTACAATGTGCTGGCATTTTTGTTTACCTTTGATAGTATGTGTGAATGAGACTGCAACAGCAGCAAACGAAATGTTTGACATGACATGTCCGAGAGCATGACAAAAAGCTACGGGAGTGAGAAGCCCCAAAAGCTCCTTGTTTATTGGCTGCTTATGACAAAAGTCATAGAAGTTGAAGTGAACAAAGAAATCTAAACTATGAAGTTATGATAAATAGGTTGTCCGAATTTTTGAGACTCACCGCCCGTTTTGGTAGACCAATAGACCAGCTAATCAGACAGTATACTACTCCAACCAGAAGATGTATGACTGAGACAAAACTGTAGCAAGTACGAAACTAATTTAAATGAAAAGAAATGATTACCCTTACGGGTATTTTCAACATTGAAAAGTAAGGTAGATAACGGAAGGGTTAAAATATTGGATGGACTCAACTCGCATGGAAGTAATTGTAATTTTCATAAGAATAGGTGCTTTTCGGTAATTTTGCCAAACCTTTGGGGGTGTAGCTGTAATGAGTGCATCTATAGAGAAATATGTCAGCATAGACAACTTACTATGGGTATGGGAAATAGTTGTAGACCTTCTTGTTGAGTATATTGAATATAACATTGAGGAAATACCTGCATCATTAATTACAAGGAAACAATTATTAGTTTCGGCTACAAAATCGGACAAGAGGTATTAAAATTTACAATTATTAATCTGAACTAAAATTAAAATGAATGTAAAAGCTCACCATGTAAAGAAAAAGAATCCAGTAACTAAAGCTGGAAATCTCTCTGCAAAGCTTTTACCAGGTTTAGCAAGCCTGTCATAAGTTAAAAAGTTAAAAACAGACGAGATATATTATGATCAACATAGAATTTACATGAGACAACAATTTTCAAAGTTGTAAATTAGTCCAAAAAGCTCGAACCCGTTTGAAATCTCAATCTCATGACCGTCTGCATCAGAAGCTGCAGCTTTTGTGGTGCAAAAACCAGACGGGCCACGATGACTCAAGATTTCGATCAATCCAGGAGTTGTTAAGTTCTTGCCCGAAAACTCTACAGGTTTCGAAAAAACTATCTTTTTTGATAGAGGCGAAAATTGCAAATGATTTGCTCTATGTTGAATTTGTGAAGGTGAACTTCTGCTGTGGTGTTTGTATAAAGTTGAAAATTTAGATTGTTGAACAAAAGAGAGATTGGACATTGAAGCCATGGAGAGAGAGAGAGAGAGAGAGAGAGAGAGATGATTATTTATTTTTCTTTTATAGATGCTTTATTTTTACTTTTAGAGTTGGTCATTGTTCTGATTTGGAAACTATAGTTATGTGTCAAATTTGTGAAAATGATACCCAAAAGGTAACTAATTATAATATTAATTTTCAGTTCTTGGTGGGATGGAACATTTTCTTTTAAAGATTCTACCTTCCAAAGGAAGTTGTCAAAATTAGTAGCATCAACATGCATATTTGAACCCACAAAAATTCTTGCAATGACTCAACCTACATAAACTACATGGTATAATTACACCAACACCCCCTCTAAAAGTCCTTATTTACGCAAAATATAATTCAACACAAACAAAATAAAAGAAAACAAGCCGTGAGGTGTGACGTCGACAATGGCTAATGGAACACGAGACAGAACACAAGGGTGGGTGAGTCAACTTCCAATATTTTATTTTTAGGGAAACTAATTTATAGGTATGTGGACATAATTATTATTTCAACTTTTTTTTTTGTCCAAGAGAACAAATTATTAAGCATATGCTTATGCCATTTGTATAAATGGGGACAAGATTGAAATTATTATTTTTTATTTTTAAAAAGGCTATGCGAAAACATCAATTTAATGGATATTACACTCAATAATAAGGGATAATATATAAAGTAGATAAAAATAAATTAAAGGGATAATGAAATCCACGGAAATTCCATTTCATGCCCAAAGAAATTGAATATTTGCAGTATGACCCCAACAAATCTTAAATTCTATTAAAACATCAAATTAATAAAGAAATAATGCCCGAGAAAGCCACATTTTGACCAATGCAGAATTGATATAAAATATCACCAAATACAGGTATTGTCTCATTACATTTTTCAGTTTTCCTGTAACCAAAAACAGAATTTCTCTAAAAAGTGCAGGTGGATTAATCCATAAAATCTCATACTCTTTTGCTTCTGATAACAAATTAGAAGATTTGAGATAATCTTAAACTGCCAACTGTTGCTGAAGTGAGGAAAAGGGTTGGAAATATGACAACACCCTTCAAATAACATGTTTTCTTTAGCTTAAATTATAACTTCATGCTGCTTCTACTGCTGCTATCAAAGCCATTACTGTCAATTCAACAAAAAACACAATTATAAATGAAGATTTATAACTGATAATGTTAAGGAAATAAAGTTGTATTTTCACCTCGGCTTTCGGTGCTTCTTCCTTAGGTTCTTCCTTGGGTGCCTCCGGTTTCGCTTCCTTCGATTCCTCAGTCTTGGAAGCATCATCACCTGAAAAGGGCACTTTAGTTAATTGGACATACTTGGGGATTTATTTCGCAAAAGTTTCGATAAGTGCTTTCACGCTTTTAGCACGTTTTACTAATGAGAAATACTTTAGCAATGTTTCAAGAAAATGGATCATAATTACCTCCATCTTCAGGCAAATCAGAGGTCCAGAGAGTAAGGTTATCTCTCAACAGCTGCATAATCAAGGTGCTGTCTTTGTAAGACTCTTCGCTCAAAGTATCCAACTCAGCAATTGCCTCGTCAAATGCTTGCTTTGCCAAGTGGCAGGCCCTAACAGTATTTATGTAATTAATTCAAATAAAATTACTAAAAATAAATAAATTACTAAAGTTACTACAGAAAACTTACCTCTCGGGAGAGTTCATAATCTCATAGTAGAAAACCGAGAAGTTCAAAGCCAGACCGAGACGGATGGGGTGGGTTGATGGGAGATCTGTGCTTGCAGAAGCTGAAGCAGCCTAGAGAGAGAGAGAGGATTGATGATATTTATAAATGTTATTTAAATTGATTTGTTTAGAAAAAAAAAATAACGTGCCTCATAGCCCTTAAGTGATTGTTCAGCTGCGTCTTTTCTTTCTTGATCGGTCTTGAACTCAGCAAGGTAGCGGAAATAATCTCCTTTCCTGAATTGTAAATAAGCAAAGGTTAGTACATTTTGGGATAATTACACTCCCTTCCCCTGTAAACTATGTGTAATTACACAAACACCCCTTCTTGGTCTCAAAATTCCAAACACTTCATTATGACTATTGAAATTCGATAGAACTGGTAAAATTTATCGATAAAGCTGGATTAAATAATTCATATATGCAACAATAGTTTGGGGAATTTATTAAATTTTGAACAATTACACCATTTAACTATGTGTAATACTGACTGAAGGCCTAACTACAAGGTGGGGATGTAAGGGAGGTATATGTAATTTAAAACTAAAGGGGGGATTATTGTAATCAAACATAATTATTTCAAAAAGATCGTCATGAAACTACAGATTATCTTAGTTTAATCATTTATGCGAATAAATCGAGAATGTTATTTTTCAATTTTACAAGATAACACGACATCAAAAAGAGGACTTTCTGCAATATCAATAACAGACGGAAAAAATTTAACAAGTTTTTCTTACATCTTGTAGTAGAAAACAGTCGCTTCTCCAGATTTAGAAGAGGGAATTAGATGTTTGTCTATGACTGTGAGAATGTCTTCACAGATCTTAGAAAGTTCATCTTCCACCTTCTGGCGATAACCCTTAATCAGCTTCACATTTGCCTCATTTCCCTTTGATTCTTCCTTCTGCTCAATCGAAGACATGATTCTCCATGAAGCTCTACGAGCACCAATCACATTCTTGTAACCAACCGAGAGTAGGTTTCTTTCATCAACCGAAAGCTCAACATCGAGCTTCGCAACTTGTTTCATACATTCCACCATTTCTGAGAAAGAAATGGACTGATTCAGATTCACTCGTGTTTTTTTTTTGTCTACAACAGTTAATAATATTTATAGGACAAGAAGAAACAAATCTTAGAATTCAGAGACTTATTGTCCTCCCACATAACAATTGTTGTCAATAATTGTAATAAAACAGATCTTGTCCTAAAAAAGCTTCCTGTCACTACTAGAAAGCACTCAATTCAGTGACGAATTTCGTCACTAATGCCTTGACATTGATTGGTTTGAGATGGATTCCTTAAAAATAATTAATGAGGAATTTCTTCATAAATTAATTAGTGATAAAATAAAAGAAAATTTTATTTAAAATATGAAAAAAAGGCTTATTTTTTCTCCAAATTTTCTTTGAACAAGAAATCGGATCGATCCATCTCTAACACACAGATAGTATATGTGTGTGTATACACAACATGTTCGATGCAATTACTCACAGAAAATGCAATGATCTACACGAAGCCACACCAAATCTACAGACAACATTAAAACCGCACAATCACAGATGCATGAACATCGCATACATACGTACATCAAACTAAAATGTACATTATAATTTGTACAGAAAATGATGTAATAATACCGTCATAACGCTCGGCTTGTTCAGCGAGCTTAGCCATGTAAACATGAGTCTCTCTCTCCTTCTCTGCCGTCATCTTTTTTTATTTTTTCGCTTTCAAGATCTGATGTGGGAAATGGCGTAAATGTATGTCCTTTTCTGTCTTGCCTCCTTAATTCTGAAATGAACGAGACATATAATGATGAGCAGAAAAACTGGAAGAGGGTAACCAAAGACGAAATCTTGACCGTCGGATTAAGGGTAGTTGCGTAACTTGAAAAAAGTAGGCCCGGTAATCGTGGAACTTAAGGAACTTGTAATGGAGACACGTGTCCCTCTGTTTTTTAATTAAGGTTTCAGTTGGATTCGTTCAATCTCTAATTTCGGGTCTAACCTCATTTTTCCTTTTTCGTATTTTCAGTTAAAAATTGTATCTTGAATTTTTGATAATCAACAAGCAGACCCAAATGCTACGGCCTTCAAAATTCACCAAACTTTCCTATAATCTTCTCCACCACCTTCACCTTCAATTCTCAACCACCACCACCGCCGCCGCCGCCGTAGCTCCAGTCAATGAAGCCCATCTACTTAGGGTTTGCACAGTTCTCTACCAGCAGCAGGACGCCATTGATACTAAACTCCATAGCAGTCTCACCAAAACAGAGTTCAATCTCACCCACGAGTTTTTTCTTCAAGTATGCAACAAATTCCCATATTCATGGCGACCCATTTACAAATTTCACCAATTCTGCCTTTCCCAAGAGAATTTCACCCACAATTCCACCACCTTCAACAAGATTCTCGACATTGTCGGAAAATCGAGAAACATCGATCTTTTCTGGGAGCTCTGTCATGAAATAGGACGACATCGTTTGGCTAACATCAAGACTTATATAATTGCATTGAGGACTCTAGCTTCTGCTAGGGAGTTGAAGAAATGCGTTGAGTTTTTCCATTTGATGAATGGGTTTGGGTATGAGTATAAAGTTGAGACCTTTAATACAGTTATAGAAGTCTTGTGTAGAAACAAGCTAGTAGAGGAAGCTGAGCACGTGGTTACGAAGTTGAGAGAGTGGATTAAGCCTGATGGGATGACTTACAGGTGTTTGATTAATGGTTTCTGTGACGTGGGATATTTAATTGAGGCCTCAAAAGTGTGGAATTTGATGGTTGATGAGGGTTTCGAGCCAGATATTAACTCGGTTGAGATTATGTTGGAGACCCTATTCAAGACTAACAAGTTCGATGAGGGATTCAAGTTTTTTCAATCAATGAGGGTGAAAAGAATGGAGGATTTAGGCTTGTCGACGTACGGGCTTATCATCAAGTGGTTGTGCAAGAAAGGCAAAATAGGGGAGAGTTATGTAATTTATGAAGAAATGCAAATGAGGGGAATAAAACCCGATAATGAGATATTTGGGTCGATAATATACGGTCTCATGGCTAGGGGGAGATTAAATGAGGCTTATAAGGTTTATGAAGGAACCGAAAACCCTGATATAAATGTGTATCATGGTATGATTAAGGGACTTCTGAAGTTGAAAAAAGCAAGTGATGCAACACAAGTGTTTAGGGAGATGATAAAGAGAGGATGTGAGCCTAATATGCATACTTATGTGATGTTATTGCAGGGGCATTTAGGGAAGAGAGGGAGAAAAGGCGAAGATCCTTTGATTAATTTTGACACTATTTTTGTCGGAGGTTTGGTTAAGGCGGGAAAATCTTTGGAAGCTACTAAGTACGTTGAGAGAGTTCTGAACAGAGGACTTGAAGTGCCGAGATTTGATTATAATAAGTTTTTGCATTACTTTTCTAATGAGGAAGGTGTGATTATGTTCGAGGTTATGGCTGAGAAGATGAGAGAAGTTGGGTTGTTTGATTTGGCGGATATATTTGCTAGGTATGGGGAGAAAATGGCGACTAGAGAACGAAGGAGAAATAGAGCACTTGAGTCATTAGAAGAACCTACTTGAAGTTGTGCTTTTCTATACTACAAGTGCTTTATTTGGAATATAAATGTGTGAAATTTCATCAAAATTGTGTTGATCTTGTCTATGAATCTCTCTCCTCTTTTTTTGTTTGTGTGTGCGTGTGTGTGTGTGTGTGAAAGAGAGAAAGACTATTGGGGCGAAATTTTGAACTCCTTAACTCTTACATTTCGTAGCTTGCAGCACTCAATCGAAACGGCGGTTGTTCAATACAAAGAGCATCCCATTACAAAATAATCGATAAAGGAAATGAAAAACCAAAAAATTGGATAAATTGAGTTGCTACAAATTTCTCTGCTCCGGGGAAAATGAAAACCTGCTTCCTTAACCTTGAACTAGACTACTACTTTTGCAGCAACCATTCCTCTAATCTACAACCTCCAAAAATTTCATGTGTACACAACGGGCAAGCATGGCAGTTGATGTAATAAGAACTATACAAAGCACGCATCATCTCAATTTCCAATTGGGATTTGTCCTAAGAGATGGTGAGAGAAGCTCTGGTAAATGGAAAAAAAGAATCATTTTCTGAGAAATGGTTTTTGGCATACGAGTAAACGTTGCTCGCTCCCGTTTCGAAGATCAATGACTCGGGCTTCCCAGCGAAGCTGTGTGACTAGAGTCCGTGCTCTCTCTATTGGACCAACTTGATCAGAAATTATGACCCATCCCTGCCAAAAACCCATTTTACAAAATTATTAAAATAATAATTTGAATAATTGTAATTAGACCACATGTCTGGGGTCTAGATGTAATTCATCCTAAAATTTATTTAAACATTACCTCAGGGCGAAGAATACGATCCATCTCAAAAATAAAGTCGACCATACTGCACTTCTCAGAAGCCAGGTGTGATAGAAGTCCCTTGGCATGAAGCATGTCGTATGTACGTGGATATGTAGGGAAAGGTTCACACCTGTTTCAAAAATTCGTACTCAAAAAGAGCTTTCAAATGAAAACAAGGCTGACCAAAAAAAAAAAAAATGAAAATCAAGGGGCATAACTCAGGATTTCAAGGACAAAAAAGTTAACCAGGTTGGAGAAGGGAAAATAGATATGAGCATAACAACTGATGTCAAGAAACTGTACGAAAATCCAAAAATGCGAGTTATCAATCATAATAATTTTCTAGAGGAGTGTTGTCAAACTCTAAAAAAGCACAGCATCAACTTCAGCTTTCTAGAGTAAACTTAAGCTGGAAGCACCTAAAGATAAACTTTTAGCTTCAATAACATCTTACCAGTTATGCAAGACGCCAGCAAACCCTCTATCAAAGATTACAGGAAGTGTATTCTTTTCACCTATAGGCACAACATTCATCACCCAAACAGACTTTTTAGCTTCCAATAGAGCAGCATTTAAACCTCCATAATGGGCATTCATGTCCATCACATTTCGAACCATATTATAAGGAGGCATTGGATCTTCGTCACCAGGCCTCTTTGGATGGTCAGAGAAAATCAAGGGAGAAAGCAACGACCAATAATTTTTCAGAGAAGATCTCCAGAACTCCAAATCTTCAGAGAAATCTTCATTATTAATTCCTGTAAGCAAATTGAATGATAAAACTGACTATGCATGTAAAATACATAATACTTACAGATGAAATCAAACTATTATCACATACCATGAACTTCGAGCTCAGCAGAGCTCAGAGAACCAGAAGATCTGTTTTGGATTGGGATCCAACGTTTGCTAGTCGTCCCACTTATACAATTCAGAAGTGGTCTGTAATATGATTGGCTATCATCTCCATTACAAAGGGGCAGTCTCTGCCTGCCACAATTATGAACCAGAAGCATAAAAAGGAATTATGCTGGGGAATTTTTAAAGTATTTCATTTGAGAGAAATCAACTAGCATTAACTAGCTTGTGCATGGAGCAACTGAGTTGGGAGGGTCGCCCCGAATTGGGACTATGCAGTACCCGACCCTAGGAAAAATCGGGGGGGCGGGGGGGGGGGGGGGGGACCAAAAAAAATAAAAATACTAGCATTACCTAGAACCATGGCATTGAGGATCTGCGGTTTTCTGCCAGACAAAGGTCTCCTCTTGCACAGCCAACAGATTCCAGCAAAGCTTAGAAGTGACATCTTCAAAAGGAGTTGAGACACTTGCTTTTTTTGAGCCAACAGAATTTATTTGCTGCTTGCTTTTGGGTGAGGTTAAAACTATGTATCCTCCGGGCTTCAGTACTCTGTCAACTTCAATTAGAAATGTCCCATCTGGCAGGCAAACTCATTTTCAGTACAAATCGAAATATTCATGCTTCAAAACTATTTCCAACATTATCAGTGTTAAATAATCCCAATAGTCTTTTTCTAGTAAAGAAGGCAACCATGAAAATATTTATACTTCACAAAGCTGAGAAGAAATCTCACTTTTTAAGCATCACTGATTCACTATAATATTAAGCAAAGCCTTGAATTAAAAGAACAAAAATATAAGGTTAATGAACAAAATCCTAGACCAAAGATTGTAAATACCTTTTTCATCCCATAAAATGCCACACTGAGTACAGTGAACCATGTCATATGATAAAGATGGAAAAGGCAATTGCCTTGAGATGAAATTGCCAATTATTGCTGGGATGCCTCTCTCAAGGGCAAGCTGAACTTGGCTACCAGTTAATTCATATGCTGCAATACAAAGAGGCATCAACTTAAGTGACAGCAAATGGGCGCCAAAGCTGCCAAACCCACAGCCAATATCTAATACATTGCGCACCTGTAATTCATCATCAAAAGAAATCTTTAAATACAAAAAATGTTTCATAATAAATACTTTCCTACATAAAGTATGAAATATACTAGTTCGAAATGCAAATCAAATTTATAAAGATAATAGATTCTTTCAGCTAATCAAGTAAAACTTGTAAAGTTTACATGGTAAAGGCAAACTTACACCAGCTTGGCGAAAATCAGTGTCACTTCCCAATCCTATCATCTCAGCTATCTGGTGACTATAATCTTTGACTCCATCAACAATCATCCCGTCATCAGAATGGAAAGCGATTTGATTCTCTTCTAGCAACATAAGCCTGGTAAAAATCGCAACAATATAAATAAGGAAATAGAGGAGAAGATTTAATCATCTAACAATTGGTATTAATTGGGAGTTGCAAACACTACTACTAGGAGAAGTAAAGTAGAAGCATAAGTTGTAAGAAGTTGGAGTAAAAGTTGGGAGTGTTAGGAAAAAAAATAGTGAAATGTACAAAAATAAGCAGTTGAGAATTGGAAAAAAGAAGAAGCTAAGGAGAACTTTTACTACTCTAGAGAAACTTCCATTTATTTATGAAAATAGCCTAGAAGCTAGAAGTTGAACCCAAAAGCATGTCCTTAGGTGCTTCTAGCTTATTTCTGCTAAAAATAGCAGAAGCTGGTTTTCCAAATACTCCCAAAGTGCTGGAAAAAAAAATCAAAAAGCACAAAAGTGCTTTTTTAAGAGTTTGCAAACACTACCTACGTACGCTAAGCACTTCTACAGATTCAAAATTTTGCGATAAAGGTCACACAGTAAAACTTCCATTCAGAACAAAGAAAGAATTTACCTTTTCGTCATGCTTCCCGATGAAAGAAATTGGTCCTTGCTTAGCTTAACATTTCCACTCCACACAACATCCCTTCCAATTGGCCAAGTCAAAGGAATCTTATAATCCTTAGGGGAACGAACTAGACAAGGCAATTGATCTCTTGAAACTTCACAATGACGATCAAATTCTTCACCATCTTTAAAACCAACTAGCAAATTTGCAGATACATTGTAGCAAGGCACATAATTCTCTCTTTCTTTCCCACAAAGACCATAACTACTTAAATCAGCTCCGAATTTTTTCAACTCTAAATAATCACTCACAGCTTGCTCTCTCAACCTTCTATAATTTGAATACGTGTTGGGTCGACTTGTAGCAGAATCAAATGCACTTGAAGAAGAAGATCCCAACAGTGCAATCAAACCAAAGACACTGACTATACACAAAAGTAACCAGTTGAGCTGAGGTCTAACGCCCAAAAACAACGACACTTTGCTGTACCAAGAGCTTCTCATGTCCAATTTGTGTAATCTCTTCAAATTAAATTACGAAAAGGCCCACTCGTTATAGGCTACTGCTTACAAATGTGTCTGATGCTCAGATACAATCCCTCATGTATTGAATGATCAAGATTCCAAACTATCTCAGCAACTTTAATGTCAACAATCTATCACATTATTAGTCTATCAAAGAACCTATGTTTAGCACAATGATCTAAAACATAGGCCAATAATCCACCTCACATCACAAGAGGAACTCCTCCCTCGAGCTATAATTACCTAAATCAACTGCCAAACTGAAGGTATTTAAATTTAGCAAAAAGTAACCAATAAAATGGTCCAATCCCAAATAAGGAAAATAAAATTCCAATTGCCAATTCACCGACCAATCTGAAAAAACGTACACACGGAGCTTCCAGATCAAATAAAATCTGCATTACATCATTAAAGAGCTTTACTTACGACACAGTTGAAATTCATATAAGGTATCATTCAATTATGATTCAATAAATCCAAACAAAAAACGGAATTAAGGAACAAACCACGTCATAAGCAAATGCAAATCATAAAAGGCACTTAGATCTTAAACAGCGATCAGATCCAAAAACACAGAGCAGGCAACATAATCAGCATTATCACAAAAAATGACGAAATCAGGGTTTTACTCACCAACAATTGAAATGTGTAAATGTGTGGATACGATAGTGGAGGTTAAGCAGAAGAATTTGGATGCACCAGTGACGTCTAGAGAGAGAAGTTGTCTGCAGCTTTTTCACTCTAATAATTCGGAAAATCAGTTAATTAAACGGGTTTATATATGAAATGGTGTATGGTAGCAGCATATGATATGATTTTTAGATCCAATCTTCGAATCGAAGGCTCGCATTTTGAGAACCCAACAAAAAGATAGATAGAATTCTCATTTATTAAAGAAAGAATGGGGGAATCATTGTTTTTTCGCACACCAATTTATTGGTTGTTGTGCTTTTTTCAAGCCAAGAAATCATTTTCCCATTTTTAGGACTAGTATTTGTATTTGTAATTAATTTGATGATGCTTTCTATTTTAATTTAAAATTTAAAACAATTTTTTAAGTTGAGTTCATGTTGTGCTAACTTGGGAAATATAAAATATTCTTTTTTAGAAGTTTTTGAGTGGATTTGTGCAACTTTTCTTAAAAAGGAAAAAAGTAATAGCAACCCCCCCCCCCCCCCCCCCCCCTTCTCACATCATATATTTTTATATTATCAATCCTTTTTTTTTATATGAATAAATTTAACTAGGGCAAACATTTATTCCGTCGGCAAAGCACCACCGAGCCCTAAATAAGTAAATATAATTCACCAAAATGGGTATTAGTCCAAAGCTCATGCTAAAATTGAAAAGCATACAAAAAAACAAAAGAAACAAATAAGCAAAGAAAATTCGAATCCAGACAATAATTTATGTATTGACCCCTTCATATGGGATTTAAAACCAGAAAACATATATATGTAACAGCAATATTGAAATTCATTAAAAAGCTATAGCTTATTCATTAAAAGCCGAAGACTGCAGACTACAATTACTATAGAATATTTAATTCTTCGTTACTGCTTCAACGGTAAGCTATATATGCGGGCCGGCCCCATATGCAGCAACAACTTGAGATAATTACTCTTTTATATACCTCCAAGGCTCCAACAGATAGATATCTCAAAATTATCAACGGACTCTAATTAACAGCGTTATTGAAATTTCTTCATATACAGATCAAAACTTCGTTGTAAATAATTTAAATTTCAAGAGAGAGTGCTGATGATAGATCCGAAAACTGGCAGAATTACATGGTACAAGCTCCCATGGTATTAACAAGAATCTCTTCATTTAAGGATCGACCTAAAAGAATCCAAAAATTCAAAATCCATGTTTAAATCTGCCAACGTAGTACAAGTATATTATTCAAATGTCAAAAGAGGTTACGGGAAAACGGATATACCTATGAAAACAATTTTGTTGATTCTACTCTCATCATCTTTCCATTTGCGGGTTGGAACTATCTCATACACTTCCCTCACAGCCTGCAAGATAATGATTTACAAGATAAAAACGGAAAAATCTCACTGATGTTGGAAAGTAATTTTGTGTCATAATTAAATAGTTCAAACAAAAGTAACTTAATTTTGAAGAAATTCCACTATCGCGTCACATCTCACTAAATTTAGTTCAGAAAATGTTACCTGCAGTGTAAAAAGCTGGTCTGAGTTTAGAACACTTAGAATCCCTTTGCACCGATAAACATCCATGTCGTATTTCTTATCCCAAAGGATCTCCTCAATCCACTTCCTCACCTAAAAGGTGCAAACACATAAATGCTGCTTCATGATTCAATTCGTGTTACTTTCAAAGTGAAAATAAGCTAGAAGCTTGAAGCACCTAACCTACTTTTGGCTTCAGGTTATAGGTTGTTTTCGTACATAAGTGATAGTTTGTTGAGAGTGGTAAAAGTGCTTCTTAGCTTTTGTTTCCAAACACTCACCTACTTCTTTTTGTGTATGTCACTGTTTTTTTTCACACTCCCTGCTTTTACTACACTTTTTTACAACTTTAACTTCTGCAAAAGCAGTCGAGTTTGCAATGATCCCCCCCACCCCCCGTTCAAGCCAATTTCGTGTTACTTTCCAAGCAAAATATAAATTACGAATAAAGATGAAAAAGTGATAAGAAATTCATCTGGTAGCCAATTCGATAAGTACCTTCTCGAGATCAACTTTCTTCAGCTCAGAAATGCATAACGTTCGTACACCACTATCATGAATATCACTGGTAGATGGATTTCTATTTTCTCTCAATAGTGCTTCCAAATGGGTTGCATGCTGAAATTATAAGGAAATTTTGAACATTTAATTTCATTCACCTTTATCACAAATAAGAATTTGGGTGTAAACTGTAAAGTAAGGGATTGAAATATGATGAAGAACTAACTTGAGCATCATATGCTCGTCGGTCAAGTATCATGGAAAAGTCAACTTGGCAACGAACTGAACGGATAATATTGGCAAGGGAATTGATATTATGTATGTCCTTTTCAAGATCTTCTATGGCCACTCCAGAATCATCAGAAGACAAAAGATCAACCTTATTAAGAATCACAACATCCTAGGACAAACAAAATCAAAGAAATTGAATATTTGCTACAGGAAACAAAGAAATTGAATCTCTCAACCGAAACAATTACCGCAAACGCAATCTGATGATATGCTTCAGGAAATGATGATGAGTCATGATGTGACTTGAGCTGATACCGGAGGTTTTTCGCATCAACAACCTGGAAAGAAAGAAAATAAATTAATGGAAATGTAATATTACAAGTTCAATATTGAGTAACAATGTAAAAAGAAGCTCACAGTGATAATAGAATCGAGCCTAATATCCGATTCCAACTGATCATCCAACCAAAGCACAGATGCAAGAGGGGCAGGGTTTGCCAGCCCTGTAGTCTCCAATAATATATGGTCAAGCCTGTTCACAACATAAATCTTTTCAAAATTAAATATTTCAGAGATGATGATTCATGGATGTGCACATATAATTTTTGTTAGATGTATTCTGTCAAAATAAAGCACTATCAATGCCCACATTCTCCAAACAAGAAGAATGCTAAATTTTCACCAAAAAGATATAGAATATCAAATTCTAGCATATAGCCTACATAATCTGAGGCATATAGGGAAATAATCTAACCTTTCTTTCCTCTGAACAAGTTGCTCCAGTGCCTGAACTAAGCTATGTTTAACAGTGCAACAAATGCAGCCATTTGCAAGCTCAACCCATTCTTCCACAAGTGCTCCGCCTTCTCCTTCATTGATCATAGCTCTCTCGACTCCTATCTCCTCCCCAAACTCATTCAGTATTACCGCTATTCTCTTCCCATGTTGTCCATTCAATATATAATTCACCAACTACACAAAACAAATAAAACATGGTATAAAGGATATTCATCTCTCTCATACACACACATGAAGCATACAAATAAACAATAACTCTCTGCATTTTATCTCATTTCGCCATGCTGTTCACTAATTATAATTGCAGAACTTTGAGAATACGATCAGAATGAGCAGCTCAACTCGCATTCACATTCAATTCAGCTCGAGGATATGCGGAGTTACTTAGATTGAATGAAGCTAAAACCGAACACAAAATCACTTTGTAATCTGTAACAAGATACTAATATTCCAAGCAGAACAAAAATTTACCGAGCTACTTAAGACTCACATTTCATTTTATACACGAAAACTATTAACTCCTGGTAAATTTGACTACAGCAAATAACAGTAATTAATATTAAGCACGAATCCCTAAAACTTTAACTTAATCGAGCATTTTCCTTACTGTCGACTTCCCGGCGCCGAGATATCCTGTGATGACGGTGACGCCGACCGTCGGAGCTTCTGGAAGATCTGGCCGTTCATTAGCATGCAGTTCATCGGAGAGTTTTGACGGCGACTCTTGGTGAACGACGTCGTCAATTGCAATAGCTAGTGGCGGCTCCTCATCGTCGTTGGGTTCCATATCGGGTCGGGTCTTCCAGGTGGATTTTTCAGCTTGAGGAATTTGTTTTCAGAAGAGAGAGAACTGAGAAGTAAATTAAAATTCAAGTAGTCTGAATTGGGCCTCAAAAAAGTCAAGCCCGTTGCAGATAGTCCAAAATTATGGGCTACAAAATAATTGGGCAAGGTTTAAATGTAAAACTAATTGAAATGCAAAGATTCTAATTTTGATTATTGTATTTTCATTAAACTTTACATTTTTTTTTTAAGTTTTATAATCTGAATTGAACAAGGAAAATATACCTAATTGATATATACAGTAAAAATTTGTTATTGATTGTGATTGTCCCACCTAAAAGATGGGAATTATTCATGCGTGTGGTCAATTTTTTACTATATAGTTAGGTTAAGACATTTAATTCATAATCTTTTCTCTTATGAGAAAAAAAACAAGAACTGTTTGTTTACTTTTTGCAAACGAATCCCTTTTATTGTCACAAGTGCAGTTGTTTAAATCATCATCTATGACAATAGGGATGGCCCAAGTAATTAAAGATCGATTACAGTTTTCAATTGAGCCTACATCGATCGTTAATAGTCTAAATAAGATTTCGTAAAATTTAATTAAAAATTATTGTAATTCTCTCTTATGCAATTCTCTACAATTAGTGGGACTCTTAAGTTAGATTTGAATGGCAACGAATTGTTTAGTAATTTGAGTTCTTTAATTATCATTTACTTTATATATATTTTCATATATGTGGAGTAATAATCTCCGTTGGTTTCAGCTTTCAAGTATATATAAGATAAAATCAGAAGCAAAGTCAAAAGAAAATCCGTGAAGATAAGAATACTTAGGGAGAGGATAATGAAAAAATGATGCTGTAATTAGTGGGATGGTAATAATTATCATTAAGAAAAGAAAAATACTAATTATACCAGAAATCATCAAGGCAAATAGCAATCAATATTAAGTTACGTACAACTAATTACAATTTTCACAAGGGAAAGAAAACCACCTAAAAAGCAATTTTATTAAGGTGAATTTACATCTGAACACCCTTAAATTTGGAGTATCTATAATTTAATCCCCTAGTTAATTTGAGAAATAACAATATAGTCCCTAGTTAATTATGTTTTATTAAATCTCACATTGGAAATCTCATTATTAAAATCTTTGTTTGAGTTAAAAGCTTCACAATAATGATCAATTTCATAATTAGACATAATTTTCAAATTTTCCGTCAGTTCTTTACAAATTTTTTAAAAGGTGAGGGACTATTTTGTTATAACTCAAACTAAGGGAGTTAAATTGTAAATACTCAATACTTTGGGCAGTCAGTTATAAATACCCCTTTTATTAAATACAGCAAATTGCTTGTGATTTAACTCCTCCACTTTCCACATTATATGGCCATTACGACGGCGACCACCACCACCACCACCACCTAGCCGTCTCTCTCTCTCTCTCTCTCTCTGCAAAACACACACATAAGTCATAACAACAGCCGGCCACAATTGTTGCTTGACTCAACAAACAACAAACAACATTCTAAATTAATATTATATTCTATATATGATCATCTCATATATATGAAATGATTGGCAAAAGACGATTTGTTTTTTAAACTTTTTAACACAAACTTTAAGCAGAAACAAATGATGATGCTGATCAGAAATGGCATTGCTTTTATATTCGGAATTATTTTGGCTCTTCAAACTCCAATTTTTCGTGCACAGAATATCAGCAGAGGAAGCTTTCCAAAGGGTTTTGTTTTCGGAACAGCATCTTCTGCTTATCAGGTGATCTGTTTGTTGTGTTTCTATTTTCTAGTGTTTTTCATTTTGATTACTTCTTGTAACTATAATGATTTAAGCAAAAAGATTTGTTAATGAAAGGATTTGATCAAAAAAATAAGACCATAAACAATTCGTGGCCATACTCATAGGTAGGTTTCTGTAATTTTCCAAACCTGTAGGTACGTTTGCATAATCGGTAAAACCTCAAGAAATGTTGTAATTATCCCTAACGATTCACTATTAAGTTAATAACAAATTTTATTAATTACTTAGCTAATTATCTTTCTGCCAATCATTAAGGCATTAATTAGCTAGGCATGCACGCACTCACATAAAGAAAAGAAGATTACCATTAGTTAATAATTAATTGGCACTCACATTTACTGTATCATATTATCATTATATATTTGTCACATGTTTTTTTCCTATTAAATTTATAATAGCACCCCTTTAATAAATTCAATAAGTTTTGGCAGATATCTTTCTTATTTAATTTTTTATTTAAATTTGACCTAATTGGATATTACATTCTGGTTTCAGTATGAAGGAGCTGTCAAGGAAGATGGAAGGGGTCAAACAATTTGGGACACATTTGCACATACTTTCGGTATATATTTCTTTTTTCATCAGCGCCACCCCCCCCCACCCACACGACAAAAAAAAAAAAAAACCCAGAATTAATCTAACCAATGTTTAAAAATATATTATTTCTAAATTTGATTTAATATCTATCCGGCCAGGAAAAGTAATTGATTTTAGCAATGCCGATGTAGCAAATGATCAGTACCATCTCTACTCTGTAAGTTTTTCTACCAATTTCTAGCCAAAAAGTCACTTTTTTTTTTCTACATTTACTCCTAAAAGTATTGCAGTCATCACATTTAGTCCCAATAGTTTAGAAAAATATCAAATTTCGGCCCCTTTCGTATTGGGACAAAGTAAGGATAATACCCTATAGTTTGGGGCCAAAAGTAATATTTTCACCACTATATTTTTAATGCAGAATGACATACAACTTATGAAAGATATGGGAATGGATGCCTACAGGTTTTCAGTTTCTTGGTCCAGAATTTACCCCAGTGAGCTCTCTATACTGATATATATCTTAGGACACAAATTACAAATTAATCCAATTTCTTGGCACATTTCCTAAAGAGAATATAGAAGTTCTCATTTCATGTTTTGTGTTATATCAGATGGAAGTGGAAAAATCAATCAAGCTGGAATTGATCATTACAACAATCTCATCAATGCCTTACTAGACAAGGGTAATTTTTTGATCAATTTTACTATCCCTTATGTAACACTCCTTATAACTGTTAAAATTTTGAATAATTTCGTCTCGAAGGTGACCAAATGGCGGTCCTACTGATTAAATACCGACTCCGTCCCTAACATAAAGTCATATTGTATATGTAGGAATTGAACCATATGTAACACTCTTCCACTGGGATCTGCCTCAAGCCCTCGAAGACAAATACAACGGATGGTTGAGCCCGCAGAGCATGTAATAACTTACGGATCCTCGTTTTCGCTCCAAGAATGCAAGAAAAAGATGGAATTTTTAAATTAATTAATAATGTTTTTTTCAAGCAGAAACGACTTTGCAACATACGCGGAAACATGCTTCAAGGAATTTGGTGACAGAGTGAAGAACTGGATCACTTTCAACGAGCCACACACTGTGTCTGTACAAGGCTATGATGTCGGGCTCCATGCACCGGGTCGTTGCTCTATCATTCTTCGTGCATTTTGCAGGGCAGGAAACTCTGCCACCGAGCCTTATATAGTTGCCCACAACCTGCTTCGTGCGCACGCAGCTGTTGTAGATATTTATCAGACGAAATACCAGGTTTTTTTAGAACAAGACATTAATAGTAATTAATTACGATGCATGATGTTTGATAGGGCGAATTACACCTACTTTAATCTTGATGTTTGAGCTAATTACAATTTACTCCATCTTCTTTTAGAAATTACAAATGACTCTCTGACCCTTCACTTTATTGCAGGAAAACTCACTGTAATAGACTGATTATTTGCAATTTTGGTGTAGTTTCAGGGAGTTTTTGTAATTAAGTCAAATGTGAGGGAGTTTTTTGTAATTTCTGGAAAACTGATGAATTCAATTATACTTGGGACAAACCTCAGTGTTGTTTTACAAAACATATGTGTGCTATCTACTTATCTTGAACTAGGGAGAAAAGGTAACTTTATTTATTACAGCCTAAGCAACATGGATCGATCGGAATAACATTGGATTCATTTTGGTATGAACCGGCATCAAACTCCTCAGCTGACATTGAGGCAACACAAAGGGCAATGGATTTTAACCTGGGTTGGTAAGAAGATTTCCTTTTTCTACTAAAGTGACAGAATCTGTCACTAAACGTCTCGTCAGTAGTGACTTAGTGACAGAACTGTTCTCATTCTGTAGCAAACTCTATCATGATTTCAGAGCATCTATGGCCGACTTCTTAAAAAACCGATGGAAATTCTGTCACAAACTAATTAGTGATGGGAAAACAATTTTTCTTTTTTCTCCTTTCCTTGTCAATTTATATACTTAGTATTGGTTAAATTTCAGGTTTCTTGAGCCTTTAATTCTGGGGGACTATCCAGGCTCAATGAGAGCAAGAATTGGTAGCCGGTTGCCACGATTTTCTCGGGCTGAGACGACTCAGTTGAAGGGTTCGTTTGATTTCATAGGCATAAATCACTACACGACGTGGTACGCTCGAGCAAACAACACTAATGTAATTGGTGTTCTGCTTAATGACTCCCTAGCAGACTCTGGCGCATTCACACTACGTATGTTCAAAATTCAAATTCAGTCTCAAAATTTTTATATTTGTTTTGTGTTCGTCTCCAATTATTTTCTTCGTCACTTATGGTAATGTTTCTCATGCTTGTTTGCAGCATTTAGAAACGGAAAGGCTATATCAGACCGGGTACGGCACACTCAAGAAAAAACTAAAGAAAAATCTCTTTACTAAATGGCATTGAAATATATAAACTACTAATTAACTTGAAATCTTGAATTTTTTCAATTTCAGGCAAATGCAATCTGGTTATACATTGTTCCTCATGGGATAAGAAGTTTGATGAATTACATCAGGCAGAAATATGGGAACCCTCTTGTAATAATCACTGAAAATGGTAACAAAATCATTCTTAGCTAGTTTGTTTTTTAAATTCTTTTTTCTTTTTATGGTGTTAGAATTTTCTTTCTGATGATTTTCTTCATATGTTAATGAAGCTCCATGTTCTAGTATCTTAACCTTCCTATGACCCTTTTCACACTGCATCAGAAAATTTTACATGGGGAAACGAAATTGTATTTTCACAAAATATAGAAGATGTTTTTATTATTTTGGGAGCAAAATTTTGGCAAAAAATCATATAAAATGTAGCTCAAAACCTTTTCTTGGATTAATATTATGAACAAGGGTAAATTACATACATTAGCCTTATCGTTTGCCATAATTACAAAACACCCCTTCCATTTTCAAGAATTATAGAAAACCCCCTAAGGTTTCAAACAATTACAAAAGTCTTATAAGAGACTCCTTGTACTTTATCCATTCAACCCCACCCCTCTAAAACACAGGGGTTTTCTGTAATTTTTAAAAACACAGGGGGTATTTTGTAATTATGGAATTCTGCCTATGAACAAAGGGGTGTCATAAAACCAATTCGTCTTACAATACAGGAATGGATGACGGGAACAGCCTATTTGTGTCGATTAAGGACGCGCTTAAGGATCAAAAGCGGATCAAGTACCATAACGACTATCTGACGAACTTGTTAGCTGCCATCAAGTAAGGTTTTGCAGCAATTTTAACAATCTTTTAGTGTTTATAACCAATGGCTACTTTATATGTTGCTATATCCATATTTACAGAGAGGATGGGTGCAATGTGAAGGGATATTTCGTGTGGTCGTTGCTCGATAATTGGGAATGGGGAGCTGGATATAGTTCAAGGTTTGGTTTATACTATGTTCATTACAATGACAAAATGAAGAGATATGCAAAAGATTCTGTGAAATGGTTCAAGAACCTCTTGGCTTCATATGAATAGGCACACAAAAGATTACAGAATATACAACAAATGATATAATAAGTTTTTATTACCGTACAAAAATGTCAGTCATTATTAACATATTGATTCTCTATAAGTTTTCCAATCACAAGCTAGGGTGCATGGAGGAACTAGGTTAGGTTGCCCTCGATTCACTTTCTGTAGTATCCGAGTTCCCAAAAAACATGGGTGAGAAACAGAAAAATAATAATAACTAGTAAATATAGTATACTCGATGCGTGTGCAACGTAAAAATAATTATATTTGACATGTATATATATTTCGTGTATTAATAATATGTAAATATATTTAGATAGCATAAATTTATAAATACTAATTAATTTTTTTATTTATAATGATATTAATTATTTTTAATATATTCACAAAACTTATAACATGTTGAAAAGTAATTTTTATAACTAAATAAATAAAAATTTAAATTATTGAGTAGTTTAGATAGGAAGAGAGAGAAAAAGGAGAGAGAAAAAGAAGAAAAGAAAAAAGAAAAAAAAACGTGAGAAAGTGGGGAGAAGAGAGAGAAAAATATTTAAATTATTTAATTGTTAATTAACAGTCCAAAATAGAGTGAGTAACCAAAGGGGTGAAGGCGCGTTATATAATAGTATAGATATACAAGGAATGGGCTCGGGTTCGTGGGCCTTGGTGATGATATTAATACAATAACTGGGCCAGAATTGGGGTTCTTCCCAATTAGCTTTCTCTTTATTCTATCTTAATTTCCAATAAAATTCAAAAAAATTATAAAAATTTTAAATTTATGGATAAAGAAAAAGATGGTATGTTTAACAAAAAAAAAATTGTGAAAATAAGATATAGGAATAAGTTAGAAATGCTCACAAAACCATAAAAAAATTAATAAATATACATTAAAGGAAGGATATTATTGTCATTTATGATAAATTTGGAGTGTAATTAATATTTAGGGAGTGTAAATATCAACTCTCTATTCCATATTTGATTGATACCTACCATATCTTCCAAAATCCAAACGGAGTTTTTGGTAATTAGTAAATTACCTTATCATATTCAGAGTATAATACAAAGGAAAATGATTTAGGTCCAGAAATTACTCTCTAGAATAATCAGAATGAAATAGGGTAATTATAAAATTACTAAATTACTCTTTTGTAGTTTTAATTTTAATTTTAAAAAAAAAAACTATTAATTCATCCTAAACACTCTTGCACGACAACAGCTTTTCCTACTACTCTTATTATTAATGATTTGCCACCTTTATCACAAGTTAAGATAGTATAATTAAATACTTTCGAACCTTTTTTACACAATGATCTCTTCACCACACTAAACCCTTTAAACCTGGAGCTAAATATACCAAAAATCCTGTGTTAGTTAAAAGTATCACTAAAAACCTTATGTTACGTTTTTATACATAAAAAATCCTATGTTTTTAGAAAATGTTACACTGCCCCCTGCCTATATCAATTCATATATAATATTATTAAATATTAAAAATTACTTTTTTGCCTTCATATTTTACCCATCAAATTTCTTATATTCTCAAAAACTAATTGGAGAGAAACCGAACAGAAGAGCTACTTTAGTATTGTGAACTTTGGACAACTGCTTTATTGTAATTGAATGTTTATGAATTAAAAAATATTTGTGTAATTTGTTGTCGTATATTCTATGTTAATTTTTAGTGTACTTTGTTTTTTTTTTGGTGCAATAGTGTAATTTAATTTGTTAATGTAAAACGAAGTGGTATAGCAATTTTCACATAGGGTTTTCGGAGTCATTTCTCAAAATTAATTATAGGATTTCTGGTATCAATTATAAGAATATACGGTTTCTAGTGTTAAATTAAAAATAAATAAAATTTAATCAGGATTTTAAGGGTATTTTGGACATTTTAAGTCCAAAAGTGAGGAAAAATTAAGTTCCAGCCGCAGATCAAGCGCGTGTTGTGCAAAAATTGGACATGGGGTTTTACGTGTATGATTATTTAAAATACAGGGTTTTTCATGTGAATAAATTTATCACAGGATTTTTGGTGACACTTTCATATAACACAGGGGCTACATGCATTTAGCTCATTAAACATGGCATGTTCTTGAACTCTTGATAAAACTCGAATAATATATTTATCAATGTTTGAAAACGGCATACCTGTGGTTGGACCTAATTCTGAATTTAAATTATTATCAGATTGTATCTCATTATCAATCCTAATAAAATCGTCATCGTTGATATCGTGAATGTCATTGTAATTAATATTTTGATCATTAAAAGACTCATGGTTGGGAATAAGCTTTAAAATTTCTTTATTTAATATATTATTTCCAACATATTTATTTTAACATAATGTGCCTATTTATGATTTATTTATTTAAGGTTTATGGCCCATTTATTATAGTGATTTATGAGATTTGACTGTTTCATATTTATGTGGCCTATTTATCATTTGATTTATTATATAATTTTATTGGCCATTAATTTTTTTATAACGGTCAAATCATTTTCATCTATTTAAAGGGCCATTACCTATTTCATTTGGCACATTGTGAAATGATATGTGAGTTTATATGATTTCTATACCCACAAGTGTGTTTTGGCAACATGACTACGGATTGGTTCCTAGTCTCCTCGTGGTCGTGCCCATGGGATGAGATATCGTCGTGAGCTAATAGGGTTTTATCTTGGAGTGATGATCAGCCGTCAGAACCTGCACGAAGGGAGGCAATCATGACTTTAGGATAGCGGCATGTGTCGCGACTCTCCATCGGTACAATTTACCTTGTTTGTTGAGTTTTATATCACTACATATATTAATATTTATATTTTATAATATCTTATTATATATTATTGATTATATATTTAGATTATATACTAAATAAATAAACACAAATCACACAAATTACATGACACTCATAATCGGAATCATTGTCGTGGCTGAAATCACTGCTTCCATCTTCATTCATTATGATATCTTCACCGCCGGAGAATCCAAATATATAATTTAAGGTGTTTCTCACGTTGTCTTGATTTTCATTTGAACTTTCCATCAGTTATTGGCGTTGCTTGAGATGAAGTAAAATAAAATTGATACTTGATGTTGAAAAGAGAAAAAGAATTGCAAATTATAATTTATGTGGTGTATTACGTTAGTTTCATTTTTGTGTTTCTTTTCTTTCCTAGAAATTTATAATGAAATTTGCAATTAATTGGGATATGAAGGTTGGATGAAAATTATATATAATTAATTAGGATAATTGAAGGTTGCATGAACTATAATTGGGATTTGAAGTTATTTATATCATGGGTGTAAAAATTATATCTTGGAAATAACATCAATTAATTACTATACCATAAAATATAATATAAAGAAAATTATTTATTTAGTATAGGGATATTTTTGTAACAAAAAAATTCTGGACAATTTCTGGATAATAAATTTTGGTTATTTAACAGCTCCGTATCAGTATCAATAAATATGGTTTCCAAAACAAAACAGAAATAAATATGTTTTGATATCATAATTAATTACAATTCCTTATTGCATGGAAATCTATATCCAAAAAATATAATCGTCATAATCTATCTATACTATTAATAACCATTTAATGTTTTGGTCTCTTTCTTTTAAAAAAATAATAATTAAATTTTTTTCAGTCTCTTCTCCATAATTTGCTTATCTCTAAAATAAGTTCACTCTGTATTACCTAATCTGAGGTAAGCTCTCAAAAATTGACACATGTACAATTACAATTTTGAATAAGGACAACTTGTTTGACCCTTAAATTTTTCTTTTTCCTTTCTTGCCCACTTAATTAATCACGTTTCATTTTTCAACTAATTGTAAGTGACTTTAAAGTTGAGCCATGTTAATATGCAAGTGCAAGTGAAAAAATAAATGGGATCAATTGCATTGTAATCCATGATTATTACTAAAAAATATTAAAATACAAAGTTCCGTATTTCCCCAAAAGAAAATTTTTGGGAATTAATTACTTAAGTCTCGACTAGCATATTTGCTTCGTTAAAAATATTTATATTTATTTTATTAATAAAGAAAAAATACTGAAAAAGTCATTAAACTTAAAGTTTATATTCATGAACTTTTTTGTTATTCTAAATATTCATTCTAAAAAATCCAATTATTGAAGTTGATCCATTTTCTCGATAAATATACCCTTAAACTTATTAAATTAGTATTTTCATGTTTAATTATAGATTAATTTTTATTTGCTTGGATAAGTATAAATATGACATTAAATAAATAAGTCTCATGATATGAATAAGTATCACCAAATTATAGATTTATATGAAATATGTTGTAATCAAATTTTAAGGTTAATTTCATTTACACTCTCTCTAAGATATTGAAATTGCTGGTTGACTCTCTCTTTTTCAAATTTACCAATACATTTCTTATATAATTATATAAATACAAAATAACTTAATCCGACTTAAAATTTGAAAATACGATAACATTTGATAAAAATACCCTTCAATTATTTTCAGCATATGTTTATTCTCATGATAATCCTGGTAAATTTTCTTCCACAACAGGGTGCATTTGTATCTTTTTAAAGTATTCTAATTTTTTTTTTTGATATATTATTGTATTTTTTTATATAATTAAATGTATCATTGTGTTAAAGGATAGTAAAATAATTTAAAATAATAAGTACGAAACAATATAGGACCATAAGAATTAATTATAAGGAATAGTATAAGCTTTGGTCTAAATGAACCACTAAATAGATAATAGTATAAATCATGGTTTAACGTAATTTACTATAAGAAACTAAAGTTAATTATAAATACAATTATAATAACGGCCCTAAACTTATTTAGAGGAATAATCATTAATGCTATGCAAAATCGTGCGGCTATATTATAAATTTAGGGAAAATTACACCTAGCACCCAATTAAGTTTGCGAAACTATAAGTGGTACCCATCTTCACAGAAATATTACCATTACCCAGCAACTAATTTTAAGGAATTACAACTAAGTCTAACGCCGATAGGGTTTTATGTTGGATTTTAGGGTTTCGTTAATTATTTAACGGAATCGTGTTAATATACCATATTGCCCTCTGGTTTATCCAAAAAAAAAAAGAAAAAAAAAATAGAATTTTAACTTTTTGCCCATGATCCAAGTGGAGATATTATACTGGCCTTACTCATTTGCCCGCCAAACACTTAGCGGAAAGAGAAAAAAAATGGAGAAACCCTCAAGCTGGCGATGAAGAAACCCTTCATCTTCCACATTTCCTTCTGATCAAATCCGTAGATTCCCAGTATACTTTGAAGTTTATTTGTGATCACGAACTCACGGAAGATGTATAGCAACATCAATCCTTCTTTGCCGTCGTCTGAAGCTCCCGTAAAGGTCAGTTGAAGTTTCTTTTTTTTCGAATTTTTTTTTGAAATGGGTTGAAGATCGAAGTGTTTTAGGTTCCGATTTTAGCTATTTTTTAGTTTTTGGACTGAAAAAATACCGAAATATACTGTCATGTTCTTAATATTCTAGGGTTTGTTTTATTTTCCAGGATTTTTCATTTTTGAACAGAAAATTCTTGTATCCAGCATTTAGTAGACGATTTAGTGTAAATAGTGATGTAGTATACTGCTTTCTCTTCAAAATCTCCAATTTTTTTTTTTAAAATCGCTACAAGCAGACAGTCTATAATGTTGATCTAATTTTTGAAAATTGATGATGGTTTTTTGACTGAAAATGAGGGTTACTAGGTTGGTTTTTCACTTGTTAAGTTTGTAGGGTTGTAATGTAAACATTTTGTTGTTTTGTATTCAAAATTCCCAATTTTGAATGAAAATGGATACATGCAGACCTTTTGTCGATTGAATAGGTAGTAATGTTAATATTGTTCAAGAACGGTTAGTAATTCTGAAATTATTTATCCTTTTGATCAGGGGTTATTTAAGAGAGATATCTTTAATCTTCTCATACATTTTTAAGAAGAGGCAAGATATCTGAAAGTGTGAAGCCAAGAGATTGTTGTATGAGTACTCTTAAGATTGATATAATTGAGAAGGTTTTCCTAGATAAACAGGAGTTGAAGGGAAGGTTCTTTTTCCTTAGCTATGATTACTACAGATTTACTGTGATGATGACATCAAGAAGACGTTCCAAATCTGTCCAAAGGAAATCAAAGTTCATGTGAATTACTATGGTGCTTTCCCAAATGCTAATGTGCCCCATGTGTTTGAAGAGGGAGGTGTTCCAATACCAGATAAGTCTACACATTCCAATGAAGAAGCTGATACTGAAGAGAATGAGGAGGTCACTACTCAAGATGCAGTTTCTCATGAAGGTGATTTACCAGATGGTGGTAACTACATTGATGACAGTGCTGGTGAGATGGACTTTGGACTAGATGATGATTGGATTTTGGCATCAGACCATGACAACAACAATGAAGTGCCAAATGTTGCTGTGAATCCTTCCTTGTTTGCTGAAAACAACAATGAAGTACCAAATGATGTACCTGATGTACCTGATACATATGAAGATGATTTTGGGATTGATTCTGAAATTCCAAATTCTGCCCATAATGAATTTGACTCTTCTGGAACAGAATTTGAAGACAATAGTGATTCTCTAATGGTTTCATATGCTAGTGATGATCATTGTGAGCCACACCATGACAGTGACTTTGATTTTGATGAAGATCCAAATGAAGGGATGGTCAGAGATTGGTGAAGTTCAGATCCCTCCAAATCCTAGTGACCAATTCAACTTATCAATGAAGAATGTCTTTTTGGATGTAGATGATTTCAGGAAGAAGCTAAAAGAGTATGTGATCAGGGCAGGGATCAAGATAAGAAGGATAAAGAATGCTAAGAAAAGAATAATTGTTCAGTGTGCTGCACAAGGATGTAATTGGAATTTGCATGCAGGTTTGATGCCAGATGGAAGCACATTTGTGATCAAGAGAGGGATTACAGTTTATACATGAGGGAAGCCAGTTCTTCATGGATAGCTGAGAAGTTGGTTCCAATTATGAGAGCTAATCCAGACATGAAAAACAAGGGATTAGTCACAAAATTAGAGAAATTGGGAGTTAAGCCAGAGTATCTGCAACTTTATAGAGCCAAACTGAAAGCACAAGACATAATTGAAGGAAGTCCAGCCAATTCCTATTCACTCTTACCCAAATATATAGCCATGGTAGAGCAAACCAATCCAGGGAGTCTTGTTAGGCTGTAATTCAATGTCCCTGCTGAAGGAAGTTCAAGCATTCCTAGAGAACCTGAGTTTAAAAGATTTTTCTTTTCATTTGATGCACTTAGATTGGGATTTCTTCAAGGTTGTCAACCATTTACAGGTTTAGATGGTTGTCATTTAAAGGGAAAGTTTGGTGGGATTTTGTTAGCAGCCTGTGGTATTGATGCAAATCTTGGTCTGCACACAATTGCATTTGCAATTGTGGAGTCTGAATGCCATGAAAGCTGGGATTTTTTCCTAACAGCTTTGTCTAATATGCTTGGTGGTTTTGGAGATGGCAAACCATGGACATTTATGATGGATAGGCAAAAAGTAAGTGTTTTTATATTCAGAATTGTTTAATTTCTTCAGAAACTTACCATTTTATTATACTAATTTAATTTTTACATGTTTTAAATGAAGGGCCTTATTGAAGCTTTACAAGATGTTGCTCCCGATGCTGTGCATAGGAAGTGTTGCATGCATATATATGCAAATCTTAGAGCAAAGCATCCAGGTGTGATGGTGAAAAAGCTGTTTTGGGTTGCTGCTAGAGCATGGACAGTAAGTGATTTCAATAGAGCAATTGCTAGATTGAGAGAGTTAAAGCCAGCTTCTTTGAACTATGTTGTGGGTTTGGGTGATGTGAAAATTTGGGCTAGACATGCATTTAATACAAAGTTAAATAATGATCATGTAACTAACAATATAAATGAGTCTCTGAATGCTTGGGTAGGGGAATTGAGACCAGCTCCAGTTGCAAAGCTAGCAGATGATCTTAGGTCAAAAGTCATGAGTAGGTTGCACATTAGATACCAAAGAGCTACTACAAACTAGAATAACAAGTGTTGTGCTAAGGTGGTTAAGCTATTGAATGAGGTTAAGCTAGATGGTATCAAATGCAAGATTCTGGTTAGTGGTGCAACTGAATTTCAGATAAATGATGGGCCATATCATTACATTGTTGATTTAGAAAGGTGGCATTGTGATTGTAGAATTTGGAAAATTTCTGGTATTCCATGTAAACATGCTGCAGCAGCAATTTCTCACAAAAAGATGGATATTGAGGATTTTGTGCATCCAGCATCCATAGGACTACATTTATCAATGGATACACTCCCAAAATTCACCCTATTCTTGATGCATAATTCTGGCCAGAAATGGAAGACGTAGAGCCTAGGAAAGTTCTTCCACCTACAATTAACAGGGCTCTAGGAAAGCCCAAGAAGCATAGAAGGAGGGAGGTTGGAGAAGAACCAAGAGTTGTCCCAAGGCACCGAGATCTAACATCAAATGCTCTATTTGCAAACAAAAGAGGTTGCCCATCAAGAGCTCCAAGAAAGGTTCCAAGAAGGCAGCCACCAAGACAGGTATTTGTATATTATAATTTGTTTCATTTATTTATTACTTTTATTTGAATAATTGTTTATTCATTCATGGTCTTTTGGGTTTTTTTCAATGTATTTTCATCCTCCTAATGTGAATGCTTCTGGATCACAAGCTGCATCATCGGCTGCCTCAAGCAGGCCTTCTGGTTCTATATCACAAGCTGAAACATCTTCTGCTGCCACAAACAACAATGCTACTAGACCTACAAGAAATCAAAGCAGGAGTGTGAGAAGCAGGTTGTCATATGATCAGGCAAATCAGGTTCCAACTCAGCAGTCTAGAAATGCATTAGACTGAATTTGTTTTAGTTTAAAATTGATGGTGTTGTGAACTTCTAGGTTGAAAGCTGTCACTTTTGGGCAGCTTAGTATTGTTGGTTGAAAGCTATCACTTTTGGGCAGCTTAGGATTGTTGTTTGTTGGAAGCCGTCACTTTTGGGCAGCTTAGTATTGTGGTTTGAACACTGTCACTTTTGGGCAGTTATTGGCTTGTAAAAATCTGTCACTTTTGGGCAGCTTAGGATTGTTGTTTGTTGGAAGCTGTCACTTTTGGGCAGCTTAGTATTGTGGTTTGAACACTGTCACTTTTGGGCAGTTATTGGTTTGTAAAAATCTGTCACTTTTGGACATATTTGATGGAAAAACAATGCACAAGGATGGCCTGTGTGCCTTTTGAGCAGTTTTTGTGAAATATTGTGCATAATATGCACAATATTTGTCAAAAAAACTGCTTTTTGCTATGTATATATGATGAATGGAAATCTTTGAATGATGGAATTTATTCAGTTTGCAATTGCTTTTACAATTTGAATGAAAATGAAAACATCTAATAGAGATAGGTTAACAGCTATAAGTTTCTGCACATTTGTTGTTGTTTGCATATCAGTTGCCCTGGTCTGGATTGGTGCAGAACTAGTGGCCTCCTCATCAAGATTTCTCTGATAAGGACTCTCATTCCGTGCTACACCTTCATCATCAGGGTGACACCACCAGAAGAAACCATGAACCAGGCAGGAATAATAAAGCTTCTTGGGATTATCTTTGCTACCTGATATCTTGAGTATTGTTTTCATTCCATAACCGTTCTTCGTGCAAAATAGTTTGGTGTAGTTGAGCCAATGTGATTTATTTCGTGAATTCATGCTTGAAGAAGCCATTTTTTTCCTTCTTTGTGGTTTTTTTTTTCATGATTATATAATCAGGTTAATATAGATAGTGTAAGCAACGGTCCAAAAATACTCCCAACGGTCGAATTGCAATTTTTCATTTTATTACATTTTAGTCCATTTGGGTTTCAAATATTACGGAGGGCAAGCCATGTCCAAGAAGGGTATTTTGGGAAAACCACAAATATATGTGATGATGTCATTCTGAAAAACCCTAAACATAACGGAATTAGACTTAGTTATAATTTCTTAAAATTAGTTGCTGGGTAATGGTAATATTTCTGTGAAGATCGGTACCACTTGTAGTTTGGCAAACTTAATTGGGTGCTAGGTGTCATTTTAAATTTATAATGCTTGTACAAGGGCCAAAGGTTGCAGGTAATCGTAACATGTAGATCAGGTTATAGGGACTCTAATAAAGTAGGCGACCTAATGTTAGTTCATTTTTTTACTGACCTGATAATAGACAAACCCTATTATTTTCCAAGTTTTTTCTTTTTTCTCTTCCCTCCTTTCTCTCTTCTCTCTCTTTTTTTCTTCTCGATTGGATTGTAAGTTATTTCTCTATTTTTCTTTTTCTATTTAAGATATACAAACTATTTTTTTTTATTGTATCATAAGTTTAATAAAATATATTAAAAAATAATCAAATCATATTCATAAAAGAATTATTAAATAAGATTTTTGCAAGTTTTAGAAAAATCAACGTTTTTGTCTACAAATTTATATTATATATTAGATTTAATATTGAAACATTATTTGGTTTTTTCTGCTAGCGATCTTCTGTAGTAGTATATACTATTATCTTTGAAATAATTTGCATTCACTCACTGAAAAAAAATCATAATCACAATATCAATTTTTAGATTTTATTGAGATAATAGAGGAATATTTCATGGAAGAAGAAGAAAGTGATCAGACATCAGGAGAGGAGGATAATGCAAAGCCAGAAGAAAATGCAAAATACCAGTTGAGCTAATGCAAATTCAGAAAGCTAGTAATAAATCCTAAATATATGTTTAGGATATAGATGATGCAAAGTCAGAAAATAATAAAGATTTGTAAATATATATTTAGGATATAGATATAGTTAGGTAATCGTTTTTCCTTTATCATTTGGATCTAGTTGTGATTTTTTTGTCATACGTGAGATTTATATGAGTAGAGCCGGTCGAACTACTACATGAATATATTTATAGACTCAAACTCGATACTTCTACTTATTGCTTTTAATTCGAGCTAAATACACCCAAAATCCTGTGTTATACAAAAGTGTCACCAAAAAACCCTGTGTTATATTTATATACATAGAAAACCCTGTGTTTGGATAAAGTGATCCTACGCATAAACACGCGCTGGCCGGATGTACGAGTGACATTAATTTTTTGCGATTTTTGCCCTGAAATGACCATAATACCCTTAAGTCTTGTATGTGTTCCACCACACATTTAAAAAACCTAATTTTGATTAAAAGATTATTTAATAAATTCAAAATAACAGAAACTTTTTAATCTGTATTTAGTAAATTATGATTAAAGAATCTTTAATAAATAATATAGCTTCAAAATATTAAAAAATCCGAAACTTGAATTTAATATTATAAATTCAAAACGTTAAAAATATAAATCTCATTTAATAAAATTGAAAAAAAACTGATAATATTTAAATTATACATGGTAATTTATAAAATATGATAAATTTTATATTATTATTTTATATATTATAACACAGGGTTTTGGGTGTAGTTAGCTCCTTTATGTGAGGGTAATATCGGAATTTCAGATTTTTATAATGTTAGATATAGGCTGGGGGAGTGTAATAATTTTTGAAAATACAAGGTCTTTTATGTATAAAAATGTAACACATGGTATTTTATGACACTTTCATATAACACTGGGTTTTTTGGTGTAATTAGCTCCTTTTAATTCTCATTAAAGGCGTATACATGTTATATTCAATTATATATCACAATTTCAAATTTACAAAACAAAATTACAAAAGTTCTTATCAATTAACAAACCTGTACAAGTAGATAACGTTAGTTTTAAATTTTTTTATTTTTTTTTACGAAACTTCAATTAAACCCGGTTATTATTAATTTTTGAAATAGTTTTTTTTCTCAATATGGTTTTTTTTTTTTACCAAGAACCGGTCAAAGACCGTGGGATTATTATAATAATTTTAATATGTTAAATAGTTTTGGAAATAAAATATTTTTGCAGTAAGATATATATGTGTAAAAAATAAATTCTTAAGCTTTTATTTACAAAGTATAATTGAGATATTTAATTTTCAAAACTAAATAAAAAACACACACAAAAAAAAAGTCCTATGTATAAACTAATATATGTAAATAAAATTATTTTATAATTAAATATAAAAAGACTTATTTTGAGATATGCAAGAATTGTTTTTGTAAAATAATGAGTAAAAAATAACTATTCACTATGATAAACAGACACTTAAACTAACAAATATATTCACACGTTTTTTGATATAAAAGTTTATTGCAAACAGCTGTTTTACTTACATTTTAGTGAAAATCACATCATTGTAACAATTGAAAAGCATAAAAAGAATGTAATTGAATTTGTCTAAAATTTTCTCCCAATATTCATCCCGTCTTTTGCCTAAATTAAGTAATGTTTGGGGAACAAATTAAGCATGTCATTTTAATATTAATATTTTATACTTCACTTCTTTTTTATATGGCTGTCAAAACTCCATTAGAATTACAATACCCCAAACAGTGCACAAGAGGGGTCTAATCCAACTACGACACGTGTCAACAGAAACAAATTTTCTTCCACGTGCGGATTGAAAACCGGGTCATCGTATTCGGATCCAACTCACCTCTTCCTAGAAACGCGATTCGCACCAAAACTTTTTCCCCCAATCTCCAGATTCCCTCCAATCTCGCTTCGATGGAGTCTCCAAATTTCTTTTAATTTTACTTTTTATTCTTCAAATTCATCAATTTTTTGATTCTATTCGCTTCTTTGGTTTTCGATTGATCCGTCTTGTGACCAATCTATTGATTCCAAGAAATTCTAGGTTTTCACCTGAAATTCTCCGATCTGCTCAATTTGTTCATGGAAATTAATATTATTTAAACTTTCGGTTTTTCCGGCCTTTATTTTTCGTTTTCCCTCTGTTAATAGATTCTGAAACTCTAATTTTTTCCGGAGACCGTTTGTTATATGGGTTTGCGTATCGTGGTAATTGCTTAACATTAAGGCATCTCGGATCCGTAAATTAATTTAGGGCTTCGGTACGTCTCTCTCTGAATTGAATTTTGGTATCCTATTTGTGGATTTTGTATCTAGGGTTAGGGTTTTATATGAAATCGGGTGTGTTCTTTTAGCTTGATTTATCTGGTGATATTTCGTTTGGAGGGCATAATTTATTGATTGGGATATAATTTGGATAATTAGTTAAAGGAAAATTGAAGGTCCTCCATATATGCTTGGGAGCTGCTTTTTTTTGTTCTGAAAGGGGTCTAATTGATGGAGAGAATAGTGTCTACTTTCCACTCCGTTTTAATTTACATTGTGTAGCTTTTTGAGATATACCTTTGTCGTCTATGGGGAAAATGTAAATTTCATTGCATGTAACAAGCTTGCCTCTGTCTTGCATGGGTACTGTTTCTCTGAAGTAAATAGTTGCAAACTGGATACAGGATGTCAAGGAATAATCATGTTCATCAGTTGGTTAGATTTGTTCTCTTTCATTCAAGTGACACTTTCCACCCCGTTTTAATTTCGTCATACATTGTGCTTGTTACTTGTATGTTAGCTTTATACGTCCTGATTGGTGGGATATTATTCTGGTTCCAGGAATAATCAGACCAGTGTATTTTATTTTGGGTGATTTTGTTGTACACCAGTGCCACTCTATCATAATTATATTAGAAAATTTAAGGTTATTATCTGCCTTTGCTTATAGAATTGTAATATTATGTTTGTGTGCATGTTATTTTCTTTTCTTCTTAATTATTGTTTAATTTTACCATGAATACAAATGTGTTTAACATGACTCGGACTCTTAGATTACTCAGAAGCATTCAAATGTTAATCATCGGTGCATGAAATTGTTGCTTTATCGAGATTTTACTGTTTTTGCACCATGCATTAGACTAACACTTGCATTACGTATCTATATCCACTCATTTTTTGTTACATTTTACTTTTAAGAAATTATTTTGATGATTTTCTTTTCTTTTGCTTGAGATACAGAATATGGGAATCAAACGTCCTTTAGAAGCAGAAGATTTTCCAGAGACTTCTTTCAAGCAACCTGAACAGCTTGGTTATAACAAAAATCCAACTCTAAATAAAGAGGAATCTCAAATAACTACTGTTAGAGTTGATTCTCCTGGTAAAATTTGCTATTTCATACCACTTCATTATAACAAGAAGCTTTTGTCATATTCTTTGAAAGGATACAAGAAAAGGAAAAGTTGCTTTAAGTATTTTACTTCTTAATCTACACATTATGTCTTTAGTCAATGAGTCTCGATCTCTGGTTGATTTTCATATAATATTTTAGGGGGAGCAAAGAGCAACCTTTGTAAATTACATTTTAATGGGCAGCATGAAGACGGTGACACAGATAATACATCTCTAGTTGACAAAGAATTGGAGGCAAGTGCCCCTTTATCTTTAATCACCAGCAGCAGTAGCGAGGAAGATGCTGGAAACAGAAATACTTCTATCTGGTCTTATTTTCCAGGATTTGTTGGCTTTAGCATACCGAGACGGCCTCCTGAACAGTTTGAAGATCCATACGTATATTTGTTAAACTCCTCTCCTAGGAAAGAAATTCCTATTGGGCCAGATCATCAAGCTAAAGTTCCATTATTTGATCCTAATGGGAAAGATTCCTCAGATTTCAACCAAAAACTAATGGGAAATTGTATTATTCCAATGCCCGACATAAATGATTCAACAATTGATGGAATTGGAATTGGACGAGGCAGAACAGATTGTAATTGCCTAGATTTGGGCTCCATGAGATGCGTCCAGCAGCATGTAAAAGAAGCAAGAGAAAAATTACGAGAAACAATTGGGGATGTCATTTTCTTGGAATTAGGGTTTGACAATATGGGTGATGATGTGGCGTGTAAGTGGATCCCAGATGACGAGCATCTCTTTCATGAGGTTGTCTTCTCGAATCCCGTTTCGCAAGGTAAGAAATTCTGGAAGCATCTAAAAGCTGCATTTCCGGATCGAACGAAGAAAGAACTAGTAAGTTATTATTTCAATGTGTTTATGCTTCGTAGAAGGGCTGTGCAAAATAGATCTTATTTGGATGTAGATAGTGACGATGACGAAGAGAGAAAAAGTGTAAATGGAGATTTTTACCAGAATGGATCTCCTCCGTCGGATCAAGATATTGATAATCGTGATGATCATAGGTTAGGGAATGATGGGAACTGCTATGTAGTTAGGGGAGAAGAGGAAGATTCTACAGTTGAGTCTTTCGGTGATGAGGATTTGGATTGGGTTGATGATTTTTGGTCTGAGCCTGGAAATGTTGGTGGGCTAAATAATGGGGTTTCTGAATGCAACGGTGAAAAGAAAGATGAGATATCTGGCCAAGAGAGCAAGAAGTTGCATGATGACAACAGTTTTGATTCTTGAAATTTTACCTTTTGTATTACATGTGTAAAAGTAGAGATATTAATAGGGAAAAGAAAAAGGAGAAAAGGAAAAAACTTTTGCCATTCTTAATGCCCTTGATATGTAGCTAATTCAAGCAGCCATTTATACGTAACGAAATTCTGTTCCTCGGCCATTGGGGAATCTTGTATGGTAAAGTGTTAGAGGTCTAGATTTTAATCAACTTAGAAAAAAGAATGTAAATACGAAGTATGGCAAAGTATGGTTTTCCTATTTCCATTTAATATTCATTTTAAAAGAACTTATTGAAGATGGGCTTCTTAAATTGACATGCTAATTTAATAATGACAAAATTTTGTGGTGTTTTCCCATGGAAAATAAAGGGAATATTCATTTTGAAAAGGACATGAGGAATCACTTTGAAGTCCTCACCTATTTCTATGTGCAAATGAGACAAAATAAAGTGGGTTAGTTTTGAAGTACAAAGAACTTATTGCTCCTTTATTTCTCTATGGAGAAAGAAATAAAAGTGGCTCTTATTTAGCTAACATCAATTTTAAATGAGGGCAAAAAACACCATACACCTTAGAAATTTTGATGCAAAATTGTTGATGACATTGGAATTGACTTCTTGAAACTGAAATTGAGGGAAACAATTTCAAGCTTAAATCAAGAATGCTTGTGGAAAAAAAATAAATCGGTTTCCAGCTTTTATTGGAAAAAGCAACTTTGCTTTGGTGAATTTGTGGTTTGACCTCATTTCGTGAAATTATAAAAGTTACAAGTATAAATGCATGGATGCTTTCAGAAATTGATTGCACGCTTTGTAAATACCAAGAAGATACCTTGGACAATTGTGGCCTCTTTATTTAGTGCTTTAGTTGTAAAAATTTTAGGGTAAATTACACAAAACTTCCTAAGTTTACGTTTTTTATAATTTTGTTATCGGAATCTTGCGATCTTATACTTACAGCTTCCTGATGAGGGTATCTATAAGATTTTTCAGGAATATTATGTATACATTTAACGATTATTTCTTAAATGTATTTTTGGCCTATGACTTCTTTAAATTTTTTCTAACATTATTATTCAACAATTTTCCAACAATCCCAATCTTTGGTGCTTTATAGTACTTCTACAACTTTTGCAAAGGTGCCATTTCTTTTAAAGTATAAAATATAAAAGCAAAAACGACAAAAGCTCATTCTAGCATTGAGAAGTTATCTTGAAGTTGTTGAAAAGTTGGAAAGAGCTTTCCCCAAGTAGCTTATGGCCCAGGCATGGAACTATTTTATCTAGCCATAAACTATTTACAATTAGCTAGTTTGGTTTGACCTTTTCAAATGTAAATATTTTAGTAGCTATTCATTTTAAGTTAAGTTATTCATCACTGAAAAAAGTAGGAATAATTACAAAAACTACCCTCACTTCACTTTTAAATCCAAAATACCATTGAAATCTTGAAAGTATTACGAGTATCTCACGAGGAGTTATTCGTAGAGTTACAAAATTTAGTGGGTTTTAAGTAAAAAAAGGCAAACATCATGTTATTAGTAAATGAACCAAAAAAGTATCTTCCTGTACAATTTATTCAACTTTTAGCTTCTGATTATATACCAAACTATTAAGCATGCCTTGTTTGTTTACATAATTTGACTGTGAGTGTGACCACTCGCCACCTAGCCAGAACTCATAAGATTAATATAAAAAGTGCAAAAGTTGGTTTGGGGATTTAAGATAATGTCTTAAAATTAAGGAAAAATGAATACATAATATATTATATTGGGTTATGGCTGGTCAGCTATTCCACAACCAACCCTCTCAAGAAAGTAGCTTCGTACACTTTGGACACGTAGCTTTTGAAAGCTAAAAGCCCTGATTTCTCATAGGGAAATTAAAGTTTTGCGACAATAAATTATTCATAATCAGCGTTTTTTCAACCTTCAATTACTACTTTTCTGGTAGTAGCTTGTAGTTGCTGAGAAGTTAATCAAGAAATAAAGCTCATTTTGATATCGATTTGGAAGTGAACCAAATGATTGGAGAAATAGTGCAAAAGATAGAACTTGCTTGTTCTTCATTTTAAAAGTAAATAACAAACACTTATTTATGATATAAGAAAATTATTTATGAAATTGGAAGAAATCACTGAGATATTTAGATCTAATGATGCCATGATGGACACATTTCCTCTAATAACTCAATTTATGATGGTAGATGTACGCTAATGATTTTATATTTTCTCCCATCAAAAGCAACCAACCAATTTATGATTTTATGTAAAGCTACATTTGCCAATGACAGCTTTATATATAACCTTTATTTCCAAAAATACTCGAACTCAAAATCTCTAATTAAATTAGTATAGTATCGAATCGCTAAATTACTCTCATTTTGTGATACTAGTTTCATATTTAATTTAGTGGGAGTGTGACAAAAAGATAGGATTTCATGTAACTACACGTACTCTTCTTGAGGGGCAAAAGGGTCATTTCGCAGCGCAATAACGGCTGATGATTCGGACCTTTGGTATGGTGTGACTGATTAGAGCAGAGACAAAAACGAGACACAGTCCTTTAAACTTTGGAAGTTTCAGAGCAATTTATGAAATATAAAAATACTTCCAATTTTCGTAGCGTACTTATATAATTAAATTTTTTTATTAATAATAATAAATAACAATAGTCCAAAACAGATCTCGACCGTCCGATTCTGTAGCAACGAAATGGCCTCTCGTAAGTACACGTGCTGTCTCTTTATCTCTCTCTCTGTTTTCTTTTTTGCTCTTATTGTATTTCTATATTTCTCACATTTTCTGGTTCCATGCATGGATTTCTCCTCCTACTATAAACTCACACAAACTACATAGATGTAGATAAAGACATACTGTATGAATATGTGGGGAGAGAAATAATAGGGAAGAAATAGTCTTTGGCTTCTGTTTTATTGCTTAATCTTTTGATAGGTTGTGGCTAGTTCAAGGCCATCATTAGCGACCCATCTGTTCAAAAGTTTGATTTTTTCCACATTAAATTCTTCAAAATCCTCCAACATTAATATCGGGAAAGGTCCTTTAAACGCCCTTTTGTTATTATTACTATTATAATTATAATTATAATTATTATTTTCTCTGTTGTGAGAGATTACATAGATTTGGGGTTTCCAAGTGTGTGTTCTCCTTTTCGCTGTGGGCTCTGATCCAGACCCATATTTCTGATTTGAGTATTTCGGAGTTCGTTTTCCTACTTTGATGTTGTTTATATGAACTGGGTTGTGTTGTTTCAGAGTTCCTCTGTTTCTGGAACAACTTATTTTTTTTTTAGTGGTGGTAGATGAAGAAATGCTGCAATGTTGCTTAATTTAAGTTGAATTTAGTTGTTTGCTCTTGATTTTAGTATTGGGTTTTCTTTTTGTTGCTTTATTGTTTGAATAAAGTCTTGAGTTAGAATTTTTCTCAGAAATGGAGGAGGATCACGACTTGAGGTTTGTTTGCAAGCTGTGTAATAAGAGGTACCCATGTGGGAAATCACTTGGCGGTCACATGAGGTCTCACGTAATAGCGAATTCAGCTGAATCTGATGAAAAAATCGAGGCCAGCATGAAAAAGATTTCATTCTTAGCTAATAGTGGGCATCAAATCACGATGAATGAGTCTAAAATGGCTGAATTTGCAAATGGGCAGTCTAGTTACGGCCTTAGGGAAAATCCCAGAAAAAGCTGGAGAGCTGTCGATTCGAATTCCCCTTTACCATTAGAGAAAATCTGCAAGCAATGTGGTAAAGGGTTTCAATCACTGAAAGCATTGTGTGGTCATATGGCTTGTCATTCGGATCGTGATAGAGGTTTGAAAGATGATAATTCTTGGACTTCTGAGAATCAGAAGCTGATTATGGATAGTCATTCTGATACGGAAGCTGAGGATCGGATTCTCCGAACCAGATCGTCGAAAAGCAAGAAGTTCAAGAAATTAGTTGTTAAGTCTCCTCCATTTTCTCTTGCTAATAATGGTTCCTCATCTGTTTCTGAGATTGATGGAGATGAGCAAGAAGAAGTTGCTATGTGTTTGATGTTGTTGTCTAGAGATTCAGGTAATGATAAAGGTGGTGTTAATTCGGTTGTTGAGTCTTCTGATAATAATTCGGTTATTTTGGAGACTAAATCTTCTTCTATTGACATGAGGATTGGGAAAAGGGAAGCCGTTAAAAGCAACATCGAAAATCATGAAAACGAAATCAAGAAAGTTGGGGATAATATGAAGTTGAAGGATTTGGATGTTGGAAATATTCCTCAAACTGAGAATTCCGATTCGGGTTATTTCTTGGATGAATGTGCTAAGGCAGAATCCGATGTTTCAGTCGATGGGTCCCACAAGAGTCGAGCTTTTAGTGAATATTGTGCTGAATTTAGGCAGAGTTTGAGTAGAAGAAGAGAAGAAATAAACCAAGAATTGAAAAGGGACTACGAGTATGGTTATGGTGCTATGTCTCCAAAGTTAGAATCAAGAAGCCGAAAATACACATCCGAAAATACCGAATTATGCAATGAAACTCAGAAGAGAAGTAAATACGAATGCTTCAACTGCAAAAAGACATTTAAGTCCTATCAAGCTCTTGGAGGGCATCGACCTTGCCATAAACGAAGCAATGCTTATTACGAGTCGAGATACGAGAGTGGAGAAAACAGCTTAGATGATTCTACGGAGTTTGTAGCTACTGGAAAAGCTGTTGAATCTTCTAGCAACAGAAAATTGAGCAAGAATTCGTCTCAATACGGTGACAGAAAGATGAAGGGTAGTAATAGTAATAATAAGAAGAATAGGGGCCATGTTTGTCCTTTCTGTAACAGGGTTTTCAAGAATGGTCAGGCTTTAGGAGGCCATAAGAGGTCACATTTTATTGGTGGCCATGAAGAAAATCATAATCGAGCGAGTTTGGTTGCTAAGCCTGATTTGCTTGATCTTAATCTTCCTCCTGCTCCTGAAGAAGATGAGGATGAATGGTAGGTTTTTTTTAGATGAACTGATGAAATTACTCGAATGCGTCTCGTTTTTTTGCAGATTATGAGAGTTTTAAATTTGTTTTGGTTTGAATTGTTGACCTTATGTCTAAAAATGAATTTTTTTGGTAGTATATGTTAGTGTCTTTCAATCTGAGGAAGCTGAAATCGGTTATGTTCCTGGAAAGGTTTTTTAGATTCAAGAGGCTATTACTTGGCCAGATTATATGTTGATGTTGCTTCAAATTGATTGTTTTTTTGAAGTTTCCCTCAAGGCTCTTGATGAGATGTAGTACCTTGTTTAATTTCTAGATGAAGGGGTCCCTTTTTTTTTTTTTCTTTTCTTTTGTATAAAGGAACAAAAATGAATAGTTTATTGGAGAATGGAATTATATTTCGTCAGTTGCTTTAGATCATAGGTTTTTGCAAATTGATGATCAAAGTCTTACCATTATCTATCACACCTTCATTGTTTCCTTCAGCCACACTTTGTTGCTATTAGGCCGGTTATATTTAGCTATACCAGTTGTCTCTATTATCAAGGCCAATTTTCTTCACAAAAAAATACAATACGAGGCAATACAAGGAAGGAATATACAATTTTGGTAAGTTAATATACAAAAAATTGTATTTTTAAGTATTTGAGGGGCAAAGGGGGCGGCCGCCCCCACCAGTTCCGAGTGTGGCTCTGCCCCTAACCACATAGTAAATGGTATTTTGGTTCCTTGCTTTCAACTAAAAGTTACTCTTAACAAGGGAAAAGTGTAGACTTTTTTTGGTGCAACTATTGAAATTGGATTAAATGATGAATTTCAAGAAATGTGATGGATCACTATCATCCTACCTTGAGATCCATATTGCTGCCATTTGAGTATTTAAAGTTTGGCCTTTTTTGACTTTTGAGGAGGAAAAAAAAGCAAAAAGATTATTAAAGCACAAACTTAGGAGCCAGCCCACAACCTTTTTTTATCCTTTTCTTTGCATCTTAGTCTGTCTTCTTGCCTTTAACTACACCTATATGCAATGTCAGCTTTCTAGATCTCTTCTCTCATACAATGTTAAGGATATGAAGCAAAATTCTATATATATAGAGAGAAAACAAATTGTCTAGTAGAAAATTGTTAGTAGTTTACTTAGTCAATTATTGGCATCATCCAATTTTGATGTGAGCTTCTTTGAAGTTTGAACCAATCTAATCTAACACATCAATTTAATAACTATGGTTTCTTTGATCTCTAATTTTAAACCAACTTTGACCTTTTCTTATACTAACTCAAGTTTATTTTCAAGTATTTTAGATCTTTTACCATTTCCACAAAAGCACAATGTTTTCCAAACACCCTCTTAAAATATTGTAGCTTTTCTCCACTCAAAGTCAGCTGGTACCAAGGTTGAAACTTTAATTACAATGCAAGTATAAAAGCAATTCTTGAACATATATGTAATCATGGCATTGGAAGAATACCTTTTTGATTGATTCAAAGTTCAAACACATTATTTTTCACATACAAAACTAACCAATTGCAACAAATGTCGGCATCACTTTTTAAATTTTTGTTTGGTAAGATAAAAGTAAAACTTAATTTACTGTTTTGTTGGTGAGACGGCAGTGATTAAGCTGGATCTTTTTCTAGTGAACTTTGAGATAAGGAAATTTTTTGTAGCTTTTAGGTTTTCTTAGTTCGAAAAGTAGTATCTCGTTAATATGTGTGAACTTTTCAACTTTTGGGCAACCACTATCACTTCTTTAAAAGCATTAAGAAAGTTCATTGTTCTGCTACCTATTGAATTCCAAGTAGCACCAAGTTTTGTACTTTATTTTCTTTGAAGATTTAATGAGTTGCACTGCTGCAGTTGACTTTGTTGCATACTTAATTATTATATCATGTACAAATAAAAAGCAATAAATTAACATGTTTATAGCATTTACAGCACTTTCTTTACTTCTAGTGTACTTTTCTTGGATCAGCCAATTCTATCATGTATAACTCATACTAATTTATACATTTTTCCTTTTTTTTTAATAGTGTTTGTGTGTGTGTGTGTGTTTTGTCCTAAACTAGGATTATTATCCTTTCGAGACTGATCAGACCATTAATATGTAAAAGAACTCTCTGTATTGATCTCGATCTCTGATTAAATTAGCAACCTAGTATAAAATCGAGCAAATGAGTTGTTAGGCAATGAGTCAAAATTAATAGTTGTGGGCTTTAACTTGGGCTAATTTAAACAATACCCAACGCCTCAATTATTCACTAACTTGATTTGTTTTTCTTGGCATTTAAAACTTATCACCAACTGATATATTGATTATTAGAAATTAAAGAACAATAAAGTCTTGTGAGCGTGATTAGAATAGAGCCAACTCAGCCAAGTATAGGAAGAAACAACTGTTGATGTCACATCACATTGTTTCTGCAAAATTAGTTGGGCCGTTGGGCCGAAAACCGAGAAGGGCCCACCAACTACTTATTCTTGTTTGTAGATCAGATCAGGCTGTGGGCCCAATTCCTCAAGTGGAAGGAAGTCATATTTCATAAATGTGTCTGAACTCGACTGACAAATAAATGAATCGCAATAAAAGGTATTAAATGGCACAAAAAACTTAAAAAAGAATTTGAAGCTTTCCTAACAATTTCGGAGATGAAAATCTGAAAAACATGTACAGAATTGTTATGGCCAATTTTCATTTGGCCTTCTCAATACTTAAGAAATCATGAATGGAATAAGAATACCTACACACCAGACTGAAGAACTTTTGAGAGAGCTAGTTTAAAAAGAGGAAAAAAAGAACAAATGCATGGGGCGTTCCGAGAATCGAACTCGGGACCTCTCGCACCCAAAGCGAGAATCATACCACTAGACCAAACGCCCTGTTTAGAAATTGTGCACTCTTTGTTCATCTTCACTTGAAATAAAAGAAAATTCAACAAAAAATAGGAGGCCGAAAATTCTTGCAAGATTATGTTCATATTCTCGTTGAGAAATGGGTAATGAATTGAGAGAGAGAGAAATTTCAACTTGACATGTACTGATGTACGTCCTCAGCAATTCTCTCTAAACCTATCTAATTATATAGTTAAATTAATTTTTATTTTATTTTACACGCATAAATTGTATATAATTTTGTCTCTTCCCCGCGTGAATTTTAAGCAGCTGAAAAGTTACCTTTAGCAGACTGCGTAAGCAAATTAAGGAAAAAAGGTAAAAGGATTAAAAATAAGAGAGGTAAAAAGTAATGTCGGCTGACAGAAGCAACATCGATTTCCACGCTAAGAGTTGAGACAGGCACATAATCCGGGGAAAAAGTGCAAATATCAGCTTTATGCAAAAGCAGTATATAAATATTTACTGAAGTCCATGTCACAAATGACAAAACAACAACATACGTAGAGGAAAAAAGCACTAGTGTTGTCCGAAATTAGACATTTTTCCATTCGTAGGATATACAGTTTTACAGCCCCTCAAAAAGAAGTGGAAGCTTAATTAAGAAAATAAACTAATTTACATATTGATAATTAATAGCACTAATATTGCATCTTAAGAATTGATTTGAACTTCGATCTTTGTTAGGTTCTTGGAGGTCATGCTAGCTAGCAACCTTAACCATTGTAAGAAATCACATGAAATACTGAAATATGCTTAAGAGTCATCATGAAGTGATTATATTGCTTAGTACATACAAATCTCTCCATCCCTGTAAAAGAAATAAAATAATATTACAGTTAGATTATGTTTCAATATAAAGCTTGGGAAGTATAGTACTAAAAATATGTTTCATAGGAATAAGTTGTCTATTGTAATATACCGACATGAATAAGAATATAGCGTTATGAATACAACATGATACGAATGAGACGATACTAAAGTTTTTGATTGGGATGATAAAAGCTACATGGGTCCTGTTCTTTATTGTTGTTTTTTTCATATTATCTTATACTCGATCGAAAATCTTAGATATTAATTACTAGCTATGACTTTGATCAATAGCGTAGCCACAACCAAGTCAGGGAATATAATTGACCCCCCTGACTTGGAAATAATTACACTAAATACACACTTATTTGTCTTTTGACCCCCCTAATAACAATATAAATTTGCATTATGATGGGTCATCTAGTAAAATAATATAGAAAAATGTGGAATGATTTTATCCCTACCTTTAGTTAAATATTAATAATGAATGTTTGTTTTTAATGACTAATGAAATTTATGAAAGAGAATGAAGTTTCAGGGAAATATTGGTAGTTTTTCAAACATTATTAGATTTTTTATATTTAGGTTATACTTGAAGGGATAGTTGATAATTATTCTATTTTTCAATTGAGCCCCGATTATTTTTTGTGCTACAACACTGACTTTGATTAAAACTTTTATGGTAAGCTGGTGGTTGAAAAGCGAGTAGGAAAAAGTTAGCTTATTTAATGAACTTTATGACTAGTATAGTACTACTTCATCAGAGAACATTTTTTTTTTCAGAAAACCTGTAGCTTGAAAAAGGTTCACAGGAAAATGAGGACTGTATAAGTTTGCTAGTAGGCCACATTTTATCATTCTGTTTGTCCAAAAAAGAAAACTTGTAAACATAATTCATCCACAAACACTGAATCTGCCATTATTCAAATGGATAAAGCTCTGATTACCAAATCAATCAAAGAAAAATCACTTCGATCCATTGCTCTAACTATTCAACTGAATAACTAGTTGATCATTGATGGATGAGTTCAGAAACGATTAGAACCAAGTATTCCAGATTGCTTTCTAATCATGTGGAAGAAAATCTATAGGCCCACTACATCTATTCAAAATACCAAGTTTAGTAGTTATTGATCACAATTTCATGAGAAAAATTCAAGTTGGGAACATTAAAACTCAAATTATCATCTCCTCAACTTATATCAAAGGTAACCATTTCTTACCTAATGTTCAACTAGGGTTATATATACCAGAGTTAACTCTTATGGTCTTGTAGTAATTGACTTCTGTAATTTACATCCCATAAGTGAATACTTGTTGCAATATTGACAAATTGTAATTAACTTATTGTATATAACACAATTACTTTGCATATTTATCTAGGAGAATCAATCTATTATAGCAAATAGAGATCAAGTAAATAAGATGCTGTACCTTATATATATTATCATGAATTTCGCATTCCAGGTGGCACAATATCCCCTAGGAGTCCTTCACCAACAGAAGACTGCTGCGAAATCGTCTGATCAAATTTTCTGCTTCTGTCTTGAGTATTTTGTGGTGGTGGCAATTGGTTTATCATAGAAGATGAATTAATTTGTTGGGGAAATTGAAGCATTGGATGATAAAATTGTGAGTTAGAAGAATTGGATAAGTGGTGATGAGGGAAAATTTCACTACTTCTTGGAAATCCAATTGAGTAGTGACTGTGTTGTCCTTCGTATGTAGTGATCACAACTGAGGGATCCTCCGAGGATCTTTCGACTCGCTTTTTCACAATGCATTTACTGTTTGTACAACGATAATAGCTCCTGCAAGCTAGAAAAATTAGCTGGCGAGCCTTAAATATTTGGATTTTGAGCAATGATTTAGTAATTTACCCTCATTAATTTGCCAGGATATATCATACCCTTAAAATTCTTACAATTAATTAATTAGGCCTATATATGATGTATATAGGCATGCATACCTTGGGAAAGGACTATTTTTCACTGCTTTTTGTCCATATTTTCGCCATCGATAGCCGTCTTCGAGATGATCAATTTCACTTTTAGTTACAAATGCAAAGCGTTGCTGCCGAATTCGCTTTGGCCCCTTCTTTTTAGCCTTGCTCCTGCAAAATATTAAACCTTACTTCAGTGTGTATCACGGATTAGATATACCGGTCCGTGACTAGCTTTAAGTATGATTAATATATCTTGTATTTATCAAGCAAATTAGATAAACAAAATGGAAATCTTTTTTCTTTTAACTCTTGGCAAGAAAATTAGCAATAGCAAAATTGGACTATCCTGAAATTTGGTATGTTTACATACTAATCCTTCATGTTTGAAAAATTATCATATAATGAGATTTTCAATAAATGTGTAAATACTTCAAAAAACGGAACACTTAGGGTTTTAATTGGCGGTTGTTCAAGAGTATTTTCAGAAAATTTACATATTTGTTGAAACCTAAAAACTATATGATAATTTCTCAAACGAGATGGATCAATTCATAAACACACCAAAATAAATAGGTTCCACATTATTCAATAAAAACCCAAATAATTATTAAAATTGCTCAACAGGAACCAGATTAGGTTTGCACCTAAAATGCAAGAATGCATAAATAAATGAAAAATAAACCATACCATGTTCAACTATATGAGTATCTTAATAATTTTTGACCAATTTGCAATAAGATACTATATAAATTTTGTGGAAATTCCACATACAAAATGGATTTTATGAAACAGTGTGTATATAGATATGATGATTGCATGCAACTGGACCACAAGATCAAGGCCATAACTTGTGGCCAAAGACACTGAATAATTAAAGCAATAAGCATCATTATTACCAAACAAATTGCCTCCATCATTATAATAATATCCCTTCAATTAACATATAGAATTTGAAGTACTAATCGTCATCAAATGCATGATGTAAATGGTTTAGCAAAAAATGTGCAGACCATGTGTGAGATATTATAGTTTTCTCTTGTGCTAAAAAGTGATATAATTTAAAGATATTATAGCTTTCTTATTATCAGTAGGAAAACGATATATATTTGTATTTTAAATAAGGAAAATATTAATATTTTTTTTTTTGGAAAGTTTAGTTAAAACAAAAGAAAAATATAAAGTATGAAAGATTATTAGCACGCCATTGTCTCCGGAATAGCGGCTGTGGTTTGATCCCGTGAATATCTACTTTTAATTTTATAAATATTCTCATAATAGCCCCTCAATTGTCCTTAAATTCCGCAAAATGCCTCTTCTTCCCCACAACTTGCGTGCACAATTTGATGCTTTAATTGCAGGAACTGTACGGACACGGCACAGCAGACACTTTTCTGCAGCTTCTGTTATCTTCCGCCAAAAGGCACGGACTAATCTAATTCAATAACTTCTTTTTATCCACATTTTGCCCCTGTAAGAAATTAACGACAAATAATGCATGCATTTTGACACCACTCACGCTGTGTCCGACGGCGGATTAGCAGCGGCGATGGCGGCGGATGAACCACCGGAGGCGGTCGACTTCTCCGCCGGCTCCTCCGACGAGCTCGAAGACAAAGCCGAAACCAAATTAGAGTTCTCCTCCTCAGCCAGCGCCGCCACTATCGGCTCCGTAGTACTCCTACTCATATCACGATCATATAGTACCGGAGCTGATGTATCAGCTGAAACACAACCATCGCCGCGACTCTCAGCCAAATCGGACACGATTCCGTCAAAATCCACAAATCCGTGGCCGCTAGATTCTGCCGGAATATTCCACCCGAACTCGCTCAGTATGCTACTCTCCTTATAATCACCACAAGTACTCCCGAAGAAATAACCATGATTATTCACGTTACCGGCTTCTTCGCTGCCGCCGCCGAGTTCCCAGCTTGTTGAATCGGCAGTGAAGTCGGGATCCGCCTTTTCCTTGCCATCCATATGATGATCTCGAGCAACCACCACAAATATTATCAAACGCAGAAAAATCAAACCGATTAGCTCTAGAGAGAGAAGAAAACGCGGAGAGAGAAAGGTAGGGTTTTGGGAGAGAGAGAATTACGCGTGGTTGATTTTGGGCAGTGTTGTTTTTCATTTGATTTCTTGGTTAAATTTTTCTTTTTTATTTTTGCCTTCTCTTTTTTGAGCTTTAGAGAGCTCTGTCGTGTCAATGAACAGTGGGAAGAGGAAAAGATAAGTTAAAATATTTCGCAGTCAACCTTTAAATAGTAAGGACCATAAGAGGCTCGTATTTGAGCAAATGAAATTTAACACATACATTCCAAGCGAATGAATTAAGAAACTTTTATTTTTTTTGGTTAGTTACGATGCTAATTAATATATATGGATTGAGTTGAGTTGAATTATTAAAGTATAAAGTTTTTCTTATTAAAAACAACTTCATTGATTAGGTATAAACATAGCATTAGATAAAAATGATTTAAATCAATAATAATTATATATATTTATAATATATATAACTAGTGTTTAATATTGGCGGAGCCATGACCTTAAAATCAAGAATACACCGAATAAAAAATATATTACATATTATCATATTATGGAATAATTGCAACTAGTTTGTATATTTTTCCTTCACTTTGTATTGAACCTAATAAAGTACAAATTAAGTAATTTAAAAAAAACAAATTAAAGATTTTGATCTGAGTTTGGAGAGACCTGATTTTCCCTTTAAAAAGTGACAAACTTTTAGCTGCAAATTTGCTTAATTCGTGGAGGTCTTATGGTTAGTTCGTGGACTAGCTCTACAGTGCAGTGCTGCCTAATTTATCCACTTTAGCTCATGCATTCAGCCCACTCCACAATTGTTTGATATGCAAAATATATTTTTAGTAGGTTCAATTAATCATTCTTTACCAAAAATAGTATATGCATACTCCACCATTCATATAAATTTAATTTCACACTTTTTAGGTTATATAAATAATAACGCAAAGAATATAGATATAATTATTTTCTTCTTTCTTTTACCCGTAGGGACTATTTTGTTATTTTTGTCAAACTAGTGGGATTCTTTTGTAATAATATAAAAACTTGAGGAACATCTTTTTTTAGGATTAGTTTTTTTTTTTTTTTTTTTTTTTTTTTACGATTTCAGGACTTTTTCAATTTATTTATTTATAATTACGTACAAGATATTAAAATAATATTCCCTATTCATTTCAATTAATTGCAGTTTGATCTTGAGCTTAATATTTTCGTGGATGTGATGCAATTGGGCTAAACTTTAATTATATGGTCTAATCTTATAATAATGCAATATATATTAACACCGCCATTATATTAATCATGAACATGCTTCTAGGCTCAAATATATATTGGAATTTGGACGTTTGCTTTTCGACTTGTTGGACCCAATACTTTTCTGCTTATGTTATCTACTATACCTAGGAATATGACATGTACTCGAATATTGCTAGCTAGCTCCAATGCTCCATTAATATATAGATAATTACATTTACACCTTTTTGTTTAAGGAGTATAACAATATCTCCTTGATTATATTGAAAATTATAAAGATATTTCATCAACTATAATTATGTCTAACACTTAGGTATGTACTGCCGTTAGTTATTTTAACGTTTTATTAACTGGACAATGGTTCAATCACTTTACTCATTCCACGTATAGCAAACACTTTAACAAAAATATTATTGGTAATTTAGTCATTTTGTAATTTTCCGTTAAATTTTTCAGATTTCTGTTAGGATTAGAGATTTGTCTGTAATTTTTAATAGTCTCGAAGGTATTGTTGTATTTACTCCTAAGTCGAGGGGTGTAAGTGTAATTATCCCTAATATATATTGTTCCGGTTCAATTTAATTTTTGACTATATATATATATATATATATACAAATCAAACGAAATTAACGGAAATGTTAATAAGATTGCTGGTCCCATTTTCATTTTCCGTCGAATACTTAATAAATTTCTTTATGAGACTAAAATTACAAAAAAGAAAAAAAAATCACTTATGAGATCAAAATTGTAAAAGTAGATTAGTGTGGGATCAAATCAAATAAAAATTAGGTCAAAATTATAAAATTCAATTAGTATGATACTCAAATTGACAACTGGATAAGTTATGGGATAAAAATACAATTAATTATTGTATGTATATATCTCATTAATGATAAAGTAAAATTTAGGGATAACTACACTTACACCCCTTGATTTAGGGTAAATACAGCAAGACTCCTGTACTATTAGAAATTACAGATAGATCCTCTTGCTCTAACAAAAACCTAAAAAAACTTAACGAAAAGTTATAAAATGACTAAATTATATTTAATATATTTGTTATAATGTTTGCTATACATAAAATGAGCGAAGTGATTAAGTTGTTATCCAGTTAATAAAACGTTAGCATATACTTGGAAACAATAAAATGACTAATGACAGGACCTAATTAAGTGTTAGATAGAGTCATAGCCGATGAAGTGTCTCTGTAATTTCTAATAGTAGAGGGGGTCTTGTTGTATTTTTTCGTAAGTCGAGGGGTGTAAATGTAATTATTCCTAAAATTTATTACCAGTTAATACATGATATTAACATTAGTATTAATTCGCATTTAATGAGTATATATTATGATAATTCTTGATGGAAGATGCTTAATTATTTGTAACTTTTTCATTATGAGTTTGTTTCCATGATAAAGCCCTGTTTGGCCCACCAATATAGCTACTGATCGATGTTGATAGCTTAACAAATGTTTTGCTTCATTAAGCTGAACTCATTCATGCATCAAGACCAGTGCTTTTAGAAATTTTGATAACGACTTAGGAAACTCGATATATATATATATATATATATTATTTAGAATAATTAATTCATGATTGATATGGAATTATGGATCAGTCGTTTGCTAGTTGCTACAAGCTTTTCTTAGCGACTCTTGGATCTGATATATTCTAACATTTTGTATATAGAATTATTTGTGGAATTAACGTACATATATCAAGCTTTATTATATTTATGAAAACTATTTTGATGGAACTTATGTTGACCAGCTTTCTCAGGTCATTGATTTGGCGTTTATCTTTAAATAAAATAGATAATTACAATCATATATGCATATTTTAAATTTTGACTTAATTACACAAGAGATTTGGAAAATTACAGAAAATTGAAATTATAGTTTATGGCTTGAGGGGACTAAAACTTGGAATTAATGGGCCAAAATAAAAGTGAACCCCATATAATATCCAAATAAGTGGGCCTGATTGATTGTTCTAAGTCCTATCTTATAAGCAAACCAAACAAATAAGAAATGAAATAAAATAAAATAAACACCAGCCCAGTGGAAGGAGCCCATAGGCCATAGCTGTTTCAATATTTCTAGCTCATAAATTGTTTTAACAGTACTAATTATTAATGTGCCTTCCATTAGTTTTTAAACCTTATAAATACCCCTAAAATGTAAAAATATAAGTAAAAATTTATAAATATTTCCTGAAAAATTTTACAAATATTTTCGAATTTTTTTAGCAAACCAGGAGTTTGATGTAATTTACCCAATATATAAGCATAAATAAGACAAAACTCCACCTTTTCTTCTCTGTATCTCCAAAACTCAATACATCAAAAAAATGAAGATCTCTCTTTCCTCCACCACCGCATTACCTCTCACCATCATTTTTCTACTCGCCGTTAGCTTCACCGAATCCTCCATTTCCGACGCCCTTGACCACCCCAGACACCCAATCTCCGCCACCCCACCACCGCCACCATTCCGTTTTCAGCTCCAAAGCATCCGTCACAGCCCATTACCAGTAACGCCTAGTCATGAAGATGACGATCATGAGATTGATCCGAGATATGGCGTTGAGAAAAGATTAGTCCCTTCTGGCCCAAATCCACTTCATAACTAACATTTAATTTATCATCATACCTTGATCACATACATACAGTTATTTCCAGGTGCCCTTTTCTGAATTTTCTTCAAATCATGGTAGAAACATTTTCCTTTTTTTTTTTTTTGGTGAATTCAGTTGTTATGAGATGACAATATTTTGAATCAGACTTTCAGCGTACGTATACGTAGCAGTACTGGGAGGCATCAAGTCAAGTTGAATCATCTGTTCCTTTATTTGTTTGTTTCTGTTCTCTCTGATCTCTCTCTCTCTCTCTCTCTCTCTCTTCGTTTATTAGTGGCTGCAAAATGGTGATTTCCAAGCTTGTTTTTGGAGTTTACGTTCATGCAAAAGTCCAAGAAAATCTGAGCACTTACAGAAATGGTGGGGTTAAGGCATGCAGCAAAAACAACCATGGAAATTATCTGAGCTGAGCTAGTAGAACCTTTTTTTTTTTTTTTTTTTAAGCTGCAATTTTTGTTGTACTTTTTTGGAGGAGAGGTGGGAAGTCAAGAAAATCCCATGAATTCATAAATTTTTGTAACTGTTTATGACAGAGCCCACTTCAATGTGGTTATATATTAATTAAAGGGGGCAAAAGGGTATTTTCATGTGCTTAGTAGTTAATTCATTAGAGTAATAAATGTGATCATATAGATGTTAATTTCTGTCATAATTTATGGTGTAATGTGAGTTCCTCTTCCTTTTGATACATGAATTTACATCTTTGTCCTTCTAAGTGTGGTGAATTGAAAGCACAAAAAAATTGATGGAGTAGTGGAATTTAGTGAAGGAGTTCATGAGAATCTATTGCTTGCATTAGCCATTACATTTCGATTTTGTTGTTCGGAGTGGTTTCGATTACCGGCAGATTAATGCGTGGATCTATCGATGGTTTGGGTCATTTATTTTTTCAGCTATTTCGACTTAGAGAAAAAATACCAAATGAGAGCAGCTATGTAACCAATTCATATACCATTCGGATCAATGGCTTGAGCTATAGTCCTTTGGAGTGGGCCTCAAAATGTAAACGAATTATTTGGCTTATTTTGAACAGTTAAATGACGTTATTTGAGAATGTAAACGAGTTTTAAAAGGGTCGTACAAAATAATTAGGGAGTTGTTATTTGCACTCATAAGTTGTTATTCACACTCCAAATTTATAACTATATGACAAAAATATCCATACTTATTAATTTCTTGCTAATTTATTATTTTTAATTTCTTTCAAATGCCTTCTTCAAGCTAAATTATTACTCTTTTATTTTGTTTTAACATTTTCTTTCATATTTAGCCTATCATCCTTGAATTTTATTTTTTTTAAAGTGAAATTCTTCATCATTTTTTGGAGTCCTTATAGAGTTTTAAGATATACAATAATAAGTATTTTATATATTTATAATTTTCATTCTGAATTTAATATTTTGTAAATTATTATTTTTATGTATAAAATGTTAAAAAGCCAACTCGTTTCATAAGTTTATAATTATGCTCCCCAAATCATTAATAGCAATATACCTTATTTTATTGTTATTAATTCTATAAATAACCCAACTAACATATTTTTTATTTCTTAAATTTTAATGAAATTTAATAAAATGATAAATTTTTTGACTTTGTTATAAAAGATTATACAAAACAAGAATAAAACGTCAAAAAAAAAAAGATAAGAATAAGTTAGAAAATATTAAAAATGAAAAAAAGAAGAGTAAATAAACATGAAATAAGGAGGGATATTTTTGTCCTGTTATAAAAGATTTTGAGTGTGAATAACAACGTGGGAATGTAAATAGCAACTCCCAATAATTATTACTTTACATTCAATTAATTACGTTAATATTAATTATTACATAAATCATCACCAAATGAAGAAATATTACTACGAATTTAATAAAAATAAAAATTGGTATTTTCTCCCCAATATTTCTTATAATTCCTGTATAGTCCCAAATCCAAAGCTATAACAAACAAACCATTGGAAAAAGAAAATTAAAAAACAGATCCACCAGTGAGATCAGGCGATTTCACGCGTCGTCTTCAGTGAAAACTAGCTTCAGATCATCTCTCTCTCTTACACACAGAGAGCATACGCTCTGCAGTACTTTATGTAACCTTGATCTCTGGAGGAAAGCTAATTTAGCAAATGGCGACTCGCTTTCATATATTTTGTTCAGCATTTAATCTCTTTATCATATTTCCCTTGCTCCTTACCGGCGTCGTCCACTGCAAGACCCTAAAGAGAGACGGTAATTTTCACGATCCATTCTTCTCTCATTTTCAGTGCAGCATCTATTGTTACAAACACTGGGTTTATGCTTCATTTGAGCTTATTTTTTAATTTTTGTGGCATTTTGGATTGTTTGGATTCAATATTAGAAGTTAATTTTGTTATGATTAGGTTTTCAGTTCATGTTTGGGATTGATTCATTTATGTGAATCTAGGATTGCTGTGTATTTGTTGTTCTTATCTTGTTCTTACTGAAAGGAGAATTTTGTTTTTATGCGGTTAAATTTGTTGTACTCGAGATTTTGATTTGTGTGATTTCGTTGAAAAACTAATGAGTGTACTGATGCCCTAATCGAGTAGATTAGACAGTAAAATTTCATTTTCTTTGTTTGATTAAGTTGGGAGCAGTTTCAACATTTCGAATCTGGAAACATGATGTACATTGCAAAAGATAGGGTTTTACTCATATTAATTATGGATATGACGAATTTACTGCAATGCAAAATTTCTTTATAGTTTGTTCTTTTCTTGCTCTGTATGTAAATAGAGAAAAACATGATATTCTGATCTGTGAGTGAACATGTATGCCTTTAATATGTTTATATGTTTGTCCATCTGAGATTTTGTTAACTTTGTGCTAATAAACAGTAAAAGCATTAAATGAAATAAAAGCATCACTAGGATGGAGAGTGGTGTATGCATGGGTGGGTGATGATCCTTGTGGAGATGGTGATTTGCCTCCATGGTCTGGTGTCACATGTTCTACTGTTAGTGGGAGCGACTATAGAGTTGTTACTGAATTGTAAGTATCTCTTTCTTTTTATTGTAATCATTTAAGAAAATCCTCCTATGATCAGATAACCATGCTTTCTAATGTTGACATTTTTCTTTCTATTTATTTGGCAGGGAAGTTTATGCAGTTTCTATCGTTGGGCCTTTTCCACTTGCAGTTACCAATCTGGTGGATCTTACTAAGCTGTATGGTCCCCTTCTCTTTTCCTTTTGTTAAATGGTGTAATATTAGCAATGTTGTTGGAAACTGTGATTATTAATGCATTTATTTTTTGGGCTTGAAATTTTGTATACATGATTGAATTTGGTAAAGAGTTTGAATGTTAACATAAAAGTGCTCTCCAGCTAAAGAGTTGTTGTCGCATGGGAAATGTCGTTTTTCTCTCTGTCTGCCTGTGTGTTTCCAATGATTTGCCCTTTCATTCAACAAGACAATATCTATATAAAAATGTAGTTTCAACAAATAATGGCTTCTGCTTTTGGGAATTCTTCTATTTTTTTTTTCTTGTGTATTACTGAAATCTGAAAATTTCTTTCTTTTGGCAGGGATCTACATAATAACAAGCTTACTGGACCAATTCCATCACAAATTGGGCGGTTGAAGCATCTCAAGATACTGTAAATCTTTGTACTTTCTCATAGATAAAATATAGGCTGTCCATTATTTGCCAGTGATTTATATTTTCTTCCATTTATGTTTCTTTTCGCCTTAGTATGTATCTTTTGCTTGTTTTTTATTTCTTTGTTTGTCTTTTGTGTTCGTGGTTATTTTGTATCAGTAATTTGAGGTGGAATAAGCTGCAAGATGTCATTCCTCCAGAAATTGGTGAACTTAAGCAGCTAACACATCTGTGAGTGATGTTAATTAATTTGCATAGTATTGAGTTCTATTTAGTTTCCACCTACTTTTATTGACAATGATTCCATAAATTCTCTGCAGCTATCTAAGTTTTAACAACTTTAAGGGTGAAATTCCAAAGGAGCTTGCAAATCTTCCTCAACTCCGCTCTGTCCAACTTCATGAAAATCGTTTAATTGGAAGAATTCCTCCTGAATTGGGAACTTTAGCAAATCTGAGACACTTGTAGGATTATTTCTCAAGATTTTAGTATTTTGTATTTGTTGTCCTTTCTTGTTTCATTGATTGATTTTGAATCTTCTTTAGGGATGTTGGTGACAATCATTTGGTTGGGACCATAAGAGAACTCATTCGTGTCGAAGGATGTTTCCCAGCTCTTCGTAATCTGTATGCCTCTTTTTTTTTTTCAAGCTGTCGATGGGCTATTAAATTTTCCTTTTTCTTTTCCCCCTAATTTGATTAAGATTTGTCAATGTAACACAGGTATCTTAACAACAATTACCTTACCGGAGGCATTCCATCACAGCTTGCAAATTTGACCAATTTGGAAATCTTGTAAGTTCATATAAACTGAATTTCTGTTTTCTCGCTCTGTTCTCTGTTACAGTGTAGAAATTTCACTATTTAATTGCTTGCATCTGTTCCAGATATTTATCCTATAACAAAATGTCTGGAGTTATACCATTTGGGATTGCTCATATTCCTCGATTGACCTACTTGTAAGTATATCCACATGGTTCGTTATGTTAGATGATGCCTAAATTTTAGCTCTAGAAGGTTGACAGGTTAGGGTTTATGGTTTATAAGGTGTTGATGAAGAAAAATCATGTGTTTATCTGATACAGGTACTTGGATCACAATCAATTTTCTGGGAGGATTCCTGATACCTTCTACAAGCACCCATATTTGAAGGAAATGTGAGTTTTACTTGAATTATTATTTGAAAACATATTATATTATAATTTTGGGATAATTATACTAACATACCCTGAGGTTTAGCCTAATTACGCAAACATACCCTGAGGTTTAGGAAATTATAGGAACATACCGTGGACTCTAATTGCCGTTAGAAAATCCTAACGATAATTAGGACTTGCCCATTATGCCTTTGGTTTTTCTGTTCAAAAATAAAAGAAAAACAGGAAATCATAAATAAATTATGATGAAGTCACGAAAACCACCCAACCACTTAATGGATGTAATGAAAATTCCTTTACAGGGTATATTTCTGTAATTTTCCAAACCTCAAGTTATGTTTGTGTAATTAGAACAAAACTCAGGGTATGTCAGTGTAATTATCCCATTAAATTAACTCTCAATTTACTCTTTTTTGTTTTTCCCATAGGTACATCGACGGGAATTCATTCCGGGCAGGTGTGAAACCGATCGGTGACCACAAAGTCCTGGAACTTGCTGATTCAGAGTTCCTGTTTTAAGCAACTCAAAATTTTGGCGTCTGGTGATATTTATTAATATATATTTTTTCCAAACCGATATAGCTTCCACTATTTCAGAAATTTGATACCAGAAAAGTTGTGCAACTCATTGAGGTTTTAGGCTACAAAGTTGCCTGAACTGTATATATGAGAACATTTTATCCATTATTTTTTTGTTATGGTGATTAGCTTATGATTGATTTACTCTGTAAGAAAATGAACATCATGAGATATCAGAAATGGTGAAAAATATCAACATATCTCATTGCTTTGTGTTCTTTCTAAGAGAAAGAAAATTTGATACAATGATACAAGTTGGAACACTTTTCTATAGAAAAACGACTTGTATGGTCATATTCAAGAAGAATTGCTTTATTTACAAAACTAAATAACAGGCACCAAGTAGTGCTCTCCAAAACTAAATCCACATAGATTGAACCCGAAATAGACATTTCTCACTACTGTATTATCTTGTTAGACGAGCATGGGTCAAATAAGCAAAACATCTGGCTAGCATACTAGTCATATATTATGATGCACGAATATTTTTAAGAAATTTATTCTATCGTGTTATGTCGTGTCTGATACTCGTATCGGACATTTCTCTTGTAACAAATATTAAAAAAACATCATTATTATCGCCTTATCTATATCCGGGTATCACTCTGTGTTTGATTCGTTTTCGTTTGAAGGAGCTCTTACAAGCTCGAGCCAGTCACATTTTTTCACAGGAATTCAGTAAGTAAAATACGTATTATCCCCAGAAAGGGATTACTAGTCTTTGACTATTGTTTTTTTTTTGGGTACGAATCTTTGACTATTTAAAGAATCATTCATAATACATAAGTGGTTGTGACTTGTGAGTTGGTCACTCATCTAATTCTAACCCAGACTTTTGCATCTCATAAAGCAACCTCACTTGACTTTTGCATCCAACTCCGACCACTACGTTGTACAGCAAACATAGCAATTCCTAATCTGATCGACTCCAACATCACGGCAAATAGGGCAATTTATCAACCCCAAACAAAAAAAAGAAAGAAAATTCGAAACAAATTAATAAAAAGAACTTAATTTAGCTTCCCAAGTTTCTCCTTCCTTCTGCAGAGTTTAATAAAAAACCAATCTCTGCTGATTAAAACACCACTTAACTTTCCATAACCAGACACTTAAAGAAGTCCCAAAAGTACTTAAAGAACTCATAAAAAACGCATCTTTTCGCTTCCATTTTCAGCAATAGCAGAGCACTTAAACAATCAAAGCCTGCCAACAATTCCAACCAACAAGATTCCTAATTTCACACCGAATCCATGAACCAACCTCCCAAATTTCTAACCCCGCTGTTAATCGCATGTATAAAATAATAACAATAATTAAATAATTATGTGAAAACTCAAATGTAATGATCTTGGGGTTTTCAATGTATTATACAGATTTTATAACCATTACTGAAGCTGCCATGAAAAGGGTCTGAGCATAACCAACCTCACATGCTCACAAGAAAAGTATGCAAATAGCCAAAAAGTTGTAAGAAAACAGAGGCCAACAGATATCATTTTTTTTTTTGAAGATGACAGATATCATGTTCTAACAATAAATAAGGCTCTGAAAAAACATGATGTCTTGCCCTAACAGGTTTTGCGCGTTCAAAAAGCTTTAGGTCCCAAACATCTTATATTTAATGTAAAAATGAGACAAATCCTTGGTGGTTTCAGATTTTGAAGTAATTACAGATCTATTCATCAATATTTTTTTATCTTTCTTTTAAATTCATTAACTTTTTCCTTTTTCCCGAAAAGGGTCGGGCTTTTTCTTTATTTACGTTGCTTAAAGAATAAATCACAAGTTCACAACGACAGGCTGATGTAGACTTCGAAGATAAGTAGTGAAAAAAAATTGTCCCCGTTAGGCTCCTTTCTAGAGCAAGAATAAAACAGAGCATGTGGATAATGTAAATTACTCCAATAGGCTACTTTATTTTCTTCAAAAGATCTGTCCGAAAATCAAACATTTATTTGAGATGGGATCATGGGTCATAGTTTTCGGCATTGTTCTTTCATTATTTTCTTTTTCTTGTGCTGAAGAAGTGAAGCTGACAGTGAATGGAGTGGCCGCCATAGCTACTACAGATGATAACTTCATTTGTGCTACTTTGGATTGGTGGCCTGAAACTAAATGCAACTACAATCAGTGCCCATGGGGAAAAGCAGGCATTCTTAATCTGGTAATTTTATTTTTATATATTTTTTTGAGTAAAGATTGAGTTATTAGCAGAACACTTAGCTGAAATTTTGGAGTTATATATTGTTCTGTAATGGGTTTTGCAGGATTTGGAGAACAAGATTCTTGCAAATGCTGTCAGAGGTTAGTTTGAATATTTTTAAACTTAATTAATGCCGTTTCTTTAATTTTCGCGAATATTGTGGAGTTTTTCACCTTGGATCTAGCGGCTGTATGTGCGGAAAAACTGTGTAATATGCAGAGGGGGTATGAATGGAAGATGGGAATAAGTTATAGGGGAGGTGTGTGTAATTATGAAGCTAAGATGATAAATTTGTTTAATTTGTCATGGTTATAGTGCTATGCTGGTCGACTGATTATAAAATATCTATGATGTGAATCAGCATTCAGCCCACTTCGGATCAGAATCGGAGGTTCAATTCAAGATCAGGTTCTGTACAAAGTCGGAACATCAGTTCCAAAATGTCCACATTTCAAAAGAAGAGATAATGGCTTGTTTGGATTTTCAAAAGGCTGTCTGGAAATGGATAGATGGGATTTATTGAACAAATTCTTCAATGAAACGGGGTAATAATATCAGCTCTCTTCATCATATGAACAACTTGGGGAAAAAAACGGTTCTATATTTTAAACATTTATTTATTTATTTTCTTGCAGGGTTAAGTTAACATTTGGCTTGAATGCTCTCATAGGAAGAAAGAAATCCAAAGCTGATAATTATACTATGGTTGGCAATTGGAACCCAAAAAATGCCCACGATTTCATGGAGTACACAGCTTATAAAGGGTACAAGATAGATTCATATGAACTAGGTAAAAATTAAACTACGCTTCTTTATTTTCTTTTTGCTTTCTTTGGGTGAATTACATCTACTCTCTCTCAGGTCGGTTTGCCCTAATCACAATTCTAGTTCCTGTATTTTTCAGAAATGACAAAAAACTCCCTGACATCTCACTTGAACACAAGAATACCCTGGAGTAGGCTGATTTTTGGCATTTTCTGACCTCATGTTGTTTAGTTTCAAGGAGTATTTTTGTAATAAAGTGTAAAGTCAGGGAGTTTTTGTAATTTTTGAAACAGAGGGACTAAATTGTAAATAGGGCAAACCTCTGGGGTAGTAAACGTAATTTTCCCATTCGTTTTTTACAATTTTTTCTTATAATTACCCTATTTCTCCAGGAAATGAGCTTTGTGGGAGTGGAGTGGCTGCAAGAGTAGATGCAGAACAATACGGCAAAGATATTATTGTACTTAAAGAACTAGTTCGAGAGTTGTACCCTGACATTGCTACCCAACCAAAGATCTTAGGTCCAGCTGGATTTTACGATAAGCAATGGTTTGAGACTTTTCTAAGGGTTTCAGGACCAAATGTTGTTCATGGTTTAACTCACCATATCTACAACCTTGGTGCAGGTATGTAATAAAAAGTCAATCCTGATCCCTATGTTAAAATTCCTGGTTTTGTCCTAGCCCAGAATGAATTACATTAGGTTGGAATTTCAAGAATTTGGTGAAGATCGGTATGTACTTAAATATAAGAAATTATGGAAGAATTTTAAGGGTAATTTTGTCAAGAAATGTGGTAAAAATTAGTCATTGGACTTTTGGAATTAAAAATTGGTGTTTTAGATTGCTAATGTTTTCACCGGTTTTCTACTTTTCTAGATGTAAAATTTGATTTTGAGGAGTGTTTTTAGTATAATTTCCCCTTTATATTAAGGTATGACCCACCCAACCTCCCAAATCTAATAAAAATTCAATCTTTGCACCTAAGCTAACATTTCTGACTTCGTCCTAGCCCAGAATAAATTATATTAGGCTGGATTTTAAGAATATCATGAAGATCAGTATGCACTTAAATTAAAATAAAAATAAAAAAAATGTTATCATGAAGAAACTTAAGGGTTAGTGGTTGGACTTGGACCTTTTGGAATGAAAATTTGGTGGAATGGTGTTTTAGCTTGATGATTATTCCATGGGTTTTTTTTGGATATATAATTTAAAAAGGATTTTGTAGTAATTTAGTTTTAATTATTTTGTGTGCAGGTGTTGATCCAAATCTAATCAACAAGGTTCAAGATCCTAGTTTTCTTGATCAAATAGCTCAAACATACAAAGATATTTCTAGCAGCATAAATTTATTTGGGCCATGGTCTGAAGCTTGGGTTGGAGAAGCTGGTGGAGCTTATAATAGTGGTGGCAGATATGTATCGCACGCCTTTGTTGATGGTTTCTGGTTCGTATTCCCCACCCCCCTCAATCGGTTCTGATTCAACATATTAAACATGTCAGAATATGTAGGTGCATGCAAGCACTTCTGCTTTTGAAGAAGCCAAAGTTGTAAAAAGTAGGACTAGTAAAAACCATGGGTGTTTGGGGAAAAAACAGAGTTGAGAGGCACTTGTTACTCTTGTTACTCTAAACAGTCGTCCCTCTTATTTACGAAAATAACCAAAAACCTAAAATTGACAGTAAAAGTTGTTCATTGGATGCTTCCGGTTTCTAAGCTTATTTCTGGTTAAAATCAGCAGAAGTTGGTATTCCAAACACTCCCAAAGTGCCGAAAAAAAGTTAAAATCACAAAAGTGTATTTAGAGTTTGCAAACACTACCAGATTATTAATTAAACTATGATTTGTTACTAAAAACAGGTACTTGGATCAATTGGGCATGACATCAAAATACAACCATAAGGTTTTCTGCAGGCAATCCTTAATTGGAGGAAATTATGGTCTTCTCAATACAACCACATTTATCCCTAATCCAGATTACTATGGGTAAGTATCCATTAATTACACTCTTTAAACTTTACTATCCTCAAAATAATATTAAAGTTGCCTCTCAATTTTCTGAAAATTCTAATCTGGCCCACAACATTACTCTTTTTGTGTCCGTTTTGTAGTGCACTGTTATGGCATCGTCTGATGGGAAAGAATGTATTATCTGCTTCTCATACCGGCTCCGCTTATTTGCGAGCCTATTCTCATTGCTCAAAGAATACAGTAAGAAAATTACATTTACCCCCTTGAACTATGGTTAGAGTACGAAAGAACCCCTCTTGTTTGGCAAATTACCATTTATTCCCTGAGAATCAGAAACCCAGAAGAATATATGAACAAAATAATCATTATAGTTTCTTAAACTTTGTAAATCCTCGTAATTAATGTTATTCAGGCAGGCATTCTATGATATGGTAAATTACTTTTACCTCCCTTGAGCTACAACTTACAAAAGCACCCTCTTGTTTGGCAAATTACATTTTTCTCCTGAGAACCAGAAACCCTATTAATGAACGAAATGACCAGTATAGTTCCATAAATTTTGTAAATTCTTGTGGTTAATGGTTAACAGGCAGGCATTCCTATATAATGGTAAATTACATTTATCTCCCCTGAACTATGATCAAATTGAAAAAGGACCCTCTTGTTTGACAAATTACCATTTATCCCCGAGAACCCTAACATGTGAATTATTGTGTTTAATTGTTATTCAGGAAGGAATTTCAATGCTGCTAATCAACATGTCAAATTCAACAACCTTTGAAGTTTCTTTAGTGGATGAGAACAACATGTACCTTAAAGAATACAAAGATGTAAATCAAAGGGAAGAATATCATCTGACCCCGAAAGATGGTAATATTCTGAGTGATGTTTTGCTGCTAAACGGGATGCCATTGAAGCTTACAGAAACTTTTGATATACCGGCAATGAATCCACAGCTCGTTGATGCTAAATTGCCTATTAAAATGATGCCTGATTCGATAGTTTTCGTTGTATTAAAAGGCTTTAAAGCTGCAGCTTGTGCTTAGAAGAAGTTGTTTATATTTTTCTATTAATCATGAGATTTGGAAGGAGATATGAAGAATTGTCTCCCTCGTGCAGGACTGAAGTTTTCCTTGCTCATTGAGGCTTGAGTTAATGCTCTTTAAGCGCCCTTACAAGGGAAAAGAAATATTTAGTGCCATTTTTTTTTTCTTTGATAATGTACATGAAGTTGTGAAATTTGGGTTATCGTGCAATATAAATGAACTGGTCATTTGCTCATCTATCTATCTATACATAATAAAAGTAGGGATCTTTTAAGGTGTTTCCTCTAATTGTGTAATTACTATTATACCCTCTTTTTGGTAATTAATTATTTAATCTTTACATTTACTGTTTGATTATTAAATTTAAATTAAGTCTTGAATTTACATGTTAACTTAATGAGAATAATTTAGTAACTTATTTTATATTAATAAGAAATTAATCGTCAAAGAAAATTGTGATGTTATGTATATAGACAGTAAAATCAAATTATTAAAAAAGAAAATACCCAACACTATAAGTATAAATTATATACTGATAATTAGATATTTTCTTAGGAATATATAAATCTATTGATAAACTTTTTCATTATTGTGTTTGTAACATACGATAAATTTTACCTTCTATGAAAAACTAGAAGAAAAAGAATATCACTAAAAAGACTAGCACCATAGAAATAGAATCAATCCTCTATATATTGTTATTGATGAAACATTCCAAATTGGAATTTCCAATCTTGAAAATATTATAGTATAAATGAATATAATTTATTAGTAAAATATTATGTTGCTCTATTAAAAATTATTAAGTTAATTGAACCTAAAAAGATTTAAACAAATTTAGATAATATATTGTATTCCTTAGATCATTAAATATATATTAATACCTTTTGGAATATTATAGACAATCAATCATCAACATGAAATATGAGTAGCTTATAAATCTATATCTTAACTTTGAACCAATTTATATAATATTTTGTAATTTCTTTAGATATTTAAATATATGTAAAATATATTAATATTTTCTGGAATATTATGGACAATCAATCATCATCTTGAAATATGATTAGTTTATAAATCTATAGTTTGACATAAGCGAGAAATACTCTATATAAAGATGCTGATTTATTTACATGAACAATCTCATTTATTTAAACGTTATTGTTGTTTGTTTCTAAATATAAATATCACTTAAATAACTCCATACATATATTTTAGATACTAAACATACAAAAAATATCATTAAAAGGCTTTAAAGCTTCAGCTTGTGCTTAGAAGAAGTTTGTTTATATTTTTTCACTAGATATAACCCCATGTCTAGGCACCGGATAATGAATTTACAAAGTTAAGAATATCAAAAATATTGAGAAAATTATGTTTCGAAATTTCTATAATAATTATGGAATAAAAACAAAATTAAAAAATTATAATTTTTATTCATTACTCTCAATGAAAAAAAAAATAGAAAAACATTTATAACACAATACTCAAACAAATAAAAAGAAAACAAGTACATATATATAATACTTATCATCTAGATTAAAAAATATTTTAGAAAATAATATAAAAATATGTTGAAGCTATGAAATCATTTATTAGTATTTTTTATAAAACAAAAGGAAATTAAAACCTTGACTTGTATAGAAACATACTGATCCATATATAAAAAGATGAGCTATCTTTCTATCATGTAGTGTTAGAAAAAGAATAAAATTAATAATAGCAAGCACAAATAAGAAAAATATAAAAACAAAGTAATGAGTGAAATGATGTAAATGAAGAGTGAATCTGTAAAAATATTAAAAATTGACTAAAAAGTAACTTTTAAAACATAATGAAGAATCAAATTAATAATGAAACTAAAAGCAAAGCCATATGTACATGAAGCTTAAGATATAACCAATCCAACAATATATATATTAGTTGATCGTCAAACTAAAAAGAAACAAAATACCTGATAGAAATAATGAATAAATATATATTTTTTAATTACAATATATATAACTTAAATGTTTCAGATAAAAATAAAAGATTTAAATTTAAATTTTGATATTGACAAACTTATCTAAAAGAACAATAGATATTTTAGACAAGGATCGTTTTTTTAATTAATATATAAAGATAAATATATGGATATTCTATTTTTTTAAAATTAGAACGACAATACTTATTAAAAAGATAATGACATTATCATAACTAATTTTAGGGAAATTTATCTAAATTTGACCGTAAATGATTTGGTTTTCACAGATTTTTATATATAGATTTGTTATAGATAATTGGTTTCAACTGCATTAGTTTCACAAATAACTATTTCAAACTAATTATTTTAAAAATACGATCAATATCTCTTTTAGTTTAAAAAAATCTTCAATTTAAGATTTTTTTTCTAATATTGAAATTTAAACCATCATATCTAAATATAATCTTAGATTCTTTTAGATAATAATAACAATAAATATATTTTAAAATATTATTTATCTAATGGCAGAATAAAATTCAATGAGGCTATCCACGCATACGATTAGGTGGATAGCCTCAAGGTTCTGAATTATATAATATAGATTATTATATATATATATATATATATATATAGTATTTAAACTATCATATATCCATATATTATCTTTAGAGATTCTTTTAGATAATATCCATAATAAATGGTATTTCAAAATAGTATTTATCTAATAGCAGAATAGAATTCATTGAGGCAATCCACGTAGATGCTTAGGTGGATAGCCTCAAGGGTTCTGAATTATTATATATAGATTAATCATGAGATTTGGAGGGAGATATGAAGAATTGTCTCCGTTTCAAAGGTTGTCTAATTCATACAAATCTATCTAATTGTCCCAAACAGTGTGCCCCGCTATCCCCAAAACCATCAAAAGCAGAACAAATATGGATAGGACGAGGAAAAAATTTAAATCTGGGACACTGCCAAAAAAGGCAGCACCAATGGTAATTGCAAATAAACCATGAGCAATGCCTAGGTGAATTGTCGGAAGTGAACAGGCTACCTACCCTGCCGCATATACAATAGGTAAGGCCCATGTAAGCCACTCGTGCTCCGGGTAGTTGTCTCGAACCTTGAGTGCTCCCCCAATGAGCATACCAAAAGCTCCATATACATTATTCAATCCGTGGAGCAGGGGAGTCGGACTGGAAGAGCAAAATCCGTCACAATCCAGTTATAAAAAGGTTAAAAAAGTTATTTGAGAGATAATTTGAAGATTTTCAAATACTAATTAAAATTTTAGAGGATATTACAATCTTAAAATAATTATTATAAGCAAGACCAACTGCAACGGATTTGTTTTTCTTATTCGAAATGTGTTTAATATAGAAGTTTTCGTAATTTATTACACTATAAATCCCACCATAATTATGAAATAGCTTCATATAAATCCTCCTTATGTTTGAAATTGAAAAGTGTATCTTAGTTTGGAAAGGGTTAAATATTTGACTTTTACAGACAAGGACAAACAGAATTTTTTATTAAAATTTAAGGCCGATGTGAGCAAATTACTGATAAGTGGTTTTATTGCACGTTTTTATGTTACATTTGTCCCCATTTTTTTATGTTTGATTGTCCTTATTTATGTGAATTGACCCAATTTGTTGATTTGGGTGTAGGATTGGAGATATTGTTTAAAAGAAGCTAAAAGTCGCAATTTTGGAGCTGTTTTGTACAAGTCACGTTTACGTGATCACGTACCTTGTGCGGGATTCACTTTCCTTTTCAGAGTCAAAATCTCTTTCACGCGTTTTCAGCGGCCTTGGACCCGATTTTGGACGACTTTCTGTAGATTTTATGACTCCTTTCCTTTCTCGCTTATGGGCTTTTGCATGGGCTTTGACTTGGAGAGATTTTTACGCTAGTTAGAGACTTAGAGAGAGAAGGTTACGCTAGAGCAAGAGGGGACAGAATTGCACAGACCTTCTCACGCGACATTACAGCAGTTCAGAGGACGAAATTCTGAGGAGGAATCTGAGAGAAATTCGGGAGACTATTCAAGCACTTCATAGCACTTGTCTTTATCGTGGGATACAGTGAAGCAACATTGTTTTCTTTTCTTCACCTTTTCTTGTTCTATTATGAATTCTTTATTTTATTATTTGTTAAACTTGATTATGAGTAGCTAAAACTATTGTTCTAGTTGGGGGATTTGCCTAAGTTCTACAAACTTGTGAGACCGAATTGTTTTGATATTTCTACTTTTCGATATTTATATGAATTTCTGTCTTTCTCGATTATTGTGATTGATCTCTTTATTTGATCTAGCCAATTGAATATTTGAGTTAATTGCATAGTGTCTTTGCATATGTTAAAGGGATATTTGATGTATGTGAACTTAGAGAGGAATTAGTGCTAGGGTAGTTGCAAAATTATTATCCGGGGCACTAGTGGAATTCTATAATCGGGTTTAAATTAGCATGGTGTTAGTGTTTAATTGACTCGAGTCTATGTTTCTTAGATTGAATGCTGTTGATAGATTAAACTCCTAGAGGTGTTATCGAAGGGTTGTCTATTAATTAGGGACTAATTGTAAGGCGTATGCCCTGATTAGTCTAATCTTAAGAAGAAACGAGGTCGTCTAAGGTAATTGATGACTATAGTAGGCTTATCGATAGTTGAATGATTATTCTTGCGTCCGGGATCGAGTAGAGAACTTAGGTAAATTATCCCCCAACTAGGCATTTTCCTCATATATTTTAATCCTAATATTTTCTTGAATTAGTAGCTTGATTTTCGAGTAGTGTTGAATTGAAATTGGTATTTGATTGAGTTTGTCAGTAGGGGTGTTAGCGTAGGAGTTAGATTAATTTAGTCCTATTTTGTTCCATCTAGTTTATTAGTTTAATTGATCAAGTTCAAAAAAAAAAAAATACCAAAAAGCTCCTTGTTTACCTTGCTTTCGTTATTTTCTGTTTCTTAGGTAATTATTAGTTAGGAATTTAGTTATCCAAAATCTCTCAAAAACCCCCCTTTATTTAATTGCTTTTGTTATTATTTGGTCTGTAAAAGAAAATCTGAAATCCTCCCAATCCTTGTGTTCGACCCCATTTACCATTATATACAATTTGTGTTGATTGGTAGACTGGAGATAATAAATATTATTTTTGGTGGATTCGACACCCATCAATTACATTAAAGAAATAGCTTTATGAATGTAAGAAAAGTTCAAATTTCAGGGTGTGTCAGTTGTAACTGAGTTAGGTTGTATCATGCCTAATATGGTATTAGGTGTAACTATTCCTACTAAAATATTCCATTACACTAACTTATTATCCTAGAAGATTGGTCTGAAAAACAGACTTTCATTTTTAGATGGAATCAAATGTTATAGTTTTCTGTATCTTTGTGTCATTATTTTATGTGTCTTGTGCAGAAGAAGTGAATCTTACAGTGAAGGCATTGACCTCCATAGCTACAACAGATGATAACTTCATTTGTGCTACTTTGGATTGGTCAGCTAAGACTAATTGTTCCCACAATGAATGCCTCTGGAGAAAAGCAGGCCTTCTTAATCTGGTATTTTGATTATCTTAAAAAAAAAGTTGAGATCTTTAGCAGAAGTTTTATAGTTATAGTGTTTTTGTAATGGATCTTGCAGGATTTGGAGAATAAGGTTCTTGCAAATGCTGTCAGAGGTTAGTATTGCAATTCTAGTTAAAAACAATTAATAGGGGGGTGAATGTAAAGGTGGAAATAATTACGGGGGATGTATTTGTCATTTTGAAACTAAAAGGATATCTTGAAAAAAACATCGTGCTTTTAGCTTTTATGTTGGTATTGTCAGAAATTATGTTAACAAATCTTCACTTCTATTTGATTGATTAAAAATAACTATGATCAAAATCAGCATTCAGCCCACTTCGGATCAGAATTGGAGGCTCACTTCAAGATCAGGTTCTATACAAAGTCGGAAAATCAGCCCCAAAATGCCCACATTTCAAGAAAAACAAAACTGGATTGTTTGGATTTTCAGAAGGCTGTCTAGAAATGGACAGATGGGATCACTTGAACAAGTTTTTCGACAAAAACGGGTAATAGTTTAACTTCTCTTCATGATACAAACATCTTGGAAAAACTGAGGTCTTCTTTATAAACTCTCTCTTTCTTTTCTTTTTTTTTTCCTTTTGGCAGGGCTAAGTTAACATTTGGCTTGAATGCCCTCATCGGAAGGAATAAATCCAAAAGTGATAATTATCTTATGGTAGGCAATTGGAACCCGGAAAATGCTCATGATTTCATGAAATACACTGCTTCTAAAGGGTACAAGATAGATTCATATGAACTTGGTAAAATTAAACAACGCCTCTGATTTAGTCCTTTTTTACAGGGATAATTACAGTAACGTACCCTGAGGTTTGACCTAATTACAGAAACTTATCCCGAGGTTTGAGAAATTGTAGAAACATACCCTGGTATCTAAGAGCCTTTTAGAAAACTCTAACAAAAAGAGTAAGTTTGCTCATTATAGGGTCAAATATTGATCAATAACTGCCAAGGGAAAAATAGGAAATTCAAACCTTAGAGTAGGTTTCTGTAATTAGGCCAAACCTCAGGGTATGTCACTGTAATTATCCCTTTTTTACCATATACATTTGGTTTTACTCTTAAGTGCACAAATTCTCCAGGAAATGAGCTATGTGGACGTGGGGTGGAAGCAAGAGTAGAAGCAGAACAATATGGGAAAGATATTATTGTACTGAAAAAACTAGTTCAAGAGTTGTATCCTGAGATTACTACACAACCAAAGGTCTTAGGTCCAGGTGGATTTTATGATAAGCAATGGTGTGATACTTTCCTAAAGATTTCAGGACCAAATGTTGTTCATGGTTTAACTCACCACATCTACAACCTTGGTGCAGGTAAAATTCAATCTTTGCCCCCTAAGTTAAAATTTCTGACTTCGTTCTAGCCTAAACTATACAGATAATTACGAGAACCCCCTCAGGTTTTGTTCGTTTTACGAAAAACACTCTAAAACCTTGAAAATTACAAAAACCACCCTTGACTCAACCATTTTCAATGATTTTCGGATCCGTTAGTTTTATGGGTATTCGACTATTTGTTAAGGATTTTAGAAATATCATGAAGATTTTGTAGTAAAATCATCAGTAGCATTTTATCAAATTAAACAGATGCTCATAGGGGCAATATATATCAGTTTCTAATATTTGTTTTATGTGTAGGTGATGACCCGGCTCTCGTCAACAAGGTTCGAGATCCTAACTTTCTTGATCAAATAGCTCAAACATATAGAGATATTTCTAGCAGCATCCAGTTATTTGGACCATGGTCAGAAGCATGGGTTAGTGAAGCTGGCGGGGCTTATCACGATGGTGGCTATATATCACACACCTTTGTTGATGGATTTTGGTTCGTATTTCTCTCTCTATGCTTTTTGCTCTATTTCAGCACTTTGGCGAGTGTTTGGATACCAACTTCTATGTATTTTAAGCGAAAAATATAAGCTAAAAGTTGTAAGCTTCCTAAGACCAACTTTTATCTTTAGCTTCTAGGTTATTTTCGTAAATAAACGGAACTTTGTTTAGAATAGTAAGAGTGTTTTCGAAGTTGAACTTTTTCTTCAAACGCTCCCCACTTTTATTAAGCCAACCTTACAACTTTAACTTCTCCAAAAGCAATTTTTTTCACAAAAACACTCACTCTAAGCTATGATTTTTGACTAAAATCAGGTACTTGGATCAATTGGGCATGTCCTCGAAATTCAACCACAAGGTTTTCTGCAGGCAAGCCTTAATTGGAGGAAATTATGGTCTTGTCAATTCATCCACGTTAATCCCTAATCCTGACTACTATGGGTAAATATGAGTATTTTAACCTCTTTCTATAAGTATTTACGAGGTATTAATACGTGGCAAAACTAAATTACGCCACGTCACTTTTTTCCCCCATAAAAGTTTACTTTTTTTGCATCCCGTTCTCAGTGCACTCTTATGGCATCGTCTGATGGGAAAGAATGTATTATCTGCCTCTCACAACGGATCCCCATACTTACGGGCCTATTCTCATTGCTCAAAGAAAACAGTAAGCAAAATTCAATTTTCTCTAACATATAATGAGAGTAAATTACATTTACACTCCCTCAAACGATAGTCAAATTACGAAAAGAACCCCTTTTGTTTGGAAAATTACCATTTACCCACTGAGAATCAGACCACTGAACAAACTGAACATTATAGTTTCTAAAATTTTGTAAAAACTCTTGTGCTTAATGGTTATTCAGGAAGGCATTTCAGTGATTCTAATCAACATGTCAAATTCTACAACTTTTGAAGTTTCTGTAATGGATGAAAACAAGCTATACCTTAAAGAATACAAGGATGCAAATCAAAGGGAAGAATATCATCTAACACCTAAAGATGGCGATATTTTGAGTGATGTTTTGCTGCTAAATGGGACGCCTTTGAAGCTTACAGAAAAATCTGATATACCGGCAATGAATCCCCAGCTCGTTGATGCTACATTGCCTATTAAAGTCGCGCCTGATTCGATAGTTTTCACCATTCTAAAAGGATTCAAAGCTCCAGCTTGTGCTTAAAAGAAGCTGCTTGTTTATATCTTTCAATTAATCACTATATTTTGAGGGAACGGCAAAAGTGTATCTCAATTCTCATTCAGGAGCTGAAAGGTTCCTGCAATCTTGCTCACTGATGTTTGAACTAAAAGGAAAAAGATTTACTAATGGTAAAAAATTTAGTGCCATTTCAAATATTTATCTTTGATATTATATATTGAGTAAGGATAATTGTGATCTTATCATAATATTACTCTTACAAAATGATAGTGATGGTTTTATTTGTCACCATTGATGATTAATGACAAATGCACAATATATCATAATACTTTCGAAAACTTATCCTATTATACATTGGATTAATGATGAACATGGCCGGTACTACCTAGCTTATGCCCGGGAGGACCAGTACCATCCCCCTGATTTTATTAAAAAAAGTTATATATAATAACATTACAAAATTATATTGCTGTTATTAATCCAAAGAAAAAAAAAGATTACATTTTTTCTCAATCTTCTAAAAAGGAAAATATTTTTGTTCTTACATCATGTATAAATTTGTTTTCTTTAGGGAATATGTCGAGGGTTTTTGTGGTATATTTTCATTTTTTAGGGATGTTTTATTAAAATAGGATACGACGTAACTAAATTGGGATTGATAACATATTGCAAGTCGTCACCAGTATACTTTTCTCTTGTAATTGTAATGTCACAAAAGCTAAGTTCTGAATCAATTCGCTTAAGCAGTTAAGCTAATGTTCATTTCATTTCTCAGCAATTTTAAACTAAATATAATACCAAATAAAGTAATAACGGCGTACAAGCATAGATCCCAAAAGGAATTACACACTTTTTCCTCTGAAAAGCGATCTGTACGAAGAAGAAAAGCATGTTTCCTATCATAAGCAAAAGCTGTTTTCTTCTGCAAAGAATATCCAAGGTTACTTGTCCTAAAAACCACTTCACATCCTATCATAAACCTCAACAAGTTATACTTCTTTTCCTTCTCCTTCAAATAATCACCAAAATATCAGAACAGATGAGCCTCATTACTCAGAAAAACGAACCGATTGCAAATGAGTCGGGATTATAATTTCACTGATCCTGACTACCCAACTGCAGTTGCGGCAGCTGCTTACGCCATTCATTCGCTTAAAGACAATTCTGCACCTGACAAGATAATGAGCAGGAGAGTGAGCAAGGCAGAAGAAGACAATTATGCCCCTGAGATCATGAGCAGGAGAAAGAGTAAACCTGAAGATAACTGGCCGATGAACTGGATTCAGCCTCAATCGCAGAGAAACGGGCTCGACATCCCAGGTGAGAGATAAATTCGCTTAATTCCGACGTAATGGAATTTCTTTATCTGCCTCAATTCTCTATCAATGAATAATATTTACATAAATAATGTGTCAGATGGAAGCTACATGAATAGTTATGATTATCCTCGTGATATCAAGGAGCCATCAAGAATGGCAACGAGTAGAAGGATGTCCGAAAAGCGTGACAAGTCCTTCAACAAGATGAAAAGCAGAGCAGAAGATAATGTGGTTCTACATGAACCGCATGAAACTTCACTTAGTTTCTCAGGTAACTGACAATCATGGAACTTTTTTTGTGCATCAGGTGATGGGTAAATTACATGATAAAAATTAGGGAAAATTACATTTACACCCCCTGAGCATGAGTAAGAATACAGATTACCCCCAACCTTTCGGAAATTATAACAAACCCCTCCCTTATGCATCGTCTATCATAGGTGGTCCAGCGCTCCAGCCGTTAGTCGTCGTTAGGGTTTTGGACACTTTCCATCCAAATAAATGTTGTTGTCCAAATTTAACCCTGGGTCAAATTTTCGCATTTATTAAAAAAATCAACTATTTTCTCGTATATAAAAAAAAATCGAGGCAATTTTTGTTTTCTTTCATAATTTAAACTCATATTGCTCCTTTTTTAATTATTATTTAAAACAGGGGCTCTTCTGTACCTTTACATGGCTGTTGGGCCTTACATTTAGAACCATAAAAAGGGGTTGTTGTAATTTCACCTATCCTCGGGGGGTTTAAATGAAATTAACCCTGAAAACTATTGAAAAAAAAAGGTGAAATACATACATGTTACAAGAATTTTCCCACATAATATTCTGCCTAACTCTGACATTCTAATAGAAATGCCTTTTGATGTAATTTCACTTCTGTATAATGCAAATATAATGTCAGATGAAACTTCAGATGAAACATTTAAGACTCCTGCTCTCGGGAGTCCAATAATAAGCCCTCCTACACCTGAAAGGACAGTGCACCGTAGACCATCATCGATCAAGAAGAAACTAAGCTTTTCTGATAGCAACGAGAGTTATAATAATAAACCGGACAATTCTGCCCCTGAACGAACCCATTCATGGAGGCCTCCAACTCCTGCAAATAAGCATTTCGATATAACTGAAAGCCAAAAGCCTGAGGTCCCAAGGCCAAGACCAGCTGAGATGAGATGGGAAACTACAGGAAAACCTGGACCTGCAGAAGCTATGGCAGAAGCTTGGGAAAAAGAAGAGATGGCTGGCATTAAAGACAGGTTAAAACTCATTTCTACAGCATCAAAGCATGGGTGAATTACATCTAGACCCCCTTACATTTGGTCTAATTACATGTTGACCCTGTATGATAGAAAATTACATTTAGATCCCCTGTACTAGAGAAAATTACAACTCGACCCCCATACTTTGAATTTGTCTTACAAAAGAAAAGTACAAGGTCTAAGCGTAATTTATCATATTATAGGGGTCTAAGTGAAGATTAGACTAATGTAGGGGGGTTAGATGTAATTCAACCAAAAAGTATTGATTTTAGTTTACTGTGTATCAGTTTTTATGATTAACTGAAGAAATTTTAGGTATGAGAGGCTGAGGGCGATAATTGACGAGTGGGAGATCAAGAAAAGGAAAAGCGCAAAGAACAAACTAGAAAGGGAAGAGGTGATTGTTTTCCTTCATACCCTTCAATGTAAAAAGTAGGGACAACTATTATTCAGATGTGACAATGAAGATAACAATTTTTCAGGCTAATCCGAACAAGAGCAGAACAAAAGCTATGGAGCGATACCGCAAAGAAATAGAGAGAATTGAAGAAATTGCAGTAGGTGCCAGGGCACAATCAGAGGCAAACCGCAGAAAGGAGGAGTTCAAAGTGAAAGAGAAGGCAAATAAAATCAGAGTAACAGGGAAAATTCCAGCAACATGCCTATGTTTTTGAATTCACTATTATCAAGATTTCCTTTGTGTTACAAGGAAAGTTGTAAATATTGTAAATGCTATCATATCCAACAAAACTACTATCAATCTCACTTCAAATTCTCATACTGAGTAATAAAACTGAAAATAGTACAATACGAAATATTCCATCTTGTAACCAAACAAAATTCAGGCAAAACAAGAACAAAGGCCCCAAATGAAGGGAATAAGATTCAAATTCTGATTTGTTGTCCAAGCCAATTCAAAACAGGATATACAAAATAAAGCACCAAAAAAGCTGGGGCAGCAAAGAAAATCGTGATTACCAAATGCAGCACTAGGATAGCGACACTAGTAGATAACGCAAACACGACTATCAAAAGTAGGATAACCAGTGGAAATTTATCCATGACGTCAAATTTCTGAAAAAACATATGTTGCCTTTCAGAAGTGGAGATACCATTGTTGTTGGAGGAACTCGAACTTCCAAGAAGACGCTTACTCTTGTTCCTGCTCTCAACCATCCAGACAAGGAAGAAATTGTTGTTGGGAAATTTAAGATTGCCATTATAGACCAATCGCAATGTCAGGAAATTGCACCAAGGGCAGGAGATTAGAAAGGGTATCTGGACCTTTTGAGTGGGAAAATTAAGAGTAGCTTTCTCAAGCCCTTGAACACAACTTTTGCATAGCGTGTGGCCACACCATAAGACACAGGGTACATGTTCGGCGACGTTGAACGATTCCCAGCATATTGGGCATTCCAGAGCATCTTCAGCACTAACATTTGAGGATGTTTCAGAACAATCATGGCAAATTCCGGCTAGCTCAGTGATCCTTTTCTTCAGCCGAAACCCGGAGACGAAACGTGAGATAGATCTCCACATTGTGTGTGTGTGTGTATGAGAGAGAGAGAGGGGAGAGAGAGATTTCTAGTTTGGGAAATTGTGAACTTTTTTGATCAAATTGGGAAATTGTGAACTGTAGATATATTTCTAATTTGGGAAATTGTGAACTATGGGATTTTCTGGAAATGCGCGACGGCAGATTTAACGTACAGCCCAACAAATAAAGCTATTTGGGCTGGATTTTGGATCCGGTTATTGGGCCAGTTATATACGTAAGTTGGATACATAGGAGCCCGACTTGATTCATTTTATATAGGAGGTGGATCTCTTTCAACAGTACGATCCGTTTTAGGCCAGTTTTAAAAAAAAATATATTAATAATAATAATAATGTTATTGGAAATAATATATTAATAATAATAATAATGTTATTGGAAATTATTAAATATAACATTAATTTCACTTTCTCTTTTTTTCGTTTTCCATTTGTTTCAAAATTTATATGAGTTTTATCTTTTTTAAGTCGACAATTATTCATAAAAACCTATATCGTAAAATTTCGACAAAATATAACGAGAGATCGAAGATATTGATAAATATGTCGCTATTTCTCATTTCATGCGGTCCCTCATCTTCAAGATAGAAACACATTATGTATTTTAGAATTAGAATAGAGTTTGATATTTCTTAATAGTAAATCACGATACAGATTTGGGGAGTTATATCATTAGTCTCAATTGTAGGTGACTAATATTAGTCACCCATCATTTTAACCATTAGATCTAATGCATATAATTTTAGCCATTTAATTTTTCTTAAAATTAAAATATATTTTCTTAGTTTTCTTTAAGTATCCACCCATCAACACTATATCTTCAAAATTTAAACTCAAAAATAAAATGACAAATTTCAATAAATTGGTGAGGTTTTGTAATTTTTTTTTAATTTTCTTTATTCCTAAATAATGTAAGGAGTAAAATGACATCCATATTGCTTATATTTAGTTATTTCTATAAAAAAATTATATTTTTTTCCTAAAAATACATTATATAACCATTAAAATTCTAAAAATATACTACTGTGTAACACTTATCATGATATTAATGTGTAACTAATATTAGTTATATACAATCGTAACTAACCATAAAACCGCCTTAGAGTATTTTATCGTGTCAAATATATATTGAAATGTACCACCATATTTGTATGTGTATCCAGAAATGAGTAAATAAGTAGGGTAGTTAGCTCGATACAACACATCTCACATTAGATTATTCAACCTTTCATCCATAAGAAATAATTAAAAACTTTAGTGGGAAAAAGATTTTAATCTAGTGAAACAAACTACAACTTGCAAATTAAACGGCGTCGCTCAGTGACCAACATTTGAGAAAATTAAAGAAATTAGAGAAAAAGCAAAACCAATTTATTGCCCATTTCTTCAATTAGGCATGGCCAGTAGGATGGGAATCGTTGTAGTGACGGAGACAATCCTCAGCTTTCTCCACATACTTTCCGATTACGTTCTGGTCATCTAGCTTGCCGTACTCTTCGGCGGCTTGGAGCAGTTCAGTGGCAGCGCCGGCGACTGCGGCCTTATCGAACTTCTCCGGTTCGTGGCGGAGATGGGCTTTGGCTGCGTCGGCCACCACCTTGGCGCTGTGGAGAAGATCATCGGATTTTGTGGGTTGAAGTTGGCCGGAGTTGTCGAGGTTATGGGAAGTGGGGTTGGGTAAATCTTTCGCCGATAGATTAGATGAGAAATCCATTTTTCGGAAAAAAAATTATGATAAAAATCTTCAAAAGTGAAAATTTGTGATTAAAAATTGAGGAGCAAATGCAAAGAAGAAATAGTGGAGAAAAGGAGAGGAAAGTGGAAGCTTGTAGGGGATTTTCATGGAGGAGCTGGTTTTGAGTGGAGAAGTGCAAGCAATGAGGAAAATTTCTTACTTTAATTATGTTTTGTTCATATTTAATTAATTGTATAGTAATTAATATTATATCATTAGTTATTTTAAATAAAATGTGATTTTATATTGGATTTTCAAATTGATATTGAATTTTCTTATGATGTCCACATAATAGGAGGGCCTAATATCAGAATGTCAATAGAATGACAACATAATGGACCCTACTTTATGCAAAGAACACCACCATAAAATGCAATCATTGAACACAAAAACATTGCAAGGAATTAGAGATTTGATATATTACAAGGATAATTCTCAGAGGAGTGAACTTAGAATACAAGTGGATTGATTGATTTGAGGCAAATTGAGATTTGAGCCCATCAATGCACTTGTGTTCTCAGGTCACCCCTTTGAAATTCACTTGTTTCTTCATTTTTCTTCCTTTCTTTGGCAAGTTTCTATAATTTCTTGTTTTTATTTAAGCATTATTATACAAACCCTTTGAGATTAACCCTAATACATATACACCCTTTCTTGTTTGGTAATTATATTTACACCCCTGAAGAAGTTTTACTATACAACAAAAATCGTCCAAAAGTGTAATGGTTTGTTAGTTTGCTGTAATAATGAAAATATTTCAAGGGTGTATTTATAATTACTCAAACCAGAAGGCGCGTGTGTATTTTAGTGTAATACCAAGGTTGTATTGTAATTATCTCTTTTATTTAATCTTTTATGCAGGTTCTTGTTAAGATTTTGAGATGTTCAATTTGGAAAATCTATTATTATTCAAATAATCAAATCTAGTTCCATGTAGTCTAATCAAATACAATGTAGCAATAACATGATTGCTATTGATTTGGACTAGAATTTTTAATTTGAAAGCTTAAAGTGGGAAAATTTTAATTTAATTTATATAAGTTTTTGAGTGTCTTGTCACGCTGAATTTAGATATTAATTCATTAGTTTTTTTTTTTCATGAAAAAACAATAAGTTGATTAATTAGATACTCATGTAATTACTTTTTTTTTTTTTCATTTAAAATCTAAAATAAAGTATAGGAAAATTGCCACATTTCTTAAATCCTCTGTTCTCGAGAACCCCTTTGTTCTAGTCTAAACCCACAGAAAACACACACAAGTCACAACACAGTCTCTCTGAACCGAAAGCAGCAGCAGCAGCTATGGCAATGGAAATCGACGGAGGCAAACTAGAAATCAAAGAGAAAGACCTGTTTCAGGCTGCGGAGTCCGGCGATTCGTCGCTTTTCAAGTCGCTCTCTGACGAGCAGCTCCTCAAGGTCCTCTCCTTGAGCAATGAAGATGGCCGCTCTCTCCTCCACGTCGCCGTTTCATCCTCCCAAAAAGAGGTAAAATCATTCAATTCGATTTCTAGCATCATTTTCCATTTGATTAGGAATGTCAATTAAAATTTTGAGTTTCTTGCGGTAATTTCACTTTACTAGTTCTCATTGGGGTTTCGTACTTTTCCCTGTTTCTTTTTCTGTAACCTTGGCCACTGGTGAGATGAAATAATTGGCTTTGGCGTTAGCATTTTCCCCGATTAATTGTTAATTATACCACATGAAGGCTTAAGAAAAAAAATTGTTGAATTGTACTCCTTGAAGTTTAATTTCAAGCTCCAATTTCCTCGGCATTGAAGAGCTCAAAGCCTCAAAACATTTTCTTTTACGGGGCGTCACGATATTTGTTTGGAGATGTTGTTTGGATTTTAGGTACACAAGTCATAGTAGATGGATCATGGATGTAGTTGTTGAATTGGAATATCTCCGATAATTAATTCTTCTTTATTTTCGTAGTATAAAATTGTTTGGCAGTAGTTATGTCGGTGTTGTTCTTCTGTTTCTAAGTGTGGTTTCCATTTGTGGATGCATCAGGTGGTGGAAATACTTTCAGCTACTAGCTCATCAGTTGTTAACATTTCTGACGAAGAAGGTTGGGCGCCTCTGCACTCTGCTGCAAGCAGTGGAAATATTGAAATTGTGGAGATTTTACTAAATCACGGTGAGTTTTTGAGAATATCGTTTAAGATGATTTCTGCATATTGTTGGAGCTATAATTCTTTACTTGAGGAAGCATTTTAATTTGTCTTAATTAAAGTTCACTGTTAATTGATTTCCATGTAAAGAGAGTAAATTTCTTTTTGAATTACTCTGTGAAAAAGATGTGGATACTTGGGAGGAAAGTTTCAGAAACACTGCTAAGAGAATACTTTTGTACGTCTTTCCTAGGAAAGAATTTCTGAAAATGCTTCTGATTGTTTTTCTTTTATTCTCTTTAATTGTTATGTCGTGAATCTAACTTTCAATTACTATGCGTAGAAGCATTTAGGCTTAGGATCGAGTGTCTGTGCCTCTGCAAGAAAACTAATGTACATGACAATTTGCTTTGGAAAGTATTTTGCATTAATTCCATTATGACTTTGAAGTGTTTAAACAACTATCTTAATTGGGAAATGAAAATACTGCTTTGCAGGAGCTGATGTAAACTTGAAAAACGATGGTGGACGAACTGCACTTCATTATGCTGCTAGCAAGGGTCGAAAGAAAATAGCTGAAATTTTGGTTTCACATGGTGCAAAGATCAATGTCAAAGACAAGGCTTGTAACTTCTTTCTAACTAATATTTTCAATCTATCTGCACTTTCGGAATCTAACCGAACCTCATTGCTTTTAGAACTTCTCTTGAATCTATCATTGTTCCAAACCCGACTTTCTGCAGGTCGGCTGCACACCATTACATCGTGCAGCAAGCACTGGAAACGCAGAGTTGTCTGAATTCTTGATTGAGGAAGGAGCAGAAGTTGATGAGGTTGATAGAGCTGGGGAAACTCCACTTATGACTGCTGTAATATGCCATAACAAAGATGTAAGTAAAATATGGAAATATCTCCACTTTTTATAAATTTATATGTTTTATCCAGTAGATTAAGGTAGTGTGTCGCAAACATTAAAAAAGCACATTTGTAAATTTAACTTTTTATCAGCAATTTGGAGGTTTTGGAGAAACAACTTTTGCTAAAAACTGAAATAAGCTAAAAGCTGGACACTCAATAAGCTAAACAACTTTCTTTTCCAAACACTCTTTCTTTATTTTGAACTTTTCCCACTCTTCACTTTCACTACTCCCAACTTTTTATAATTTTAGCTTCTCGAAATTAGACACTCACTTGTATAATTATTCCTATAAAATTATAATTTGCAGGTAGCTCTCCTTCTTATAAGACATGGAGCTGATGTGGATGCTAAGGACAAAGAAGGATACACTGTTCTTGGCCGGGCTTCTGGTGATCTACGGCCTAGCTTAATTGATGCTGCTAAAGCTATGCTGGAAGACTGAAACACATGCATGACGATACTACTTAGAAACTAGAGAGGAGATAATGAGTTGTATTAAATTTTTGGTTGCTTTTGTACTTTTGGGGATAATGCAATGCTTGAGTTTCAATTTTTCACCATGGTTAAATGGAAATTCCTTATATTAACCTGGTGTTCGACTCACGTATATTTTAAATGGTTAAGATTTTATCACATATGAATTTATGTCTTCTTTTAACAGAATTAAAGATGACAAATTTAGGCATTTTGGTAAGCAATTGAAAACTGAAATAGGTCATAAATTGAACTTGTCATAGTATGCTACCTTATTTTTTTTATAAATCTTCACGTATGACTACTTCACTATATACATAATATAAATCAGTAAGAAAAGAGCGGACGGAGCTGGACTGCTGGACTATACATAATTTTAAAAAAAAAACAATAAATAAGGGGTACTACTACATTTACAAAAGTACATTGAGAATAATACTTATCTTAGAAAAAAAAAAAAAAAAACTTTACACTATAATGGTTTGATTTTAATCGAACTTGAAAATTGGGTATTTAAAATGAAAAATAAAATCTTTTTACAAAATATAAAAAGTCCAACCTTTATTATTTTATTTTTTTGGTAAAAAAAGTCCAACCTTTATTGGGTGGGGTGGGTACTGGTACTCTGGTAGGGAGCAAAAAGTTTCCGAAAGAATAGCAAAAGCATATTCTTAACTTTTTAAGGGATTGAAAATGAAATACAGTTGAAAATTGAAGGGCACTTTTGACAACAAAGGGAACTAACATATAAAATGACAAAAACTATGATCAAAATAAAAAAACCAGAAATTCCACCAAATTTCCACTCAGACCAAAACCCGGACCCCATCATAATTATCTGCCCCAAAAGTCGGTCTCATCATCAAGTTCCAGCTTCTCTTCTGCTTCTGAAATCTCAAACCCGCTCCAGGTACGAAGCCTGTTTTTCGAACGTATTTTTATTGATTTTTTGTATGCATAGATGCGTATATACTCGTATATGTGGAAAAAATGGGGAAATTTTCGTTAGTTTAGCTCTTCATTCAAGTTGTGATGTGTTTCTGTGTTAGGTTTTTTGTATATACTTGTACAATTTATCACATGATTATGCTTTTTGTTGTAACTGGGCAAAACTCTGTTTGCTGACAAAATCTTGTGCTTTGGTGGTGGATACTCTGGAGAAGATGCAAAAGCTTTTAATGCTGAAGTGATTGTAATTGAGCTGCATGCTTCAATTTTGATTGAGTGCGTAAAGTTTTATTGATTGAAGCTTGATGAAAGAATTAAAGCATTTTATCAAAACTTTGATATCATTGAGACATATTTTCGAGTTTCTCAATTTCTTCTACTCACATTTTAGCGGCATCATTTTGTGACATTGTTGAAATTGAGTTCAGTATTTTCTTCAGGGTTGATGATAGCTTAATCAGGTATATTATGTACCGACCTGGTGCTGCAACCACTACTCGAGGTGGAATGCCAACTGATAGTTTAGATCCTGTCGTGACATTAGATCAAGTCCCATGTTGGAGTGATTCAGAGATTAGATATTCATATGAGAATGAAGATTCATGTTTTGAGAATCCATATTTCCCTGACCCGTTGACATCTACGTCTGAAGGAGAGAATAGTGGAAATGGAATGGTATCTAGATTTCCCTTGGATCAAGAAATTAACTCTAAGATTTATCCTTGGAGAGGGGACCCATGGAATCTTGAGGTGGATGCTGTTGTTAATTCCGCAAACGAGGTGAGTAGTTTTTCCATTGCCATTGTCTCATTTAGCGATGGATTAGAATAAAAATTAATGGTAGTCAACTGAGTGATGGATTAGAATAGAATGAGTTATGAAAATGTAATTGTAAGCTTATCCTTGTTTGATCTCCCTTTTCCTCAACAGTTATGGGAGGAAAAAGGATTATTTTCATAGCGTAGTTTTCTCAATTTTCTTCTTTTTCTTTTCCTTCCTATTTCCTATAGCAACCAAGCACCAACTATACCTTTCCTTATTATTCTCTTCTCTTTTCTTTTCCTCCCTAAATCTTAAAATCAAACATTTTCCAGAAGTTGCAAACATCTATGGGAAAATTACATGTTTTTTGGTTGCAATTTGGATGACAGAACTTAGATGAAGCGCACAGCAGCCCTGGTTTGCATGCTGCAGCAGGACCTGGTCTTGCAGAAGAATGTGCAACATTGGTAAGCTATATTAACATGGTCATATTTAAGTTGTGCATCGTCAACTTGCTTTATTATTGGGATAACACAGTCTGAATTAAGAATATAGCTTATAATGTTTGAAATACACCTATTTGCCTTTTAGATTATGTCACTAATCTGCATTAATGCATTTAAGTGTGTTTTGCATTGACAGGGTGGCTGCCGAACGGGGATGGCAAAGGTCACTAATGCTTATGATCTTCCAGCAAGGTGACTATGTGAAAATATTTTTACTAAAATTTGAATTATGCTGTTCTTTAGGTTTTAAAAAATCCTCTATATTCATGCATTGCACCATTTACTACCTTGTTCATTGAACAGCTTAAGGACTCCTAAGATTTCTTATTTATATTTAGTTACCAACTTTTTACTCAATATGGAGTTTCTTGTAATTTGCAGGAGGGTTATACATACTGTTGGTCCTAAGTATGCTGTAAAATACCATACAGCAGCAGAAAATGCTCTTAGTCATTGCTACCGATCTTGCCTTGAACTTTTAATTGATAATGGACTGCAGAGGTGGGTCCTGTTATTTTATTCCGTCTGTAATGGAGTGATCTGTAAAATAGTGAGATTAAATTCTTTCACAATGTAAATGCAGCATTGCAATGGGCTGTATATATACAGAAGCCAAAAGTTACCCACGAGAACCAGCTGCCCATGTTGCCATAAGTAAGTCTTTCCTTACAGTTTGTCATTTATTCTCCTTTTTGTCTGAATAAAAACTTTGTAATGGCCCATTTTCCTTAAAATACATTTACTTATCATCATCGAATTCTTGCTCTATAATTCAATATGTATTGGTTAGGAACTGTGAGACGATTTCTCGAGAAACAGAAAGATAAAATACATGCTCTAGTATTTTGTACTACAACGACATCTGATACAGAGATATATAAAAGGTTTGTATTATAATCATTTGCAGTTACACAGATGAATTTTGTTGTACTTCAATTTGTCATAAATCTTATAATATGGCAGATTGCTTCCACTTTACTTTCCACGGGATAAACTTGAGGAGCAGATTGCTATTTCAAAACTTCCGGCTGATGTTGGAGATGAAAATGGCGAAACAGTCATTGATGAAAGGAAAATCAGAATAAAACCTTTACCCAATTTGAAAAAGAGCGCTCCAAGATCTCCCCAAAACTCTTCTGATCTTTCAGTCACTGATATTGGGATGGCAAGAAAGTTAGTTACTTAAAATACTTATCCCAGTCTTGGATGGTGTTTGGCTGAGCTTATGAGCTTTCTTATTCCAAATACTAAATAACATGAATATCCTTAATTTTCTTCAATACTACATCTCAATCATCTCAAAACATAATAATTTATGTGAAATCAATTTTATTACTTTCGTCATTATTGTACTAAAAGTTACTCATAAGCTCTCATTTTTATCAACCATAACCCAAACATCATATAAGCTATTAGATTTTATTTCTCCAAATACTTAAACAACTTGTGTTCAATATAAGATGTGGGAGCTTATAAGCTCTAGGAACTTATAAACTATAACAAATAAGCTTAGCCAAACACCCCCTTAGTCGGCTTGCTTGATACATGTTTATCTAAGCTTTAGTGATCTGAAGCCTATGAATTCTCCTCTTTTAACAGGGACTCATCATATTTGGAGTCATATCTTGATCCTGCTTTTATGTCCTTAATCAAAGACCCAGACCAAAAACGAAGAGAACAATGGGAAAAAGCTGCTAAGGCACGAAACAGTTTTAATTGTGCTAAAATGCTTGGATATGGTGATCTTGGAGGACCTCCTTTATCTGCTGCTGAAGAATATTCCCTCCATTCTAGATACCTTGCCAAAGCAAATTCACTTAATCTTTCTGATATTGCTGAAATGAAAATTGTGTAAGCAACTCTGACTAGTTTTATGGATTCAACACTTGAGATTTGACGTTCGATTTCACTATAAAATTATTATCTTTATTTCAGTTACCGGGGAGGAGTTGATAGTGAAGGTCGTCCAGTGATGGTAGTTGTTGGAGCACATTTTCTCCTGAGATGTCTTGATCTGGAGCGGTTTGTGCTGTACGTAGTGAAGGTATTTGATTACTGCTCTGTTTTTTTTTTTTTTTTAAATTTATATAACAGGGTATATTACATAATTTTGTTTTCAGGAGTTTGAACCCTTGATACAGAAGCCTTACTCGATAGTTTATTTCCACTCCGCAGCGTCCTTGCAGATGTGTGTCTTTTCTCCTCCTCATATTTTGCTTTTGGATTTCAATGTTTAAAATTATAAAAACCACCCAATATCAGGGAGTGGTTGTGTAATTTTCCTAACTCCGAGGGGTGGTTTCTGTAATTTTAAAAAAATCAGTGGATGGTTTGTAATACATACTTAAACACAAACCACACCCTAAAATATTAAAAATTACAAAAGCCATCCTGTATTAGGGAGTTGTTTGTGTAATTTCTCCAAACTCCTAGGGGTGGTTTGTGTAATTTTTAAAGGAAATGTAATGGTTTGTAATTTTTTGAAATTTGGGGGTACCAACTGTAATATTGATGCTCAGAGGGGGTATAGATGTATCTGCACTTATATATATCACCTTTATGACTAACTTCAACTTTTCTGATTTAACAGGCAGCCAGATTTGGGGTGGATGAAGCGATTAGAACAAATACTTGGTAGGAAGCACCAGCGTAATCTTCATGTATGTCAATTCCCCTCTCTCTCTCTCCCCACTAATGTCTTCTTTTGTAACTGAATTTTTGTTTTATGTTTAGGCAATATATGTCCTGCACCCAACTCTTGGTCTAAAAGCTGCAATATTCGGAATGCAGTTATTAGTAGATAACGTGGTACGCCTTATATTTCTTTTTTTCCGTTCTTTTTTCACGCAAATATGTCTGAATTTTCAGATATTCAATTCCTATTCCTGAAGCTAAATTGCGAACTGATTTATAGGTGTGGAAAAAGGTGATCTACGTTGATCGACTTCTGCAGCTGTTTAGATTTGTTCCTCGGGAACAACTCACTATTCCTGATTTCGTTTTCCAGTGAGTTTCTACGCCTTCGATAAATAGGATATTTAGTCTTCTAAATTTGGAAGTGTTTTTTCATTAATGTTTTGGTGAAAAAAATGTGGTGCAGGCATGATTTAGAGGTTAATGGAGGGAAGGGCGTTATTGTGGATCCAAGAACTAAATATGTCTATCAGCGTATATAGATATATTTCTTTTCTTTTCTTTGTGTGTCGATTCATTTTTTAGGTCAGGTTGTAATAAGTTATTTTTGCGTGTATTTTACGTCAATCCTTTTAGCATTTTTCGTGAAGGTATTATGTGTATTCAGATTTATTTCCACACCAAAAAAAAGAAAATTGTAGAATATTGAAAGTTGAAACAACCTTTTACTTCTCAGTAATTCTATTCATAAAAATTAGGGTTCATTACAGCTAGTCCCCTAATAAGAATCATTAATTACAACAATTGTCCCAATTTTACGAAATATTACAATGCACCCTCTACGAGATATTACATAAGAGACCCATCCAAACCATTTCGGGATGTAATGATCCAAAAAATGTAAATACAATTCAAAAAATCCATGTCTATTTTTTTTTATCAGAAAAAAAAAAAAAATCCATTTCTAAGCCATTGAAAATTCAGACATCCACTTCACTCTAACAAACAAACCCCTTCTATTCAAAACAATGCTGTTGTATTTATATATATCAAGATCGAATCGGGCAACATTATTTCTCAGTGATACAACTTGGTAAATCCAAACCACATAAAATCACAAAGAAACTCCAAGTTACGAAGCTACGACCACATATACACATCCACAACAACCACACTCTCTGAAAAAACAAGTAAAAAAAAAAAATACAAAAAATCGTTGCTTTAGAAAGTCCCTCTATAAAAATCAATGAAGTAATGCTCGTTCTCTTTCCTGTTTACTACATTAATGCAACAGCAGCGGGATTACCAGCAGGCGGGCATCTCTGTCTCCGAGGCCGTCTAGTTGTTTTTCCCCATCCTGTTATGCTTCTCTCCTCCAAACCACCACCTTCGATATTACTAAGTTGTTGAACCAATGGAGCGCTGCAAACTGGCTCCATTTCGATCACGACACGTTTCCTACCACGACCCGACCCGTTTCTCCTCGTTGGGCCCGAGTTCCAGGAATGGCCTGTTGCCCTCATCAGCCCCCCAAATGTCTGAATATCCTCAGTCACTTCATGTCTTGAGAGTGAAGCGAGCCCAGGAAGAATATCCCGTTGAAAATCCCTTCTCTGCCTTCCCCGCCTCCATTGGCCCCTTCTCGATCTCGTTTGTAAAGAAATGTGCGCCGTTTCTTCGATTTTTGGAAATTCAGGCACGAAAGGTTCGGGCATAAAGTCTTCTTCTTTAGTTTGTGGTATTTGTAACGTCATTGCTTCGAAATCATCTATTTCTTCATCGGAAAAAGAATCATGATGGGTCGACCCATTTAGGATTCTTGATTCTTTGATTGATTCGATGTTCTCTAACTCGTTCGCAAACCAGAGGAGCGATTTCGATAGGGAAGCCGTATGCATTTGTGGGGCCCATGAGGAAATGGCCATTATTGCTTCTACTGCATCGTTTCTAAGAACTTCTTCTTCATCCTGTTTTTCGTGCTCGTTTTTGTTTTCTTCTTTGGAAGGTAAAGTGTTAATTTCATCATCCTCACTGTCGGGATAAACAGGAACTTGTTCTAGATCTATATCCAAGGTTATTTTGACATTTGTACTCTTATTTCTTTCATAGCACGGTTCTGATGGCTCATCGGGATCACTAACACATGAGTTTAAGTCGATGTGGTTTCTGATAAAGGCGCCACTTTTAGGGTTTTGTTCTCTCTCCAAAGTCCGTTCTTCAGCTTCTATCACCTCATCGGGCTCACAAGCAACATTTATATCAATTAATCCATTCTTTCCTTGGCAATCTACACTTGCTGAGGTGGAAGCAAGGGAAGAAATCTCATTTTCTTGAAAACCCCTTTCAAATATGGGAAACCCGAGAATCTTATTGACTTTTTGTACCTCATCATCCTCTTTTGGAGCGAAAAGCTGATTAAGATCTCTAACCATTTCGTTCTTAGGTTTAAGCCAAGGCAATGTCGAGAAATGATCTTCTTCATTCATACTAACATCTTGCTCGTTCAAGTTAATATCTATTACGGGCTTCGAATCAACACGAGACGAGCCCTTTGAAAAACTCCCAATACCATTTGAAAGGTTGTCAGATGTTTTGAAAAATCCATGCCTCGTTGTTTCAGCTGAATTTAAAGATGTTTCCAATGTGTTCACATTCTGAGAGAAGCCGTTAGTTGGATTCGCCCATGAATTGGCAAAACATGAGGAACTAAAGAATGGGTGTGAACCAGGGGCATTGTTGGAATTATCACGGGTTTTGTCGGAAGATTCTAGAACATGTTTGCGGGAATCTTTCCAAAGTTCTTCTCTATTGTAACTGCTTGGATATATTCCGGGAGGATGACGAGAATGGTTATGCATGGCTTGAGTTATGGGACTAAGGTTACTCCTAGTGGATTCTGAAAATTTGAAAATTTTGTAGTAACTAAAATAATAGAATAACTGTTGTAAAAAAAGCAGTAATACGAATAATAATACAGAGGAAAAAAACTTTTGTCACCGGAAGTATTATCTTTTTTGGCCCTATTTCGAAAAACACCTTGAGGTTTGGCTTTTTTTCGAAAAACACCCCGAAACCTTGAAAATCACAAAAGTACACCATGACTCCTTAATTTTCTATTTTTCTGTTATTTTGAGGATGTCTTTTGTAAACGGCGCAAACCTCAAGGGGTTATTTGTAGCTGACCTCTGCAATAAGTAATTAAAACTGAAAGCTTACTATAAATCTTTACCTGCTTCATACATATGCGAGAGCCGTCCACTCGCATTAACTCTATTTTCAAGATTTGAATTTATCACGAGTCCATTTTCTCCCGGTAAGCCTAAATAACCTGCATTTGATTTACCGTGCTCAATTCCACCTTTATAGTCGACATTTTCCGAAGTTTGACCATGAAAATCATCCTCAATTTGAATTGGTTCGTTTAAATCAGCCAATCCAATAGAGCCCCTCAAACATTTCTCCCCTTCATCATCTACGTACTCGTCAGCTGGAAGTTGAAGATCAAACAACTTCTTCCTCACCTTTGATGGTCTCGAATCGAATGCTCCAGATTCCTTCTGAAAGGCAGTCTGTGATGGGTTGTACCCTTTTGCACAACTCATTGGAGAATTAATAATTTCAACTCCCGACATCGATGTTCTACCATAATAACTAGAATTAACCAATGGAAAGCCAGGCATGTGCCATTTTCTTTGACCCTCTTCCAAGGGGATTTGAGGCCCTTGAAGACTAGATGATGATTCCATAGATGCTCTGTTTTTATATGATTCTTTCCTTTTCACATCTTCCATCATGTCCCGTTGGATCCGGTAGAGACGGTGGAGTTCACAAACCTGGATTTTTATTGGAAATTTTGACTAGCGTTTTTTTAATTTATCAAATTAGATCAATCATCATGTTTTACCGAATTTATTTTTGAGAGTTTAATCATGGCTAGAAAATTTTCAAGAACAAGGGGTATAATGGTAAAAATGAAAAATAAATTTACCTGATTTTTGAAAACGGCTTCATGTTCGAGTATTTTTTGCTTCAATGCATCTTTTTCATGTCCAGGATAACCATCTACCAAAGTTCTTGGCATAAATCCATTGTAATATTGCCCGTTTGGGACGGTCTTCTCTCCATAAAAAAGGGGCCAACTACTACTGCTAGAATCCTCATTAAGGTCTCTCATGGAGTAAAATCCCGGCAAGAAGCTTTTGCAATGTATTTTTGTTCCCATTCCTGTTATTATCAAACAATGGTAATTAATAAGTGCCTTAAGCAATATCACAAATGCATAAATTGATATCATATTAGGAAGGATCAATTACAAATAACCCCCTGGGGTTTGTGTCGATTACGGAAAACACACTGAAATCTTGAAAAGTTACGAAAAACACCCTCCAACTAAGGGAAACTCGTTGACTCAGGGTGGTTTTCGTAATTTTCAAGGTTTCAGGTGATCTTTGTAAACGGCGCAAACCTCAGGGGGATTTTCGTAATTATTACTAGTGCTAAAAAACTATTCATTTTCTTTTTGGAAAATACAATGTGAACAAGCAGTTTCCTGGTAATTCAATGAAGCATTAATAGTAAAGATCACTTAAAATCGACTCTATCACAAATGGGATTAACATATCTTAAAGGAAATTCAAATTTATTTTCAAATAAACAAATAAATATGCTTCATACTTTAGTAATGCTCAAGAACAAATCAATTTCATCTTGCCTATAGAATCATAGAAATCAGATCCTATTAAGATGATCACACATATAAAATTAAAAACAAGTACCCATCAGATAAAATCAAATTAAAAACAAATCAACAGACTTAATTCAAGAGCAGATAGATATTCTTGAAAAGCAAATGCATAAAACATATTATTCTGTTCTATGCTCAACGAAATCAATCATCTGTAAAACTCAAGAAAGCAGACATGTTTGGGGATAATTATGAACTAAACTAATCAGAATATTGATAATTAAAATAAAATAAAGAAGTAATCTTTTCTATTCTGGGTCACAGTCAAAGCCAAGTAAATCTTAAAAACAAATCCAAAACTGAATAAAAATGATAAATTACCTCAGACCCACATCCTGAAATCACCTCTCTTTAAGAATCCCTCATGGATTGAATCAACAGATATTCTTTCTAAGTGTAAGAGAACTAACTCATAAATAAATTAATCATGGGAAATTCAGAGTCTTTCACACTTAGTAAAAAGAAGAAAGGAAAAAAAATAAAAATTAAAGAAGAATAAAAAAGGGAATACTAATAATTGAGAACAAGAAATAAAGAAACGAGAAGTGGGTAGTTTTATAACTCCATTGAAGAAGCTCAGATCCTCATCAAACTCAACTAAAGATTGGAGATTTCGATCTGCTGGCCTGGGCCACTCTCTCTCTCTAACTCTTTATGAAGAAAAAAAGCTAAAGACCTTTAGAGAGAGAATGAAAGGAGAAATATATCTAATATATATATAAAAAGAAAGAATTCTTGCAACTGTTTATATTTATTACTAATATTAATATTAATAATTGTTTTTTTTTAAGAGAGAGAAAGTAAGAGAGAGATCCCAGATAAGAAATCTTCACACAAACAAACGACCTTCTAAGAACAGTGACATGAAATTTGTCAACATACGGTCTCTTTTTATTCTCTGCTTTTTCTTCCCCCCCCCCCCCCCCCCCCCCCCCCCCCCCCTCCCCCTCTAAGAAAAAACTCTCAAGAATTCTTTCCTGGATTTAATAATTTCTGGGTAATTTTTATCAAAAAAAATTATGCATAAACATAAAGAAAGAAACTTGCAAAAATATTCCAAATCTACTGCTAACCATGATTAATTAGTATTTAATCAACCATTAATATAGGACCTTAATTTGCCTTTTTAAGGAGTGTCTCATTGGCTAAATTTCATGCATCAGACAAGATGTGGGACCACTTCTGACACCACTGTGAGTATGGGTGAGAATTGAAATTCTAATAATAATCCTAATTAATTTTCATTTTTAGGGTTGAGTTCAAGATTCCAATTTTAAACTATTATTGTTTTTTGCTCTCTGGCCCCTGAATTTATGTATAATTACAAGAATGGGTTTTGATGCTTCTGGTGAAATATGATTGGTTGACGCTCTGTTTGGTATCAGAGAAAGTCTAAATTGTTTTTGTTAGGTTAGGTTAAGGAGTAGAGTACTGATATGATGTACTGTTACGTGAAAGCAGCCTCACGAATTAACGGACATGATGGGCCCAGAATATACACGTGGCAGCATTTACAGCACCACCAAGACCACAGACATTTTGATCATGTTGGTCAATCATTAATCTATTTAAATATTCATAAATTCCCCTCACATTGACTGACTTGCTAATTAAAAATATGAATAATTTCATAGTAAAACTTAAAATAATTCATAATTATTTAATTTACATAGGGAAGCAATACTTTATAAGATATATTATTTTTCACATCTAAAGATAAGAATAAAACCTATAACTTATAAGATACTATTTCTCAAATTACTCAAAATAAGAAAATCAGTTTGAAAAGGAAACAATAGTACACGTTAATTGTCCTTGTGTATGAATATTGCACTTTTCTGACTCTCAAGATTTCTGAAATTTTATATATCAAAGGCTCAAATCTAAATATGTCTCATGAATACATGCATTGATTAACTATTGAAAAAAGAAAAAATAACTCTATATATCTTATTCGTTACACATCAAATAATTATTAAACTACTACTTATCTTATGATGATCGGCAGTCATCACTTGAGATAATGTTAGGGCATTGGGCGTGAGGGGGTAGGTGTTAACCTTCCCACATCGCATAATTACTAAACTACTACATACATTATTTTTATTTTTTTTTTTACATTTTATATCTCAATTGTTCTAAATATGTATAATTATAATATTAGTAAATAGAGTAGAAAATGCAACATGTAAATATAACAAGAATCCAAATTCAAAGTAAATTGCAGTATTTTTAGAATTTTGAGATACATGAATTTCCAAGGTAGGAATTTTGCTACGTGTAGGAAACAAGAGGCAAGAGCTTTTCAATTGAAACAACATAATATGACCATCAATAAATATCAAACTTGGATCTACACTTTTGTGGTTACAAAAACATTATAAACCTAATTTCAATTCACATATATATTTTTAGGAAAATATTAATTCTAAGAGTGAATTATATCTACTAACTCTGAGTTTTAACAAATTTGTTTTCCTATTCTCAAAAATTACAAGAAACTTCCTAGTATTTCTTAAAATTGACCAATAATTTTCATTTTTTTTTCTCTATGTTTTATAGTTTCAGGGACTTTTTTGTAATTTCTGCCATCAAATAGAATAAATTGTAATTAACTCAAATCCTAGGTTAATCAAGCATTTTGATATAAAATAAATTTTAAAGATCTTTTTAGTCAAAAAAAGGTCATATATTTCAAGTACTTTGGAAGAGCAGTGTCCTTCAGCAGCATAACTTTAACTTTTACATCTCTTTTTTTGTAACTTTATGCAGACAAATCAATAATAGTACTGCCCTAACTAAGTGGAAGTTCGTTGGAGTTTTTTGGTTCTAAAACTTTTGTGGAAATCTGCGCAAATTATGTTTATGCTTTAGTCATTAAAGATTTGGATTTTTGTTATTTCACTGTAATTATCAGATTTCTGATAAATAGTTATTATATTTTAGCATGATCCCGTTGAAATTGGCATAAAAAGGGAAAAAGAGTATTTCTTTTTCTTTTTCCAACTTGCATTATGATGTTGGAAAAAGTAAAAAAGGGATGCGGGAAAGTTAGGATAATTAAATTTTTTAAGAATATGAAACTTTATAAACAAAATAATAAATATATATATATTTTTTTTTGGTCGAATAATAAATATATTTTTTAATAAGAGGAAAAGGATAGAATTAATTATTGCAAAATTAGAGTAATAACGACAAATTATAAATCCGAAATAGAAGCCCAATCACTCATGACCAACCCAAGGAAATTGGGCCATGTACTGTGATTGGGATTTTGGGCTTTCAGGCCCACTCTGATATAGTGACCCAATCCATTAGCACTCCCATCAAAATAAAGAAATTAAAAAATCTTTTCAACTTCCACGTTCTTTTTTTCTTTCTATTATTTAAAAGTGCTTTTGCGATTCCTTCTCCAACCACCATGACTTCCATATCTAGCTGGATTTGTACCAATAGCAGCAAGAATTTATTTTTGAATATATACATTATTCTGGAGTCAGAAAGGGTAATAATATTCACAAGTAGGGCACTAAATTTACCCACATGTCTCACTGTTAACAGAAACTTTTAACTACAAAACCTCAATCTCAGGTTTCCCAAAAATCTACACTAGAGAGAAAAGAAAAGAAAAGAAAAAAGGGCAGGAATGTATAATAATCAACGTACAATTATACTGTATTCTCAGATACTGATAAATACACGGTCTTTAAAGTACAGATACGATACGCTCCTTGCGTTAGTCTGTGGCGGCGGTGCATGCAGTCTCTGTAGAGTCTACGATGGACGATGATGATACTGCTTTCCCCTTGATATCAGATGATGTTCCTAAATCCATTTTCTTCTCACCCTTTGATTGCATAAGCTCGAGCTCGCGTTGTAGATACTGCCCAAAGTATTGGAATATAAACTAATTATATTCGAAAACCGGAAAAAACTTGTAAGAAAAGAAAATCGAAAAAAAGAATAAAAAATTCTGCACTTAAAATGCGTGCTTTTTTAATTGCCCTCAAACTTTACTCTTGCTGCTTCAAAGAACAAGGGTAAAATGGTAATCATCTTTTGTACAAGTTAAGAAAGAGGAGTTTATTTTTAGTTTCACAGGATTTTTCAGTGATATTTCATTTTATACCCCTTCGCTGTAATACAGAGTTTTTTATACCCCTTTGCTGTAATACAGAATTTGGGTGCAATTAACTCAATATTGATTTGAGATCATTTTTCTATTTAATCATGTAATGTTACGATAAGCTAGCATGTCGTAAACCTAACAAATATACCTCAAATGGGAGAATTTCCAATTTGAAAGAAATTACCTCAATTTGATGCTGAACTAGTTTCCTCTGTAAATCCTTTTGAAGATTTGATGCACTCCTAGCCCCAAATTGCCCCAAATCTCCACCATTATTGGCTGCTACATTGTTGCCAGGAGACACACCATATCCAGGTGACCTACATGCACACAAATATTTTTATATATAAAATAGAGGGAAGGAAAAATATTCCGCGAACTCTGAAACAAAAGTGATTTTCTGCTTTCATTTTAAGAAAAGTTGTAAGGGAGTGTTTCGTTTGTTGCTTCTGCTTAAGATAAGTTGAAATAAGATAGAACCTAAACACACCTTAAGGGCGGTGCAATTTTCAGCTTCTAGGTTATTTTTTCTACTTTATGGCTTCTTCAGAAGCAGAAGTTTTTGCTAACATACTCACAGTAGTTGAAAATAAGTGCTACATCCAGAAAAACATATTGTGAAAAAGAGAGCGTACCACGGAAGATTATTTAGAGAAGGATAAACAAAAGATTTCTGATATATCGAAGCAGCAGAAGCAGCAGCTTGTAGTCTAGCATCATGCTGACTAACATTTGCACCCTCACTGGCAGAGCGTTGGGATGATGTACCAGGATTGCTTGTTCCTATGTCCAAATTATGTCAGCTAAATGATATTTATATTTTGTATATGTATTGTAACAGGTTTCATAATATGAAGCAGAAGAACAACAAAATTAAGACAATCTTGACATTGTAGACTCTATATTAACAAGCTTTATTTGATTCAGGTTAGAATACTGAGAAATCCCGTAAAATTAGGAAGGGCATGAATAAGAAAAATGTCATACATTTTATTAAACAGTAATCATGTTGTTTCAAATAAAATTTCTGATTCCATCCCTGCACAAAATGCTAATCTAGCAAATTAAGTTTACAATAAATGAATTTTTTTAATTTTAAAATAAGATGAACCAGAAAAAGAATATTGAAGAGAGGGAGAGGAGAGTGCAAAAAAGAAAGGCACTGAAGGTAATTGCAGTTCAAAGACACAAAGATGCCATAAGTAGTTAGCGCTAGTTACATCTTCTGCCCCTGAGGTTTGAGCTAAATACAATTAGGCCCTCTGTTTTGAGAAATTACAAAAAGCTCCCTGACATTTCACTTTAATGCAAAAAAACTCCCTGACAGAGGCTGATTATTTGCATTTTTTGGCTTCATGTTATATGGTGTGAGGGATTATTTCGTAATAAAGTGAAATATCAGGGAGTCTTTTCAACAGTTTCTGAAAATAGATGTACTAAAGTTTAGTTAGGGCTAGTAGAAGTAATTCAGCCAAGTAGTTTTTATCCAGCCTGGTGCTTTATATACAGTATAGATGAGGACTGAGCTCTAATTCTTTAATATAAGCTTAATTATAGAAAACTATAATCTCATACCTTGTTGATGAACATCAGCCCTTGATCCATTAGTAGATGTCCCATTTTCAGGCGGTACAACAAGTGCTCTGCATGTGGGGCATGTGTTTTGCCTTTCTAACCATGACCTTAGGCAATGGACATGAAAAATATGCCCGCAAATAAGTTTTTTAGCTGTTGTCATCTCCTCACGACATATAATACAGGTAGCATCACTTCTGCAAAAACAGATAAATAGGAAAAGGAAATCAGAACTCGAGGGTGTTTCGTTGAGCTCATATAAGCTCTTCTAAACATCTTAAAAGTTGTTTAGGAGCTTATAAGCTTCCGAGAAGTGCTTGGCAACGTTTTATCAAAAGAGCATATAAGATGTTGAATAAGATGATCAGAGCTTAAACTGCTTTAGAATAAGCTGGGGAAGACCAATTTATATAAACACATTAAAAGGTGTGTGAGCTTATAAGCCCCAAAACATCCTATAAGCTATAGAAGCCAAAGCTACTGTATATAAACCAGATTCTTTGTTTCTATTGAGCAAAAAGAGCATTTTACGAATTGATTTCTTCAGGACTTGCATCTGGGAAACGATCATTCATATTTGAAGTGATCTTTCGGTAACGAATGTAATCAGCAACACGAATTTTGAAGTTTCTGAATGTCTCATAAAGTTCACGAATCAAGTGAAGTGGCACACCATAATTCCTGCAGAGAGAAAAGAGAAAATGATAACATCATCCACATATAATCATGATTAAGAACAGATAAATATTATCATTATAAGTTGAAAAGTTGCTTACACAAATATGACAAGGAAGAAGCACATATACATAGTCAAGTGTAGCAAGTCTCTGATAAGTTCCAAGTAAAAAGTGTAGACAGCTTTCTTTTCCCATTGTCCTTCCATAAGCATGTCACTCACATAGAATGTATACTTCACAAAAGTCGATACAGTAGTTGTTGCCAATATCAAGTACCTGGAAAAGGAAAAGCATTTACTTTTAAACAAGACTGTCCTATAAACTTGGGTAGTGTATGCAAACTCTAGCAAAAAACACTTTTGTACTTTCTGCTTTTTTTAAGCACTTTGGGAGTGTTTACAAAACCAACTTCTGTCTATTTTAAGCAGAAATAAGCGAGAAGCTAGAAGCACACATGGACCAGCTTTTAGCTTCTGGGCCATTTTTGTAAATAAGTGGATGTTATTTTAGAGTAACGGAAGTACTTCACAGCTCTTTCTTCCAAACACTCCTCACGTTTATTGCTCCAACTTTTTACAACTTTAGCTTCTCCAAAAACAAAAGCTCTAGCAAACACCTACTTACTCAAATGCGAAGAAGAGTGAAACTGAAGCCTGTCTGGTTTCGATCAAGAACTTGACAGAATTGTACAGAAAGATACTGTCAATAAGAAAGAGAAATCCCATGAAAGAAACGATCCTAACGTGAGACAGCTTAGGAACAGATGGAGTTGTTTCAATGTATTCAACTCTCTTCTGAGCCAACCAATGCAAAGCCTTGATCAGAAGTAAAGCAGTAACCATTGCGAGAAACGTAACTGAAAAATCCTGTCTGAAAATAGTTATTGCAAACAGTATTTCCATAACTTCCCGCCATGACTGCTCATTTAGCCTCTCGACTTCTGCTTCTCGGAGTTTGCCCAGGAAGATTTTCTTGGTCAATTGCCATAAAATGCACATAAGAACAAGGCCCATATTCAAAAGAAGCACCAAACTGATCTTTGAAGTTGATAAGTAAACCATTGCAGGATAAAATTGGCTTCTACTGCTAAATGCATGATAAATAACTGCTAGTGTAGCTATTATGCTGAGCCCAGCATATGTTTGCAGCCTCATTGTTCACTTCTTTCCCTGTTGATCAAATTCAATCAATTAATTCTTCTAACTAAGTTCTTTTATAATATCAATTAGAGGAATAATGTAGATACATGTATCGGAATGAGTTTGTAATTCGTTCCATTCAACAAATTGGATAAAACATATGCAAAAGCCAGCGTATAACTTCAACAAAATCTCTCCTACATCATAAGATCCAGCCATCGATCAGAATACTCATAAATTCATGACATTCAGCAATTTTTGGTTGCATACTGAAACTTCAGAGTTTAATTGCTAATTTTCGCCTACCGGTGAGGAAATACCAAAAGGTAGCGCTAGGACGTAACGGGTCCTGGGTTGACGAGGGCAGACGAAAAATGACAACCCATTGAATATTTACACATATAAACATTGATTTTGATAAAAAGAAAAAGAAAAAATTGCAAAATTGATGTCATGATGAATGCTATGGATCCATTGCAGAAAGTGAACGGGAGCTTAAGGAAAAAAAGATCATGAGAAGAAGAAAGCCATGAAAGGGAGAGGAAGAGAACGGAAATGGAAATACCAGAAGGCTGGAGGAGAAGAAAGCGTACAGGAGACGCGCCGCCGCCGCAACGGAGATGTCGGATCGTTGGTGGGGTTATTTTGGGGAAAAACTAAGCCAAGCGTAAGATAGTTGTACCTTTTCAAATGAAGTAAGAAATTTTGCATGTACGTATATTTTGAAGATAAAGGACTTAAAATTCTAAAATAATATTGGAAGAGAAAATTAGGATATTTGTGTACGAAAGCTAATATTATAAGAGCAAAAATATTTTGTACAAATTTAAAGTCATATAGTATCTTAATATTAATAAACTTTATGCAAATTGAAAGTTCAAGTACAACAAATAAGTTTAAAATATTGAACTCATCGAAATATTATTTTACTTTTGTAATTTATATGTAAATAACCTTTATCAGTACATTATATATAAGAAAATTGTAAAAGTTCCATCACATACAATCTGCAGAGATGATAGCAAAACTACTTTCTTTGATAGCTCAATAATTAATCCGTATACAAAACAATTAGAATAAATTAGATGAACCATATACTGTTTTAACTAAGCAAAAGCCATGGCTACAAAAATGTTTATTGCATCATCAAACTAAAAAAATTCTCTTTCACAAAATAACTTCAACATTGCAGCAACAACTTCGTTGCAGCTAAAGAATCTTCTATATATTGTGGTGAATTAGAATTATAAATAATAATTTATAAGGAATTTCCCATAGAGTCCTTGACGATCTCGTATACAGAGATTACATTCTCTATGCTCAACAAGACTATGATGCACCACTCCAGCAAATCTGACTTTCGGTTTTGGAGAACTTCTTGAAGAAAATGAATGTTATGCTGCAAATAGTGATACAGTTCCACCATCAGTATGAAGTTCTTCTATTTCAGTGATGAATTTTGCTACTGAAAAAAGTTGAAATTATTGCATACCTCAACAAATTTTAACTTGAAATCAAGATTTCCAAATCGTTGAGTGACCTCGTATTCCTCACGAAGGTAATCGTATATTTCGGCGTATTTTGCATCCCTCCAAGCAATTTCTGATCTGTAATAATAACATTTTCAATATATACTTACATACACGCGTGTGTAAAAATCAAAGAAGGGGGTATGTGTAAAGTGGAAATAAATTACGAGGTATGTTTGTGTAAATTTGGAACCAAGAGGGGATATTCATGTAATTACATAGTTACTTGCACCGATAGACAGCGTATCGAATGTAAACTTACCTTTCGAACAGACCAACTTTTAGAATGACATCAGCTATATTTGAATTAGCCTTCCCAACAAGTTGAAACAACTTCTTCCTATCCATAGTGAAAGTACCACTTTTTTCCATTCCACGATTTATTTCTGCAAACTCTTCAACCATACCATCAACCTAAAGCACATAAATATCACAATTTTCAACTTTAAAAAGGTCTCAAGTCTGGAATGACTGCTAATGGCCATAACCATGAAATTTCTAGCACAACAAGAAAAGCTGAAAAACGGAAAATCGTAACACATATTTATATTTTACCTGTGACATGAAATAGTCAAGAGCAATGCTTTGGCCAAGCACGCTACTGATTATGCGAATGCTATCTGTGTCGAGATTTTTGAGAACAATGTAATCCGGACCTCCCTGCATATCCTCATCCAACAAAGGCTTCTCTTTTATCGCATAATCTGACGTAACAAGAAAAGATGATGTGTGAGAGAGAGATGTAACACAAAAAGATGATGAAAATTACCCTAATTTTTAAAACCATAACGATTACCCCCCTAAAACTAACAAAAGACCGTTGACTCAGGGGGGAATTCGTAATTTTCAAGGTTTGAATGTATTTTTTGTAAAACGAAACCTAAGGGCGGGGGGGTTTCGTACTTATCTGTATATAGAGAGAGAGACGTGTAACAAGAAAAATGATGAGAGAGAGAGATTCACCATCTTTTCTCATCTCACGAAGCAACCCACAACAATGTCGTCTAACAACTTGCAGATAGAAATCAACTTCATGATCCTCCACATTAAATAAAACTGCCGAACCATACTGGAAGACCACCACATAACGACAGCAACTTGCACTTGTTTCAACCAAGCTTCCCTGAAATCAAAGAATCACTCATAGTGAACATGCATGAAAATGCCATACAAAATGCAAACGCCAGAAAAGTTGAAGTAGCTATATTTATTTTAAATAAGCGAATGAAAATTTCTTACATTACGTAATGGGGAATCACTAAATCTGAGAGCAACATAATTTGTAGAACGAGAGGATGGAGGAATAACAAATCTTGCATTCTCTGTTTGCATACTCTTCAAATCAACGCTGCGAAAACCAGGAATCTGAGAGACCAAACAATTGGGATGGAAAAACCGAGAAGGAATGGTGAGTGCCCAATTTTTCATTGAGAATCTCCATAACTCTCATGAAAACAGAGGTAGTCCAATTTGATAATATTAAAGAGATGAGATTTAGAACGTTGTAATATTCAATTGGTAATCAATAAACAAGATAGATTTTAGGAAGCTTAAGTTTCGATTTCTAAATGGGTCAATTACGAATACCAATGAACACCCTGAAATCTTGAAACATTACAAAACTTACTTTGAGGTTTGAAAACCATGAGGAATACCCCCCTAAAACTAATCATTGACTCAGAGGGTCGTAATTTTCAAGGTTTGAGAGTATTTTTGGTTTTTTGTATTTATCTGTTTCTAAATTGTATAGTTAAGATGTTTATGGACAAAAAGTTAATAATTGATACAGAAAAAATACTAAAATCTTTTCCCGTAATTAGAACCCCTTAACCTCAGCAATCTTTACTACTAATAACCTAAATCATCATAAGCATGTCATCAGAGTATGTATTTACCAAAAATACATTAACGAAAAAATACGTCAGATTAGAACTATACCACACAGATTCGATTGGAGCATCTACTGTTAATCCTAAACCAATCTAAATTTCAGCAAAATTAACATAAATTCCGCAACAAAAACTCGGATGAATCAATAAGTATTCAATAAAACAGAAGCCGAACCTGGTGCACAGGAAAAAAGCTTTAACTGGGATTTTTCCAGCCTCTTCATCTTCCACTGATTCCTCCTCCAACGTCTGATTCTGATTAAAATCATGAATCTTGAAATCAAATTCATCAGCATAATTTGGGACTGGAGATGGGAGCGCGGAGAATGACCTAAAATTCGAGAAATAATTTCTGGGTCCTGAAATTAACGGCGATATTGGAGATCTTGGAAACGGGTTTGCGCTGAAACTGGGATTTTTAATCGATTTGGATGAAGATATGATGCGGGAGAGTATGAGGGAAACTCTCCATCTCCCCATTCACTAGTTGTTTGCTGCAAAATTCTATGCTGAGTATGTGAAAATTTGCGTCTTTTTTTCAATTTCTCTTCATTTTATTCTGGAATTTCTTCTGTTTTCTCAGCTTCACGTCGAGTATTTGGTCCTCAAAAGTGGAGGAGATTCATTCTTCTTCTGGTTTATGAGTGCTGTGAATTGTGTTGCGAAATAGAATTAACAAAATAAACTGCTGAAGGACAAAATAATTTTCACTTTTTGTTAGGTTTTGGCTCAAACATACGTAATATACTTATTTTTTTATTTTTTTTTTGTCAAATACGTAATATACTATACTAATTTACTCAAATCTCTCGTTTATGTTTTTTTTTTTTTTTTTAAATCTCCTATTTATTTTACAAAAAAACCTAGTTGCCCTAGGTATAATTTATTAATTTCTAAATAAATGATTTGAAAGCATAAACCAAAGAACTTAGATTGATTTTTTTTAAACCAAAAACCCCTCAAAAGAGGGGCAAATGCATAACTTAACTCAAATCAGCAATAACAAAGTTCAAAGCAAACAAGGGGAAAGCATTCAAATTAACGCGAACCTCAGCTGCATATCTAGATAAAACGTGAGCTACTCTATTAGCATTATAACAAATAAAGGAAAACTAACATTCACTAAAATGAACCAATAAAGCCCAAATGTCAGCAATCAAATTACCAAGATGAGAAAAATCCTCCTATGTGCCTTGAAGCTTCTGAATCAAGTTAAGGCAGTCACCCTCAAAAATCACTTTAGACCAACCAAAGTCTCTCGCCAACCGGACTGCCTTCAAACAAGCCATCGTTTCAGCAAACTCGGGATGGCTATGACCAGGCTCCCAAACAGATTCCCATCCAACGCAGGCCTCGGAAAAATCTCGGCACAGCACCCCAACGCCAATTTCTCGAACACCATCGAATATCACGGTATCGAAATTGACCTTGAACCAACTCGGAGATGGGTGCAGCCACCGATTCGGGAAAGTAGAGCCACGCGAGAAGCATCCGTCACCGAGGCATTCCCACAACTTGAAGTGAAATCCTTAGCAAACCGCAGAACAAGCCGTTGTAGCAACACAATGCCTTCGAACTTAGCACGGTTTCGGTTATCCCATAACGCCCACAAAATAGAAAGCAAGATCCCTCCCTGATCGACATCCAAGTCTCCCAACACACTTTCCAAGCCAGTCACGAAATCAGCTCGTAACCCATCAACAACCGCCGAAGCAATGCCCGAGAGGTCCCAAACACGCCTCGCAAACGTACAATCCAACAATTAATGCATGTGCTCGATTCTCGTCAGGCTCGCCACAAACCGGATAAAACCAGCCGCACAGTGCCGACGTTGCAGAGAGGAAACAGTGGGCAAAATGTAATTCACAGCTCTCCAAGTAAACATTCGAACCTTCGGAGCCACGCGCGCACGCCAAATGAGTTTCCAGACCTGAACCTGAGCCACGTTTGGAGCTGAACCTCGTTCCCGAGCCATTAAATTCAAGGCTAAATGGTACGCACTACGGACCGAAAATCTCCCATTCTTAACAAAGTGCCAAATGAGCCGATCCTCCCGCCTAACCTGTCCCAACGGGATTTCCAAAATAGCCTGAGCATCATCCATTCACCAAATCCACATTCCATGCACGCCCATCACCCGACAACAACTCCTCAACCCATTGAACCTCAACATCAATATTTGGGAGCGGCGTAGGCCTGAACTCCGGCGGCGCAATGCCGCCATATATGGACGCTCTTCCCTGAGCCAATCCTCCAGCGGGAACCTACCGAGATGAGATACCGAGATTTCCAGATGCTCTTCCATGTAAACGGCGGGGAACGAACAAGCCGAGCTTCGAGAAATTATTGATTGATTTCGCATAAATCTATTATTATAAGCAATTAAAAATGGTCCTAAAGTAAATTTGATTTGATAATACATAAAATATATATTATGTATAAGGTATCACCATTGTTTTCTTTTTGTTTGAATAACATTAATAAAATAATAGGTGTTACTGTTTGGGGGTTCTCACCCGATTTCCTCCGAATTCGGATAATGCACATACTACCATGATTGAATGATTGAGCTATGCCATGGAGGAACCTTATTAAAAATAATTTTCCCAATTCAATTGCTTTACACGTAAATTAGAGTTCGAATTCTATAATATTTCGTCAGACATTTAATAGGTAATGTTGATGACATTATCATGTGCCAAGGTATTAAATCATTAGAGTAACTACATTTAATATGATTTTCATGAGGGAATCATATATATATATATATGAAAATGAATGAGTGAAATGTTTTAGAAAATATATTTATGTGGTAATAAAATTGATAAGTTAGAATTAATTAATTTTGCTAGGTAGATTGTTTCAATAATTAATTTAATTGATTATTATTTTTATAATTTATATATGTATTTATTGACTTTCCATACTTTTGTTTATATCAATTATCAAAAAATTTGTAACTCCTATTTAATTATAGAACTATATAACTACTTTATATAATATTAAAATTGATTTTTTTTTTCAAAATATGGTTTTAAGTAAATTTTAACAAGCTTTGGAGTTATCCATACGGGGTTGAATGTTCGTTAATAAAAATAAAGAAAAAATAATGTATTCAATATATCCATTAAAAAATTATATTTAATATTTTAATTTCTAACAAATATTTTTGATATAGCAAATTCAAATGAAATTTTATCTAACTAAAGTAAGGAATTTTTTTTAAATATAAGTTTAAATAAATTTTATTATTATTTTAATAATATAAAATAAATAATTAATTAATTTTCTTGATTTTTTTTTCCAAATACACGTATCTCACGTTCATTTTGTGGTAGAAAAGTTATATTTATTTCAATGTAAATAAATTTCTTAAATTATTATGTTTGAGTATTAATATTTTTCTTAATATAAAAGAAATTTCAATAATGAAATGAATATTATTATGACTCAATAACGAAACAATAATAGATTATTTAATAAAAGAATAATATAAAGTGTAATAAACAACTATTTTTTTGACCAAAGAGACAAAGATATTCCAATCATTATTTATATGAATGGTCTATTATTAAATATTTTTTTAGTATTTTAATTATCATTTTAATATTTCTATAACCGTCGTGATATTCCTTCTCTATATATGTATAAATATATATTCTCTATATTATAAATATAAAATCAGTACTTTGTCAAAAAAATATCATATTACTATTTTTATACATTTAAAATGAGTTTTTTATATACAAAACTCCTGATTATTTTATAAAATGAATTAATTTGGTGTGTATGCTTCAAATTCTGAATTAATAATTTTTGACATATTATTAATAATCATATAAAAAATATAATATAATTTATTTAATAATATATATTTTATAAATAAATTACCCCGTGCAATATAGGGGTTAAAAAACTAGTGTAAAAAGTTTTTTATTGACTACTTTAAGTCTCATCTTATTTTCTTTCTCTTGCATCTCTTCAAGATTCCAACAATAAAAATTTCAGTTTTTTTTTACCAAAAAAATGAATATTTAATGATGAAATTTCTTCTTTATAAATAATGAAGAACTCATACTATCACATGAAAATAATATGTATTATTTTACTTTTATCAAACATCTTTTTTTTTTTTTTTTGTTATGGTAATAATAAATACTATCACATTGCCTCGTGGCTCACTGTCCCAACTCCCAAGTCCAGCGTGAGCGACGTCGTAGTATGGACTCACACAGTATACACATTCTCCTCTGTTTTCAACGAATCCGGCAATGAAAATGAAAGGAAACTGAAATACGTTCGGTATCAAAATCCTACTGAATTACAAATCAATTCGGCGGAGAAATCCTCGGAAGAGAGAGAAGTAGAAGCAAAAGGTTTGGTTTTTACAGATGGCCATATCAGGAGATCTTAGGGTTTTCGCAGCTCTCAATCCATATAAATTCAACCCCCTTGGTGCAGCAACGCGTTTTCCTCCTTCTAAGGTTTGTTTAATCTCTTATCCAATTTTCCAATGTTGATTTTGACTTTTGAGCTTCTTTTTGGCACCAAAAAAAGGTTATATGTTGGGCTTGGAATTGTGAAGCTCTATTGTTGTGTTCTGGGGTTCAATTTTGGGGGCTTGATTTTAGTTTTCTTGTTTGAGAATTGGAGTAGTCTTTATTCTTTCAGAAACTTTCTTTAGAACCTGTTTGGTGATATGTCTGTGAGAAGCTGCATCGTGTGTGTGAAAGTACATATTATTATACTTTTTGGGGTTGTGTAACTTGTGTTACTTGACTATGTTGAAGGATTTTGAGCTTCTTCGAGATTAAACATGTTAGTTTCCTGAAAATCTTGAGTTCATTGCTTTAATCTAAGTCAATTGAGGCAAGGAACGTGGTGATCTTTGTTGGTAAACATTGAATCTTGTTTCTAAATTTTAAGAGCATTTCTGACACAAAATGGTTAGAGATTAGAATTTGTTTTGCTATCTTTCCACTTCTTCTACACAGTGTTTGAGTTTGCATTTTTCTTGGTCTTATCTCTGCATGGATTAATGTTTCTAATCAGCTCGTCATTAGTAATCTCTCCAAAACCATAGCCATTTGGACGCTGAGATGGATTTGGTTAATGTCTTCCAAATTCGTATCTCAATCAACAGACTTATCAATTGCTATCATATGTTTGAGCTTTGAGGCATATTGCTCGTTTTTGTAAAGTTATATAACGAAAACTTGGGATTTCTGATTAACACTATTGTTTATCAGCTATCAAGAACTTTATTGTATGTGATTTAAGCTCAATTTTCTGAAGAAACAACTTATGCTTCACTACAGGTCGTGTTTCCCCACTCCAAGCGACCCCTTAGAATTTTTGGTCAATACAAACTCTCCTCAAATTCCTCCACTCAAGAAACCGAAACCTTCCTCCTCAACACAATCAACCTAAACTTCTTCGAGCGCCTGAACTTAGCATGGAGGATATTATTTCCATCTCCCACAACGAGAAGAAAATCCAATGCCAACATAGCCAAACAACGCTTGAAGATGATTCTATTTTCTGACAGATGTGCAGTTAGTGAACAAGCTAAGCAGAAAATAGTAAGCAATGTTGTGAATGTTTTGTCTGATTTTGTTGAGATAGAATCAGAAGACAAAGTCCAGCTCAGCGTTTCGACTGATCCCGAACTTGGCACCATTTATTCCGTCACGGTGCCTGTAAGAAGGGTGAGGACAGAATATCAAATCGATGATGAAGCTGGAACAATAACGAATATTGAGTATAAAGATAATGGGAAAAGTTCGGGTTCGATCGATGTGAAGTTTGATTTTTATGTTCCAAGTGATAAATTTAAAGATTTTAGTTTCTGAAATTAGGTGATGAAAGAAATATAGAAGTGTTTCTTGTTCCACTGGAATTGGTGTTTGGTCTCTTCTTATTTGCTACTGGTGATGAATTTCTATTCCTTATTTGGGATAGTAAAGTGACCACCATAGTAGAGTTATATGTTTTGTATATATAGATGATTAAACTTCTTTTAGGTTATCTAAAAGAATTGAAAATTGTGAAATATCATTGATTTAAGTTTGAGATTGGCTTCTTTGATATTAAAAATTTGAGTACTGAAGACTGAAGTGGTGAATGTTGGGAAAGATTTAGTTTACCATTGAAACTCTTAAATATTAGGAAGGAAAATTATTTTTTTACCACCGAACCATACCATTTGGATGATGATTTGTTAAAAAATAGATAACAAAGTATAAAAAAGCGTATATTTAGGTTGGTAAAAAATTATTTTTCTTTATTAGAAAAAATATCTAAAAACAAAATTAATTTGATCTTAACAATTAAATATAAATATAAGTTCAAGAATCAAGTGGACTGCATTTGTTTACATTTTAATTTGCAATCTTAAACCACCTAAATAATAAAATAGTTGCATTGGACGGTTCATATAGATACCACTAAAAATCCCTCTGTGAGACAGCGTCGTTTTAACGCACTCTTCAAAAAGGATCTTGTCCGTCGATCCCTTTACGAGACCGATCCCACGGCCCAAATCCGATAATCTTTTCCCCCTTAATAAAAACCCTAAATTCTCCCTCTCTTCTACAACACAAACCCTATATATAAACCCAGCCCAGTTCTCTCGCCCCCACCCTCGGTTATCTGCTTCTTGTCACCAGTTTCTCTATATAGATTCCGGTTTATCTCTCTGAATTATTTTCGCCGGCGAGGATGTCTGACGAGGAGCATCAGTTCGAGTCGAAGGCCGACGCCGGAGCTTCCAAAACCTATCCCCAGCAAGCTGGAACCATCCGTAAGAACGGTTACATTGTTATCAAGGGACGCCCCTGCAAGGTTTGGATTTATTCATCTCGATTTTATGCTTCATTTGGATAAATTACGCATAGATTTGATTTGTTAGCTCTGAGATCTGAGTTAATCAGCTTACTTTCCCAGCTGGTGAACGTTATTAGTTTTGTGTTTCAGTCGTCCTAGTACGATGGCTTGTGCTCATTTGGTGGTTTTGAGATCGTTTTTGAATTTTTCGATGAGTTGTTTTATTGAATTTGTTGGTTTTAGCTATTTGTTTAGTTTTATTATCTCGAGTGCATGTGTGCAGCTTGTGATCGGGGAATTGTTATTGTATTTGTTGATTTAATCATAGGTTGTATCTATTCTCCGTAGACAAGTTTAATGGGCGCAGATAAACTAGTTAATCCATATCTTCACCTCGATTATGGACATGATTATCAAATTATCCCTTTCTTTCAAGTAGGATTCAGTTGCTCTAAAGTTAAATTAGATGTTGAGGAGAATAAATGATATAAAATGAGATCAGTTCCCTATCGTTGGTGATCATATGTAAATCAGTTGGTTGCAGAATGTTGGATTTAACTTGGTGAACACTTTATTGTTACGATTTGTAACCGCAAATATATAGTTGATTTGGTAATGCCAAAAGAATAAGTGGAAGTGGTGATTCGTATTTATATGGAATAGATTGTTTCATATGCTATAAGATTTTTCTCTGTTTCAGGTCTATGCAATATCTAATATGCCCTTGGTTTTTACAGGTTGTGGAAGTTTCAACCTCCAAAACCGGAAAGCACGGTCACGCCAAATGTCACTTTGTTGCCATTGACATCTTCACCTCCAAAAAGCTTGAAGATATCGTTCCCTCTTCCCACAATTGTGATGTAGGTCTATTCTCTTCATTAATTCACTTTCTAATGTTAATTATCTGTGTTAGATGTTGATTCTATAGAGCGGGAATTAAATTAATTTTCATTGAATTACAGGTTCCACATGTCAACCGTACTGACTACCAGCTCATCGACATATCTGAGGATGGCTTTGTATGTGGTTTTTCATTTTGTCCCATTCCTTATTTTCTGAATTACAATTTTGGGTGCTTTGCTAACTAATGGTTTTTCATTCTTTGTTCGAGAATTCTTTAGGTGAGCTTGTTGACTGAGAATGGAAACACCAAGGATGATCTCAAGCTTCCCACTGACGACAGTCTTCTTACTCAGGTTTGATTTGTTTCAACTTTTCTTCATCGTCTAATTTGAAATTGATCTTGACATTTCTTTGTTTTGGGAAAATGTACAGATTAAGGATGGTTTCAATGAAGGCAAAGACCTTGTTGTGAGTGTTATGTCTGCCATGGGAGAGGAGCAGATCTGCGCTCTCAAGGATATTGGTCCCAAGTAGAAAAGCTTCGCTTGATTGGATTGTGGTGCTTTTAAACTCTATAGATGTTATATTTTCAATTTAGTGAAGATTATGGGAGGATATTAAGGCCATTTTATTCGGGAGCGTTTGTGACTGAATATTATGGATGGTCTGTCTACTTCCTCGACTGAGAGGATGCTTGACTAGGATCATGTGGATTTCAATTATGTTCTGTTTCTCTTCTTATAATTTTCAATTTTTTCTTCCTAAGAGCTGTTTGAATCTCATCTTTTTAATTACAGTGTGGGGGTTAAATTTGGTTTTTAAGCTCTTTATGTTGAATCTAGTTACTCTCGGTGATAAATGTAATGACTAATAACAAAAGGCAAGTGGAGAAAATGTTTTCATTTTTTAAAATCTTTATTTAAAAAAATTGAGGGTCCACTAAACCACAAGATGTTTTTATCATTTTTGGCATAGTCTAGACTCTAGAAGCCCAAACAACATCAAAAAGTGCCAATCGTAGAACAAGGAAAAAGAAATTATAATAAACAAAAGAAATGATCACAAAAAGACTGTTTAGAATTGGATAATAAAAGAAACAAGAGTCATGTTTGTGTTTTTTTCTTATCCTAATGTGACCCTACGTGCCGTGCACGTACTCATCTCATTGTAGCATTTCTTAATTTCAATATATATTGAGTGCGACATATATGATATATCACTATTACCTTACTTTTGGTCAATGCTTCTTTTAATTCTTTGATGCCAGTTTCAATGTCGACAGTGCTTATTCTGTATCTGAACCAAATCAAATATATGTCAAATTCTCTTTTAGTTGTTGAGTCGAATTTGAGACTTTTGATCAAGTAAATGTACTAAATTTCGAGGAAACTACTATTTTAGGTTCCTTCCATCCTTCCGTACAGGAGAGTACTATGTTAAAAATGGATAGTACTATGTTTCCCGACGATAATTTAATTTATATGGTCCAAGTCCAACAACCTTTTCTAGTGTAGTCATGAGTCATATAGAGCAAAAAAGTAGTGGTAATAGATCATGCAACAATTGTGTTTAGCTATTTATAGCTGTGAAATTTATGTTGTCCTCTCCTGCTCCTGGGTTTGGCAAACATTGCTATCTATGCCTGGCCTAGCTGTGTTGTGCTTGTGCGTCTAGTCTACTATCCATCCATATTGACCATTACAGTGGTTATGTACCCACATGAAATTAAATGCGCAGTAGCCGACCCCCACCATCACAACCAAACAATCTATTGCTTTTAATTTCTTGCACGTTATTGTCACATTTGAAAATTGCCACACTGTAAAAATATAATGTATATGATTGCCCGATTTGGTCTGGTCTACTTTTTAATGGGGTAATTACTAATTATACTCACGAGGTTTGATTTCATTAATTAAATATAATAATACCATGAATTTTGAGAAATTATAACATTCTCTAAGAAACTGTGAGTCCTAGCTGTTTTAGTCACTAAAACAAGTATTAATGTAATTTTTCTTCGGAAAATGGCTTTTAGTGGTGTTTTTTAACTCCAACTTACTTTTAAGTATCAAGTTATTTGTCCTCTTGACGTGCTTAGCAGTAGCCAAATGCAAGCTAGATTAATAGATCACATAATTAAGAATGTTAGCAATGTTAATGTACGAAGTAAAAGATTTCTATGGATAATTATTAGTTTCTGCAAATCTCTTCTGTGAGGGTACTTAATTCATATCAATCAATCCCTTGTTTTCGTCAGGAATCAAGAAATTAATAATCTCTGGTATATGAATTAAGTACCTGAAAAGTCAAGGATACTGATATTAAGCGATCATCCATGGTATAAAAGAATACCAAAATTATACTATATATTATTCAAATGGGATTATAAAAATATAAATAAAAAGATTGAGGATGTGATTAAATAGAAAAAATACAATAGTTTATATTTTTATAATATCTTTTTTCAGCCGCTACAAAATACAATTCTCAATATGAAGGTTTGAGTTAGATTCCTTACAATGAAAAGATAGGTTTGTTTTTTTTAAAAAGTTATATTTTGTCAGATCTTACAAATTAGTGTTGTATATTGCATCAAAGGGGACATTGGTATCATCCAAAGAACAAGTAAAAGACATAAATACCCTTAGCTTGGGGGGACAAAGCCAAAAGACTAGCTTAGTTGCTTAACTCACCAATCACCACAATACTATATTAATTATCTATAATTATATATATATATCTGCATAGACTTTTTGGTTTTTACTGAAAGACCCCCAAAATTTTTAGAAAGCATACAAAACAGAAGCTCGAGCGACGACTTTTGAGAAATTAGAAACCCAAAAAAGCTTCAAAGCCTTTAAAACACCAAATCAAAAGTCAAAGCCAGGCTTGAATCCGATGTCTGAGAACAAGCCTCCGCCCCCGCAGTCATCGTCCAAACCAACGCCGACGATCAGTCTGCCGCCGAGGACTTCCATGGAGAATTTGTTTACGGGTGGGCCGGGGGTCAGTCCAGGCCCCATGTCTCTGGTTTCTAGTTTTTTCGCCGAAAATGATCCCGACAATGACTGTCGCTCCTTCTCCCAGCTTCTCGCAGGCGCCAACGCACCAGCTGTGCCGCAGAATTTTGCTCAGCCGGAGGAGAGTAGGGGCGGAGGCGGAGGCGGTGGGAGTGGGGACTTTAGGTTTCAGCAGAGTAGGCCGGCCGGGCTAGTGGTGTCTCAGTCGCAGGGGATGTTTACTATTCCGCCGGGGTTGAGCCCGGCGAGTTTGCTCGATTCGCCTGGGTTTTTCTCATCGTCGCAGGTAATTATTGGGGGTTTTGATTTTCTGCTCTTTTAGTTTTCCGTTTTATGTTAGGTTGGTGATTGACGTGATTTTATGCGTACGTGTGTTCTCTTTGATTGTATTGGGGTTTTGATGAGGTGAATTTGTGTTTTTTTTAGTGTTTTTCATGCTTGATTGTTGTATAAGTTGGAAGGAACTGGAAAACCTGTAAACAGGATGTATACACTTCATATGTGGGGTTTGATTCCGGCATCTTCAAGAATCTAAAGTAGAAACTAGTTTGGAATTAAAACAAGCCAAAATTATATCCAGCTTCATATGGATAGCTTTTGCACTTTTTGATTCATTCTCTTTTTTCTGTTTCTTCAAGATAGTCACAGAAGGAAAGTTCTTATTGAAAGTCTTTATCTTTAGATCTCAATTCTACACCACAAGATCTTGTCCAAAAACAGTCATCTCTTATCCAAGGGCACTGGTTTATATCTTTCTCGATTTCGAACTTTATTTTGATGTATGTTTTCATTCTCCTGGATATTGTGATCAAATTTGCTCCAATCCAATGGCTTGACTTCCATATCCACTAGATCGAGTTATTCTCTCCTCGTAATTGAAAGATCGGCAGATTTTGAGTACCCTTATAGAGATTATAGGCAGTATATGTTCAGCATAAATCCTAAGCAAATAATCTGTCCTTGTAATCCAAAATGTTGGAAGATTTCAAGAGGTTTGAGAGAAATGAGAGTTGTGAACTTTTCTCTTGGAAATATTAATTCAATTCCTGGATATTTAACTTTGCACCTATTTCATATACTTACCTATCCTTTGTTATTGAAATAGGGTCATTTTGGAATTTCAAATCAACAAATCCTTGCTCAGATTACTGCTCAGGCACAAGCTCAAGCTCAAGTCCAAATGCAAAACCAGTACCAATCTTTGTCAGCAGCTCCTTCATCTCTTTCACAAATGCACTCTCTTCCTTCCACAGCATCTTTGCAGCACCAGCAACAAATACCCCCAAAAGACTCCTTAGAAATTTCTCATTCTGATTATAATAAATCTCATCCTCCTAACATCACTGTTGATAAACCTAGTGATGATGGCTACAATTGGCGTAAATACGGGCAGAAGCAGGTAAAGGGAAGCGAATTCCCAAGAAGCTATTACAAATGCACCCATCCAAATTGTCCAGTCAAGAAGAAAGTCGAACGATCTCTTGATGGTCAAATAACTGAGATTATATACAAAGGCCAACACAATCATGCTCAACCCAGTAGACGCGGAAAAGATACTGGAAATTCAAATGGAACCATGATAGAAAATGAAGACCATACTGGGAATTTTGAGAAGAATAAAGATCAAGAGTCCAGCCAAGTGACACCTGAACGTATATCGGGGTCGAGTGACAGTGAAGATGCTGAAACTAGAGTGGATGCAAGAGAAGAGGATGAGCCCGAAGCCAAGAGAAGGTATATTATTTTGGTTTAGTTACATTTATGCCCACTGGGAAATATGGAAATACAGTTTGTACCTCTCTATCTTTGAGAATTACAGATAATGGGGTACAAACTGTAATTTCCATATTCCCTTTTTAGAAATTTCGAACAATCATTTGGTAAATTTGACATAATATGTTAAATAATAGGGTCAATTACATCCATACCCCCTCTAACATACGTAAATTACAATTATAACAAAATTTTAACGGAATTTCTAATGGTTGAAACCAATATTTTACATCGGAGATTTTAACGGAATTTTCTAATGGTTGAAACTTTAGCAGGAATGTTGAGGTGCAGAATGCGGAACAAACATCATCACATCGAACAGTTACAGAGCCTAGGATCATTGTTCAAACGACGAGTGAAGTTGACCTTTTGGATGATGGTTATAGATGGCGAAAATATGGCCAGAAGGTTGTTAAAGGGAACCCTTATCCAAGGTGATACTTTTGTTTACCTCGTTGTCTTTTTTTCTCTAAAAAATTGGAAAAAATGACTTATTGTGATGATATTTGATAACTCAAATAGGTTGCTAGCTTCATGATGAATAAATAATAGGATCTTTTGGATTTTTTTCTGCTTCTTGGACCAAATTGATAGCATATTGATTATTGTTAGCACCATTTTCTTATTGTAAAGAAATAATTACACTCCCTTCCCTACAATTATACAATTACACATACCTCCCTTGAATCTCATCTTTACATAAAAATAAACCCCATTTACTTAGATGAAGAAGACACATAACAATGATATCGTTCATATCTTGATAAATGTTACAAATTGCTCTGTAGTGTGTATGGATACTGTTATCCAGATTTCTCAATAAATTTTGCCAGTTTTAATTAAATTTCGATTTCGGAAAGGAAAAGCACTTTAGTGCTTTCTGCTTTTTTTTCACCCAAGACCAACTTTTAGCTTCAGCTTCTAGCTTCTATGTTATTTCTGTAAATAAGTTACATAGCATCATTTCATTCCTCAAACTTTTCTCAAAGTTCATCTCGTTTGTATTTACAGAAGCTACTACAAATGCACTAGCCCAGGTTGCAATGTCCGGAAGCATGTAGAAAGAGCAGCAAGTGATCCAAAGGCTGTGATAACAACTTATGAGGGAAAGCATAACCATGATGTTCCAGCTGCTAAATCGAGCAGCCATAGCACAGCTTCTGCACAGTTGAGACTTCAAAACACAGTAATTGATAGACCAATTCCCAATACAAGAACAGAAAACGACCAACAGCCTGTTGCCCTTCTCAGGTTTAAAGAAGAACAGATAACATGAGAGCTTTTCTTATACAATGAGACTTTGGATATACGACACTTTTTAACACGAAAAGATGCAGAAATTAGGTTATACGAAATGGCCATGAGTTGAACTGGATTGTTTGTTATTGTTCTTTTTTTTTTTAATCAAGAGGGAAGAAAGGGTTGAGATGGTATTGATATGTGTATTCTTTGTGTAAATTATTTATATATGTTAAAATTGGAGATGGATCTTTGATTCTGATATTTTGAAAAATGAAGTTCGGTTTTTGGATTTCATGCGAGTTGAGTTGTTTTTCTGCTTGTTTAATTTGTGAGGTACCTTTTGATTGGAAAAAATTATGTCAAAATGATTATGGATGATACAATACCGAATTAGATATTGATCATGTGAAATCGAGAATTTTATTTAACGATTATGGTTATATGGTGTGACCTCTAGAATTGCACAACTTGTTCAACTTTAAGTAGTTTGCCTTTTGAAAAATAGATTCGACTCTGCAGCCATGTCGTACAAGTTTCCAATTACGTGATCCTTCAGAAGAAGAATTTTGTGTCGTTCTTTGCTTTTTTCAGCAAACCGTTACGGAAATCCAGAATGTTGAGGTCTTCAAATTCGTCGTGAGTTGCTCATGGAAAGATAAGGATAAAAAGTCAACATCAGTTATTAGATGAAGAAATAAAGAAAATACAAATGCAAAAAAAGCTAAAATTTATTTAGACTAAAGGAAGTGCTCCACATTTTTTTCCCTCGACGCAACTAATTTTTTTTGTAAACTTTTCACCTTTTTCTTTTCGAAGACTCCTCACCTTAACGTACAATTTTAAAACTTAAGCTTCTCCAAAAACAAAAGTTCTTGCCAACACCCACTTTGAAATTTTCTAACACTCCAACTTCTGTTAAATTTAAGCAGAAATAAGTCAGAATTTAAAAGCACATAAAGACATACTTTTGGATTCTGATTCTAAATTTTAAATATTTTTGTAATTAAATACAACTTTAATTAGAAAATTTTATCCTTATTAAAATATTAATATCCGAAGCCGAGGGTTTCATGTCGGGCATGCCCCATTGAGGTTTTCCATAAAATGATCCTACCTCACTTCAATTTTTCATTAAATCGAAATACTTTTTCAATACTCGATAGAGCACGGCAGGCCCGAAAATAGAGTTTGCAAACAACCCCTTATTTGTGTTGCCTCACATATTGGCAAAGGATCCAGCCACAATAACAAATCAAACAAAAATCAAGCGTGTAGCAACGATGATTATCCTTAATGATTGCTATCAACCAGAATATACACACAAAGGATTCTGGGGTAAATGAATGCTATCAATTCCTTACTAAATGAAAGAGTGGAAGGCACAATTTGTCCTAACTAAGGTAGAAAAATTGAGTAAAATACGAGACATTTCTCTGTCAAATACATGCGGTTATTAATAAGAGAGGCAATAGAATCAAGAACAGTGGCGTAGCCAGAATTTTTTCACTGAGGTCAATTAAAATATAATATACAACACGCATAATTTTTTTTCTTATTTGTATTGTGACAAGTAAATTTACCTGTCCGCCTGCTCGTCATGACATGTATACACTTTTTGTCTCTTTACCATCTATTTATAACGTTAATTTATTTAAATTGACAATATTGATTGATTTAATCTAACAATAAAAGTTAATCCTCAAAATTATTCAACTCTACAAGATTATAAAATGTTCAAATAACTTCTAATTTCTTTAAATTGACAATGTCAATTGATTTGATACAACAACAAAGATTAATCCTTAAGTTTATTCAGCTCTACAAGATTATAAAATGTTCAAATAACTTCTAAAATTAGGTTCTAAAATTAGTTAAGAGAAATTTGCCTATTTCCTTTTTATTTTATGAGCCCTCCATATATAACTTTTATAATTTTTAGTGTTGTCAAAAAATAAAATTATCCTTTCAAAATCAAGAAAAATAAACATTTCTCTACATATTTTTTCTACATATTAAAGTATAAATAAGAGTTTTTTTAGGGCACTACTTTCCTTACATTTTTTGGTGCCAGTGACGGAGCCAGAAAATTTCTTTAGAGGGTCATTCTAGTATAAATTTTTAGCCTCTTATTTTATAAGGAGGTTAGATTTTTTTTTTTTGAAAAAAACTTTGAAACCTTGAAATATTACAAATATCCTAATCAACTTAAATCTTACAAATACTCACTTGAAACATAAAAATATATACATAATACCCTTAAAAAATCTTACAAAAACTACATAATACCCTTAAAAAATCTTACAAAAACTTCCTCAAAGGAATATATGTAAAATTATAAGATTTCATGGTGTTTTCCATGAACAATAGAAACCTTAGGAAAATTTTCATAACTGATCATATTTTTAATGACTCAATTACTTATATTCGATTTAATATTAAATGAAAAATTTTAATTTTATAGTATATTTTTTAATATACATGACCCCATTCTATATAAATTTATGACTTTGTGAGATGATCAATTGAATAATTATCACATTAAAACTAAACACAATACCTAATTAATATATTTTATATACATATATTTGTGAAATTTTTAAAAGTTGAGGGTCAATTGCACCCCCTCAACTCTATGTGGCTCCGCCAGTAATCAAGAAGTTGTTTCTCTATTTCAGGTAGTGTCGGTAAACTCTCACAAAAGCACTTTTTTGGGCTTTCTGCCTTTTTTCCTTTGCATGAAAATTGACAACGATCATCATAAAATCACAAGAAAAAACCAAGTGATGGCAAAATTCAAAAATTTCCACCAGCCAAAAGAACAGGAAAAACTTCATACATATATTATTAACCTGATACGAAACAAAACTAAACCAATTGCATAAAACAATTATTCAAGGCACAACAGAATATTTCAAGTATTAGAAACTTTTCATGAGTCTACATTTCTTGTAAATTTCTTCACTCTTTATACAGACACATTTATAAATAACCTAAAACGAGCACTGTAAACAAGATACCATCCAAAAGCAGCAATTTTTACAAAAGTTAAAAGCTGCTAACCTCGAGCTTATTTCATAGCTACACAACATAAACAACATGAGGAACTTTCCCATCATCAAAAGGCAAGCTGACATATTCTCTTGCAAACTCTTCTGCAATCTCAAAAGCCAATTCTCCATGCAAAGCTTTGCAGTACATAAACAGCACAGCATTTGCAGCCACACTGTAAAGCATCAAGATCGTCATGAAGCCCGAGTAAACAACTGCCTGGAAAACGAATGCCCAGCTAACCCAACCCAAGTTAACTCCACCAACATTAGGAACCAAGCTCGAACACAGAGTAGCTAGAAACCCTAGCAAAATTCCAAATAACATGATCATGGCAAAAGCAACAGTTCTCATTCCTTTCACCAAATAAGCGCTTCTTCGCAACGGCGCAAGACCCCAATGGGATTCGACTACAACAATCACACTGGATAAAGACCATTCGACTTGGAGGTAAATCAGCAATCCCACAACCAAAGCCGAGATCACGAAAACAAATCCCATGAAATAGACGTTGTTGTAATCAATTTCAGCTCCGAATAACACGAGGCCGTTATACACCAGCGCCGTGAAACCCCCAAATGCGAACACGATTAATCCCAGAATTATCTGGGTGATAATTAGGGTTGCGATTAGTGGGAGAAACGAGAAGAGAACGGACTTGATTGAGGAAACGAACTTGACGGGCCTACCGTAGAAGCCGTGGAAGGTGCTATAGGTGATTGATGCGGTGGCGCAGAGAGAGAAAAGGAGAACGAACAATCCGTAGATAATTGGGAGGATGAGATGGGATTTGTCGATTGGGGGAATTTCGGGATCCTCTGAGGAGATGGAGAAAAGGGATCGATGATAGTGAGAGACAATTGAAGGGGAGCGAGAAAGAGAAGGGTAAACGATGAGAGAGAAAGAGAGAGGGAGGAGGAAGAGAACTGAGAGGGCCAAGAAATGGCGGGAGTGAGCGTTGATTATACGCTTGGTTTCGGAGAGTACTCCGAACAGGTTTAAGCTGTGGGTCGCCATGATAGCTGAGGATGAAGCTCTGTTTCTCTGTGTGTATGAGAGCGAGAGAGAGAGAGAGAGAGGAAGATGATTCGAGAAGATGATGGGACGGACGGACTGATTGGCTGAAAAATCTGATCTATTCTGGTGAAATGCGCTTTCTTCGACTTTGGTTTTCTATTTTTCGAAATTGGATCTCTTTTCCTTTGATAGTTCTTGATTTTTAAGTTTGACCATACCTTTCAACTAGTTTCAAAGACTGTTACAATATTCCTATTGGTAAAATTATTTTAGGGAGAAAATTCAGGTTTTCACGAGATTAATTTTGAGATTTTACTTTTCACGGTTAATGTAGTAGGATGTAGTTTGTAAACGAGTTGAGCCAAGTCAAAATCAAAATTTACCTCTCCATTAAGTATGAATTCGAGCTCAAATCCGATAAATAAAAAAAATTCATGTTCGACTTTGACTCGAAACCAAAACTAAATTCTATTTCAGTATACTATCTAGTGTTTGAACTTATGAACAAGCTCGGTTCGTTTTTCATCGTTAAAATGAATAAATTCTTATATATACCCAACCTAAACCTCATTCATACATTCGATAGATTCATATTATAAGTTTCTTACAAACTGTCCTCTTTTTGGTAAATGGCAGTCAAACTGTTCAATTCTCATTTAATTTAAAATGTATAATCTCATTCTCTGAAGGATAGATAAGGAAAACACTGATTTTTTGGTGCATAATCTAAACTTATAATCGACATCGTACAAACATTAATACTAACTAAAGCTGTCATTATCTAAACCTTAAAAGTTCTGAGTAAGTTTCTCATAATCTGAGTAAGAATTAGAGGTGTTTAATAATTCACTTAGACATTGGTCATTGGTAGCTGGAGTAGCTCTCTTATGCCTTCACATACCTGCACAATGAACTTCTTGTCAAACAAACGTGCACAAAATATCGTATTTCGACTTCACAAGAATATGAAAATCTCAACATTTGTGTAGGAACAGTTCATCAGAATTACCATCTTAATCTGAGCTTTAATTGATGCGATTAACCGAGTATACTCTTCTATTTGCCTACACGAAAAAGGCAGAGAGCATTTAACTTGACCATGTGAGAGTAGTTAATCATACAGCTTCAAAAAAGTAAAAAAGAATAGGGATAACTACACTCATATATCCCGAGATCTGGCCTAATTATGCAAACATACCCTAAAGTTTGTAAAATAACAAAATCATACCCTGAATTCTAATTGTTGTACGAAAATCTTAACACGTTATATTTATGTTTTTTCTGTTAGAAAATAAGAATATAATCAGGCTTTATCGAATGGATGTCCCTGAAATTCGCCAACCACTTAAAGGATGTAATAGAAATTCTTTGACAGGGTAAGTTTCTGTAATTTCCCAAACCTCAGGGTAAGTTTGTATAATTAGGTCAAACCTCAAAATATGTGAGTATAGTTATACCAAAAGAAAATCATAGAAAGGAGCTATGGGAGAACAATGTTATCATATCAGGAAAGATACCCGGATATTTTTTCTTCTCTTGCAGCTATATACTTTAGAGCTTCAGACCAAGTAAACTCCACGTGAAATCCAAGACCAACATCTACAAATATATGCTGAGTATCTGGTCTGAAACATACATAATCAAGCAACCATCATATCGAAGAGTGACATTAATACACAATCATGGGAAAAATCAAGACTCTTAATTCAGGTTCAACTTCATGCTCCTTCCAAATCTTAACATCCAAATATATAACAAACGTTGATCAATTTTGAAGCAGACTATGCTAGTATAGTACCTTTTCTGAATTTTAGTTTTTCTACATATCTGAGACTATAAATAACAGAATTTTCAATAATTATATTTTTGGGCTACAGATCAGGATGTTGGTGTTCTTTCAGCAAGCTAAATGTTGTGAGCTTATTAAAGCATGAATTAAGTATAGAACATGCTTTATCTTAATACTCAAAGAAGCATCCTTCTCTTATAGGAACATTTCAATGACCTTTTGATTGGAAGTTATAGTGGCCGCATGAAAGGTGAAAAGAATTCCATTGTAACCTTGCCCGTGTAGTTATGTTTCCACGTTTGTGGTAACAGATTGATAAGGGGAAAGGATTCGAAACAAAGCCATAGCAAATTAATAGAATTCATAAAGAATTAGAAAGATATAGAGGCATACACATCAGCTTGCATATAGACTTCAGAACCAAGGTTGACCATTGTCCTCAAACTGGTCACACTGTTCTGTTCCAAATTCTCAATGTTTCGTCTCAGATCAGAGCTACAATGAGTCACGTTAAGAAAAAATAAATGCAAGAAATAAATATAGGAATTAGAAAATGGGTGAGCTTTCAAATTATACCATGTTTCTTTACCAATACTACATTAAACTAATCTAATAATTCTTTTGAACCCCAACTTGCAGATGCATACCACCAAAAATGATGCGATAAATCAAAGTAAATACAAAGGATACAATATCTTCTGTTGCTCAAAGACTTTGTCCCTGCAAATAAAAGGAACAAACCAAATCTTTATCTTTGTTTGGGACAAATTCGTTTAACACAATAAGACTTGGGTTCGATTGGACTGTAAAGATTAAGATCAACAAGTACTAAAGCAGAACCAAGGCAATAATCCAAAACTGTGGTTGACTAGAGCCAAAGAAAATATTCATATGATATAAATTCACATGATTAATCAAACACAAAAAAAAAAATACTAAAATACAAACAAGCGAAGAAGATGTCTGAGTTGATGGGCAGAGGGGGAACGGGGAAGTACCGTTCGGCAATAGCTTTTACCAGATCAGGTTTCAAGCGCTTGTCAACGAACTCCTCAAATTTTCTTACTTTCTCTTGTTTTGCGCTATCCATATCAGCCCTATTACATGGTAAAAGTGGTCTCAGATCAGAACCAACATAGTGCGCTTTGTTTAAGACAATTATTCGTTCTATTTCCACATACAGCAAAATATAATGGAAAATTACATTAAAACAAAATGATGAGAGGTTAAGAAAATATTTGCACAAAATTGTGCAGGTTCGTAACTGTTTGATGTTTCTATTTCACGTTAATTTAATGGCACTGAGAAGGAAAGCAATATAGCTTCAGGAAAAAGGATGAATCAATAACATAGAAGTGTGAAGCTCAGTAAAGTAGGTCAAAGCACATAGAGGCGTGGAAAAGAAGTTCAAACCTGGAGTCGTCGGCAGGCAGGCAGGCAGGCGGCGAGAGTGGTGGCTGGAGACTGCTGCTGGTGAGACGGGGTAGAAATTATAAATCTGTTTCAACGGAATAATCCAATCAAGACGGCCTTGCAATTAGCCACAATTTTCTCCGGGAAGCGGCGGCGGAGGGACGAGGTGGAGGTGGCGGAGGTAGAGACTAAGAAGTTGTTTACTTCTGCTGGTAACCAGAGATAACCTTCAGAATTATCTATAAGTATCTTCACATAAATATGATAAACCTATTAATAAATAAATCATTAGGGCAATAGAAATTTAAAACTCTTATCAAATTGCTCGTTGTGGGATTTCTTTTTGTTCGTCCTTTAGAGAATAAATTTGCTCATAGCTTATTTAGAAACGCAAAATTCTCATTTCCTAATATAATATTATTCCTGTTTTGCTTTCAACTTTCGTTAAATTAAGTTTTGGGTTTCCCTTCCCTTTAATTAAAAAAAGAAATAAAAGGATCAAAAGTCTATAATTGAATGTTTGAAAAAAGGATTTGTGGAACAGGTTATTAGAATTGAAAATTGACCCTATGAATTTTTTGGAAACGTACACAAATTAATTTTAATAATTTCTAAATATTTACAAAGGATATATAGTCCCCACTGCGAGCTCAGCTTTTCTTTCCCCCCAAAATATTTCGCTAAATATATTATTTCCCACCAGTTTTTTTGGCTGAGGTATATATATATGTATAGGCTTTCTTATTCTCGTCTTTGATTTAGGAATTTCACAACTCTTGCGTGTATTGGAACCCAGTCTAGTCTACTACCCTTGAAGAAAAAAACCAGTATCATCAGGTATGGCTTTTGCTCATTTAATTTTTAATTATCATGGTTTCATACTTCTGTTATTGGAAATGCATTTACGGCGAGATCAGCAACCAATCATTTGCAGTAATTAAATGAAAACTAAAAACTTACCATCTTCGGCCTGAAATCGTTTTGATTGCACTGAGCAGAGAAGATGATCGGAAAGAGTTGCGAGAGTGAGCCCTAATTTAACAAAGTTTGCTCTTCAAGAAGTGAGACTAAAACGATGCGTTTTGGAGGAGGGGTATTTTTCAAAAATTGAATCCTCAAAATTAATGGGCTGAAGTAAACAAAACCCTATTTTTGAGCAATAATAAATTACTTAATGCAATATAACCCATATGCTAGCAGTCCAAAGTAACAAGTTAATCTGGCATGTAAAGGGTTTCGATTATTCATGTTTGTAAATGAAATTATCCAAATTCATTTTCTCACTTAGTCCGCTGCTTGAATTTCGTTCTCTCGTGTTGATCAAACGGATTCAGTATCTTGGCTATTGGTTTAGTCGAAATAAAGAAGTGCACTTTTTTGTTGTAATTATCAAGGAGGAATTCAGTGCATTCTTTAATTTTTGAAGCTCGTACGTTGTTGAACTTAGAAATCCTCTCGACAGCAGCGTGTTGGAATGTCAATGGCTTGGTGGGAAGACGCTAATGAAACTCGAGTCCTCATTGCACAAGGTATTTCTTTGCTGATTCTCTAGTTCATTTCTGTTGCAGATATGTAGAATGCACCTTGCTTTGACCTCATTAATGAAATTGTTAAGTAGTAAATTCTCAGTTCTGTTGAATTGTTTCAAAATTAATTAAGCTTTTGATTGCAGGTCCTTCTAGCAGTGGGAAGCATGTTGGTAGTTTTTTATCACTTCAGCATCCCAGAACAGGTAATCTCCAATAAACTGTCAACTGTTTATCTGCACTATGGGGTGTGTCTCTCACTGTTGCTCCCATCTTTGTTTTCATATTTCTGTAGCGTTTTACCTTTTCCTGGAATTGGAAAGTATAGTTACTTTGTGTAATCTATAGTTCAAAACTTATAGAAGATTTTGTCATGTATCAGGAAATCCGACTTGCTACCTCTGTAGTGATGGAGGCCTTCAAGAACTTCACTGGTTTAAGCAATCTTATGGGTCGTGGTTCCTTGGGGATTATGTTTGTGAAGGTAAACATTGGTGATTTTGTAAGGGAAAATCATAATTTCATCATAAGCTGCTCTCAACAGATACTTATCAAATTAAGATTTAGCATTTCTCAGCAAAAGCCAATTACAAAACTGAGTTGCTTTTTTTTTTTCTTTTCCTATTCAGCCTTCTTATAATTGTCTTGATGCCATGCATATTTACTGAATAGAATGAATGCTTGAAACTCTTATGTACTTTTTGTTGGTTTGTCATAGATGGTCGTTTGTATACTGCCACTCCAGTTGATCCTGTTTTCATTCTTCTGCCAATCTTCGAGGAAGCTCGAATGAAGGTTTGCCTACCTATTCTTGCTAGTTAATATTTGAAACACCTTTTTTTTTTTTTTTCCTTATCTGTTTTATCTGAAATGCGGCTTCTAGTTAAATTCATAAATCTCAGTCGTAATAGGGTACAAAGTATAACTAGAGAGTCAAATGCATCTGCAATATATCATAAGAATTTGAACTCCTTGGGCCTCTAATATAATTTCATTTCTAATCCCCTGGTGAAGTTTAAAAATGGAAAATGAATGTTGTTTTATTTTTTGCTGTTATCTTTAGTGACTCTTTATTGTAATGCATGCAGAAAGGAAATGATCCAGGGAAGTTTAGGCAACTCGATGAGATAATTTATGTTCAAGGGTGTCCGGGATATCAATCCCTCTCATCCGTTGCTGAGAAGACTATGCCAGTTGTTTGTGATCTTAAAGGTAGTAGACTGTCTATTATACTGACACTTCTAAAAGGCTTTACTTTTTCTCTTCATGAATTCTACAATATGGCATTTATAACTTTTATTTGTCAATTTCGAGCATTTCTGAAGAGCTGTGTTAGAATTGGACTTTACCAGCAAAACTTTCAAGAAATCTCTGAGAAACATTAATGATTTCTATTTATCAGAAGTTGGGTCTACCACGTTCGTTAGGCTCAATGACTTGAAGGTGCTGAAGTGGTTATGCTATAAGGTGAGTCTTCCTTAAACTCAATACTTTATTTTATTTTTATTGGTTGTTTCAAATCTTACTTTCTGTGTTTTGAGCTATTAGAGTCCAGATAAAGCAAGATGTGGATACGACATTAGCATCACAAATTTGTTAGTGCATCAATTGAATCTCAAATACATTTTTATATCTCAACAACTGATAGGTGCACAGATTGAAGCAGACTCTACCAACATTGGATAAGAACTTTGCTGCACGAGATGAGAAAGATACATGTATGTCATAATTGAGTAAATGCTTTTTAATTTGTTATTTTTGCATTTGCTTATCTAAATGTTGTGTATCTGAATAGGCTACTTTGCTGAACAAAACCGAAAAATATTTTTACTGATAAATCTGTTTGCTACACAGTGCTTGATGCAGTATCAATAGTGAGAGAGTACGTAAAGGACGAGCCCTGGATGAACCTCTTGTGCGACAAATTAAAGTAACGATATTCTTTTTCTTTCTTAATTGTCATATATATAAGAAGAAAAAATATGCAATTGCGGTTAGGATAGTGAATTTTTAAAACTTCTATGACATCGTTTCAGGAAGAATGTAGCAAATTAGCATGGCAAATGCTAAAAAAGCTTAGTCCAAATCATGCAACATTACTCACTTCCAATATTCAATGCTAGAAATAGGTTTAACATGGTTTCTCATTTGTAGTTCCGCAAGGTTTGACATATTGGAGAATTACTTGATACACAATTGAGTTTTGATGACGAACACGAATCCTGCAGTCTAATAATGCACTACTTTAATGTACCTCTAATTGCAAACACTACTACTTCGAGAATTTAAAGTAGAAGCAAAAATTCTAAAAGTTAGAATGTTTGGAAAAAAAAGAAGTGAAAAGTTCAAATAATATTAGTTGCGTGTTTGGAAACAAAAGCTAAGAGAAGCACTTTTACTACTTTGGAGAAACTTCTGTTTATTTATGAAAATTAGCTTTTGAGCTAGAAGTGGAAGCCAAAAGCAGTTGTTTGGTTCTTCTAGCTTATTTCTGCTTTAAATAAGCATAAGCTAGTTTTCCAAACACTCCTAAAGTGCCGGAAAAAAGCTAAAATCACAATAATGTTTTCCTTAATACTTGGGTTATTGCATTTGCAGATTAAACTCAGAAGACTTCACAAATACACAAGGTTTCGAAACTGTTCCTCCATCCACAGAAAGTGACCCTTCATCATTTAATCCTGTACAGGTGTATAACACAAAAAATGTTTTCCAATTTTCTTCATATACACGAATTTCTGATAGTTATGTGATATATATATATATATTTCTTAGGATAATAATGGGGTCGACAAAAAAGTCGGGCGAAACACAAGGCAAGCTAAGAAGGCCAAATTGGAGAAGGATTCACAGAACATCAAGGATATGTTCAGTAGGGTTACAAGAAAAAGAGGATAAAGGCTTTGAATTGGAGAAGGATCATCTGCTTTTCTTAAGTTCTTGATCTCTTAAAAATATTTAATTAACAATTGTTGTAACAATTTCCTATATATGTTCAATTTATGCAATCTTCTCAACTTCATGATTTTGTGTTCGTGCCATGAATCAGGGAACCAACTTTGGATTGTACCTCATGCAGTAATAATTGTGCTTCTGGGTTTTCAAAAATCTTATATGATCAACAAGCCCAAAAAGAGAAAGAAAAAGGTACATGTAATTGATTGAAACATTAATAAATGAAAAAGAATTCTTGAATGATGATCAAACAGTCCAATAATTTCACCACCAAACCAAAGATCATGACGCCAAGCAAACGACATCGTAATGTCAGTAAAACTAGACAGCCACGAAAGGAAACTCCTGCATCGCAGCGTACCATCACAAAGCGATGTCCCATCCCATCATCCTCTGTGTTTAATCTTGACTGTCACAGCTGCCGACCCTTGATACTCACAGTGACGTTCATGGCTGAGTTGGATTGGAGTACAGTGAGATTTGACGTATGATAATTGATAGTAACTATTTTATATGGCAAAAGGAACAAAGCCCTTTTTCATGATTGGGCCGTTGCCGGTTGGGCTTTATTAAATTTAGGGGTGTTAAAAGGTGTATTTGTTTGTTTTTAGTTTGGATCAAATTGGTTTGGTTTGAAATGATTTGGGTCTAAAATTGATCCAAAAATAGTGGATCAAAAATGGGTTGGTTTTTAATTGGTTTTGGAGTTGATCAGATACGAATCGAACTTGGTTTGCTTCTAAATCCAACAAAAAATCCAATTAGTTCTTATTCAATTTATTGTGAAAAATGACTAAAATACCCCTAACACACATTTACACACACCAACACCAATTTACACACACTAATACCAATTTCCAATATATTCCTTTCCAATTTCCATACTAAAAGCTAAAAGTTGACTTTCTGTTACAAATTATAATTTTATTATTTTACTTTGTATTGAATATTGAAAGTTAACATTCGGTGTTCACAACCATTTAATTTGTTGAACTACAAGCTTTAGCTTTTGGCATACTTATATAATTCCGGCTCTCATTATCAGTGCCTTGGCGGGGGTACTAGACAAAAAAAGTGAATGTGGGAAGCATCATGCCTGGAGTTTCCGTGGTAGTAGTTGCAATTTCCAAAATCCTACCAATACTCTAGCTTTTGTAGAAAAGTGCCAAATTATCCGATGATGTTTAATAGTATTTGCTAAGTTATAAAAGAAAAGAATACTTATACTTTAAAAAAACTAAAAGCTAAAAGTTGTGGACGGTGGTTTTAGAGTGAGAAACTTAGATTTGAGAAAATTAAGTTTCTCAATTTCACGTTGATTTTGAATTTTGAATTTTACTTTTTTTTTTAATTTTCTTATTCGACTAAGAAAAAAATATAAATTAAACTTTTTTTTTTGTTGTTATAAAAAATGAGCAAAAGCAACAGAATAGAAAAACTATGCTAAACTAGAAGCAACTCCATGCAAAAGCAGCCCAGGTCTCTCCTCCCAGATCATGACTTCTGGATCCAAATAAGGGTATAATAGTAAATTATAACTAATAAAAAGGATATAATAGTAAATTACCATTAATAATAGTCTTTGGACACGATCCATTAATGATCCATTACTAATCCATCAGTGACCCAACTCAAAACTATTAATGAGCCAAGTTTTATATAATCTATCATGACTCAATCCATTTTTGACCCACTTAATTTTTAGTTGGATGAAAACCAAACTAAATCTATTGAGTTTGGGTCGACTCATAGATCCTGATCTATTTTGAAATGCCTAATTAAATTAGGGATGTCTTCATCCGGTGGGCTCCACATGCATTATTGTGAAATTAAATTCAAGAATAATGAACAATTTCTTTTTTGAGTACCTTATCTCCTCACACCAATGAATTTTTATTTTTTTTTAAAAATGTAAAACATGGTCACTGTGATACATGGATCTAGATACGACATGACAACACATATATAATAATTTTAATTTTTTTTTTATATTTACCACTACAAAAATATTGTATCATTACCACTACAAAAATATCGATCGGATACAATATCCGACACAATACGACACGATAGAATGATTCTTTTAGAAGTGTATTTGGATTAGAAACTATGAGTTTGCAGATTATAGTACAAGTATGTAAACTTTGGGTCCCTTTTGTGTGCAGAGTACTAGTTATTTTATTAGAACAGTGCAGAAAAAAAGGCTGAATATACATGCATGCATACAATAGAGACAGAAATTGTACCAAAAGAAAGGAGACAGAAAGAAAAATTGAAAAAGAGACAAAGAACAACTCACAAACTCACTGCTCTTTTGACTTTTACTTCAACCTCCATCTGTTCTTTTGGCTTTTCTTTTGTTTCTTGCTATACTCCATTATTATCTTCTTGATTTTTGACATATATTTTTGTTCATTACAAAGAAATATAATTCAAAATGGATTAAAATTAAAAAAGTAATTTTCGTAGTTATTATTGAAATTAATTGTAATTACTTTCTATGCTTTTTTAATTTCTTTGACTAGCTAGGTTACCAGTTTTACACACCCAATGAAGAATACTGAAAACTCTCTCTGTTCATTCTTGAATTATGAATTGAATGCTCATTTGTCCATCAATGTCACATTCTCTCTTTCTCTATACATATTTGTCTCTTTCTTTCTTTTTCTCTCTCTCATCCCTCTGTGCATGCATCTGGAATTGTGACCAGTCAATCTGCTGGTGTCAAAGGATTCTTTGCCCTATTCATCTTTCACTTATTGCCCTTCTCCACTTATGACAAAAAAAAAAAAACCTTTATTTTCATGACAAATCTCCATTAATGTCAACTCATTAAATGGTAGGTTTCAGTTCCATCTCAGCACTCATTCATATCGGAAGCACTATTTGAAACACTCACAAAATGACAATATCTGTGTTTTATAAGCTAAAGCTGCTATATGAACAAAATTTACATGTGATCATGACCTGAGTGGGAAGACCGGAAGATATTAACCTCAACTATATTATTATGTCGTATCATATTGTATCTGATATCGTATCGGATAATTGCATCAAACACTTATCTAATGATAAATATATGATATTCTGTTCGTATTTTTCGTGACCTACATCACAGTTGGAAGCCGTTTCTCCACCTCTAGAAGATTTCTGTTCTTTCATGATGAAGTTGTAATATTATTCAGCAAGCATGATGATTAATTAATTGTTGGAATTGGTCACTTTCTTTGCCATTTCTTTTGTCTTATTAGGCAAAGCATTTGTAATTTTCAAAGTCACTATGAGATATATAAGCATAAATCATGATAGTAGATATCTATTACAAATTAAGAAACTTACTTAGAGAATCATTTGGGAATGGAACTTCCACTTTCCCAATTTGGGTAGATGAAGTTAGGATAAGATCAAATGGGATCCACACTTTTCACTTGTAACCTTTGTAAATTTCTAGTTTTATCTCTATAAAGTAGGTAGTATTTTGAAAGACTCAATAAAATATTAAATAATTACTTGTAAGTCTCATATTTATTTCATATTCATTTTAAAGGGATGTCAAACTTCTAATATATTGTTTTACTTTTCGCGATAAAGATATCTATCATCGAATATGAATGACTAATCCCCTTATTGAATTATAAACAGTTCAAAAAGTATAATTAAAGGCACTATCAAACTTTTATTATTCTTGGAATTTCATTTCGTGAGAATTAAGTAAAGGTTTTTTTATACGTCGAGATAGAACTCTTCATATATGCAAGACGATTCAAATTTATTTAATAATAATACAAATTCATAATATTCTACTTATTCTAGGCCACTTAGTTCATATGTGAGGTCAAACTTTTACGTTACATTTAGATTTTTCCCTGAGAAATGGTGACAAAATCAGGTGAATCTTTACAAGATGAGTTAGAATCAAATTACTAAGCCATGTTACTGATCTCTCGAAATTTACATGGACATATATATAATAACAAACATACATCACCAACATATATGCAAACCATATAACACAACTCAAAATCCTACACAATGATCATATCAGCAATAAAACATCAAATTCCTAATATTCTCACTAAGTTTAGGCAAAGGCATCGCCTTCGGAGGCGAAGCCCTTGACACAGTACAACTCGTACCGAGTTGACTCGACTCAGACCTCTCAAGGTACAACCTCCCTCTATAAGCAGCAAGATGAGCATAATAAGCCGGCGGCACCAAAGATATCGGCTTAGTACACCTCACAAAAGTGTAGCAAAGATTGTAAACCAACTTTTGCACTTCGTCCGATGAAAATCCATTCTCGTCCCACAAAACCCGGTAATGTATCGGTCGGCTCGTCCCCTTAGCCCCCCAATGGCTACAAAGATAGAAATCAAACTCTCTCGGATGAGTGATCACATTGTCCACAACCGTGCCAGGTGGTACATTCTCGTCGCATTCTTGAAAATCTGCGTCGGTGGGGAATAATCTCGTGTGATGGCGCTTCTGCACCACCACGAACGTGATCGGTGGATCATAGTTGGGAAATTTGGCGCATGCGCGGCAGATTGCTTGTAGCTCATCTTCTAGAACTTTGTGGAACTGTGTCTCGCTAACACCATCACGAAAAAAGATAATTCTTTTGGGAAATTGAGAGTTCTCTTCGTAAAAATCTTGCAATATTTCCTCCACCATTGTACTAAGATCTTCAATGATTTCTTGGCGATGTTTTTGTGATTTCATTCTTGAAATGTACTTGTTTGCAGCTGGCCAATTCAGGCTCCCGACTACTGCAGCCACAGAGGGGCTAGAATCATCCAATGGATGAGGATGAGTGACATCAGCACCCATGAAAATGACGGGATCATCCTTTTTAAAGAGCCTCGGCATTTGGGAAGGTAAAGAATTGTAAAACTCAACAGTTGACCCTCCAATTTTGGCATTGATCTTGAGAGCCATATTTGCAAGAAACTGTGAAGTTAGCTTTCCAAGATTCGAATACAAACAGCATTGGCTCATTACACCGATTCCCGTCTCGGCAATTCTTTTCAAGTCCCCATATCCTTTGTGTTTCCTCTCCATAACACAGATGAGAAGCTGGAGATTTCCAAAAGCTGCTTTCTGGATTTTTTTAAGCTGAGCTTCTAGAAGCTTCGGATTGGATAGAACATGCATCGGCTCGAATAGTGGATTGATGACTGTGCTTTTGTGGAGGAAGATGCCTAGCTGCTCACATCTCTGAGATAGCTGGTTTATGAATTTTGGGATGAAGGATTTTTGATCGTGGGTCCCACCAAAACTTATGATTGCCCATCGATCGACACGTGTGCCTTCAACGACATGGCTTTCTACAAGGTTCCATTGGCGGTCATGGCGGGAAGGAGTTAGGTTTCTTACATGGCCGTTATGGCCAAGTTTGAGCTTTGGAGGCTGTAGTATTCTTCCGGTCAATTTCGTCATTTCCCTTGCAATTTCGAGCTTGAACTCTTTAGCTTGACTTCCACTGTCAAGCAAAAAACATTAACTAAATTAATCGTAATTTTCTTAAGGAAACTAAAGACAAATAGAAGAATTGCAATATAATAATCAGAGGAAAAAGTATTTTGCCATTTTTCACAATTAAGAACCTAAACCTTTTCTTTGTTGCAAATCACCACGTTTTGCAAAATACCATCTAAATGCGCATTTCATAAAAAGAAACACATATTTGCCCTCACCGGAATTTCCTCTAACATGGGTTAAGTGAGCAAGTATGTCTTTCAACAGGAATGTGCATTTAGAAAAGATGGTGATTCGCTAAAAAAATGGTTAATTACATCTAGCCCCCTCATGGAGATTCAAAAATTACAACTCGCAAACCATTTTTGAAAAATATTACAACTCACACACACGAGTTTGAAATATTAATCCAAAAAAAAGTAGGTGGTTAAGCCTAAACAACTTAAACACTTTTCACCTAAAATTATACCTTGTGGGCCCAACCGGACCTTCCATAACTCCATCAATTATGGCCTTCCGTTCTGTCGGGCGTTGACAGCCCATTTTTAGAATCTTTGCAGTTTGATCATCAGAAAGCTTTCCAAGAAACTTCTGCCCTTCACAAATTACACATAGCTCCATAGGAAGATAACAAGGCCTCCTCCTACTAATCTGCAAACAAGGCAAATTCCTATACTTCACATCATAGTCATAATGATCTTTGAAATAATTCACAAGCCTCAAGTTCTTCCCATCTCTATCAAGAAACCAAAGATTTTCAGTAGCTTCTTCAGTTAAGCTACAAATTCTATATCTCTGAACAGTTTCTCTATGGCAAACAAACACCCTCATATTCCTCAGTGCTTTCTCCACTTCCTTCTTCTCTTCAATCATCAAATTTCTGTTCTTTTGGAACACGTCGTGCATGAAATCGAACCGCTTCTGCAAATATGGGATTATGCCAATGCTTTCATGAAAAGCCGTAACAGAAAGATCTAAGTTAAGAGCAAGTCCTTGTTGTGTTGGCCTTAAGCTCTGAAAGAAACCTCTAAGTCCAATAGCTCCTCCTCCAATTTCCTTTGCACCTCCCATTGAACGAGAGTAAAAGGACCGTCCCATCCCTATACATTTCTCTGTGGGTCCCTCTCGCAAAACTACATCCAATGCATGGATATACTCTTGAGGCAATGGAGAAGAATCGTCCTCTTCTTTATTCAAATAGCTACTTAGGCATTTCCCTTCTAATTTTGACACGAGCTTGATATTTACCTTAAAGATCTTATTTTTAACAATGGATATTGGAAGGGTTATGTAGAATTCAAGCTTATTGTTTTGGAATTCTATTGGGCTATATATTGTCCTTCTACCATCGTAGACGGGAAGAGCATTGGAGAGCAAAGATGAATGCTCCCCAACAAGCTTTTGCTTGATTGTTCTTGCGATTTCTTTTGAGGGATTTGGAGATATTTCAACATCATAATGGAAGATTCGTTGAGATGGGTCGAATTTTACTAGGAAATGGTTTGCAAGAAGGTTTATAACTCTCCCTTCTACACCGCCCGAATCTGGCCTTTTCGCAACTGATAAGGATTTTGCTTTGCCAATCTCAATCTTTATTTTGCTGTGAATTACCTTCTGAGCTGTTTACTTGATAGAATTAGAAAAATTAATCAGAAAAACACATTTAATATACTCTAATACATTATACCGCACAAGATTCTCACTAATTCAGCAGAATTTATCAACATGACCAATATCCCTTAAATTGAGCATAAAGTTTCAATCTTGATTAACCAAATCACATTAAAGTTTTCATTTTCAGCATTTAACACCGTCTTTAGGTCTCTAAAATACGCACTTGATTAATATTCAGACTAAATCCAACATGCAAACAAACAATACCATATTAAACAAAACCAAATAGAGGTTTTAATATAACCTTGTGAAACTGAAAAATCTTGAACCGGGAAGTCAGAAGAAGTTGCAAGAGGAAGTTTATTCTGTCTCCAAGAAGCTTTTCTGAGATGGGTCTTTGATGTAAAGCTCTGGTTTTGAGGGACAGGCGGAGTTACTGTGAGATGCAGAGGAATGGTTGGAGGCAGGGGAAGCAGAGCAGGGTAATTTTGGTATAGATTTTGATAATAGCCATAACCAAAACCAAAACCATAGCCAAGCCTACAAGAGTTCTCCAACATTAACTGGTTTTGATAATGATAATGATATCCATAAGCTCTTTCACTCCCTCTAAAATTCGTAGCTTTGGGAATATTGCATTTCCTTCTTGTGTTAGACTCTTCTTCTTCCATTTTGTTATTGTTTGAGAAATTATGCAGAAAGAATCAGCCAAAGGGCCTGTTTTTCATGAGATAGAGATGGAACAGAGAGAATCAGAAAAGGGCCTAGTTGATGAGAGAGAGAGAGTAACAACGGTCAGGAGTTAAAAGGGGCAAAAAGTAGAGAAAAACTTCTGCTGCTTACTGAAGACTGAGGAGCATTATTCTATTGGCAAACTATCAGTATCTGTTCACTCTTACATCAAACCTATGACTCTATTTTGGGAGCATTACAGTAATTACCTTTTTATATGTTCCTTTTGACCTAAGAGGAAAAAGATTACATCTTTGGCTTTTGGCTTTTGGCTTTGATTATTTTAGTCTCAAGTCAAATGAAATGCCTTTGTTATATGTTTTTTTATCAACTGATTAGTGACTTATATAATAATCTTGACATTTGATTGGACATTCTATTGATCCATCCACCTAAACTGCTAAACCTGATACTAAAATAGTTTTCTTTCCCTTGCTAATCATCATTATATTCAATTAACATTGTGATAATCATCATTATCGTTATAATTGTATTATACGCGTTACCATTGATTAGGAATTATGGAGTAAATCATGGAGTAGTTTTTGTAGCAACCCGAATTTTCGTAAGAAATATGTTCAGGGAGTCCACACGGGCTTGCGACACGCCGTGCAGCAGCCCGTGTGGAAGAGACACGCACGGCCTCCCCTCACGGGGTGTTGTAAGGTCGTGTGTGTCTATATTTGATCCCATATCGAAATATGATATGCAATTTGAAGGGTTTATAACCAAAAAATCACCAAGTAACAACCACCTTTTGACAAGTGTTTCCGGCCAAACTTTAGGGTTGTGCTCGGTGGTGATCGGAGGTTATGCCCGCGCGTCCAACGGGCGCCGCCGTGAGGGTTCTCCTCTCCGGTTTTAATCATAAACATGGATTTTGGCATGAATTTAATATTAGTAGATATTCAATGATGAAGTTTAGTGATTCATATTTACATAGCTACAAGTTTTCAGTTGCTACCAACTTTTACATTGCTTTTCTGTTTGCTTTGGTTTTTGGGGAAAATTCTTGTATAAATTGTTAAGCTCTTTCTCAACCCCACTTAGAAATCTCTCTTCAAATATTACAAATATTATTTGCTCTGGCATCATCAACACAGCCCAAAGTAATGTATTATTACTATTTTTATCTATTTCAATCAATAAAAAAAAGCTAATCTCACGAAAAAACAACTTTTTTTTTTTATCTCATCCAAGGTAATTGTTCTATCCTTCTGAAAAAGAACAAAGAACTATTCTTCATTGCTCCTTGTTTTAATCCTCTGATTTGCAGCTTAACACCATATCTCCTACTCTGCTTTTCGCCACCCTTTTGCCTCAACTTTTTTCAACATGTTAAATGGTGGTGGGGATGAGCTTCGAAAAATGGGTCCTATTTTCAATATTTAAGAATAAAATAATGTGGTTGGAATTTGATGAAGAGACATTATGATTACCATAAGGCCCTTAAAATGATGGAATTTTTTCAATTCTAACTTGATTCATTGAAACTCAATTAATCATACAATAATTCTATTAAACTTATTTATATATATATATATATATATATATAATTGGTAATTTTGCAAAATATATATCTTAGGATTCTTTGACGGGCTTGTGAAGTTCATATGTCTGCTTACCTCAAGAACGGCCCAACTTAAATCGTGAATCTTCTAACATTCAGCTCCCGACATGGGCTTTTGAGCTCTAGGATGATTAGGCCCAAATCCCTATATCAATCTGCGACTTAATAAATATATTTTTTATTTAATTTAATTATTTCATTTATATAATGCAGTAAATTTACAAACTGTATTTTTTTAACGGATATCTTTTTTTTCTTTTTCTTTTTTTTTTTTTTTTTGGTGGATACAGAAGGAATAAAAAAGAAAAGATTAATGGAAATGTAATATATTTACATAGTATATGTTATATTCTCAACAAAAAATGAAAGAAATAATCCCCATAATACCCAAAAAAAGCTGCACTTCTCTTATCCAAAAATAAAAATTGCCATTTTTCGTATTAGGTCAAGATATTTGATTATTTGTTCCCTATCTTGCTTGCATTTTGAGCTTCTTCTCCTCCGCTTGAGAAATTTACGAAGTACTGAAGAACTTTCTATACAGACTAACTACCAAATGCAGCTAATTTAATGGTTTGTTGTTCTTTTTCCATCAATTATGGCTTCTTTTGCCCCTAATTTGTGTTCTTCGTCCAGTCGCATAGACCATCAGAAAATTTCCACCTTTCACAACCCTTTATGGAAGAATTCAACCTTTCGAAACTATCCAGCTTTCAGGTGTAAAAAATCCCATCTTTATCAGTTTTTAGTGGTTTTTAGCTACCTTAAGGATAGTGGGAATGCTGTAAAAGAGACAGAGAACCCTAAATTTATGTGGGTTAAAAATAGTTCCAATTTGACTGAGGAACAGAAACAGGCTATATCTCAACTTCCAGTGAAGATGACGAATCGATGTAAGGCGTTGATGAAGCAAATAATTTGCTTTTCAGCTGAAAATGGGACTGTTTCTCTTATGTTGGCTGCTTGGGTTAAGAGTACAAAGCCTCGAAGAGCTGATTGGCTTTCTATTCTCAAAGAATTGGAGGGATTGCATCATTCACTGTATTTTGAGGTTGATTTCTCTCTCTAAAATATTTAGCCATGTTAAATTCTTTTTATTAATTCTTCCATCTTTTTAAATATTGAATAAGATTTCTGTTTCTACATGATGTTCTGATATGTTATCTGGTTTATTTGGATATTTTTAAATGGCCTGTGTTTAACACTTTTCTGATTAATTGAGATTGGAATCAAACTAAGCTATGGATAAAATTCTCTCACTCTCTCTCTGCTGATTTATTTTGCAATTTCAACTCTTATAGCGTGATGCTTAGTTGTCTTCGTTTCACCAGATTAATTATGGAACTTTGGTATAGATGATTCACTTTTGATCAATTTTCAATAGTCAAAAGGGGGTATTTGTAATTCTAAAAGCTAGAGGGGAATTTCATGTAATAACACATATTTACAGGGGAGGTTGGTGTAATTAACATCTGTATTGTTCATCCTCAGGTAGTTGAACATGCCCTTATGGAAGAATCATTCGAACCAAACATTCGTGACTACACCAAACTAATCCACAGCTACGCAAAGAGAAATATGTTGCCCCAAGCCGAAAAGACTCTTGCATCCATGAAAAACCGAGGCTTCATCTGTGATCAAGTAACCCTAACAGCTTTAATCCATATGTATAGCAAATCCGGAAATCTCGAAGTGGCAGAAAATATTTTCCAAGAAATGAAACTACTCGGAGTCCCATTAGACAGGAGATCCTACGGTTCCATAATCATGGCCTACATCAGAGAGGGAATGCTAGCCCGTGGCGAGGCTCTACTGAAAGAAATGGAATCTCAAGAAATACATGCAGCCCGGGAAGTCTACAAAGCCCTTCTACGAGCCTACTCGATGAACGGCGATTGCCGAGGGGCAGAAAGGGTATTTCATGCGATACAGCTGGCTTGCATCGTTCCTGATGTTAAAATTTGTGGGCTTCTCATAAATGCTTATGTCTTATCGGGCCAGAGCCGTGAGGCCCGCTTAGCATTCGAGAATATGAGACGGGCCGGGCTCAAGCCCAATGACAAGTGTGTGGCGTTGGTTTTGTGTGGTTATGAGAAGGAAAATAGATTGAATGAGGCTTTGGATTTTCTTGTTGATTTAGAGAGAGATGGAATTATTGTTGAGAAAGAGAGTTCAGATTTGCTTGCTAAGTGGTTTGGGAAGATTGGAGTTGTGGAAGAAGTAGAGCTTGTGTTGAGGGAATTTGCTTCAAGAATGGAGCAGCATGTTTTGTAGTTGTTTTGGAAGGTGTTATTCGATGTGGGGGAAGTGATGACACAAGAATGTATGTGTTCATTTAAAGAAGACCCTCAAGTTCCCAAGAAACTTGTACATCACATTTCTCAATTCTGATTCAACCGTAACTTGACCAACTCATTATTAATCACGTGACAAATATTTTTATAATTATCATGTGATTCAAGTGTATTTTAGAAGTAACCAATCACATAATAAGTCATGCAACTAATTACTATCCAAGCACTCTTAAGCATAAGTTTCCTGGTAGAATGAAAACATTTTGGAGGAAGTGATGGGGACAAAATTTATAGGACTTTTGAGGATATTTATCCTGTGCTTTTGGAGTGTAGGAGGAAGTGATATAAGAAATTGTTTTGGTGTAATTAGTGTTTTTCTTATAAATTAAGATTTGTTGGAAGGGACTTGAGTATGTAGTGAGTTTTGTTGAGATCAAGGATGTATGTATTGAGGAAACTATTGGGTTCTTGTTTTGTTTGATGATTTATTGGAAATATGTGTAGTTCTTTTTGTCCATCCTTTAGCATACTTATTACACTTTGTTATTTTTTCCATCAAATATATTGATATAATATTTTAATAAGATAAAATTCTTACTACCATGAATTCGTCATTATGTAATTTAATAATTCAAAACTTGTTAACCAACTACACAACGAAACCTAATTCAGAAACTATCCCGATGGCTGAATTGTTGGGTTGAGGGAAGGCCTCAATCCTCATACTTGCGTGGAACATTTGGTGAGGAGAATTGAAATTGAAATCGATACTCAGTTGGTGGTGAGTTTTATTAAATTGTCTTACATTTACGCAGTGCAACACAATTATTGATTTATTAGCGAAGCATTGTCATTATTTAGTTAATAATTTGAGTTTTAGCTTCAACCTGTTATTGAGGTTATTGATTGTTTGAAGAGTGAGTCTATTGCCGAATAATATATGCTACTTTTTTTCAACCAAATAATAATAATTATTCAAAACTAATTAAGTATATTTAATTTGACAACATGATTCAAATATTTTCTCACTTCATATTTTCCATTTCTTTTTTTTTTTTTTTTTGTCAAATATTTCCATTTCGGTTTGTTTAAATTACATATTTACCCACGAAAACGACACGTGGAGAATTTTCTTTGGTCTATGACCCATGAGTCGTGTTCAACCGTCTCACTTCTTCTATTGGCCCGACCCTTTTATTCAACCCGACCCGGATAGTATCAGGAGAAAAAAATATCTGAAGATTCATTTAGAAGAACATGAATCTTCAGCTCCATTTCATAATTTTCATTTCCCCTTCAAAAATCTCTCAAATTTCCTCCAACATAGTGTAATTCCATACTGAGAATTTTATAGATAGAGAAAGCTCGATCTCATCGATTATGGACTCTCTTTCTTCAGTGTCGCCATCTATAGTTCTCCCAATCAGACGCCAGCACCACCACCATCGGCGGCGGCTGACGGCTGTTTCCTCTACATGCAGAAAATCTATCAATCAAATCCGTACTTCCGATGAATTTCGTAGAAGGAAGCAGAATCCGAGAGTTTTTTACTGTAAATTGGGCGGACAAGATGAACAGGGAGGAGAAAATGGTTGGAGAGATGATGAATTGGAGAGAGCGATGCGGATGGACGGTACGATTCCTGGAACTTCGGATGAGTTTCTGAAGCAGGTGTCTTCACGCGCTTATGACATGCGTAGGCATCTCCAGCAGACGTTTGATAGCAGTAGCTACGACGGTAAGCTCGCCCCCAATAGGAATTTGGATTTTTGTCTCTTTTTTGTTGTTGTTGATATGGTTATATTAGGTGTGTAATTGTTTTTGATACGTATGTTTTCAGCTTGTTTTCAAATGGCCGTTTGATTTGTATCTTACTCTGATCCGAAACAATCATACTGATGATGTGTGAATTATGATGTAATAGTACCAGCCGCTCAATGCTCATGTTTATGTTTTTTCAAAATTTTTATTGAATTCAAGGTGTCTCTTATTCTAATTCTCAATGATCTTATGTGTGAATTATGATTTATGATGAGCTTCTGTTTATGTTATTCAAATATTATTCTATGTAGCAATTTTTGATTGAACCATGTGATCCAGGAGTTTGAAAAACTTCCTGTTATGTTTCGCCTTTATAATTTGAAAAAGAGAATCAGAATCATGCCTCCAATCCATATTCATGTTGTGATGGGGTTAGAATTTGATGCCATGTTTTACTGTTGCAATTGTCAAACAGAGTGCAATATTACACCAACTGGACTGACACATATTCCTCTTCTTTTAAGTTTTACCCTAATTCCATTGGACATGATCTCGTTACAAACTCTATCCACGACACTAAATATTTGTGTTTGGAATGTTATTCGTGCAGTTCTGGAAGCAAACCCTTGGCGAGACTCATCAAAATCTGTTTATGTTCTGACTCACCAAGAAAACCAGTTATGTACAATGAAAACTCGTAGAAATCACAGGTGAGTTAAGTCTAATTTCGATAGCTTTCATTTTCTGTATCTGTATGAAGTTGTTGCTATCAGCACCACTCAGGATTAAGTTCAATTGCAGTGAAGTTGAAAGAGAGCTTGGAGTTCTATTTTCTAAAGGAGGAAAGTGGGGAAACCAATCAAAACAGTCAGGAACCAACAACAAATTTCTTGTCGAGGATGTCCGAGAAGGCGTGCTTGTAAGTTCTTAAATACTTTGCTTCATTTAAGTCCTTACGAATTTTGGTACTTTGGATTGGTAATAGCTTTTTGTCAAATACGGATGTTCATATTCTTTTAGGGGGATTACATCTACTGCCTTGAGGTTTGAGCTAACTACAATTTAGTCCCCCTATCTCCAGAAATAACAAAAAAATCCCTTACATTTGCTGATTAGCTTCAAGATATCTTACTTTTATAATTGGGCTCTAAAACTTCCTATTTGCAAAAGGTCTTTGAGGATCAAAATGAAGCTGCAAAGTACTGTGATTTGCTTCAAGGAGGAGGGCAAGGCTGCGAAGGCGTTGCAGAGATAGAAGCCTCATCAGTAAGCACCATAGTACATATTTTCTTGTCAAATTAACTCTGAAGTCTAAACTATTTAGGTTTTTCAAATATTTTACCATAAATTTTCTGCAGGTTTTTGATCTGTGCAGAAACAACAGGGCTCTTGCTGTTTTGTTTCGGAGGGGAAGAACACATCCTCGACCCGAAAACCTTAAACTCAACCTAGGAGCACGTAAACGCTCCCTTGAAGACCAAGCCGATTCGAGTTGAAGACTTTGATTGTTGGAGGGAAAGTTATACGTCGAAATTGTATACTGTAATTAGTATATGGTTAACAAACACTATTGTAACATAAATGATATACTGTATATAATGAAAATTTATTAAAAGAACTTGGTCTATCTTATTTGTTGTTTTGTGAGATTGCACATCTGTAGTTAGGGAATTTCTAACGTGAATCTGACTTCACTTGCCATACGATCTTTTATGTTTTCCCTATGCCAGGTTTGGACTCAAATTTTTCATTTTTTCCACGTTTAATTAGAGAGTAAGAGAGAACGCAGTATTATTATTATTATTTTTCGTTGAAGGAGAAGGTAGAATTTATGAACTCTACAAAAAAGAGCACATTATTTCCTTTCTTCACCCCTTTAGTATATTTGATTTTCCAAATATTTAAAATTAACTTTATTTAAGCAAAAAAAGCTAGAAGTTAAAATAAGTTAGTCAATAAAAAACTTTGTATATATCCTCACCAAAAAAAAAACTTTTTATATATAATTTTTTTTAAATAGTCTGAACTAATATATAACATATATATTCACATGTGTTAACAAAAATACAATGAATGGATGTGTGTCGAAATTTTTTAGAATCACAATCAACTTTCTTTTTCCTTCAAAAAAACGAGATAGAGGTTAAACTCCTCGAACAAAATTAATCGGGCGAGTGATTCAAAACGATAGTGCGAGTCTCCTCAAGCAATTCATGCCCCATCCTAGCAAGTTTGTCTACAACTTTATTTTTATCTCTTATTACATGAGCAAATTTAGCTTTCTACGTCATTCGAAGAAGATGTCTACAGTCATGAATAATCAGCTCAAGAGAGTGGTCAAAATTTCGACTTTGCTAACCAATTTGAAGACAATCTCTGAATCTACTTCAACCTCAATCTTAGAATATCTTCTTTCCCAAGCTAATCGCCCTCACGAAATCCAAGAATCACAATTAACTGGTAGTGAAAACCCGTATCGAAATACTAAAATTAGAAATTGAATGAACCAAAGAACTTTGTAAAAAAAAATAATTCCAAGTGGAGAAGTTTAGATGATAAGAGAACATAAAAAATGTGAATATTAGATAAAAGTTTATGAAACACAGACACGAACACAGCGGCATGGACACGACACGGACACAGTGATACATATTTTTTCTGATATTTTATACTAGAGGAGTATCAAACACGTGTCGGATACGACACGATATGACAGAATAAAATTTGTAGAAGTATCCGTGTATTATAATGAAAGTAAAAGTTCGGATCGAAGTGGAGATTGATTCGGAGGTAGTGTTTAAATTGGTTAAGGAGTCTGTGATCAATGACCACCCTCTCGAGTTGATTATTCTTGATTGTAGAAGTTTGTTGAGAATGTCGTGGGAGGTCTCTTTCATCCATGTTAGAAGGGAACAGAACAAGATGGTGGACCATCTCGCCAAGATGGGGCACGAGCTTCTGGAGCTCTCGGAGAGGCTAGTTTTCGACTATCCTCCAGATTGTGTTCAAGATCTTGAGGATTAGTTTGCTTTTGTTGATTTTTTGTACCTCTGTTACGCTTTTGACCAAAAAAAATAATGAAAGTAGAAGAAAATCTAACAATTTGGGAAACAAAGAGAAAATAATGTAGCTATTAGAATCTAAAAATTCCTTTAATAAGTCAAAAGAAACATAAACAAAATAATCAGATAAGAAAGTGAATAACAATTTAATGCAAAAGATTAGAATGTAGAGATTGTTGGGAAATATGTCTGCAAAACATGATTGTAGAATTTTTTTTTTTAAAAAAGGCTAAAATAATATTCTTGGTTTATGTTAATTTATCCTTTTCCTATTTAAGATTTTTTTGCCCGTGTTGCTTGGTTGCGGGGTTCACTCTCACGGGCCAGAGTGGCAAAATAAACTACCCAAATAAAAGAAAATTATTCGGATCCTGAGATACTGAGCCAAAAGTCCATCAGATGAGCGGTAGCGAAGGCAGCTCGGGTCATTCCGCCGGCGGCGACGCGCGTCCGTCGACTAAGGATGTAGACAAGAAGAAAGAAAAGGCGCGAGTGAGCCGGACGTCCCAAATTCTGTGGCACGCGCACCAGAACGACACCTCGGCGGTGAGAAAACTCCTCGAGGAGGACCGATCGCTGGTGCACGCTCGAGACTATGATAATCGGACTCCGCTCCATGTGGCGGCAATTCACGGCTGGATCGACGTTGCTAAGTGTCTTCTGGAGTACGAAGCAGATGTCAACGCCCAAGATCGCTGGAAAAACACTGTAAGTTCGTCCACCATTCTCGAGATACAGTAATACGTGTATTCCTGTTTTGTCTAGCTGGTGGTTCTATTGACGTGTTTTTCTTCTGTGATTACCATTTCCACTGAAATGATAAGTTTTCCGGAGTTATTTGGTACTGTCCTTTTGACAGAATCTGGCAAATTGAGTCTTTTGTAGTTCAATTTTTGTGTTAATTATTTTTAGTTATTCGCTTTACACAAGGCGTTTTATTGAAGTGGCAATTATTTTTTTCTAATTCTTTGAGCAAAAGGACCTATTTTACAGATCAAGAAATTAAACCATGATCTTCTGGGATCAATGGATAACCAGCTGCAACCCTGTGACTGGGCAGTAGCTAATTCTGTTTGATATGTAAATGAAAGTCAGACGTGTCTTCTTGCTTAAATTTATCTCATTTAAACGTTGCTGACTTTGTGGTGAAAAGAGTTACAGCGTTAGATTACCTTCAGTATTCTCAGCACAATAGGAGAGCTCGAAAGTTTCTTAATATGTTTGTTGTTATGGAATGGAAAATAGTCTCTGGTGGAGCTCTATCTAGTTCTACTCTAGACTTTATATTTATATTGACTCTTCCATATGAATTTTGTATACTGGAAACAGCCATTAGCTGATGCTGAAGGAGCAAAAAGATCTGGCATGGTTGAATTATTAAAGTCCAATGGTGGACTATCCTATGTAAGTTTTAATGAATGCTCGAGTTTGCTGAATTTGAAATTTTGTCATCTGTTATCTCTCACCTTATGCGAAATTCATTTGACAGTTTCTTTTCTAGCTTTTCATTTGGATAAGTATTATTTGTATTTTGCAGGGCCAGAATGGAAGTCATTTTGAACAAAGACCTGTACCACCTCCTCTACCTAATAAGTGTGACTGGGAGATAGAACCTGCTGAGATTGACTTCTCAAACTCAGCTCTTGTGGGAAAGGTCTTGATCCATTTGCAAAATATAGGCTTTAAACTCACATTCTATTTTCTAATGAGATGAATCTCAATCTTCTTATTGCAAACAACTTTGTACGATCGATATTGTTTTTTGGGCGAATTACATTACTTCCCTTGACGAGGTTTTCTCTAATTACAATTTAGTCCCTATATCTTCAGGATTTACAAAATGAAATTCCTACATTTTTCTTTTATCACAAAAAGCTCCTAAAACTATACAATGTGAAGCCAAAAAGTTTGCAAATAATCAACCTATTTCAGGGAGTTTTTTGCATTAAAGTGAAATATGGTAGCTTTTTGTAATTTCTGACAACAGAGTGACTAAATTGTAATTAGCTCAGACCTCGGGGGTTAGTAGATGTAATTTGCCCTTGTTTTCTTCGCACTCCTTTTAATGCACTAAAGTTGTCGTCTCGTCACTTCAGCTATATGCAATGTTTGTTTTTCATTTTCCGCAGCTCATTTTAATGCTGAAAGTTGATATTGTTTTAGGGTTCATTCGGTGAGATTGTTAAAGCTTCTTGGCGAGGAACACCAGTAGCTGTCAAACGCATTCTTCCAAGCCTTTCAGATGATAGATTAGTGATGTATGTTTTCTCGTGTTAATTTACATGCTAAAGTTGTAAAAAGTTGGAGTAGTATAAGTGGGTGTTGGTAGTGTTTGGGAAAAAAGAAGGTAATTGGGTGTTTCGAAAAGAAAAACAACAAGAAAGAAACACTTTTACTACTATCAAGAAACTTTCATTCATTTATGAAATAACCTAGAAGCTAGAAGTTGAACCCAAAGCATGTGTTTAGGTACTTCTAGCTTATTTAAGCTTAAAATAAGCAGAAACTGGTTAACCAAAACTCCGAAAGTGCTGAAAAAAAAGAGAGTATAAAAGTGTTTTTTCTTTTGGAGTTTGGAAACACTACCTTAATGGTAATTTTACTTTTATCTCTTGCTTGAATTTAGTCAGGACTTCAGGCACGAGGTCAATTTGCTAGTGAAGCTTCGTCATCCAAATATTGTCCAATTTCTAGGAGCCGTTACTGAAAAGAAGCCCTTATTGTTAATTACTGAGTACTTGAGAGGGGTGAGTTTATTATTAATTTTTTATGTTTATGTGTAAGTATAAGTTTTCAACATCACAATATCCCAACCTTAGTCTTTCACTTTATATTCTACAATAGGGTGATCTACATCAGCATTTAAAGGGAAAAGGTGGTCTGAGTCCAACAAATGCAATCAATTTTGCCATGGATATTGCCAGGTAAGTTTGAATTAGTTTCTGCATTAAGATTTAAATGTGTCTGGTGCACTTGATCTTTACAGCCTTATGTCGAGCAATATCTACATGACATCAAAAGGCTTGCTTATAAAAGAAATGTCAAATGGTTGTGTACATGCAAAAATATTTTATTTTATTTTATTCAGTATATATTCTAATTGTCATAATCTTGTTTGAACAGAGGCATGGCTTATCTCCACAGTGAGCCAAATGTCATAGTGCACAGAGATCTTAAACCAAGGTTAGTTGACTTACTAAAGCTTAATTCTCTTCTCTCTCTCTCTCTCCACATAGTTTTCTTTTCTTTTCTCCTCTCCTCTTCAAGGTCTTTTCTGTTTACATAATCAATCTCTCCCCTCTCCTCTCCTCTCCTCTCCTATTGTTCAACACAATTTACTCTTAATTCTATTTATTTGTTTCTATAACCACAACATTTCATCTTAATCTGAACTTTGTTTATAATATTAAAATTAACATATTATTAAATTACATTTTATTTCATCTCTGAATACGGTATTTCTCCAGAAATGTTCTACTAGTCAACTCAAGTGCTGACCATTTAAAAGTAGGCGACTTTGGATTAAGTAAGCTCATCAGAGTACAACATTCTCATGATGTGTACAAAATGACTGGCGAGACAGGAAGCTGTGAGTAACAAACAATTCTAATAAATTTTTATGTGCGAATTTGATTCAATTTATTTTTAATGCTTTATTTTATTTTTATCTATTTCCAATAGACCGTTACATGGCACCTGAAGTCTTCAAGCACAGGAAATATGACAAGAAAGTCGATGTTTTCTCTTTTGCAATGATTTTGTACGAGGTAATTTTTTATTCTCTGATGAATTATAATAACTTTTGAATTTTGGCTGAAATGTAAGGTAAATTGAGTGTTTAATTTTTGCAGATGATTGAAGGAGATCCTCCATTCTCACATTATGAACCATATGAAGCAGCCAGATACGTGTCAGAAGGACATAGGCCGACATTTAGGTCAAAAAGTTTTACTCCTGAATTGAGAGAGTAAGCTCCTTCGGAATTTCATACTGTTTTTTTTTTGGATGGAATTTTTATTCCCATTTTTCCCAAGTTAATTGCACCCAACCCCCTGTTATGGCTAATGGCATTAAAAACCTTGTGATAAAAGAAATTTCATAAAAAATCCTGTGAAACTTAAAATGTGCTCATAGGCCGTTGCTTTTGACTTTTACCAAAAATATCTACAAACTTGCTATTTTACCCTTGTTCAGTGAAGAAAGAAAATATGTATACAGTTACTACCCCTGAGGTTTGAGCTAATAACAATTTAGTCCCTCTGTTTTCAAATATTACAAAAAAATCCTAGACATTTCACTTTATTACAAATAACGCCCTAAAAACAGTAGAGCATGAAGCCAAAAAATGCAAATAAATTAGCCTTTTTCAAGGACTTTTTTGCATTAAAGTGAAACGTCAGGGAATTCTTTGTAATTTTTTAATACAGAGAGACTAAGTTGTAATTAGTTGAAACCTCATGTAATTTTCCCAAGAAGATATGACCAAAACTAAAATTAATTAACTCCTGTAAGATACACAGGGTTTTCTTTGTAAATTTTAAATTTCACAGGATTTTTTGGGAGGTTTCTTATAATATCATGGAGTTTGTTTATATCTATTTGCTATGACACAAGGGGTTCAATTAACTCATTTGTTTTTCCCGTTATCTGCAAATTCTTCAGACGGCATTTTTCCATATACTCAATATGGAAATCAAAGCAAATCAATATAAGCTTTTTTTTTTTTTTTTTTAAAACGGAAAAATTGTGCAGGTTAACCGAGCAGTGCTGGTCAGCAGACATGAACCAAAGACCACATTTCTTGGATATTTTGAAGAGACTCGAGAAAATCAAGGAAATCCTACCGTCCGATAATCATTGGCACCTCTTTCCATCATAATATGAAACATCGGACGGACGAGATATGATGATGAAACACTTGTACGAACGGAATGAGATGGGTTTTGTCGATACATTCTCTGGGCAACTCTGGGAAACTAATTGGTGTGACCGATTTCACTAGAATTTGGATTTTGTTAAATTTGAGTTGGATTTGGATTTACAACGAGTGGCTTGATTATAACATTCACCAGTTACAACTTAGTGTTGTGAATTTCTATTATTTTTTCCCTTCTATTGTAATTCTTATGTAGCTCAAGCAGTAATCTGAGACAGGTTATTGATACATTCTCTTTGTAAATGCGTATTTTTAAATTCCCACATTTTGATTTGTCATGCTGTATTCTAAAGTAGCTGGTAACGTTGTTTGCAGAATAAAGTAAGTTTGATTTTATTATGTTATTAGATGTTATATGTTATTATTTTATATCAGTTACGAATATATTAGGGATGATTACACTCAAATACTTTGTGATTTGGCCTAATTACAAAAAAAAATAAAAATTGAGAAATTACATAAACATGTCCTGTCAAAAGAGGTATAAGAAATTACAAAAATATATCCTGTCAAAGAATATTAATTACTTATTACTTGTTTGGATGCAGTTCGAGGACATACATAGCTTAAAAGTGTTCTTTTTATTAAGTTTTTTCAACAGCGGTTAAAATTCAGGATATGTTTATGTAATTCTTCAATTTCCTAACACCAAGGTATGTTCGTGTAACTAAATCATATTGTCCCAACATATTATTTTTAACTATTGTTGGGAGATAAATACCAAGTTCAAGAGCCAGGGAACTACGATTGCATTTGGATGGAAATATATGAATTTCAGCAACCCTACTTTTTTCTTTTTGAGAAAATGTTTCCATATACAATTCTATATCCTACAAAAAATCCGAAAAATAACTAATAATGTAACATCAGATGATTCAAAACAAGCTCAAAACTTTTACTATTATGAATTTAGATTCTTTAAGCTATAAATCCATAAACCTAAACAAAAACTAAATTAATCAAAAGTCTACATTAAATAAGCTTCTTCTTTTGGAAGAATGACTTCAAATGCCAAAGCTGCAGTCCTGCAACAGATAGGGAAATGAAAAGGGAGAGAAGACTCAACCACGCCATTTTCGAGTTGGTAGACATATTCAGTTGCTGCATCTCTTCTTCCCTGTAATAAGTATATCAAACAAATATGAAAAATTGAAATTTAATCAACATTATTCAAGAAAAAAGGAAAAGTTCTTGAGAAAACGTACCTATCACGTAGATAAAACATCTCATCATGAATGGATTGGACAGTGTCGAACATTCTCTTCAATTCCATCGACATTAACTGGCAAAAGGGAAGAAGAGTAGAAGTTAGGTCATTTACATCTATACCCCCTTCAAGATTTTGATATTACGGTTGGTCCCTCATAAGTTTGGGTAAACTACAAACACTCCTTGAACATTTTCTGAATTACACAAACCACCCCTCTGAGTATGAAAACATTACACTTTTTACCTGTAATGTTTTCACTTTCAAATGGGAGGATTGTGTAATTTTCTAAAATTTAAAGGAGTGGTTTGTAGTATTTTCAAACTTGTGGGGACCAATTGTAATTTTCCGACCTCCGAAGGAGTGTAGCAGCAACACTTCAATGCGAACTCTCTCTCTCTCTCTCACAAACACACACACACACACACACGCCATGAATTTGACCAAAAAGTAGCTTTCACACAAAGAAGCACATATCAATATATTCTACTAAGAGAAAACCAAAGTTTTTCCCAGAAAGAGAAGCAAAACAACAACATATTTTCCTTAATTCAGAATTCTCAATATATTTTTCAAATATTTTCCTCAAACTCTTCAAAAACAACATAGGACATGATATCACAAGCACGAAACAAGAAAAACCACTTACTTCAACAGAACCTTTTTTTGCAACATTAGTCCAATCTTTTGCAGCAACACCAGATGTCCAAGCAAAGTCGACGGTGATCGAAACAGATGGTTTGTGATTAGCAGCAAAAAAGCAAGCCATATAATCACCTTTGTCAACTGCTTGAAATGCAAAATTGCCCTCATCCACATTGTCTGAATAATGATAGGTATCTCCATGTTGTGATGTTACCTATCATTACAAAGAAAATTAACAAAAAAAAATACAATAACAGAAATCAGGACGAAGCTAGAAGCTAGAATTTTGTACAAGAGGGAGCAAGATTGAATCTTTAGGCAAAAGGGGAGCAAATATATCACTCATATCCATTAAATTCCCATTTCAAAATATCAAATTATCGAAGTTACAAAATACAAGAAAACTAACAATGACCCGTAACAGAAGAGAAGCTAAATACGTAAAAAACCCACCAAATTATCAAAAAGACAGGTGAATCAAAACTCAAAACCCATTACCTTATGAAATATTTGCAGAATTCAAACAAAGAAAACGCCAAAAAAAGAAATTAAATTATTACCCGAACAGTGATTTTGTGAGATTGAGGTAAAGGTTGTCCGTCGTTAAGGTTTACGACGTGGTACTTTCCGACAGTCATTGCATTGGCCTTTATATCCTCCGCTATGCATTTCGACTGACCCGATTTCAGATCAAATCTGATGGATTCAACCCGTTTCCACAACAATATAATTGAAACTAAAAAGAGGAAAAGACTCTGTCTTTGGATTTGAATCATCATATTACCGAGCCAAAAACGAAATTTCGATAATTTCAAATATGTCTCTGGTTTTTTTTTTTTTATCACTGTTCTTCTTTGATACCTTGGGATTTCCGAAGAATCTGTATGTGTTTTGTTGAGCTCCGATATATGATTCGTGGCAAAGAGTTTGATGATGCACAGATTCTTACCCCAAAATCACTCCTATTCGTACTTTTTTTCTTAATAATTAACTAATTGGTTTATTTTCTTGTAAAAATAATTGTACGTCCAATGAAAAGTGATTACGCGTGTCGTACCTCAAGAGTCATAGTTCAAACTTAAATATTTCTGTACAAAATTGAATTTGGCATAAAACTATTTTATTTCGTAGAATGGTATTAGTATTGTTGCCCATCCCATCTCGAATAACACCTAACTCTAAACTACTTTATAAGTTTGAGCAACCTTCATCTCATTAGCTAGCTTTTGTGGGTAAGTTATGCTCAAGCACCCTAACTAATAAGTATTAACGAACTTTCTTTATAGGCTTTTGAATTTGCTCTGTACTTTAATTCTTTATTTTTTTTGCTCGAAAAAAAAAAAAAGAAAACTAATCAGAATTCATATCGGCTGAATACAATCAACCGCCCGTAAGGATAGGAGTATGTAATAGATTCTTGAAGTTGGTGTCCAATCTTTGCTAGTTAATCAGCATAAGAATTTCGCTCTCTCTTAATATGCCTGAATTTGCATTCTCAAGGAAGATGGGTCATTCGATCCTGCCCTTGTGGGCATGTGCCCACAAGTGCTAATTACTGGACACGTGTAAAGGTTGCCTCATTTCAAATTTTTTTTTTCTTTTTAAATCATGGTACTTGTTAATCATGGTAGAGAAATAGTAGCAGGTTGTTATTCTTCTTTTCTCTTTCTACGTAGCTCAAATTTTTAAACTCAAATATGTTCTCTCTTTTTCTTTTAAAAAAAAAAAAACAACCTGCTTATAAATAAAGATAATTAAATAAAAGATACATAATATTCTTATTAAATTTAAATGCGAAATCAGTATAATATTCATTCATAAAATAATTCAAATTTCACTGATCATTTTGATGTTGTTGGTTCCAATTATTATCAAAATAAACCTGCAAGAAAATATACAAAAATTTGTAAGTATACTAATATATATTTATATTATTTTCGAACTTGTAAAAATTTTAAAATATTATATTTAAGTAAAATATAATATACAAACCTGCAATAAATTCGGATCCCCTGATGGATACATGCTTGAAAATTTTTCACCGACATTCCAACTTTCATTTGTAGCCTGTATAATACAAAATATATTTTTTTATTTTAAAAGTTCTGCTAATTATTGGGTTTATTTATTAAACTTAAACTTACCCCTAAATGCATATCGGGAGTCATGATATGATTCATGACTGTAAACGGTTGGTTCCAAGGTTGATGAGCATGAACTTGAGATGAAATTGGTATATCTTGAAAATTATATCCAAAATTATACGAGGATAATTGAGAATTCATTGTTTGTTGTGACATTGTGACATTTGGTACTTCTGGTTGTCCTTTCCGTTTAGTAGCCTTTGAATTCTTTTCTGAAAATCATGGAAATAAAAAGGAAAAAATAATAAATTAATAATTTAAAGAATCTAAAAAATTAAAATAAATAATAACACATAGTAAAAACTTACTTGAACTTTCCACCTTTCCCTTTCCTTTTGCCTTTTTGTTCTTTTCATCCCAATGAGATGGTATGCGGGCATTTGTGATTCCTCTGGATTTGACAAAAAGAGGATTGTGCACAACTATTTCATTTTGATGTTCATTACTATCATCAACAACAAAATCATCATATGTCTGTTCATCATTTAAATTGCAATTCTCAAGACAAGTAGTAATTTTCTCGCGAGCATCATCGAGAATTCCTGTTAACATACTTCTTGTTTCCTCATGAGATTTGGATTGCACAATAATATCATAAAATGATCTCATTGAATGATTAACAAACACCATTTCAGAAATATGTCCAACCTCACTTTGTCTTCCACTTGCACTTTCAAAAGTAGGCAGCCTATTTTTCACATTTTTCATCCATCGCTTCTTTAAATACTGCTCTGGTATTGAATGCACTTTCACATGGATTAAGACTTTGAAAGCATGCTTGCACAATATTCCGGTAGACTCAAACTTATGACAACTGCACTTTACCTCAATCTTTTGCTTATCAAATAACACAACTCTAACCTTTGATTCACGACTTTGAGATTTCATTCTAAATTGAATAAAATAAGGGCCAACAAATGAAGGGTCTTCTACAAACTCTAAGCTTAAAGAGCCAATCATTTCCAATTCAACTAGTTTGTACAAGTTCAGAGTGTAAACATCAGCTGCATGTTTCAACAATAAATTATTTTTCACAATCATGAATGACATCCCATGCCCGCAACGAGTATCCTCTTTCTTCTCATTTCTGCGGCAAGTTATTTGAATGTTTTCATAATTAAGCACGAAATCATACAAAGTACTTGTCCTATTGCCTGCTCTTTTTAACACAGAATTTGTGCCTTCACTTAGAGAAGTAGCCATTAGCCCACTACTGAATTTTGTATTACTAAAGGCAGTAGATCATTTGTGTCGCAACTTGTACATGCCATTCAACCATCTGTGATCACTAAGATTATAATCATCTATCATCTGTTTCCATGTTGCCTCAAACTCTTCTTCAGAATCACAATATGTCATGCATTTATACCACATCTCTTTGAATCTTGTATCACAATTTAAATTACCTAGATGTGAAGGAGCATTTTGATTGATATGCCATTGACATAATCGATGATGTGATGATGGAAAAACTACTTCAATGGCATTCATCATTGCTTGACATTGATCAGTAAAAATTGTTTCTGGTTGTTTACCACTCATAGATTCAAGAAATGTCGTAAACAACCATTTAAAAGATTCCTCTGATTCATCTGACATAAAAGCTAACCCAAACATCACATTCTGCTTATGATGATTCAATCCCACAAAAGGAGCACATATCAAATTATATTTGTTTGTCTTGTAAGTAGTGTCAAATGAAAGCACATCACCAAAGTATTCAAAGTCAATTCTACAACGGTAGTCCCTAAAGAAAAAATTCATTACTCTATTATCATCATCCAACTGCACATCCCAATAAAAATAGGGTTCACTACTTGACCTGTTTGAAAAGTGTTTGATTAATTCAGTCGCATCCCAATTTTCAACCTTAGTATGCTTTTTTAATTTTCTAAGGTAATCATAGGCATCTTTTCTAATGAAACTCAAGTTTTCAGGCCCACGTGCTTCCTCTTGCATGTAAGAAACAGCATTAGTCACAGTGATTCCCGCATTTACCATAGCTTCTAAAGTTAACCCTTGAGCATCTGAAATATTACGTAATGATCGTAACAAAAAGGTTTCATCAACTACTACCATTTCATGATTGTGCTCAATCACAAACCTAGTCACCTTCCATTCACCATCTTTTTCACGCCCAACTCTAAACCTTGCTTTACATTTCGTTCTTGTAATTGGTTTTTGGTAGATTGGTATTTTGTCATTTGAACACTTCTCATCCTTAATACCTTCACAAGAACAATTAAATTCTTTTGCTTGGAGCTCGTTAGTACGAGAAAAATAAATGTTATCACCCTTTCTAACACTGAATCCTTTGGCATGCGCATAATTACAATACAAAAAGTAAGCATCATCAATGTTTTTCACATGTTGACCCACCGCCAACCTATTCTCAAGTTCACCGATTATTGAGTTTATATATTGTACCTCTTGAGGATTTGGCAAATTTGATATTGAAGATTGCCCTCTACACCAATTGGAATCAGGTGGATTTTGTTCCATTTCTAAAATAACTCCCTGCAAAACCAAAAATAATAATCAATTAAAATCCATTTAAATTTAAATTTATCTCAAACTACAATCTTAAATAACAAAGTACAAATATACTTAAATATACAATGTCTAATAAAATTCAAGACGAAAACGACTCTTCGGTCTCAACTAACAGATGGCTTCTGTAAGTGTGAAGCACTTCTGCAAAAATAATTAAATATATATAATTTACCTTATTAACTTACGAAACTTTAAGGAAAAATGCTTAATTTGATATTTTTTTATTTACAATCTTTGTCCTATTCAAATCTGTTCTTCTTTTTTTTTTTTTTTTTTGAAATAAAGAAGGGGAACCCACAAATTAATTAGAAATAAACATGACCTCTGTTTTATGTTGTTTTCACCATATCAAAACCAAATAACCATCATGCAGATGCCATAACATACAAATTTAAAACAAATACACCAAAAGAATACTCACTTCAAAAAACCTTAAACAAACAAACAAATCAGGATTATTTGTAAATGTATTGTACTTTTTATAATCTTGAAATATATGGTAGTCTTAATAAAATGACTAAATTGAAATTTTTACATTTTTGGATTTTAGTTCCATACTTTATTTTCTAGTTAAAATTTTTTTTATTCTTAAAATTACAATATAATAAAAATTTATTCTAAACAAATATTAAAAACCGTTACATACCTGAAAATCTTCAAATCTTCAATGGAGCTTCAAAAGCTTCAGAATGGAGCTTCAAAAGCTTCAATGGAGTAGAAATTTTTTCAAAGTAAATATGATTTGCTGAAAAAAAAAGGTAAAAATTAATTTAAATTGGAAATCATTTTTTTAAAATTAATTATGGTTGTTGATGAGTTGGTAAGTATAATAAATTTTATCTTTAAAAAAAAAATAAAAAAAAGATAAAAGCTCCACTTCCCAACGTAAAGCTCATTGTAAGAAAAAAATTAATTTAAGTTTAAATTTAAATAGGGACAACCTCTTTACAGGTGTCGCTCAACCAACCCTTGTGGGCACATGCCCACAAGGATAGGGTCGAACGACCCAAGGAAGATGGAGGAATCTTCTGCAATCTTTAATCCTTCATTTATTCTCGGGAAATTGATAATTTATGCATGAAATTGACTTTGGAAGCTAGAGAAATAATCTATAGGACTAATTACACTAAAACTTTTAGATTTGGTCTAATTAGAGATATTTTTAGGTTTGAAAATTTACAGAAACATACTTTTAACCTTAATTACAGTTGGAGAATCTTAATAAAAAATAACATTTTCATGTTATACACTTATACTCCTTTATTTTCGATTAAAAAAATACTATTATTATTTAATGATTTATAAAAAGTCAGCAAATATAACTTAAAAAGAAATAATATAATAAAGAATGAACATCATGCTAGCTATCACATCCCTTGATGTGGAACTCATTTTCACCTGAATTTGTCTGTAAACTAAAAGTGGTTTTTCTAATAGATTCTCTAGCTAGTACTTCTCCAGAAGTACTGGAACTTCAGTTAAGTTCTCAACTTTCACAATTCTAACTATAACGGCATTGGAAATGTTTCTTTTTTTCAGGTGTAGTATATACAAAAAGATTTTCTGTGGGATGGGAACACATAAGTTATAAAAAGTTAAGAAATTATCACACATTGGAATAATCTGAATCGATCTGACTCAACAATAAACTCATCTTCTTTCGAAAATCAAATTTCCAATTTCATTTTCTGTTGATTAAATCAATAGAAAATGGAAATATCTTATTCTTGCCTATAAATAAATAAGAAAATCATGATCTAGAAAGGTTTATTTAGTCTTTTGTGGACGTATGCACATTCGTTTGACAAAGAGTGGATTTTTAATTTATATATTGCATTATATTAATTGCCTTTAATTAGAGACTGTGGTCCAATAACTACATGCATTATGCCCGTAATTATCTCGTATCGTACATTTTGTTAGATTATCTATGATTCTATTCTATTTTTATATGTATTAAGCATTTATTACTCTGCGTTGTTAATTTGTTATGTTATTGATAAATCCTTTCACCCGCCATCTTATGCCAAAATATTACTCATAAATAAACTGATTAAACGTCATTAGATACTTTGAGGTTTGTTATAATTATGCAAACATATCCTAAAATTCAGAAAATTATAAAAACATAAATCAAACATATCCTAATTTGATTTCCAGAAATATCCATTCGATAGAATTTGATTTATTTTTACTTTGAACATAAAACAAATATACTCTTTTTAAAATTTAGGATATGTTTTCATAATTTTTCAAAGATTATGATAAGTGAGCGTAATTATCCCAATCCTAAAACTAAAAGCATTGTTTCTCTCCCTCTCACACACACACTCTATCGCTGAAATTCTTATATTAGGGCAAAAAAGAATTCAATTTTCCACACCTCTAAGAAGAAATCAACTGATCAAAGGGAGGAGAAAAGGAGGGGGGCAAAAAGGTGGAAACTAAGAACAAATTTTGTTTCTTTTTGGTCTTAGTTTTTGCTGAAGTTAGAATAAAAATATAGGTTTGGATTATATTGACACTTGTATCCATTCTGCAAAAATTAACTACTCATTCCGTGAAAACCACTCCCCATTTAATTTCTCCACAATTTTTTCCTCGTGAAACTCACCGCTCTCACTCTAGATTCCGTTGCCCCTTCCAATTTGTTCCGCAAAATCCAATCTTTTCACAAATCCAAAATTTGTAAAACTCATTTGCACATTTTTATCATCTGGGTTTTCCTCCAAACCCCCTAATCTACCCTAAAGATTCAATCTTCCCCGCAACCCACATTTCCAAATCCCATAAATTATCAGAAAAAAACAAACTTTTTTGTTTTCCTAAAAATCATATCCATTTTGCATTAAAATTTATAGGTTTCCGGTGATGTTATGATTTCACGGCGGAAATGAGGTTGTTTGTATGGAGGGTGTTAGATCAGAGAGAAGTATGGAGAAACTGCCACCATTGCAGGGGCAGGTGATACAGAGGACGAGGTTAAATGTGTGGTTTATTAGGATTTGTTCCACGATTTTAATATGGACGTGTTTGGTTCAACTCGTCGCAGTGGCAGAGCTCTGGCATCCTCGTTTGCTTACAGGATTTATCGGTTTTAGGAAAATGGCGGTTCACGATGAGAGATCTTTGCCCGCTTCGCCGCCTCCTTTAGTTCCTGCCAGTGAGTACCGGTTTTCATCTCTAATTTATGATGAATTAGTTCTAAATGGTGCATTATTGATTAATTAATGCTGTTTTTATTAATTTTGATTAGCTTTCTTTGCTATTGATGGATAACGTTTGATGTAGAACTGTTTTGCCTGTTGAGTTATTAATTGAACTCAAAAAGATAACCGAAACTGTGTTTTATTGGCAATGTTGTTTATGATTTTAGGCCACATTGTTGATTTTAATAGTTTTGAGTATGTGAGTCTGTAGAATACTAGAATGATGCATAGAAGCTTTAGAATGTATCTTCTTATAAACCCATTTTAAAAATAAGTTTTCTTGAATTCGGTTTGGATTTTGGGTTTTTTGGGGAAAAGGGATATGTAGAAGGGAAACGGCACACACATATATGAAGCATAAAAGAAGTACTTTTGTAGCTTCATTTGAGTATAACAATTTAAATAATTTCGTAGGGAATTACAGAAGCAATGGTTTTCTCAAAGTCTCGTGCAATGGTGGCTTGAATCAAATGCGCTCTGCGGTTAGAATTTCGTATTTGTATTTTCCAACCTTTTACTACTTGTGTTTAACTTTTTTCCCTTTTTTTTTTTAAATTTCGTTTTGGCTGATTCAAAATTTAATTTCAGATTTGTGACATGGTAACTATTGCTCGGCTTTTGAATCTTACATTGGTTGTTCCTGAACTTGATAAGACATCATTCTGGGCTGATCCTAGGTATTTACTGTGATATGGAGTATTTGCTTCATAAATTTTTATGTATTTAGAAACTTAAATGTTTTAATGGCAGTGATTTTGAGGATATTTTCGATGTGGGGCATTTCATCAATTCATTAAGAGATGAAGTTCGGATTATAAAGAGGTTGCCTAAGAAATATAGCCCGAGATATGGATATCAACCACTTGAAATGCCTCCTATTAGCTGGTCCAATGAGCAATACTACTTGCAACAGGTAATATAAATATTTGGGTCAAAATTACACAAACTTCCCCCCTCTTATTTCAAAATTGCAAATAACCCTTTCTGATCCATTGAAATTCAATCAAAACTCAAAAAGATTTAATTAGACAGTACTTGGAGAACATAATTATGAAACCAAGAGGGATGTTTGTGTATATATTTGCAGGGGAGGTTGCTGTAATTATTGATAACTGTTCTTTTTGAAGTTTTTACTGAATCTCTATTTTCTTTGCCATCACCACGTAGATTCTGCCTCTCTTTGATAAGCATAAAGTGATACACTTCAACAGAACGGATACACGTATGGCCAATAATGGAATCCCTTTGGAGCTTCAAAAACTCAGATGTCGTGTCAATTTTCATGCACTAAAATTTACACCTGACATTGAGGCAATAGGAAACAAGTTGATTCGTATTATTCAAGAAAAGGGACCCTATTTAGCACTGCATTTGAGATATGAAATGGATATGTTGGCTTTCTCGGGCTGCACTCATGGCTGCACTGAACAAGAAGCAGAGGAGCTCAAACGAATGAGGTAATTTCATGAAATTGATTAAATCATAAATAAAACAGATGTACTCAATGTGGTAATAATTAATATTAGGCTGATTTCATTATAGTCTTGTCCACGCCACAGTCTAAGTCAATACCCATCTGAGATTCCAATATAACAGTTGGCACCCACAAGTTTGGAAAAACTATCAATCACTCCATAAATTTTTCTAAAATTACACAAACCACCCTTGAGAGTTTGGAAACATTGCACAACCACTCCTCAAAATAGAATACTTTTCTCAAACTTGCAGTTACCAACTGTAATATGGCAATTTCCAAAGGGGTGTAAATGTAATTAAACCTTGATAGCTGTCCTTGCTAGATTCACACCTTAGTGGTCTGATTTGGCTCAAACCTTGAATAAGAGGGGTTTATGACCAAATAAAATAAAATTATATATATATACACTTATTCACTCGATTTTTTTCCAGGTATGCATTTCCTTGGTGGAGAGAGAAAGAGATTGTGTCAGAAGAGAGAAGATATCAAGGTTTATGCCCTCTTACACCTGAGGAGATGGCTTTGATTTTGCAAGCATTGGATTTTGACAAGGAAACACAAATCTACATAGCATCGGGTGAGATTTATGGCAGTGAGAGGAGACTTGCAATGCTAAGAGCTGCATTTCCAAGAACCGTGAGTCAAAATTATATGTTTATCTGGAATTTGTCAAACCCTAATTTATTTTATTAGTAACTTTTCTTCTTTACTTTTACCTCAGGCGAAAAAGGAAATGCTATTAGATCCTAAAGATTTGCAGAAGTTTCAGAATCATTCATCTCAAATGGCAGCTCTTGATTTTATGGTTTCTGTTGCTAGTGATGTTTTTGTTCCCACTTATGATGGGAATATGGCAAGGGTCGTTGAAGGTCATCGTAGGTACCAGAATGATTATTTATTGTTATTATTAGACTAATTACATATACACCAACCATATAACACTTGATAATTGGAAGTTTGAAAAAAAAAAACTACAAACCACCCTTAAAAATGTATGAAATTACAAAATACACCCTTTATTAGGGATCCAGATGTGCAATTTCTCCAAACTCTCAGGAGTGGTTGATTATTTTTCAAAATTATTATATCACTCTTTATTGCTTCAATCTCGGAGAGGTTGTAGATGTAATTCACCCGACTAATTTTTTCTATTGAGATGATGAACTTTGAAGTGCAGCATACACTTGTATAGGTAAATAATCTACTGGCTGATATCTGAAAGATTTGCAAGAACTTCTGCTTTTGGAAAAGCAAAAGTAGAAGTTGTTATAGTAAAAGTTGGGAGTGTTTGTAGAAAAATCACAAAGACAACTTCTAAATAATAAAGAAAAGAACCTAGAAGCTAAATAACGCACCCCCCCAAAGGTCTTCTACCATAGAAAACAGCAAAACAGAACACTCAATTTCACTTTCTGCTATTTTTAATCTAAAAGCAAGAAAAACACTTTTCTTAGATATTGCAAATACTGATGGTTCATTTTCAGGTATCTTGGGTACAAGAAAACATTCACACTGGATCGAAGAAAGCTTGTACAATTACTCGATTTACATCAAAACGGAACTCTTTCATGGGACGAGTTTTCATATGCTGTAAAGCTAGCTCATGAGATAAGAATGGGACAACCAAGAAGACGAATGGTTATTACAGATAAACCCAAAGAAGAAGATTATTTCTATGCAAACCCTCAAGAATGCCTATGCAAGGGCACGGGATGTGGGCCCACCAACAAAACTGATATCCAATGAGAACATGCCACCTGGAACAGCGCGTGGGGGGGATCAGATGTGCAGCACCATGGCGTTAATACAGTGGTGGAGCGAAAGGAATGATGCCACTTTAATAAGCCGAGGCTTGAAAAAATGTGCTCAAACAAGAATTGTAAACAACGAGCACTAGAGTCAAGTGATGCTGCATGAGAATGTGAAGAAAAGGGAAATTTTATAAGGGAATGAATGATTTGATTCATTCCGTTCATTCATTTTTTTTTTCTGTAGTTGAAGCAGTGTTGTTACTTGGGAATTGTAGCTTTAGCTGTTTTGTGCATTGCTTCAGTATTTGTATTATGCATATTAAACCATTCTTTGGGAGAAGTTGTGTACGGAGAAAAAGGCATAATTTTTCTCAGGTCAATGAAAATGTCTCACACAGTACCCACACAAATGGAAATTATTGATTTTCTTTTTTTAAAAATAACCCCTGAGGATTGTGCTCTTTATGAGAACACCCCAAGGTTTAACAAATTATAATGAAAATTATCCTCAAACTAATGGAAAATCATTGACTCGGGATATTTCTGGTAATTTTTGAAGTTTCAGTATAATTTTCGTACATTGCAGCCAGCAACTCAACATGTTGTCTAAACACACAACTAATCTTTTAACTTGCAGAGAAAAAACTGATACACTTAGCACAACAAGAACATTGCATAATTTCACCGAGACACACAAGAAAGGAGAACATAATATTACAAGGTGCAATTAACAAATTTCACCAGTTAATAGCAGCAACATGCATTGAAAGAATTTTCATCTAGTATTCAATACAATTATTCAAGAATTCCTGTCAGCAAACACTAAAATTTCCACGAAAATCTCAATTTCCGCATCTCAGTATAATCAAAAGAACTTCAAAAACTCTACCAAAAATCAAGACTTCTCCTCCTTAGAATCATCCAAAGCATCTTCATTTTCCTTCTTACCAACTTCTTTATTATTATTCAGCTTCTCTTTCTCTTTCTCTTCCTCCAATTGCTTCACCGCCTCCTCCTCAGCAGCTTTCTCCGCCTGCAAAAGAGGCGCATAGTAATCAGAATGCGCCTCCATACATTTCTTCAAAGCAGCAGTTGCCTGAAAACACTTCTCCACAATATCTTCTTTGTTCTTCTCTCCTTCTTCGACGCATTTCTCCCATTCGGTAAACGTATCCTTACATCCACCGCCTTTCATAAACAAACAAAACCCACATTCACCCTCCTCTTCTTCTTCTTCTTCGTCGCCGTCTCCTTCCTTGATCGAGTCTTCTGGAACATTTTCTGAAAGAGTATCCTTTTGTGCTGAATTTTCTGCGGTTTTTGTCATCTTTGGCGGATCTGGGGTTTGTGGAATTCGGGTTTGGTGTTCGGTTTCGGTTTCGGATTCGGATTGAGGGCTTTGGGCGGAATTGGAGGAGCTCATGGTGGCGGTGGAGCTAGGGTTTGATTGTGAAGAAACTGAAAGAATGGCTGCCGATCTAAACCCCTCCTTAAACCCCTCTCTGTTTTTTTCCAATTAATAATATTTTATTTTAGTGGTTTCGTTTCTTGTTTGCTTTCCCTTTCATAGGTCAACTGAAAATTACCCATTGGCTGGGCTGTGGAAAATTCAGCGATATCTTGGCAAGCAAGCCCTTCATTCTTAGCTTTAATAAAAGTAAAAAAAATAATAATAGTAGAAAAAAAAAATCAATTTATATTGGTACATTTCTTTTGTTACCCGTCTCATTTGTTTTAGGTAATTTACAGGTCCAATTAGAGATGATCACTCATCCAATTTCTTTCTAGAGTTTTTTCGGGTGTTTGAGACTTAATTATGAGTGATCCTTCAAGCCTCCACATAATTTTTTTGGGTTTAGAATTCTACAGAATCTTAATTCGAGGTAATTCTTCTACTTTTTCGGGTATGGTAGAAATTCAATTATAAGTGACCCTCCACCCAATTGAAAGATAATCCTCCCAAGTCCCAGCTATAGAAACTTTAGTATTCTCTGGTATTTATATTGCTACATGTTCTTCAACAATAAAACAAAAATTATAACCTTAAGATTTCTACTTTCAATCAAAGTACTACAAAACTACTACTAATTTTTCTTGTCGATTTTACCTTATTAAACTTCAAGAAATGGTTGAAAATTAATTAGAAACTACACTTGTGTATGCGATGATTTCAACAGATTAGGAATCACGCTTGACATGAACATGATCCTTGCGTCACTTGAACTTTGGTTCAATTTATTCAAATGTGTATACTGTATAGTAAGAATTGTACTCTTAACCTGCTAGTGCTAGGTTTAGCTACCTCCTTGAAGGGAAATCAGAGTTTCAACACAGAATCACTTGTCAAATAACATTTTAAATAAAAAGAAGTAAAACTAAGCCATGTCCACAACAATTATCCTAGTCTATGAGTTGAAATACCTGGAATTACACGAGTACAGATCACAAAAAAAAACCCTTAAAAAACTTTGAATAAAATGTGCTCAATGTAACAATTTTTTCTTCACTACTAATATCCATCTGCTTCAATTTCATTGTTCGCCAGGATTTGGCTTCATCCCACTGCAACAGAAGAAATGTGGTAGCTTCACCCGACCACAAACCCTGCCAAGATTTCTCAATTAGTATACAAATGTTGAATAGCTTACAGGATCAACAATAATAAATTAAATACTTAATTCAATAACATACTTATAAGTTTACATAACAGAATTCCAACGGTACACAATCTCCTAAAATTCAAGAAAAATCTACCATTTTTCGCTAATGCCAAGTTAAACAAATGGCTGGTCATATATGTTACCATAGGAACTTATACCTGGTATGTTTTATCATTTTGAAGAGATTTGTCAACATTTAGACATTTATTAAATGTATCATTATATCACAATTTCACAGCACGTTTCACTCTTACCATAAAGTCCACCCGATTGGGCCTCTACAGTACCCGATCCCGGAAAAAACCCGGTGCAAAACCAAGAAAAAGAAAGTATGAAGGAAGAAACTTTTCTCCTCTCCTAAAGATTCAGTTATAAGTTATAGAATGTGGAAAACATTCATTAGTTAAAATTAGTTTATACAGCATTTTACAGAAATGGGTAAAATCACAAAAACATTTCAAATACCCATAAAACCATTATGCAAATGAAAAACCTTACGTGCAGCGGATGATAACAGGTATAGGTTTCAAAGCCTTTGGCCCGTTTCTGATGCCCCGTTTGTGTTTAGATACCTGCAATGAGCATTTCACATTGAGTAGAGTAAGATTCTTGAAATCATACAAATTGATATGTTTAGTTGTTCATTTGAGTCACAGAAACATATTGTTTTTCACACAAATGGCATTTAATAAATTAGTTTAGAGAAGTAAATCAGGTAAAGCCGGTTTTAGAAAGCAGCAGAAAACACTTGATAAAGCACTCCAAGTGTTCATCACTTTAACAGCTCAATAATAGACAGAATCACAAGTCTAGTAAAGGGATTGTCAATATAAATAATGAATTACAGATCACAATACAGACAAAATATTATTGTTCTTCGGATGATAATCTGATAAGGGGAGAAAAAGAAAGGGAAAAGTGCTGTCATTGTAGCATTTCAACAAGAAAATTGGCATTTTTTCCATCGTCCATTAGTTTCAAATTTTAGTCTATTGCTATTATAAATTTGTGACTCTTTAACAATTCAAACTCAAACATTGTTTTAAGTTACTCTCTGTTAAGCTTAGGAGGATTATAGGAAGGAGATAATACAAAATAAATAATAACTCGACAATAGTTCTCCTAAATCCCTAAACCCTAAATTCGAACAGTGAAAACAGAACAAAACAAAGCAGAGCCCTATATCAAAAAATCATCACAACAAACATTAAACCCGGGAACCAATTAAAACCAGAAGAACATCGACTATCATCATCAGATTAACGCCTATTAGAGGTACGAAATCTTCGAAAAATAGAAAAACCAAATCCCCAAACGAAAAGGATCATACTTTCTTTTTCGGCACTGCCATGAGCTCTATGGACCCAGAAAATGAAGGTGAATTCGGGAGTTCAATTCCCAGAATGTACTTGTTTTCATTCTCCGGCAAAACAAACGGCGGCAATGTGGAGTTGATCGGCTCGGTGATTGCGTTCTGAAGCGGCGCTGGCTGAGCTGCGATGTGGAGCCACCGCCGAATGCCGTGGCAATCCACTTTCCCGCCGGCGCGTTTTATCATCGCCGCCATGTTTATACGCACGTCAAGTCTGAGCTACTGAGAGTATGCGACTGTGTGAGATTGATACCGACTGTAAATTGTAATAGAAGATGGAAGAAAAATAATATGTAAAGGCCCAAATTGAGAGGAGCTTGGCCCAACTTAAAGTTTTTGAAATAATTGGGCCCTTTTACATTTAAAAGACATAACAACACATGCCTCCTTAATTATTCTTATTCGAAATGTTTTTCTTTTTAATTAGCCCTTGAAATTTTAATTCATTCGAATTACAAACATTAAATCTTATTTACTACTAAAAGTCTAAACGTGTGTCGGTGTGTTTTTCTTAGCCCAGGTTGATAGCATGGACCCAGCCCAAGTGAATAGTTTCATGGGCTGCCAACTGAAGGCTATTGGGCCGGGCTTAAGGTTTTATTTGCAACTTTTTAACAACACTGTGGAGTTTTTGAGAGATATTTTTTCCATGGGGTTTTTTTGCTACTTTCAGCCAACACAGAGTTTTAAAGGCATTTAACTCAATTTTATTAACTTCCCAAAAAATATATATAGATAATATTATTGGCTTACATACACTAATTAATCTCACGACACTATTGTATTATTCCAATAATCAACCTCATTATCATCAGTTAAAACACCCCAACAACCACCTCCATTAATATCCCAAGGTTCAGCAGTTGCAGAAACAGGAAAATCTGTTAGACTGATCTGCATGAAACTTGGAAACCCTAATGACTCATCAACAGTACGAATATTGGTACCCTCCTCATGACGATTAATAGGGTTTATAACAACATCATGTAGCTGAACTGAATTACCCATTATGCCCTTCACCTCATGATCCACGTAGCTGTGACTAGGCTGTCCCGAACCCGACATTTCCACGCCGCCGCCACTCATGATGTTTCTGAAGGATGAGTAATTCTCGTTGAAGTTCATGAATATTGAAATGTCTTTTCCGGGATTTGTCCTCCTCCACACTTTCAGTATGTCTAAGCACGGTGGCGGCGCTGTGGCGGAGATGGTCGTGGCTTTGTTGAGTAAATTGTAGGGGTTTGAGACGAGTTTGGATTTATTGACTAGCCGAGACTCGGCTTCGAGGCGAGCGCTTTCCCACTGAGCCATGTGGCAGAGATTGACGAAGTCTTTGGCTTGGGTGCAGCCGAGAGCGTGATTCTTGGGCTTGTGAGTCGTTGGATCAATTCCCATTTGAGTTAATCTCTTTTTGAGATGAGTGTTCCAGTAATTCTTTATCTCGTTATCAGTTCTCTTTGGCAAGTGAGTTGCTATGGTTGACCATCTGTAATTAATTAAGACAATAAATTTACAAATTATTAATTAATATCTGTAGTTTTAGAAATTAATATCTATACCAATGACAGCTGATCGAGTCTCCATGCAAGAAGTGGAACCGAAGACCTTGATCTAGCTAGATATATTTAATATTTAGTTTGTTTACTCAATCATATATATATATATGCATATTCCGTCGTGTGATCGATCGATCCCTTTAATATTAATGATTGATATATAATTAACTGTTGATGTATGTAAGTTACGTTATAAATTTTGTCGGGACGAGACAAGCGCGCAGGCAATGCAATAAATTGTTTACATGCACAGTAGTTATGTTCAGAGAATGTGAGTGAATATGTTGTACCTGATGCTAGAAAAGGCTATCTATTTAGCTAGCTAGAGTTTGTACTTTCAGAGTTCAGACACTCAAATTAGCTTAAAAAACACTATATAGCAGCTGGAATATATATATATATATATATATATATATATATATATATATATATATATATATATAAATATATATATATAGTTTTACATAAAAATAATTATTTACTATATTAGGGTTATATATATAATTAATACCTGTTTCCCAAAAGGGCATGAAGCTGAATGATGGTCTGTTGTTCATGTAAGCTGAAGTTTCCTCTTTTAATGTCAGGACTCAAATAATTTCTCCACCTTAATCTGCAGCTTTTCCCACATCTATCAAGCCCTAATTACATGCACCAACAGATATTAATTAACATGATTATTCCAATTAACATATTATATTCCAATATTTTTTAGATATATGTGTCAATATATATATACATACACTAGCTAGCTTAGTAAAAGGAAATTTCTAATTCAATATTAGAGGCTTAGAGCTAGCAATGAAGGGCTTCCAAAAGAAATGCCACTGTAAGCGGTACTACCAAAATAATTTTTTTGGGATAATTACACTTACACCCTCTCGATTTAGGGGTAAACATAGCAACACCCCTGAACTATTTTAAATTATAGATAGATCCTCTAACCTTATAAATGAAAACCTAAAAAACTCAACGGAAAGTTGTAAACTAACTAAATTACCCGTAACATTTTTGTTATAGTGTTTGCTATACATGAAATGAGCGAAGTGATTAAGTTGTTGTCCAGTTAATAAAACGTTAGTATCTACTTGAAAACAAGAAAATGACTCACGGTATGACCTAAGTGTTAGAAGGAAACATAGTCGAGGGGTATCTCTGTAAATTTCAATCGTTAAGGGAGTCTTGCTGTATTTTTTCCTAAATCGAGGGGGTGTAAATATAATTAGCCCTAATTTTTTTATGAGACTAAAGGGTTTTTGTATATAATGTATTAATTATATAATTACAACATATAATTTTTTCTTTTAATAGAATCAGGAGGGGCTGCGCTCCTCCCCACACAACTACATGAAATACCTCCCCTGACTGTAAGTAATTATTTTTGTTTAAAATTTCATATATATGTAATATATATGCTCAATTCTTCATCCTCTAGGTTCTTAACAATGAAATTTTTGCCATTCTCCTTCTAACCTTTTGATAGTAGGCAAGATGAATGTGCTTGATTTAGACGACTATAATTTTGTGATTCGTTTCAGCAACGAGGGGGATTATTACAAAGCTCTTTTGGAAGGCCCTTGGATGATCCAAGGGGCACTACCTATTAGTTAGTTCTTGGAGCCCATTGAGGCAGGATATCTCGCATGACATGTCGACTGTGATTGTGTGGGTGCGCTTCCCGGGGCTTCCCCTGCCTACGAGAAGGTTTGGAACCCTATCTTATATCTTATTCAACAATAGATTCTTTGAAATATGTAATATATATGCTCAATTCTTCGTCCTCTAGGCTCTAACAATGAAATTTTTGCGATTCTCCTTCTAACCTTTTGACAATTCTCACACATTTTATTTTGAGATGTCAAAATTAGAAGCTAAAGGAAAAGTACTGAATTGGTGACATTATAGCTAGGGTTATATATAGAGTGATCATCCCATCGAAAAGCTGAAGTGGTTAGAGAAATGAATAATTAAATACTTAAACTTCTCATAATTATTCACTTGTACATCGAAACAATTTGCAATATCGTTTCATTAATCATTATAATTATTGGTGAGACTTAATTAAATTATATATATTTGCATGCATGAAAAGAAATGAAATTAATTACCAGCTTTAGAAGGAAGGGTACGCCAGCTGCAAGTTCCATGGCCATGTTGTTGAATATAAGTGAGTAGCTTTTGATCTTCTTCAGGTGTCCATGGACCTTTCTTTTGAACTTTATCACTGATCAATCTCTCCATTTTCTATTATATTATATATAACGTACTAACAAAGATCGAGTTGCTAGCTAGCTAGCTAGGTTTTTGTGGTGTGGGAACAATGGCTGCGCGCAGACTATATAAAGGTCGATGGAATTTTTATATATGTTATTTTATCTTTTATTTCTGAGTACTTTTATTTAGTTTTAATGTATACTAGTTAAAATCCCGTGTCAAAGCACGAGTTAATTTATTTAATAAAATAAATTTTATTTTATAATTTACTAAGTTATTAACATATGGAATTCTTATAGTTTACTTAATTAATTGTTACTTTGAGAAAATAAAAAAACTAGTTCCAGTTGCTGTAAATTTTTAAAATTACTTATTTTAATTTGGACGATATTATCATGTTTCATTTATATATTTTTTTTGATGATTTTATTTTAATAATTTTTTTTACTTTATTTTAATATAATTAAAAATCAAATATTTATAAAAATATTGTAGGACTTGACAACATTAAAAATAATATTTTAATTTGAATTAAATCTGTAACTAATATATCTATACAAAATCTTTCATTCTTTTGGATAAATATGAGAATAATTAATAGTTTTAATTACATGGCAAAATTTAAATAGAAATTATTGAAGCTATCCACGTGTATGCTTAGATGGATAACCTCAAGACTTCTGAATTATATAATATAGATTTGCATTTTATCTTTTTGTTGTTCTTTTTTTTAAAAAAAAAAAAACAGAAAAATAAAGACAAAGGAGATGTTTGTGGTACCACAAATGTTTAGGACAATTTTGGTTTGCATTGATATATAGATAGTATTTTGGCAGGTAGTTGGTTGTCAACATCCCAACTTTATATAATAGAAGCTAAGAGAATGTGAAACTCATGCATGTTTAATCACATAATATATAATTGATTAATTAATAACTAATTATCACTTCATTAGTCTTTTTAACATTATAATTAGTCTATCCTATTATATTTAATTCCTTGTACATGACTGCAGGGCAGGAGACAAATTAGGACTTTATATAAATAATAATTGGGATTTTTAATTTAAATTAAAGCAAGCTCAATTTCATTCTACCACCGTTGTGATCTGTAGTTTGCATGGTGGGCGGTGAAAAGTGTGAAGACGATCGATCTAATTTTTAGTTGGAGATCGATCAATGATTATTTTCTACTGTACGTGTTTGGTAGTTGTAGAATGATTATTTATACTGTTAAGACGTACGACTACTTTTGGCACTTATTTATTACCAGTAAATTTAGTGAAAGGGATTACTTTCCAAATTCCAACCCAATGCGCGCGCGCGGCAGATAAAAATTTACACAAACATTCTATTCTATATATGTTCTCAAATTGCATAAAATTAAGATGTAATTTCAAATGTCAGATAGAGTCGTAACATATATATTTTTTATTTGGATATGGGCCTGAGTGAAGCCCAGAATTTGATATTATAACAACGCTAAGGCCTAGTATGTTTGGAATTCATACCAACCTAACGCGTTGTTATAGAAAATATATATAAAGCGTTATGAATTTAAAGAAACTTTAAGTAGCAATTTAGAGGTGGGAGAGAAAGAACAAGGTTTTCGGACTCATCTTATTTATAGGTAAAAGACTATACTATTAATAGTAAATATTAATTAAAACTTAAATGTAAATAATCCCACAATTTCAAAGATTGTGTGCCATTTATAACATAATAAAGAAAATTTTCAGATACTTTTCCGTATCAAAGCCGGTTATATTATATGTACAAATAAATGTAGATCGTAATAATCGGATTCTACTTTCGTATAACACAAGGGCCTAGCTCCACAGTAATTTTCTCGATAGTTTTTTAAAAAAATTTCAATTTTCTATATTAGTCTCATGGTAAAAAGTAATGATTTTGGAAAAATTACTTTCTTCAGTTAATGTTGGAATTTTGACATAAATGACGACGGAAGTCCGATGGTTGTGATGATCGTGAATTGTCTCTCACTGGCAATGTCTGCAATTCTCTCATGAGAGTGGGGATTTGGGTCAAAATAGAGATGAAAATTATGAAAAGCTAGAAACTTATATATAGAACAAATTAAAAAAAGAAACCAAAAAATGAAAATTACATATTTGCCCAGATCATAATTAACTTAAATTTGGACAGCATGTAGTGGATATTAGAGTAGGATGAACAGCTAGTCTAGCATGAATATGAAGGGAAAATTGTAAAAATCGTCCACTAGAATTACCCAATTGTGGAATGTGGTACAGGTCTTTCAAAATCTGGTAATTTTGGTATGATAGAATTAAAAATCCAGCAATTTCAAGACAATTTTGGCTGGAGTTCAAATTTCCTTCCGGAAATTGACAACTTGGCAATTTTGCATGAGTTGGCATCCACGTTGGATACTATTCAAATAAAATTTCCACGTGTAATATTATTAAATTAAAAGAAAAAACACATAAGCTAATTAAATAGAGGGAAATTTCCCCCAATTTTCCTTGGACCCTACCCGACACACCTTGACCCAAACTAACTGAAACTCCAATTTCTAATTCCCCTATTCTCCCACGAGACCACCAGAGGCCTCCCCGCGCTGGCACTCACAGCTCTCTCCTTGTTTAGTCTCATAGAGCAGAGTTTGTAAGGTGTTGTGATTGCGTCTTTTTTAATAAGCAACACAACCAAAGGGGGTATTGCGCCGGAAGCGCCAATGGAGAGCTTATTCTCATCGACCAAGGCTAAGCCCGGCAAAGCGCAGGCGGCATTTTGTTAGAGGTTTCCGTACCTGTTTTCAAGACGTAAATTAATGATTTTACAGCGCTGGCGTTTATAATTAGGTTTTTATTGGTTTCGTGGAGGGAGAGATTGAGAATATTTGTTACTGCATGTTCCTGGGTCATCGGGTCGGAGCAACGGAGGAGCGGGATTAATGCCGGTACTGCTCTGGATTCTCCGATTATCGGCTCAGTTTTTTGCCAATAGGCGTATCTTAGCAGCCGCCGACCTTTTGACTGCAATTGTCGACGATTGCAGCCCATCTATGCAGAGTTTGAAGGTAGGTTGGAGGTCCTCAGGCGAGATACTCTCAATAATTTCTGTTGAAAATGTTTATCTTTCTAAAAACCCAGAACATGGTTCTGGCTCGAGCTCGGAGCTTGGGCTATCGTTCAAGGCTGGATCAGGGACAGTGGCGAGACTTTGGAGCTCGTCGGAAATGTCGCTTGAGCAGGCCGAGAAATCGCTGAAAGCATGTGAGATGCCCAACATATCGTTGATTTCGTTCTCCGATATGCGTTTAGAATTGCTCGCCGGTTTATTGGCTAGCTCCAAAACATTTTTCTGATGTGCCGTTCTTTTTGAATTTTTTTGTTTTAATGATGTGTAACACGGTTGTATGCCAAGTCATACTGATTGGCCGGAAAATCCCAAATTGGGGTTCACGTGCACGGCACGTGACATTTTCATGGAAGAAATTTGAACTCCGGCCAAAATTGTCCTGAAATTGCTGGATTTTTAATTCTATCGTACCAAAATTACCAGATTTTGAAAGACCTGTATCACATCCCACAATTGGGTAATCCTAGTGGACGATTTTTACAATTTTCCCGAATATGAATGCAGATAATGTCTGTAGTGTATGTTTTATTGCAAAATAGGTAATTGTGTACTTGGTTAGTTTTGTCTACTGTAAGGGCCGGGAGATTCCATGTCGATCGCTTAAGTACGAATTGGAACTAGGTTTACATCATTTCCAGAAAGTAGCTTAGATCGATATCATGTAGATCGATCATATATTCATATTTGCAGAAAAAAACAACTTATAATGATATAAAGCTGGAACTCATCAGTCATCATGCACAATTAATTATCTCACAAATTAAAGTATATATATATATGCAGCGAGTATTCATTACATCGTTTGCTGACAGGGCTAATAATTAATAACAGCTATATTTTCAAGATTTCAAATAGTGGCGGAGTCAGAATTTTTTTTCTGGAGATCATATCTTATGATATACGGACACTTCTAAAAATCTTACTATGCCATGTCCTATCATGTCTGATACCCGTGTTAGACACTTCTTTAGTGTAAAATATAGGAAAAAAATTCGTGTCGTGTCACATTCGTGTTGCTGTGTCCGTGTATGTTTCATAGGTGGTATCACTACAATTATCCATAAGTACATATATACAGATGCCTTTTTTATTTATTAGAATGGTATTAACTTAATTATTTATAATAATTTTAATGTTCAAATCAACTTAAATTTTTAAGTTTTATATACTATTAACATCATTTATGACCCCACTATATGCAACTTTGTAGTATTGTTAGCTAGGGGGTTAATATACTATAAAATTAAATGTAAAATCAAATTTATATAAATATCATAGAGAAATATATATAAGGTTTTCAAAATTTGAGGAGTGTCATTTGCACCTCAGATATACATGGCTCTGCTAGTGAGTACTAGAGCTTTATTATGATAATATAACATTAAATTATTAAGGGATAATTACAAAAAAAGTCTCGAGGTTATGTTAGAAAAACATGCTCAAACCTTGAATTATTACAAATACTCTCTGGTCAGTTGAAACCTTACAACTATCCCCTTGAAACAAAAAAACTATACACATAATATTCTCTAAAAAACCTTACAAATATCACTTAGGCTGTGGAATATTTTATATCATGAATTAGATTCATAACATTAACAACTGCTATGTACGGACATAGATATGAACATAACGCAATAAATTGTTTAGAAGTCTCCGTGCAAAAACCCAATTTATTCTAGCTACTCAATAAAAAAAGGTTAACAACCAATTTGAAAGTATGAAAAGACCCAAAATGGACCACGAATTGGATTACATAAATATCATGCATATTTGTATTAATTAATATTTTATGGAGTGATTTGTGGGTTCCAGTACCATCCATTTATACGTCAAACACAACTTAATGTTATGGACGTAATAATAAAATAGTAGCTTATATAGGTATAAAATTAGTTGAAAATAAAAATGAAAGGTACTTTCATATTAATATTTTTTCTAACTGAAATAGTAATAAACCAAATATGAATTTTGTGAGTAAAACTAGACCCCTATCTACTTAGGTAGGTAAATTTCCACCCACCTATATAATAGGATAATTGCATTTAGAATGCCTTGAGTTTGAGCTAATTACCAATTTAATTCCTCTATTTTTAGAAATTATAAAAAACTCCCTTGACATTTCATTTTATTACAAAATAGTCTTTAAATAAACTGATTGTTTGTATTTTGACTTCATATTATATATATAGTTTTTACTACAATAATAGTCTCTTAATAATAAACTGATTATTTGCATTTTGACTTTATATTATATAATTATAGGGAGTTTTTTATGATTTCTAAAAACACAGACTCACAGAGAGATCCAGTACTATATTATTATAGGTAAAGCAAACCTTTGAGATAACAAATGTAATTTGCACTACATAATATATAAACACGTGAATAAATAAGTATATTACACTAAATAACCGCTAGCTATATAGCTAGGATCCGTAGTATATCACAATTCACAACCTTGGAATTGAAATTTAATACGTACGTACGTACATTAATGTTAAACAGTTCTAACAATTAATCTTAATTATTCTCGTCAAAAGAACAATCGATACTGAGAGGAAGATCTGTAAAGTCAGAAAACTCCAACGAATCATCATAAATATTATAAGTAAACTCCAAAGGTTCTTGAGGTTCATGAAACGACATCGTATTCTCCATCATACCTTTTAGTAGTACTTCATCCTCATAGACGTTTCTTCTAGGGTTTTCAACTTTGCATGGGACTAAGCTTTCCACATAATTCATCTTTGTAAATGACGAATTAATTCCATTAAATAATGAAGATGTTGGAGACTTATAATCATCAAGCTGCCTCAAGGGGACAAAGCCATTAAGTATCATAGCAGAAATGCCTTTGCCCGGATTTGTCCATGCCCACACTTTCAGTATGTCTAAACAGGGTGGTCGTGATGGTGGTGGTGGTGGCCGTGACGGTGGAGGCGGCAGTGCTGGTGGAGGTTTTTGGTGGTAATCAGTGTTGGAGATCATGAGCTTTGTTTCGCGGACTAGCCGAGCTTCGGCTTCGAGCCGAGCGCTCTCCCATTGAGCCATGTGGCTAATATTAGCTAAGTTTTTGGATTGGCCCCAGAAATAGTGCTTAGGTTTATGAGTATTTGGATCAATTCCCATTCGAGTCAATCTCTTCTTGAGACGAGTGTTCCAGTAGTTTTTGATCTCATTATCAGTTCTCTTTGGCAAGTGAGTTGCTATGGCAGCCCATCTATCAAAGTTAATTAATGATAGTAATAATTAACATATATATAAATTAATTAGCAGCTAGCTTAATGCTTTTTATAAGTACTTCTAAAAGGGTAAAATTCATATTAACCTAGCTACGAAATAATTTATGTTAATTTTATGCATGCACCTGTTTCCAAGAAGGGCGTGAAGTTGCATAATGGTCTGTTCTTCTTGCAAGCTGAATTTTCCCCTCTTAATATCAGGCCTCAAGTAATTTGTCCACCTTAACCTGCAGCTTTTCCCACATCTCGGGAGCCCTAAATCCCATTTAGTAGACCAATAAAAATCCATTATATTACTAACAACGGCAAATAAAAAAAGAACCTAGCTCATTTTTCCACTCTGATTTTAATGCTTGCATGCATGAAAATCAGAGTGGAAAAATCTATCAAATTAAACTTAGGTATTAATTAATATTAAATTATTGCGTACCAGCTTTAGAAGGAAGAGCTCGCCAGCTTCCATGGCCATTTTCTTGAATATATTGTGATAATTTTTTATCTTCCTCAGGTGTCCATGGCCCTTTCTTCAACCCCACTTTATCACAGTACGGTGACCTGCCCATTTTTACTTTAGGTTTGTGTAGAATGGGTATATAAATGTCGCAGTAGACGATATATATATATATATATATATATATATATATATATATACCAGCTTTAGGTTTGTGTAGTAGGCTATATATAAATATTTAATACTGCTTAATTGTTTTAATTTTCTAGAAAGAGATCAATATGATGATGCATGCTCCACAATTCAACATCGACAAAATATAAGTAAATAGAACCCTATATAAGAGGGTTTAATTGTTAGAGAGATTTGAGATTATATGATTACAATTTTATCTTTTTAATTTTTAGTTTCAGAAATTATAAATACCCCTAAGTTTTCAATATAATATATTCATCCAAATCCTTCGCTTTATAATTTTGACAATGTAAGTTGTAACATTAACCCGAATTATCTTGTCTTCTGCAATTCATGGACTTTAGAGTTAATGTGGTTTAATGTCTAGCCAATCGAAACTGGCCTGTTAAAGTCTCTTTTTATCACGATTTTTTTTTTAAATTATACATGAATATTGGAATCTCTAATTTTTTTAATAAAGTTTGAAACAAGAAAGAATATATATATATATATATATATATATATATATATATATATATTCAACTCTATTTAATTTCACTTTTTTTCTCTATAACTTTACTAAAAGTTTAAATAACTTTTTTAGGGGCAACATAATTGTAGGATCACTGTATATGTTTGAATAGTAGTATATATTTTTGGGACCAATATTTTTTCTCATCCTCATTCCAACATAATTATTACTAAGTATCCCATCTTTGCCTACCCTATATTGGGATGAGAACATGCAATAGTTCAATTTGTTTGAGGACATATAATTGTTACCAATACACCTAGCTAGCTAATTATTTGAAACATGAATTAGGTAACATGCAGGGTGAGCTAGCTGCACAGCAAAACATGAGTCATATGTGCAAAAAAATCACACAATGAATACATTTAATAATATCTATATGTAGTAAGAAAACATTCCACCTTTTTTTGGTGTTTCAGTTATGTGTTGAGAATCCTATTATTATTGGGGTGAATTACAACTACTATTCATTAAGTTTTTAGAAATTACTAATTAGTCCCTCATATGTCATATTTTGTAAGACGTACTCAACGGAAATTAAAAAATATCGATCATAAGTGCCCTGATGATATTTGTAAAAAGAAAGAAACTTGCAAAAAACTTCCACATCTTTTTATATAATTTACAAAATGAACCCTACAGTTTCATGACTAATAAGTAATAACAAATTACAGTCTCTAATGTACTTGGCGCTCCGATCGATCCTAAAATGAACCCTACAGCTTCAAGAACTATTTTATAAATTGCATTTACCCACCTTAATTATAGGGGATTAATAAATATAATTCGCCATTATTATTAAATTGGATAACTGTAACCTATCTCACGTTGGTTGTAAATCTTGACATGAGCTAGCTTATAATGGTGGGTTATATATTTTCTCACTTAACAATCGGTTTTTAAGAATGCGTTGAGTCTTTGTTACGTTCGTGAGCTGCCATGGAGAACCCCACATTCTCGTGGATGTGTGTGGGAAAATGTAACTCATCCCATATTAATTGAGAATCTTGAGTACGTAATTTATAATGGTGAGATGTTCACTGTTTAGTGCCATATATCTTTGTGTTTTCATGTTACAATTTTTTTTTTAAAAAAAAAAGAAAAAGAAAAGTGTATGAATTGTTATGTCAACAATTAATGACATAGAAAGAGAGTAGATGTGGCAAGTAGTTGTTAATAGTGTTATGAGAAACATGCATTGAATTAAGTTCATCAATATATATATATATATATGTTGCTGATGAAGATATGTATACCATTCTTGGCACACGTTACTTTCACTTTCGTTGAAACAGAAAGGAACATCTCACACATTTTTCAATCATTAATCCACGAACCAAAATTACAAATAAAATTGATATATAAAAATTCAAATTTAAAAATTACTTTTTGGAAACACTATAAATAAAATTGTAGAAATCATCCGCTTATTATGTCCATATATGTTGTTTTTTTTTCATTATTGTGGATTATATATATATATATATATATATATATATATATATATATATATTTTTTTTTTTTTTTAATCTGAAAATGCATTAATTTGCCTGGTACATACAATATTAATTTTTTTTAATAAATTTACACGCACAAAGTAAAGTACTATATTAAATTTGGTTAGGTGGTTATTGTTATTGGTGGGCAATGGCCCATTAGTTCTCTACAAAGGTCCAAAATTTCATCAATTATGGGCCCAGTTAATGAAACCCAATATCTTCTGAAATCAACCATATCTGCAAATTAAAGTAAGTTTACTTCTTAGCTAGGTAAATTGTTACTCAGTATTTACAGTAAATGGAACTTAATTTTTCTTCATATAAACACGGTAAAAATGCACATCTTCAAGTAACAGAATTCATTACTAAATATTGTCTTGTAATATTTGATTAATTTACTGCAGAGTTTTGCAGTAGTTTATAATTAAGAAATCTGTTAATTACATTTTAATCTCACATAGAATTAATTTCTTTATAGTTTCTTAGAAATACTTAGGGAGTTCAAACTCTGCTTCTTTTTGAGAAGCTAAAATGGGGAAAAAAATAGAGCAGTTTAAAGTAGAAAGTGTTTGAAAGAAAAAATAAAAACAAAAGTAATTGAGTAATTAGAGAAAAAGTTAAGAAATACTTTTACTATTCACAAAAACTTTTCGCTTGTCAAGTTGAGATGGTTTGGAATCCTAAAATTGAGTTTTTAAAAAAGTACTTTTTAAAAAGTTTGCAAACATTACCATAGAAGTTAGAACTGAGTACTTCAGAAAGCTAATCCATAGAAAGCTAATTATAAATTTAAGACTGATATATATTCACTATTCATGAAACATGGGAAGAAATCTGAAGACTGCATGGTGGAAATTATTAGGTGTGTATTTAATTGAAATGGAAATACTGAGAGTTAGGGTCGCCAGGTCCAGAGAACAAAGTAACAGTAAGGTGGGTTCGACTACAGAAATCTACAGGTCTTATTTTTAGCAGTTCTAGTGGATGATCAAAAAAACATGTACCAACAATATTCAGTCACTTTTTTTTAACTAAGAATCGGTCAAAACCGACCATAGGATTAAGAGGACCCCAATATTAAAGCTTAAATCGGAAAACCCGAGAAGCGTACATACGTAAAACACAAAGCATTCAGCCACTTATTTATTAATATAGTTTTTGCAACAATTATTTTTCAATCCCATCTACCTATTAATTAATTAAAATAACTATATATCATAAAGAAGAAGAAAATCTATTAATTTCACTAAATCAACTAAGGCCGGGTGCGATAATAAAACATATATACAAAGCTAGCTAGCTAGTATGCAGGGAAGTTAAAATTATTCCCATAATTAAATGACGTACGCTAGATGAATGAATTCCTAACTAAACAATGGACAAAATTATTACTCGAACGATGAACAAAAGAGAAAAAATTAAAAATAAATAAATAATAACACCTTTGACCTTTGTAATTAATTGTGCAAGGAAATTCGAATCGAAATTTAGTAAACTCTACTTCATTGACAAATGACAACCCTATGAATCTATATTTGTTATTGCAATTAATCGACTTTCATACTGGGCCTGATTCTGGGTCAGGTCAGCTCACGATTTTTCGTCTTTCCAGGCCCAACTAAAACACCTCGGCCCATTTCTCAAAATTTCAAATATGAATTGGTTTCATTTGTAATTTAATGGCACATAAGAAATAAAAACTATTTAAAGATAGAGAGCCCTTTTACTCCATAAAACTTAATATATTTAGCAATTAAACATATGATGTTAAGGGATTGAGCTCCTCTCCAATATAGTCTCTCTCCATTTGCATCCAATACACACTTAGATGATTGCCAAGTAATCAAGAGGTTGATCCAATGGTTGATATCTTCTTGTCTTAACCATAAAACTAACCTAAGTTAAATGAAGTTTTTAGACCTAATTATTTTAAGAAAAAATCTACTTATCACAAAAATCTATTTATCCCAACAATAGCGCTCTGTTAATTCTGTCGTCTTCTTTCACTGTTTTCTAATTTTTCCATTAACTTTTACATTTCGGATAATAAATAATTTCCCAACAATTATTCAAAAACTAATTAAACATGATTTGAATTTTAAATCTAAGATAATCTTGTATTTCTGAAGCTAATTAATACAAAAGTAATAATTGGCAGCATTCATAAAAGAAATATGTGAATATAAGAATCAATTATTTTCAAACAGTAACTTTACAAAATCATATCTCGTTTCAGTGTATAAGAAAATTATGCAGATAAAATGAGTTTTTGAAAACTATCATTAATCCTTCATACTTCGACATCAACACAATTTGAATTAAGAATAGGTGGAATTTGATTAAATTTCTTTTTAATTTTTTTTTTTTTGTGTAAAAGTTGATATTAGCACAGTATATTATTTGGAATAAAATGTTGGGATATTTAAAAACTGGTGGGAGAAGAAGTCCAATTTTCTGGGATATGTGGAAAATGGTGGTGGAAGAAATTAGGAAGAAGATCAAGAAATTCTATTTTACTTTTTTTTTGGTTAAAAGAAATTCTATTTTACGTTAAATTAAAAGAGTTATTTTTGGGTAAATAAATGTTTTCTTAAAATAATTATGTTAGGAAATTTAATTTAACTTGGGTTAATTTTATGGTTAACATAAAGAATATCTTAACTATTGGATCAAACTCTTGATTACTTGGCAATCATCTAAGTGTGTATTGTATGTAATTGGAATCAATCCGATGATAAGCTTATTACCAAAAGTAAGTATTTATTGCGAGTAAATTAACTATCTATTTTAAATTCAACATAACAATCATTAGAAACGACACAATCAATCATATATATGATAACTTATTTATATTTAATACAAACTCACAGCTTACAAATTAAGTATACATCAACTATCTCGAGCTAGCTCAACTTAGTACTTTCTACTAAATCGCCCGTACGTCTAAAATACGGGAGATTCCATGGGAGAACTCACTAAATTAAGTAAATCATTCCAATAATTCTTATTTTCCTCAAATTCTCCAACGTAATTACCACTAATCATCATCATGTTGTTGTTGTTGTTTCCATCGCATGAATTAACGGTCACAAGATCCATTAACGAACCCGAAAGATTATTATACCCATAATCCAATATTTCATCCGAATCATTATTATTATTGTTATTATTCTCAATCAGCAGTACCTGATCAGCCGCATTCTCCATTTTGCCCTTGCATTTGTCCATAGCTGTAACGTCGTCGTTTTCCACTAACGAGCCGCCAACTGTTGGAACCGTACCGATATTACCCGCGGAGAAATTCAGTGTAGAAGTTGGGGACTCGAGGGATCCGGATCCGAAGAAGCTGCCGTTGTGAGAGGTTGTGGATGATTGCCATACTCTGAGCACGTCCAGAAATTGTGGCGCCACTGGATGAGGCGGTGGAGGTACTGGTGGGGCGGTGAATCTGTGGAGGAGCTGAAGCTTGGTCGACAAAAGCTTGGACTCTCGAACAAGTCTGGCTTCGGCTTCGAGCCTAGCTGTCTCCCACTGAGCCATGTGGCTAACGACGGCGGCTGATTGCCTGGACTGAGCCGACCCGGTGGAGTTTGTTTTGGGTTTGTGGGTAACCGGGTCGATTCCCATTCGGGTTAACCTTTTCTTGAGGCGGGTATTCCAGTAGTTCTTGATCTCGTTATCGGTTCTCTTTGGTAAATGAGCTGCTATTGCAGACCACCTACAAATTAAATATATATGAACCAAATTAATAATGTCTATTCATGCATTATATATTAAACCTAATAATCTAATTTTTCTGTTCTATTATACATATCTTCTTACATTTACTTACTTATATATGCTATTAATTTGTATTGAAAAATAGATCGTTGAAATAATTAATTAAGAACAGAAAATATCACAAAATTTCACTATTTTGTGTCAACTGCATCCGTATATTATATTGATGACTTGAGTGTATATATCTATAACATGCAGCATATATATCACTGCAAAATGAGTACCATTTAGAGAGATATAATTAATTTCTCTTTTCCTGTTAGACTTTATATGTACATTAACACATCAACATAACAGAAGATTAATTCGTACGTGGATTTTTGATAAAAAAAAACTAAAAATATTAAGTAAACAAAGAAAAAGATCATAATCAATTATAAATTATGTAATTTCAAGAACAAATTAACATAGCTTAAAATTAAATCATAGCAGCCTATATATATATATATATATATATATATATATATATATATATATATAATAATTACCTGTTGCCTAAAAGAGCATGGAGTCGAATAATAGCCTTTTCCTCTTGCGAGCTGAACTTTCCTCGCTTAATATCAGGTCTTAGATAATTAGTCCACCTCAATCTGCAGCTTTTGCCACACCTTTCAAGCCCTTAATTCATTTTTATATATGTCAGCAAACTGTAGTCAACCTCACTATATATATATCTATCTTCTCAACAACAAATATATATATATAAACTTTCAAAAAAAAAAAAGCATAACTGTGCATAAGTTTGATATATATATGCAAGAACTTGTTCTTATCGCTCGATATATCTCCTTCTTCAGTCTGAACAGATATAATTAATTAATTAATTAATCGAAAGAAAAAAGTAATTAATTACCGGCTTTTGCAGGTAGGGCACGCCAACTTCCATGGCCATGTTCTTCGATATAAGCCAATAGCTTTTGGTCTTCCTCTCTAGTCCATGGCCCTTTCTTCAGCTCCAACTTCCCATGGCTACTTGCTTTTCCCATTTTTAGGGTTTTCATTTCCAAATCTCAATAACCTAATTACTATCAACTTCTCAAAACTTATCAATATATATAGTACTTATATTGGAGAGAAGTGTGTGAAATGGAATTCTATCTTGTGGGACTTGAAAAGTATGCGGGCGGCATGTATATATATATATATAGTTATTTAGGTAAGAGGAGTTAAATAAATAAGGATTACAATACTAAAAATAGTGTACGTGAGGGAGACATTAAAAAAAAATTAAAATGTTTTTTTTTTTTTTTGAAATGATTATAAAAGTTAAAACTACATGCAAACTTACTACAAATAGATTTACTGAATGATTACCGAATAAAATCTATTGCATGCATCATTGCATTGTGTCCGGCCGTGTAAGATCAATTAGATATATCTAGCGAATTAAGGAAAGAAAAAATATATATATCATTGAATTAACAGCCCTCATAATATTGTCGGGATTAGAGCTGTTCATAAACCCGCACGAATCGACCCGACCCATCTGCTATCCGCCGGTTTATAATTTTTAATTTTTTTTTTGCAGTTTAAAATTTTGGAACCCGTGGGAGTTGGATCGTGTGGCGGGTTACAAAACTACACCCGCCATATATATATAACATTAATTTTATATTTTTTTTCAAAGTTAGTAATTTATAATTTCACATAGTATATCCCCTCTTGCTTACAATTGTTCATATTATGTGGCATTATTAGTGCACATTTTCTGTTTGTGTTTTTTCCAATTCACAATAACACTTTCTCCTTCGTATTGCCCCAGCAACATGTGTGTTATTATTATTTTTTTTAACAATCAGAGGTGTGTTATTCATAAAACTCATATGTTATATTCCTTATTTTGTTGGATTACTCATTGATTTTTGGAGGAAAATTATTTGATTTAGTAGTGGGTTAATAGGTTGAAATATTAATCTTAAGAGTATAAAACTTAACAATCCGCTAATCCGCAAACCCGACCGCTAAATATTTGAAACCGACCGCACGAAACCACTCAGTTTGCAAAAATATTTCACCCGTCATAGTTTACATTTATGTGAACCTGCCTATATTGGGTCGAGTGTATTTTTTACCTCTAAACCGACCAAACCCGACCGCGAACACCCCTAGTCGGGATAATAAATAAAACAATTGTGACGTAAGTATTACATAGACTTGGATGTGAAACCTTTATGATGGGTACATGGCGCAATTAATAATTGTGTGCAGTTGTCCTCTTTCGTATTTAATAACTTGTGCTACAATATCATCTGATTTTCTAAAATTATCGGGATTTGCTATTGTTATTATTATTATTATTATTAAAACGGAATATGATTAAAGTATAGGTCAACAGGTACTAGCACAGTTAGTAAGAAGCAAACTCGTATATACTAGAAACCTGTCCGTGATATGAAGTTTTATTGTTAGTGACAATTTATAAGACAGAATTGTTATGATCGAAACATACTCTGACTTGAAAAATGGTTATCGATTTCGAATCTACCTAAAATTTATGTTAAAACAAAAAGGAAGAAACTGGAAATTAAAGCGGACGAATATATACAAGTACTATTTGAGAGAAGAATTGATTATTGTATGAATTCCTAAGTGTTAATACAATAGAAGTTTAAAAAATAATATTTAAATGGTTTATATATATATGTAGATGGTGAGGGGCCTCCCACGGGCTCCGTCCATGTTTACCAATTTATTTTATCTAAATTAAATTGCTTAATAAGTACGTACGTACGACAAGAGTTGAATTGTTAGTCAGCCAAAGCATTTGTTCTATTTATGATTTTGTGTTGAATTTCATGATTTTTTTAAATTAAAATTCTTACAAGCTAGGCCGTGTCCCGGCCATTATTGTGCATAATTGCATTATCTTCCTATATTTCCTCGACTTGGGATAAATATTTATAGTTGTCGATCGTACGAATTTATAAGTCGACAATTTTTTCATGCATTTGTACGTAGCAACTTTAAGGACTACTCTCTTATTGTATCTCAATTATGCATGGTAGCTAGGCTAGCTTAATATATATAACCCACACTAGCTATTTTAATTTCTTGTAAGAAAATCATGCATGGCTTCCGCGTCTACGTCATAATTATAGCATCAAATACTCCCCCACAAACTTATGATCATCAGTTCGTAATTAATATATTCATTAGAACAAGTATTACAAGAAATTAGAAATTGACCCTTGTCAACAAAAAAAAAATTATCACTAAGTTGTCACCAAAAGTTTGCCATTAAGTATCAATAACGACAATCTAAATACCATCTTGTTACTATTAATTATAACTCAATTTAGAGACAAAATGATCATGTATTTTCTTATCAATAAATTAGCACAATATTTAGCCACAATTCTTGTCACTAATTAATATCTTTTTAATTAAATATTGGTTGTGGCTAAGCACGTACATATATATATATATAAATATGATCGATCGATAAATAAATCAAAACACGGTTTGGATCGCATGCAGGTCGTCGTTTAAATGTGAAACAGCTGGTCCACTGGTCCAGCAGTTGAAGACATTAATATTATATATATAAACAAGCTGCTTCAATTATTTAATTTGTATGACATAAAAAAATTGTCTGCTGCATATATATATGCATGAGTGGCTATTATTCCAGAGCTTGCAAAAAATAATAGGTCCCGTCCAAAAAATTAATGTCGAATCCAATTCCTTCTATTCTTTATTCAGTAGTACAAAATTAATTGTAAGTATTCAAATGTCCAGACAAAATATAATGCATGGATCCAATTAAGACGATATATCTTAAAATTTAATTTAATTCTCTATTTTCGCAATAAGAAAATATATATTGTTACAAATTATACCTCCTGAAAATATAAAAATGTATACATAATGCCACTTATATCTTACAAATATATACCTCGATCTCCGGAGTTAGTATAATTAATTAAGGTTGGTAAGTTTCCGATGACTAGTGAGATTGTAAAAGATACACATATTTTGATCAGGAGATTTTGTGTAATTTACCCAAGAAATTATATTAAAAAATAAATGCAATTCATCATATGATCATAGAGGATTTATTATAAGTTAAATGACTGAGTAGCGCTAGCTAGCATATATAATATGTATACATATTTGTCTGTGTGTGGGAAAAAGCGTATAACTAATTTTTTCCATAGTAAGTAAAAATACAGTTAGTCAATAATTAAACAGTAAAAAGGACATATCCATTTGGAGTACTCGAGTATTATTCCTTTACCGGACCGGAGTGCTTATTTTTCAGTTTAAAAGGGTAAAATTAAACAAAACAAAACATTCTTTTTCCGAAGCACTGTACGTACGTTCCCCTGCACTGCATACACCAACTTGCAGCTTCTTGGATTACAATAATAAGCAGTGCTTTTCTGATTACGTTTTCATGACAAACTTACACATGCAATAAATACTTAATATTTAATATTTGGCAATAATAATTATATATATACATATATATCATGTTTTCCTTTTTGAATTTTCTTTATTATACGTGTGATGTCTGGATCCACACTTCAAAGAAGAGAAGAGAATGCAGGCAGGCAAGGCATTTACTGCATTCGTCTGCAAAGTCGACTAATGTCAAATTTTATTAACTTTTATCATTAATTCGTAGAAATTTAAAAAAATAAAAAATTGTTTGACATTATGTATATATATATTTCTATAATTAAGTTATGAGCTAGAATTATACAAAACTGTAAATTAATTATACCTTAATTATTATGAGCTAGATATATGATCGAGAAAAATTAAAGAAAAAAAGGAATAAAAATAAATATGATGCAGATGATGATGTCTGAGTGTATGTTAGGTGGGATTTGGATGATGTAATATGTAGGTCATCTTATGTCATATCAAGTGTTAAAATTAAAGCCACAATCCATTTTCCAACTTCCTTACTGCCAATGCAATTATTAGTTGCCAGACTTAATTATTATTGAACAAAATTATGTCGGCCAAAACCATACAATATTGAATGGCCGGGATAACTAAAAAAAATAAAATAGAAAATTTGCTTTAAAATTCAATACATAATCTAAATCTGAAAATCTTATAAGTATTCTTTTAAAATGTAAGTAAAATCTTATAAATATTTCTCCAAAACACCTTACAAATTAAATACCTAGAAAAATGTAATATTATAATATTTTAGAGTATTTTTTTATAAATATTATAAATTTAGGTAGATTTTTGTAACTGGCCGTATTAAATAAAATCCACCTAATTCTCCTAGTTAGATCATTTTCTTTTTTTTTTTTTTTTGGTAGAAAGTTAGATCCTTTTCTACGAAGCTCTGCTACGTCCTGAAACTTTTAATTAGTGTGCCAACAAACTTGCTAAGATGGATCACGATCTTGACGTCACTCAAATTTGGGAGGATCCTCCTGATCCTCTCCTTGAGCTCTTGCGCTCGGATCTTGATTTTATTAGTTAGGCTTTTTTCGTTGTGTTTTTCTTTTCTGTTGCTTTCTTTCTAACCCAAAAAAAAAGAATAAGAATAAATGTTATAAATCCAAGCTAGATCCAGTATATATAGTAGTTTTTGAACTCGTTTATATTTCCAAATAACGTCATTTAACCGTTCAAAATAATCGAAATAATATGTTTACATTTCGAGGTCTACTCCAAAGGGTTAATTATAGCCCAAACCCCTAGTCCAAATGGTGTATTATATATTGGTTCTATAGCTGCTCTCATTTGGTGATTTTTCTCTAAGCCGAAATAACTGGAAAACTAAATGGCCCAAACCGTCGATAGGCCAACACATTAATCCGCCGGTAATCGAAACCACTCCGGACATTGAGTTCGGAAACTTTTTAGATACTAGAATAAATCACATCTACTCTACACGATGACGAACTAAATAATTTTCTTCAACCTGTTAAAAGATTTATAGAGTTTCTGATTCTGGTAATTTTTCAACCAAGTTTTTTTATTTATGACTAGTATTATTATTTATTATTTCATAGAGACAATTAATTAAATGAATTGCATGCATGGCTAATTAATTGTCTATGATCCTATTATTATTATTAATTATTTTCCTGTGCTGGCCTTGTCAATCAAAGGATTTCAAATGAGCTTGGCCTAAACTATATATATACAGAAAAGTACTACTGCTGTAAGTAATTATAATTAGGATTTCTGCAATGAAAAGTACTTATGGCTTTTTGCAGGTGAGAGAGATCGATCCAGAGATCAGACCAAATAACATGGAACCATACTCTCCCTTACCCCGTCGTCGTCGGGTCGTCTACTCGATCGTTTTAATTTGTAGTACTATTGCAAACAAGAATTTTTGCTTCTTAGATTAATTACTGGACCAACTTTTCTAACAGTTAATCATTATGAAGTTGAAAAAGCAAATATAATTAATTTTTCAGATATATGCATGCATGCATTTATGATTTAAAATCTTATTGTCTCATAATTCAATCTGCTCTTTTAATTTTTTCTGCAGTATTTTGTTTTCGTTCGGGATAGTACTACTGGTTTTTGGCTACCCTTTCGCTGAATTAATTTGTAAGTCGTCGTCGTAATTTAGATAAATTATTATTATTATTATTATTTCTGCATGCTTCTGATGGCCGGCCATCATTTTAATTTCTTTCTCACTAGGCAACTGTTGTGTTGTAGCTAGCCTTTACACAGAACAGTAAATAAACATTTTAGCAGGTAAATAGTAAATATAGTGACATTTACCCTAGTATGTATTTAATTATTCTGAAAGTAGCCAGGCAACCATATTATAAATTTATAATTATGTCTGTATATTTAGTTGGGCATTTTCATTATTGACCTTGTATTTATATGCACCTTCAACCAAATCAATTATGCGCGCGGACGACCTTCCCCCAAATATTGCTAAGAGTTTTTCTTTTTCTTTTTTTCTTAATCATTCTTAAATTATATTTTCTATGTAACATTATATAAAATTTGTGAAATTATGATAAAAATATATTTTGACCGGCATTGACAAGACTTTAGAGTACACTAAGAGGGTGTTTGGCTAAGCTTATTCTAAATAGCTTATAAGCTCTCACATCTTATAAGATGTTTTTTGAGATTATAAGATGGTGAATCTTATTTTAAAAATAAGCTCTCAAAGTATTTGGATAAAATTAAGATTATGAGCTTATAAAATGTTAGTAATGACATTTGTGTATGTTATATATAGGAGTTTGGATATGTAATCAGGTTGACACGGGTAGTCCTTGTCCTTAAAGTTTATATTGCCCCTACTTCAATCAGAAGTTTGCTGCAGGTTGCAGGCGACACACTTCCAGGATATATATAGGTCAAGCTAACTTAGAAAAATAAGAGAATCCGAGTGATAGCAATTCACAAAGAATTCAGGTGAATGTTTGTTGTGGTGTGAAACTCAACATCAGAACAACTCTATTTATAGGCTCAAGTGTTGGGCTTTGATATGAGTCGGGCCTGGTCCAAAAAGAAAGGCTTTGGGCTCAGAGGCGAGGCTCCTTAGCTCCTAGCGAGTACAAAGTACTTCATCATTCGACATACGACTAAGCGACGCGGCCCGGTCCAGCCCAAGTCCATGCGCATGCGCGAGATATGGGCGGTGCGGGTGTGGTGTGCAGCACCGCATGTGACTCATTCATCCCTCTCACTTGAGTTCCATAATTAACACCACTAATCAATATTAACTAATATAATTGTACGTAAATAATAATTTAAATGTGAGACTCTTAGTTTTTCAAACAACAATTAATATGTCTTTTCACATCCCAATTTTATTCACACTAATCAATGTGGGAGTAACACTAAAGACATATTATATCCAACAATGTAATTAATTAATATGATCAAAAAATAGGAGAGTGTAATAACATCTTAAAATATATAAATTGGTGTTTCCCAACTTATTTTAAAGGAGTTTATAAGCTCCTAACATCTTATTTTAAAAACTTATAAGCTCTTTCTAAAAAATATTTACCAAATACTTAGCAATATCTTATAAGCTCTTTAAGTGCTTATTTTATATTTTAAATAACTTATAAGTTAAGCCAAATACCCTCTAACTCTTAAACCGATGTATTATATGATCGATATGAGCAAGCACTTTCGATGGTGAGATAAGATTTTGTTAAATATCTTCAGTTCTTTAATAATTTATTAGTTTTAGATAAATTAGGCTCCAAATCTTTGGTTAATTAAGACTAAAGAATTCCTCCTAATCTTGTTCATGATCTGGCCATTTTCTGGACTTCGAATGAAAACGGGATTTCATGGGCTGCGCGGAACATGTGAGATTGCAATCTTAACTAAAACAATTAATAATAATATGTAATTAATTATTTTATTTGTCCTATGACGTTTTATTAATTGCTTTTAAAATTATTACATATATACTAGCAATATTGAATTCGAATACTATGATTATCTTTAAAGATGATTATAATGGTTTTCTATAATTCTTTGGGTACATTTTTGTATAAGAGAAATTAAATTAACGCTAATGACTGTGTTAGTACTAGCTAGATAACCTTAAAAAAACGCTTTCATATATGATCAGTAAGTAACCCAAGTTAATGATATTAAAAAAAGTTTAATTTCTCACATGCATTTCCCCTTAATTTTTTCTGGATTAAAAAAAGTTTTAAGTTTTAACAACACTCTGATTTGAATTTTGACCATCACTGTATAGGATATAAGTAATACTCACTCACTGATTCACATTAACGACTAGCTACCTCAGAAAAGTTTGTACTAACATTGGCATGATCAAAACTGATATATCTTGTCTTTAAATTGTCAAAGATAATGTATTTTTTATTTCTTATGTACGTAATCACACTATCTAACAATAGTAATAGGGTCCATTATGTACGTAATCACACTATCTATTATCAACGGCACTAACATTATGAGTTTTTAAAATTTTCAAATCTTTGTCAGATTCTAACTATACTCACATCCTAGTTTTAGTATATCGATTTAAAGTTTATTCGAGGGCGATCAGATCTCTTCTTACTAAATTTATTCAAAATTTATATGAGTAATTAAATTTTATTATAATTATTAAATAAAGATAGATTGATTTGCAATTACAATATCATAGTTTACGAATGATAGACGTAAATTCCTAGGCCTGTCAAAATGGTTTACAACTTATGGATCGGATCAAAACTAAATGTTTTGGTTCAGTTTTAGCTTCAGTAAAATTTAAATGGGTCACAAATTAGTTGGACCCAAATGACTCACTTCAAACTTGGGTCACTATTGGATTTGAGTTGGATCACTAATGGGTCGCTTTATGGATTGTTATTGGATCGAGCCCAACCATTAAATTTTTTTAAAATGACTAATATACCCTTAATAAATCTAAATTTAGATTTATATTCTAATTAAAATTTTTTAAAAATCAAATAATCCATATTTAACATTTTAACGTGAAACCTACTGTAGTGATTTATTAAACTCTATTGCCGCCGCCCACCGCCCGTCGTCGCTCCTCCGCCGTCTCTCTCTCTCTATATATATATATATATCTCCTCTGCCGTCCACCGCCGCCGCGCCCACCGCCCGCCACCGCCGCTTCAAAAAAGCTATAAGGAAGTGTTTTCTCTCCCTACTTCTGCTAAAAAGAAGCTGAAACACTTCTGGAAATTTAGTATTCATATATTTTTTATCCGGTTTTGGTTATATTATTCTCACCATCGACGTCTTTAATCTCTTCAATAGTCTAACAGTGAATGTGGTTTAAAGTATATTAAATACAAGTTAAAGTTTCTCTTATCTATGGATTTCACAAATTTCAAATGAATAATAAGAAATCCCGGCCCATTCTGTTTTATAATTTCTAAAATAAAAGAAAACAATTTATAATTATACAATACCTTATAAGTGGCGGATTTAAATTATCCTCTATTCATTACTTGTCAATTGTCATGTTCTATTTGAAAAATACAATTTGTAGAGTAGCCACGATATTGAGAGTGGTTAGGAGGAATTTTATTTATTTATTTTATTTTTTTATTTTTAAATAAAAAGATCTATCACATTCATACACTACATCAACCAATAATCCAAATTTATTACAACAATCATCACACACACACACACACAAAAAAAAAAAGAAACTGCAATACCACACAGAAGCCACACTAGAATTTAGTACAAGATTCGGAAAACAATTTTTAATGAACCCATTCTCCTGTATTATGATTATGAAGCAGCATGATCAGAAATGTTATCTGATACGAGGTTTTCTAGTTCATCAATAATAGCATCATAACAAAACAAATATTGCCCTGCAGAGTAACAACATATATAGTCTTGATTTCCGCACCCACAATAAGAAATTTAGCCTCTTATTTGTTTTGATGGTGAAAAAGCACTTAATTCAGAGTTTCAGTTCACCTGGAATTTTAGCTTTCTTTGTTTGTGTGTATCTTGTTTTTGCTTATGTTCTTTCTTTTGGCTAATTTCTTGTGTGTAAATTGGTGTTTGGTGTGTGTAAATATGTGTTAGTATGTGTAAAAGTGTGTAAATTGGTGTTAGTATGTGTAAATATGTGTTCGTGTGTGTAAATTGGTGTTAGTATGTGTAAATTGGTGTTAGTGTGTGTAAAAGTATGTAAATATGTGTTAGTATGTGTAAATTGGTGTTAGTGTGTGTAAAAGTATGTAAATATGTTATTATGTGTAAATTGGTGTTAGTGTGTGTAAAAGTGTGTTAGTGTGTGTAAAAGTATGTAAATGTGTGTTAGGGATATTTCGGTCATTTTCATAATAAATTGAATAAGAATCAAATGGATTTTCTTATTGGATCCATTAGCAAACCATATTCGATCTGTCTCCGACCCACTCCAAAACTATTAAGAAACTGACCCATATTTGACCCATAATTTTTAGATTTATTTTGGATTTAATCCATTTCAAACCAAACTAATTGGATCCAAACCAAAACCAACTCAATACTCTATTTTGACACCCCTATAAATTCCTTAAATTTTTTTCACTAAAATAACCAAACATACCTTAAAAGAGTCAAAAAGACAAGCCCGCCATGCGTGGAAATAAAAGATACAATAGAGCATGAGACGAGGATTAAGTAAAAGAGCCAATAGGAACTCATGAGAGATTCAGAAGAATATTCCGGATTTATCTTATGCATATTTTTTCTTTAAAGAAAAAAAAAATCTTTTTTGATTTCTCTTTCAGAAAGAGCACAATTCAACCACGCCAGATATATGTTGATAAGATGATGTTAATCCACTGGATCTTACGGTCAACACGTGACACTAATTAGGAGTTAATCATGATTAATTAAAAATATTATTTCCCCAATTCAACAAATCAAGAAACCTAATTGTGAAGTGGCTGGATAATTGAGAGCCACAAATAAAATTTCCTCATAATTTTATATCGTTTTCCAATGCTTATCTTTGTGTACCCATTTTGGAAATCGAAGGACATCTGTCGTGTACTTAAGTAGGTTAAGATAACTGATCAATTACCCAAATTACTTTGATATTTTAATACTTATGTTTATGTAAGATTCCATCATAAGAGAGAAATTTTAAAAAAAATCCATCTGAACACGCAAAATTCATTTTTTCACTAAATGTTTGTTAATGTTCTTTCTCGTTAAGGTTTTTTTACAGCAGTTACAGTTTAGAGTATATCTATGTCATTTATCAAACTTCAAAATATATTTAGCATTTTGTCATCTAAATAAGAGAGTAATACAACATGAATTTATATTAAAAATATAAATCCATGTTGTATTCCTCTCTTCAACGTCTTGAAAATAAACCGTCAATAAATTTCAGAATTTTCTTTTTTTTTAAATTCCAAAATAAATAGTTAATATTTCGTGCAGACTTTCTAGTTATAGTAGCCATACAATTCTGGTAAATCAAAAAACAATGTAACATGGAGATCGAAATAGCATAACTTACTCGAGTAGGAAAAAAGCAATTCAGTCACTTCACGTTATTGACTGAATTTAAGTTGCTTAATGCACTTACGAAATCAGAAAAGTACCATAACTTTGTTCCATTCAATGGGGGAATGGTTCCAAACATGTCCATATATGTGTTTGGACTCAGCACATACACGAATTTTGGAATATATATAGATACAAACGATACGAATTTTTCTAACTTTTCCATCTATTTTTAATGAAATTTGTGTGGCCAAATATGAACCGGGTTTTTCATGAAAGCAATATTGAACAAGTTCTCTTAATTACTTTCTTAGAAGAAATTAACCAGAAAAAGTTAATCTGGAATACACCTATAATTAGAAACAATATAAAATGAAAGAGCGAGAATCATGGGCTTAATACTACAGAAAGACTTGAACTGGATAGCACCAAAAGTCTAAAATTCCAAGAAAATCGTGAATTCGCCATGCCTAATTGATTCTTATTTTATATTTTATGATTGACTAGAGTTAATTTGAGTAGATAGAAATGATCCCAGGAATCAAGTTTGTTAAAGTACCACTAAGAAACAAAAAAAGCTCGATCAAAAAGGAGGATATATATTAGTATATACCCAAGTTTTATCTACAACAGAAAAATAAATGAAAAAGATATAATTAAAATCCATAATGAGGACTAGTCTTTCTATCCAATCCCATGCACAACTATGGGTCATTTCGTATTTGCTCATTCGTTACATACCAGGTACCAAATATATTTAGGGATAATTACATTTATACCCCTCAACTATGAGTCATCTCGTATTTGCTCATTTCATGTATAGATATGGCAAACACTATAACAAAAATATTATGGGTAATTTAGTCATTTTATAACTTTCCGTTAAGTTTATAAGATTTCTGTTAGAGTTAGAGGATCTATTTTTAATTTCTAATAGTTGAGGGGTGTTGATGTATTTACCCCTAAGTCGAGGGAGTAAAAGTGTAATTATTCCTTTAATTAATTATGTGTATTAAAATTAAAATTTCTGATTACATCATTATATATTATGAAGATACTTTATGTAAATACATGCATATATATTTAATTCCACAATCTATCCAATTATCTAGTGATGTAATCCGAGAAGATGACAAAAAAATCCTAGTATAAAATGGGCAGCCATCTTCTTGCAGAACATTTCCAACACTCTCAATATTCTTTTCCCCATAACATTCTAATCATCTCCAATAGCTAGCTAGCCCAAACCCCACCCTAACAAACAAACGATAAAGCTCCATAAACACTGATCAATTATATGTTCAAGAGAAATTAACCAAATACTTTGTTTTTCTTTCCAGCTATTATAGAAGAAAAAGATATGGTAGGAAAAAACAGCTCTGATCTTCCTCCTGGTTTTAGGTTTCATCCCACAGATGAAGAACTGATCATGTTCTACCTCCGGAACCAGGCTACATCGAAACCTTGTCCCGTTTCCATTATACCCGAAGTCGATATCTACAAATTCGATCCCTGGGAATTGCCCGGTTCGTATTTATGTTATTAATTTATCAACAAAAATATTTTTTGAGACTTGGGAGTTTCGCTGATTTAGGGTTTAATTTTCTTAATTGTGACAGAGAAAACGGAATTTGGAGAAAATGAATGGTATTTTTTCAGCCCTCGAGATAGGAAGTACCCTAATGGAGTGCGTCCTAATAGAGCTGCAGTTTCGGGGTATTGGAAAGCTACTGGCACAGATAAAGCGATTTACAGTGGATCAAAATATGTTGGTGTGAAAAAAGCACTTGTTTTTTACAAAGGAAAGCCACCAAAAGGAATCAAAACTGATTGGATCATGCATGAATACAGATTGAGTGATCAATCAAAGTCTGTTCCTAACAAGAAAAATGGTTCCATGAGAGTAAGTTGCTTTATTTAATTTGATTTTGTGGTTCATATTTCCCTAATTTTTATTCCATTTTCACATAAAATCAACGTGGGCCATCATGATTATAATATAGGAACTAATCTAGCTATCTTTTTTGAATTTTCATGTATTTTTAGTTGGATGATTGGGTGCTATGCAGAATCTACAAGAAGAAGAATACTGCATCAAGACCTGATCAAGAACAAAGAATTGAAGACTCATTTACTGAAACTATGTCTACTAATACTAATGCTAATTATCAGCCACAAGCCTACAAATTTCCAAGAACATGTTCTCTAACTCATCTATGGGACTTTGATTACATGGGATCAATCTCCCAACTTATGGATGAAAATGCATGCATTAATGTTAATATGCCCTTAAATAACCAAGAAATTGCGGTTAGCAACAACGGGACTCGTTGGGTTCAGAGACACCAGCCAGGACAAATTATGCAGCTACAGCACACAGATGATGTGAAATTTCAGCCATTTTTGGTGAATTCAGGGTATGAAGTACTGCAGTAGAAGAGCAGGGTTGGAACTGTAGGGAATGTGGGATAAGGAACAAATGAAGGCAGCAAGTGTACAAAGTATTTGGGAGAAGATGTTAGCAATGGATACAAATCTAACAAGCCTTATCAGTTATGAGATATGCTTGTAGAAATTAAATTAAAATACATATGATTGTTCTATACTGCATGATTTTCTAATGTAGGGAGTGGTAGGTCAAATTTGGATTTGTAAGTGTGTGTAGATTTTGTGATGCATGTTTTTCAAAATGATATGAATTTGTGTTTAATGGATTGATCGACGAGTTTGAAGTTAGGGATTTTACAATATTATCTTATTGATTTACGAGGATTCTTTAAAATATAGTAATGATATGATATGACTCGAATAAACGCATTTTAAGATCACATATATAATGTTTGATCTTAGGTATGGATTTGTAATTTTGGATAAGTGAAAAACCAATTACTTGCGCCGCCATTAGTTCCAGATAGTTGTGAATGATCAGCACGGAGTCAAACTAACAAAGTATTCTAAAATATTTGAAAGAATTAAATTAAATTAAAAGATAAAAAGAATATATATATTCGAGGATAACCTTGGAAAAGCAGGTTGTCAGAAAATAATAATTTATATCCTATGACTGCAAAGATAAGAACTTTATACATGTCTGGTGCACATATTATATCCTAGCATCATCTAGATGACATTGACCGTGACATAGTAAAGCTCACCGATTTTTAATTGGATTAGAACGAATTTTGAATTGACATGTGCCGTAATAATGGCTGAGTTTCAATAGTCTAATTTCAAGATGGGAGTTTGCGTAATATACATAATTACAGGGGAGGATAGTGTAATTAACCCCAAATAAAACCATCCTCACTTAGATTAGGTTAAAGACACCAAGTATATGAATGTCATTTTCCAACTAATTAACCATGCCAAGATTGCTTAGTAAAGTTAGATACTTCATAAAAAAAACCAACATCTCAACCACTTCTCTTTACCTAGCATATATAAATATAAACAAAGAGCTCATATTTTTCACAAAATCATTTAACAACACTCCAAAAATGGAAAAAGAGGGAAATCTTTTAATATTTATCATAACCCTTTTAAGCATGCTATTTTCTTATATTTTCATACATAGATTAAAGCAGAGAAATGCAAACGGTCCCAAAACCTGGCCTTTTTTCGGGGCTGCAATCGAACAACTTGTGAACTACAACAGAATGCACGATTGGCTCGTTGAATATCTGTCAAAGTCAAAAACCGTAGTTGTGCCGATGCCGTTCACGACTTATACTTACATTGCTGATCCAGCTAATGTCGAACATGTCCTGAAAACAAATTTCAATAATTATCCAAAGGTGATTATAAGAAAAATCCTTATCACTAAGTTTGGTCACTTTCTTGAAAAAGTATAAGTATCAGAGAACTTCTAGTTTGACCGGATTCCCATCATATCATTGATCCCATTTTCTGAAGATTTTCCTTTTATTATGTATGCATGAGCCTTATCTGAAAATGATGTTTTAATTATTGTTCTTTTATTATTATTCTTGTTTTATGTTTGGTGAAGGGTGAAGTGTATCATTCGTATATGGAAGTACTACTGGGAGACGGAATTTTCAATGCAGATGGAGAACATTGGAGGAGACAAAGAAAGACAGCTAGCTTTGAGTTTGCTTCCAAGAATTTGAGGGATTTTAGTACTGTGGTTTTCAGAGAATATAGTCTTAAACTCTTTGATATTCTAAGCCGGGCGTCTCACCATAATCAGGAAATAGACATGCAGGTATTTAGAATCATTAACATGGTAAAAATATATATATATATATATATATATTATTTTATACTAATAATTCAAATTTTCAGGAACTTTTGATGAGGATGACACTTGACTCAATCTGTAAAGTGGGATTTGGAGTAGAAATAGGAACGTTGGATCCAAACTTACCAGACAATCAATTTGCAAAGGCATTTGATACAGCAAATGTCATAGTGACTCTTAGATTTATCGACCCTCTATGGAAAGTAAAGAAGTTTTTCAATGTGGGATCAGAAGCTGTGCTTGATCAAAGTATTAAAACCATTGACAATTTTACATACTCTGTTATCAAGAGGAGGAAAGCTGAGATAGAGGAAACTGGAGGTCTTAACAAAGATGAAAAGGTAACACGCTTCATTATACAATTACACAAATATCCCCTCTACTTTGGAAATTTAAACATACCTCCCTCCTAACTTTATTCCACCTTACAGCTACCTACATCTCTCAAATCAAGAGGGGGTATTTTGTAATTTTGTACCTATGGGGACTTTGTGTAATTACATATTTCTTAATAAATATTTCATCTTTCTATTTACTCTTGAAAATTATCAGACAAAACATGACATATTATCAAGATTCATTGAGCTTAGCAAAGATCCCGAGAACAACATGACAGACAAAAGCCTCAGAGATGTTGTCTTAAACTTTGTTATTGCTGGTCGTGATACAACTGCAACAACTCTTGCCTGGGCAATCTACATGATAACGACCCATGAAAACATAGCAGAGAAACTTTACTCAGAGTTAAAAAAAATTGAACAAGATCGTGCAGAAGAAGAGGGAATATCACTAACCAATTATCAAGAACATAACCCAAAATCATTTAAGCAGAGAGCAATGCAATTTGCAGGTCTTCTGAATTATGACTCAATAGGAAAACTATATTATCTGCATGCAGTGATAACAGAAACACTTCGGTTATATCCAGCTGTTCCTCAGGTTAATGATTTTCATTTAATCTCATGCAAACAAGAAAAAGAAGATAGTATCAGAATTTAAAACATATTATTATTTTGGTTTTACAGGATCCAAAAGGCATTTCAAAGGATGATATTTTACCAGATGGAACGAGAGTTAAGGCTGGAGGAATGGTGACTTATGTCCCGTTTGCTATGGGAAGAATGGAGTACAATTGGGGCCCAAATGCAGCTACCTTCGACCCTGAGAGATGGCTAAAAGACGGAATGTTCCAAAATTCATCTCCTTTTAAATTTACTGCATTTCAGGTGCATTTAAAATATCAGATCACTTTTTTACCCGCCCACCCAAAAAAAGAAACACTTCTTGATATATACAAGTTTCTATAATTATTAATGGTTCCATTATATTCATTTTTATGCAGGCGGGACCGAGAATATGCTTGGGGAAGGATTCGGCATATCTGCAGATGAAAATGGCACTTGCTATATTATTTAGATTTTATGAATTCAAGTTGGTGAAAGGTCACGAAGTGAAGTATAGGATGATGACTATTCTGTCTATGGCAGATGGTTTGAAGCTTATGGTTTCTAAACGGGTCGAAGATTATTAAGAGATGGACAAATTGACAGCTGATGAAAACAAAATCGATCTTTTTTATTTTGTGATGCATATGGAGATTCAGACTGGGCCCTTTGATTCATCTCTTTTGAGAAGTATTGTTTGCTTTGAATTCTGAATTTAATTTCGCCTACATGTGGAAGTGTGGAATTATCCGAAGTGTTGTTCTATACAAAGTGAGACAATATCATCATACAAAATAATTACACACACAGAAACACGCAACAGGGTACAGCTATTATCTAATTATCTTGAACCAGAAAAATTTGTAAGAACATTCTAATGAGAAATCAAGACATATTCCTCGAGAAATGCCAAAAAGAATAAAGAAGACATGATAGATTGAAAAAAATAACAACGATGATTATCAATTAGGCAGCTCCAACAGGAAGTTTACTTAGAACTTGCCTCCAAATGACGAAAATGCGAACTCCACTGATAAATTCAGCGCTCAAATTGTTTGTCGTTGCCGCCTGAAAGTGATTCCGAAAGCTCACTCCTACTATATGAATGGTGGTGAGGTAGTGTTGGGATTTCTGAGCTTTAAATTATCGAAAGACTTGGGTTTTGCCCAACAGAAAATTCTATCTACTTTACTGATTAAAAAAGCCGACTCTTTAATCAGTTTAGGGGGAAATTCAGCCCAAGTTAGGGATTTGATTGTGACGACACCGTATCGGATAATGTTTCCATCCGGACGTCGTTAATTGAGTTTAATCGTCGTTTCAACTTTCAATTGCATTTAATTTTATTTGTTTTTGACTCTATTTATAAGTTTTATTATTATTATTTTTTTTTTTTGAAAATATACAAGTTTTATTATCATTCAAAAGTGTTTTATTATCTTATTTCCACATACTCCCACCTTATTCTCACTTTAACTTATACTTTAAATTCATTAAAAATAAAAATTTATGTAATGACCTCAACGTCTTTTCACAAATCATATAATATTAGATAATAATTACAACAAAGTCAAGCCCATTTATTAAATTTTAAAGGGTAAGGAAAAACATTACCACAATCTTTGTAGCATATATGTTAAAAAGCACTTTGTTTTTTCATTCAAATAAAGAAGATAATAAAAGACAAGTCATCAGAAACCTAAGGTCCATCTTTAAGCAAGTAAAATAACATAAAAAAATGAATACAAAATCAACCACTTAAAATTTCGAACTCTATCTCCACCCATAAAACCACCATGACGACCGCCATTCCCAACTCGATGACCCCCTTCCACCACCGCACCGCCACTGCGCGCCGTTACCTGAGAATCCAGTCCTCATCATTGCAAACCCCAGAAAGCCCAACCCCAAGAAGAAAAATCCTAACCACATTTCTCACATCTTCATTGGCTCTAGGCCTTCAATCTACTCCACTAGCGTTGGCCCAAAATTGGGGAACACGTTCATTTTTATGGGAAAAGTATTTCTCGCCGGGATTGTCGCCGGAAGACGCGGTGGCGAGAATCCACCAGACGGCGGAAGGGCTTCATGATTTACGACCCATGTTGGAAAGCATGTCTTGGAGATATGTGATATTTTATATAAGAGTGAAGCAATCTTATCTTTCTCAGGACATGAAAACTGTGATGAGTGTGGTGCCGGAGAACATGAAGAAGACGTTTGTTCAGACTGCTAATGAGTTGGTGGATAATATGGCTGAGGTATTTTTCTTGGAATTTTCTTAATTTTCATTTAATTAACTAATAAATTAATCTTTATTGTAGAATTTGATTTATTGGAATTAATTAATAGGGATAATTACACTTATATATATACCTTGAGGTTTGTTCTAATTTCACAAACATGCCCTGAGATTTGAAAAATTACAAAATGATATATTTATTTGTACATGGTTGAATTATTTCGGTCATAACTCATAAGATTCCCATTAATTAATGAAATAGTTGTTTTTGATAATGATATTTAATACAAATTAATCTTTTCATAATTGAATTTGCAAATGTTAATTACCATATTTAGAAAAGAAAGAAAATATTATCCCATCACTCAATATCGAATTTGCAAAGATTACGCCACCTTTTTGTAGTATTGACAGAAGGGACGAAGATATATATAACAACTTTATTTTGAAATTAAAGGGATAATCCAAAGGTCGAAACTTGATATATATATATATAAAAGAAAGATGATGATTTTGTTTTGTTGTTGCAGTTTGATTATTACGTTCGGACGCCAAAGGTTTACGAATCATATCTATACTACGAGAAGACTTTGAAATCACTTGATGATCTCGTTGCATTATTAGCATAATACAATGCAAGATATGATCATATTGAAACAAGACCAGCAACTAAACTATTTCGCAGATTAATTAATGTTGATGATTCTATATATGAAATTTAATTCCCCATGACTTGTAATATGTGAAAATGTATATAATGTCAATCAAAATTTTGACATTCTGCAGCAAACGAGATTTGGGTTTTCTTGTTAATGTTCTCCTGTAGAATTTCATGACCATTGTTTCCTTGTAACCAAAAAAAAATAAATTTCATGACCATTGAACAAAGGCTACAAAATCAGTCAAATTAATAGTACTAACTCGATCGTATAAATCCATATTATTCCAATGCTGCTACGATAAGAAGAGTTAAGCGATGAGAAAACTTACTTTAATTTCACAGTATATATATAGAGTGTAGTGTATTTTTCTGCATTTTGCTTGTCATAAGATCAGCTGATCATCTATATCATCATAGATCTAACATGTGAATACGATACCGCAATGTAACCAAGAATGACTTGCCGAATATAAATAATTTTTTCGCCTTTTCGGCAAGTCATCCTTGGCTGCATCACGTACATTTACATCGTATACACATACTAGACCGAAGATGACAAATTACATTCTTCAATCGCGCGCTTCTTCTGTTAAGAGAAATGAAATCAAGAAATCAGGGTTTTCATTTCTTTCTTTCTTTCTTTCTTTAAGTATTCATAAGGAATGAGTGTATATATATAAGACCTACACATATACATACATATATATAGATACAGATTTGTACGTGTGTGTAAATCCATGTCAAAAATGGAGAATTATATTACATATATTCATCCAAGAATTTGTGTAAATTATGTGAAGGGGGAAAGGGTCAGCATTTCTATGTAAGCTGTTGAGAATCGCCAAATTTTAGGCATCATTTGTTGTCGGTTTTGGGATTTCTTTAGCTGTTACAAACGTGATATCTTATCACTTTTTAACAAAATTTGAATTTTATTATAAATATATATGGATAAGGGATATGGAAAGTGATCACTTCTAGGCAATTTTGCTACACATTGCCCACCAATTATAGCTATCCTCTTCCTGCAAGATAACCAGCACTTTTTGCTTCCCAACTAAGTAAAACGATTCTAGTACGGTGCACGATACGAACACAGTGATACTGACACAATATTATATAGATGTGGTGAAATGGATTTTTTTCTACATTAATTAGCACTAGAAAAGTATTCGAGACGTATGTCCTATATGGTAGCGAATATGACTCGCGCGACAATACATGATAGATTTTATAAAAGTATCCGTGCATCATCAGAATTTTCTAAATATATTTGTATATTCAAGGGAAAATATTAAGTGCTGCGGATTATAGTGCATTAATAACAAGATTTTACATTATGTCACGATTTTATACTAATTTGCACCACCAGGAACGGAGTCAGAAAATATTATTTGAACGGACAAGATTAAGTTCTTATAATATTTGGGGTTAAAGCAAATCAATTATTGATGGTATCACAACACTTAAAAGGATATAAATTGAATTCATGATTACAAGCCCATAAAGAGGCCCATATCCAGTATTATTAGGCCCATAGTGTGTGGGTCCAATCACAAAAAATAGCATTATAGCGAAATGTGGATGCCAAATTCTTGATTCCATTTGAGCGTGAAGAAACGCAATCTTTCCTTTTGTCTTCATCACCTTTTCTCTTCACCAATTTCCCAGAATTTTTCATCAGTTTCGAGCTCAGGTAAGCTCCTCAAATCATATTCTTTTTCAATATTTTTTATTCTTAAAAGTTCAAATAATTTTCTTTATTATAAAGATTGGATTTTTACTGTTATATCGATGTTTATGGCTCTGCTATCTGAAGATGGAATAGTTTTTTGCACAGAGAGTTGGCATTTCTTATTATGAAATTAGTCACTGATGAACCCATTTATGTTTTATTTTGTGGGTTTCGATTTTTTGATGTTATATTTCTGAGGGATCGATTGTTGTGAACTGTGTGAAGAAAAGAAACAGGGGAAGTTGCTGTAAATTTATTTCTTTTGGTATTACAAAAAAAATACATTTGTTACTTGTTCTTTCATGTTTAGATCCTCATCATATGTTTTATATGATAAATAAAAGTATAAATTAAGCCTAAAATGTGTGATATAATGAGTTGATTTGTAAGCCTCCAGATTGTATTAAAGTTGTTCGAATGCATAGTGATAGAAGTTGGAGTAATTATTCTTGATTACTGGCTGAATAATCATTAGTAGTAAATTGAATATTTATGCTATTTCATTTCCGCTAAAGTTGAGTTTTATATTTGATTTCTAGTATTATATATGATTTGTTTATATAACAGAATGGCAGAGAGAAATGATGAAGCACCAGAAGAAGCAGAGGAAGTAAATCCTGTGGCGGACACCGCTCCAAAAGTCGAAGAAGCTGACAAATTATCTAAGGAAGATTCAGAAGCTGTTGATAGTCATGAAAACCAGCAACAGGAGGTAATAACCTTCAGCTTATGTAAAAGCTAAAGTCGTAAAATTTTGGAGTCATAAAAGGTGATGGGAGTATTTGTTTAAAAAATAACATAGAAGCTGAAGAAAACACCCCTCAATATGCTTTCAGCTTATTTTTAAACAAAAACAGCAAAACAAAACACTCCTTTCCAGCTTTTCTTAAACTAAAATCAGAAAATCACGTTTTCTTAGCGCCAAACACTACTGATTCTTGAGGAATATATTAGAGAAGATTAGCAATTTTTTAGTTCTTATCAATAAGTGGAGCTCTGTTTTTTCTTTATATTTTTGTCTTTCAGGAGGAAATGATGAAGAAAAAGTATGGTGGCTTACTAAAAAAGAAGCCTCCATTGATATCTAAGGTAATAATTAAATTAATTTATTTTATGTATGAGTTGATGCATGTTTTAGTTACTTACAGGGAATTTTTGATATGTCGCCAGGACAATGAACGTGCTTTCTTTGATTCTGCTGACTGGGCTTTAGGAAAGGTAAGTTTAGAAGCATAATAGGAGAAAAGTTGTATGATGAGATGTTGAATGGCGATGTCACGACTTTGTTCTTTGTATTATACAGAAGACCAAAGGACCACTTGAGGCCCTTCGCCCTAAATTGCAGGTATCTGATTCTATTCTCTTTTTCATAGAAATATCATAGAATTTTAAAGTTCATCAATTACATTTTCTTGAAAATAAAAATTGCAGCCCACACCACATCAGCATCTACGTTCACGATCAGTTTATTCACGTGAAGATGGTTTTGAAGGTAAGTTGACAGGTTTCTACAAACTGGGCTTTTCAGTTTTCACAATCTGTACAACAAATAAGTTGACAGCTTTTTACTTCTCTGATTCAGATGGTTGCAACCCAGACGATTTAAACCCTAAGGAAAATCAAGAAAGTACAAAAGATGGCGGCACCATTGAGAGCAACAACCATTCTGTAGAGAATCATCCAGAAAAATGATTTTCCTTTAATCAGTTGACAATAAATGTTGTAATTTTTCTGATATCAATAGTTATCCCATCTTTGTGGTGTTGTATAACGCAATAATACAAATGGTGTTGTGGTGAAATGAGTTAGCCCTGTTTTCGAAATTACAAGGTTTTTAAGTTTAATTTTCTGTTGGTTCTGGTTTGTTTTTAGTTGAATAAAAAATTAAAAAAAAAATGCGGCAACATTAAGTCTGAATTGGTTTTGAGAAATTCAATCAATCATATAGTAAATTTGATTTACTATGTAATTGATCATTTGTTTGGAAATATGCAGCAATCATATAACACGTGTAGAAACTAGAATGTATCCTCCTTGCTTGGGAGCAAAGACTTCGGCGCATTGAGGTGGAGATTGATTCTGAGGTTATAGTAAAGTGGGTAAATGAGGCAGATATTACGCTCATCCACTGGAAAATATAATTATGGATTGTCGATCGATGCTACGACTCTGTGGGAGATTACTTTCAAGCATATTCATCATGAGCCAAACAAGTACTTGGAGATTACTTTCAAGCATATTCATCATGAGCCAAACAAGTACGCTGATACCCGCCGGAAGAAGCTTTAGATTGTTCGTAGCTGAGAAAACTAGATTTGATTATTTTTTGTACTTTTTTTTGCTGACAATAAAAAAAAAAATTAATGTTGGATAAAAGAAGGGCACTATGACATATGGGCCAAGCAAAATGAAGTTGGCGTTTATCGGTTACAGGCCCAATTGTGGGATTATGCAATCATTCTTTTTATAGGTTCATAATTTTTATGGGCCTATAAGTCCGAACTAAATAACGGGCCTAAGGCGACACTACTTTCTTGAAAAGCCCATGAGCCCAATTATACTAGAATATTTTTTACTTATTCAGCAATTTTTTTAGAAAAAAATTATATTAAAATAATTGAAATTTATTAAATCCTACCATAGTCACTAATTAAAAAATTTCTTTCAAACTATATAATTTTCAATTTAATTAAATTCATCAAATTTTCCAAGTTTTTTTCCCACTAGAGGCTACAAATTGGCCATGAAGAAGAGAATTTGTGGGACCATCAAGTATTTATCCAAATACATGTTGCATTTGTTTGCATCATATGGGACAAATTGCACACTTATGTGAAAAATGACACAAGTTGATCTTTAGAATTTAGATCATGTTCCCAAATATTATTTGGTTCCTTGTTTATTACCAAGTTGTTGATCATCACTATCCATGCACAAATGCTATGCCCATCAATTTTCAACATTTTTCTTTTTTCTAACCAAATAATCCGCAATATTATCTTCGTCCACATGATAATTGGTCCCTTTTGGACCCCTAGAGGATAACTTTAGGATGAAGACCTAAATCTTCTTATCCATACATAATATTTATTGTTCAAATAAAGAATTAGAATTTTTAAATTTAATTAGTTGGGTAAGAGTTAAGTGAGAATATATCCATGAAGATAATGGGGTTTTAATCTGTGATGCATAGACACGGACACAACACGATATGGACACGGCGTAGTGATTTTTTTAAAAGTATAATTGCATTAGAGGTTTTAATCTATATCTAACACAACACATAGGACCACTCCACTAAATTTTCTTGGCTATGGACCAAAGTTATAAATGACACTATTCCTATGTAAGAAATCCAATTCCTCTTTAGCAATTAGTTCTTTTTTGGGGGTCAATCATCATATTTTCATGTGAGTTGTCTGAATATTCTTGGTTACTGATGAAAACACTAAGGTCTAAAAAGTGATTCAAGTTTGTTAAAGGAAGTTGTAGATTGCTTTATATATATGTCCATTAATGCTATATATCTACCTCAATTATGTGCATGTCATTCTTGATATATTCTTGCCTTTACAAAGTATAGCATTCTTTGCCAAAAGTGTTTCACTTTTACAATTCGGGGCCAATGCATGTACTTAAAACTCAAGAGGGTTAGTTAAAAGAAAACTCTTAATCTACGGCATAGATTTGACATAAACTCTGACTATATACACTATATAACTTTAATGTCACAAATTCGAGTATCTGAAAATACACTTGCAATTAATAATTAAGGAGAAATTACACTTTACTGGTCCAACTCAACTGAAATGATATGCAAACCTTGTTTTTTTTTTTTTTTTTTTTCATTCGAATTTAAAAAGAAGAAATTTTCTCCTCCATCCTTTTTCTAGTACAAAGGCCTACACTACACCTGCACCTATTTATCCCCATATGAAGCCAATCATCCCATGTGGTGGCTTGTCAAATTTTATCTTGTTATACTTACTTTTAAGTTGTCATTTTGTTAGTTTTGATGAATAGTTGTTGTCGTTTTGATAGACTAGGTTTGGGATGGCCGGTAATAGTCAATCCTTTAGCCAAGAAAGAATATCATACTTATTAGTTATTAATTGGGAAATTTGCTACAAAAGTCCCCGTATTATAAGAAATGAGCCAAAAAAAACCCTATCATATACAAAAAAGCTATAAAAATCCTGTATTTTGAAATAATTTGCTGAAAAAACCCTACTAATTTTGTTGTAATTACACGTGCATTGACTGAGAATAAGATAGTGAATGTAGTTATTAAATGTCTAAAATGCCCTTAATTAACTTTAAAAAGTTGCTATTCATTATTTTTTATTCTAACCCCAAATTTGGCCCAAAATTATGACTAGAAACTATTATACTAGGCCTACAATTTTTTTATGCATTAAATCAATAAAATAGAGGTTTATAATATATTAGGTGAATTGCCTAATTTTTTTTATGCATTAAATCAATGAAATAGAAGTGAGAATGAAATTTGTGTTATAAAAGTAGGGGTATAATGGTTATTTCAGATGCTTTTGTTGACCAAATTATCATCGGGGGCAGTGACCAAATATTCACCTAACATAGGGTTTTTTTAGCTACTTTTTATATGATAGGGTTTTTTTAGCTACTTTTGATTAATATAGGGTTTTTATAGCATTTAATTCCTTATTAATTAGTTCGATTAATCGAAAAATATATACATTGTATTATATTATATAGAATGTGTCCATATCACTTATTAAACAAGTGAAATGACACATTTATGTGTTCCAAATTGACGTTATAATTAAATTTCCATAAGTTCATATATCGGGTAACAAGTAAAATTGTAACATTTTGAGCGATCTAAGTCTGATAAATAAGTCAATGGTATATAACAAGTCAACTTAATCACGAGCTACAATTTGATCATATATATAGATAGATAGATAGAGCACGAATACTTCTAAAAATTATATCATGATGTGTCGTGTTATGTCCGATACTCAAATTGTAATAGTGTAAAATGTCAAAAAAAAAAAAAAAATTGTGTCATCGTATCCATGTCGTGTCATGTTCGTATCGTCATACCCGTGTCCGTGTTTCATAGCATAATAGCATATCACAAAATTAAACTTGCTTGTTTTGATGCATAATAATGATTATCCAACTCAATGTTTGCCAGCTCTAAAATTCCCTCCTTTCTCTCATCTCTTTTGAGCTGTTGTTGTAATTCTCATGTATAACTTATAGTCGTTGATTCATCATTACAAGCACAAAGCACTTTCTTTGATGCGCACGCTCTAATGTTCAAATTTAATGCAAAAGTACTTTTTTTTTCCTTTTCTATTCCACAAATTAATTGCAATTATAATTACATATATATCTGTGGGTGTGAAAAAGTAATTGTGAGCGTGAACATAATCACGTGCAAATACAATGAACTTTCTTCGAACAAATGATTATAAGTTATCTGTTAATACAAATTCGGTAGTTATTATGATAATTACTACCAGAAAACGATCGATCGAACAGACATTAATATTGGCAGACAAACGAAAAATCTGCTTTTTTAACAAGTTGTTTTTGTCGATGCAAAAGCTGGTTATTTATTAGGCAATACTAGCTAGCTAGCGTTCAATTTTTAGTAATCAACAACTTTTCGTCTTAAGCACTTTATTTATTTTAATTAGCTAGCTTGGGATTCTTTTCCATTTCATTTTTTTACTTTGTTGTATATATTAATTACCGTATTGCGCTTCTTTGTCACATTTTTAGCTAGGAAAAAAGGTTGTGTTATTATTTTAAGCTATATATGACTTTAAGTTTTAATCGATCAACTTTTACAAAATTAAAATTTCTCACTAGCTCTAAAATAATTAAACAATCTTGTTACATCAAATAAAAATTGGTAGTTATAAGCGACAACAAATCTTCACAAAAGTTTTTATTACAATCAATGATCTCCCATGCACTTTCCTAAGCAAAACTTCCACTGATCGCGCACACTTGAGTTTTTTCTGCCCCACGTGTATCTCAAGAACTGGCCAAATACCACACAATTTAGAGTCCAAATTACAATAATCATAATGTTGGGAATAAGCTTTAAAATTTTGTTATTTATTTTATTATTTATTTCCAACACTTAGTGAATTTTATGGCCTCATTATCATTTCATAATGTCATGATTTTATTATAAGTTTTATGACAATTTGACGGTTACATTTGACTATTAATATGGCCAATTATTATTATCTTATTATGATTTTATGAATTTTATTAGTGGCCATTATTTCTTTATAACGGTCAAATTATTTTCTTATATAAAGAGGCAATCTTCCATTCATTTGGGAAGAGATGAGTTTTATGTTCTCTATACCCACATGTGTGTTTTGGCAATAAGACTAAGGATTGGTTCTTAGTCTCCTCGTGGTCGTGCCCATGGGATGAGATATCGCTGTGAGCTAATGGGGTTTTATCTTAGAGTGATGATCAGCCGTTAGAACCTGCACGAAGGGAGGCAATCATGACTTTAGGACAGCGACATGTGTCGCGACTCTCCATCGGTGCAGTTCACCTTATTTCTTGAGTTGTACCACTACATATATTAATATTTATATTTTATAATATCTTATTATATTGTTGATTATATTTTGAGACTATACTACTACAATATTTAAACACAAATCACACAAAATCCACAACACATAATTCAAAGAGAAAGATCAATGACATAATAATTGATTAATTGGGTTCGACCCACGAACCTATTCTTTGAGGGAAAAAAAAGAGTTCAGACTAAATGCATATTTAATTTCAGCAATAAAAAGTAGGGTTAATTACGAAACAAAAAATTATAAAGTTAGGTTTAAATTCGTAAACACCATTGAAACTTTGAAACTTTACGGGTATTCTCTTGTGTTTTTACGTTGTTTACGTACATTTTTACCTTGAAACTGTGAAACATTACGAATCTTACCTTGAGGTTTGCAAAATATTACAGATACCCCCTCCCAATTATTATAAAATCGTTGACTTTGGAGATATGTGTAATGTTTCAAAGTTTTAGTGGTGTTTGTGAATGTTTTTCAAACCGTATGGAGCTATCCTAGAGGTATAAGATTTTTATGGTTTTTTGGTAAAAAGCACAATCTTGAGGGATTATTTGTAATTGACCCTGAAAAATAGATTTGTACTCATTTTCCTAGGGTTACTAGAGGTCAAATGTGGTCAAAGTATGCATTTTATAAATGATATTTTACAACAAAATTACGCACTTTAAATAGCTTTAAAATTAGATAGTTAAATATTGGATAACAAAATAATTTTCTTCCGAAAATTTAGTGTGGCATTGTAACTTTGGTTGAGTTAGACTTAAGCAATTCGTGATTCTTTTTAGGCTTGTTGGTGGTACTTTGTTGGTCACTTAAATTATGGAAACTGAAATCTAACTTCTTCAACCAATTCTAACAGCTTAACAATGTCTTCAAAATGTGTTTGCTTCTTTATTTAAAAAGCCAGCTTTCAGTAATATGGCAAAGAGTCCAGCTCAAGCAAACTTCATATGCAATAAGTGACCTTATAATCTATCAAAATCTGCACCATTCATATCAAATCATCATATGATTTTACTATACAATAAGATGGAATATGATTGTTACACTTGGATCATTTGCAATGTGAATAAGTTTAAATCACATTTCTACGTTAGTTGGTCTAGTGAGATGACTGATGAGATACTAAATCTCTTGAGCAAGGTTTAGAATTCAAATGTAGTTTCTAAATGGAAGAGCAACTTAATTGGAAGTATCACCCCCAATTAGACATTTGTAATACTGAAGATCCCATTAAAAAAAACCTGAAAAGAATAAAAGATCATTGTCAAGACATTTAATAACCTAGCTATCAACCTCAGATTAATGATGCTAATGACTCTGTCTTAGATATTGTGGGATCATGAAATCTTCTTGGTTTTGTAATTTGCTTAAGAAGACTTTTTGGTGAGAGGGATATCTTTTAAAATTAAGAATTCTAAACCCGTTTTATTATTCAATTAATCAAGTAATAATTAATGCTGTGATTTAACAGAATTTGCAATAATTGTTTTTCTGATTGATTGGTTTATGTGTAATCTTGTGTTAGCTGTTCGAAAGCTTATGCATTACAGCTTAATCATTTATTCTATTCATCCATCAAACCAATATTTAACTGTAGTTAGTGATAAAGTACCAGATATATATTTTCACTTAATTAATGTAAATATGCATATGTTTGTGTTTCTAAACACTTTCTTCCAAATTGAAATGAACTAGAAACTAAAAGCACTTAATAGGACATGTGTTTGACTTTATCTTCCATAGCTTGTAGGTCTTTTTTTTAATATAAATTTAAAAGTTTATTAGTTCGACTACTTTTTAATTTGTGGGTTTTTCACTTTTTTTTTTTAATTAATTGTTTCGTTCGATTGATCGACTAATCTGAAAAATCGGCCGGGTATTTCAGGTTTCCAATTAATAATTTTGTGCTTGTGCTAAATTAAAGATGGTTCTTGGATCCGTTTAATGATTATATATAATAAAAATCTTATATGTACATAACCAACCACCGAATCTGCTTTTTGTGATTCTTCTTATCGGAAAAGCTTTTCTGCTTCTGCTTCTGCAAGTCAACAAATGCTATAAGTAATTATTCAATATTCGCTTGGCGTTGTGGTAAAAGAATTTTCAGTGCAGAAAAAAGCACTTGCAAAACGCAGCTTATCTTAGTCAGCCGAGCATATTCGAAATGAACGGCTGAGATTGATCAGAAGTCGCATCCTGAACGCCGCATGAAAAGTAGTGTCACTAATATAATATAAAATCTCCTCGATCTGTTTGGAGTCCCCTTTGGACCATTACTGAAAAGAAGAAGTTGGTTATTGACAGTTGAAGATTTTGCAATATCATAAAGAAATATTCCGTTCTTGCTATATAATTATCAACAAAATCCTTTTTTTTTTCCTCTTAAATGACCAAATTCAAGAGAAAAAAAAAACTCGGAATTGAATTCATAAAATTGCTCAAATACAAAAATTGTATTAGTATTATTGCTTTTGAATGATATAAGCATAGCAATATTGAAAATCTTAGAATTAATCAAATTCAAAATTGAGTAAAAATGGATTAAAGGCTATCTCAGAATAACTTAACTTAGTAGATCAACGTTATACTAATTTAATTAATAAACGTATCCATTCGAATTGTAAAAAGAATTAATAAAGGAAAAATAAAAATAAATAATTATTTATTTTGGTTTATCTTCCAATTCCAACAGATTGGTTGTTTGATTCTTACTTGGAGAATATACATCTCAATAGGGGTGACATTTTTAACCTAATCGTACAATTAACAACATTTGATCTCGAATATATAACAACCTTGTAAAGCCGGTATTATTTAATTATGTATTTTTTGCACCATTAAAAAAATAACAATTCTTTAATTTGAAGAAATAAATAATGTAAAATTAGTGACAAAGAGAGAAAACAGACCTATTCTTTTTCAGAATAGATTTAAAAAAAAAAGGACCTAAATGAAAACGACAGAACATTATATAGTCAAGAAAGCTAAAACTGTAATTTCCCTCTCGTTGGTCTTCAAATTTTAGCATCATCATGTGAAAGGAAAAAGGAAATAAATAAATAAAAAAAGTGAAAAAGGGGGAAAGCAAAATCTGTTTTGGATACGAAAATTACTAAGAGCCAAACAGGGCGCATGTGCATGTGATGATGTGAACCTTCGCTATCTCCACCGTTGAAAAGTCTTTTTCTTTTTTGCTTTGTTTTTTTAAAAATAGTTTTCAAATTGTAGAGAATCGCAGCTGTCAGGAGACTTTTATCTCGAAAAAAGGTCCGTCGTAGAGTCATATTAATTATTTGTTTGATTTTTGTTTTTTAATCCATTTTGCTATCTTTTGTAACAAACAAGTCAAATGCTATGCTAGGCAATTTTTACTTATTTATTGGGATATAAGAAAAGTATTACTATAGTTTTACCAAAATACTTATTATGCTGAGGTACCACTGGAAAGACAATTGATTCATATTACATATTAGGGTGATTTATGCTCATGTAATTATAAATCAGTTTTTTTTTTTTAAAAAAATTCAAAAACCTCCGTTAAAGTTTCATTATTCGGGTAAAATTTATAAATAGAAGCTTAACCAGTATTGTTGAGTTGGTTTTAAGACGTATTAACTTTTAGATTAATAGAATATAGAAAACAAGACTTGTATAAGTAGAAGTGAAGGAAATTACTACATTAGAAAAAGGTCCGAAAATTGTCACGAACTTGCATTAAAAAGGAACTTCTACTTATTAATGCAACTTGTAAGTAATGCATTAATTACCTTCACTATTTGACAAGCTAAGCTAATCTTGGATTTGGAGTGAATTATCATTTATTAATCAAGTAGGAATTAAGAGTTCAACTCCAAGGCAAGATGTGTACGCAAATTGCTCACAATATATGACTAATTAATTTTCATTAAAAAAATAATAATAATAACTAAGGTATATATGCATGTGGGGTTGACATCTACGATCATAATTTTTATATCTGTAACTATACGCTACTAATTAAAAAAAAAATAACTATGTTTATTGATGAATTAACTTAATTAATCGTACATAGATAAGTACAATCAGATCTCATTTTATGTACTCTCTACACTATAACTAATTAGTAATACAAGTTGGAACAATTTATTAAAAAAACAAAATGAATAAAAGAGAAAAAGATAATACTTAATACCGCGAATCTTGGGAACCTAGCTATTATTTCGCTAAGGATGGCATGTTAGTAATAACAATATATATATATATATATCATGTTTCACTCAAATCTGGCTCGTAGCAATCATCATAATTTCTAATTAATTCACATGATCGTGACGCTAGCTCATGATGGATAATTTATAATTTGTAATTAATATACAAGTCTTTTATTTAAAATATAAATATAAATTATATCTAACACGTATGTTTTCACTAATATCAACATATTTACTAAAAATTTGTTGATATATATATATATATATATATCTATATATATATATATATTATTTCCCCATGAGAAAATAAATACCTCATGCATTCAAATTAATTGTCTGTAACTAAATATCTCGTCAGTTGTCACTAATAAATTTATGACACACTTAGATATATATATATATATATATATATATATACCCATATAAATAATATATATATATATATCTAAAGTCTAAACCTTATATACTATGACTCCATCTTATAAGTTGCCTTGCCACCTGTTTTGGTAAAAGATATTAATATTTCTATCAGATTTGTAGAGTAAACCACTCAAATTACTTATTGGAAAACTTCTAATTTAGTAGATTATGTACGACGACCCTCTCAATTTTATAAAACTATTACATGACAGACTTCTTGTGACATTTTGGCCACACAAAATTTAATTTTGCCAATGAAGGGGTAATTAGGAAAGCTTACTCCGATGGAAAACAGTGGGAATCCTTACAAAAACGTATATAAGCTAAGGCCTAAGGGGCAATCTATAAAACATAGTTAAAGTATAGAGGGTTTAACTAAATGTAATTTTTCAAATGTCAAGGGAACTATATGTAATTCACCCAACATATTATGACAAATGCATATATAAAAAAAAACTAAATTTCAAACTGATGAAAAATTTAATAAAATCACGTACTTGAGAGTAAAATAAAAACCATTGAATTACTATACCATAGTATTCTCCAGTACCCATGTGCCCGGCCGTATCATACAGTTTTTCCTCATCCATTGTTTAGCAGAAGAAAAGGTTAGTAGTTAGTTGTCTGCTTCTTCTTTTCTGCAAATAAATTCTCTGTATTTAGTTCTCTTACACGTAAAAGTGTTAGTTATTTAATTCGTTAAAATTGTATGCGGCGAAGAATCAAATCATGCTATTTTTAATTCCTAGTACGTATTTCATGATAATCTTCTTATCGTTGGAAAAAGCTAGCTAGTGATCGAGAATTTCTGGTCATAATAAATTATATATCAAGATATAAAAACTAGCTAGAATAAATTCCAAGAAAAAGTAATACCAAAACACAAATGGGCCAAAAACATATATGCAAAGAGATTAGGGATATTATATGGGGAGATAATAAGAAAAAGGGAAAAAGCCCTTTGCGGCAATTGGCAATTGGTTTGGTTGCACATGATAAGAAAATTGACAGAAACTTTACAAGTTTTAACTTTAATTTGAGTTTTATACTAATTTCATTGTTATGAAGATTTTTTTAATTTATTGTGAATCTAGTATTAATTTATTTGGAAAGAACCATATGGTTTTCGGCAGCTATTATATATAATTCATATTAATAATAAAATAATTTGTCTCTACCAAAAAAAGATAATAATTTGTAATAATCAGTATTAGTTATTCAGAAATGTATTGATACTGATTCTTTTATTTAATAAAAGAACATATTTAAAAATTTAACCATTAACTCAAAAAAAAAAAAAAAATACCGAAATGAAGCGAGTGGAACCCACTTGAAATTACGAGGCAAACTCTCCCACGAAACTACACTTTTCAATAAATTCACTCTTCACACATTTTAATTTACATTTTAACCCTCAAACTCAATAGAATATGTCTTTTCTATCTTTTTTTAATTTTTTGTAGCAGTTTATGGTCCCCAACACCGGCAGCGGCAGCCTTAAAATTTTCAGTTACTCTCTCTCTCTCTCTCTTCTTTTCTTTTCTTTTTAATTTATTTATTTTAGGGCTTCTTTCCCAACCTCAAACCTCTATTTATATCGCCACTGACCACACTTCTTCACACACTTCATACTCAACTTCCCCTTCTGCATTCTCTTTCAAAGCCATATAAGCGCAAAATGTAAGTAATTACCAGCTTCTCTCTCATTTCCTCTCACATTTTCCTCTTTCAGTGTAAAATCAAATCTCTTGCAACATTTGTCTTATGTTAATTTAATTTACTAATATAAAGCTGTTTTTGCTATGCAGAGAAATTAGAGAAATGGCATTTCTTGGTGTTTTCATGTTGGGTTTTCTTGCAATGGCTTCTTCCCAAGTTCATGGCTATGGCGGTGGGTGGACTGATGCTCATGCAACTTTCTATGGTGGCAGCGACGCCTCTGGAACAATGGGTAAGCAGTAAAAATCCATATATATATATTTTTTATCATTTTCATGGTAGATCTAATTTTCTTTTGCTGCGCATGCATAAAAACTCAAATCTTTTTACCATTTTCCACCAAAATTAACTGAAAAAGTGAATGGGTTTGTGTAGGTGGTGCTTGTGGGTATGGGAATCTTTACAGTCAGGGGTACGGTACAAACACTGCAGCACTGAGTACAGCTCTGTTCAACAATGGGCTGAGCTGCGGTTCATGCTATCAGATAAGGTGCGCCGGCGACAAGAAATGGTGTTTGCCGGGCACAATTTTGGTTACAGCCACCAATTTCTGCCCGCCAAATAATGCCTTACCAAACAATGCAGGTGGGTGGTGCAACCCACCCCTCGAACACTTTGATCTTGCTCAGCCTGTTTTCCAACACATTGCTCAGTACAAAGCTGGAATCGTCCCTGTTTCGTATAGAAGGTAATTTAAGTTTGTTAATTAATGTTTTCCTTTTTTTAGATTTTTATGGCTTAAAATGTTGAGTCCCACATTAAATTTTGGACATAAAAGCGGCAACTTTTAGTGGGTTGGAGTTTTCTCGACTCATTTAAGAGGTTTTTAATTGTCTCTCTTTGTGGTCCAAAATTGTTGAGGACAATTTTACCCTTAACATTTTGAACCCCCCTCCTTTTTACCATTCCCAAACTTAACATTAAAGACATCTTTATTTACTTTCAAAAGATGGAATTTATTTGCCCTTTTGCCCCTCGAATTCACTCCTACCAAATTGAGTACGACTCTAGCTATCTTTACAACAAACTTATTACAAATTTCAAATCCCCCCATGTGACAGTAATTAATGTTTCCCAGCACCCCTTGATGTACAAAAAACTAACTATTATTGCACTGTTGTGCCTTCAATTTCCACAGGGTAGCATGTAGAAGAAAGGGAGGCATAAGGTTCACCATTAATGGCCACTCCTACTTCAACCTAGTACTCATCACCAACGTCGGCGGTGCCGGTGATGTCCATTCGGTTTCGATCAAGGGTTCAAGAACCGGTTGGCAAACCATGTCGAGAAACTGGGGGCAAAATTGGCAAAATAATGCGAATTTAAACGGTCAAAGCCTCTCGTTTAGGGTTACAACTAGCGACGGTCGCACTATCGTCTCCAATAACGTCGCCCCAGCTAGCTGGTCCTTCGGACAGACCTTTGCTGGAGCCCAATTTCGTTAGATAGATACAACAGGCTCGAGATTGGTTGGTAGAATATTAAGTACCCGATTTTAAGGAGTGAATTTTAAGTATTAATTTTAATTTTGACTATATAAGTTAGGTGATTTGAGTATTAGCTATACAATATATGGTCACAAAAGTATTAGTAGTGTGACTATGTACGTCTAGAGGGGTCAAATTGAAGGGGGCTAATTTTAAATGGTCCTTTTCTTTGGTCGGGAAGGCACTCAATTTCTGAGGTGCTTTTTTCCTAAGTTTGTGAGGGTTTTTTAATTTGGGGTTTCTTGAAATCTTTTTGGGTTTTTTTAAGAAAGTGGCTGAGGTGGATTTATGACCACCCCGCTTTCTAATTATATCAATATCAATGGAGTAGTATTTAGTATGTACACTACTCTACTTGGGATGGTGTTATCCCTTGTTATTTGGGTTTGTATGGGAAAAAAATGTATATTTAGTTTTATTACTCGTGAAATTGCTTGTTTCTATTTTATAAACTGTATTTTAGCTTTTGCATTTGTTTTAATATTAATTCCCTCCAGTAATTATGGGTTTTCTCTTCATATTATACCATTTGGGGATTTGAAGCATAAATGAATTAAGTGAAGAATTATGAGAGCGTTCTGGGCCAAAAAAAACCCTATAAATAGTGTTTACAATTAAAAGACAGAAAAGACAAGAATGCCCCTGAATGGCCCAACGGCTATAAGCCAACTAAGATTACAACTAATCTAACTAACACATGAAAAGAGAAAATACAACAAAAACTAACTAAAACAGAAAAGATTACAATTAGAATAGCTAATCTCAGCGTTAAGGTATTGAGAAGAATTTAAAAGTAGCTTTATTATGTACTAACTACTAACTATAGTATTATTAAAAAGTTGGATTAAACAACATTGAGAAATGTGTGGAATCCGCATTTGTTGGAAATAAATTCGAGGATAGGAAACATGGGATAGAAATTCAGTTTGTCTCTTTTAGATTCTCTAAGTCATAAATAAATCTTATGGGCAGTGATCTGCTAAAAGATTTTTAGATTTCCTTATCAGAACCTTAATTAAGAAGCTAAAATACGTAATATTAAAAAAATAATATATATGTATTATACACCTATTACAATCACAAAAAAAAAAAAAAAAAATCGTATTTGATATTCTGATTTATATCAAGAAATTACTCTCCAGAATAACCAGAATGAGATCTGACAATTATAAAATTACTAAATTATCCATTTATAATTTTAAGTTTAAAATTAAAAAAAAAAAACTATTTATTTATCCTAGAAAACATTAATTAGGTGTATTAGTATTAGGTGTTCGTCAAACCTTTTAAAGAAGACGTTCAACTTTCAGAGGCGGCGTCCTTCTTCTTCCAATTTTCAATGATCTCTTCAACTTCAGAAATAGCATCCTTTTTAGAAAATTGAGATAACTGTTTAATTTCAGAGTAATTTAAATCATATCTGACTCTTACAAAATTCTCGTTCCTAGCAATTTCTATGCCAATTTTGTTCATCAATGAGGAAATTTAAGAGTTCAAATATGATTTCTTGATATTCCAAGCCTTATAATTAACTAGAACTAAATACTTATGGTCTAAAATAAATTCAATCTTTTTACTGCTCAATTCGTTTCCTTGATCATCAGCGCACTACGCATGCAGATTGAGTCAGTTTAAGTTGAGGTATGGGCTTCACAACCATTATTCTCTCATCATTTCTTGCTAGTTTAGAAATAACATCAATTAAATTTTGGAAATAACATCAATTAAATACTATACGATAAAATATAATATAAAAGAAAATAATATAATTAATGAAAACAATTTATTTAGTATAGGGGTATTTTTGTAACAAAAAAAATTCTGGACCATCTCTGGATAATAAATTCTGGTTCTTATTACAAAAAAACCACGTGCCTTCCTTCTTCCTCACATTTATCAAAGTAAACGAAATAAATTCATAGAATAATATTCTTCCTAGACATCGAGCCAAACAAAGTGATGAGTTATGACTCAGCCTGCCTGCACGATATTTCCCCATATATGTCAAACAGTACTAATTTTGACTCAATTTCGCGGTCTTCAATACTGTACTATTTCGCCACGTACCTCTATCAAGCTGGATTTAAAATAAATATAATATATACTACTAATGTGCCATAAATCATAATCTCATCATTCCACCTGTCTAATCCCTCTCTACTCGTCTTAATTCGAGAAGCGCAATTCCAATCACAAGAAAACACTAAGTATCCCCTTGAAAGTGATATTCGAGGAAACATCTCAAGAAGTAGCATATAATCTGTACCTCACTAAGTTCCTCCTCGAACATGAATACTCATGTTCGACCGCATCCTCGAGTAAACCACAATTCAACTGCAAGGTCGCCCAATTGTCAGTAACTTCCCACTACTCTTAGTGGCCCTAAAATCAGGGAATAACTAATCCAACGAACCCAGTCGCTTCAAGATAACCGCCACATTCAGAACGTGATCTAGGCCATGTCCCACGATCCTGTGAATCTCTTATAAATACTCAGAAACACAACTGAACGAGGTACGCACAATTTACTATACCAAAGCTTTGCCAAAATCCTCTCTCAAGTGTTCTTACTTTATTGTTATCATCTAATACCTGATTTAACTCTGGAGGATCAACGCTGGCTTAAACCTCAACTTGGTCTTAACATTAGAGTTTTTGGTTGTTTTTAGCAGGTTAGAATCCACAATATCAATGGATCATTGCTGAATTGAAGAAGTCTCCTTACTCGAAGCTTCAAGCCATTTTTCAGCATCATCAACTACAACTAAATAGAGTATGTTACAATTAATATTAATTCTTCTATCTCTAAATTTAAATATATATAATATATTGTTCTGAATTTGTTCAAAAGTTTCACACAAATGATCGAGAGTGGGAAAGCAGCTAGGCCAAGTTTTGAAAGACTGAGACCCGTGACTTTCAAAAGTCAGTTATGGTTAACAGACAAAACACTTATTTCCTAAGCATTCAACTGGAAACTATGACGACCATCCATTTTTCCAAAAAGTGATGGATGGAAAATATGTTGCAGTCAGTACTTGAACAAGTTATTACCAGCACAATGTTTAAGCTAAACTTTTAAGATTAGGGTAATAAATTAATTCTGTCATTATCTTGATTTTGTCATCAAAAATTCTAATTTACTTAGAAAAAGCAACTTCAAGTGTCAAAATGTCCACATTATAGTTTCTTCTTTTTAATATTATTACTTGTTTGTTTACATTCCTCAATGTTGAAGGGCCCAATACAATGTTTTCAATTATACTAATTTTGGGCCTTGAGCCTAATAAAAAACTTTTCAATCCAATAAGAATAACACGCTGAAGCCCAATCCACTTAATTTCATCTCCTTCCACCTCACACTCCTGCTACACCAGACATGATCCTCTATCTGCAAATTCCCTCCTCCTCCAAACCCCTGATTACCCGAAGTACCCTCAACAACCACCTCCCCACCGCCACCACCACCAACGCCGCCGGTCCCGGCGTCAAGTTCCGTAAGAAACTTCTTTACCTCCAATCCCTCAACGTAAATCTCACTAAAGCCCTCCACATAAACCCTAATCTCCGTTCCGCGCCTCTCTCCACTCTCCAATCCATCACCAAATGCCTCTCCTCAATGGGCCTCGACCTCGCCGCTATCGGCCGCATCCTCGACATGTACCCTCAGCTCCTCACCGCCGATCCTTACGCCGACATTTACCCAATCTTCGATTTTTTGCTGCACGCGGTTCAAATCCCCTTTCCAGATATTCGTAAATCCATAACCCGATGCCCTCGGATCCTTGTATCCGACCCGGAAACCCAATTGAAGCCCACATTCGAGTTCCTAACCGAATTCGGCTTTGTCGGACCGAATAAATTGACATCGCAAACCACATTGCTTCTGGTTTCCAGCGTAGAGTCTACGCTGAAGCCGAAGATTGAATTTTTAATTGGATTGGGAATTGAGTATGATGAGGTGAGGAATATGGTGCTTAGGTCACCGGGTTTGCTGACGTTCAGCGTGGAGAACAATTACAAGCCGAAAATGGAGTACTTTTTGAAGGAAATGGGTGGGGATTTGGAGGAGATCAAGAGGTTCCCTCAGTATTTTTCGTTTAGTTTGGAGAGGAAGATTATGCCGAGACATAGGCTTTTGATGGATCATGGGTTTTCAATGACGTTATCGGAGATGTTGAAGGTTAGTGATGGCGAATTCAACGTGCAGTTGCTTGAGAAGAGGTTGAAGATGGCGGAGGAGAGGCGGTTGTAGAATTTTATGTAAGTATTAATTTATTTGTTAAAACTGTATATTTAATATTTATGCTCTTGGATTATAGTAGAAATGTGTATAATGGAGTTGTAGATTGATAATCTTTGATGAAGATGCATAGCTATTTGGAATGTAGGAGTTTTTTTCTGCCAAATATGTTCAGGTTTGAAGGTGATGATCACTTGTGGTTTGAAGTTATTTGCAAATATGTTTGGAGAAAACAATGTTGTCTAATTTAGGACCAATATCTTCTTGGATTAAAGGGGCAAACTGCGGCCAAAAGTTTAGATTTTAATTTATTCCTGATTCAAGAGGCCAAATATTTCAATGAACATCTATAGATTGGATGACAAGGTTGGATCTTGGGTTTGAACTTTGAAGATGAAATTGAAACGTTGATTTTTATGGAATTGAAGAAAACCGAGGAAATCGTGTCTTTGGTAATGTTGCCAGTTTACCTCTATATTTACATTTGACGAATCACAATTTTAATTTCATAGTCAATTCAATTTTATTTTGATCAAAGGAAGATAATGAATTCTTTACTTTAGCAGATTGCCAATGAATAATGTTCCATTTCTTTTTTACATCAACCAAACTACTTTATAAATTATCCATGGAGTCCGAGATTATAAATGTGGAAGTATGATTGAACAAGGATATCAAATGTGAAATAAAGATGAATGCCAAACAAAATTATGAGCAACGCCCCTTCAGAAGAAAACGAAACAAAAGGAATCAAATAAAGAACTTCTTTAATATCACTAATGATAGATGATGCAGAAACAATCTAAAAAAATATTTGCCGTGTTAGATAGCATGTCTGACATTTTGTAGTGATAATTTTTTAGAAATATTCATATTGCCATGTATGTGTCGTGTCATGCTCGTATCGTTATCGTTGTGTTTGTGTATATACATCACAACAAGAGAGTTATATTTTGAGAAATCTTGAAGCTTAACAATAATAATTTGACAATCCGGCCTCGCCCACGAATATATATTCTACAAAACCGAATTTTTTAATTTCACCTGAAGTTAAGTCCCTGGTTTCGTCTTGATTACAATAAATATTCACATGTATTAAAATACAAAATTTTCTCTTATACATTATAAGAAAAGAAAAAAAAAAAAAAAAGAAATCTAATGTTTTCAAACTTAAATGAATCTTTTATTTTTCATTTTCCAATTTTGTGATTATACAAGTGGACTTTAAATTTGTGTTCAAATTTGAGATAAATGGTTGAGTAACAGAGAGACAGGTGTTACTTGTTACACCAGATAAAAGGGTAGCTAATATAAGCCTACCGCTCAGGAGGTGCAGATTGGACAGTAATTAATAGAGTTAATTTTCTGTGCATTTGGAAGAAGAATTGCAAGAAAGAAAGGTCAAACCTTTTAATTCTGTTTAAGTTGCAAGAAAGTTCTGGTTTTCTGATGCAAATTCTTACTTGATAACTTTTCTGACATACTGCTTAAATTATTCTTCTTGGAAATCATCAACTAGATCTATTTGCTTGTAAATTGTAATTGCTCCCAAAATAAACAACACCCAAACATATTGAAAATACCAAGAATGCCCTTAATTACCTTATTGGCCGGCCCTCACCTAATAACAGTATCTGCCCTGATAAGCTTACTGTTGACGTCAACCATCTAAAAACATATAGGATCAATCATCATTAAAACTAGGGAAAATATATATATAGACACCAACTCCTTGGCCTTTGCAGTGAGTTGTTAACATCCAACAGTCATGGGTAATTGTGGCCGGTAAAAACCACCTTTACTTACCATTTTTAGTATACCAAAAATTTCAAACTTTTGTCTCTCTGAATGAATATTGGCTACAGAAGAAGACTTGACTACTGTTGAAAGAGACAGTTAAACATCTTTTCTTTAATTACTGTCTATATTTGGTATTGGATGCTCGTGAAATCAATCTCCTTCTTTTGATATACTAATTTTTAATAGATCGTAATTGGGTAAATAATATTATTGTTGTTCAGATATATTATTGTTTTTACTCTTTCACCTACTTGCTCGTCTACTACTCTACTCTAGCTACTCTACTCTACTCTACTCTACTACTTTTGCATGCATAGCTTTAGCTGCCACTGTAATTAAACAACTGTGGAGAGTACTTATGGCTACGTTAGAATTGTATAGGTAATTACATATACAACCCCCCGAGGTAAATTTGTGAAAATTACAAAAACTGCAAAATCTGAATAGTATAGTTGTTGGAAAATGTCCTTTGATAAGATGGATGCAATTACTTGATAGTCTTACTTTTTACCAATTTTTTCAGGTCACAGTTCTTCTGCCATTATAAACTCTGGAAAGTAAGTAAGTGGAAAACATATTCATCAGTCTTCTCACATATAGTACTGATCGATCGATCGAGTACTAACTAATAATGTAATAGTCAATAAATAGGAATAATCTCCCTAATAACTTAGTATATAGTGCTGGAATTCTTGTCCTACATTAAATTGGACGTTTCTTCATGAATTTATCATTTCCTCTGCACTTTTCCATGTTATTGCAGTTTGAGCCAATTAAATGAAATGGAACTATACTATAAATTTTTATTAAATTTCAATAGTACTATATGTTAAATTTTGACTAGTAAAACCAAATATTAGAACAGTACTGCATGAATGCTGTCAACTGGTGACAATAAGACAGTTGCCCACTTGACCCTGTTGGTAGCAGGACAAAGATAACTGACTTTCATCGTTGATATCTAACTGGACAATGTTGTTTCAATTTGATGTTTTCTTCTTCTTTAACACTTTCAAATGTGTTGCAATCCCATGTTACTGGTTAGAATAATTTGTCTTGCTGTTTAGTGGGGTGGCAATGACAATGCCTAAGGGGTCAGGTGGGGGGTATTTTTGTGATTAAATTTTGTAATTAATTATTATTTTTTATATATATTTTTTTAAACTGAGACATATATGTGACAACCTATATAATGTATTTGCTGGATATATCTGGAGGGGCATCATGTGTTTTATTAATTAATAAATATAAAGTAGCTAGGTAGGTCCAATCCAATTGGTTTTAAAATATATATGTTTTCATGTCGATCACATGTTATTGTTGGGACAATATTTTATGGAAAAATTGTTTGGTAGAGGTAGCTTAGATGGACTAATTAACAAACTAACTTGTTTGGTACGAACACAGCAAAGTGGCCACCTTATTATTAACTAATTTCTCCCACAATTGCTTCTTGGTACGTAACTAACCCGACCCTGTCTAGTATGTGTTTTTGTCCCCTAATTTTGGTTATTTAATTTACTACTTATTTAAGACTGATCGATCGAATCCAGTGTTATTATATAGGAAAAAGCCAAATATATATATTGTTATAACCCTAATTAATTATTTGGAATATAGCCCATCTGATTTCTAACCCTAAATCCCAATATGAATGATTATTTTGATCAAAGCCACACGCGGGATATATCCGTACAATGAAGCAAGAGAAGAAACTTTTGAAGATCATTGGTCAAATAGTATTATATATATAAAATATGAAGACACGCTTATTCTCTGTCATTCGCACGCTTTCTCTGCCAACACACAGACGACACACTGTATATAATGTTGTCACGTATATATTATGGCCCGGAAATTTAGTGACCAGATATATAGCTAGTTGATTGTCCTTGTCTGAAATCATAAAATACACACACGGACGGCCCCTTTGTTGCTCCAAAACGCCAAAAACCAGCTTGTCCCCTTTCCCAACTATACATGATCGGGATAATTAATTACACTTTATACCCCTTAATTACGGTTCCGGCTAATACTTGAGTCCTATTGTTAGGGTTAGAGTTTATGTAAGTAAAAAAATTCTTAAGTCAAAGTGTGATGATGTATTTACCCTTAAGTCAAGAGATGTAAATGTAATTATCCCTTTTTTTGAACAATCATTAAGGATAAAACGGTAATTCTATAATTTTTTGTTCCATTTTTTGGTTTTTGTTAAGGATAGTGGATCTTTCTGTAGTTTTTCCTAAATCAAAGGAATGTAAGTGTAATTATCCCTAATATTTACAAACCCCCCTTTGTTAATATGATTTATGATCAAGAAATAGTTAATATTGCATCAAACAATTGATAGTTTAACCAATCTGATCTCATCCATAATCTTCTATAAGGAGATCTTCAATTGTTGTATTAATGAATCCTGACCTAACTCAACCTCCAAAACTAAAACTAATTTAAGAGGGTAGGTTTGTCAAGCCATTATATAGTGAACACCACATCTTTGATATTTTGATGTAGGATGGTTTAATACACTCTCGTCACGCCCAGATCCACGGAATATGCGGGACAAACTGGAGTGTGAAATGATTTGCAGGAATGAACATCTGCGAGGAGAGACAGGCCGAGATCGAACCCGCTTTAATACCATATTGAATTAATAGACTTGACCTAACTCAACCCCCAAAAGCTAGCTCAAGAAGAAAGGTTTGTCAAGACATTATATAGTGAACACCACATCTTTAATATTTTGAGGTGGGATGGTTTAATATCAATATAATGTAGATATTTCATATTAGATTGGATGGAAAATTCGTTAACATTCCATTGGAAAGTAATTCAAGGGGTTAAACTATCTATGTCACGATTCTTGTAAAAAAAAATATTGTACAGTTTACGACAGTTAGGGCTTTAATTTCATATATACTTTTCTGTAGCTGTAATTAAAATATTGTACATTGAGTGACGACATGCTTAACTTACTAAACAGGAAGAAACAAACACGAATTGATCAAAGTATTGTAAAATCGGTAGTTTTATGTAATTATTTAAAGTACTGCAAAGTAATGGCAAGAAGAAGAAAAACATGCGTACCAGCTTCAAGTGCATTTCTGGGATAACCTGTAATGGTAAAAATTTGAATCGCTGCAGGGAAATGGGGTCTTATATGTTTATTGATTTTAATTCTCAACAGTTAATTTATTGAATTTCTGACCTAGCTGCAAAAACCACATTTGGTATATATGTTTTCAGAGTAGTAATTAAGCTAAACGCGGTGTCGAGAGCGATCGAATTGTAAATACTTATATACTTCTGATTATATGATAATGATGAGATCATGTAATTCGCACTATATATTATAATGACATAGTACACAGTTAATTTATGGATAGTAATCAAGAGAGTTAGATTTGAAGAATTTATATTTCTTTTACCTAATTAGCTAGCTCTTTAACTATCACATCGCAAATTAAATAGTTGGTCGTTTGATTTATTGTCCATGTTTTCATTTTTATATATGAATCTAGGCATACACATACAGAGACAAGGGGCGGCCGGCCCCCTAAAATTTTTGAAAATTTATATTCAAAATTTAGAAAAATTATGATTTTGCTTCTTCATTTGTCCAAAAATGGTAATTTTGCCTTCCCAAATTAGTCAAAGTATTACATATTATATATACATTTTAATCTCTCCCCTTCTCGTAAAATTTTTTGCTCCTTCCCTGTAGATATATATAGTAAGAAAATAATAATAATAGTTAGAAAAGTTAAAAACTAAGTTTATAATTGGCAAGAAAATAGTGACAATGCATTAATTTGTTATGATGGCTCAAATTGGCCTGTGAATTATAGGATGCATGTTGAGTCAGGCCATCAACAGTAGATTTGTTATGACATTTCGACATACTTTATGGAATTAATTAATAGCAAAGGTCCTCCGCTTTGTAATCATTTACATTTAAAAATAATGGCATTTAACAATCCAAAATAACCAAATTAATCAGTTTATATCATTTGGATCACTAAAGCGGGTTCACAACCGAACCCGTCACTAAATTCAATTTGGGCAGTTTATATAACAACTCTTATTTTGAGATATTGAGTCCAGATTGATTTAAAGGTCCATTAACCACGGTCTGACTCAAGTTAACAACCGTTAAACCTCAAATAAAGAACAAATGTAAATTGGTAGCCCAAAATAAGACTGCTTAGATTATTTTTTTTCAGGAAATATAAACGGCCTAAACCGTCGAGGGCCCACCACCTAATCAGCCCATAAACTAAACAACTATGGATTAATTTTTTTTTGAATGTAAACAATTTCTTAATACTAACCTTTGGTAAACTTTATATGTTTCATCTAATTAAGGAGAAGTTGCCATGCCATAAAATAGTTTTAAAATATATAATCTAGTATGTTGTACTTTATGATTCAGAATATAGATCTGGATATTTCTTTTCACTTTTCATTAATATTTTATATATAACTCTAGAAACTTATATAGAGAAGAGGGTAAATATTTATTAACAGATCAAGGAAAGAGTTAACAGTAATGATATTGAAGTATATAATTACCTAGCTTTGATGATAGCAATAACACTTCTAAAACTCTATTTTGTCATCTCGTCAGTGTCGGTGTGAGGTAGAGTGTTTGGGATGGTTAACAGTCGGATACTTTTTTAATATAAAATATATAAAAAAAATTGTATCGCAATATCTCGTATTTGTATCTTCGTATTCGTATTTCATAAATTATCTTATAATAAAAAAATAATATGGATGTCATTTTCTTGTTTATTTAGGTGAATCTTTTGTACACCACACAACATATTACTGCAGAACAAATGCGAGTCATTATCACATATATATGATGTATTATTATTTATATTAGAAATCCATTTATGTACTGATATGGACTGATGGTGATAGAGGTGCATCAAGACTGCAGCTTAAGCAAATGTATTTATGGAGATTGACAGGTTTGGTGTGTGGGAGTTTGATATATATATATATATATAATTTATTTATTTTTATTATTTAAATATATATACACACATTAATGTGTGTAGTGTGTGTAGAAATCATGAAGTAGCTGCTAGCAAAGCAGCAGCAGCAGACATGACGTTTGGGTTCTTTCCGGTTACGTTCCTGTCATTGTTGAGAGAGACAGCCTAAACTCCTATCAACCCTAGCTACCCCCCCCCCCCCCCCCCTCTCTCCCTTAATTATCTGGAATTATATCTATATTTTTCTGTTATTTTTTATTGGATTGATATAATGTTTTTAGAAATCCGTTTATTTATTTTGAAATTAATTTAGAGTCATTATTTTACTAGATGGATTAGTGGTAAATTCAAAGCCTATTTAAACTGTTTACATTAATAATTTAAACATTTGTTTTAAATTCACCAAAATAAAGCAGTAATTTAAATAGTCTGTGGGTTTGACGTGAAACTCGTTAGAGCGAACCTTCATAAATAAATAGAATTAGTTGGTTATTTTGGACTCATAAATATCATTAAATCTATAAGTAAACTACTACTTATAGTTTTAAAATCTTGAAGATTGAAAAGACGACTAACATAAATTAAAAAAAAAATTGAAAAAATGAGATATCGATCGAGGAAGGGGGGCCTGATCTGAGGCTCAGTCTAGGCGTCTACCTACGAAGTTTTTTAAATTAATGTAGAATGTACAACCTTAAAAATCTTTCTTTCTTGTTTACTACTACATTAGATACAACAACTTTACCACATTTTATGTTTAATTTTGCCTATTGAAAACCACTAATAAATCTTAAAACATGCATGGTCACAATTATATCCAAAAATGCCAATATATATCTTCAATCATAAACAAGAAAAGTGCAAATTATTTATTTTTACTTACAAATTAGATTAATTTAAAAAATATATATATAAATATTTCTTTTAATTTCAAAAATTATCATGGATCATCCTCATCATCACCCTAAACATATATATATATATATATATATATATATATAATAGTTCTGTTACAATTTACTTTTCTGTTCCCTGCAGAGTTCCTCACTCAATCCCACTCTTCGAACTCAACTTTTTCTTCCCTTTCTTTTCACTTCCAAATCTGTCAAAATATTTCTTTACAAAATCTTTTCACTACCTTTTTCCATCATCAAATTAACATGATTGATGACCTTCTTTACAGTAGCATCACCATTTGTCAGAAACAATTAATAAAATTAAAAATCAGAAAAATTAATTAAAATGGCCACCAATTAAGAATCCTACTTTTATATATGCCGGCACCTCTAATTTATATTCAAGTACTCCATTTCTATCTTCATCTTCTTGTTCGAGTTTAGCTTCCTCGTCAATGGTGTTCTCAAACGACATCGTTGGGTTCCACTCCTCACAGGAAACAAACAACACTACTGACAATTCTACTAGCGACGTGTTTGGAGAAAACAATTATGAGATGAACATTGATCTCAACACAAGCTTAACTCATGAGGAAGATCGGGATTGTGACTTGCATGCAAAAGATGCAAATAATGCAAGTGGCCAATCAAAGCTCTGCGCCAGAGGCCATTGGAGACCTGCAGAAGATTCCAAGCTCAAAGAACTTGTAGCTCTTTACGGCCCTCAGAATTGGAATCTTATTGCAGAAAAATTGGTGGGCAGATCAGGTAAGCGAAAAAGATTAAATTTTGACAAACTACTTTTATTTATTTATTTTCAGATTTCATTATCAGGACGAGTTTTGATTTTCATGTTATTTTTTGGTGGGGTTTAAGGTAAAAGCTGTAGATTAAGGTGGTTTAATCAGCTGGATCCAAGAATTAACAGAAGGGCATTTACAGAGGAAGAAGAAGATAGATTAATGGCGGCTCATAGATTGTACGGCAACAAATGGGCTATGATTGCAAGGCTTTTTCCTGGTAGAACTGATAATGCTGTAAAGAATCACTGGCATGTTATAATGGCGAGGAAATATAGAGAGCAATCGAGTGCTCATAGGAGGAGGAAAATGGGCCAATTTGTATTTAAAAGAACGGCTGAAGAAGATCATGATGATGTTGAGGATAACAATCTCAAATTCGTAAGCGGCTGCGGCAGTAGTGGTGGAATCTGCGGCGGCGGCGGTGGTGGGGTTTTTTGTGGATCAATTCCAAGCAACAATGGATTTTGGGCACCACAAGCATCCCTTGGTTTCTTTCAAGGTTTGATTGTACCATTTCCTTATTTCATTTTGCAATTTCCTATGTTAAATTTTTAGTAAAATATAACTATATATCCAAGAACGTACAAGATTTTTAAATTAAAGCAAAAGGATAATTTTTTCTAAAACTATTTTATTATTATGTTGAAGCAAACACTGAAAACAAAGAGAAATCAATGTCCTATTTTATTACTTGCAATATGAAGTTAAAAAAAAAAAAAGGGTCACTCCATTGAAGGGCTAATGGGACCTTTTGTCTTTCTTTAGTTTTTTTGGGGATCAATTTTATAACTAATTATTTCTTTCTATAAACTTTGTACAATTCATATTTTCGCCTCCCTTGTAATGAAAATTTCTTTATTGAACATGCAAAGATCACAAAATCTTTATATTTTATTGTGACATTCAAAAGGTGCATTTTTGGCTCATAATAATGAATTACATTTTGGTCCTTATATTTTATGTTTATTTCAAACAGGCCCCCACAATGGCAGCAGCTATGATATGATGAGCATTTTCAACCGCAGCAGCATTAATGCATGGGATTTGGAAACAAACAATTCTTATCATCCCTATAATCCCTTGATGATGAATGCCATTCAACAATCACAAAATTTTCACTATCATCATTCAGATTTTACAGCTCAACAAGTTTCATTAACAATGGAACCAAACAATATTGCTGCTGCAGCAGATGATGATGCAATTTCATCGCCACCCTTTATAGATTTTCTTGGAGTTGGAGCTTTGTGAAAATTAAGAATGTTCTTTCTTGATAACTAGAGATCAAGGCCACCATTAGTTATTTTGTTTTTATTTGAGATATATCTAGGGGGCCAAACAAGTATGAATTTTCCATGATCTTTGTATTTCCTTGCAAAGCAATTAATTAATGATCATGACTTGTTTCTCTGTTTCTTAATTTCTTAAATATGAAGATGGGGAATGTCGTTGAATGCAAAAACTGAGAAGGAAAGTTAATTTATAGGGGTAATTCTTCTGTTTATGATCATAAGGGGAAATTTTGGAAAATGAGAGAAGTATATTATATTATATTATGTGGCAGGCAGGCAGGCAGGCAGGCAAGAAGTTACATCATTTTCTCATGCATGTTTCTGCAAAAACCAGGCACAATTTCTGCTCCTAAACTACAAACAAAACGATGCATGCTAGCTTTGAATTTGCATTGAATATGGAAACTGTTTTAACAATCCTATACACATGGGATCATAACATGGAACTGTCAACACGTCTATCAATCCACATATATACAAACAAGATCGATCTTATGTTTCAATTCTTTTTAATTTATATATTTTTTATAAGATCAATTCTTTATTTAAAACAAAGTAAATGACATTTTAGCCCTAAACAAATTAATTAAAGACATTTCTCCATAAATTTCACAAATTCTTCAAAATCAATCACTCCATCTCCATTACAATCAAAAGCTCGGATCATCCTCTTGCATTCTTCCAAGTTGCATTTGCACCCTTCCTCCAAACCTAAATTGCAAAGAAGTCCCTGCAATTCAGTAGCATCTATAAAACCATCTTTATTTACATCAAACACCCCAAAAGTTTCCTTAATTTCATCCAAACATGGCTCTTCCTCATCAAACAATGCTGAAAAATCTCGTGCATCTAAACTCTTATTGCCATTGTACTCCTCAAAACCAACATCCATTCCAAGCCTACTCATCAACAAATTGATTTCTGCAATGCATATTACCTTTTCATCCCCAGAAACTTCTTTATTGAATGATTCTGCCCCAAGCTGGTTATTCCATTTTGATGGATCAAAGAACTTCTCGATTATGTCTCTCTTAAGAGTTTTGAACTGCAAAACTAGCAAATTTGAAACAATTTTTGCCAGTCTCCACTCCATTAATAGGAAAATGGTAATGATAACAATAAGTTTTTCTCTTTTCTTTGAGTTTTGTGTGTAGTGTTTCGTGCAATATCTTATTACCCGAATTTTGTAGCTATTTATAACTAGGAATTCATCTTATGGATAATGTCATGTAATAGTGAGGAAACTTTGGAATTTATTCGACATTTCTTCGTGGAAATTATAGAACAGTGGGCAATAGGCATGAATAATGTTGCTAATGCACGTAAAATTAAATAATGCATGCAATGCAAGAGTCTAGTAGTTCATTTCCGTGAAGTTTCTAATTTTCGATGTCGCGTTCCGATTATAGTGCGAGTCCACGCGGGCGGAGACTCACGAGTCAAGAGTCAAGAGTTAGTCTCCTTTCTTTCAGTTTTTTCTACCTAATTTCTCGCTTCTTAAGAGGAAACTATGATGACTTCAATGCAGTTACATCATTAACTCTAAGATTTTATTTTTTTCAGAGATAATTATGGAAACCGGTCTTTTTTCTGAAAATATCCTAAAACCTTGAAACATTACAAATAATTCCGGTCAGCTAAAACTTTACAAATACCCCCGAAACATAAAAATATATACATAGAAAATTCAAATTCGAACCTTGAATAGAACAATTGACTAGAAAATTGAAATTAGGTCTTCGTAATAATGAATTCAAATTAAAGACTTAGGGGGATTTGCAAACTCTACTACTTCTAAAAAAGTTAAAGTTAAAAAAAGTGCAATAGTAAAAGCAGGGAGAATTTGGGAAAAAAGCTAAAACAGATAGAAAAAGTAGTTGAGTATTTGAAAAAAAAGCAGAGAATCACTTCTAATTTTAATCAAACTATTAATTTATTTAAATCTTTATTTGGTACACTAATATATATTGTATCATAGTATAATATAATATCATATATTATATTATATTAAACAAATACAATATACATTAGACAAATTGATAAAATTTGTTATGCCAATTTTTATTGAAATTCTCATAAAACAATCACCAATAGCACACAAAATATTCCCATTCAAAGATACATGTTAATTCGAGAATAATAACAATTTTCGAGAAAAGTAGAAAATTATACCTTGTGAATTCTGAGAATTTGAGATAATCCAATCGGAGATATATGATTGTTGGAAGAAAAAAATTCGATAGATTATAAATTTGTAACGATGATAATAAAAATACTAGAGTTTTATTTGGGTGTAAGGATAATTATGGAATATTAATATTTCAATAAGGATAAAATTATCTAATTAAAGTTGTATTTAATTACGAAAATACCTAGAATTTAGAATCAGAATCCAAAAGCATGTCCTTAGGTGCTTTTGGATTCTGGTTTATTTCTACTTAAATTTAGCAAAAGCTGGTTGTATTTGGACTCCAAAATGCTGAAAAAAATCACTTCTAACAGAAGTAATTTTTTTAGAGTTTGCAAACACCCTTTTAAAGTAAAGTAAATAGTACTTATTTTACATAGAAACGGGCCCGGAAGCCCAGGCCAAGGGTCGGCCTGGCAACCCCTTGGCTGGGCAAAATTTATATCAGGCCCAAGCTTCAATTTCTGTGGGTGATGTGGATTTGGGTTCAACATAAATTTTGAATTTGAAAGAAGTTTATACTATCCAATAATAATCCATCAGTTTCAAAGAAATAAAAATAAATAATAATCCATCCGATTATATACAATATCACAACATAAAAAGTAAACGGGTCCTTAGAGAGAGTGTTTGTTTTTATTTTAATGATGATGCGTAATCCAATGTTGCCACTCACATCACAAGAAAGCAAGGGAAATATCGATCGTATCAAGATTTAGGACGCGTGCTGCCATGTTGATTATTACACATAACCTAGCTAGCTAATCTTGCTTGGACACAAAATTAGTTTATCTTAGTGATCTTAGAAAGATAATTGTCAATTGATCCTTGTTAAGAATTGCAACTCAAGTGGCATTTTTCAGCTTGAAATTAATTATTTAAATAAATTAATAGTCAGTGTGAACTGATGATCAGATTCTCAATTCTCAACATATGTCCATCTCTTACAATATCTTTTCAGTTTTGGCCGACAAAAACGCACTTCATAAGCATTTCGACAAAGTGCTTACATTTACTCTGTCGGCTTTTCCTGCGATCTATACATGTGTCGCTTCAGTACAAACCTATGACTTATAAATATTGCTTCGGGATAACACTAGCCTAACCTATGAAATTTGAATAATAGTTCTGGCAAATTAAAATGTTTCATTTGTCACTAAATTGGTTTCCATAGGGAGTATTTTGTAACTATGGAAAACTTTGAGGTTGTATGTAATTTACCCTGAAATTTAAACTTTTAATGCATATATAATTCACATCGGAATTTAGCCCTCTGTTCATGGTACAGATCAGAAAGTACTTTTTTTTTTTTTAATTTGAAGCATATCAGAGAGTACTCAGTAGGTAGAAATCTTTTTCAATAAATTGGCTTTTCCACAGATCGTGGCTTTAAAAGTATGTCAAAGAGTTGAATTCTGAAATATATAACAATTAAGGTTGAATTCTGACCAAAAAAAACAAAAACAATTAAGGTTGAATCCTATGAAAATGACACTGAAAAATTACTGGGACAAGTGTTAACTTAACCATTAGCTCAATTACTTTCTGATTGAGAGCTTCTCCACTAATTAAGGCTTGACTTAACACTATAGCTGATAGATGCAATTGTCTTATATATATTGTCACCCTCTAAACATCCACTTATTTGGTGGAATTTTAACTACATAATTAGTCTCTAAACATTGGCTTAATCCATTTCCTAGGAAGTGCTCCATTAAATTAATCTATTTCATAATTATTAGCTTAATCTGAACCATGCAAATTTGGGATCCTGCTAATTCCCACAATAGCACAAGAAAAAGCAGACAAGTTTCATTTTTGGGCAAATTACATCCACTACCCTGATCATTTTCATAATTACAATTTAGTCCCTCCGTTTCCACAAATTATAGAAAACTCCCTGATATTTCACTTTCATGCAACAAAAACTCCATAAAATAGGCTGAGTATTTGCAGATTTTAGCTTCACAACGTATAGTTTCGAGGAGTTCTTGTAATAAAACTGAAATGTCAGGGAGTTTTTTGTAATTTCTTAAACATAAAAAGTCTAAATTGTAATTAGCTCAAACCTCAGGGATAGTAAATTTAATTACCCTACATTTTTTCAACAAGAGACAAAGGGAGTTAAATTATGGAAAAGGTTAGGTACCCCTCCACAAACACGATTCTTTTCCAACTTTTGGTCTCCAATTGAATAATATTGTTGATTATGTTTCAAAAAACAAGAAAAAAAGTATCTACAGATTTCAAGTATAAATAGGAAACAGGTTTTGCTACACAACAATTAACATACATTGAAAATATGGCCGCAGCCAAAACCCTCCATTTATATGTGACTAGTTTACTAGCTCTCACTTTACTTCTTTCATCAATTGATCACACAACTTCAAGTAAATTTCCTAATCTTTATCCATCTTATTTCCAAATATCTCCACATTATTCAATAATTACATATTAACCTTAGCTAAGTATCTTTCTCTTTTTATCGTTTTATTGCAGGGGTTATAAGTCGAGCTGTTCCAGCTTCAGTACCGGAGGATACATTAGAGGTACAATATTATTATCTTAAAATCAGTAAAAAAAACACTCCGAAATTCTATTTTTTATTTAATCGATCTTCATGTTCTTTTTTGATAATGGAAACATGCAGATGAATGGAGCAGAATTAAATGCGATGGAGATTGTGGGGAATGAATTCTTTTATGGAAGAATGGATTTCGAGATCAATAGGGACTATCCGGGATCAGGAGCGAATAACCGACACACTCCAATCAAGGACTAAGTACTTTTGTATGCAGCAGAATTAAACAGCTTCTGCTTCTGCTTGCTTCTAATGTTATGTTTAGATGTAATATGTACAGCACATTTAGCAGCTTAATTCCTAAGCCTCGATCACCTGTCTATGGAAGGTTTAATCGGTCGGTCGGTCGGTCGAGTTCGTGTTCTAGCTTTAGTACTGTAATAAACGATCCTATTAGTAAACGTGGTCATGCATGTAATCAATCGTATGCTACTTTGGAAAGTTTGATGTTATTTTAATCTACTTCGATGCATTATCCTAGGTAAACACCATAATTGTCCCTTTAATTTAAACATATATATATATATATATATATATATATATATATCATGGATTAAATTATTATTATTATTATTATTATTTCATGGATTAAATTATAATAATGTAATTCTTTATTAAAACAAAATTAACATTCTTGGAACTTGAAAAACCTTAAAATATTATTTTTACTAATAGAAAAATAATGAGCTGTATTGCAAAACCATGGTCTTTCCCCGTATCCTGTATTAGCAGTATTGGTAAAAAGGTATGAGGGAATTAATCTAACATATTGGAATATCTTTTTAAATTAATTAAATGAAAGAAATATTAAAAGGAAAGTCTTATGTAAAAACCACCTAAACTATCCACAATAATGAGTGTTCGAGTGGAGCTAGAAATTAAGTGGATGTGAGGTGTTACCCACTTCCAAAAATGGGAAATTTGCTATAAAAGTATATGTGTTATGAGAAATGAGCCAAAAAAAACTCTGTCATATACAAAGTAGCTATAAAAATCTTGTGTTTTGAAATAATTTACTGAAAAAACCCTACGAACTTTTTTGTAACTACACGCATGTTGACTAAGAATAAGATAGTGAATTTAGTTGTTAAATGTCTAAAATGCCCTTAATTGGCTAAAAAAATGCTGGCATGCATTATTTTTCATTCCAACCTCAACTTTTGCCCAAAATTATGGCTAGAAACTATTATTAGGCCTATAATTTTTTTTATGCATTAAATCAATTAAATAGAGGTTTACAGTATATTATGTGAGTTGCCTAATTTTTTTATAAAGTTAAAAAAATAAATGGAGAGAGAATCTGTACAAAAATGCATAAAAGTAGGGGTATAATGGTCATTTCACATGCTTTTGTTGACTAGATTATCATAGGGGGAAGTGAGCAAATATTTACAAAACAGAGGATTTTTTTAGCTACTTTTTATATGATAGGGTTTTTTTGGTTACTTTTGATTAACACAGGGTTTTTGGAGCATTTAATTCGTACAAAAATAAATACCTGAAACTGAAATCATCATCATCATATGTTAGGGAAAATTGAATTATACCTCCAGTAATTTTCAGGTATTTATAAGTAGTGTTCCTAAAACCCATATTATTACTATAATTGATGGGAGTATTATAGTAATATATTGGGAAAAAAAACTCAACAATTTTACCAGTCCCACTTATGATTTCTGAATTTGACACCATTTATAAGTGTAAGTTTGACCAGTTATAAAACTGCTTGAAAGTAGATTGAACTTTGCGTTATCTAATAATCGCAAATAGAAATTATAACTTTATTCTAGAAAATCAGTTAAGGGGAGACTAACTTAGGAAAATTTTGTAATATATTCAATGTTGAGAGCTAAAATATAGAAGTTATGATTGGGTCATATAAATACCTGGGCTTTTTGGGCCTATTAGTGGATCGGACACTTGAGGGCCTATAGTTGGGCTTTGCTCCAAATGGGTCCATCATTCATCAGATTCTTACTTGTTAATCTGAAAACAAACATCTTTGATGAATTACATAATGATAATAGTGTGCATAATCAGTGACGTAATGCTCCAATCACAATTATGTAAAAATTCACCAAAATTATATTTTTTTGTTGAAATGGCGACAAGTTCCTTTTGTTGCCTTTACCCGAGTTCTGAGGCAATATAGTTGAAAGTTGAAAGTTGAAAGTTGAAACTCATCCGCTTTTGGATTTTCAATTTTGCAATATCTCATTCAACCCCTCTTATGGGGTCCCTAAAAAGAATATAATAATTGATGAGGGGCAACTTTTTAATTCTTGAGGACCTTCTCCGACTGACCTTGAAATTCCAAGAGGCTGTTATGTTATGCATCATCCCCGAATCTTCTTTACAAGCTTGTTTTCGAATATTTTAAAGTAAAGAAAGGAGCTTCTAAGTACGTCAGATTAGTTAAAGGGAAAGAAAAGCTGCTGCCTGCTTCATTTTACTCTCTTCTTTTCTTCTCATTTTTCAAACTCTTAGGCCCACATTTTGTCATGGAATTACTGTTTTCACTAATAATTAGATTCTTTTTTTCTTTTTTCTCCTCAATTGGAATGAAGCATGCACCATTTGTCAAAGGATTAACGAGTTAGAGAAACATGTACACAATGTGTCATACTCATGCCACAAAGCTAAGGAAAATTAGATCTTGAACCCTGAGATTTGGTCTAATAACACTTTGATCTCCTGTATTATGGAAAATTACAACTAGATCCCCTGTAATTTGACTCCATCTTATATTGCTCAATTTGTGTGCTTTGGTTAGGTTTCCTCACGTTTTCCGTCTGAGTAAGCTGCCCAACTTACTCCTTCTTAGCCGAGACAAGTTGTGTGCCCGAATTTAGTAATTTTGTGTCATCAAAATGCCCTAAAAGGGTCTATTATGTAATAAAGTTTGAAGGAGTTTGTTATGTAATATTCATTCATGCAAGGCCTACTATATTAGGGCAAAAAACTGATTTCGCATACTGAGGGGTAATTTGGGCAGTTAATGCTATAAATCTGACGGAAAACGTTGGGAATCCTTACCAAAGCAGACGGAAGAAGCAATTTGTAAGATAGAAACAAAGTATAAGGGAACCTAGAAGTAATTTCCCATTATACATGGAATGTAAGTGTTATAATGAGACCAAAAGTTAGGGGGTCTATATGTAACTTACCCTAACAACAAATATCAAGAGTGTAAAATCAAATGCGTAGTGTTTGATCACACTAGTGGCAATCACTAATAGCTAAAAGCTGGCTCATTTGGTAAGCTTTTTTTTCTTTTCTACTTTGCATCTAATGATCAAAAGATGAGTAATAAATGTAGTCGACCCCAAGTGAAAATGGATGGCACTTAGATTGCAATTTGCTTTAAAGATCAATAATTTGATTTTGATTCCACGATCGGACTCTCTTTGCCCAAGACCCAAGAAATCTAAAGGGTTGATCTGATCTATACCATGACTTTTATGATTTCTTGTTTGCCATTGTGCCTATCTTTTGTTTTCCCTTACTTTTCTTCAATTCCTCATGATTATTAATGAAAATTTTAGTTTTTTTTATGGTTTATTAAATCACTCGATATCGATACTAATGGACGGACTAGTTCTTGTTCAAATCAAATCAAACCACTAATTAAGTGGAAAGTTCTTCCAAGACAACTACATTTCCAGTCTAACTTGAAACTTTCAATTACAGTAAAAATGGGATTATTCATATTAGTTTGTAGGTGCTACTATTAGTAATGCATATCAATTATGGAGGGGCTTTCTTGGTAATTTTGCTAAATATTCCCTTCGTCATTATTTGCTCCATTTTCATGGTTGCTTTTCTTTGTGGAAGAAAAATAGAGAGCTATATATATATATATATATATAGGAATCTTTATGTAACATACTTTTGTTGGCCTGGGGACTCTATGATTAAGAGAAAAGAGATTCTGTTACACACGATAAAGATCCAATGAAATCCATTGCTTATTTTGCCTGTAATCCACAACTTTAGATTTTGTTCATGGTAAATTAATTGAGTATGAAACTCATCCTGTCAAATCAGTGTTAATCACATAATCATGTGATTAAGTTTTAATTTCGTCAGATCAATTTAACTAAGTGTAGTTCAATCACATAATAATAAATATAATACATATATAGGACATTATCAACACTTATCTTACATCTTGAGGAACACTTTGCTTGTCCTAAAATCCAACCCTAGATTCTTGATTCCTTTTATCCCTACAAGATATGAAAAGAATGAACCACCGATCGATGCATGGATGGATCGATATAGAAAGAGAAATTTGGATAATAATATTGAAATTCAACACATTGGTCTGGTCATCTATTTCAATCTTCAAAAAAGAAAACTCCACTAAAACATCATCATTGATTCTCTTTTTCCAGCAGAGCTTCTTAAGCGCCTTTGAAAAGTTCTAGCCATTACACATCATGGTGGGACTTTGCTAACTCATATGGAATCACACACACATATATACATGCACAAGAAACACATACCCGGAGGTTCGGAAAATTACCGAAACATATGTTTGCGTAATTCTCAGAACCTCAGGGTATGTTTGCGTAATTATGTCAAACTTCAAAGAAAGAGAAGTTGGAAAAAATCTTGATAAAAGCATATAAAAAACACTTTTCTTCTTTTCTCTCCTTTTGAGACTCAAACACAGAACTGTGTTGCTTTCTCTATTTTATGCTGCAAAGTTCAAACAGAGATTCTCTTCTCCCCACCCTATCAATTGGAAAATCACAGAAATAAAATAAAAGTTGATTTATATGAAATGTGAAATGGGAGAAAAGCAAAAACACCACAGATCACAGCATATATTCCCTAGCCCCACTTATGTTTCCAGATATGGAGTGAGATCAAAGAAGGCATCCTCAAACTCACCAACTATAAAGACAATTGCAAACTGCCCACATTTCTCAACCACATTAAACAAGGAAAAAAATATATATTCTTTTTTCTCGAATGATCGAAACCCGAAACAAAAATGGCTGCTGAAAATGATCATAGTAAAGAAATGAGCTTGGTTATAACGAGCGATGCAAAACCTAGACTTAAGTGGAATCTTGAGCTGCATCAGAGATTCATTGATGCTGTCAACCAACTTGGTGGTGCAGAGAGTTGAGTCCAAATATATAATATACATACTTCTGAGGTTTTCTGTAATTACAATTTAATCCCTACATTTTCAGATATTACAAAACACTCCCTGATTTGTCAACTTAATGCTAGAAAGTCTCTGAAATAGTCTGATGATTTGCAGTTTTCGGCTTCATGGTGTGTAGTTTCCATGAGTTTTTTGTAATAAAGTAAAATGTCAAAGGGATTTCTTGTAATTTCTTAAAACAGAGGGATTAAATTGTAATTACGGAAAACAGTGGGATAGTAGATGTTATTCGCCCCATTTACATATATATATATATATATATTGTAAAATTGTTATAGTGTATAAAAGTGGAGTTGACATTCTGATTACAAGAAATGTATGTTTGTAATGCAGAGGCAACGCCGAAATCATTGATGAGGATAATGGGCATTCATGGACTCACTTTGTACCACCTGAAGAGCCATTTACAGGTACTTTTTTTTCTTTATAATTAAATTTTCTCGATCATTGTTTTTGGAATGTTTTTTTGATTAGATTATTGTATTTTATTTCAGAAATATAGACTTGGAAAGACCCAGCGTTCACAAGCTCACGACCAAAAGAAGCAAGAAGGTACCGTATGTAATATTTTATTAACAATATTGCAATAGAAACTGTGACAAAATAAAAAAGATGTTTGCTTATATACGCATCTTTTTTATTTTTCTTCTGTTTTTAACTCAGAACATCGAGAGAAACGGAGGAGTGAATTCAAGACTTGTGATGGAGCAGAGAAGCAGATTAATGAGTAATAATTGTTATTATAATTATGTTATTATGCAGTTGCATGAAAGGTGATCGAAATGAATTTAACTGATACGAGATACTTCTATCAGAAGTTTGCAGATAACTCAGGCTTTGCAAATGGAAGCACAGAAGAAACTGCATGAACAAATTGAGGTAAAGTAACACTAAATAAGTCATGTACACAACACAGAACTCGGTAACAATCAATGAAACTCAATAACCTAAGGTGACGATAAGTTAAAAGGGAGGTATGTGTAATTTTGAACTAAGAAGGGATATTTATGTAATTATAGCTATTGATACTTTTATGGATTAAATAAAATACTTCAGGTGCAAAGGCATTTGCAGCGGAGAATTGAATCTCAAGGAAAGTATTTACAGTCGGTCTTGATAAAAGCACAGGAAACACTTTCGCAATATAGTTCTTGCTCCATTGAAGTCGAACGTGCAAAAGCTCAACTCACTCAATTAGTATCAATGGTTGACTCAGGGTGTCCGAGTTCCTCACTCTCCGAGTTGACTCAGAGTGAAGAAGCCTCAATTTTACAACATGAAAGCAACAACGTATTAGGAAACAACATATGTTCGCTCGAAAGTTCTTTAACATCATCTGAGAGCTCGTGGAGGAAAGAAGAAGCTAAATCAAAGCATGAAAATGAAGAAAGGGACAAAGAAATGAGAAATTCTATTGATTTGAACAGCAAATTGTTGGATGAATTTGATTCAGGTCCGAAGATGATAGACTTGAATAGCAACGGGGTCGGATTCTAAATATGGGGAAGTTTTAGTCTGGAAATAGTATTAATGGGTTGTATATAAGTTGAAAAGTTATTGGTTCTACGAGCAAGTATTAATGCTTATAGTAGCTATGTTTATGGTTTCTGGACAAGTATATCCATATCAAAAAGGCACATAAGGTCTTGTGCATATTCTATTAAAATAACTTGTAATTAATAATGTTTTTATTATTAAGAGGGTACTTTGTGTAATTTTATAAAACTTTAGGGAGTGATACGTAGTTTCCTCAACTTTGTAGGGACCAACTATAATATGACAATTCTAATTCAGTGTATTAAACAACTAAAAAATAATTATTATTTTCTAAAGAACTATCAACTATATATATATATATAATTTTTTTTTTTGGGTCTACTAAAGAACTATAATCCAATAGCCAACTACTGCTAAAAAAATCATACATTCTTTCCCTCTCTCTAAATATGTTACAAATCCCTTATTGCCATTCCAAAATTGGCAACATGATTTCCTGAAACCAACACTATCACTATGTGTCGAAGTCGAACTAATCACCACAGCAAAAAGCGCGTTTTTTGTCTTGAATCTTCTGCCACAAACAAAGCAGCTCTCTCGGACCTTGGTAATGGGCAATGACATAGCCATCTTTGCAACCATCAATAAAAATTCTCTCATCTTTTAAATAGCTAACATCCAAACCCGTTCTCTTCATTTCGGAAATCCATATTCCCATGGCAACATCTTCTAGCTTGAACATCTGCAATTTTAGTTTTCAACGCTTGAGATTAATTGTAAATTTTTAAACCACGAAGTGTTTTTGGAAAATGGGACTCATCTAAGGGGGGTTTTCGTAATGAACCCATACAAGTATATCCCTATATCAAAACTACCACTAAAGTAGCATAATTTTTTTTACCTTAATGCTTCCCTTTCTATGTTTCTTGGAAACTGCCATTGCAATATCACGAGACACGACATAACCAGGACCGTGTGCCCAAGGTGGGTATCTATCATCAGACCATTCCTTAAAAACAAAAATAACACAGACATGATCCAAACCAATCAGATATATGAGAAGCTTGAAAGACACTATAATTAAGATTTTAGCAATATGTCGAATCGTTTGGCAGTTTACTCTAGAAAAGATCAAAAGAGTTGAAGAAATACCTCAGGACTAATATACCACTTGCTATCTGGATTCCGATTAGGCTGTGAATCTGAATCAATGAGACCATAGAGCAAACCACGAGTTGAATTGACACTGTCTAAATAATACAAGATTTCATCTACACGAACAAATGCATCATCATCCGTCTTCATAACAAACTTTGCTGAAATGACTTCAGTCTGTTGAAAAGATAAGGGGAATGAGAATTGAGGGAATATTCAGAGAGAGAGAGAGAGAGAGAGAGAGAGAGATTACCCCAAAGATGCAAATGGCGATGGTCTTCCATGTGATGAGGCTGTAATAGTCAACAAAAGGCATCAGCTGGATGTCTCCATAAGTTCGTGCCTCGTTCCAGAGCTCCTCATTGACCATCTGGTTTTTATGCTACAACATACATTCCATATTATCTTCAATGTAATCTAAAAATATAACTAGATGAATAAAGAAAAAAAAAAAAAGAACATACCAAACCAACAAAGAAACGAACTGCCACCTGTCCTGCCCTCACTGCGGGATACTGCATCCATGATCTTCTAACTGCCATTCTACGCTTGAAATTGTTCGTGGTTGAGAAAACACCAATGAAGAGATTGAGGTGTGTTTTCAGAGGCAGTGGGACGGCTTTAAGGACTTCCAAGTCAATTGTATGATCTAAATCCTCTGATGTCGGTAAACCACTTGCAACAACAGAAATCAAATTTACATCTCCCGACATTCTCACTTCACTCACAACCCATGGTTCCAAAGCCTGTACACAGTAGATATAGGTAAATCAAAATTTCTGGTAAATCTTGGGTGGAAAAGGAGTTAGAGAAAGATTACTTCTCTGAAAGCGAATGAAGTTATGTGCTTTCCATCCACTGTCATTTGGATTCCTTCTGAGCCAACTCTCATTGTAGCAACAAATAAATCATTATGCTTGAAGGGAAAGTATTTTCTTGGATTTCCATCACGAGCCATAGACTTCCTTGTTGATCCAGAGCCGAGTTGGTTGGATTTGATAGTCCTGTTACTTTCTTTACCCACCAACTCATTGCACTGGTCCATATCTTCCACTGCTATAATAATATGAATGTATCTTATGTTATAAAACCCATGTAAAAGAGATAGGGTTCATTACAAGGATCTACCTGACGCAAGGTCCAAGTACGAAAAAATCTGACGTGGTTCCATAAATTACGAAGAACTCCTTAACTTTTATATACGTCTAACAAATTTCCCATCTGTTAGTAGACAGTGGAAAATGATGATGACAGAAAAAAGTCGGTGATAATCCAATTTGACGCTTGATTTACTGTTCCTCCATTATTTCTTGGTAAAAAAATTGTTGATTTTCTGAATTCTCTATAATAAGTTTCTGGAAGGGTAAAACAGTACTTTTACATTTTCTGTTTACTTATCCTGAAGAGATATCTAGCTTAGAACAGTTCAGATGACCGAATAGGCTCGAGCCTCGAAATAACAATCCAGAAAATACATGCTTCATATGACATATAAAACATTTTATTCAAACTAAACAATTCTCGTGAATAGGAAAAGAAAATAGGGATGAACCTTTCTTTTCTTTGTCCTCATCAGATGGGCAGCGGATTTCTTCACCCCAATCATGAGAAATGGTCCATGTGTTCTGAACAATTACAGGATCTTCAGTTATTCTGTCACCATGCAGTCTAACATTATAGTGCAAAACAATGGGAGCATCAGGCTCTCCTGGAATAGGTTCACCAGTCAAGTCAATTTTGAAATTACCAAGAAGTCCATTAGGAATGCCGATAAATGTGATTGAAGATCCTTGAGTAAGGCCACAAGGAATCTTCAGCCTAAATCCATTATCATCGAGCTCCGATGCATTCATTTTACTGAGAAAATGAGGGCACTGTTCTTTTCCTCCTTGCAAACTTCCATTAATACTTTGACGTTTTTCTTCTTCAACAAAGGTAATAAGGTTTTTCCATACGAGGGAAGCGTCCTTAATAGCCTCAATGGAATTAGATAAGCCCTGAGGATGTGTAATCAAATGTTTCAAACGGTTCCAAGTGTGCAAAGAGTTTTGTTCTTCATTTGACAAGTTCCTTTGAGCGAACAAATCGGATACTATAGCTTCCGCAGAAATAACTTGAGGAATATTTACTGGATTTCTGACAATAGGCGGAGCAAACGAATTTATCCACTCGAGTGGATTTGTTGAATTGAAGTTTGGGTATGGCGAACTTGTGAGGTAGTTTTCCTTGACCGGGTTTTTTGTTACACTATATGTAACAAGAAGTAACATCAATAAAGACGAGGCCAAAATGCCACCATACCATTTCTTCATTTGAGTTGATTAATTGCAAATATCAACTCATTTGAACCTAGTAGTCATAAGCCACAACCATTGAACTTTAAGACTGACATGTATGAATGGTCTCTGCAATAGGAAGAAATCAACAATTTCAAATGAAGGACAATGAACTTAATAATTCAAGACTAAATGTTGATGCATATGTGGAAGTCTTTGAAGAGCAAATAGCAACATTTAATATCGTTTTCATTATCTTTTAGAAACATATTGCATATCTCCAAAAGTCAGATACGGCAAAAACAGAAATTGTGACTTTTGTAACCTTAGGAACAGTATATGCCAGAACCTAGGGCCTCCCTACAATACCCCAGTACATAAGCTTCCAGAAAAGTCAGAAATTAAAATCGAAACTTCATTCAACCATTTACTAATTGTTCTTATTTACACATCGAGAAGCTTTATTTAGTCTACAGTCACTCCAATAACCAAGTCAAAGGACACCTTTAACTTGCATAGATTTCCGGATTAATAATCTTTTTGTGTACCAGAAATTCGTATACCAAAAATTGCGATATTTCCCATTTCAACACAGCAATAACTCCAATTGCAATATCTCAATCCATGAATGGCTCCCTGCAACTCGGATTAAAAGCAAAAATGGCTTCGAACTTTCAAAACTGAAAAAAAAAAAAGAAAAAGCATTAAAAAATCATCACATGATTCTAACCACTAAATTAACTGAAATCATACTAAAATCATCACATGATTCAAACTGATCAGCTCATTACCGACTAAATTAACTGAGAGAACTCTGAACTTTTACAATTTCCGGAAAACCAAACAAAACAAAGTACGCCGCCCAGGATTCAACCAACAGCTGCACAGATCGGAACACATTCCGTTACAGATTAAGCATTACCAAACCAAAAAATCACTGAAACAGCTCAAAATCACAACAGCGGCATTGCCATAAACAACATAATGCAAAATTAAACACACCTTCTGGTACAACACTCTGAAGCGTTGTTTCTTCTCAGCGAGTCTGAAATGTTGACTGACGATTACTGTTTACACTACTCGACTTGAAGTCCTGCTGGAAAAACGGTGTCAGTCAGTCCTGTAAATCGTGGTGATGTCGATTAATTCGTGTTGGTTCGTTAATGGAAGTGTTCACTGAAATAGTAACAGCTGCTAGAAACTGACGTTTTCTTATGAAAGGAAACGGTAGAAAGAAAAAGTAACAAACTGTACAGAAAAAACGTGTTCCCTGACGGGCCTGTCGCTAAATCAAATCTTGTTGGGCTGTCACGTTCGTTTGGTGCGAGGGGCTGTCGTTTTAATGAACTCATAGTTTTCGTTAATATGATTGGTTAGATTTGTAAGGAGGCCAGAGGCCGCAGTCGGTGCTGATGCCAACGTTTAAACTTATTGTTTATGACTTTCTTTTTTTTCATTTAAACAATAAGTTTAAATAGTTAACTCCCAATTTAAACATGGTAATTACAAATCATACGTTATTTTTAGATAAAGTTATATTTTGAGGTTTGAAAAATTACAGAAATATATCCTGTCAAAATAATCTTATTACATTTGTTAAGTGGTTTAATGGATTTTCGGGGCATCCATACAGTAAAACCTGATTGATTTTTTTTACAATAGGAAAACCATAACCATAATTTGAATATGCTGGAATATAGATTGAACTTTGGATTTTATTGAAGATTTATATCCATCCATCTAAATAAGCAGGATCATATCGATGATGATATATATGAAATAATTAATGAGAGGTAAAAATGATCTCAAAATGTAGGAAACTCAATCTTGTTATTACATTTCCCATGTGGGAATATTGGACAATCAATGATGTTAGAAGCTGAAGTATCAAGGCACATATAGACTTGATAGAGCTGTGTGTTGCCTGATGGATCAGTATTGCACTCAATCCAAGCTTCAAATCCAGTTCCACTTTTGATCGCATCTTTGATAGGAACCAAGCTATAGAGCTCACCATTTGGTTCAATACCTATACCCAAATACAAAAACAAACAAAACACTACCTTTTTCAACTGCTTAAGCTAAAAACATAAAATCACTTTTAATGATAAAGTGCAAACTCTCCTTAAAGATAAATAAAATAAAAGCAGCACTTATGTTAGATCGTTCTGTTGAAAAACCTTCCAAAAATTAATTAAGAGCATGAATGATCGAGGAGATCGACAAACCTGCATCTCCAAGAATTTGCAAAAGATTGAGTTTTTCCTTGAGGTTTAAAGCTGTTGCAAAGTAATCATGTTGATTAAGAATGGACTGTGAGCATGTTCCATGTTTGTTCCATTCATGGGCCCAAAAGCTTAAGCTGTTACTGCTTGGGCAGGCCAGAGAAGGCCAGTCTTTTTCCATTTTTGGGCTAAGATTCGAAATCTCCGATGGATCGAACTGGTTATCCGGGTCACAGTTTGATGGGTAGGATCCATTTTTGTAATTGGGCCAAAGCCCATGAATACTGAAATCTGAAGCGGGTTTTCCAGTATTTGGGTAACAGCAGCTTTTCTTTGATTCGCAGTATGATCCTGGCCACTGGCAATTCTTCCAGACATTATTATATTGTGTTGTATTGAGTAATTATAGTTTAAAAACCTAGCTAATCTGCATTACATTACATATGAACATGTAAATGTGAGTACTGAAACAGCATAAATTTACCAATTACCTGCTGGACAAAGTAGAAGAAATCAAAATCTTGGCAATTAGAAACAACTGCAAGCTGGGCAAGGCCCACCACAGATATGAGCTTTATCAACACCAACTTCTTCAGATTCATCGTTTTATTTAAGCTCTTTCTTATGTCTACATAATTGAATCGAAAACCTATGTTATAAATAATACATATGTAATTATGTACATAAAGAAGGATGAGATTTGTTGGATCTTTTATCTTAAAATGATGCAATCTTTTTAAATGTGCAACAGAAATTCTTATATCTTTTTGGCTTTTTGCCCATTATTATTATTATTTATGGAAAAAAAGGTAACCATGTTTATTTTTGTGCCGGTATCAACATTTCACGTGTTGTGTACTATTTATTACCTTCTTGGCTTCTTATTTTCAAAATATGGCTTGTATTGTATTGTATGGAATATGGATTGTTAAATAATTCCAAAAGATTTGATTTTACAATAATCTTTTTTTCGAAATGTGATCAAAAGCATTCATAACACAAGAATAATAATAAATAATGGAATTAAATTTTGGTAATATGTAAGACTTATAACTCACCACTATATTTGCACAAAAGTAAGAGAAATAATAATCACCCCGTGAAATGCTGAGATATGACACACCAAATTAAAAAAAGAATCAACCAGCTGTAGTTCGCCATTTTTAGTCTACTTTTTGACCTTGATTAGATAGATATGTATATGCAACTCTGTTTACATAGAGAAGATTGTGTAGCCTTGTCAGGAAAGATTTTCATATTTACAATCTTGTTTTTTGATGTTGTTGCATGTGAAACTATGTCCCTACCGAATTTTGTTTTTATTATATATTTATCATGAATGATATTTCATTATTTTGCCAAATTTGCAGTCTTATTTGCATTGTTAGACCTTGTTCCAGATTCTTCTACTAGTAAGTATAGGATTCGCTACACTATTAAGTATTAATCTCTCTTAAATTGCATAAATATTTCATCTTTTACATTCTTATTGTTATTACGTTTTGTGATAAAAAATTTAGGTGAGCTCAATGTCAGTCACCACAACAAAAATAGGGTATGCATCAAGGATCAAGGTTCAAGAATATTTATAGGGGTACTTACATAAAATTTAATATAGTGACTAGTTTATTCGATGAATTTTAAGCATATTTAGTATTTATGAGGAGACACTGATGGACCCATTTGTTGATGGGGGTATATAGACCTTCTAGGCCTCTTAATATGCAAGCTACTTTAGGCCTTTCACTAAGCCCAAATGTGATAAGGAACCAAAAAAATGTAAACTAGAAAAATTGACAAAAAAAAAACCCATCAAATTCAATGTCGTATCATATCCCTTTCACGTGACTTGCTCATCACCTAAGGAATAAATTGTGATTCACAGACAATCCTAAATATCTTATCCTAACATATCATATTGTGTTATGTTCGATATCATTTCGGATATACGTATCGAATATTTTTCTAATATAAAATATTAAAATAAAATTGTGTTACCGTATCCGTATCACCATTCCCGTGTCCTGGCATAAACAATACATAAATAACAATTAATAATAAACAATATCATTAAAAAGATTATTTCAAACATCAGAATTGACAATTTTGTCCCCAGCCATTAAATTCCAATCCGTTGGGCCTCGCAGAAAACGTCACACACAATAAAAAAGCAACTTTGCGCAAAATCCAATGCCATTTTTATAACATAATCTATACGTACAACAACGTCTTTATCCATCGATTCTAAGAGAAGAAAGAGAAGAAGAGAGAGAGAGAGCCTCATCTTCAGTAAAGAAATTATTAGCCGAAAGTATCCAACGCGCAAAAAAAAACTACTACAATAGCATAAATCCTTCGGCGCATCCATTGACCTCCATTTTTATCCTTGGTTGGGCAACAAATTCGCGATTTCCTCTTCAATTTCTTTGATCCTCTTTCAGGTGATTTTTTTTCTGATTCACATATATATGTATTTTATTCTTCTTCTTCTTTTTTGTTAATTCTGAACTCGTTTCTTCCCTCTTAATTAAACGTTGGCTGTTGTTTTGGCTTCCTTAGATAAATTTGTGCTCTGATCTCGCTGCGTTTTCCAGCGCGATCGGTTGATTGTCCTCCATTTTTAGCTTCTTTTTAACCCTGAAATCCCCAATTTTAATTTTGTTATGAATTAAGACTTTTTAAAATTGAAAAAAAATAAAGCGTGAATCTTTTTCAGGTTCCTAATCGTTATTCTATGTCTCCCAAGAAATAAATGTTTTTCCATTTTCTTTTCTTCCTTCAGGATTTTTCCAGGTTTTATTGAATTTCAGGTTCCGTTTGTTAAATTGTAGTTTTATAGGTCAAAAAGATAACAGCTCTGTCAATAATCATAAGAAGAAGGGCTTTTATTAGGTTGTAATTTGATCAGGGATTGATATTGGTGTTTTATGTTTAGGAATTCTTGTGGTTGAGGTGTTATTGGTGAGAAAAAAAGATTGTAAATGGGTGAGCATTTGGTGGTGAATGTGGACCAGCTGCCAAAGTCTGAGGAAATAGTTCCGAGCCAAACGGTTCCTAAGGCTATCGGAAGTGGGGCCTCTGGAAAACAGCCTGAGATGGCGGGGCCCTCATCCTCAACTGCACTGGAGAATGATAAGGTGGTTGTTGTGGTCGAGGATGATGATTCTGATGAGCAGGCGCCATTGATAGGGTTGAGAGAATGCCGAATTTGCCAGGAGGAAGATTCTCTCAACAATTTGGAGAGCCCTTGTGCTTGTAGTGGGAGTCTTAAGGTAAATTAATATACCATTTCCTTGACCAAAAAAATAAATAAATTAATATACCATTTTGATTTTATCATTTTTTATGGTAAATGTAATATGTGGTTTGTGTAATAATGTTCTTGAAAATGGGGTTTTGGTGAAGAGTTGGAAAATTATGGCCTTTATTTTTAACATGATAATGAATATGCATCAGAGTTTATACCTTCTTTGTCGTGATTTAGAGTTTGTTTGGTCGGGAGTCGATAACTGGAGGATAAGCAAAATAGGAGGTTTTACAAAACCTGTCCAGGGCCCATTTTGTTTTCACCCCATCGTTGTGGCGTAAATATAAAGGCCGTAGGACATAAAAATCTTAAACTGGAATTTGATTATTCATGTTATCCGTGATACAAAATTTTCATCAACTCTGTTCTGTTGAATTTATGTTTGGAGGGAGAATCTTGGTTACTTAATTCTTCAAGGAGGGAGAATCTTGGTTTGTCAAATCTTCAAATAGCTGAATTGACTTTTAATTAAGACCTTTTTGTTTTGCAGTATGCTCATAGAAAATGTGTTCAGTACTGGTGCAACGAGAAGGGAGACATTACATGTGAGATTTGCCATCAGGTATGCTCATCAATTTGCCAATATTCTTTCTTTTTTTTTTCTTTTCTTTTTGATAATATTGGCAACTTTTTTCAAAAATTTTGCCAGTGTGATTGTTTTTTGGTTGTTTACTAATACACTATTTTGTTAATACCTCCTTTTCAAAAATTGATTTGCAGCCATATCAGCCAGGTTATACTGCCCCTCCACGACCCCCATCCGACGAGACTAGCATTGATTTAGGGTAAGTAATATTTAATTTTTTCATGTTGGAATCATGTTCAGCAGAAAATGAGAAGTAACATTTTCAGCAATAATCTTAAAAAAAATCAACTATTATTTCCTTTTCAAGTTTCAAGTTTGACATGAAAGTTTCACCTTGCTTCAGGGGAGTATGGCAGATTTCTGGTACCCCACTGGATATGCATGATCCTCGTCTTCTGGCAATTGCTGAAGCTGAACGTCAGTTATTTGAAGCTGACTATGATGATTATAATGGAGCAAACAGCAGTGGAACTGCCTTTTGCCGTTCAGCTGCCCTAATTGTAAGCTATTCGAAAAACAAATATTTACAGCTATTTTGCTTTTTGATGTTTGGAATTCATTTTAATTGTTTCTTACCAGATTTTTTTTTTTTCTCTGCATTAAACTTAAAAAACATTAATGAAAATTTTGTATATTTGTGTTGTGGGTTTCAGTTGATGGCTCTCCTGCTACTGAGGCACGCTCTATCCATTACTGATGGTGGAGATGGAGATGGAGATGGAGATGGAGAAGACGATGCATCCACTTTCTTCTCTGTAAATAATTAAACAATATAATTTCTTCATACGCAATAACTTTTTGTTACTAAAATTTCTGAATACTTCGTTGTTGCAGCTTTTCTTGCTTCGAGCTGTCGGCTTTCTTTTGCCTTGCTATATCATGATCTGGGCCATCAGTATCTTGCAACGCCGTAGGCAAAGACAGGTAAATATTATTATGCCTTTTCAACAGTAAAACCTAGGGTTAATTACATTTTGGACTTCCGGAGGATAGGTGAAATTACAGGGCAACCTTGGGTTAAAACCTAGGATATTTTGACAAACCCTCGTTTTATGGTTCTAACTTCTAGAGATAAGGCCGAACGGGTAGCATAAAAGTACAAAAATGCCCCTGTTTTAAAATTAGATAAAAATGCAAAATAGTTGAAATTCTGAAAAACCAAAAATGCCTCGTATTTTTGTGATAAATCTGATACACGAGAAACTTCGACCTAGGGGTGAATTTGGAACAACATTTCTTTGGACAGAAACCGTCCAAAACCCTAATGGCTGGAGCACTTATATTAGACTGTTGTATAAAGTGATGGGGTTTGCTGTACTTACTAAAGGTGGGGGACTAATCTGTAATTTCACATATCCTCTGGGGTCTTGAGTGTAATTAACCTAAAGCCCATCCTACATCTCAATTTTCTATTAGTTTCTTTATAAAAAGATGAATGTTAATTTTATTTATTTATTTTTTGGGGGAAAATACAGGAGGCTGCAGCTCTGGCAGCTACACGATTTGCAATAGTGGTTCAAGCAGCACAAAGCAGAGGTCTTCTTGTGGCCTCAGCTGCACCAGCAGCCACTTCACAGGCCAATCCTCACCTCGAACATGTTTGATTAAATCTGAGCCGTCCAATAATTCTGGTAGTCTTCTAACCATTCATTTACACGCGCAGAAGACACCATGAAGATCAAGCCATGTGTTTTTTCCTTTTTTTTTTTTTTTTGGTTTCTTTTCATCCAATGTGTATATGATCGCCGGTCCTGTGATGACCTCGTCTCGATTGCATTATCGACCCGCTTTAGATTGTTGTACTTTTCTTCATGTATAACCATATCAATTGGTTCACTTATCAATTTGGTGTAGTTTTTAGTATGTCGTTCATTCTACAATTTCCTTCTCTCTTTTTCAGTTTTATTTTAATCAGAGGAAGAAGTTTGGGACAAAATCCTTACGTTGGTTGTTCATTATTTTTTAGGATAGTAAGTTTTCATCTTAGGTACAAGTGTTAAATTCTTCGTCATGAATACAATGGAACTATACCGAGTGTCTTAAAACTTTATACTGTTCATTGCTGGAACTATACTGAGTGACACGACATGGAGAATTTTTAGAAGTATTCGTACATCATATTTCAGAAACAAGGTGAAGTTGTGTGGTTCTTGGCACATATTTGATTCTTTATTTCATATGCAGCCACTATCCAAACAAAAAGACTTGACCTATAATCATCTTCTTCCTATACTGATATGGCATAGACAAGGTGTACCCACCGCATGACATCTTGTACCTAAATATAGCCACTCTTCGAACTCAAATTGGAAGATTAAAAGGCAAAGAATAAGCCCATTTCAGAGAGCTATCAATTTGAAGCTGTAATGTTTGGACCATTACCACTTAGAAACTATTCGTTCAACTTAAGACAACCATCGAATCTCATGAATGCTAAACATAAAAATAAAAGTATGCTTTAGAATGTTCCAACTTGCATGTGATTTTCCATTTAAATATTGTATTGTAATAAGAGAAAAAGGACTGTCTGCTGGGCTAAACAAGAATGAAATTTTAAAAAGGGATAATTACACTTACATCCCCTCGACTTAAGGGTATATACAGCTAGACCCCATGTACTATTGGAAATTACAGAGACACCCCCTCGACTATGGCTCTATCTAAACTTAAGTCCTACCGTTAGTCATTTTCTTATTTCCATGAAGATTCTAACGTCCTATTAACTCGACAAAAACTTACTTACTTCGCTCATTTAACAAAAATGTTATGGATAATTTAGTCATTTCACCCCTCGACTATGGCTCTATCTTATTTTTCATTCCTAAACCGTACTTATTCTATGTTGGAGTCAGATCATATTACTCTTACTTTTGCTGCAAAATCTAAAAAATGGCATAAAGCTAATGTTTCTCTTTCTTTTTAAAGGGAAGATGTTCCATTTAGCTTTTCCATAACTGCTATAAGATCCTCTGTTTTGGCTGCGCAAATTCTCATTAAAAAAAACTTTTATTTCTTAATGACTAAGGAAAGTTGATTAAAAACAAGGGATAATTATTATCATATACTTTGAGGTTTGATTTGATTATGCAAACATACACTATAGTTTGCTAAATTAGAAAAGCATACTCTATCAAAGTATTTTCATCACATCCATTAAGTAGTTGGACGGATTTCCAGAACATCTATTCGATAAAATTACGCCCCGTTGTGCCACATGATCAGCAAGAACAGATGATGTGGCACGTATTCGAATGCGACTGCATTGGTGTTAGTTCGAGAACACAGAAAAAGTGATATATAGAGACTAAGTGTAAGTAACAAATGAGTAAAAAAGATATGCTTATTAGCTTCTCAAAGGTGTTAAGCTCCAAAATCACCTTTATTCATATCCTATTGAGATTCTTTAATTTTCTCTAACAGCCTTAAAATGTGCTCAGATTTGCAGATAATATGATTTTGTTGGGTGAATCTGAAACTCTTGCATGGATTCTCAGCCATTCATGCCTTTATATTCTTTTAATAAATAGACTCCATCTCCAAATTCTATAAGAATTGCACTTCACCATAGAAACAGAGAATTAAACCACAGTACTCTCACTGAAAAAAGAAAAAGAAAAAAAAAAGCATGGCTCTTTATATCAAAAGGGAATTTTTGTTATTGTTCTTGATCATGTTTGTGGGATTATTAGCATTTCATGGAGATGAAGTTTACGGGTTTACGAATACGGAAATGAAGGTGGTTGAGGAAAAGAACAACATGAATACAGATCAGAAAAAGCAAGTGAAAAGAACATTTGATTCATATCAATGGAGCAAAAGAAAAGTTCGAAGAGGTTCAGATCCTATACATAATAGGAATTGATCAGTTATGTAGCTAGGGTTTGTGATCTCATGTGTATAGTGTAGAAGAATAGTTTGATGAGCTGACAAAATCTCCACAAGATGTGGAGAAGAGATCAAGGAGATCATGGGCCTGTGAGTTGTGCATGAAAACATTAAAGAAGATTTGTGGATTGGATTTTTCAGTAATTTGGGTGAGTTTGGATTCATTATATATTTTCATGGTTTTGAAGCATAGCTAGTAGCTAGGGTTGTAATTTTGGTTTTCCTTTGTCCCATTCTCTAACATGTCATCCATTTGAAAGGGCATAATTAGTTGTTTCAACTTTCAACATATATATTTTGAATTTCTATTGAGCCCAACGAGCCAAGAAAACAGGCTCCATTGAGTTCGGCCAGAGTGCATGCATGTTATTCAAGCTGACATAGCTCGTTCGCGAGTTTTGAGTATGAGCTCACACTCAAATTTAAACTCAAAGTTCGAGTTTGAGTATAGGCCTGAGTATAATCTATAATTTATGTTTACGTGTATATAATTATTCAAAAATAGAAGCTCAGGAACCTCAAAACAAGAGTTGTTAGGCTCCAACGATTGAAATCTTTATAGGAAAGACTTAGCTCAAACTCGAATAGTTCAAACTCTAAATAAATAGAACAATATTTGAATACTTCAATGTTTAGTTTCCCTCCTAGTACCCGATTTTTGTATATATTATGTCAAGAGGATGCACAAAACAACAATCACAGATCACTTGAAATGGAAGGTATATATCATATATAAATACACTGATATAAGAATTTCTTATTCATAATAATTTTATTTTTTTTGAAGAAAAACCATGGATATATAAATCAAGAATCCAAAACAAGAGAATTCCACATGAAAGCGGGAATGTCGTCGAAACCTACACAAATCGAAGTTGCATTCCTAGTTAGGGAATTAGCTATACAGTCATACAATTTATAAAAAGTTAAAGAAAAGTACTGGATTTAAACTCCTAACATATAACACGTGTGCAGTATTATTCCTTCAACCTAAAAATAAAATTCTCTCATTATGAGAAATGGCAGACAGATTCTTTATACTCTACTCATAATTGATTAATTATCTAGTAACTTTATTATTCATGCTTTCGAGTTTAACTATGCAAACTATTCGATCTTATCTTCTTAAAAATGATTGACATATATATATATTTATACGATCTAAGACATTATTCCAACAAATCTTCCGTATTGATTATATTTGACTCCGGCCTTTAATATGAAACATGAAACCTAAGTAGCATATATCTTATAATTTAGGAGAATCATAAAACAGTGCCTCCAGTCATGCACAAGGAATTGCATACATAACTACAGCAACTGAGATTAAAAAAAAAAAAAAAACAAAAACAAAAACAAAAAAAAATCTGGTTATTCCTTAAAAATACTTGAAAGTTGAACCTACTCAAGTAATTGGCTTCATATTAAATTTAACAATAATTTTTGTTTTTAACGTAAATTAATTGACAGAACTTAGAAAAATAATTGAAACTAACAACAATAATAAATGAAATAATTTTTTTGGTTTTAACTTTTAAGGTGGTACAGATAACAAACAAGTGGCCCAAATATAATGATTAATACCCACACATGCAATTAAGGATCTGAGCTGTGTCTTTTGTGGGCGCAGTCTATTTTGAAATGATGGGCTTAATTGCCGCTGTAGTAAGCCTGCCTAATTAATGTAAACTTAACTTAATGTGTGATCCTTATCTTAATTCTATAAAAACTACAATAAATTCTTTGAATATTTTTTTGTTTCTAAATTACATTTATATATGTCGAGTCCGTTCGAACCAAAATTCTCTCTGCCGATGACAGATGTGTTGTCTAACAAATTCTTTGAATGTCGCGTAATAAAGAGACACTTTAGTTTTGAGAAAATAAACCATCTTTTAAAATAGGGGAAACTATACAACCACAAGTATTCTCCGACAACATTCATTCTTAAAAAAAGAACCATAATTAGTTAAGCTAAAAACAAACAAGAGAAAAACCTTGGTGAATATTACACTCTTACGCGTGCTTTAATTTATGATAAGGACAAATTCAAATGGGTATCTACCAATGACATTGTCCTAATCCTACCTCTAACTAGAGCTTTTAAAAGGCCTAATTCCTTAGCCATAAACCTCACACTCACATAGTGATCTCTTATTTGTCATCTGTCAATGTCATTTCTTGCAACTACATCTTTTAAACTTTGTTAAAGGGAAATTAAAAGGAGTAATCAGTAATCTATACATGGGATGTTTCTCGAAAGTTGCTGCTAATAGGTAATATTACTAACATCAAACGAGTAGTTGATATTACAAGCAGACCCCTCTTAGTCAGAATATTATAGATACACCTATTGATGGGTTTGAAAATTACAAAAAAATACAAAATTTTAGGTTCCGTTAATTTCTGCACATGATATTTTGGAATGTTCAGTCTTCTTAAGATATTCAATTCCTATGAAATTAATTGTTAACAAGATCTATTAATTTTTCTAACCTAGAGGAGGGAGAATCCAAGAAGCTAGGCGACTTATTGACTTTCTAATTATATTATCTCCTAATAAAAAAATACAAATCAATTCGAAACCATGATTAGCTTTTTAAATAATTATTCAGCAAAAACTTTGAGAAAAATCTAATAATGATTCTAGTTTTTTTGTTTATTCGAATTGTTTTGAAATTATATCTCTTTGTTGACACGTAAGCGATCCGCTGGATTAATTAAACTAGCTCGAACTTAATTATATTAAGTACTGATTGTTTAATTTAAAATCAAATTAAATAAAGGACTGAATTATGGTTATGAAACGGACAACGTGTCACTCTGAGTATGATCACAAAACAAAAATGAATAAATTAAAGGCGAATTAACAACTTTGCTGCTACTTTATCGTGCTTAGCCAGTTGTTACTTTTTTAATATTATTTTTTTGATTCTTTTAATCATCTTTGGACAAAGGAAATTGATTTAAATATTTTAGCAAATCTTAGGTTTACTATAAATGGAAATTAAATGCAATTAGGTAACATGTCCAGAAAAGTATTTTAGTCTATTAAATTCTATAATGGAATGATTAGGGATCTGAAAAACTTGTGTTTAGATTAATTAGGACACCTACCCGCAATAGGATAGATTTGTGAATACACCAAACTTCTAGGTAGTATATGTAATTGCCCTTTTATTTTTCCCATATATAATTTGTAATTTTACTTTAATTTTTTTTTTTTTTTTTGGTGTAAGTAATTTTACTTTAATCATTTTGCTTAACCTTCTAATTTCTAATAATTAAGTGAAGATGGGCATGTTTAAATTTAGGCCCCTACAAAATCAAACTTCCACTCAGATTTTCTTGATTGACAATGTCAAATAATAATCTTAGTAGAAAAAGTCCGATTTTAGAGCTAGCTTAGCCAATCCAACAACTAATAATTATGAAACTAGATCGATGTGATTAAACGTTTTAATAATCCTTTTAAATTTCACCTAATTAATCATGATGGATTAGCAATACATCAAGTCACGAGATTAGATATCATGTTAACTAATTGACTAATTTCGGCCAAATTGCATTTTAGTCCGGTAACTACTAACTTGTAGCATTCTGGGTCCTAAAGTTTTTTCACTTGCAATTTTAATTCTATAATTTTGAAATTATAACAATTTTAGTCCTTCAGTGACTTGAACTTTACTTTCTTGTCCGAAATTGGCACCTCGCATGTCAGAAATACACGTAAGCTCCACATCAGATCAAGGTGTAACTATATCAGTTGGGGTAGATGCAAATAATAATATCAACCCCATTCCATATATTGTTGTGGATAATGAGAAAACTGAAACTTACGTGTATCTCCGACATGCCACGTGCCAATATCCGGCGAGAAAGTAAAGTTTCGGCGACTTTAGGGACTAAAATTGCTATAATTTTGAAATTATAAAATTAAAATTGCAAGTGAAAAAATATTAGAACCCAAAATATAACAAATCGATAGTTACTGGACTAAAAATATAATTTCAAACTTCAAGTTGTAGTTTCTTTTTGCTAAAGCCTTCTAATAGTAGCTTCTCAAATTTGTTGTATATCCTACACTATATATTGAATTAATTAAATAAAAAAAGGGGCAAAATAATTTACGATCCGGTTTATATTAATTATCTTATATAGACTTTAATCATCTAAATTTCTTTTTGGTTGTCAATCACAATCCAAGATATGTTTTTTTTATATACTAAAATACATTGAGGGCCTTTAATCGAGTTCAAGACTTAATCACAGTTAAGGTTTCTCACTCTTTCCAACTCCTAAGGAATGTATTTAGTAGGGATCAAATCTGAAACTTTTCCTACAAACTCAACATATGTTGTCAACTATGACATACACATCGGTGCCACAAACTTGAAAAAGGTAATCGACTTCATAAAAAAGTTTAGATAGGTAAATTTAAAGATTAACTTTTATTTACATTAAACATATAATTAATGGTTTTTTATGTTATACTTAATTGGAAGATAAGGAACACCCTGTTACCCAACAATACCACCACATGCAATAATTTCAAATTTTAGTGGGGGTCAAGTCCTCTTCCCATACTCTGCACCTGCCACGTGTGTATTTATTTTTCACATTCCAATACTAATTAAAATCTAGTTAACTAATTTATTTCCCCACAACTAACAATCTAACATAGCCATAGGTATTTGAATTTTTAAAATTTTGTCCTCATTTTCAATCCTCTCCCTTATTACAACCACCACCCATGTACCCAAAACTTCAATTTCCCATAAAACAAGTGGTTGACATTATTGGAACACACTAATTTTTTGTCCAATTCTTTATCCACACCCCAACCCAACCCAACACCACCCCCCACCCTCCATGTAACAAAAACCTTCAAATATTACATAAAACCCCTAATCAGTAATCACCCATAAGCAGCAAATCAGTCTAGGTTTCAAGTTCCGATATTTTTCCATTGCCCAGTAAAATCATCAAAAATCAAACAAAATCCAATCCTTTCTTTATTTTTGAATTAGGTTAGCAAACCCTAATTCAAAGATTTGGGCTTTTCTTTTCTTGGAATTAACACACAACAATGAACTTAGACTTAACCCCAACTCCAACCTCCACCAAAAGTACAGATGATACTGAAGTTGATGATAACTCACAAGACACATCTCCCTTATCCTACACGAACGGCGCACAGAAGAACCACCACCAACAGCCACCTCTTCCGCCAGCGCCGGCGGCATACAAAGAATGCATGAAGAATCATGCAGCCAGCATAGGTGGTCACGCCGTGGACGGCTGCGGCGAGTTTATGCCGACCCCCTCCTCCACCACAAATCCCACCTCGCTTAAATGCGCAGCCTGCGGCTGCCATCGCAATTTCCACCGCCGTGAGCCGGAATCCCCCGCCGCCGCCATCACCCCACCTTTCCTTGATTTCCGCCACCCCCCTCTACCTAAACGTTTCTCTCTTTCGTCATCCCCACCGCCTCCGCCTGCAGCGGTGGCTCCAACTCCGTACGCGCCACACTTTTTGTTCAGCCTCAGCACGGGGGTGGGGGCGGAGGAGCACCACCAAGCTCCGGTGACGCCGACGGCGGAGAACCCAGTAAGCAGAAAGCGATTCAGATCGAAATTCAGCCAAGAACAGAAGGAAAAAATGCTTTCTTTCTCAGAAAAGCTCGGATGGAAGATGCACAAGTCCGACGAGGCGGTGGTGAAAGATTTCTGCGATGAAATCGGCGTCACGAAAGGAGTTCTGAAAGTGTGGATGCATAATAACAAGACCACTTTTGGCAGAAAAGAAATCCACGGCGGCGGAGACACCACAAAAAGTACTGAAGAAAGAAAGATTGATAATAATGGCGGTCATTTTCAGAATTATGAGAGTGGCAATGGAGCTCATTTTCACAGTTCCAATAATGGATCTTCTTCTTCGTTGTGATAATCTTGTAATTTAGAAAAAAAATTAAGGGGTGATTAAATTAATTACCCTTTTTTGCTGGCTTAGTACATGATTAACAGTACGTAAATTTACCACTGTCGTTATATATAGTGCAGGAGATCAAGCTGACAATAGCAATAAACGATCATGAACATTTCCATGGAGGGAGAGCGAGCGATTAATTTTATGTAACATTAGTTTAATTAATCAAATTAATCTCTATATTATTTCTTTGTGCATATTATTTTTGTGTTTGTTAGAATTTCTTCATAAGGCAGGAGTTTCTAGATCTCAAGTTCAACATCTTTAGTCTTTCAGTTGTCTTGATTTCATATACGTTTTGGATATTTACTATATGCAGTACTCTATTGTTTGAGAAATAACGATCTGGTTCCTAATATTTCAAAAATATTATAAACAACGATAAAAGTTTAAAAATTATGTCTAATGTGAAGGTGATGATCATTATGAAGCCATTTAAGAAAATTTTTAATAAATCATGATGGTCTTTTCAAGTTTTTCGTCAATTTTTTATAATTTTTTAAAAATATTACCTAAAGGTTAAAGACTATATCATTGTGAATATCTCAAGAATATGTAAATTATCTTCTTCGTCATTTTGTGTAACCCTAAACCCTCTTAAGCTCTTCACACGTGGCTTAATGGGGTTTAATGTGTAGTTGTTTGTACATGAGACTTAGAGGGTGTTTGGCTGAGCTTATAAGTTATTTAAAACATCTTATAAGATGTTTAAGATCAGCTTATAAGATGTTGAAAAGTGTTTGCTAAATATTTTTGAAAATGAGCTTATAAGCTCTTAAAATAAGATGTTAGGAGCTTATAAGCTCCTTAAAAATAAGTTAGGATTCCCAACTTATTTTAAGATCTTAACATACTCCCCTATATTTTGACCATGTTAATTACATAATTGTCATTACTAACATCTTATAAGCACATAGCTTTATTTTTTATCCAAACACTTTTAGATCTTATTCTTAAAATAAAATTTAACATCTTATAAGCTCTAAAAACATCTTATTAGATGTAAGAGCTTATAAACTCTTTAAAATAAGCTTAACCAAACACCCTCTTATTTCTTCTAATTATTCACTCTCTTCTTATTTAGTTAAAATATTAGAATTTAGATATAAAAGGTCAATTTGTAATTTTACAATCACTTTTTCTTTAAATTGCATTAAATTGTACAATAAATTAGAGATTCAATCATAAATTGACCAAAGCTCTTCCCTTTTAAGTACGGCAAGACCTAAAACCCCGAAACTTAATTTCTACATTCCAATCATTGATTTGCTAATTTAATTATCTAAAAGTCCATTCAGAGCCCACAAAACAATGAAATCAATACAAAAGTGGTAAGATATTGAAGCTTTCTCTACAATAAAAAATGACAATTAAGTTTGAATTACTCCTTAAGTACTCATATCTATTTATTTTACAGTTGATTGCATATAATATAGTTTAGAATGGTAATCATTAATTGGTTGTGATATGATATAATATATATTCCACTAACATGCAAAAATTAAAAGACGGTTTTGTCCCTGCCGGTTACCGAATCATCATTGAAAAATGCAGTATATGTGAGGGGTAAATTAAGTTGTGGGAATAAAAATTTGGAAATTTGAGAAAGGTGTCACGTTTATGCAATGGAATCAGACTGAGCAGCTAATTAAAGTAAGTGTCCCCATTATGAAATATATTTAATATTATCTTGTAGCTAGTTAAAATCTGAACTTTTAAGGCAATGCAAGCGCAGATCAAGAAGAATTGCATTCTTAATTTATTGGTGGCCACCTTACAAGTTTTGATTGGTTGTTTAGGCGGCAGAAAGGGCAGGATTTCTAAATTCTAACTTTTTATTAAACAAAAGATTATTACATAAATAAACTATGATTGATAAATCAAAGCACAAAACACGTGCTCATGGGCTAAGGAAGTGGGCTGATTTAAATTCAAACCTTGACCTGTTTGCCTTTATTCTAGTTTTAGGCCCAACAACATAAGTTTAAGCTTCAAGCTGCAGGTTGGATCATGGTTTTGATGTGGATAAGATATAAGCTCAATAGTAATATATCCAAATTTTATGTCTTCAAACAAAATGGGCTTTGATTAATTTTAGTAACAAGTCAATCATAAGAGAAACACTTGTAAAATACTTAATTCTACAGTATCCTATAGTTTCAAATATCTATCTGGTGAAAAATACGCGTAAAATATGATGAAAACGAAAATGCACCTTTGAAAACGTTAGAGCGCCATCCACTCTAATAATGAAGCTAGCTATATCAAAGTATGAAGAGATATTACTCTGTCTCCACGTACCTAAATTCAGCCAAGCACAAAGCAGCTCTTTTAATATTAAATTCTAGCTAATGTTATTGTTAAACCATATATATTTTTTTTATATACAAGTATTTGGGTCAAAACTTAGGAGTTGGGTTTAGGTGCCATTTAAATTAGCTAGGCATGAAACGTTACGCGTGGACATGTTGTCGTTTTCCCTAGGCACCCACTGGCCAATAATATCTGCTCACGACTTTCTTTTTCATCAGTCCCATAATCATAATTTATTCTAATCACTTAATGGAGATTTTGCTTTGAAATTAACTTTGTTAGAGCCGAGAATTTTAAATTAGAGTTATGTCCGAACAATATTTTTCTACAATTGATTTTCGAGCATGCCACTCGATGATCAGAATGTTCTTCAACATACAGCATTCTCCACGCCAAGAGTTGTAGAAATTCAACGAAAGAATCTATTTTTTCATTAAATTTGTTGAAAGGTTGAGAATATTATTCTACCTAAAACACTATGGATCAGTACTAGTGCAAAATAATATATAGGAATAGCATTCCACAAGATCAACTTAATTGTTCCAAGTTGATATATATATATATATATATATATATATATATATGAGAATGAGACTTAAAGGCATAGTTAGTATTCGTCCATTTGGCATGCAATTGGTATATATATGAGAATTTCCATTTTGGATCATTGTATGGTACGTGGGAAATAAGTGGTGACGATTGACCAAATTGAAACCCGATATCGGAAAAAAATTATGAAAAAAGAAAGTTACCACTTACCCATATCCAAGGCCAGATCAAACTGCGCTGCTGACCCATAAAGGAATTTGTTATTTGCAGACCAATGAACTTTCTTGTTTTTTTGTCAAAAACGAAACAAGGAAAATACTAACATACCCAAACAGACTATTTCTGGAATGCAGTAGCCAGTAAATTCTTTCGATGATGATTTCAAATACCTAATTCCATGTCACCAAGTAATTCATATCCCATCCTAACAAATTTGTCAACACCTTGTTTTTATCCATAACCAAACTTAACATAGAACTTTCATTTGCTCATTTTTCACACTAATTCAGACATACCAAGTCTTTTATTAACTTAAACTTAACGCTATGTAGAAAAATCAAGAAAAAAACAAAACGAAGAAAAAGAAAAAGAAAGAAAGACAAAGACAAGCGTCCATTTAAATGTATCAGTTCAACCCATTGATGAAAGAGTTCTTCATTAAGAAATTGACTAAATTAGCATCTTTTATTCAACTAATAACAACAAATTTGTAGGAAACTCTTTTATAAATTTCGTTCAATCAAATTAATATTATTCACGTGAATAAAATCTTGTAGTAATTATAGAATTAATCGGTGAATCAGGTTCAAACTAGAAATATTTTTCAATTTCTCACTAAACATAAGTGTGACCAATTCTTCTTTGGGAAATACAATCACAATTTCCCAAAAGAAGCAAACTACCAAACGACCTCTTTATAATGCAATTATACATTAATCGATCTCTATGTCCGAATACCTCCCCACCAAATCAAACGTGTCAATTGGTTAATATTCCAATATCTAAACCGACAAAACTCCTTATTAGAACCTTAAAAGGGTAACCCAACGGTCCAAATTATTACACAAATAATTAAGAAAAATACAAAATACATCAACCATAATATGATGACTCTTCTATCTATCTTATAATTCCTCTGAAAATAAGATTGGAATTTTCAATTTTCTCCACTAATTTCGGCGTCCCATTAGTGCTTACTCCACTTTCTCCAATGAAAATTCTACTATATATTCGAGTATTTTAGTGTTTTGGCATATAATGCACAGTTTTTCATAGACTTCACCTTTTTTCTTTACTTAGGAATGAGAAATCATTTCCAGGTTGATTGTGTATATGGGCACCATCAAATTATATGATATGATCAAATCCCACTTCACTCGTGCAGATACAAGGTTTCTGTCTGAATCTCTGCTCAAAAACATGCTCTGTTTTTTTAGTGTTTTCTTAGCCTCTGTTTCCACTCTGATTGTCAAGATTTTAGGATTAATTTCCAAATTTGTACACAGGTAATCTTCTTATTCATCCATTAATTTTTCTTTTCTTCATCTTTTTTGCTTTTCTTCTTGGACTTATTTGTGTGTGCGCACCTTTTTTTTCTGTTTTCCAGATCAAAATCTGGTATTTCTGAAGAGAGTGATTCAAATTTTAGTGATAATCGTTCTCATAAAGATGAACAGGCTGTTTCCGAGATATCCCCTGTTTTTTTATCAAGTGGGGTTGCTGGAAAAGAGTTGCAGAACAACATAAATGATTTCAGTTCAAATATTGCAGAAACAGAGGAAACAGAGAACTCTGTGTTCTTGCAAAGCAGTAGATGTCAATTTCTATCTGGAAAAGATGTGAGTGGATTTTTTGAAGAGCCAAAAACAGTTAAATTTTTGGTTCATGAGATGTTTTTGGGATCAGATGATGAATTTAGCAGTGATCAAGGAAGATTGGAGGAGAAAATTGGGGGAAATGAAGAATCGGCTGAAGAAATTGAAACAGAGTCATTTTCTTTTAGTTTTAAACTGTTGAATGGTTTTCCAGGGCAATTATCAGAATTACAGAATATTTCTGAAGGTAAAGCTGATATTCCTTTGAAAATTGAAGAAATTGATGAAGAAGACGAAGAAGTTTTGGAGGATAAAGATGTTTCCTATGAAGTTGAACTGCTTACAATAAGCCAAATTCCAGCTCCTGATGATGATGGTGGAAATTACATATTCACCCCCAGTAGGGAGATTGATTTAACAGATAAAAGAAATGATTCTGTGAGCTGGATGAGTGATTTTCTAGATAAAAATCAGGAATTTTTTCGGGATGAGCTCGATTTTCCAAGTATGGAAAGAACAGAGGATTTGGATGATGAGTACATTGAATTGGAACTATTTTCTTCCAATTTAATTGGCAGAGACATAATCCCCTGTGGAGATGTCGACACAGCTGACAAATTATACGAACATGCTACGACACGGACTCAGACTGAACTCCAAGAACCAAGAAGTTCTTGGGATTCAGATTCCGATGATGATGATGATGCGTTGTGGGAGCATCAACATTTAGTTCAACAAATGAAAACGGAGCTAAAGAATTGTCGAATTCGAGGGCTTCCAACTATATCAGAAGAATGTGAGACTCCGAAAATGGCAGATGATTTGAAGCCTCTTGAAATTGATCAGAAAATTGAGTACAAAGACATAATGGAGGAAATTCAGAAATTCTACAAGAGTTATTTGGAAAAAATGCGCAAATTGGATATCTTGAATTACCAAACGTTACATGCAATCAGTAAGTAAAAATATATAGCATCTTGTGCTTTTAAATTCTTATATCTATTACAAAATGCATTTATTAGTGGTTTTATCATTTCATGCATGTCGATCATAATTATAGATTCTTGAATTGGAATGTTGATATTTACTACATGTGACTAAATAGGTTAAGTGGGTACGTAGATGTTTCGTATTATTTAGTTCTGGGCCAAATCAGTGTTAATTATGTGGTCACGAATCCAACTGGAAAGTTTATGAGCTGTGAAATTAAATTTCAATAAAATGTAAAAGGTATTCTATTATTTAGGGGATTCTTTTAAAGGAAATATATATTCGGTGTTTTATGCTCAAGAAGTGATTGATATATACTTTATTGAAAATGACTATAATTTGTTGAGTTTGGACAAACCAGGTCTAAACTAAATAATTTATTGTTCCAAAGTGTTAAAAATTATAGAACAGTGGGTTAGAGGGTCTCCATCTTCTTTACTATCAATGTCACCTTTCTTTATATGTAAAGCTAACTCCAATAATTTAAAATATATTGTACAATCTTCAAAATTAAAGCTCTTGTAGTGGCTACTTTCTTTTATCAAATATTCAAATCTATCTTTATTTCTTTTCATAAAGTATAGTCACTTAATAATCCTTGTTCATTATCCAGTCAGTTACAACACTTTACTACATTAAACTAATCCCTTCTCAGTTAAGAAGTTGTTGCTAATGTCATATGAATATGACTGATCATTAGTGCATGATTAGTTAAGATTTAAGAAAGAATGTACAAAATATCAATAAAAATTATTATTTTTTTTGGTCGAAAATTGTAGGTTTCCTCCAGCTGAAGGACGCAGAAGCATTTACGTTAGGCAAGAAAAACCCTTTCATTTTGCCTAATATTTGGCCATGTAAAGGGCAGAAAATCTATGCTGATCCAATAAACAAAACTATAACTGAAATGCACAAGGATTTGGAGTTAGTTTATGTTGGACAACTTTGTCTCTCATCTGAAATTCTGTCTTGGCTATATGTAAAAGCACAAGAATTACTCGAATATGATTCAAAAGGGAACCATTCATATAATCGATCTGCTGAGGAATTTCAACAATTTCAAGTTTTATTGCAAAGATTCATGGAAGATGAACCGTTTCAAGGAAAGAGAATTCAAAACTATGTTAGGAATCGGTGCTTGATACGCAGTCTTCTTCAGGTGCCGACAATCAAAGGTAAACCTTAAAACCTTAATTTCCAAGAGAAAGGAGAAGATAAATATCACAAATATGCAAAAACCCGTCAATTTACTGAAAGAGAGAATTACATCTACTATTCTTGAGGTTTGAGATAATTACAATTTAGTCCCTCTATTTTTATAAATTACAAATAACTCCCTGAAGTAAGCTGATTATTTGTATTTTTGGCTTCATGTTGAATAGTTTTAGGGAGTTTTTTGTAATAAAGTGGAATGTTATGGATTTTTTTATAATTTTTGAAAATATAGGGACTAAGTTGTAATTAAGGCAAACCTTAGGGTAATAGATGTAGTTCGTTCTTTATTTACAATTACCAACCTTGAGGTTTGCTTCAGTCCTAGAAATAGCCAGAGTCATTAGTTGTTCCAAATAAGGGGAGAAAAGAACCTCTTATTCTTATCCTTTAGTATTAGGGGTAATCGTAATTTGAATAGTAAGAGGGGGGTTTCTGTAATTGACACAAACCTCATGGGATTTTGGTAATTATCACTTTTAAAAAGTTTCAGAAGCTTAAGCTGTTAGAGATCAGGGACATTAAATATTTAATATCTTTAACAAATCAAACCAACCTTTAAAACTGCTTGCAGATGATTGTTTGAAGTCCAAGAAGGAAAGAACAGAGGAAACGGATGCAATTTCACTTCAACTTTTAATCAAAATCATCTGTGAGTCGATGCAAATTTTTCGCGAATTTCTCTTCACTGACAAAAAGGGCGTTTATGGAATCAAGATCGATCTTCAAAATCCTGAAAATTCCGAGCTTCTAATTGATATTATCACAGATCATCAAAAGGTTTGTCTCTCGGGCTTCCTTTTATATCTTACAAGCTAATGTGGTTATTTTTCACTAAAAAGATATTAAACGATGTTATGATGTGCAGAAAGAGAGAAGGATTAAAGAACAGAGTAGAAGCCAAAACTGCATAGTGAAGAAGTTGAAGAAACATCAAAAAAGCCGATTGGATGACGAAATCTCGACATCTCAACTGGAGTTGAGATTGGTTTCAAGAGTCCTAAATCTATCAAGATTAACAACAGATCAATTGTTGTGGTGCCAGAACAAACTTAACAACATTAATTTTGTGGTGAGAAAGGTTCATGTGGAGCATTCTTTTCTGCTTTTCCCATGTTAAAAAGCTTCACTTTTCCCACTTGTAAATGATCTTCTTGGTGTATATTAGAAAGGCCAAGAGTAGTGGAATTGGTAGCATTAGATAGGATTTTAGAATATTGTTAAATGTTCCACCTCGAAAATTCAAAAATTGTTACCGGTGCGATGTTGCTACGAGTTGATAATTTGTGACTTTGAGGCATGATAATCCATTTTCCAAAATTTCCTTTTGTGATGAAAAGTTTGATTATGTGGGAACTGCATTCTGAAAACTTCAACTTGTATAAATTCGAGTTACCTCTGATTAATCAAGTATAATGTTAAACCACTAAATTCAATCGCTTGATGGTTTGATTAGATATCTTTTTTTATATCAATTCTGAAATATAATATAGGGATAAAGATTTTTTCCTATCTAAACTATAGCGATTTTTGCACTTTATCATCTAAACTTTTTTTCTTACAGTTTGCCTCCTAAACTAAATAATTGTTTGCAATTTGCCATATCTGATGGAAATATTCCACCGGAAAATTGCATCGTGTCATATGAGAAACATAGGTCGATGTTGTATTACTCCCATTAATGTCTCAAAAATAAATCCCCAATTAATTTCAGAAAACTTGGAGTTTTTATCACTCAATTGGAATAACGACGAATTTGATAGATTAGTTTTAAATATTCAATTGGGTGATAAAAATTTCAAGTTTTATAAATTGATTGAGGGTTTATTTTTGATATGTTGAGGAGAGCAATACAACGTGAACCTATATTTCTTATATGACACGATGGAATTTTCCGGTGGTATATTTCTGTCGGAGATGACAAATTGCAAAAATTTAGTACAAAAATCGCTATAGTTCGGATGAGAAAAAATCATTATCCCTATAATATATTTGTCAGTCAAACTTTGTAAATGGCTTAACTGTTTCAAGATTTAGTGGACTATTTGTATTTACAAACCAAAACATTGATTAATAGTAACAATATATTTGCATAACTGAAATAAATACAAACATCAATATTTTAAACAATTGGGCCTCAAGTACTGGGCTAAACTCAGACGAGCTCAATATACTTTGGGTACATAAACTTAAGAAGGTAAGAGCCCAGATCTGCAAAATCACAGCCGCAGATCTCAAGCAGATACTACAGAAAAGAGACATCCTAACCGTCCAACCTAGGGCTGCAAAAACCTCTGCTCCGCTTATATACTTGTTTCCTTGCTCATATCGTCTCTGTTCTCAGCATAAGCTTCCCAAGCGCCGAAACCTAAAGAGCTCGATTGAAGTGGGAAAATGGTGCAGCGTCTTACATACAGGACAAGGCATAGCTATGCCACGAAATCGAACCAACATCGGGTCGTCAAAACTCCCGGTAATAATCCATAAGCAAACATTTACTGCAATTTAATTTATGTGTTCTGCCGTTGATTTATGTTTGTTCAGTCAAATGTGTTGGATTTTGTTTCGTTGAGAGGCTTGATGTGTTTCTTTTTCTTTCTTTTTTTTTGTGTGTGTTTGTTAATTTTGCTTTTGTAATTGATGGAGTTTGTTTTGTGTGAAAACTAGGTGGTAAGCTAATCTACCAGACTACTAAGAAGAGGGCGAGCGGTCCTAAGTGCCCAGTTACTGGCAAGAGAATCCAAGGGGTACGTATGCTCAATTTGTAGATCTCAGAATGCATCTATTTTAGCATTGTTCAATAGAATGCAATTATTTGATGGAATTTTCAAATTATGTTGCCAAATGGTCCAGAGTCCAATTGGAAACGGAAAAGTTTGATTTCTAGTGTTTCCCAAATGCCTGTATAATGTTTGAATCAGTGACACCATCGTTGTATTTGCTTCAGATTTTGCTTGGTACATTTATTCGTGAACTTCGTTTTATGCTAACATTAGATGGTTAAAATACAATCTTGACTAACTCAATGTGGATCATTGAGTTGGGTAATCACGGAGATTTTAGCTTTGATTAGTTACATTTCTAGTGTATGCTATGTAAACCCTGTAAATTCTCTGGATTGTTTAAGCACCAAAATTCCAAGATTGATTCATGTTAAAGCTTGTGTCGATGTTATTACTTAGGTCATTTAACCTAAATTTTCGGTCTTTGTTTGAGTTCTTTAAATTTTTGATGTTATGCTGTTCTACAACTGCATGATGGTTTCCGTAATCTGATAGTCTATGTATAAATTGAATATATTATGTATGTTGATGTTTATCATTTGTAATTATTGCAGATTCCTCACTTGAGACCTGCTGAGTACAAGAGGTCCAGATTACCTAGAAACCGTAGGACCGTGAACCGTCCTTATGGTGGAGTTTTGTCTGGAAGCGCTGTCAGGGAAAGGTGGGTTATATATACCAATTGAATGAGTTAAGTTTTTTTTGATTGCTTTTCTTGTTTCTGATACTGTATTTCTGTTGGCTGTGTAGGATCATTAGAGCATTCTTGGTAGAAGAACAAAAGATTGTGAAGAAGGTTTTGAAGATACAGAAAACCAAGGAGAAGCTTGCTGCTAAGAGTTAAAACTGTCAGCCTGAGGTTTGAGATAGTTTTGGATACCCAAGGAATCATGAAATTGTATTGTGAGGTTTTAGAGCTTAATATCTGTATGGATTCTTTTCAAAGTGACTTCATTTTCTTGATTTTGTCTGAGATATCTACTGTTTTAGGGTTTTTAGGCCTTTTCATGGCTACTGAACTCGCTTCGGATTGATTTCATGGTATTTACAGTTTTGTTCCTGTTGATTATATAGCTTGGTGTTTTTCGTTTTATTTTCTGTCCTTGATATACGGTGGGATTGGTTTTGAAATTTATTGCGATACGGTTTCAAGAAAATGACCATACTTATGTTTGATGACCGTAATGAATATTTGCAGATTGTCTCTGCATGAATTTTGTCTGGAAAAATCAATTTAGAAGTAAGAACTGTAGAAATATTTCATGTTGGTTCATAAGTTCCCAATCAGTTTCCAGAAATTCTGAAAAATTGATGCTAAACTCTTAATATTTTTTTTAAAAAATATGGTGTGGGCTATAATATTTGTGCGGAAAGGTTATTATTTTAAGGCCAATTTGGCACTTACTTTGTTTCTTGTCGAAAGTAGGAGAATTTGATGAAAGTTTGGACCAATTGAATTGGACTAAAGCCTAGCCCAATTCATGGAAAAGAATTAAGAGTGTATGAGCCCACACAATGTGAAAATTCTCTAGCATCTGACTTTAAGATTGTCAGAGCCCACATCTGAATCATCCAGCATAAAGTATGAATTAAAGAATGTAAAAGACATTTGTCTGGTGTAATATTTTCTGTATTGTGCATGCCCCATTTTATAGTTAATTTTTGTTCATATGATATGATTGGTCTAAATTAATTGAACCAATTAATAATAATAATAATAATTTTTTTTTGCCTTTTTTTGAGATTGCGTTTATTTTGCATTCGAAGTGGATGGGACCATTCAGATGAAACACTTCACTACTGCATTTCAAACTACTTGAATTCAATACCCCTGTTGTTAATCTAGTATACCACCAAATTAATAATAATAATCTAGTATACCACCAAATTAATAATAATAAATATTACCAATGTGGTGTGATTCAGTTGACAATACATGCTGAGTTTGTGGGAAAAGCCTCAGATTTGATCCCCATTAAATACATTCGTTGGGAGGGGTGAAGAGCCTTAGTTGTGACTAAACCCCGAACTTGATTAAGGGCCCTCAATGTAAGATTACCCGAACCGGTAATTCACACGAAAAAGAAAATAAATAAATATTAAATGTAAGGAAAAACAAATTAACATTAAAATTCAAAATTACTGGTGCGCATAATCAAAATTGGTATATCAACTAGATCTAAGTCTCAAGTACATCCCTTGTTAGCAGAGTAACTAGTGGATAATTGATCACTAGGACAAGGAGAAGAAGAATCCCACAACAAATTTGGCTTCCACACATAATCACCCAAACTCATCAATGGAAAACTACTATTACAACCATATCCCATTGACCTTATTATCCCCAATTGATCCTTTATTACAACCTCAGCCTGGCAAACATTTTCAGATATATTACTAAAATCCAGCTGGTTTTCCGAGCCCTCCGCAAATCCTCCAAACATTGAACTCGACATGTCTAGCAACAAAGAAGAAGCATCGTCATTTATGGCGCATTTTGAGGATGTTAGATCTTGACAGGGTTTGTTTTGTAATAAATTATGAAATGGGTTGATGGGAGGAGGAAGATATTGCATGTGGGAGAAGCTTGAAGTGGATGATTGTTGTTCGATATCGTTGCGAAAATTATTGTTTGCCATTGTTGAGTTGCTAGAATTAATGAAGTAGAAATTGTTTGCAGCGGCAGGGTTTATTGTGTTGCATACTGTAGTATTATCGAATATTGCTGGAGAAATCCAGGAATTAGAGAGGGATCTTCGTGTGCTTGAGTTGGATTTCTTGAAGATCTTACAAATTGCCCATGCTTCCTGGAAAAAGAATAAATTAGGAAAAGGTTCAGAACATTATTATTATTATTATAGGGCCAATTACACAAAACCCCCTGAGGGGTATTTGTAAGGTTTTCAGGGGATATTATGTATATATTTTTATGTTTCAAGATAGGTATTTGTAAGATTTAAATTGACCAGGGGTACTATTTGTAAGGTTTACGACTGAAATTTGGTTAGAACTGAAAAGTTGTCGAGAAATTTGAACGACATCATCAATACATGCAAGAACAATTTAGAGACTTTGATTAATCATTAAACTATGTATGTAGTCATCGAAAAACAAAAAGAAGATATTATGCAATTAATTATATATTCAAAATTGCAGAAAAGGGCACAAGTTAAACTTACATTTTCAGGAATATTAATTTTTTCCAAGTGTTTCTTAGCTGAAACTGAGGGCAGTCTAAACTCATGCATCATCCAGTCAGTTTTAGTTCCTTTTGCAGCTCTACCTTTGTAGAAAACAAGTGATTTCTTCAATCCAATGCATTTTGAACCTTGTGAAGAATAAATAGGTCTATCTGTGCCTGTAGCTTTCCAGAATCCAGCTCCCGTTACTCGATTCGGCCTCGTACTATTTCTATATTTTCTGTCTCTTGGACAGTAAAAGTACCATTCTTTTTCTCCAGTGATTGCCAATTCTAGTTAAAGAAAAACAATCAAGCAAAAGAGATCAGAAATAAATATTAGGGTTTCGCAACAGATGTTTTTGGAGCTTATTATAAGCCGGTCAGACGTTTCAAGTATTATTTTCGATGTGGGACAAGATATTCGTATATATAATCAATATTAATGAGTAATAACTAGCTATTTGAATAAAATGTGAGAAAGATCATTTATTTAACTGGTTTATAGGTCTTACTCGGAAGATCCCATGGATCGTATTTGTAGATATCGATTTGCTTGATGATTTCAATGGATAGAGGTTTGTGCTCAACTTTTCTTCTCAGATAAAACCCTACTAATTCCTCATCTGTTGGATGAAATCTGAACCCTGGAAGCATAAATTCATCTAAACTACTATTTTTATCAATATTCTCTATATTTCTCTCCTCATCATCCATTTCCTTGTATGGATATATGTCTATAATAATAATAATAAATTATAGAGCTGAAAAAAGTTCACAAGAAGTTAGATTCTTGATGAAATTGATATATTTTGTATCTAGTAACTGAAGATCTGCTGATAACTTCTGCAAATTCTTATAGAAGCCAGAATTAAGCTACAAATCTTGAGCTTAATTACTCAAAAATAACCTTGTAAAACAAAAGCTCATGACACGCACTAGCTAATATGAACTAATTTAAAGAGTACTATTATATATGCAGTCAAAGAAGATGAACTCAAAAAAGATTTAAGTGAACCAAGTTTCAATACAGAATTAAGTTCACTTAATATTTATGGAGCCATTTCTGGTTTGCCTTCCGAGGACACGTACCGACGGATCAGCCGTCTTTTCTGGTGACTTTAAAGAAGCTGTTTTCATGCAAAAACCCTTATAAAAGTACACACACACGCACATATATGTTTATAAAATATGTTAGTAATGACTTTTATTTCCTTCCTTAAGAATGACTCATGAACTCTCTCAAAAAAAGAACGACTCATGAACCAAATTTTGTTTTATAATTATAAATTCAAAGTGAGGAATCTCAAGGAAAACCTATCTAGCTGCAGGTCAGGCCTCATGGAGATTAGGATGTAATATTGAGCTAGCTTAATAAGATTAGTTAATTAATTCAGTATCTTATTAATGAATATATGAGATATTTAATTTACATTATTCACATATATAGCCTGAGGCTATGATGCACGTACACTTCTAAAAATCATATTGTGACGCCATGTCGTGTCGTGTCCGATATCGTAAAATATAAAAAAAATCCGTATTACCGTATCCATGTCGTGTCCATATAAACGTGTCCCGTATCCGTATTTCATAACTCCCTGAGATAATGCAAACATGTATTTGGAAAATTATAGAATCATATACTGATCTTTAACTCTTAACTCCCATTAAAAAATCCTTACGTAAATGAACACTTTCACGAATATATTCCTAGCTAGATTAGTATTTTGTGTAATTAAGTCAAGCTTCGATCAGGGTATGTATGTGAATGTAATTATTATATTTCAAGAATATTTAATGGTTTCTAATGTTGTTTGAATTTTGAATCATGTTACTTGAAATGAGGACTAGAAAAATGACCTACTCCCAATGAAGAAGCTGATCAAGTACTTATATTTTTTCACCTGTCAAATTCCCATGAAATGTATAGTTTAATTAAGGTAGAGTTTAATTTAATTTTAGTGGGTAGTCAGTACTGTCTCAGGATCCGAAAATGCCAGTTCTATTCCATTCCCAGTTGCTTCTATATATTCCACTGACTTTGTCAGATTTGAATAATATATATATATATATGTTATAATATATGCATGGTGGATGTTATATATGAGGCATGTATAGCTAGCTAGGTTAGTCATAACTCTAATTAATTAATAATTATAAAAAACCATTTATCGCTTAAATCCTAATTCATCAAAGTTAGTTTAATAATCTTAATGTTGACCACTTGGGCTAAGTTTATTTCAGATACCAAAACTCGTTTAAACAAGTTTAATTTGATCACTTATTGGCAAGAAAAGTATAAAAGGAAAACTAGCTACCAATTACCAAATACCCCAAGTTTATGAGATTATTACCATTCATGACTTTAAATATACCCCAAAGTTTGACATTTTTGCCCATCCGGATTTTTAAATTACCCTTCTATTTGTATATAGGGCGAATTACACATGGGTCCCCGACGTTTGCTCTATTTACATCTAGGTCCAGGAGAATCATTTTATTACAAATTAGTCCATTGACCAAGTTAAAGTCAATATTTTTGTTAAAAAAATAAAAAATAAATAAAAAATTATAAAAATGACTACATTACCCTTTGGACTACATTGTAAAATTGTCAAACTATAAGGACCTAAATGTAAAATTTCTCGCGGTGGCGGAGCTTGTCGGACCTGGCTTTTCCGGCGACGGTAATGGTGGAGGCTGGCCGGTTCTGGAAGGATTTTTCACGAGGAATCCAACGGTGGTGGTGTTGTGGCCATCCGATCAGCCACGGCGGCGCTACGATGATTTTACAGCCGCGACGGTGAAGCGGCGATCTGGAGACTCCGGCGACGGCGCGGTCGCGCACCCCTCGGAGATTGAAGCCCTCGATGAGAGGAATCGTTTGGCGGTGGTCTCGCCCTCATCCGATCACCGACGACGGAGATATGGCAAAAATAAGGTGGCATGGTGGTTGTTCACGGCGGCAGTGGTGGTCCGGCCACCATTTTGGACGGGCTTTACACCTTTTCCAACTTCCTCGACATGGGTAAGCTATATTTGAAGTCAATTTCAAATTTCGTTGAATGAATCGTTGTTAATTTTGAATTAAAATTTCTAGGATTTTAGGGTAAAATTCAAAAATTGGAGTTGAAATTAAATATGGTATGGTTGTCGAATGGGAAACGGACTTGGGGGATATGACGGACTCGACGAGAGGATCGCTTTGGTATAAGGTGTCGACCACCTGGGTGGTGGCTCTGGCAACGGTGGCGGCGGCGAGAAATTTTATATTTAGGTCCTTATAGTTTGACAATTTTACAATGTAGTCCAAAGGGTAATGTAGTCATTTTATAATTTTTTTAATTTATTTTTTATTTTTTTAACAAAAATATTGACTTTGACTCGGTCAATGGACTAAGCTTTCGTTCCACCTTCTTTATGATGTGGCTGAATAGGTCTCGAGAACTCGTTCCAAAACCCATTTTCACGCCTAGATACTTGCCAAAGTTACTAGTCTGACCAATCCCTAAAATCTCAGAGACCTCGTCACGGATTGCAGCTGCTGTTCTTGGTGCAAACATAAGTTTGGACTTCGGCAAATTGATTTTGAGACTCGAAGCTTGGCTAAATTTGTCAAGCACGCCTTTGATCACAGTTGCTCCTCTAACCGATGTTTTCCCTACCAAAATAATGTCATCTGCAAAGAGTAAGTTGGAGATTTACCACATGCATACCAATTGGCTTCCGAGCCATGTGTGTGAGAAGTTGGATAGGATGAACAAAAGTTTCCTTTGGGCGACCGATATTTCAAGAAGAAGAACTCACTTGGTTGGATGGCACAAAGTTATTATGAAAAAAAAAGAATGGCGGATTGGGGGTGAGGGAAGCAAGACGAAACAATATCGCCATGCTAACAAAGGTGGGTTGGCAAACTCAAAAGAATGAAGATACAATTTGGAGTAAAACATTCCATGCAAAGTATCTCAAAGGGAAATAAATGTTGGAGCACATACCAAAAGCAAACTCTTCTCGACCATGGAAAGGAATTGTCAAAAGTATCAAATTGGTGGAATCCAACATTAATTGGAGGATTGGCCGTGGAGACATCATCTCGTTTTGGGATGACAAATGGTTGTCGGAGGGAAGTTTACGGACTCTCCTTAATTCTGATATCCATGAAAATGATGAACACCTAATGGTTGCTGATTATATTAATGACAACCGAAAGTGGGACTTGAGGTGGCTTCAAACAACCATACCGCCGGACCTCTTTCGCCGAGTTGTAAATTGGTCAATCCCTCTTGTTGATACTGCTAAAGATACTCAAATATGGAGTGCCTCAAATACTGGGAATTTCACATGCAAAACAGCCCATGATTCTCTTGTTCCAAAGAGAAATGGTGGAGATGCAGATTGGAGTAAAATTTGGAAGCTCCCATTTGCTCCTAAATTTAAAACTTTCCTATGATTGTGTAAGCATAATAGTCTTTTCACAAATGATTTACGGTATGACAGAAGGTTTGGAGACAACCCAAACTGCAGTCGTTGTCATGAAGGACGGGAATATATAATCCACATTCTTCGTCGTTGCCTGGCGGCGATACGTGTATGGGAACATGTGATAGTGCCAACTGAATGGGGGAAGTTTATTAGCATGAATGATGTGAATTGGATTGCTAAAATCTTACGTGGGGATTTCAGAAATATTGTAGTACCCGAATGCCCTTGGCATATGATGTGTATGGCTGTGTTTTGGTCTCTGTGGAAGGCACGAAATCAATGAGCGTATCGGAATAAGCGAGAACCATTTCGATTCACTATTCAGTGTGTTAAAGCACTTGTTTTAGACATGCTGAACTCAAGAGATGATGTTAAAACAAGGGCTGTATTGAACGCCGAAATCTGAAATGAGGAAAGCCACCGGACGGATGGGTTAAACTTAACACAGACGAGAGTTTTTTCACACACACACAAAATGCGGCTGCTGGAGGCGTGGTACGTTATAGTCACGGGAACTGGAACTTGGGTTTCACCATGTGGTTGGGGCCAATAACAATTACTATCGCGGAACTCCTCGGACTTCGAGAGGGTTTGCGTTTGGCTTGGGAACGGCGTTTCCCTCGGATCGAAATGGAGATTGATTCGGAGGTAGTGTTTAAATTTGTTAAGTAGTCTGTGATCAATGACCACCCTCTCAAGTTGATTATTCTTGATTATAGAAGTTTGTTGAGAATGTCATGGGAGGTCTCTTTCGTCCACGTTAGAAGGGAACAGAACAAGATGGCGGACCATCTCGCCAAGATGGGGCACGAGCTTCCGGAGCTCTCGGATAGGCTAGTTTTCGACTATCCTCCAGATTGTGTTCAAAATCTTGAGGATTAGTTTGCTTTTGTTGGTTTTTTGTACCTCTGTTACGCTTTTGACCAAAAAAAAAAAAAATCATATTAACAGAGTTATTGTGGTTTAAAATCTAATCAATGCTAGTCAAAAGACTCAAAGCTCATCTTAATGATCTCATAATTTAATAATAATGAAACTTCAGACTTGGCTTTTTATAACTTCTAAACTGTAAAGCACGGACACGGCAAAAAATTTGCCATGCAGTGTCCGACACGTGTCGGACACGGACATGGGTCCGTGTCGGACACAGCAAAAAGTGTCCGAAAAAAAAATAAAATTTAGGACACGGTGTCGGACACGGCTAGGACACAACTGAGGGAACTGTCCGATACGGCAAACTCAATTTTTTTTATTTTTTTTTATTTTTTTATTTAAAAGGGTCAAAATTTATTTGAGAAAAAATAAAAAATTATAAATGAATGAAACGGTGTATTAAATTAATTTAAATTTATTTTTTCATCATTTTTAATATACAAATTATAATATTCTTTTAACATAATAATCAATTCGTATATTTAAATTTTACTAATAATTATATTATATTGTGATAAATTTATTTTTTAATTAATAGTTGTACATATATTATATATGAACATTTATATTTTTATTAAAATTTATATTAGTCAGCCATGTCGTGTCCTAAAATTTTTAAAAAATCCGTATTACTGTGTCCGTGTAGTGTCGTGTCCGTGTCCCTATGTCTATGTCCGTACAACATAGCTTCTAAAGGACATCCCCTAATATTGAATAACAACAAAAGGCATAAAATGAGAAATTGAAAATGATTTATTATAATATGGGAGCTGTTAAAGAACCAGAATTTATTATCAAGAAATGGTCCAGAATTTTTTTTTACAAAAATACCCTATACTAAATAAACTGTTTTCATTATATAATTTTCTTTTATATATATTTTATGATATAGTATTTAATTGATGTTATTTCCAATAAAAGCTTGTTGTTATTAATGAATTTTAATTCCAAGATGTATCATTATTTGTGCAAGTATATGAATAGCTAATTAATACTTACAAACTTATAAATAATATTTAGCCTTAATTAAAAATAAAATAATTGACAAATAATCCATCCGCATCAAGTTTTTAAAAACTTTTCATTTCAAAGAAAGGGGAAAAAATTAGTTTTACAACTTCTGATCATTCAGAAAAAGAAAAAAAAATTATTAAAGTATTATGGCCTAATAAAATTACAAAAAAATATATTTTTAGATGAAATTAAACTTAGTGATTAAATACTTTGATTAGCATGAAATTTTCAAAATTAAAATTACAAACTTACGTATCTCAAAATTAATTAAAGTAATAAAATTTTGAATTTTTGGAAAAGTAAATATTTCTTAAGTTTTTCAATCTAAACCGTCAAGAGTAACTCAGATAAAAAAGTAGTAGTTTTATTTACTTAATTAAACTCTAAATATTAAACTCAGTGATTAAATACTTTGATTGAAATTAAACTCTAAATGTTAAATATACAAAATTGAAATTAGAATATTACACATCTTAAAATTCAACGGAAATATTTATCATTCTGTAATTTATGTATTTAAATTTCAAATAATATGTCTTTTTTGAAAGAAAAAACTTATTATTAAACACATCAATTTGGAAATACTTCAAACAACAATGTATTTTGCACTCTTAAACTATATTTTATTTTAATTTAGTTTTTAAAACGATTAAATATAACACTGTTATCCTGCGATAAATTTTTTATACAAATAACTGTTAAAAGTGACATAGTTTCTTACCTCTCTAATTTAAAGTCATTGGTTTCAATCCACATTTCTTACTTTATATTAAAAGAAAGCTCTTTTAAAATAATTTGTTTTTTGAAATGGAATAATCATAACTATAAGAGCAAACAAGCGAAGCATTTAAGCAGTTCTCATTACGCAAAATTTTAAATTCACTTCCAAAATTTTAAATTTTAAAATAATTTAATTAACCTTTTATATTTATATTTCTTTATATTTATAATAAATTAAAAATGAAATAAAAAGTTTGCAGGAAAAGTTTATTTTTAAAAATTTGTGCCTGACTTTTTTTTTTGTTTGAGGGTGCCGACCATATCCACAAAAAAACATTTAAGATTGTTGGAAAAACAAAAATTTTGGAAAAAAAATTCTGTAATTAATATTAAACTGAGTGATTAAATGCTTTGATTGAAATTAAAAGGGTAAATTAGAAACCCACTATAAAAAAATCTAATTCTGGTTATTCTGGACCTAAATCATTTCCCTTATAATATATATGTTTGATTTCTCAGCTTTTCGGGGAGGCGGAAGTCAATTCTCTTGAACTTTGTAGCCTTCTGAAAATCCAAAACATGCATGGATTTCCTCAATTTTCTTCTCGCTTCTTGAAAAGTCATTTGCTCTCCACTTTCCTCAAAACTCCCATAAAAGTTTGAAACTTTTACTTGCAATCACCACCTCAAAGTTGAACTAATACATCATTAAATACCTTTGATATGATTTAGTTTCTCGTACCGAAGTTTTTCTCACTTATGTCTTCAATGTGGATGGCAACAAGAGTACACTCAATTAAATGAAGCTTTTCGTAAGAGTCAAATGGCAAACTCCAAAAATCTAACCCTCGTTTTGAGCCTTATTTTTGTCTGTTTGTTTGACCTAGATTTTTGCTTCCCATACGTGCAATGTGAAAATATGTGTACACTTTAACTGCTCTTCAACCCCAAGCACTCAATTGCCCTAGCACCTAAGTTTAACAATTAAAATAGAGACAATTACGAAAATCATGAGATTTATACGTTTACAAAAAAATATCTTAAAACCTTAATTGTAATTTCATACTTACTCTCTTAGGAGTTATTTGTAATATGTATACATTTTAATGTTTTATGAGGAATTTATAAGGTTTCGATTAATCGGGGAGTATTTTGTAATGTTTCAAAGTTTCATTATATTTAAAAAAAAAAATCCTAACCTCGTAAGGTTAGGTTTTTCTTTATCCCATAAAAATATGATCAAATGAAAATCTTGAGTTGGGATAGATTATTACTAATTTCTGGCCTAGAAAAAGAGACACTTATATCCTTAATACGTGAGCTAGCTACTGGATTTGGTAAATATATAATGTTAGGGAAAAGATTTCTTATTAGTTATTACCAGATCAAGGGCTCCAGAAGTTTCCTGCTTTTCAGAATAAGCTACTTAAGTATTTTTTCGGTGAATATTGACATCTGAACTTTACGAAAGTTACAGTTTGCTATCCACGCGAGATCACTATTCCTACGAAATATTCCTTTGGAAAAATGTGTTGCACTGTTAGAGAACTATATCTCCTCACTATCGTGCCCGTTTCAAACGACATCCCGTAAGAAAACCCTAAATTAATTTCACAAAAATCAATGTCCTTACTTATCCATTGAATTTCAAAAATTAAATATGGATCCGCAATTGTCTCCTCATTTCAATGATCCGTCATTGCTCTAATTATTAGTTACAGATCTATCATAATATTAGTTAGACTCTTAAACTGAAACCATGCATTTTATTACAAAAATAATTAGTTCATGAAAATTTATCTTAAACGTTAACTTTTTTCTGATACACTTTTTTTTCTTAATTTTATGCTGCATGGGCCGAGTCCAGACAACAAATTAATTTTAAGGGCCCAATAAGAAATCTATTGAATATTTGAATTTAAAATTGAGAGTGCATCAAATTAATCAGTCACGATTGTCTCCCACTCGCTCGCATTGATGTACAACTGGAATGCATGAATGTACTACCTAGTTTATGTGGATTGTGGAAGATATGTGACAATTTCAAAAATGGATTGGTAGCCTGTTGCGGAAGCAACAAACATATTTAGTAAAGTTACAACGCCTAAAATTCATATCGAGATAATTCCCAGTTAAACTGGTGGATTTACAATGGTACCACTTAAATACCAATAATTAAACAAAATTATCTCTGCTATTTGAGCAAAATAACTAACTAAATATAATCAAAATAAGGCTATAAATAGAGTATAAAGAACACCAAAATTTACGAGGTTTGGCCAATTAAGCTTACGTCCCTAGACACTACCAAAGTATATTTTTCACGAAGGAAATATTATAAAGAGAGAGAGGAAAAAATAAATACCTTAAAAGATGGAGAGACTATTTGTTTGAGATAATTATCGAAAGGGAGTGGGGCCTTCTTTTATATTTATAAGGAGGTCCACTCTTACCTCCATTTTCCAATGTAGGACAAGACTCACTCAAAAATATAAGCCATAATCAACATAGCCAAAATTTCTAAAGTCTTACTTTTTCGTGTTGTGTCATAATCGTCACCATACCAAATACTTTTTAGTGTAAAATATTAAAAAGAATTCTCTGTCATGGTATTCGTATCGTGTCATAATTGACAGACGTCTTACTAATTTTATTTGGCTCCTTCCTTTTTCCAAATGTATAATGTGGAGTTGTATGATCATCAAATGATAAAATTATAAAAACAGAAGGACCACAACAATAATAAAGGAATCTAAAGGGGCAATTAGAAAAGTCAATTTGAGTACTATTAATTTCTCCAAATTCTTTTTAATTGATTATTAATTCTTTTTTGATAATTTGGGTGAACAAATCGTGATTACATGTCCACTTTCTACCCATGCATGTTCTAAAGTCAATACCTTATCTATTAATTATAAATTACATTGTGCTAGCAAAATTGGGATCCACCGTCAAGGAACAAAAATATCTAGTTCATTGGAAATATTTGCCTACTTTAAGGTCCATACAATAGTTATGGACCACTCCCGTCCCGCCATTCATTGATTTATGATTTATCATTTATGGTACATGCTATCATTTATAACTACATGTAGCTGATTATAAATATAGAGTCCTCTAGATTTTTTGTTAATTGATAAATAATGTTAAATAAAGAATTTAGGCCATGTTTTTGTATAAATTTATTTCATATATTACCTTGGATGAAAAATGATCATAAATAAGAGTGGAAAGAAAATTATTTTTCGTCCCAACTATCATTATTTTAACACTTCATTTTTTGATTCTTTTTAACAAGTTAGACATCTAAATATTGCTTTTTCGATGGAATATGCATTCTGAAACTTTTTCATGTAATTTTGCTCGTTTGAATTTCGGTCTCTATCTATCTCTCAATTCATAATACCAAATTTAATAAATTCAAATTTAAATTTTATGACATTAAATTTCATTTGATTTTTTTCTTTTTCAAAAAACAAAAAAAATCCTTTGGAATTTAAATCATTTCATATTATTAAGCTTACTCATTACGGGCCCATCATTTGCGTGTGGGCCCAACTCCCAATAAACTGGCCCAGCTGATTTGTTGGGGCGTGCTGCGCAGTGCGCACCGCGTGCACTATAGCGTATATGGAAATGGAGAGACTTTTATGCCTTCAGAAATATATAGAAATAAAGAAAACAGACAGAGGAGCAAGATTCTATAATTTAAAGTCAGTAGCCTCACTAACGGATATTCTCACTTTGCACCTTTGATTTGTCCTTAATATCAATTTATATATCATATTTTGTTGTAGTTTATACTTATTGATAGATACTAATTTTCTCCTGTTATTTGATATAAATTTTACAGTTAATTAATGAATACCCCATCATTCGTACTTGGGGAACTTAGTTTATGATATTAGAAATTTGCTTTACCATTTCGATTCTTTTTAATTTCGTTTTACTCATAGGGAAGCTAATTATGTAGCTCATATTCTAGCTAAAAACACAACTTATGCTTGCGTATGTTTCATCGACATTCTTCTTATACATGAGATTTGGTTATTTTTTATTCTCGTTAATAATATCTTTGGTTTTACCCTAAAATATATATATATATATATATATATATATATATATATATATATATATATATATATATTTATACTATCAATGATCTGATTTATTTTTTCTTTAAATATATCATTACGTGATTAATTTGTATTATTCATTACTCATCATGAATTTGAAAAAAAACAAAAATATCAACTAAAAGAAGTTGTTCGATTTATTTGAATTTGTTCTTTTAAAGTATTTATATATATCATTTAGTACTCTTTATAGAATAGTTAAGGCCACTTTAAATTCCTAACATTGGAAAAGTTCATGCCATATTCCAATTTAATTAATTAATTGTCCATTTCAGTTCAAGCAATTTCCAATCCGGGGTAATGTGTAAAATTCAAATAGTTATACGTCCATATTTGTTATTAACAACAATAGCAGGGCCAATTTGATAATTCTTTCCCAATTATCCGACTAAAACCATATACCAAATAGGAAACAAGGACATGATTGTTTGCCGTCCGACATCGAGAGAGAGAGAGAGAGAGAGATTCATATATACGAAGATAGCCACAGGCCCACAGAGAGATATATGTCAACTGGTATTGGCAGAGAATTCTCAAAATCAACAATTAGGGTTTTGAGTGTGCATTCAGCACTTCTTTCCCATCTGAAATTATCGTAATTGGATCTGAATTTATATTTTTTCGAGTAGCCGAAAAGCATAAAGATTCGAGCTTTGTAGATCGCTGAATCAGGGCTTCCGTCAGTGCATCAACTGATGCTATTGGTATGAGATTTAATGGTTCCTGCATTATAAATGTCTGCTATTATTTGCATATAATGTCTGACGATGGATTATCTTTCGTTTTCCTTTTTTTCTCGTTGCGAATGTGGTGTTTGTTTTTACCTTTTTAGGATTTAATTGAAGTTTTTTAAAAGGAATGAGCTTTGAACTTTGATGTTGGACACTGTTTACGGAACACTTGGCTACTTCTTCTACTGATTGAGTGGTATTTTTGTTGCTTGTTGCAGTTCGGATGCGTGATTTGAGAACTTCAGATCAACCGTTTTGTGTTTCTTTACTATTTGAAAATCTCCAGATTAACTTATAAATTTTCTGCTCATAAATCGAGTAAAAAATTATGATCTTTCTTCATGTGAAGCAAAAAAAAATCAAATCTTTACAGCTTACTTTACAACTAGATCTTAGTCCATTTAACTGCTTATTTACTAGTTCATCCTTAATTTGCATTCTATGCTGTTTGGATTTGTTCAGCAGAAACTTTTTCTATTGATTTCGTTTCTATCTCTCGACCAATTTTAATTTTGAATCATAAATATTTCCAGGTCCTGCAATGGCAAATAAGTTCAACTCCCCCGATGGCCGAACCCGAAGTTCAATATCAATTTTCATTGTAGCCGGTTTATGCTGTTTCTTCTACCTACTCGGAGCATGGCAAAGGAGCGGATTCGGCAAAGGCGACAGCATAGCTTTAGAAATGACCAAAAGTGGGGCAAACTGTAATATTCTTCCAAACCTCAATTTCGAGACCCATCACGGGGGTGAAGCCGGGGTAATCGATGATCCCGATTCCAAACTAACAGTCTACAAACCGTGCCCACAAAAATACACTGATTATACCCCTTGCCAAGATCAGAGACGAGCAATGTCTTTTCCCAGAGAAAATATGATCTATCGTGAGAGGCATTGCCCTTCTCAAGAGCGGAAGCTCCATTGCCTTATTCCGGCTCCTCAAGGATATGTGACCCCGTTTCCATGGCCCAAGAGTCGGGATTATGTTCCTTATGCTAATGCTCCCTATAAAAGCTTGACTGTGGAAAAGGCTATTCAGAACTGGATTCAGTACGAGGGGAATGTGTTTAGGTTTCCTGGTGGAGGAACGCAGTTTCCTCAGGGAGCTGATAAATACATTGATCAGCTCGCTTCGGTTATTCCGATTGAAAACGGAACTGTTCGGACCGCATTGGACACTGGCTGTGGGGTATGTTTAGTGTGTGTGTGTGTGTGTGTTTTGAGACTCCTTTGGAGATTTCTGTATTACAGTAGGTATCTGCAAATTTCAAGAATTACAAACGGGTCCGGAGAAATGTAAAATTACAAAGACCATCCTATGTTAGGGAGTGGTTTTGGTATTTTTTCCAAACTGCCGGGGGTGGTTTGTGTAATTTTAAAAAAAATTAGGGAGTGTTGTGTAATTGTAGTTGGTATTTATAAGTTTCAGAAACTACAAAGTCCACCCTTTATCTCGGAGTGGTTTGTGTAATTTTTCTTAAGGTTAATTCCCAAAGGTGGTCTGGCATAGTTTTAAAAAATAAATAGTGAATGGTTTGTAGTTTGTGAAATTGCGGGTACAAACTGTAATATTACAATCTCTGTATTGGTATAGATGAAATTTGACCATTTTTTATTCATCATTTATTGGTTTAGGTTGCTAGTTGGGGTGTTTTTTTGTAATTTTTAAAAAATTTAGGAAGTGGTTTGTAGTTTCTTCAAAAGGTTTGGTACCAACTGTAATACTGCAATCTCGGGGGAAATATAGATGTAATTTGACCCTTTTCTATTTATGTTTCATTGATTTAGGTTGCTAGTTGGGGTGCATATCTCTGGAAAAGAAATGTCATAGCAATGTCTTTTGCACCAAGAGATTCACACGAAGCCCAAGTTCAGTTTGCTCTCGAACGTGGTGTACCAGCAGTTATTGGTGTTCTTGGAACAATAAAACTTCCATATCCATCTAGGGCTTTTGACATGGCACACTGTTCCCGTTGCCTTATACCTTGGGGAGTAAATGGTAATAACGCAATCTTTAATATTGTGTAGGCCGAATTACATCTACTACACAAGTTAATTACAATTTAGTCCCTCTAATTTTAGAAAGGACAAAAAAGAGTTTTTCCGTAATTTCTAAAAAAAATAGAGGGACTAAATTGTAATTAAAACCTTAGGTGTAGTGGATGTAATTCGTCCTATTGTGTATTTCATGAGCAAATTACGGAAATAAGTACTCACTTATTTTGGTTCTTTTTTCCCTTTTCAGATGGACTGTATTTGAAAGAAGTCGATCGTGTGCTTAGACCTGGTGGCTATTGGGTTCTTTCTGGCCCTCCGATCAATTGGAAGACTAATTATCAGGCATGGCAACGTCCAAAGGAAGATCTCGAGGAAGAACAGAGAAAGATTGAAGAAGCTGCAAAACTTCTCTGCTGGGAGAAGAAATCTGAGAGTGGCGAAATCGCAATTTGGCAGAAGTCGATGGATACTGATTCTTGTCGTGCTGCTCAAGAAAATTCCGGAGCAACTTTCTGTAAATCTAGAGATGCTGATGATGTCTGGTATGAATCACTAGTTGCACGAAATACGACCTTGTTTGCAATATTAGCCAACAAAATCTAAAAATTACACACATAAGGTCCAATATTTTCTCTTATTCATCAGGTACAAGAAAATCGAGCCATGTATTACTCAGTCCAACAATGCCAACAATAATGAAGTTTCAGCTGATCTCAAACCGTTTCCAGAGAGGCTTTATTCCGTTCCACCAAGAATTGCTAGTGGGTCAGTTTCGGGAATTTCTGTTGAGGATTACCATGAGGACAATAGGCAATGGAAAAAGCATGTAAATGCCTATAGAAAGATTAATAAGATTCTAGACTCAGGAAGGTATCGAAACATTATGGATATGAATGCTGGGCTTGGAGGTTTTGCTGCTGCTCTTCATTCTCCCAAATTATGGGTCATGAATGTCGTCCCCACTATTGCTGAGAAAAATACACTCGGAGTTGTTTATGAACGAGGATTGATCGGAATTTATCATGATTGGTAGGTCATTTTCGCTCTCAGTTATCTCCCTCATATACTATTATTCCAACTAATTACATTTTTATTTATTTATTTTCTTAATTATACAATTATATTTTATTTATAAATTTTCTTTTAATTATCCTCAATTTGATGGATATTAAAAAACAAGATTCGTGTATAAAATCAATTTATATTTACAATTTTATACCATTAAATTATAAATTCTTTATATTTTGCGCGCACATCGAGTGTGCCTGTAGTCGCTAGTTTTTATTATAATTGGTTGAAGCCTAAGCCTATTTGTGTTTTTATTAACTTTGTGCTTATTTTGTTTATTTAGGTGTGAAGGATTTTCTACGTATCCAAGAACATACGATCTGATCCATGCTAATAGTGTTTTTAGCTTGTACAAGGACAAGTAAGTAACAATATGCATTCACTTATACACTATGAATATATATATATATATATATATATATATATATATATACAAAGAAACCGAAACTTTAAATAATTCATAAATACAAATATTTAAAAGAATTCAAACGAATGCAGGTGTGACTTTGAAGACATTTTGTTAGAGATGGACCGTATTTTACGACCCGAGGGTGCTATTATATTCCGTGATGAGGTCGATGTACTCGTGAAGGTTAAGAAGATGATTGGAGGGATGAGATGGGATTCCAAAATGATGGATCACGAAGACGGCCCCCTCATTCCGCAGAAAATACTCGTTGCGGTTAAGCAATATTGGGTGGGAAACTCAACTTCTGCACAATGAAAGCCGAATACAAGCCCTAGTCCCGGAAGATGAATGGGCATGATTTCAAGAAGCACCTTTGGTTTCTTGTGTAAATTTCAGAGGTGTGAAATGTTTGATGCTGGAATGAGAGTTTTGTCTGGGCTGATTTGTAGGTCTGTTATAGATCGAAGTGTACTTGTAATAGAAATATATTATATTTATTGATCCTATATGAAAATATTTAAGCTCATCTTTAACTTTCAGACTTGCATTTGTTATTCTTTTAGGTCTACTTTTTCTGAGGTGTTGTGTATTACAAAAGGTGTCATTTCTAGTAATGGTAGAGTTGAATTTGCTTAATTACACCTTATTGGCAGCTGATTTTTAATGATAATAGACGTAAATCAAACAAAGATGATTTGGCTCAAACTCAGGTCGTAACTTATACGAATCAGACTCGATCTTTATATTCCTTAAACTCAAGCTCGAACATTTGTCGAGTCTGTTTAACAATCTCGATTCGTTTGCATCCCAACCAGCCCGAGAAATCAAGATTGAGATTTTCTTGGACAACATTGAATGGTGAGGTGTAAATCCATTTTCGCACGTGATATTTCTGTTTGAGATCTTCCCGACAAATGTATGAGATTATGCTCCCTCCATTATTAAACAGATTAGAATGAAATTCAGTCAGGTATGGCTGTAATGCTGTGGATTTTTTGGACCTATTTATGGTTAATAGTCTTCTGTCAGTCAAATTTCACATACTTCTTAAGGACAAATTACGTGCAAAACCTCAAGTAATTTGTACAAGTTCTTACCAGAAACTTCCTGTAATTTATAATTGTTTGAAACCTCAAGGAATTCTGTAAATTTTGAAAATACAGGGGGGTATTTTGTAATTATGGCAAACCTTAAGAGTATGTAATTCGCCTATTTCTTAATAATGACTGGTAAGCTCCAAGTTGGTTCCCTTCTAACATACCGACTTGGTCTAAATTTTAACATTTACAGAGTGATGAAACAGAAAAAGAAAATGTCAAATAGCTTTCATGCATGGAGCAATAATTTAGTACCAAAAGCAGAAAACATGGAAAGGAAATAAACGTTAGAATAACACAATTAAGGTGAGCCCCAATCCCTTCAACATCACAACTTATGTTTCTTTATGAAAAGCTTGTAAAAACAAAAAAGCTCCAAGAGCTCACTAGCTTAAAAGAAGAACTGACAAAACTAAGCCTTAACCTAGTAGAAGTCACTATTGAGTGAACAAACAACTTTTCCACATTTACGCGGTTCAACTTTTTTGTTTTTTGATATTCTATTATTCTGATTCATAAGATCATACGTTTTTATTTCATGATATACGAAATGAATACCTGAGGTTGTAGAGTTCGGAATTTAACTTGGGACATCGGAAATTAAAAAGGGTTGTAATATAATAAATAAAATTTCCGTTTTAACAAATGACTGGACTTCCTCGATCCGTGACCGTCAATTAAAAAGTTGAACACAAAATAATAATAAGATTCATAAAACACAAGATTGACATGTTTTTTGAGTAGTCCATTCAATGCTGCAAAGAGATTGAGCTAGAAATTTTAATATACGTACAGGGACACGATTGAAATTCCACATACATTATACTACCCTTAAATGTTAGGTATAATGTTACAAACTAGTCCTTCTTATTTAAGAAATTACAACAAAACACTATGAGGTTTAATTCATTAATATTCATGTAGAAACTTTTGTCAAATTTTGGATATATATGTTCACATTACCGGAAGCGTCTTGTCTCCTACAGCTCATCGGTGTAAGAGCCGATGTAATTAAAGTCTACCAAGCGCTGGTCAAAGCCTCTCTCACCATAATTTTTTCACAAATTTTACATGAATAATGAAATTTTAAAGAGAACTTTGTAATTTCTAAAATAAGAGGGACTAATTTATAATTATACCAAATCCAAGGAACTTTGTACATTGCTTATATATAGTAACATAATGATTCTCACTACTTCAATAACTCCCTCATACTCATTCACATCAATAAGCCTCTTCTTGCATGAGCAATAACCTAAGTTTCAATCCAAACACAAAAATGTCATTACCTATAATAACACTAACTTCATCATCCAAAACTACAATCTCCGAATCCTATCCTTCCTTAATTAGCACGAAAAATCTTCGGGAACCTTCGTTCTCGTCCTACCTAACCGGAGCCGACGAAACCTTTGTTCTCAAACTGAGAAACACAATCTCAACAGAAGAAGAAACAAAGAAAGAAATTGATGTCTTTGATGCCAAAAGATATTTTAGTGATCTCATTTCCACCAAAAGTTTACCAAACCAAATTAAGCTTCAAAAAGATGATCCAATTGAAACGGTACCAATTAGTGTTTATTCTGAATCAAGCTCAAATATCCGGGGGCCGTTATTGCATGCAGTTTCAAGAACAAGCAAGAAGATTAAGTTTCTTACTAGCATTGGCTGCATTAACTGTTCTTGCAGAGACTCGAATTCCGTAAAAATCGAGTCCGTTTTTAAAGGCGGAAACAGAAAATCAAGAGAAGATCAAGTGAAAAAATTAGCAAAATCTGATGAAGTATTAATTAATCCAGATGAGCAATATTTTAGCTTCCCAATCTTCAATCCGAAATCGGACCAAAATGGGACGAAAAATAGTAATGTCTTGAGCGTCGAGAAGAAATCAGATATGTGGAGTTGGGAGGAAATTTCTCCGGGTGAAACGACGAAAAAACCATCATTGTTTTCTAATGAAATTGATAATTATGATAGTGATAGTGATGCGAGTTCAGATTTATTTGAGATTAAGAGCATAACTCCGTCAGCTAATTCCTTATGTTATGCACAAAGTGAAGCAAGCAGCGTAGAATGGAGTGTTGTTACTGAAAGTGCTGCTGATTTCTCATCCCCCGCCGCACCAGATGATCGGAAAGTCGGCCAGAATTCAGAAAACGGAAAAAATGTGCGGATGAAGGAAACGGGTAAAAGGCGTTGTCGTCGTATCCTTTCAGGGTGTAAGAATGAGAAATCTGTTGGAGTTGCTGCATCTGTTACACCAATTACTACTAGGGTTCATGCAAGAAACAGACAGCAGATTAATTATGATGCGTGTCATGTTGTGTCTGAACCACACCGTCGAAGTGATGAACGTCTTCTGGATACTTGATTAATTAAAAAAAGTCCTTATGATAATATAAATAAATATTAATCTTACGGAGTTATATATATATAAGAAAAAACGAAAATTTCTCAACTGGTTGATTGGTTCCTGCGCATTTTTAAATCGATCTTGTCGTCATTTAATACATTATCGATTTGTATAAAACCATGTACGTAATCTTGGATTAATGATCCTAGCTCGAGAAGTTATATAACAGCTAGCTAGGGAAATGCATTTAATGAACTGCTTCGTACGTACGTAACAGTATATATTGAGCAGTGTTCGTGCGCGAACACAACAGTACTCATGGTGTAACTTTTAATTCAAAGTCCCTATATATCTGAATTAAAAGTCTCAAAATGATCATTACTTTCATAATTAATTTAGACGTACATAAATTTCATGTTTTCCATCAATTTTAGGGACTATATTGTTATTTTCTCAAAATAGAAGAAATAAATTATTGTAAAAATCCCAAACTTGAGGATAATCAGATGTAAATTAACCTGCTATCTGTATTCCTTTGAGATATTTTGATCGAGATTAGATTTGCATGTCCTGATCGATGCGCACACCTTCACTGTATTCATATATATATATATAATTAATACTACTGTATATATATGTGGAAATTAAAATAATGCTGCAGGTTAAATTAACATCTGAATTCAATAATATTCCTATAATTATTTGATTGGAGCTAGAGATCTTGCTAGCTAGCTTATTCTGCAATAATGAATTAATCATGGTTGGACTGATGATAAAGAAAACTCATGCATTGAACCACGGAGAGTCTTTCTCCTTGAGGGCTGACACGCTTCCCTAATTAATGCCACATTTGAGATCTCTGAAAAGTTCCATCACCACCTCTTAATCATAGGGTCCCTCAATGCATATAAGGGGCCGGGGCCGGGACAAATACCATCAAGATGATCATAAGGCCGGCCTCCTCTTCCTAGCTAGCTACCTCACTGTATTCAAGTACTGTAAAAAACACTACTGCATGCCGCCGGCTACTGGAATTGATGATGGTCGAATGGTTCAGACTAAGTACTCCGGATCGAGTAATTTGATGCATGACTACTTCATGAGTGTTTTTTATTCGAATTCTTTCTGCGTATTTGTTACAAATATTTTCCAGTTTGTGTGTCCTTTAATTTCGAGATGATCTCTGTTTTACGCACCCGCACAAGTGTTCGATATATTTACTACTAGTCTACTGCATACCAAAAAAAATACCTAAACATGGCCTGGCGTATGGTAGGAGGCAGGCAACGATGCCAATATTGCTTCATTCCCTTTTGACCTTAAAAAGAGTAATATAAAGTCAGCAGGATGTAATGTTATCGGCAGTTTCTTTCTGCACTCTTTTAACACATTTTCACAAAATTTACATGAATACTAGAATATCCAGATTGTTTTCTGTAATTCCTAAATTAAAATGGACTATTATATAGTTACAACTAACCTCCAGAATAGTAAATATAAAATTGTCCAAAGTAATTACGAAATGAGTTGAATCTATAATTGATATTGGGACCAGCATGATCCAAAGAAATCCAAATGTGACAACTCGCAATGTCCGAAAACATAAAAACCCATTACATATTTTCTCATGGGTAGTTAACTCAAAAACAAACCAATTATGGAGAAATTAACTTCCACTTTCAACATTCCGTACGTAAAATGCTTACATGTAATTATAAAACACGCAACGCGAGTGTAGATATATACGAAATTATAAATAAAAACACTCAAAATCACTAAAGAAAAACAAAAACAAAAAAAATCTATACCCATAAATAATTGTTACAATCTCGATTAGTTCAAATCAATTTTCCTTGTTATCCTTAGTTGGTCGTGCTTCCAAACCTCCATTGCTCCTCTTCTCAAGAGAATAAGGCATGTACGTCCCCAAAATCCGATCCCACATCACGAAAAATGGCTGTGAGTAATTATACTTATTCCCATAAAGCTGATGATGAATATCGTGATAGGCCGAATTGTTTCTAAAGAAAATGTGGAAGAGATTTCCGGGCAGCCACAGCCCGCAATGATCATCAACTGTTTTGAGGGTAGCAAAGGAAAAGAAGAAAATGGAAGTCCGAGGAGACATGCCAGAAGCTAGAAAAGCTAAAGCTCCACCAACTGTATCGAGAAGCAGACCTTCTATAGGGTGATTGTATAAAGCTCCAAATGCGTATGGGACAACGAGGCGGTGATGTTGAGAATGGATGTGTTTGTATAAGAACTTGTTGATATGCATGTAACGGTGCATGAAATACTGCCACGTGTCTAATACCATCATTGCTACTAGAAATTGTCTGCCAAGAACTATTAGGGAAGTTGATTGTGGTTGGGAAGATTCAGTGTCGCTTCCAGTAACCTACGGGAAAATATAGAATGTCATAGAAATTAATAAGCCAAGACAAGATATAAGGAAATTTCAGGGAAATAATTACAATAAGGGCGAACTACATCTACTACTCCCGAGGTTTGAAATAATTGCAATATGCCCCCTCTGTTTTCAGAAATTACGAAAAAATCCCTGACATTTAACTTTATTACAAAAAACCTTCATCAAACTATACAACATGAAGCCAAAAAATGCATATATCCAGGCCATTTCGGGGAGCTTTGAATGTCACGGAGTTCTTTGTAATACGAAAAGCAGAGGAATAAGTTGTCATTAGGTCAGGATATATCAGTTCACTGATGCAACTTAACTAATTATAACGACAGAAAGCTGAGACCAAATTTTAATTTCTATAACAAGATGCAGAGGAGAATACACTTAAGGTAACAAATAAAAGATATCTGCATTTGCACAACCAGCAACAACTATTGTGAAGATGAAGCTGCCACTAGACATATTTACATGTGTATTAATTCCAAATAATATTAGCACTGACAGTAAGGTGACAAAATCCCATGTATCGGACTATTTATAGAACAGAGAAGAGAAAAGATAAAAGTTCAGGGAAAAGCAAAGAAAACTACAAAGAATCTAATTCTGAACAAAAATGGATCCTTTACTGACAACTAACTGAATTTACCATTTTCTAGAATCAACTATGGCTGAAGCAGCAATATTTTTTTGGTTATATTACAGACAAATTGCATTGCCTTTACAATTGAGAAGTATCATCAAGGACAAATAATGAATTAAAATTATTAGAAAATGATGGCCTGTTTTACCTAAAGCATCTGAAGCTGTATTAGGAATTTCTTGCATAAGATTCACAAAATTAATAAGCAAAATCTAACAAAGTCTTCCCCTTAATCAAAAATTAACTGAAAAGGCAAGGTACTCTGTCCCTTGAATACACTTAAGTAAACAATGTACACTTAAGCAATCAAAATCTTAAAGGTGAGAATTAAAAGAGACCAGCTCTATATGGCAGATTAGAATGATCACACAAAGATTCTGAAAGTACTTTTCTTTCATGCATGTTTTCATGCGCCAAATAGGAACATCTTAAGGGCGAAAAATAGTAATAAGCTTATAACTATCAGCTAATGCTCAAAATCACTCGGAAACCTTCCTCCAAACTGCATTATGATTGACAAGTGGCGTTTGATGATTTTATGTCCAACAAAAGTGAGCACCAGAAACGGTAAAAGCTGGATTAAAGTCATGAAAAGTTACCTGTCTAGCATCCTAATCAGGTATTTATTAATATCAAAACCTCAAAGCGTTTCCTTATATATGAGAGTTTGGCAATAGATACACTTGTTGCATATGACACCTTTTGCTCATAACTACATGAAAGTATCATATTCTAACATCAAGTGGAGCTAATTTCCCAACTAAGACACCATCTTTTGTATTATAACAACACTATTTCCATTAATACTCTAAAATTTAAGTATCGACTCGCACCATGTACTAAAACTTGGAACAACTCTAGAAAAAGCACCCAAATATCATAGATCCTCTCATATAGAAGAAAACTTTCAATATCTCTATAACCCAAAAAATTAAGTATACTATGAGTTTCACCAGAGACAATAAATTAGGCAATACAACGGCATACAATCACCTTCAGGAAAAAAACACAAACCTATGAGCCTTTGAAAGGGAAAAGGCTCCACTCGATCAATTACAATTGCAAGGATATTGAACAAACAACATCGACATACCAGCGATTTGATATTACAGTGTCAGTAAAGAAAATTGAAAAAACACAAAGATAGCAAAACTACAACTTTTGATCGCCACAACAAAGAAGACAGAACAACAGCAAAATCAACCAAAATAGAAACACACAAATTACGGGGAAAAAAAAAACAGGAATAAAATTTCACTTACAGCAAAGAGAATGGTGGCGACGACAGCTTGAACAGCCTGCTGAAGAAGCACGCCTTTGACCACGTCTTTTTTAGGCACCAAATTCTTCTCATCTTCATCTTTCCTGCTGTGCAGCCTGTAATTGTCTAATGAACCAAACAATACATATATCCCCGAATATATCCAGTACACGATTAACGGCACAATAGTCCCCAGCAATTCATCCGACACTTGTATACCGTTCATAATCTCCATACCTAATCCTCCAACAAAAATCCTAAAATCTCAGAAATTAAACCCTATTACAGCTGAAAAGATGGATCAAGTTTTATAGAAGGTTTGGATTTTTTCTGTTCGATAGAATCCAGAAAAGTAAGAACACTTGGGAGAGTTGAGAGTTTGTTTTTAGAGAGAGAGAGAAGGATGAATCTACGATCGAATATATAAGAAATAATTATATTGCGATTATTGATATAACGTTAAATGGATTTTTGTGGTAGATATTTCATAACAGTAACTGTTTGCATGTAGTTTTTGACTTTGGAAAAATCTATGGGCACTTTGCCTTTAGTATTTATGTTTTGAAAGTTATTTGTTTATGGACATTTGGCCCATTATCATCCATCTATTTTATTTTATTTTTTCAACTTTTATGAATTGTGATAAAATAAATTATTAGGGAAAATAATTTTTGCCTCTACTATCACATTTTTTACCCTCTATTTCCTAATTTAATTTTTTGTTTCAAATTGTCTATAAATATTCACGTATTTTACGAAATGTCTCATCTGACCACATTTAGGCAGAATATTTCAGAATATTTCGGTTTGATATCCTCACATTCCGTCCGAATATTTCGAAATATTCCATCAAAATATGGTCAGAGGAGGCATTTTATACGTGAACTTTAGGAGACAATTTAGAACAAAAAATAGATTAGGTGACAAACCGTAAACAACGTGATAGTACAGGAGGGAAAAATATTTTTTCCAAATTCTTATTAATAGGAACATATATCAATCTTAAATCTCAATCAAATTATACTTTTTTATCAAGCAAGCGAAATTTATTTTTAATGTCTTGTTAATTAGTCAAGGGCTCAAGGCTAGCAATTATTAGGTCTATGAATAATTGATGCCAAGATGTATTATTGTTTAAACTAATCATTTTTCAAAAGTATTGGATAAGAAATGGTATTAAAAATGTAACTAATCCGGATGTGGCTCTGACAACATTGAATTATTGATGTTAAATTAAAATTTTGGTATAGTACTAAGAAACTAAGTTTAAAGGTGCTTAACAATAAACAATTCAGAGAAGATTCTTCCAAAATATTTTTAATACTAAACAATTGAAAAAAAAAGAAGTCCCTTCTATATAATATAATGAAAATTGAAAAATCCAAAGATTCTTCCAGACTATCTTGGTTTCTAGAATAATGAAAATTGAAAAGTCCCTTGTATGTACTAAACTGTGAAATATAGATACGGACACAACACGATACGGATACGACGACATAAATTTTTTTCGATATTTTATACTAAAAAAATGTCCGACACGGTGTCAAACACGACCCGATACGGCAATATATAATTTTTAGGTGGTGTCCGTAAATCATAGTTACTAAACATTGAGTATGTGTAATAAGAACTAGTAAATATGGCACACTCGATGCATGTGCAACGTAAAAATAATTATTATTCGACGTGTATTAATAATATATAAATATATTTAGATAGCATAAATTTATAAATACTAATTAAATTTTTTTATTTATAATGGTATTAATTATTTTTAATATATTCACAAAACTTGTAATATGTTAAAAAGTAATTTTTATAACTAAATAAATAAAAATTTAAATTATTGTGTAATTTAGATAGGAAGAGAGGAAAAATAAAAAGAGAAAAAAATGTGAAAAAATGAAGAGAAGAGAGAAAAATATTTAAATTAATTAATTATTAATTAACCGTCCAAAATAGAGTTGACCAATATAATAGAAACACCTTAATTATAACAACCATAATCCTACCAAGTTAAAATTTTAAAACCTCGATTTTTTTCTAGAGGAGATGAGGAGAAGACCAAAGGGCCAGCCTAAGACTGGGTCGGCCATGGCCCGTGGGCCCCGCTATTGTTGACGTTTTTCCGTTGATTTCTCCGTCACGGAGATTGACTTTGACAAGTAAAGCCACCATGTATTTCCAAGTTTGCCCTCATACATTTGCGAGTAATGCAAGAAAAAGTAACGGAGATAATGGCCCATAAAACTTGTATGAATATAATTCAAGTTGTTGAATTGCACATATCTAATATCCACGACACAGATACGACGATACCACACCATATTTAACTGTGTTATTTATTCTTATACCATAGCAAAATCGTGTTTCTTTATCCCACTCCACCACATTGGGTACAATATTCTCTATGTTACCCAATATTTATATTTAATATTTTATGCAATATATTCACCTGATGCCCCACGCCAACCCCTTAGTTTTAATAGAGCCATTTTTTCAAAACTATTTTCATGAAAAAATAATAGGACTCGACTTACACATGCACACAAAAATAAACCTTCCCAACATCTATAAGTGAAGAAAATGTTAAAACTTCAACCTTAGTAACACTTTGGACCACAGATGACTATTTCAATTCAACATGCAAGGGCAAAGGTAATATATAAATAATAATAGATTCTTTTTTACCTTCTTTCTACATATAAATAAAATACAGCAACTGTCCACAAATTCAGCAAAGTCGACAAAATTTTAGTTGATAAACTTTGTAAACTAAAAACCGATTACTAGACCTGTTCGGAGGGCTCTTCGCTCGAGCCATCTCCTTGAACCAACTGCAAATAATAAGAGCAAATTAGAATTTGTAATATGCAATTTTTTTAAAAGAAGATTATTATTGAAAAGAAAAGGGCAGTATTTATACCAATGAGCCAACTCGCTCAAATGCCTCCATTACTTGAGGATTTTCTTCATCTTCGTATCCTATTTGTAGTATTTTAGGTCCATTAACAGACCAAAAAGCTCTCCTGCCAGCTTCCTGAAAGAAAACAACTATTTGCTTAATTTTCCAAAAAAATGGTAAAATATACTTTTTCTCACTCTCTAATTAATATAATTTATTTATACCTGCAAGACGATCAAGTATATAGCATCAATTGCTTGCACACGAATTTCAGGGTCAGTTACTGCTTCACGTTCAATTGAGAGTGCACTCCCCAGCTCGAGGGGCATTTTAGACGTTTCTTGCTCACTATAAATCTGTGAAAAGTCAAAAGATTAAAGAATATTGAACGCGAAACAAAGGAACATACAAAGAAAAACGCAACATTGTAAAAAATCCACATCGGAATTACAGTTGGTACTGCATGTGTGAAATAACTACAAACTACTCCTAAAATTACACAAACCACCCTATATTAGTTGTGTACATGTGTAGTCCTTCCAAACTTTTAGGGGTGGCAACCTATATTAGTGGTGTACATGTGTAGTCTTTCCAAACTTTTAGGGGTGATTTGTGTAATTTTAAACATTTTTATTGTAATATTTTCAAAATTGCGGGTACCAATTGTAATATGGCAATATTCGACGGGGTGTAGATGTAATTAAATCATAGTAGAGTATACAAGCTCAGAATCCGCTCCATATGGTGTTTTTTAAGTATATTTTACCTTGTTTCCAGCAACGGGAAGTAATAGTGCTGGCCAAAGAAACTCTGATATCAGAAGCAAATTCTGAAGCTGATTTTCAGCTTCAAAACAGCAGTTTCGAATAGTACCTGACACCTGTAATAAGATGGAAAATAAAGCTAATAATGATTAATAAAAAAATCAAATTCAATTTCATTTTTTTTAATCATAAGGAAAAAATAGATGTAAATACCCCTTTCTTTCTCAATAGGCTAGGTGAATCGAATTGCCTAATAATTTGCTTCATAAGCCCCCGTTTGGGGTCAAGTAGAAGCTTTCTTCCTGCTTCTTTCTTCGAGATGTTTACAAGTATAGAAGCCACATGTTCAAAAGGATCATCTGATAGGGATGAAATATATAAATAACTTTGTTTTCATGTCACATAATTAATTCCCAATTTCTTACAATATATATGAAGAAAAGAATAAAGCAAAGATAATTCAAAAGGGAAATGAAAAGTCACCTTTCTTATCACTGGATGATGTACAAAATGATCTGACCAGCTTCATGATATATAGACCATGCATCTTCTCGTCTCCATTCTGGCAGCCAGGATTAATATTCTAAGTATTAATTTACACAAACATCCTCTAGTTCACATTTGATGATGAATACACAAAACTGCTTTTCAGCCCTCAACTCAACTCACATTCGTAATTAAACAAAACCGAACACTTAATTACATCTCCACCCCTTTGAAGACTGCTATTTTAGAGTTGAACCCCACGAATTTGAAAAACACTATGAAGCACTCCCTCATCATAAAATTACACAAGCAACCCTTGTGAAAATGAAAAAAAGCAATATTTTCGGACTCCCAGGGGTGGCTTCTGTAATTTTAGAAAAGAATTGAAGAGGTTGTTTCTAGTTGTTTCAAACTCGTGGGATTATCTGCAAATGAACCTTAAACGAGATGGGAATTTTTATTATTTAGACATTCAAGTAGAAAATACTATGACAAAAGTAAAAATGCATAATAAACAATGCGATCATAAAGTCCACCTGAAGCAAAGATTCAATACCAACATCCAATTGTGTGAGATTAACAAGAAGCATAACCAGCAAGTGAGTAATGCCACCGTCTTGCTTGTAAAGAATATCCATGACAGTTTTGACCATACCCATTTCAACCATCTTCGCAGCTAAATCACTCATTTGCGATAAATTGACAAGAGCTTCTGCTGCAGGTTCTGAAACTTCCTGAACCGATACATCAAATTAAAACAAGGTAACCAATACTTTGAAAAGGTGTAAAACAAAACACTAATAGAAACTACTAGAAGCATGAATATGCCTTTTTCTTTATCAGAATTGCAGTAAACAACTGATGGCTCAAGCTCAGTGAAGCAATCTATAATCGTTTATTGATAAAAGGCTACAATTAACCTTTTTTTCAGCAAGAAGGCGAGACAAAGCTGGAACAGCAACGCTGGAGTAGTTGCCAAGAGACTGCAGCCCATCCTCGGACCCCGTATAATCCCGAACGATGTCTACAGCAACTTTTTTCAGCTATAATAGATTTAGAATGAAAATTTAATCATCAAATTAACAAAAACACCATATGATGTTCACCGCTTTATCGCATCATGTATTAAACCCGAATAAACCAAATTCGTATCGATTTTAGAACTACCAGAGTAATACGAAGCAATTCAAGTTGAGAGAAGAAAGTTTACAGGTGGAGAAGGAGATGACAGAAAGCCGAGGAGTTCTTCCAGCTCAGTCGCCATTGTTGTTGCTTCTCGCAGCTTCTGAACCATGGAGCGCAAAGGAAAATAAAAACGTGTGTTTTCGTTTGTAATTTTAAGGCCGACGGCCCAAAACATAAATATGGTTCCGGGCTCAAACTTATTTGAGCAGAACTCGGCCCATTATCAATCTAATTATGTTGGTCCAGTACCAAACAATCTTTGATTTATTAATTTATTATTTCATAAAATAGTATGAGGAGTTGAAATATTATATATGATCATTGAAGGGATAAAGAGTGTCAAGAGGTGTTAGTTTAAGGAGCAAATTGCAAATTTCGCTGAAAAGATTCACTGAGAGATCTATGTCTTCTTCCTCATGATTTGCTGCTACTAGCAGCGGCTCGAACTTTTTTCTACATCTTTCCGTCGGATTTCAAATTTCCAATGAGGTAGAAATTCTTCCTCAATTTCTCGAAATACTTCTATTTTCAGCTGCAGATGCCATTTTTCATATAAAAAATTTATCTTCCAGTATGCCGAGTAATATTCCTGTGCATGGCGTGAAAGAGTACAATATGCATGATTCCTGTGTACAATATCAGTTGATTTTCATTACTGTATAAGCCGACCTGGCTTAACCATAGTAATCGACAGAAAAAAAAAAAAAAAAAATTCCTCGACATTTTGTCGGTATTATATGAATTTTCGTGTTTCTTCAGGAATCTAGAATGTTTTGATCCCGTGAAGAGGAAATGTCAGTTAGCTGCCAATTGGAGATGCGACAGTGACTTAATCAGGTAATTTTGGGGAAAAATTGATTGGTCACTTTTCGAGTTTGATTTTTGACAATTTTTGGGGTTGCTGAAAATAGAAAGTACAGTTTACTTGTGTCGGCATCTGATTTTTGAGCTGCCATTTTTAATGTAAAATGGGGTTTTTGGCTGATGAAGCTCTGGTAATAACTTGATTTGTAGTAGCATTACTTGCAACCAGGAAAACTTGTAGGTTTTTTTTGGGGTTGTGTATGTGTGTGAGTGAGTGAGTGTGTTTCATACGAGGAATTTTATCTTTGACATTTTTAGTAATTATAAAATTTCATTTCTTGCAGGTGATTGAGTAGTGGGAGTTATATCTTGATGGCTTTCATAAAAAGCACTGAATTGTCACCTGATAGAAAGAGCATTTCTGGCCTGGTAAATAAAGGTCAGTTTCAGAGTGATAAAACTCTTCCTGCTTCTCGTCGAACGAGGAGGTTAGGTTGGATTTCTAGGCAAAGATTGTTGTTTTGGTTGTTGTCACTTGCAGTAATCTTCTCAACATTTTTCGTGTATTTTGGAGTAAAGATGCATTTTCATGGTGAGTGACGGTATTTCTTGAATGAATGTATCTTATAATAACTGCACGTGCTTATACTGAGCTAAAATTTGCTCATATATGCTAACTTTGAGTTTCTTGATTTGCTCATAATACGGCTGATATTTTCATCTCTGTATAAATACGAAGGAAGTGGTTTGTCTTTGAGAAACGTCATAAAAGAGTCCCATATGGGTAATGTGCCAGATCAACCGAAGAAGCCACGTAGGCAGCGTAAGAATACATTGATTACTTTCTAAGACAAAATCTTAAATTGTAGATTTTAAATGTGTTCACTCAATTAGAGCAAGAATAAGGTCTCGTAAGATCATTGTAGCTGTGGAAGGAAAATTCTTGCCTGAACCTCGTTTAGGGGGTGTTTGCAAACTCTACTGTTTTTTAAGAAGCTCAAGTTGTATAGAAGTAAAGCAGTAGGCATGGAGTAAGAAACAAGTGTAAAGCACAAAAAGCTAGAAGCACTTTTACTACTCAAGAAACTTCCATTTATTTACTAAAACAACCTAAAAGCTAGAAGCTGAACCAAAAGTAGAAAAGTGCTCTTCTTAAGAGTTTGCAAACACTACCTTAGCCAAACCCAACCAATCACATGCAAATGTAAATACACTGGTTTGGCCGAGCCAGTCCAGGCAAGAATTTCCTGAAAATTAGTACTTTAAGCTAATTCATCTCCTTATTTTTAATTCAGGTTATTTTCCTTGTGAGGTAAAATTGCTTGATTCTGTGACCAGTCTCCTTGAACCTGAGGATAATATTAAGTTCTCTCGTTTCTCGTTGGGGTATATTGAGAGAGAAGGTGGGACCCCCCAAAATAAAACTATTGAAGCTCGATTTGGGGGACATTCGACTCTAAAAGATAGAGAGAAATCGTACCATGCAAGAAACCAAACAATTCATTGTGGCTTTGTGAGAGGAAATGATGGATTCCCAAGCACTGGATTTGATTTGGATGAGAAGGATAAAGAATATATGAAAACATGTAGAGTTGTTGTATCATCATGCATTTTTGGAAGCTCTGATTTCTTGAGAAGGCCGACTAGCAAATTGGTAAACATATTATGCTTTTAGAATATCATTTTTGGTTGTTATATGAAACTATTATGCTGTGGTTATCATATAATGCTTTTTTTGAGTTGAATCTTATGATGTTTTCCTTCTTTATTCAATATTTTACCGAAAAAGACAAGACTCGTCCAATATAACAAAAAAATGAAATTTGTAAAAGATATGGTTTTGCACACTAAATGTCTCGATTAATTATATTGAATTCATTTATTTTTGATAAAATGAATTCCATCAAAACTGTAAACTAAAGTTATGCAGTAAATGGCCCTATTAATGTTATATAGCTGATCTTATTAGTAAGAGTTGTAATATCTGTTTTTACGCTTTTATTAGTCAGGAACGTTTATAGCTACTAATCTGGTCCGTCCACGTGTCATTCATCAAGCGTGGCTGTTAGAAGGGTGTTGGGGCTGATTTATAAGCTCGCGCGCGTCATTTCTCAGCAACCATTAGCAGATTGATTAATCAAATCTCTTCTAGAGTTCTCTCTGATTCTTCTCTGTTTTTCTATCTTCTCCATGCTCTGTGTTTCTTCGTTTTATGTTGGCTAAAACCACAACAGGTGGTACCAGAGCGATCACGATCCTGATTCATGGGGCCCAAACCGATGGAACAATCCGCAAAGTTTATCCAGCTGGAGGACCGTGTGGAGACGGTCATGGAACTCCAGGAAGCAATGGAGGAACGAGTTCGAAGTGAAATCTTGACATTGTCGCGAAAATTGGATGCAATTTTGAAGAAGCTTGAGGCTGGAAAAACAACAGAGCATGTTCCACCACTGATGTCGGAGTTTCCACCGCTGCAGAGGCAAGGAGGCGCTGGTTCGTCGCATCGTTCGTCGCCGGTCCAGAGGAACTTTCCCGACGTGAATCCTTGGGGCACGAATGCGGCGGAGATCAGTTCTGGTTCAGCTCACCGCGCGCCACGTTTCGATTTTCCGAAGTTCAATGGGGATAATCCACGGGGATGGATTCAAAAGTGTAACAAATATTTTACCTTCAATAGAATGTCGGATTATGAGAAAATTGTGACAGCTTCAATGTATATGGAGGAGGCGGCAGAATATTGGTATCATGATTACATTGAAGGAAAGGAAAATATGATGTGGCTTCAATTCGTCGATCTACTGATGGATCACTTTTTGTGCACTGAAGAGAGCATCGTGGCGGAGTTTAATAAACTCAAGCAGACAACGACTGTTGAAGCATATCAAAGGAGGTTTGAAGAACTCAAATCGTTTATGGTAAGTAAAAATCGACACCTTACCGAAGAATACCTTGTAGACAGCTTTATTAGTGGATAGGATGAGATTAGACAAATGGTGTATATGCTTCGTACTAGATCTCTGTCGCAAGCCATTTATATTGCTAAACGCCAGGAGAGTTTGTTGGATTTGACACAGAAAAGTAATCGCAATATCATGAGGGCATCTAATTCTCCGGCGAGTAATCCTAGATTTAGATCTATTTCTTCGGTAACTGCTGGCAAAAATAATGCTCAGATTTATGACAAATACCCCCCTGTCAAGCGGTTATCTGCGGAGGAAATGGATATCCGGAGGAAAAAAGGGCTGTGTTTTAACTGCGATGAACCGTATACTTTCGGCCATAAATGTAAGAAACTTTTTGTCCTGTTGGTGGAGGATTTGGATGAGGAATGTGCCGGAACTGTTGTGGATGGTCAGGTACTGAGCTTGAGGAGTGTGTAGAGGATTATAAGGTTTCGTTTCATGCGTTAGCAAGTCAACTAGCACCAGAGACTATAAGACTCGTTACCCGTTGCAAAGGTCAGTCCATAGCGGTGTTAGTGGACACGGGAAGTACTCATAGCTTCTTGAACGTAGTGAAGGCTAAGAGGTTGAAATGCACCACAATTGAGACAAATCGACTCTTAGTGATAGTCACCGACGAGGGAAAAATGGAGTGCAATGCCCCATGTCCTGATTTTAAGTGGGAAGTTCAGGGGCATCAATTCCAGAATGAAGTCAGGATACTTCAACTCGGTGGCTGTGACATGGTGGTTGGAGTAGACTTGCTCAGGAGATGGGGGCCAGTCCTCTTTGATTTTGATCACCAGAGGGTTACTTTTGTGCAAGGGCAGCAAGCTACAGCAACTTTGAAACTCATCACCTCGACTGAGCTTGAAAAAGAATTTCATGGAGCATCTAATCTCACTGGATGCTTGTTTTGGTTGTCGGAATTGCAGTCTAGTAGCGTTATGCCAGAAATTGATGTAGAATTGCAGCCTTTAATCTCACAGTTCGCTCCCGTGTTTGAGGAGCCCAAATCCTTACCCCTGGTGAGGAGTCATGACCACGAGATTCCACTTAAGGAGGGAGCCGAACCGTTTAAGGCTCAGCCATACCGATACCCATATCTGCAACGCCAAGAGATCGATAAATTGGTAAAGGAAATGTTGGCGAGCGGGATAATACAAGCAAGCACAAGCCCGTTTGCTTCACCGGTGCTACTTGTAAAGAAGAAGGACAACATGTGGCGATTTTGTGTTGATTATCGAGCTCTCAATAATCTTACGGTGAAGGACGGATTCCCTATTCCCCTTATTGACGAACTGTTGGACGAGCTTAAGCACGCCATGGTTTTTTCCAAACTCGATCTCAGGGCGGGATATCACCAAATACGGGTGAAACCCACGGACATCCATAAAACCGCTTTTGTCACTATTAATGGACATTACAAGTTTAAAGTAATGCCATTTGGTCTTACGAACGCACCGGCAACATTCCAAAGCCTTATGAATGACGTGTTTAGAGAATACTTGCGAGAGTTCGTGTTGGTATTTTTTGACGACATTTTGGTGTATAGCAAGAATATGACCGATTACGTGGGTCATTTGCAGAAAGTTTTGCAACTGTTGATGGATAATGTCCTTTATGCAAAACTGTCCAAGTGTGCGTTTGGGGTTAGAACGGTGGAATATTTGGGACATTTGATAGGAGGTGGCACTGTGGTGGCTGATCTGAGTAAAATTCAAGCAATGCAAGAGTGGCCAACTCCCAACTCGGTTAAATCGTTGCGCGGTTTCCTCGGGTTGACGAGTTATTACAGGCTCTTTGTATGGCATTACGGTATTACAGCAAAGCCCCTTAATAACTTACTCAAGAAGGGCCAATTCCAATGGAATTCTCAAGCGGAGGAAGCTTTCACCACCTTTAAGCAAGCCATGATCACTGCACCTGTTTTGCAACTTCCCGACTACACCAAGGTTTTCGTGGTGGAAACCGATGCATGCTATTACGGCATCGGGGCTGTTTTGATGCAAGATCAACATCCCTTAGCATATTTGAGCAAGGCTTTGGGGCCTAAGAACTTGGGGCTGTCGGTTTATGAAAAAGAATTTCTCGCTATTTTGTTAGCTGTGGAGAAGTGGCGCCATTTCCTTATTCAAGGAGAATTCATCATCCGGACTGATCAAAGAAGTCTCAAATATCTTTTGGAGCAGAAAATCTCCACCCCCTTCAACAGAAGTACATGACGAAGCTTTTGGGTTACAATTACAGAATCGAATATAAGAAAGGGGTGGACAATGGGGCTGCCGACTCTCTCTCTAGGGTGGTGGCACCGGCCGCGGGAACCTATGCTATTACCGCTTGTAGGCCGGCATGGGTCGAGGAATTATTAGATTCCTATGCTTGCGATGCATTAGCTCAAGAGGAAATCGCAAATTACACCCTCACCCCTTATAACTTGTCTTATTTCTCTTATGATGTTTGTTTGCGCTATAAAGGCAAGGTGTATGTAGGTTCTTCTGGAGGTCTAAGAACGAAGGTAATCAAGCTAATGCATGAGTCAAGCCTTGGGGGGACATTATGGGATCCAGGGGACGTTCCAAAGACTCCAAGCAACATTTCTATGGCCTGGAGTTAAGAGCGACGTTCAAGTTTTTGTTAGTTCTTGTGATATTTGCCAGCGTTGCAAGCATGAGAATTGCAGAATTCCGGGTTTGTTGCAGCCATTGTCGGTGCCAACACGGGCGTGGGAACATATCACGATGGACTTCATCGAGAAATTACCAAGTTCCGGCGGAAAGGATTGTGTTTGTTGTTGTTGACAGATTTTCTAAATACGGACATTTCTTGGCTATTTCTCATCCGTTCACAGCTTCGTCCTTATCGCGCCTGTTTTTCGATACTATTTATAGGCTGCACGGACTGCCTAGTACCATAACATCCGATCGCGATAAGGTCTTCACGAGCTCTTTTTGGCAAGAATTGTTCAAATCTCTGGGCGTGGATTTGCAGCTAAGCACGGCTTACCGCCCTCAAACCGATGGTCAAACGGAGAGAGTTAACAATGTTAAGAGTCGTACATTCGCTGTATGTGCGGCCAAAGTCCGAAGAAATGGGGTAAATGGATTGCGATGGCGGAGTGGTGGTACAACACCAACTATCATACGAGTCTCGATACCACTCCTTTTGAGGCTCTCTATGGCTATAAATCTATCCACTTGGGCTTGGGCCCTCTGTTTCCACTAAAGGTTATAGGCGTCGAGGAGTTGCTGGCCGAAAAACGAGCTATGATGACTGAAATTAGGAACATTCTTCTGCGTTCCCAACAGCGGATGAAGCACATGGCGGATAAAGGGCGGAGCGAGCGCCAGTTCGCTGTCCACGATTGGGTTTACCTCAAGCTAAAGCCTTTCAAGCAGATCACCCTTTACTCCAGCGCGGTTTGGAAGCTAAGCCCGAAGTATTGTGGACCTTTTCAGGCGTTGGAAAGGATAGGAGAGGTCGCTTATAAGTTGGCGCTGCCTGATAGTGCTCGCGTGCATCCAGTATTTCATGTCTCGTTGCTGAAAAAATGAGTGGGGAACCTTGATAAAGTCTCCACTGTGCTTCCTCCTATGGATGATGAGGGAAAAGTCGTGCTACAGCCGGTCTCCATTCTAGCTCGTCGCATGGTGAAACGCAACAATGCTGCTGGAACTCAGGTGCTGGTTAAATGGGCCCATCTACCGGAGGAAGAAGCGACCTGGGAAGAGTATGGCTCATTTGTGCAAAATTTTTCCAACGTTTGTGACTTGAGGGCAAGTCCTAAAGGGGGTGCAATGTTATATAGCTGATCTTATTAGTAAGAGTTGTAAGTCAGGAATGTTTATAGCTACTAATCTGGTCTGTCCACGTGTCATTCATCAAGCGTGGCTGTTTGAAGGGTGTAGGGGCTGATTTATAAGCTCGCGCGCGTCGTTTCTCAGCAACAATTAACAGATTGATCAATCAAATCTCTTCTAGAGTTCTCTCTGATTCTTCTCTGTTTTTCTATCTTCTCCATTCTCTATGTTTCTTCGTTTTATGTTGGCTAAAACCACAACAATTAATTCATATGCTTGCTTAAGCTATCAAAACATTCTCTGGAGCATGCATGATTACTGCTTTTTTTTAAAATTAATTTAGAACTAAACTTATTGCAGATCAGTGAATACTCCAAGAAAAATGTTTGTTTCGTCATGTTTGTTGATGAGCAAAGTTTAGCAAAACTCTCAACCGAAGGGAATGTTCCAGATGACAAAGGAAACATTGGATTATGGAAGATAGTTGTTGCCAAGAACTTACCATACGAGGATTTGCGAAAAACTGGAAAGGTGCCTAAATTTTTGTCGCATCGCCTTTTTCCTTTTTCTAGGTAATCCTGAAACAATAAATATATTTTTTTAATATGACAATATATCCATGTCAGTTGGACTAATAGTGATTCTTTATTTATTTATTTAGGTATTCCATTTGGCTTGATAGCAAATTGAGATTAAATGCTGATCCAATGCTAATTATTGAGTACTTTTTATGGCGAACGGGTTCAGAATATGCTATTTCAAATCATTATCTTCGCCATTGCGTTTGGGAAGAAGTTATCCAAAATAAAAAGCTAAATAAGTACAATCACTCTGCTATTGATGAACAGTTCCATTTTTATCAATCTGATGGTCTTACAAAGTATGAATCATCAGATCCATCAATTCCTATTCCAAGTTGTGAGTGCCATTTTCATTTTGTTTTAATTTGACTTTTTTTTTTCTATTTCATTTAATTATATTGGTTTTATTTTTTTTATTTCATTTAATTATATTGTTTTTTTTTTTTTTTTTTTTTTTTTTTTTTGTAGTTGTACCTGAAGGGTCATTTATTGTCAGGGCACATACACCAATGTCGAATTTATTTTCTTGTCTTTGGTTCAATGAGGTTGATCGATTTACTTCTCGTGATCAACTGAGCTTTGGATATACTTACTTGAAGTTGAGGCGATTGAATCCTGATAAACGGTTTTACTTGTACATGTTCAAGGTTAGTTTTTGGTTGGAGATAGTATGTGGGTGTTTGCGAGAGCTTTTGCTTTTGGAGAAGCTAAAGCTATAAAAAGTTGTAGTAGTAAAAGTGAGCAGTGTTTGGAAAAATATGTAGAGAAGCACTTTTGTCACTCTATAGAAACTTCCACCTATTTACGAAAATAACTTAGAAGCTAGAAGTTGAAGGTACAAGTTAGCCATCGGATGCTTGCATCTTCTAGCTTATCTCTGCTTAAAATTAGCAGAAGTTGGCTTCCCAAACACTCCGAAAGGGCTGAATAAAAACAGAAAGCACGGAATTGCTTTTCTTTTAATCTTGATAAGTTTTCTCAAAATGGGCTTCTTTATCTAATAAAATGATTTTTTCAGGACTGTGAGCGAAGAGCACTCACAAAGCTATTTCACCATAGAGCAGACACGTAAAGATTCTTTCAATGCTAAGGTAAAGTTTTCAATGTTTTTCATTTTTAGATGACAAATTAAGTATTGTTTTGACAATTTTTACTTAAATTCTGATAGGTTTTGAAGCATGCGCACAAAGCATCTCATGGCTGAATATTACCTTCGAACTGCTTCTAAAAGTTGCCACTCATTTCTTAATCTGCTGGAATGGAGAACTCTGGCCTTAAAGCTATGAGGAACTTAATGAAAAGCACCTGGAACTTAACATTCTCAAAATAGGCGAAGGCAACTGGATTCCCCTTAAAGGGGCTTGCATAATTTGGAGATCCCACGAATTTATGTTGTCTGTGTTTTGTGCATATTCTTTGATTTCTACAGGGACAGCCTCGAAGAAGAATATAAAAGCTTGCGTAACTTTGTTCATGTAATAATAAGCTGTGTATCTTGTAAGTTGTGAGAAGTTGAAATTATGGCATCAGTTGATAAGTTTCCACTTTTACTATTGATTGAAAATCGTATCTTCATTCTCAATTATTGAAGTCCAGTTCTCATAATGTCTCAACATTGTAATGTTACAATTTATACTAGGGGATCGTTTACCTCTGGAGATGTGTGTGTGTGTGTGTATTTTTTTTTTTTTTTTAATACGAGAAAAGTTCGAGCTCTAGCTTGAGAAAACAATTTTCTCAAAAACTCATGCCAAACGAACTGAACTCGAGTCATTTTTTTCTTGGCTCTTGAAGTTCGAATTTGAAAAAGAAAAAAAAAGGGATAATTACACTTACACTCCCTCGACTTAGGGGTAAATACAGGAAGACCTCCTATATTATAGGAAATTACAGAGACACCTTCTTGACTATGGCTCTGCTAACACTTAGGTCCTACCGTTATATATTTTATTATTTCGAAGTAGATGCTAATGTTTAATTAAATGGACAATTAACTTAATCACTTTGCTCATTTCATGTATAGCAAACACTATAACATATACATTATCGGCAATTTAGTCATTTCATAACTTTTCGTTAAGTATTTTTAGGTTTTCGTTAGGGTATAAGGATCTATTTGTAATTTCCAATAGTACAGGAGATCTTGCTGTATTTACCTGTAAGTCGAGGAGGTGTAAGTGTAATTATCCAAAAAAAAAAAAACTAAGGCTCGGCTCACCGCTCACCTCGTTTTTTAGCTATATTTTATCTATTTTACTATAATGTTTTAATAATTTTTTTCGATAATTCAATAAATTTATCTTTCAAAATTATATTTATTCTTTAATTGACGCCCTCAAACAATATCGCTTTATTTTATTTCCTTTTTTAACTCTACAAATTTCATATAATAAAAATAACAGTTAGTAAAAATGCTGCATTAATTCTTGTCATCGTAGATGACTTTTTCTAACAAGTAAGTGACACTGTAAAAACTTTAAGTACCATTTTATTCATCAGTTCCATAACCCCATGAATTTATTCATCAATTAAGCATAAAATTTAGCATTTAATAGTGTTATTCAAACTTAAATATTGTTAAAACCAAACGCACCCTTAGTTTCTATTCTTGGGTTCTTCACTTGCAACGTCTGTGAATTAATGGAGGCGTCCACTCTCTTCAGAGCCTTTAAACCCTTCAATTTCAAGCTGTCAAAATCCATTCCCATTCGATGTTCTTCCATTTCATCAGCTCCCAGAATTCATACAGGTTAATCAAACAAAAAAAGAAAAAGAAGAAAAACGCACGCGGCGCACGTTTGCGGGATGCGCCACCACCTGCTAACGTGTGCCCGGCGGCCGGCGATTGCGATTAGTTTAGCTGCCTCCGCAGACCCATTACACTTTTTTTTTTTTTTTCCTTTCATCGGATTAAAATTCTCATCAACATATTCACATTTTGCAGTTAAAGAAGGAAAATTGAAGAGGTCATATAATGGATTGTTGTTAGATGCCGGAGGCACACTCCTGCAATTGGCTAAGCCGGTTGAAGAAACTTATTTGAATATCGGCCGAAAATACGGTCAGTTTAATCTTTATTTTATTTTCTTTAAGTTAGCTAAATTGTTAATATTAATGAATAAAAGATGAAATCTTGGGATTGAAAATAGTGTGTTTCTCTCTCTAAATATATACAGGTCTACAATGTAGTGCAGCTGATATAAAACAAGGTTTCAAGAGAACTTTCTCTGCTTCATGGCCTGAAAAACTCCGTTACCAGGTTTGAACCACATTTTCATTACCATAACATCGTTTAAATCAGAAAATTTTCCATGTTTAACATTATATTGATCTTGGATTATTGATAATGGATAGGGTGATGGTAGGCCATTTTGGAAACTTGTTGTTTCTGAAGCCACTGGTTGTGATGATGCAAATTACTTTGAAGAAGTGTATGAGGTGAGGATATTCTTGATGTTCTAACTGATCAAAATGAACTTTAACTTACAAATTGGGAATAATTAAAACCCCCCGACTGAGGTGAAAATTACAAAAAACACCATGAGTCGGCGATTTTACGTGACATTGATGGTGTTTTTCATTATGATTTGTGAAATCTCAGGGTGTTTTTCGTAATTTTTAAGGTTTAAGTGTATTTTTCGTAAACTGTGCAAACCTCAGGGGGTTATTTGTAATTGACCCTGCAAAATGTCTGCTTTGTTTTTCAATATGTAAGAAATATTGTCATAGTTTTGGTATTTGTGAAGCACAAACACATATTGATTTAGATCTTCAATTTTGATCAGTACTATGCGAATGGTGATGCATGGTATCTTCCTGAAGGAGCTCATGAAACAATGTTGTGCCTGAAAGATTCTGGAGGTCTTTTTCAAGTATCTTCATATTCTATTTCATCAGTACTTTCAATAGTAATAATATCGGAATTCTTTTTTAGGGTGAATTACATCTACTACCCTTGAGCTTTGAGACAATTACAGTTTACTCTTTCTGTTTTCAGAAATTACAAAAAACTCTTTCATATTTTACTTAAATGAAAAAACTCCCTGAAATAGGCTGATCATTTATGTTTTTTTTACTTCATGTTGTAAAGTTTTGGGAGTTTTTGTAATAAAGTGAAATGTTGAGGAGATTTATTAAATTTCTGAAATAAGAGGGATTAAATTTAATTAGGGCAATCTTTAGGGATAGTAGATGTAATTCGCCACTCTTTTATATTATATCATATTTCTTCTTTACATATGAACTGAATTATGATGCAGTTAAATTAGCCGTTGTTTCCAACTTCGACTTCCGCTTGAGGAAGCTACTCAAAGACCTCAATGTATTAGATTTGTAAGTCTTCATTCTTACTCTTTTTTACCTCTCACTTGCAATTTTCTTGGTTAATATTTTCTGCTTTATTTTGCTTTAGGTTTGATGCTGTCATAATATCCTCGGAGGTCGGGTATGAAAAACCGGATGAGAAAATATTTAAAGCTGCTTTAGGTAAATTGGATGTTTGCAGAGCTTTTGTTTTTGGAGAAGTAAAATGGTGGAATAGTAAGTGTGAGGAGCGTAAAAAAAGTGAAAATTCCAGAAAATAAAAAGTTGAGAAGAACTTTTGTTACATCAAAAAAGTTTTTAACTTATATAAGAAACTAACTTAGAAGCTAGAAGTTGAAGCCTAGAGTATGTCGTTGAGTGCTTTGAACTTCTAGCTTATTTTTGCTTATTTTTAAGCAGAAGTTGGTTTCTGAATACTCCCAGTGCGGAAAAGAGCAGAAAGCACGAAAGTGCTTTTCTTTAGAGCTTGTAAACACTACCAACGTTCAATTTTTATGCTTATTTGTAGATCAGATATCTGTGGAAGCTAGCAATGCAGTTCATGTTGGAGATGATAGAAAGACAGATAAGGAAGGGGCTAATGCTGTTGGAATTGATTGCTGGTGAGTTTTATAATTTTGCAAAGATAGGTAAATTTTAATCTTTCACTATGCGAAAAGTTGAAATATTATATGAAACGCTCTTAAATATAAAGTTAAGTTATATTCGGTTTCTTGTTTGACGACTCTCGATACTAATATGCAGGTTGTGGGGTGCGGATGTGAAGAGCTTCTCAGATATACAAAATCGCATCCTTCCAATAGAGTCCTAAACGTAAAAACGTGTTATTATATTCATGTATTTAGGACAGAATGGACCATTGGTCCATACAGGAAAAGGCAAGAGGATAAACCTATAGTTCAATTCAACCAGAAATAAAAAAACGTCAAGACGTAACCTCGTCAATATTCAATTGTTCTGGACCATTAAGTTGTGGAACTCTCTTAATCAAACAACTGTTCTTTCAAGAATTCAAACTCAATACCTCTAATTAAACTAACATAATACTTACTCAATAAACAACATCATTCAGTCGCAGTAGAGGTTAGTGGTGGTGCATCTCACTTAAAATATGCATTACAAAATATTTATGAGGCACACTGAATGAAATATACACTATAAATTATGGAATAATTAAAAAAAAAAAAATACTATATACTTGCTTGTATGTACCTCCGCCCACTATCCGGTCGTAGTACTTCAATTACGCAACAGTCACAATACGCATGAAAGATAATCGGTGAAACATTAAAGAAAGAAATTCCATGAATGCCGACCGAAGGAGAATTTAATCTCGACAGAAGCAAGGAAACCTGATTCCATGTTATAAGTGGGATTTAATCAGAAGAGCAAGCAAGTGAGAATAGTTCATCGAAATCAAATGATGCATTTAGCAGAAATTAACTTCACGTCTTTTTAAACTGTCAAATAAGTTACATTTCCACTTTGCAAATGCTGACCAGAAAGAAACCAATAATCCACTGGAAAATTCCTTTCCTTCACGCCAAATACCGATACAATCTTCTATCACCATTATCCCTCTCCAAGAAATCTCTCTCAATAAGGGACTCGATCCTCTTCTTAATCTCCCCGGGATTAGCCAAAAACCTCGACTGCAACTGCTTAGTGACCTCAGCGATAATATTGTTATGATCCAAGACCCGCCTTGCTTTCATAATCCTCACGATTGCAGCCTCAATCTGAGGCTTACGATCCTCCTCCACTCGCTGTCTCGTCTCCTGCTTTTCCGGCTCTGATTCCTTCTGCGCCACAACTGTCCCGATTTTAACCTTCCTCAATTTACTTGAAAACCTTTCGTTCACCCCAAACACGTCGGTATCTCCAATTTCCTTACTCATCGGCTCCTTCTTCAAAACATTCTTCCCCTTCACGCACGCCAATGATTGGAGACATCTTTTTAGATCGGATGAAGGAATTTCCGTTGCCTGCTCGATTTCCTTATAGCTAAGACTTTCCTCGTTATTGAATAACATTAATACGCACATCTGATAAGTCGAAACATTCAATTCATATTTTTGGTTATTCCCGAAATTTGCCCTCAAATCAGCCATGCCCATATTTGTTTGCCAAGATAGTCTTCGTCCCATGTGGGTCCCGAGATAGTAAGACCGGAATTTCTCGCATAGAGCCGACATTTCAGATGGCAAATTGCAAGTGATGCTCGATTGAGTCGGCCACGAGCCAGTTGTCAGAACCTGGACGACTAATGTGGGCCCACTCGCCAGCTCAGTACCATAGGTGGAATAAAATCCCTGCATTGTGTCCTGAGAGGTTTTCATGTCAGTAAACATGCCTTCGAGTTTCGAAGTGAACTGATAACCACATTCAGTTTTCAGCTTCACAATTAAGCTTCTCTCGGCGTCGTCGGAAACCGTTTTTCCGGATAGGAGCCGTTTGGCTAAGTGCTGTTTGTAGTATTTTTCGAAAACGTCCTTCTCCTGGAGGTAACGGAATAGCATCATCACTTTATCGAGAATCGTTTCAATATCCTCTTCTTTCACACCTTTGAGACCTTTCCTCAATTTATCATCCACAAATAAGGAGATATATTCTGGGGAACGAGCATTTAAATTAATAAAATATTCAAACGAAGAATTCAAAGCATTCTGGAAGGTCTTGTCGTTGGTGAATGACGAGCTTATGATTTTATCGTATTTGTCACGTGTTTCGAGAAGTGATTCGACAAACTCAACTGGATTCTTTGATTTCTCGGGATCTGTGACTAGCTGTTTACCTGTATCTCTTATGTGTGATGTCATCACATCTCTTATTGTAACGAGACCATTTGGAACTCTCCGGAATAAACTATACATTCTTCCCAAATCATCAAATTTATCATCTAGAAGCATCTTTACCATGCCCGAATTCTCCATGTGGACTAATCTTAGCATGTGATTGGCTATCATTTCTTTCTCCACAACATTAGTTATCTTTGCTTCACTTTTCCCATCTAAGTAGTGTGATACCCTCTCGATTTCTTCATTCAGACGCTTTTCAGCTTTCTTCAAGTAATCACCACAATCACTACACTCTATGAACTCTTGAGATTCTGCTCGGTAGAAATCAGCAGAAACTTCAAGAAATGGCTTCTCGAAATCTTCTTGGTAAACTGAAGGTCCCAAATCCATTAGCATTTTGATAATGTTTCTCATAAGCCCTCTGTTGATAACCTCACCAGTTCGTTCTTTGAGAATCAATTCAAGAAGAGTATCGAGAAGGCGAGTTTGGATTTTGTCAGAGTGTATTACATTGTCTCTCCATAGATTTAGGCCGAGTTCATGAACAGGAGTTTTGTGTGTGCTTGGGATGAAAGTTCTGTCCATATACATTAGTATGTCACGAATCATTTGAAGTGCTTTGTTATGATCACTCCATTTTGTGTTGAGCTCTTCCAGAAATGAACCTCCATGAGCAGCTTCTATGCATTTGGACATTGTTTGAAGATGGAATGTCATTGTTGATACGAGTCCTGCATAAAGCTTCTCCCCGAATTTATGTAGTACCATATTGTAAGCATTTCTGCAGTGGAAGAGAATTCCAAATCAGAAAACAAATATACTTCATATATGTACACGTGCAATTTTATGTGTGTGTGTGAGTACATGAAATCAAACCTGAAAATATATGGATTAAAAGTTCTGATCAGACATGATGACCTAAATGGTTAAAAATGACAATATATGGTAAGCACAAACCCCTATCCAAAAACATGGATGACAAAATGCATTTACGGGGTGATTGCAAACTCTATTGCTTTTAGAGAAGCTAAACTTGTAAAAAAGTGTAGTAGTAAAAGCAAGGAGTGTTTGGCAAAAAAGTTAAAAGCACAAAAAAAAGTAGTTGAGCGTTTGGAAAGAAAAGCAAAGAAACACTTTCCTACTCTCAAGAAACTTTCATTTAATTACGAAAATAACTTAGAAGCTGAAGCTAAAAGAAGGTCTTCAGGTTCTTCAAGCTTTTAGGCTATTTCTGCTTAAGTTGGGAGTGCTTGAAAACCAAAGTAGTGAAAAACGCCAAAAGCAGAAAAGTGCTTTTCTTAGAGTTTGAAAACACTACTGCATTACTTTAATTGGCCAAATAAATTCGTTCTGCTTCGATTAATTCATACTTGATTGACACATTTAGAAACAACTTAAGAGTCTTCGTTTCTCAATCAAACCTGATGGCAATTTTTTTTCAAATTGAGGGAATAATTTCAAGAAACACATAAAAGGACGATAGAGGAGTGTCATTGGTCACAAAGAATTCAAATTTCTGGAATCTCAAGGCTCATGCTACAACAAATTTCAGAAACAAATGGCACTAATTATAAAGAGTTTTAGTGTTTTACTATCTAAACATATCATAACCAGCTACTATAATCTCACAGTTATAAATATTATATCAGGCCAAGAGCTAACAACATGTGTGAATAATGAACTGCAAGAAGCTTCAAATTTGATTGTTAATAGCATCTGAAGTTTTATTATTATGAAACCTCACAAACATAAAAATTATAAGTTTCAGAATTATGCCTCGAAAAATGGTCATTGAATCTATCCAAAAAGGTAAACAAGTTTAGATTAAATTGGACACCGGCAAGCATATTCTCAACCTCATTACTCCAATTCATTAATCCAAAATGAACAAAAACACAATCAAAGAAAAATAGAAAGATAAAACCATATGAACAACCACACAGAATACTAACACAGAAAGTCAACTCAGCTACATACAGCAATCCCAGAGCTTAAATTCCACAAATCCTAATTAGAGTTTCAATTCCATAAATCCTAATTAGCATATCCTCACTAAAACACAAACAAATAATAAAGCCACAATCTAATCAAGTCCGGAATCAGCCTTACGTCTAATAGCTTCACAAATAACTGCTACTACCATCATATACACCAAATTAAACCAAAAATTAAGTTCGAAAAATTCTAAAAAAATTGCAGAAAAAAAGAAAATAGAACAATTTGTAAAATAAAACCTGTATAATTCTTCAAAGCTGAGTCCACTAGCGTTGTGATTATAAATCTCATGAATTGCATGCTCCAGAATCTTCCAAGTCTTCTCAGCATATTTCGGATCCACCACTACTTTGTGTTTAAACGCCTCTATCTGAAAATTCCTCTTCTTCTGCCCACTATTCATCGTTTCTTGGAAAATTTTCCCCAAAATCCCTTCCACAAAGCTCCGATTAATCGATTTGCCAAGCAAAACCTGATGATTGACTGAATAATTTTGCCTTAAAATCTAAGCGATTTACGACTCGTCAAAAATCGAGGTTTAAGTGCTGGAAATGGGAGGGAGAATATCGATGAAAGATTGAGTTGTACGTTAAGCTATCCACCATCAGAGGATTCGATTTTTGATTGAGCGAAGAGAAGTATATAATTTGTTAATTTTTTCGACTTCTTTTTGGGGGTTTTATTATTTATTTATTTATTTTATGTATTTTTTTCTAAGGAAGTGGTTTGATGCAAGTTCCAGAGACCTTTGCGTTCGAGTGATGATGGGTTTCGTTTCTTTGGGTTGGAAGAAATGAAATGTTAAGGTCTGTTTGGGAGTGGGGATAACAATTACTTTTTCTTTTTTTATGTTTTTGTTATGAATATTACCCCAAATAGGATTAATTTCATCTAGATCCCCTCCGAATTACATATATTGCAGGTTGTCTCCCTCTTGTTTGAAATACTATAGATACACCCCTTATAATTATTATATATTACAATTTAAATCCAATCCGACCCAGACCCATCAAAATATGGTTTGATCGGACCTTTTTACCCTTGGCTTAAAATTTGGTATTTTTTGTTCCAATGACGCCCTTCGTGATAATTATATTTTAACTAGGGTATCTTTGTAATAAGAGTTAATTATAAGGGGTGCGTTTGAAAAAAGGAAAAAAAGGAAAAGAAAAAAAAAGAATCTAAATTAATTTAATAACTTAATATAGGAGAAATTGACGACCCGGAAGGCCAGAACATGAACCGAAACCAAGTCTATAATGTTAACGAATAATCTCGGTCCGATACGTGATGTAGCATTAGCGATCGAGACCGGTCAATTTAAGCCAAGACTTGGGTCCCATGGTCGACTAGAGTCTCCAATCGGAAACATTATGGTTCGATCGGACTGAGTATCGATTCCGAGGGCCGATCCGATCCAACCCTTCGGTCCCCGAAAGGCTCTATTGTTGTATCAAGCAGTCAAATCAATCAGTCGCCAAGCATTAAATACGAGACAAATATCCGTCTGACACCACCTTACCTGATTAAGGTTGTTTCTATAAGCTTAGGATCGAAGCATTAATTGCACACCCAGAAGTATGTATTTAATGTGTGTTATGCATCACTATAAATATTCCTCATTAATTATTGGTTGGTAAGCATATTTAATATCTTCAAACGTTATATTTCTCTTTCTATACCCTTTCAGTTTAAGCTTACTAACTTGAGCGTCGAGGTTCTACGCCGGAGCCAACTCTCTCCGGCCATGTAACCCCTGTTCATTTGTTTGAGGTCGAAACAAATTCCTTCTTATAAATTCAACTGTCAGTTCAGCGATCGAATTCGATCCTCGAACCTCTCCCAAAAACTGACCTTATCATGTTACTAGAATACTATTAGTCTCCATTTTTTATCCCAATGAATCTTAGTCTCTACAAAGTTTGTTTTTTTTCGAAAGGCACCACCGCAAATTTTCTAAACTGCTTTCTCAATTTCATGTACAAACATGTACTTTTGATGTTCACAAGCGACAGCCATACAGTGATTTATAACCTCTGTCGCGCGGCTACGAACAAAGGGAGAGATGCTTTGCGTTGTCGTCTCCACTTAGGGTTTCTTTGAGAGAGATTGCAAAGTTTCTCCAGTGTTTTCTCGCCAAGTGTAGAGAAGACGAAGGATTTTGTCAAATAACTCAAGGGCAAAACTGTCCGTTCAACCTTGTTTTCCTTCTTTTTTTCCTGAGTTTTTTTAAGACAAAAAATAGGACAATTGAGTAACTACCGAGCTAAATGGGTCGGGTTGGGTTTAAATGGTAATATATGATATTTATAAGGAGTGTATCTGTAATGTCTCAACTGAAAGAATGCGCCCAAAAAGCTTCAGGTATTTCACACGGGGTTCCAATCCTGTGTCGCAACCCTGTGAGCAAGGGGATTTCATCCCACGTCGGAAAAACAGAGTGAAAGTGAAGGGTTAATATGTTAGTTACCAAGCACAACTACCACATGGTTAACCATCTTTTCGCAGTTGATTTCCAGGCCAAACTTTATGGTTGTGTTCGGTGGTGGCGAAGTTTATTCCTGCGCGTCCAACGGGAGCCTAAACAGGGGGATTTTCCTCTCCGCGCCCGAGGATCGTGACAGTATCTGTAGTATTTCAAACAGAAAGAGGTCAACCTGTAATATACTTAATTCAAAAGGGGTCTAGATGAAATTAATCCAAATATAAATGAGAAATGTAGGAAAGATTTGAATTTTAAGTTTGCATATTGATTTTCTTTATTTTTATTCTGAGATGCATAATTTTTTTTTCACGCTCAATAATATAATTATACTAGTTAAGATTCCATGGCAAGGCACGGATTCTAATTTTTTAATAAAGTAAAATTTTATTTTATTCTAATTTGTTAATAAAACAAATTTTAAAATTATTTATTTTAATTTAAATATATTATCATATTTTTTTTATATTTTTTTGGTAGTTTTATTTTTATACTTAATTATTTTTAAAATTCGTTTTAATATAATTAAATATCAAATTATTTATAAAGATATTTTAGAACTCCTATATGTGGACAAGGAAAATATAAATAATGATTAAATTTGAATTAGATTTGTAACTAATATATCTATACAAAAGTTTTCATTTTTTTTTATAATTATGAAAATAATAATAGTTTTAATTACATGGCAAAATAGAATTTATTGAGTCTATCCACGTGTACGGTTAGGTGAATAGCCTCAAGGGTTCTGAATTATATAATATAGATTTGTACCAATATTGTTGAGATTTCCTCATTCTTTTATTAAATTTTACTAGAGTTTTCAGAGTCTCTTAGGTTTTTCGAAATTAAAAAATATTTTGTATTAATGTATTTGTTGCTTATGATTTCATCAGTTTTGCGCTTTTACCCCAAAATTTTAACTTCTCATTTTACTCTAATATTTTCTAGTTATGACTTACATAATTAATATCATTTTATTTTGAATCTTGTAACATGTATTATAACAACACATAATTTAAAATATATGTTATCTGATTCGAAGAGTGGACAATTTCAAACATAGAATATTTTGTTTGCTCTAACTATTTTAATACTATTTAGGTACTTCATTACGGATTAATTTCTCAATGGAAAAATTCAGGAAAGTAAATAAAAAAGTACTGATAAATTTCCCGATAATAATATAAGAGAATTAAGAAATACTGAAGAATCGGAAATAGGTAGACTTAAAGATTTTGGAGTAAATTTCAAAAAAAAAAAAAAGATTTTGGTGTATCTTTCTTTTTATTTAAAATAAGAAACCATACTTGCACATATCTTTCATCAAATCAGAGTGGCGCAGCGGAAGCGTGGTGGGCCCATAACCCACAGGTCCCAGGATCGAAACCTGGCTCTGATAAGTATATATTTCAGAAGCAAGCTTCCTTTCCACTATATTTTGGTTTTTATGTGTGAGCATAATTCTTTTATAAGTTAGATTTATTATGTCTATAAATTTTTGTTTTAACTTTTTATTATACTAATGAATTGATTTGTAAAGATAGTTTACTATAATATCAAACTATGATGCATGGACACGACACAATACGAATACGGAAATACGGAATTTTTTTAAAAAAATTAGGACACGATATGACTTCAACACGGCTATATTATATATATAAATTTGTTATATATTTATTATTACTAATTTATACAATATATAAAATATCTATAAAATTATGTAATATTAAAAATTTTAAATAAAGGAATAAAATTCATGATGTTGGAGTTGAATTTTCCACCTATTATTGATTGAAATTGAATTGGAAAAATCAAAGAAAAATACAAAAACCAAAAAAGAAATGAAGAAAACTGATAACTATTGGGATTTGACCCAATAGCCACCAGATATTATTCCAGATGTAGAGATTCGGGGTTCGACTCCTTTCAATGACAAGGATCAAATTCTTAAAAAAAAAAAAATGAAGAAAACTGAAAATACTTGTAGTACTGTTGTTCTGCTAGTCTTGAGATAGAGAGAGAGTATAAAAAATTCAAGAAAAGCAAGAAAAAGAAAACTTTATAAAGTTATAAATTTGCCCTGCCGTGTCGAACACTCTCACCAACCGTGTCCTAATCTTTATTTATTTATTTTTTAATTTCTAACACATTTTTGTTGCGTAGGACACGTGTTAGAGTCGCGTCCGAGGCATGTCCGTGTCCGACACGTATCCAACACTACACTGGGCTATATTTCGAAATGTCCGTGCATTAGAGATATCAAGTAATTTCATTTATATTTTAATATAATCGCCATTTAGAGTTAATTCATAAATACTATGGGCTTTAATGAAATAATTCACAATTCATGCATTAGGGAGTTGCTAATTGCAATATCTGTATCTGTACTGTTTAACTTCACCATTACAATGCTGTCAGATTTTTGGATAAGAAATTAATGATTAAGTCATGTCAAAATCAGGACTGATTATTTGTTCTAAATAGAGTTAATGACGACTATGAAACGAAGTAAGAGATTAAGTCTTCTTTATTTAGATTAATTATGGATATTGGTGGCCAGTTCACGTCAAATTATTGAGTAAAAATAAACTAGTACAAACAAAAAATCTACATTTTTAAAAAATTTAAATTCAAATCTACGACAGACAGCAATAATACGCATGAATGATTATCCACAAAACATGAAAGAACGAAATCCCACGAATATAATGATGTCTGAATTCAACAACGAGAATTTAATCTTGAGAAGAGCATAGAAACCTGATTCCATATTCATAAGTGGATTTAATATGATTGAATTGTACACGTTTAAAAAAGACTTGGTAAAAGCTAACCTGAAAACAAAACCAACCAACTTGCCATGACACTTTTTCTTCCTTACGCCAAATACCGATACAATCTTCTATCACCATTATCCCTCTCCAAGAAATCCCTCTCAATAAGCGACTCAATCCTCTTTTTAATCTCCCCAGGATTAGCCAAAAACCTCGACTGCAACTGCTTAGAGACCTCAGCGATAATATTGTTATGATCCAAAACCCGCCTCGATTTCATAATCCTCACGATTGCAGCCTCAATCTGAGGCTTTCGATCCTCCTCCACTCGTTGTCTCGTCTCTTGCTTTTCCGGCTCCGATTCCTTCTGCGCCACAACTGTACCGATTTTAACCTTCCTCAATTTACTTGAAAACCTTTCATTCACCCCAAACACGTCGGTATCTCCAATTTCCTTACTCATCGGCTCCTTCTTCAAAACATTCTTCCCCTTCACGCACGCCAATGATTGGAGACATCTTTTTAGATCGGATGAAGGAATTTCCGTTGCCTGCTCAATTTCCTTATAGCTAAGACTTTCCTCGTTATTGAATAACATTAATACGCACATCTGATAAGTCGAAACATTCAATTCATATTTTTGGTTATTCCCGAAATTTGCCCTCAAATCAGCTGTGCCCATATTTGTTTGCCAAGATAGTCTTCGTCCCGTGTGGGTCCCGAGATAGTAAGACCGGAATTTCTCGCATAAAGCCGACATTTCAGATGGTAAATTGCACGTGATGCTCGATTGAGTCGGCCACGAGCCAGTTGTCAGAACCTGGACAACTAATGTGGGCCCACTCGCCAACTCAGTACCATAGGTGGAATAAAATCCCTGCATTGTGTCCTGAGATGTTTTCATGTCAGTAAACATGCCTTCGAGTTTCGAAGTGAACTGATAACCACATTCAGTTTTCAGCTTCACAATTAAGCTTCTCTCGGCGTCGTCGGAAACCGTTTTTCCGGATAGGAGCCGTTTGGCTAGGTGCTGTTTGTAGTATTTTTCGAAAACGTCCTTCTCCTGGAGGTAACGGAATAGCATCATCACTTTATCGAGAATCGTTTCAATATCCTCTTCTTTCACACCTTTGAGACCTTTACGGAGTTTGTCATCCACAAATAAGGAGATATATTCTGGGGAACGAGCATTTAAATTAATAAAATATTCAAACGAAGAATTCAAAGCATTCTGGAAGGTCTTGTCGTTGGTGAATGACGAGCTTATGATTTTATCGTATTTGTCACGTGTCTCAAGAAGAGATTCGACAAACTCGACTGGATTCTTTGATTTCTCGGGATCTGTGACGAGCTGTTTGCCTGTATCTCTTATGTGTGATGTCATCACATCTCTTATTGTAATGAGACCATTTGGGACTCTCCGGAATAAACTATACATTCTTCCCAAATCATCAAATTTATCATCTAGAAGCATCTTTACCAAGCCCGAATTCTCCATGTGGACTAATCTTAGCATGTGATTGGCTATCATTTCTTTTTCCACAACATTAGTTATCTTTGCTTCACTTTTCCCATCTAGGTAGTGTGAAACCCTCTCGATTTCTTCATTCAGACGCTTTTCAGCTTTCTTCAAATAATCGCCACAATCACTACACTCGATAAACTCTTGAGATTCTGCTCGGTAGAAATCAGCAGAAACTCCAAGAAACGGCTTCTCAAAATCTTCTTGATAAACCGAAGGTCCCAAATCCATTAGCATTTTGATAATGTTTCTCATCAGCCCTCTATTGATGACTTCACCAGTTCGTTCTTTGAGTATCAATTCAAGAAGAGTGTCGAGAAGGCGAGTTTGGATTTTGTCAGAGTGGATTAAATTGTCTCTCCAGAGATTTAGGCCGAGTTCATGAACAGGAGTTTTGTGTGTGCTTGGGATGAACGTTCTGTCCATATACATTAATATGTCACGAATCATTTGAAGTGCTTTGTTATGATCACTCCATTTTGTGTTGAGTTCTTCGAGGAATGAACCTCCATGAGCATCTTCTATGCATTTGGACATTGTTTGGAGATGGAATGTCATTGTTGAAACTAGACCTGCATAAAGCTTCTCCCCAAATTTATGTAATACCATATTGTAAGCATTTCTGCAGCATAAGAGAATCCGAAATCAGAAATCAAATCTCTAAAACAAAGCGCTTTTTTGCTAAGTCCTTTGTTTTCACCACTTTGGGAGTGTTTGCAAAAAAGCACCTAGTTGCATGCTTTTGTTTCAACTTATAGCTTTACGGTTATTTTCATAAATAAACGTAAGTTTCTTGAGAATAGTAAATTAAAGTGCTTCACGGCTTTTTTTCCCCAAACAGTCAACTGCTTCTATTTCCAAACACTACCCACTTCTATTAATCCAAAATTTTAGAACTTCAACTTCTACAAGAGCAGCAGAATTTGCAAATTCCCACATCATAGAGGTGTGACATTGGTTAGACAGATTTCAAATCAATGCAATGCCAAGGCTCATGCTACAACGAATTTCAGCAACAAGTGGCGTTAATTCTCAAGAGTTTTACAATCTAAACATGGCATAGCTAGCTACTATAATATCACCGTTATAAATATTACATAGGGTGAAATGCTAACAAAATGTGTCAATACTAAACTTGCAACAAGCTTTAAATTTGATTGTTAACGAATAGCATCTGAAATCTTATTATTATGAAACCTCACAAACATAAGAATTATAAGTTTCTGAATTCTGGCTCCAGAAAATATTAATTCTTCAGTGAATCTTTCCGAAAAGGTAAACAAGTGTAGATTAAACCAGATATCAGCATGCATATTCTCAACCTCATTAGTCCATATTCATTAATCCAAAATGAACAAACAAAATAAAAGATAAAACCACATGAACAACCACACAGAATACTAGCACAGAAAATCAACTCAGCTACATACAGCGATCACAGAGCTTAAATTCCACAAATCCTAATTAGAGCTTTAATTCCATAAATACTAATTAGCATATCCTCACTAAAAAATGATACCGCCACAAGTAAATCAAGTCGAGAAACATCTTTAGCCTAATAACTTCACCGATAACTACTGCTACCATCATATACACCAAATTAAAGCAAAAATATACTTCAAATATTGTGAAAACTTTTGGAAAAAATAAAGAAATTGCCCAAAAAACCTGTATAATTCTTCAAAGCTGAGTCCACTAGCGTTGTGATTATAAATCTCATGAATTGCATGCTCCAGAATCTTCCAAGTCTTCTCAGCATACTTCGGATCCACCACCACTTTGTGTTTAAACGCCTCTATCTGAAAATTCCTCTTCTTCTGCCCACTACTCATCGCTTCTCTGACTTTCTTTTAAAAATCCCTTCCACAAAAGCCCGATTAATCGATTCCCAAAGAAAACCTAATGATTGACTGAATTCTTTTGCCTTAAAGTTTGAGCGATTTACGACTCGTCAAGAATCAAGGTTTAAGTGCTGGAAATGGGAGGGAGAATATCGATGAAAGATTGAGTTGTACGTTAAGATAATCCACCATGAGAGGATTTGATTTTTTGTTGTTTTTTTCTTGAGGAAGTGGTTTGATGCAAGCTCCAGAGGCGTTTGTGTTGAGTGGTGGGTTTCCCACTTTCCAATTAGGGAGTGTTTGGGTTGGAGGAAACTAAATGTTTAAAGGAAGGTTTGGGTGTGGGGATAAGAATTTTTTGTTTTATGTTTTCTTTAAAATTATTTGAAATATAACATCTATCGTTTTTTGACCTTAACGAGTCCTAAGAGAAATGTAGGAGAGTATTGAATTTTAAGTTTGCGTATTGATTTTCTTTATTTTTATTCTGAGATGTATTTTTGAGACTTCCCTTATTCTTTTATTAGATTCCATAGCAAATAATTTATTTCTTTCTTTCTTTCATAGCAAATTTATAAAATCACAATTGATGAGTGCTAAAGTTAATTCGAATACCAATTCTTTATACAATTTTTTTAGGATTTTCGGAGTTCCTTAATTTTTCAAGAAGAAAATATATTGAGTAGAATTTTCAAAATCAATTAACTAATTAAAATGACTTGATATTACTTGATGAGTGTTAGAAAATCACGATCGATAATACTCTTTTCCGAATCGATAATTTTGAATCCAAATGTCTTTCTTTATTGGAATGTTCACTTACCAGAAAATAGATTCATGCATGCATTTTCATTAAAACTACAGAACACTTGCAACACCCAAAGATTGCAACATGAATATTGGTTGGATGAAAAAAATATATATGTTATCTGATTCGAGGCCGGAGTAGACAATTAATTTCAAGCATAGAATAGACTATTTAGATCAAATTGTTCCTATGGTTGTATTCGCATAACAGTTTGATGACGAACTAGATCTTTGAGATTCGACCGAGACTTTGCCACTTCCATCAAACTAGTCTTTGAGATTCGACCGAGGTTTTGCCACTTTGGGTCTGTGCTCACGCTGCAACAATGGTCGAGAATCAGCTTTTCATATTCTCAGAGAATGCACGCATGCAGACAAGATGTGGGAATTTCTCGTTATGCCGCAGGAGATTTACAATTTCAGGAACATACCGCCGGAAGATTGGATCACCACCAACTTAAAAAAGGATTTCAGGAACGTTGTGATTATCCCAGATTGCCCCTGGCCTGTTGTCTTCCTGGCAACACTTTGGATTCTGTGGACGGAGCGCAGCAAGTTTATTTTCCAGAATTACAGACCTCCCCTTCGTAATACTTTAGAGGTATTGAAAGAATTTGCAATGGATACTTGGAAAATTGAAAAAGAGAACAGCTGGAAACCTATTCACGAACGCAACCCTAACCCGAGTTGGATTCTTCCAAATCGAGATTTGGTGAAACTTAGCACGGATGGATCGGTTCTCACAGGGATCAAGTCTGCTGCAGCAGGAGGTTTAATTAGAGATGATCAAGGTAAGTGGCTGGTGGGATTTGCCTCCAAACTTGGGAATGTTTCGATCACCATTGCCGAACTTACAGGTCTCAGAACAGGGCTGGAACTTGTGTGGATCCGGAGATTTCCAAAGATCGAAGTTGAAGTGGACTCTGAGATTGTTGTCAATATGGTGAAGGATGCAGATATTACAGCCCACCCCCTTGGTAATATCATTCAAGACTGTAGGGAGCTATTACAAAAGCCTTGGGAAATTACGCTCAAGCATGTGACGCGGAATTACAATACTTGCGCAGACAAACTTGCGAAAATGGGACACAACTTGAGTGA